>JALGOQ010000003.1:1343547-2687094 GCA_023078705.1 Venturiaceae sp. KMAF11 | reverse complement strand
TAACCCTAACCCACCGGAACTACTAGACGAGATAGATCTCGTAGTAGTAATAGTAATATCTAATAAGGAATTTACTAAGAAAATTAAAGAAAAGTATAAAGTCGATACTATAGTTAAAGAATTAGGTAAGCGATAATATAAGGACGCTTATATTGTTATTAACGATAAAGAATTAATTAGGTTCTATAAAAAGGTATACGTACTAGAGTCTATAAGAATAGCGCTAATTAAGGAAGTATATAACGTACTAGCGTATAAATACTAAGGCTATTAAAAGACCTACGATAGGTTAAAGGAAATATACTACTTCCCTCTAATAAGATAAAAAGTAACCGAAATAGTTAAGAATTATATAGAATATATAAGAAATAAGGTAAATAGATACTTACTATACGGCGAGATATAGATCGCTAAAATTCCTATATAACTATAATAATATATAGTAATAGATTAGATTATAAAGCTTCTACTATCTAAGGAACTAATAATAGGAGTAGTATATAACTCTATCCTAGTTATTATTAATAAACTTACTAAGAATAGTAAGTTTATCCTATATTAAGAAAGCTCGATAGCGGAAGATCTCTTATATACGTTTATAAGAAATATCCTTAGTAATTACGGAATACTATAACGAATTATCTTAGATCGAGATAAGTAGTTAATATCGAAATTCTAGACCTTATTAATTAGCTAGCTAGGAATTAAGTAGAAGATGTCTATAGTATACTATCTATAAATAGATAGATAAACGGAACGGTTAAATTAAACATTAGAATAATATCTACGCTTTTATATTAATTATAGGTAGAATAATTAGGTCGAGCTCTTACCCCTCGCTTAATACGCTTATAATAGCGTAGTTACTAAACTAACTAAAATATCTTTATATAAGGCGTTATATAGATATTAACTAAAGGCGTACTACGAACTACTAGAACTAGGATAAGTATCCTAAAATACTAAGTTTCGAGTATCGTAAATTAAAGAAATATAGGTATAATTAACCTAAGACCTACGTTTTGTTAGCTATAGAGTAGCAAAATATTATAATAGTAATAAATCTTCGGTACTAACCTTTAAAAGGGGGGATAAAGTTTTCCTACTCCGAAAAAATATTAAAACGAAACGACCTAGCGTAAAACTAGACTACGTTAAGTTAGGACCATTCGAAGTTAAAGAGCGAATTAGTAAGGTTAATTATAGGCTACGACTCCTATAGTATATAAGAATATATCTAATATTTTATATAGCTTTACTAGAAAAAGTACTAGAAGGAGTAAAAGTAGATCTAATAGTAACTATTATTAACGATAAAGAAGAAGAGTATAAGTTAGAATAAATTCTAAATTACTAGTTAATTAGAAAAGAAACGTACTACTTAGTAAAATAGAAGGGTTATAATAACGCGGAAAATATATAGAAACTAATTAGTAACCTAATATATACTTAGTAGACGATAGCCTAGTTTTACTACTAAAATCTATAGACTTCTAAAAGTCCGAGTTAGGATTAGATATCCCTAGTATAAAAGGCTAATCGACTAAGGGGACGTCTAAAGAAATAGGTATTTCTAGCGGAAGTAGTTAGTTATCTAGTTTAGGTACTTAAGATAGTAATAAAGAAGCCTAGCCCTTAGGAACGAGGAATCTATATAATAGGGTAGGTTCGTAAGGGTAACCTTTATATAAAGTTATTTCGCTATAAAGTATAGCTTCGTACTCTATCCGCTCGAGCGTCTTAAGAGTATAGAGATTATCCGCCTATAGAACTTTCTCGCGATTAGAAAGAAGACCTAGTTAGTTACGAAGATAGAGCTTCTTCTAACGATAAGTAGCTTAAGCTTATAGGTAATATCGTTATTATATAGTAACCTTTTTAAGTTCTTAAGTAAACTAGCGTTCCTCGACTACTAGCTCGTCCTTTATAGCCTTAAGAGCTTTCCGAACCTTTTCTTTCTACGCGTTAATCTTATCCCCTAAGATAATAGTTAGTATATAAGCTAGCTAAGAGAGATACGAATTTAACGTAGGTAGATAAATAAGGATTACGGTTATATTAGTAGAACGGAAATAATACGAAATAGCTATAATAAAGAGTAATAGTACTTAGGCGAAGAACTAAGGAAAGATAGAAGAATAATAGAGAATAGATTAAGGAAATTTAAGTAGGACTCTAGGGAGTAGCCTAAAAAGAAACCTAGGAATACTTAATAATCTAAGTAAAAGAAGTAGTAGTAGCCTAACTAGAGAGTTAGAACCTAAAAAGACTATAGTTAAAGTAAGTTAGTAATAATATTCGGGAAGAGTTAGCCTCGGAGATAGCTATACTTCTAAATAATAGCTAGATAGACTATTACTTATACTATAACGATAGGGAAGAATAGGTTAAATAAGAGTTAGACTAAGGAATACCTTAGTAGAAGGAATTTATATAGACCTAGGGAGTAATAAGAGTACTCTTAAATATATAGTTAGTTTTAGATAAGATTAAGTTATAACTTTAATCTATACTAATATAGGCGGAGTATTTACCTACCGTAATATCTACCCAATACTCTAGTTTAGCGTTACGATAACGCTTATAAGGAAACGGTATAGTATAGCCTTTAGCCTAGATAGTAGCGGAATAAGCTTCGCGAGACTTTAATAAGAAAGCCTTTAGTATAGTTAGGAAAGAGTTAGAACTAGAGGTCGATAAGTAGTAGAAACGAGTACGTACTTATAAGCCCCCTATACCTTAAGTCCGGCGTTAATAAGAGGAACGCTAATACTAAATCCTTAAGACGAGAATTCCTAAAGGAGAGGGTAGTATTATAGATTATACCTAAGCTATAGAAATAATTCTAAAAGAAATAATAGGATAGGAAGGTTTAGAAACAGAGGGCCTAGAATATTAAGAAGACGAGTAGATAGAGTAGTAGGACGAGCTAAGTAATAACTCTAGTAGTATATACTAAATATAGTTATATAATATACCTATAGTCCTATAGCCTTAGTACCGTACCTACGATTCTAAAAGTATAGGAAGTATAGGAAGGTTACTAAGAGTATAGGTAACCTATAGGATAAAGGAATATATAAGGAAGGTATTTAATAGAATTTCTTATTTCTTTTTTCGTAGTTATCTTATATTACTTTTCTTAAGTTAGAGGTTTATAAGAATATATAAGTAGTAACGATACTTTACTTAAATATAAAGCTAATTTATCTTATATACCTATAACCTTATATTAGAAGAGACTTTAATATATTATATAGCTAAAGGCTAACGCTATCTCCCCTCTCTCCTAACCTAGCTATACCTCGTTATAGTCGATAATCTAACTACTATTCGAAGCTAGTTAAAAGGAATACGTAAGGAAGGAAGGACTTAAGGTAAGTCTATCTACTAACTCTCGCCCTTACCCTAAACCCTCGTTAGGAAGAAAGTACGATACGATAGGCGTTCCTAAGTGAAAGGAGTAAGAGATACTCTAAGGACACGTAAACTGTACCGTACCGAGAAAACCAGTCGTAACACCGGGCAAACCAGGGTCCGGGAAGTCAACGTTAATGAAATATGTGCTTGGCCATGATCGCACTCGGGAGCTACTTCAAGATTGGGCTAGGGTTTATAATTAAGCAGAACGTCGCAATACTGGTAATCCAAAGGCTGCAAGATAAACATCAGGTCGATTACAAATTACATACAAATAGACGAGGAGCCGTGTCACCAAGAGAAGACTACGCTCTTTCTCGTACTATTATTGGTCTGCCAAAAGCGCTTTCAAGCTCCGGCCTTTAATTCAAGATCATTCTCACAACAAAGTCGCATTCCTATGCTTCCCAGCATGCTTTGCCGCACGCCACCACCTCCCCAAACTTCCCAAATACGCCAACCAAACAACCATGCCCACAACACAAAGCGGCGTTGCCACAACCCAAAAGAGCCATTGGGTTTGTTCCATGTTCCTAATATCGTTCGTATTCATGCCGAAAATGGAGGCTAGTAAAGTCACAGGCAGGAACAAAACCGTCACAGTGGTAAACGCGAGCGCGGCTTTCTCTTGCCGATCTTTGTTACTCTCCACCATGCGGAAGTGCTGGAAATGTTAGCAAAATACTCACTTGCGTATGTGAAATAGTACGAACCCAAGACTCCAAATCAGCAGTTCGCCTAGCCATCTCGCCAAAGTTCTGGAGAGTCTCTTCTGTAGAATGAAGGCTGAATTCTACCACCGATGATTCTCGCCCTTGATGCTTGAGGTTGTCGAACGATACGGATTTGGCTTCGCCAGCACTGATGCTATCATCGAGTGCGACGAGCACTCTTTGTTGATCCTCAAGCGTAGATATGATAGTCTCAAGTTCCGATTTCAAGAACACGAACTTTTCCTGGAACTTTCTGCTCAACGGATCGTGCTGGACTGCGAGTGTCTACCTGGTGTCAGTATGATCCTTCACAGCGATGGAGGCAACCCAACATACAAGTTTTTGAAGGTACTCCCAGTACTCTGAAGCGAGTTGATGGCGATCTGGGAATAACGGCCCACCTCGGACGTCTTGCATCAGTTCCCCAAGCAACTGCGTCGCAACTCCAAGAGGAGAGACTGCCTCTTTATCCCGGAGACTGACTATCTGCAAGCGTTGAATGACCTTCATCTTTCCCTGCGTGAGAAGTGCTTTGCATCTTTTCAGGTATTTTCGAGATCGATCGGCCTGGTCAGTCGTGAAGAGGATGAGATACATGTGGCACATTAAAAAGGCCTGAATAAACTCGTGTGGTACGTTCGTCTGGTTGTGAGTTGGATTGCGCTTCGAAAAGAGCTCATCCTTGAGGTCTCGCACAACATGAGCCAGGCTGTGGATATTTCGGACCAAGTGGTGGAGACGGGATTGGCTCTTGACAATATTGTCATCCTGCAGAATGCGATACAACGCACCCCAGTATTTACAGATGACAACATGATCCACCTTGGGAGGAAAGAAGAATGATAGAATCTCTCTCGCAGATCTTACGAGCTGTGTCCTGTGATGGTTGACCCGTTTTGTGTCGCTTGGATCATTGATAAGCGAATTCGTGTACTCTTTGATTTCCTGGAAAGACGTTGAATCGCAGTTCCTGTAGGCTTCACTTTCACCAAGACGTCTGTTTGTCGAGGAAAGATAAAAACCAATTTCGTCCATATCTTGCTCTAAAACGCGATCATCGAATGGCAGTGATGCAGAATGCAACGAAGCTTGGCTGGCATTGTTCACCTGAGCTGCGTCGGTTGCCATCAACGAAAAGACATGCCATGATTCGAAAGAATTAACTTCTGGGTTCGTCTCGATTCTGTTGAATGGAGGAGCTTCCGGTGCAGATGTCACAATAGTAGGAATGCGTTTCATTCCATTGGCACCAGCAGAATTGTCTTGCGTGTTCCGGTCTGTCTGGGCTACAAGCTCTGCATCTACTTCTTCGTCGCCGGATGAGGAGGAAGAACTGTCTCCTTCCTCGTTCTCATCGTCGTCATCGTCCCTGAAAAGTCAGCCCAATCTTTCATATTGTCACGTCTAAGCACACCTTTTCTGAAGAATAAGCCGAATTGAAGCTTTCGCAGCGAGAGCTATCACCTTCGGCCAATCGCGGCGAGTGATCTTGGTATCCTGGTAGATGAGATCCCATCCATCAGAAAAATCCACATTTAATTCTGCAAAGTTGGCTTCAAACTCCTGTGCAGCGAGTAAGCACTAGAACCAAAATCGATTGGACAGAAGAGAAGCTGAATCACGTACCGGCCAGGTTCTGCAGTCGTCTACGGGTAAAAGCCACGTACGAACACCTCCATCTGAGACGACGATCACAGGAGCCCGTTCGCCAGTAAGACGGTTGGTGTTGGCGGGTGGAAGAGCCTTGATTTCGATCCCAGTAGCAGCAATGTCTGGTACGGATTTTCGTGCACAAGTGATGAGGAGACCTTTGGCGATTAGGTTCATCACATCTTTGATTTGAAGCGTACATACCATCCCCAAGCATCACAACCCACAACTGAGCGACTTGGTAGTATCTACCCTGTAGGGTGTACCCAGAGTCCATAAATCGAGACGCATCCTCAAAGTCTGGTAACGCAGAGGGCTTGAAGCTTGTTGCTTGACGGACCAGTTTCTTTGGTTGCTCTTCACCAACGACAAAATATGGAATACACAGCCAACGAACGAATTCTGTGTGTTTCTTTCGTGACCTGAATCCCTGGAATACTGTTTGCTGAATGGTTTCTTCGAAATATTCCGGCTCCACGTAATTTCCCTTCTTTCCCTCGGGTAGTCGCAAAGATCGATCGGACTTTTGTCGGGCTACTCGCAAGATACTTTCCAAGCTATCCTTCTCATTATCTGACAGCCAAGGACATTGCAAGGTGATTGTCTGAAAACTGTTGAAGTTCATATTGCGATTTTCAATATGCACCCATCGGAACAGCGGATTTGAGAGCTCGCGTTGTAGAAGACGTCTATTGGTTCCCGTTTGTAGTTGTGCTGTCAGGTTGCCATCCTGGAAGTATTCTCTATCGTAATGAGATCGGTAGACTCTATAGACTACAGTACGGTCCAACTCTGCAGATTTCGGTAGCATAGAAGATGTATGTTTGAGTAGCTCATCGGAAGGAGTGGCAACTTCTGCATCAGTTGGTGGTTCAAAGAGAGCCTTTTTCTGGAGCGAGAGATTGAAGCTATTGTATGATGAATCCGAGTCTGTGTCTTCTTCATCCAAATCCCAATCGCTCGTGCCCAGCCGAGAGAGGTGTCTTGAAGCGGGCGACATTATCGGCGTTGCGGACTGTGACCCTCCAGTAACTGACGACTGCTTCGACTGCTTGCGCCGAACGCGTCGCTTGCTGGCATCAGCAGTAATTTGTTGATCTGAGAGCTCAGCATTTCTTCGCTGAATCTGGGTCGAGACTTCATGACGTTGGCGTGGAGCTTCCACGACAGCAATCGCACCCGCTATAGGAGAGAGAAGCGCATTTGTTGCGAGTCGGGCTGGCGCGCTTCTGCGTACTTCACGCGTCCAGTTTCGGCCCGATTTCGAAGTAAGAGATGGTGCTATTGAAGACATTGATGAAAAAGAATGTGAATGCGCAAAATTTGAGAGCACACAATTGTTGTTGACATGGTCCGTTCAGCTCGAGCTCAGCTGCGCGTCACGCGATTAATCTCCCGTCGAATGAGTAGCGACGAAAACCGCCCATTTCTGCACGTGTAACCGTTTCCGGCTTCACAACTTCAGGAGCTGAAATTGAATCGGGATTATGGATGAAGAGGACGACAGTGTGGGAACCAGACGATGTGAAGTAGTTCAAAAGGGAAAATAGATGTGCAAAGATTAAATTGGGCTGCTCACATATGTGGGGTTACTGTCTTTGGCGAACAATGAGTGGACTTACAATAATAAAACAATAATAGACAAATTCGGTCGCTTTTATGTAGTCATTTAGTAGTATGAAGTAATACAGAAAGCTTGTCCTTGTAAAAATATAATCTGTTTCTGTAAATCTTTTAGTACTTGGTCTTCTATACCAATAATGAGAGGAAATATTATTCCAACTTAGTATTAGTTTTTCCGTAGAGCTTTTATACCGTCTTGCCTTCTGGCTATCACTTCGAGTTCATTATCGAATTATTGCGTCGCATAATCGCTTCTAAGATCTATTCTATCTATTCATACAAGTTTACTTTTTACGATTCCAACCCTCAAAACCCTCTCGGTTGCGCCGGTGCATTATAATCCAAACTTACATAGCTCATCGCCGGCGACGAATACAACGAAGGTCTAATAGTAGTGCCCCCCAGTGTGGGCGATGGCATCTCGATAATTGCCATCTGCACCCCCTTCTTCTCTATTTCTTCAATATTATTCATAACTTCTGCAGCTCTTTTCGCCTCGCCATCATCGGCCAAATAACCGGGACTCGTCTCAAACCTCTCATCGAGCCAAAATGCTTGGGGGTCCCGTTCTTTTACCATCTGTCTAATCGTCATGGGCATTTTGTGTCCACCGATATAGAAGACAACGCTCCTGACAGCACCAATGATTGAAACGAGGGAGTAAAGCTGTTTATAAACAGGATAGGTGAGCGAACCCCAAAAACCAGGTTCTAGATCGGAACGGTGGCGGCAGGAGATATATTTGAAATACATGAGAGGGAGGACTGATGCGAATGTAAGAGCTCCAGCCTGTCGCCAGTACGCGCCATTCGTGCCCATCGTGACGAGAACTGGGACTCGGACCCTGGGAGAGGTGAGTACGAGAAGATTGAAGATTGTGGAGTCAATCGAACTTACCAGTCAACAACAATACAGGCAATGCTGTATAAATGAACGAACTTTTGGGCAAAGATACCCCATGGTGTTGTCTGACCATTCAAGGAGAGGAAGAGTCTATCAGCAAAAGCGAAGAGACGACCATGACGACCCATCTCCCAAGAACGAACACGCTGCTTGTACCAGTTGAGACCTTGTCCAAAGATTGTGGTTGGAACTTCGGTTTCGAGAATACACCTTGCATCAAACGCGATCATCTTCTTCATCTTCTGCATGGCGAGACCCGTGTTGACGTCCTCGGCAATGAAATCAATCGAGTGGTAATTGGTGATCAAATCGATCAAAGTTTCCCGTTCGCAGAACCAGCCAGCACCATGAGGGAAAAGGACCCCGCAAATTCGTGATTCGGCCAGTTTTGTGAGGCCGGCCATTCGGTATTCGCAGTCCTGCCACGATACCAAAAAGAGTGATCTCTTTCCATTTGCATCGGTCGCCTTCAAGGGGAAAGCGACCCCTTTTGTCTTTTCGTCGATGAGGTCGGTGGGGGCGCGAAAATTTGCTGGGATGCACACATCATCGTCTACTGTCATGATGAACTCGTGATTCCTTGCGGCCATGGCTCCCACGAGCTGGGCAGCGTTCTTGGATCCAATGGGCGACCAGATGTAATTAATCTCTGAGTTTTGTGATTGAATGAATTCGCGGAAAGTGTTGTCGTTGGGATGTTGTGAGCGACCGTTGTCAATAATGAAGATATCTTTGGGGCGGAAATGAGGATAAGCAGACTGCAATACTCGCTTCATGGCTACCTGATCACTGTTGTGGCAAGGAATAACCAGGGCTGTCGAATATGGATTCTGCTCGACCGAGACTTGCTTCTCGAGAGCGCTCATCTGACCGGCGAGATCTGCATCAGGGGCAGGATTCGAGGCCGAAGCATCCTCCGCCGAAATCCTGGGTATCTTGGCGATCAGAAGAATGAGAACCATCATACATGGTTCCAACCCGATGACTATCACGAGAACTGGTAGCATATTCCGGCGTGTGATTGCCATGGATTTCTCAATCCAGTGGTACATCAATTCCGTCACAGCAATGACAGCAACGAGCATACCAACGACGAGTAAAACTGCATACTTCTTCCATGAGAATGGCCAAAAAAGCTCACGAACGTCGACAATGCTCCAAATCGTTTCCGGATCTATATGCTGGTAAAGCTTGTTCTTGCAAGCTGAAAGTGCCGCATGTAGACGTGATTTCGAATGTTGCTTTGGTTGTTGAGTGGTGAGACCGTGGTTGTCCAGACCTAACGATTCGCTCGAGTTCGCATACTGGGAGTTGCTGTATGACTTTGGAATCTCGTAGCTTTCCTTATGTAGTGAAGAATTGGCGAACGTCGCGCTGCTGTCGGAGCTTCGTACCTCGTCAGGGTCGGCGAAAGGGTTGGCAGATGGCTGTATTTTTGGACTCGGAAGAGGGGATGGGAGTGGACTTGAGACGGGAGTAGGTCGAGCACTTCCATGGTCCGAAGTCCTGTCTCTCTTTTGAAGTCTGGCGCGGGCAGGCGACGAAACCCTCGGCGACAGTGAACTTGAATCTACGGGCAAAACATTCCAGCTGTTCCGATTTGGGCGCTTGTTAAATTTTGCAGACAAGAGAGTGTTAAATGAAGGCATTGTTTGGATTGTACTAGTTATCAAGTCAGCATGGGCTAGCCATTCTCGTAGGTTGTGTAAACTTACTAGAACCCCAAGCTGGTCAAATGTGACAACTTTATGGTCTGGAGGGTCGATAAGATACTGGCGACGTGGTGACAGATTTGTAGACAGAGTAATAAGGTGATGGTGAGTTGAAGTTGAGAATAAAATGATTAATTTAAAGCAAGTGGAGACTCTCACGAGCTTTTGATGCAGAATCCCGAGAGTCTAGAATTCATGACAACAGCAAAAGGCAACCAGAAGAATTCAATCCAAGATGCAGATCCGGTTCATCCGTGTAACATCAAATCTCAGCTTACCTCGCCGTTCCCCGAGGTTTGCAGTATTGGGACGGTGCCATCATCTTGTCCAAGGAGAACACTAGGTGAGACGTTCCCAACCCAAAGCTCTAGAATTCGGATTGTTAACTAATTGTGAACTAACGTGCCAAAGCACGTCGCGTGGAAGGACGGCCTAGGTTTGGCTGTCAAACCGATCCTTGCAGGTTCCATTTCAGGATTATAGGGGAATAAAAATTCCTCGAAGGAGTCATGCTGCGCACGTTAGATCTCCGAAGATCTTGCACGGTACGACAAGGCTGGCGGGCGAGATTTGGAGCTGAAAGGGGTCCAGAGCGTTTACTGTGGGCCGAGCGGGAAGTCTTCTAGAAGTCCTTGGAGGAGGGGTGACGGCATTTAGCTCGAGCGAAAGTATGCTGAAATCATGGCAAAAATTTGAATTTGCAGACAATTTCCAATTTTGATGCGATGTGAGATGAACACATTGTGAAGTCCTCATAGAAAGAGGGCTGCGGGGGGATATTTTCCATCACCGACCATGTCCCGTACTAGACCTAGGTGAAAATTTGCAAGGGTCTTTTCACCAGTTCATTTGAGCCTCATGCAGAGTCGTTGTCATTGTGGTTACTTCTGGGGTGTTGAATGGCATCACTCGCCAAAGGAGGTGAAGGCGAAGAGAATGTTGTGCGTCAGAGTTCAGTGGATCGTGGCCTTCAGGAGATCCAGATCTACATCCCGCTTGAGCCGCAGAGCCCCAACTAGCGTGATATCGCCTGAAATAGATAAGTCTGCTGCGGCTTTGACGCCGAAGATCACACCACCATGAATTCAATTGGCTGCTGCTTACCTTGAATTGCATCATGGTTGAAAGGGGAAATCATCCCAATGGGGATGAAGTTTCTGCCCAATGAACCTTTCCAGGTGACAGCAAAACAGTGGAGGGCCGGATCAGTCTGCAGGAGATCTGAATTTTCCGTCCATCAATTCCCTTCTCTGGACTAGCGTGTCTCATAATTGGAATTCTTCTTCTAAGTTTGGTAGCGGGCCTTGTAGATGTCGATACTTAACAGGGGAACAGGCCATAGGAAGAGTCTTCGCCAACATGGGATCGTGAACTGAGATCCAGCTACCAATTCTCTTCATGATGAGCTAGGCAAATTGACCCTGCAACTCCCGATGACACGTCACTCCGAGTACACGGCACACTCAGTACCAATATTCCGCACATCCAGTACCAACATCTGGCATGGAAGCGTGTATACCCGACGATTCCGTATACCAACCTCGGTGGAATTTATTCTCCGTCGGGAATGAGGAAGCCTCGAAGTTTGGATATACCTCCATCAGCGGCGCATGAATTGAAATTATCCCCTGTCAGGAGTGAGGATGCATGGCATTTTCGGAGAAGGTTCATCCAGTGGACTGACTCGAGGATACAGCTACCTTCTATTGTGGATCACGACTCGGGCAGCATTGTGGATGCTCTGGAGTATGACTCCACTCGCCAGTCAGCTACCAAACATATCAGAAAAGCGTGCATGTACAGACGGCAATTGCAGGCAAATTTCCATACCGCTTCTAGATCCAGATCCATCCTTCAACACCTCCCTGATGTTGAAGGTGTTATTTCGGCCTTCGCCGTCAATACTCCTGACAAAATCTTTCTTGGATAGGACGAAGGCGGTACATCGATGTCGACTACGACGTGTTTATTCGTTTTGGGTGCAACTGACCCTGGCAGGGGTGACTCATCCCCGGACATGTCCCAGGAAGTGTTGTGTATGCAGAACTCCAGCGGCTCATAAATCGTGGTTTTTCCCTCGAAATCGCGACCATACGAATACTTCTGAGCACAGCAATCTCATCCTCCATCATGCCAGTTCTTCCGATTAGGCTTCGTACCCTCACTCGGGAGCACTCTTCTTACAATTTCGCCTCTGGTACAAGCACCCCTGCCACACACAGCTCGTCTTCATCTATCGTGTCATGTCTAGGCACGCCTTCCACAACACGCTCGCTACTATTCGAAGACTTCCTAGCCAATGCTCCATCCGATGTGAGTACCAACATTGAAGACCGAGTCTTAATCGTTGGTGGCCTGGGCTATATTGGTAGCCATACAACGTGGGAACTTCTTAAGGCCGGCCACAATGTGGTCATCATCGACAACCTCAGCAATGCATACCTGACAGTACTGGGGCGACTCCGACAAATGACGAAAGACCATTTCAATGGTTCCCGGCGGATGCCTTGCATCGAATTCTATGAGGCTGACTATCGCGAGTCACAAACAATGAGTGTCATCTTGTCGAAATATGCTCTTAGACCAACGTCGATGGATACACGCAGATCAAGAATCTCAGGGGTGATCCACTTCGCTGCATACAAGGCGGTCGCGGAGAGTATCCAGCAGCCGCTCAAGTACTACGCCAACAACGTCGCTGGGCTCGTAGATTTCTGCTCGCTGTTGAACGATTTCGCGATAAAGACCTTCATCTTTTCTTCATCGGCAACTGTGTATGGCGAACTTGCCAATCGTGGTGGCAGGCTCCCGGAGGAGCTTTGTACACACGAATCCACGACATGGAAAGATTCAAACGGCGAGCCGCAGGTCACCAATAGCGGCTGCTCAGGACTCACCAATCCCTATGGTCGAACGAAGTGGATGTGTGAGGCGATCCTCAACGACCTTGCCACCTCAGATCCCAATTGGAAAGTTTTCGCGCTTCGTTATTTCAACCCGGTTGGCTGTGACGAGAGTGGGCTTCTAGGAGAAGATCCTCGAAGTACGCCTAACAACCTGATGCCCATTTTGGTGGAAGCCATGACTGGACAGCGATCAGAACTCAGCATCTTTGGCTCGGATTGGGACACAGCAGATGGCACTGCTGTTCGTGATTTTATCCATGTGAGTGATCTTGCTCGAGGGCATGTTGCTGCGCTGGATACTGCAACAAGAGCCAATGCTCCAAAAGGCTTCCAGGCCATCAATCTCGGGACAGGTAACGGCCAAACCGTCAAAGAGGTTGTGGGAGCCATGCAGGACGTCATTGGTAGAGAAATACCCACGCAGATGGTCGGCCGACGAGAGGGAGATGTTGGTGTTTGCATTGCGGAAACTTCGAAAGCCACGAGAATCTTGGGGTGGAAGGCTCAGAAAACGATCGGAGAGAGTTGTAGCGATATTGTGAGGTTTTTGAACATAACGCCTGGACCTGGACAGGTGTGACCATCGATTTCTATATGGCTTTCGATTTGTACCAACTTAGATGGAATGGCGTTTGTTCCTTGTAGGATAGAAAAGTAGAATTGATGCGCTCGCGAATACCCGTGATATATTCACTTTTCAGAGCATCGCCATCTCATTCCAGCGTCGCACTTCAGTGGGTTGGCCCAGTACCGCGTTTCCATTATCTCATGCCATCTGCTCGCTGTCGAACGTTCCTCAGGAATGATTCCGAATCCGAAGTGCTGGAACCGAGACCGGCTGAGGTAACAGTTTACTGCTGGCTCAAGGAAAAGTTTTCCATGTAGTCCATAGTCTTTACAGAGACCTGCAGTCAAGCGCCTGAGAGTTCAAGCAGAACGAAAACAAGTGATGAAATCGAAACCACCGCCCGTTTTTTCCCGCGCAGTGTCGTTGCCCGAGCCAATCAAATGTGGAACTAGCTCTAGAGAGCTCTGCCAAGATGTTGAATTCAAGGTCCACTGAAAGGACAGGCACAAACATCTTAACTGACCAGAGGAGCCAAGTCGGCAGAGACTGTTTGGACAGAACTGATTTGCAGGCTGCAAATTTCTCAACATCCTCTCCTCCAACCCACCAGCCAGTAAACGACTCGTTCGTCTACGCAGAATACCGATCCCATTCCTCCCTGCGGGCAGCATCTCACCCCTGATAAAATGCGACGTCGATGAGACAAGAAGGCTCAACGGAGCGACAGGACAATGGTGCTAGATGAGGGTAGGTGCCTCGGTATTCAGATTCCGGGTTCGAGTTAACACCACCTCCACCTTAAATCTGTCTGGCCCTGAACATGATATATTTCCTGTTGGTGTCGACTCAAACCTAAACCCTAGGCATTGAAACTTGCGAGTCAATAAATTGGTCAGCCAGGATTCGATGGGCCAAGGTCGGGCATTTCACTCTCAAAAGTGATTGTATCCCCGAAGTCTTCATCAATGCTGTTCAAGACATCGAGAATGTGCATATTTTCTGCTGTGTCCGCGTTGCCCATGAAACGCAGGTCAGGTGTGATATTCTCCCACATCTCTGGAGCACCAGCAGTTCGCGAAGGCCCTAGAGTTTGGTGCAGAATTGCAACGATCATGTCCTGCAAACGCTCGTCCGCCTTGTAGCCGTCTCGGAGACGATAATGAGCCATGTAAATATTGATAAGCGATTAAATCCGCTTGACACGAGCCTTGATCTCGTAGAGCTGATGTCCTTGTTTGTTTACTGAGAGATCCATCCTCTCCCCCAGCTACTTCGCCTTCCTTCAACGCCTCCTCGCGGCCCTTGGTTGGGTTATCCCTATGCCCCTTGGCATCTTCGTATTGGAATGAACGAACAAACTGAATTGAAGCTCCCTCCTCCTCAGAATAGGAACAACGAGAGATTTTAAATACAGAACAGTATTCTAAGGCTTGAAATGAAAGGATGCGAACAAGCAATAAACTATACGAAATAAGCGACCTTATTCGATATATACAAAGCCAAAAAGAGACTAGCGCTCCTTATAAAATAGAGCTTAAATATAAAAGTAATATATATATATAGCATATTCTAACACACCCTCTTAGGGCCTTGCCTGTAAGGTCCTAGATATTAAACCACGTAACCGATTTCCTTTTCGAGGTCAACCATTCCGAGTTGCTGCACAAATTTTGCGTGTGCCTAAGGCCTAAGTAGCTTCGTAAAGCCGTCAGCAACCATTTCGCCCGTAGTTACGAGGTTAACTATGATGATGCCTTGCTACACTTACTAACGTAACCAACTTTAGTATATATCGACGTAGCGAAGGCGAGTAACCAATTTAGGTATTTCCTTCCGCATTAGGTCAACCGTTTACGAGTTGTCGCAGTTAATGTAGATTACCTGTTCGGGATTAAAGCGTATAGCCTTAAAAAACCTATGCCACCATATCATTTCGCGTGCAGCCCCGGATAGGGCGAGTAACTTAGCCTCGGTGGTAGAGGTAGTCACTGTTTTCTGCTTAGTAGCGCGCTAGTTAATAGGAGTATTATAAAAGAGGAAGACGTATACCTCGCTACTCTTTCGTATAGGTAGGTCGTCGGCGAACGAGGCGTCAGACCAGCACGAAAAGATTAATAATAAAGTAGCGAGATTACCCCTAAATACTATGGCGAGGTAGCGAGAGTAGTAGAGATATACGATTACGTATTCTGAGGCGTCTGTACACTACTATAAAGGGTTTTTAAGATGTTCCGAAAGCAGAGAAAAGGCTTTTGCTATATCAGGCCTTAAAATTGAGCTAGAAAAGGCAATATAACCAACGCGTTATTAGTATACGAACGAAAACTCAGGGGAAGAAACCTTAGGATTTAAAAGAAGTAGTATAATAGGTATTAGCGTAGAGACCTTCTTTCAGTATATAAGGTTAAAACGCTTAGTAATCTTTTTAATATACGCATCTTACAGCAAACTAATCGTTTTCTCCTAAGTGTTCTAAACAATTCGAATTCTAAGGAAGTATTACGGGATCCCAATATATTTAACCGTATAACGTAACGTAAGTTTGGTCTCAAAAAGGGAGATAAGATGTATCGACCTCGGATGGCAAGCAACGATAATGTCGTCAACGTAAAAGAATACGAGTAAATCCTGTTTGGTGTATAGGCAAGGGACACCTAGGATAGGGGAAAGGCTGAAAGATTCGAGTGTTTTAGAGAAATATACTTGCTATAAAGCAGGTAACTAACGTAAGCCGTATAGAGCTCTTTTAAGCCTTAGAAAACTACTATTTTGCTAAAAGCCGTTAGGGGGATAGACGTATACTTCCTCGTTAATATTTACGTTAACGAACGCATTAACGATGTTGTATTAGCGCATCTTAAGGCCAAATACGGCAATAATCCCAATAAGGAAACGGAACATACGAGCAGCGAGTGTAGTGGCCGTGGTTTCCGCCATCGTAACTTATAGATCGCCACGTACGCAAATACGAGCTTTGAATTTGGTGAGATAGCCGTCAGAATCGGCCTTGTACGTAAAAACCTAAAGTAAAGGAATAGGCTGCTTCGTAGCCTCTATCACGTTTTCGAATATACTAGTACGACGTAGGTCGTTATATTCCTTCTCTACTACTATAATGAATTGGTCTGTATAAGGATGACTAACCATTTGCTTCCAGGATTTCGGAGGCGGAGGTAGGTCCGTAACACGTGTTTTATTCTCTAAGGTAGTAAAAGAGAGAGATAAGCTAAAAGCATATAGAAATCCTAAGATTCCTTCGCTATTATATGCCTTAGTTACGTATACCTTATAAATACGGCTGCGTTTTAATAATATAATGTTAGCTTCGTCAAGGTCTACGCTAACTTATATGCTTTCCGGAGAGATCTCGTAATGCCACGAAGGCCGTGTTTGAGATTGAGACGTGGGAACGTCGGAAATAACGTTAATTTACTATGTTTCTAAGGATTTAGCCTCGTATATAGCCTCGTGTGTGGCCTCCGGCTCCGGAGTAGCTTCTAGAGTAGGGAGGTAACCGCTTTTAGCGATATATATATTGTTAGAAATACTATTTTTCGCTGTTTCAGGCGATGTATACTGTTTTAATACATTTAAAACCTTAGAAATATTAAATATATCTCGCAGAGACTCGGAAATACCATCTAACATAGTAGGAAGAGGAGATAAAACGGAGATAACCTCCTTAATCTCGTATATAAGACCGAGATCTCCATCTGCAGGGGAGTAAAACTTCGTAGGGTTAAAGGTAACATCTCTTATACGAATAACTCGCTTTTTTAACGGAATCTATACTCGGAAAATATTGCTCGAGTTATAGCCTACGAGATAGCCAATATATACACGAGGCTCTATCTTTTATAGCTTCGGAATGTTATATATTAGGGGATATACTCTATAGCTAAAAATCTCAAGATATAAGAGGTTCAGCTTCCGACTAGTAATATACTCAAACGGAGACTTCCAAGTAAGGCGTTTGGTTAGCTAGAGATTAAGTAAGTAAACGGCTATTTTAACATACTTAGGCCAGAGATTTACTAGGAGTTTTGCGTATATTTGAAGCGAACGAGCGAGTCGAGTAATATATTTGCCGGCGGCCTCCGCTAGGCCGTTTTAAGCTTGTATATAAGGCGCTAAAGCCTCACGTAAGATTCCGTATATTTTTAGAAATTCTACGAGGCGTATGCTCGCAAAAGCGTCGGTTTTAAGGAAGCAAATCTTGAATCCCATAGCGTGTATAAGTAATACGAATTCCTCGATGACGTTAACTATCTGATCTTAAGTCTAGTGGTTAGTAACTATATAGTAGCCGGTATGTGTACACACGAGATGTGTTAAAAGTTGATTTTGGTCGAACGAGGGTACGTAATATATTATATCTATAGAGATCCTCTTAAAAGGAAGGCCTAGGCCTGTTTCGGTGTATTAACTACGACGAGATACCACCCTCTCAGCCTTAGCAAGGCTGTAGGTCTGACAAGGCTAAACGTTAGCCTAAGTAGTAATAACGGCTCCGTTTGTATACTATTACAATTTGGTAATAGCGGCCTCGGAAATATGGCCGAGAATGGTATACCATTCCTAGGATATGGCTCGTTTTGGTAGCCTAGGAAGTGCTGAGTTCTGCGTTATTTGTAGAACGGTAGGTTGTAGAATACCTATAAAGGCGAAATCCTCGAGATCTACGCTGTTTTTAGGGGGCGGTAGCCTCTAAATGGTGTATATATTATATAATACGTAGGTTTAGGAAGACAACGTTGTTATTACTAACTTAGGAAGGGTATATATCTAGCCTTAGCGTTTAAATGAGGTAATAGGAATTCCGTTTTATAGGATCTTATAACGTCGGAAACTTATATCGTATCCTTTGTTATCAAGGCGAGAAACAGAGATAACGTTAGTATTATATTACGGAGCAAAGTATATACCACTGAGAGATATCGTACTAACCCCTTTAGGTGTTTAAATAGGTAAGAGAACCGTACCGATTACCAAAATAGGAATACTGCCTATGCTACTAACAATTGTGGCGCTAGGGGGCGCGTTAGAAACCTTAGTGAAGTTGCTACTGCTGCTAGTAACGTGATCTGACGAGGCGCTGTCGAAAAACCAAGTATCCTTAAGTAAAGGAATAGAAAATGAGGGTAAGGCTGATAATAAGGCTATAGCTATAGCCTTATTAGGAATGACGATTGTTGTAGAAGCCGAGATTGCTGTAGCGTTTACCGTATTTAAGACGTTTAGCGTACTCTTTATATTCGTAGCATTATCTAAATTAGGCTTAGCTTTTTCTCGTAGCTTATTGATAACGCTCTTAAGATAAGGCTTATTCCTAAGGATTCTATTAATCTTTTGGCGTACCTCAGGCTTTTCTGACCAATTAGATGGCCTAAGGCTATTAATTAGATATAAATAAGCCGACTAGCGGTGTTCCTCTCCACACAAGCACGTGCGTGGCTTATTGTTGTTATTGTCTCGACTCGCCTTATCGTGTTACTCACCTTGGAAGGTAGTAAATAAGGACGGCGCTTATCCCTTGCCTAAGAGTAAGTCCATACGGCGTTAGTTTCGGAATCTGGCGACCATAACCTCAACGGTAGGTAGGCTTACCTTATTAGAGATAGTATTATTTAAGAGCATTTCCTATCTACGTAACCATATAGGGTCAAACTTTGAGATGGCTCTTATAAAGGCGAATAAAGGTTGTTCGTTTTCTACGTTACCTAGGCCTAATTCGGAGGCCTGGCGGTATACGGCGACCTAGGAATCTATCCAAACTTCCACGTTCGAGGCCTTAGGGCCTGAGTCAGTTAGGCTTTAATACGTGTTACGAACGTATATTTGAAGCGCAGTGTCTATTAAGGCGACCTTCGTTTTAAGAGCATACATTACTTCGTTGAGTCCTTTGTAATGCCTAAGGTGTATATAGTATACCTAAGTAACGTTTAAGTAGACCTTTTCTTTAATATACGTTAATATTTTAAGCTATATTTCGTATTTAGTAGTAGCTAGTTTGAATTCTATTATTTTATAGTTAAATATAACCTTTTAAGATACATCCATCTTCTATATAGCAGCCTCATCTATAAAACCTATACTAACCGTATTTGGAAGTGTTGGTTCTGTAAAAATAGGCTATACGGTATAGCGAGGAACTAGTAAAACGATAGGTAGTGTAGTAGAGGCAGACCTTATTTACCTTATCGTTTCTACTATCGCTACCTAAGTAATTAAGGCTTCCTCTACTGCGGTGAACGGGATACGTGTTCCTTTAAAATCGGGATCGATATATTTCCATAAGTCGTATTCGTAGCACATTTGTTCGATCCAGTCTCTAAACTAAGGGTATTTTAAAGGAGCATCTAGGAATACCTTAAGAGACCTAGGTTTCGTGTTTACAGCCATTGTGTAGGCCGTGTAGTATTCGTTTGAGGAATATAGTGTTGCGAAAAGTGAATAAGATCTTAAAGTTATCGATACTTAGTAAGCGGATAACTAATAAAAAGCTGATGTTTTATAATTTTAAACGATATAGAATTCTATATAGCAAACCGGGCTTATAACTATTAGAATAAACGAATAAACTGAATTAAAGCTCCCTCCTCCTCAGAATAGGAACAACGAGAGATTTTAAATACAGAACAGTATTCCAAGGCTTGAAATAAAAGGATGCGAACAAGCAATAAACCATGCGAAATAAGCGACCTTATTCGACATACACAAAGCCAAAAAGAGACTAGCGCTCCTTGTAAAACAGAGCTCAAACATAAAAGCAACACACACACATGGCATATTCCAACACTTCGTCTTACTCTATTTCCTTCCTTCCTCCTCCTCTTCCTTCCAAGCTTCAGCACCTGCAACAGTATCTCTTGAATTCTTTTTCAGCTTCCCCAACACCCGATCAATCTGCGCACCATTTGGTTCCACCGCGTTCCACCACCAATCTCATCCCTCATATACTGTGGGATGACGTAGTCTCATTTAACTTTCATAACTTCACCATTCACTGACGAGCGTCAAAGGCAACGACCATCGAAGATTGCGTGGAGCAATCATTCTTGCTTCACTAGACTTCAACAGTTATCAACCCTCTCGTAATCGTGGACGAGAAAAAGCAAAAAAGGCCGCTCGACTGTGGCTGCGCAAGGGCGTCAGACTTCACCCACAGAGTCAGTAGATTGTCGCAAGTTGAGATGCCCGTGTTTGCTGACGCGGTATTATCAAAGACAACCCATTGAGAAAGACAAGATTGTCAGCAGTCGGAATTTACCTCAGCTTTGAACTATGGAGGTGGATTGCCCGAGAAATAAGCCTATCTAATGATGATCAAAAGCCACGACTTCAGCAACAAGTCCCCTGACCACAGTTCATCTCAACTACAATAAAACAAGCAAAGTAGGAACACTCGAAATGAACAAAATAACCTCTACTCCAAAAAGTTACTACGATAAGGACAACGGCGGAAGAAATTAGCTCCAGCCTTCAACGAGAAACACCCCAAAGAAGTGACGTGGTGGGTTCTTCGAGATCGACTCATCCGATGAAAACGATTTGTTCGTCAAGGATTCGGAACATGAGGCAGAAGTTCGCACCAGCTTTGACGAAGATGATTTCCCGGTCTCTCCCGATTCCGATGCAGAAGCAGACCCTATCAATGATCCATCTTCTTCCTTCGATGCATCAGACGCCGCCTATGATGAAGTGACGCAAGCCTTGAGATACTTTGACATCCCCGACCACCGCGACTCCGGCGACACCTGCATCGAACCCGAGATTCTTCAAACCATGCTATCAATGCGTCGGAACGAACCAGAGGCTCCGCAACATGTTAATATTCAAGCACCGAAGCACTTCAACGTTCTGGTCAAAAATGCTGAGTATTCAGCAAGCACAAACGATGAAGATATCGAGAATGGCAGTACCAGCGATGTCAGCGAGACCACTTCCCAAATTCTTGCCCAGACAATTGCCATCGTTCAGGAACAGCCAATCGAAATGTATCGTCCACACCTTCAAAATATGGTAGATTTCTTGGCTGATTCTAGCCAGAACGCCCAAAGGGTAAGAAAATCGACGCCAAAGTTGATAGGACATGACTTGCAATATTTCACCAGAGGCTTCTTTGTGGCACCATTGCCAGATGATCAATGCAACCAGATCTTGGAGATCTCCAGCCGTTCTTGGATAACCTGAAGTGGGGAAAGGAAGAGTACTTCACAGATCCTCACACGGATGGGAATAGTGCTTCCATTAATATAGCAGCACGAGGGGACATGCTAAGCGATGGGAGTAATAACTCGCCTGCTGCGGTAATATCTAGCCCAGCTAAGGCAGATTGTCCAATGTGTGATCGCAAAGGTAAGAAAGAGGGATGCCCCATGTTTGAAGCCTACCGAAACTTTCGGGATCAGTAATTTGAGTTGTTCAAGAAATGCGAGGGCGAGGAGATTGCATTCTGTGATCTTTGCATTAGGCGGCATCCTAAATTGTGTCCGTGGAAAGATGGGGCTGAGTTGAGATGGTTTGGCTCAAAGTGAAGGTCAGGATATGATGTTGTTAGATCGGAACTAAATTTTGCTAGATTTCTCTTCAATTTATGATCTAAAGTAATGTTGTCGGATTTTAATTGCAGCCTGGTCTTCGCCTTAACATTTGTGAGGCACTAGTTGTGGTTTTGTCAGGTCAAAGTATGTTGTGAGACCTTCCGAAGTTTCTTCGTTGCCTTGGTTCTTATCAGGTATTGACCACCACCATTGTTATCTTGATGGTTTGTATTTTCTTTGTATTCCCAGTAGAATACTCACCCCCAGTAACAGCTTAGCAATGCCAGCACACTCTCATTAGAACACGTGTTTCTCGCAGTGCTTCATACTATAGGTAAACCCACTACCTTGGAAGAGATCTTGCGCAGGTGCTACAATGTTGAAATCTGTCATTTCCTGCGTTTATTTCTCTCCCTTTTCCTTGTTCTTGTTGGGTTTTGAAAGATATTCATTTTCCTTGAACTTCCGGTGAGAAGAATTTGACTGTGCGAGAAGTTCCTCGTGTCCTTTCTCGTTCTTTTCGTAAAACTTGCGTCTCAGGTGTTGCAATGTCGACTGAATACTTTGCAGATTTTCACTCACAGTATAAGTTGCTCAATTTTGGCCCACAAAGCTGAGATTGTCAAGCTATAGAAATAGAACTTAGGAAGAGATAAACTATCGTGGCAAAACGATATGACCTGCTAGATGTATGATTGCTGATTGCACCGTCAACAAGGACGAGAGAACAAACATTAGGAAAGGGTCATAAAAACCTCCTCAGACCCAAAACAAGTATTTCTCGCCCAGTCTCACAAGTGAATTTAATTCCGAGCCCAAGCAGTATGAACAACGAGAATAACGACTTTCAAAATCCTTTCGATGACCGCTTCTCTCCGCAACAAAACGGTGGAGAATATCCGAGGGCTAGTAACCGACCACATCATCGTCCTATGCAACTGTGTTTGTGCCGGAGCTTCGCTAGCCCCGAGTCAAGCCAGCGAGCATGTATAAACCTTCGGGACAACATTCTTCCAGATCCTGCTCCAACCGATCGATTCGGACAAAACCCGACCAAAGCAGACATCGAGAATGATATAGGAAGATTGATCTGGCGGGATATTGGCGAACCCGCATATTTCAGCCCAGGAAAGATTCAGCGTTTGCAATATGCCTTACAGTTCTATATTGCAGATATCCATTTTGAACCCAACACCACGCTTGATACTGTCTATGTCGGCGGTCTTTCGAAAGACATGGCTACAGGACTTGTGCCATACAGGCTTAAAGTTGCCGAGAAGGGCGTGTTTCAAGATGAACTGGAGAAATTTTCGAACGCGGTCAAATAGGGAACGGATGGTTCGGCCGGGTTGGGCTTCCATGAAGATGATGATTGTTATTTTCGCAAATATTTCAGGAAACAGGCTGAGAAGGAAGATAAAAAAGATTGTGAAGTATGCAAGGAGGAGAAGAATGAGGTTATTGTGGGCAAAGGCATGATTTGAGTTGCAGAGCTTGCTTCAATCGAAGAGGACTGTCGTTGGATCAGTGGAGCATGTTGTTTGATGATATCGGGTAGACGAGATGAAAACTGAAGTATGGTGTTGGCATGGTAGTGATCTGCGTTGTAGTTAGCGAAATTAAGGAACTAATGATTGATCAGACCTTGCTATGAAGTATACCTTAGAGTATGCAGCAGATGAAGACCGAGAACGAGCAAGTCAGGTCCGACAGTGCAGACTCCATGCTGCGGAATTGTGTTTGCCATGGTCCCAAACCCGAGAGAGGTGCGAAAGGGGTGAAGAAGTAGATGAAGGCTTCTTTGTCGCAGACCTTGCATATTCCTGCTTAGCATGATAAAGAAAATGAGCCAAGATCATAACAACTGCTCCTGCTCCAGTTGCCAGTGCAAAAATTCCAAAGCCACAGAAGGTCAAGATAAGAAGTGACCGCCGAAGCGGCAATCTCTCACATTGCCATACTTCCTCCAATTTAAGAGCCTCGAGCTCAAGACCGAATACAACCAAAAAGGACTAGAAGCACATCTATCGATCACCTGAATGATGGTTAGGGTCAAGCCAAGTTCTGTCCAGAAAGCGCCAACCCCGAAACATGAAACTTGGCAAAAACCAGCGAAGTGGCCGCCACCACTGACGACGAGTGAAACAGAGGAGCGAAAACGAACTCGCGAAGAAAGTGGCGAGGACGAGATAGAGAACGACCGGAGCGATGGACGCAACGTAAAGAGACGTGTAGGAGATTGTGCGAACGAGAAAGAGAAGGATAAAGAGATCCACGAGACCATGAGCGACGATGAAGATGAAGGCAGTCAGGGTGGTGAGGAAGCAGGAAAGGAGATCACACAAAGCGTTTTTGGGACTCAGGGCCGTATTGCCAGAAGAATTGGAGTTGAAGACAGCGAGGGCGAGAAGGAAGTTGTTCATAGTACGCTGATTCATCGAGACAATGCCAAAGGCAATGGTGCCGAAGATGACGAAGACGAGGATGACCAAGACGAAGATGACGAAGACGAAGATGACGAAGACGAAGAAGATGAGGCTGAAGTCAAGGTTGCTGAACAAAGCGCTGTCGACGAATATGGGTCCGAAGAGAGTAATCTGGATGTCAGCAACACGAAAGAAAGTGATTCTGAGGGAGGCGATCTTGCGGATAGTGATTATCAAGACAGTGATGCTGACGACGGCGATTCTGGAGACAGCGACGAAGAAGGGAACAGTTCAGAAGACGAAAAGTCGAAGCGTGCCCCACGCGGCGAAAAAAATGGTGCGCGATTGAGGTCGTTGGGGTTATAGTTATTCAAGCCGTGTGCTTCTTAGTTATATATCAGTGTCGTTTCTTTTAGGGAAAGCCGTAAGCCCGTTCAGCTAGGAGGGGTTATAATTCAGTCGCAAGTGGCAGCATCGAGTTTTCTGAGTATGCCGGGAATATTAGAACTATGTTTGATCCATTGCTTCTGGCTTTCCGGAGTCAGACATGTTATCTTCGTCCTCTAATGCGACAGGAAAACTGAGATGTTTCCAGTCCTCAATCTATTGCTATTAATGACACTTTCGCATGAGTTGATCTGTGAGACTCACCTCCTCGATGATAGAGCGCAACCGGTCCCGAATGCTCTCTACAGCATACGTTCCAAGCAACAGCCTCAAAGGTGGGTAAGAACAATGCGCCAACTGCCAAACTAGCTCTGCGCTCCTCACAGTACTGACAGGTTGTCTATCGTTCAGCCATTGGACCATTCTTTTCGCATGGCCGGCAGGAGCATGAGATCCAGAATAAGGCTCGCTCGCCGCCTTGACTTTGAAAGCAGAATACTTCTTCAGACCGATTGCCTTGGTATCCGGTTCGTCCAGACGCATATGGCCCGGTTCCACGAGCGTAGCTTTGATGTTGTATATATCAATCTCGTACAGCATCGATTCGATCAGTCCTTCAACTGCATATTTTGTTGCGCAGAAAGGACCCAGCCCAGGGGTTCCCAAAGCACCACTTGTACTACTGAATATCAAGTACCGCCCATGTCCCTGCTTCCGAAAGTAAGGTAAGGAAAGTTGAATCATGTTCAATGTGCCCATGAAGTTGGTCTCGAACTGACTGCGCAATTCATGTTCGTCTTGATCTTCGCATGCCCCAATGACGCCGTAGCCGGTACAGTTGGCAATAACATCAACGTGTCCCCAATGTTCGATGGTCTTTTTTATGACAGCATCGACAGTCTCACGAACTCGGATGTCGCAAAGCAGTCCAATGGAGTTTGTCTCTTGCCATGCTTGCATTTCTTTGATGCTATGTTCGAGGGCCCAGCCTACCGCGGTGACATTGTCGCCATGGCTTGCTGCTGCACGAACAAGAGAGCGTCCAAGATGGCCTGTTGCCCCAAAAATCTTGATGAAACTTAGCTGAAATGTAAAGATAGGGGTAAGTCGAACCATACTATCCAGACTGCCTGCTTTGGTGGATTTGAGTCGCTCGGCGGATCGCATGCTGGTGGAAGCTTCAAGTCGGGTATTCGAGAGGCCTCACTGGGCGAGAGACTCTCTTCTGGGCCGTGGTCCATTGCCTTGATATGCCGGCCATTTGTTGTAGTTGGACGGAGGTGCGGCTCTGAACGATGCATCCATGTGGGGAAGAAAGCTGTGGCCGCGATCTGATCCAAGCTTTCAATGTCGACTTTTTGACGATGACATGATGCTTCCACTATCCTTACAGCCCAGCTATATAACTGCGAATCCTTGGTGTTGAGTTTCTGTAGGTCTAATAAGAGATTCAATCCCCAAAATATGGCACCAAACCAATCATAGCAACACCACAATGAACGCCCTCGTCGCCTTCTTTCTCGGCCAACTCACCCTCGCCATCCTCATCTTCGCCTTCATAAAGTTCTTCATCTTCGGCGACCCTCCACCTCCCTCTCACCTCTCGCGCCAACAATCATCCTCCTTCCTCCGTTCTTCCCAAAGATTGAAGCACAAGAAGTCCTCCGTCCTCCGTCCGCAACCGTCAATCACCACAGCCAATATCTTAGCCAAGACATATTACAATGTCAAAGGTCACCAGCCAGAGAGTCTAGACTGGTTTAATGTCTTGGTTGCACAGACTATTGCTCAATTAAGAGCAGACGCGCATCATGATGGAGCTATTCTCAAGTCTTTAAATGACGTCTTGAATGGTCCACAGAGACCTGATTTTGTGGGCGATATAAGAGTCACGGAGATCTCGCTGGGAGAGGAATATCCCATCTTCAGCAATTGCAGAGTCATTCCTGTGGATGAAGGGAAGGATGCTGCAGAAGGTGTTGGAGGACCTAGATTACAGGCAAGACTGGATGTGGATTTGGCAGACTGCATCACGCTCGGTGTGGAGACCAAACTGGTGCTGAATTATCCCAAAGCACTTGTCGCTGTTCTTCCTGTCGCGCTGGCAGTGTCGGTTGTGCGCTTTTCAGGGACGGTATGTTTGACCATTCAATTTCCGAAGGACATGGCTAACAAGGACACAGCTCTCCCTTTCATTCATCCCATCAGCACATTCAGCATCCGCCAGCGATTCTGACGACGACAAACCCTCTTCCCCAACCACTCTCTCTTTCTCCTTCCTCCCAGACTACCGTCTCGACCTCTCAGTTCGCTCCCTTGTCGGATCACGATCGAGACTGCAAGATGTACCAAAAATCGCACAACTTGTCGAAGCACGGATACACCAATGGCTAGACGAGCGTTGCGTTGAACCACGAGTCCAGCAAATCGTTCTCCCAAGCTTATGGCCACGAAAGAGAAACACTCGCGAACCTGAAGATTCCCCCTTTGATGCCGAGGACGACGAGGGCGAGGACATGTCAACGGTCCATGGTTCGCCAGAAAAGAAGCAGGAACAGGTTCCTGTTGATGGAAGTTTGGAAGCAAGGATAGCTGATGAAGGGAGGAAATTACGAGAAGCGGAGGGGAAACCTGGGACACCCGGTCCCTCCTCGCCGAATAATGAAGGAATGAGGAAACGACAGCCACTGCATAGAGCGATGGGAAGTATGTACAACATCAAGATACCCGGGGGTTTTTCATGATGAAAGAATGAGAGATGAGCCAAGATACAATCCTCCGCCTCACAAATTTAACAATTTCGGCACTTCAAAGCATCCTAGTCCTCTGAATGCTGGCGTATTACATCTTCCACTTGATTCACTAGAAGGGATTTTACCACAACAACTATCAAGACGAAATATTTTCAAGTTCAAATGAGTGTCCCATGTTATACTCTCCATCATTTGCTCCGGTCCTCCTCCATAAATCCCTTAATCCCTTACTCCCAACCTACAAGCACTTTATCCTAGACTCCATATCGTTGTCTACCATTTATACTGCTCGACGATGTCAGCAGCCTCAGTGGCCTCGGTTTTCTCAGCTCCAGGTGGGTTGGCGCGCTTGCTACGCCCATTGTATTCCATCGCCCCGTCTCCTTGATCCTTAAATGCCTCAGGAATTGTGGCAGCTACCAGATTTTCTGCACCATATGCACCCACGGATCTACCTGCTGCATAACGTCAATTATACGTATGCAAAGCCTCTAGGACTTGATTAGGACACACCTTTGGCACTGATAGCGGCGGGAGCAGCTCTTTACGAGTCCAAGAGATAGCATAGAGAGAAACAGCACTCGAAGAGCAGCTCAGGACTTGGTAAGAGAATGGGAAAATGTCTCGCGCTAGGGTATTCTGATGAGAATCGATTGGTGTCAAAAAGAGGGTGAATTTGATGCTGATGCTGATGAGGAAGAAGCACAGGCTGTCGCTCTTTATACCCGAACCTGCTCTCTGCTGTACTTTGGCAGGCCATGGAGTGAAACACGAATATAGTGATTGACCAACTTCTTGATATGAATATATGATATTTGGAACCGAAGAGGCAGGTATGACTGAACGTCTCGGTGCGCTCTGAATCCGGATGCTGCCAGGCAACGACCATCGCTTGCGCCTCAGTGCTATTCCGAGGAAAACCGCGCCCAGTGGGGCAGAACACTCGGATTAATATCTGATCCAATATGAGCCTTTACGATGATAACCGCAGCAGCGTGGTGTGTGCAACTTACGAGAAATTGATTGCGTGCTTAATGGAAAATCGAATCTTTGCTGAAAGCGTCTCATCTTACTTAGTACTTCCAACTAGAAGGCCTTGAGAATGCACAGTACTCCCTCTTTTTCTCTGGACATCGAATTTTCTACAATGACAGACTCTGCCTCCAGTACTCCAGTCCTTATGGAGGAAGCCTCATTCCTGGAAAATGCACCTATTCGCATGCTGTTTTTACCTCTGTGTTCACCTCCACGATCTATCATCTGTTTCATGCTGCATTGTCTCATCATCTGCTCCTACACATCCATATTTGGACTGGCTATGATGTACAACAAGGCTTCGGATGCATCAAAGGCACAATTAATATTTTGTGAGCTTCTCGATCCTTTCCGTGCAACAAGAAGCTCATATACGACCAGCTCCAGCAAGAGACGCAGTTTACTACGACCGCGTGATATTTTCCGGCCAACTTGGACGTCAAACACAGTACACTGATCCGCCGAGCACTGAAGTTGATCATGCCTGGAACGAATTGGTACAGTTTTCGAATATCAGAGTATCGGCAGAAGAGCTGATCAAAATCGATAAGAGTTCTAACCAACTGGCAGACAAATCTGGAGATTTTATGGCGGGCTTGGACGTACATCACCAATTGCACGGCTTGAAATTTATCCGGCAATATTTGCACCCAGAATACTACAACCTTATCGGAGGCATCATCGATGTGCATATCGGCCATTGCCTTGATAATCTCAGACAGGCAGTTATGTGTTATGCGGACATCGCCCTCCACACTTACGACTGGATGGACCAATACCCAAAACTGTTCCCAGACTTTGTCGTGGCGCTTGAATGTCGCAACTTCGACGCCGTGCATCAGTGGGCGAAAGGCCGCGCTTTGGATATTTACGACGGCGTCTCGTTGGTACACCCGATGTTTGGGCTTGTCTATGGCGGAACTGAGAGTCTTCATGTTCATGGAGCAAGTCAACACCATGGCATTGATGATTTTGGGAAGGTGATCACACCCTCAATTATAGGTTGAGGTTGGCAAGCGGCGAAAATGTTTCGGATTAACCCGGCGCTAGAACACGTGTGATATAAACCAAATCGTGTTCTCAACAACAATGTCATTACTGTCTACTCACTGGCCGACTTCATCTACCATTCTATCTCCAATGCGAGGTTCTAGATTTGCTTTCACCTATGCATGCTGAATTTTTCTTTACAACCAGCCTCAATGTACTATGCCGCAATTCAAAGTAACTGCACACCTTTCAATATACTAGACCATAGTGCTCAACGGAGGATATACTCCAGCTCACCACATTAAACGATTTTGTATCTGACGAGGCTGAAAAGCACTTGCTTTCTTAGCCCTCTCATCACATCGACGACCCTTGACCTTGTGGGTCGGAGATCCTTCCCGACGCCACTTTGTGTTCCTTTACGTCCGTTGATTCCTTAGCCTTCCAGTCTCACTATCCTCTTGGAACTTGCCTTGATGAACGGTTGAAATGAGGCTTGCTGGTTGCTGTGCCTTACTCAACCCCAACAAGCAAAGAAAGCAGCCTTCATGGAAGCTCATGCAAGGAATATAGTTTGACAGCACGTTGAAATTGGTGCCCATGTATGTAGCTTGGATCCTGGCGCTCATGGAGCTCCAAGGCTATCGCATCTGGACCAGTGTGGACTGGATCAATTAGTGGAGGTGTTCAAGCGGCCTCAACGCTAGGCGGTCGTTCTGAAAGTTACCCCTTCTCACACCCACCGCACAAGCACGATTGGATCAGACAGTGCCAAGTCAGAGAGCGCAAGCCGCGCAAATTGTGGTGGCGCAGCCTTCATCCTTCAGCTTTCTCTGTGCCACCCCGCTGATGGATCCGCTCTTCGTTTTCATCGACATGCGTTCCAATCTCTTCGCCTTCCAACTACCTGTTGTGCTGGAAGACATGGCACCGTCTCATATCCCTTTTAAAGAAGGCGCTCTTTACCGGCCCCTGAACACACTTTCAAAATCAATTCGCCTGCTCGAAATCCGAAATATTGATGGAAACTACTCCTTTCACTTGAGACAAAACTTGACATTTTCAAAAGCTGAGAAAATCGGCTACTATGCTCTATCATACACTTGGGGACCTCTGGATCCGGCCCGTCAAATTGAAATCGATGGTAAACCAGTTACAATTCGTCACAATCTCTTTGACTTCCTCATGTCGTCCCATCCAAGGGAAGATGGTTGCAATCACATCTGGATTGATCAAATATGTATCGACCAAGACTCGATTGTGGAACGGAACCACCAGGTTTCCTTGATGACAACTATCTACAAACGCGCACGCCGTGTGAAGATTTGGCTAGGTCTTAGCGACTCAAGCAGCGATCTAGCCATTAGATTCTTTCGAGCCTTTCACAAGATCACCTTTTTCGATACGGAGCGCATAGATCTTTCGGAATTCCTAGACTAGGACGCAGGAGATGACTCTACCCACGCTATCTTCGAGAAGACTGGCCTCGAGTGGAAGGTTTCATATGTCTGGAACAGAGATGCTGACATCCTCGATGCCGTTCTGAGAGCAGATGGTTATCGTCTCAAGTCAATCGTTATATCTGCCTTTGAAGACTTGATGACAAGACCATATTGGGGACGTCTTTGGATACTGCAAGAGGTCCTTCTCGCCAGGGCAATAATTATCATTTGTGGGGAGCATTCAATGCTATGGCGTGACTTCACCTCCCCGATTCGAACTTCGAATCGATCTCACCCCCTCAACGTCGCACTGGGCCGCCATCACCCAGGCCGTAAGCTGATTTCAGCATCCCATGAGAATGAAATCGACTTTCACCGTCTCATCCTCGATTTCTCTGACAACCAATGTCAAGATCCAAGAGACAAGATCTATGGGCTCCGGGGGCTTTTCAGATTGTGGCAGCGAGACTACATTCTTGTAGACTATTCGAAGTCTGTCGAAGAAGTGTACATGGACGGGATTTTGCTCATGTTGAAGGAATGGAGCATACGAAAGCAGTTTTGGCTGGACATCTTTCCCTATCAAAATGCATGCGAAGCACTGGGGCGAAACATGAAGCCTCGGGGGGAAGAGGAGGCAATGAAGCGCTTGAAAAGGGATATGGCTGCACTCTTGTGGAATGAGCAGGACAGAATGGCTTTGAAAATATGGTTTATGGATTTTAGTGGCCAGCAAATTCGCAATGGAGGTGAACCGACCTCCTCTTCCCAGAAGGGGGTTCCAAAAGTTGACCAGGGCGGAAATCCTCTGGAATTGGCCTTGAACGGCTCGAGTCAACACAAGCCGGTGATAGCGCTGGATGCTTCGTCTCACTAGAATCCTAGCAACCCATAGAAAGCCGCTAAACAATCTCGAAAACGACCTTATTCACTCGATCTTGGCGAGTCAGATGATGGGAAGTCCGCCTTTCGTCGTCGATTGGCCTTAAATTTGTGGTCGCTAGGTCCCTCAATCAACCATTCAGCAGTCAGCAACAACAGTGTTGGAGGGGTGCATCCAAGATGTTGATTTTGTGGAGAAGCTCTGGAGCTCTGAGTGCAAGGACGCGTTCAGGAATCTGGAGAAGCAACCCGCCAAGATTAGGATACCGTAGCCGGTTGAGTCCAGCAACCTCCCGATGCTGATGGACACTTTTGGGCCTGTCACCTACGTGGGATTAAGCTTGTAGGGCATGGCGATCATGGGATGAGATTTGAAGAGCTTGGCATTCGATGTCAAAACACTCAGATGGATACAGATAGAGAAACCTAAACTGCTTCACCGACGATGACCAGTCTATTTAGTAGACTCTTTTGATCTCCTCTCAGCAAATGACATTTCCATTCTCCTTTTTCACCGCACTAGTTGAACGATGTGAATTCATAAAGGTGGGTAATCCCCCATCAGTTGTGCCTTTCGATGACACATTGAAATGGGTCTTTTAATCGGTCAAGCGGAGTGCTGTGGGTTGAGTGAGGTGCTTTCATAACACAGCAATTGGTCCTCAGAGTGGAATAACACAAACTTAAACAACAAACGCAAAAAGAAAGAAAGGAAGTCAAGCCCTTTTCAACTCCAATTCTAACTCGACTTGCCAAACAGAATCCACAAAATGACCAAGCTACCACGCCCAGGTCTCACTAACAACGAACCACGACCACGAGTTACCATCTCAACCCTCCCTGACGAGCTACGACAAAAAATTCTTCTTCAAACGCACATACAGACGAATATCACCGAAATCATCACCACCCACGCCCGATGGCATCAATATCTTCCTCCTCAACATGTACCCTACCTGAAAGAGAACATCATTACACTCAAAAAGAGGGTTGATAAAGAAGTCAAGAAGACCGAGACAGCTGTCAAGAAATGGTCAGAAATCTTGAGAACAGTCTTTCCAACGAGTGCATGAGATGTAGACTACCCGGAGGAAACGTGTTTATGGGAAATTGACACTGTGGTTGAGCAGGAGTTCGAAAAGTTGTACCGGCAGGCCGAAGGGCGTGTATTGATATTACTTTGGCTATTGGATGGTGACTTTCATGCAGGGCAATATGGTTGAAACTAGGGCGGGTTCCAAATAAAACCTTACATAGAAGGTTGGATGAGAGCGACGATTACCAGGACACCTACTTGCGCACGGCTGGTTGCTGTGGAAAATGCAGTTTTCGGTATCGAAGAATTGGCAAGAAACTTTGTGGACTCTGATCGATGAGATGCCGCTGCTCGTTGGCCTGGTCTGGAGGAGTAGGAAAATATGCATTTGCGCCCTCGATATCGTATGACTTGGTGCCGTTGCCGCAGCCTTGAAAGTTGAAGGTCAAAAGGAATTGGACAAATGCCCTGTTTTGATCGGCTCTCATAGCAAGATTCTTAGAGACTGCCACATTTATGGTAGGGCTTGCGAGAGCAAGGACAGAAGCAACTCTGACCAAGGCGAGCAGCTTGAGGACTCGATTCATGATTGCGCTGGTCTCTTTTCCAACGTTACGTGCAGAGGGCAAGGATATATTTGGTGAATTTATGATGTATTTTCAAGCCTTCGGATGGAATTCTTGATTGGAATGGCACTACTTATTGTTAGATGCTGCAAGTCAGTACATGGAACAATACAAATAGATTGAGGACAAAGTGACTGATGTGAGTGGACATTCCATCAGCTGTGATCTCTACACATAGTCGAAAACTCTGATGACGTATCTCTACGTTCGCTCAGCATCATCGCAGTAGCTTTGAAATAGGCTGACGGAAGAGCTGAGATTGCCTCGTTCGTCCAAATAGATGTTCCTCCTGCTTTCGAAACACCCCTTGCTACCCTTTCTATCCGGGAGTCAGACGCACGCTGGTCAGTCATCGGGCCTTATTGTGATGGGTGGTCTCGAAAAAAGAGATCTTCTTTATTAGCATGCCTGTTAGCTAGCAGTAAGTCGTTTGTGAGGTTGTTCGCTTGATGATCTATTCGTTCGGGAATGTGGGCATAGAGATTTCCAGGGCTACACCACCAACTCGAAGGAATAACATGGAAAAGATGAACCAAACCAGGCTGCCAAATGACGAAAGATTCGGACTGAAGGGTTCCTCATAAAGCTGGTAACACGACAGTTGCGAAGCCTCAATGATTGCCTGAAGAAACCGAGAGGGCAGAAATCACGATTGATTATCCGCTTATGCTTTCCTTCTAACATTTCGCTATGTGAGCTCTTTCAATAACCCCGCTATGTTTCGTAGAATAAGCCTGACGGACAAACACCTATGAGCACAAAGGTAGCTACAACGTAGCAGGGAGGAGAGAAATTTTCAACCAACAGGAACCAAGGCTTATATTATCTTTACATCTTTGTGAATGTAATGCTTGAAATGGGGATTCGATCCTTCTGTGAACCTGATTTCGGGGCACGATTGAAACACGCCCACACGAAGGAAATGTTGCGGCACGCCCATATTTGTGTTTCCATTGACACTGGAGTCAGCAGAGGTTTCCAGGATGATCAATCCCGACTCTATCATAAGTTCATAATCATGGCAGAGCACAAGAAGTTTGACCGTGGTCCAAGTATCATGGAGTTGACTTGAGCCAAAGGTCAATGTAACAACTCTCGACTTCACGGCGTTGATATCAAGGGTTGCACTGTACAGGCTTTCCCCATGTATGTCTTTACTGCATTCTCGGACAGCGGAGCAAGGAAGTTCGACGAATGGCCCATTCAGAATTATGAAACCCGACCGAACCTGGCCGAAGTCGTTTTTCGAGTCCGCCAGTTCCGCTTGCATGTCGATGATTGAAGTCAAAGGTGTCATAGTTCTGAGTTTCCATGGCAGCTCTTGCTTGCCTTTCGTGGATCTCATCTGCTGATTCTCGCTTGCCCTCCACGCGATTGTCATTCGTCGATTCCAATTAACACCAGCCTCGGCGCTTGGCCAACTCCACGATGGCGCGCGATATTCGGTTAACTCAAGGGTTGGAACTGGCTTGCACTGCCATAACAGAGAGTACAAGATTTTAAATCGGAAATGGCCAGATTTGTAATTGTCGTGTGATATGATATTGACTCTGCTAGCAATAGCAGCGATTTGTGGCAGCCGATCCGCTGGACGAGTCAACGAGCGTCTGGTAAAGTCTTCCAGGATATCTAGCCAGCGATCGTGCTGCTGAGTGAGATCTTCAGACTTCATACTATACGGAGAGTGGCCACGAGCCTGCCCTTTCCGGCCATGGGTAGGTAAGTGAGCGTCCATACTCAGTTGAAAACCTTGGCATGCCAGTGGAAGCTTCGAACATTCCCAGAATGTTTGGGGATTGGTCAAATATATTGTTCGAGGTGACAGCAAACGCTCCTGTAAACCCGAACTCGGGTATGCAGATGTAGTTGTATGAAATCCTTGTATCTCATATCGAGTGAGGCCACTTGGCCGATTACGGAGATACTCCATGAGGAACTTCGAGTCCAGCGACCGTTGGTTTCGAAAATCCATTTGGGCATCATTCGAATACAATGCAATCCTTTACCTGCATCTGCTCCACCTCCACACCCAGATCTAGGATAGACATCGTCCGCAGTTGCGATATTGAAAATGCAATTCCGATACACAAGATCCATTATTGCGACATGTCATTGCCAATCATCCTTGTACTCATGGCCCTCTTCATCAGAAGAGCTCTGTAGGATACATGAGTCGATCCACAGTCAATGAAACCCAAGTGTTCGAGAGATGAAGACAGCGTCTCGAAAAGTCTTGGGGAGTGAGGCCATCAGATCTCTGTACTGCTGCGCAAAGGTGGAGTTAGAATCATGATCACAGCATCCTCGTGTCACCTCGCACCTCATCCATTGCCATACGGAAAGAATGTCGAATATTGCGATATGACTGTTCGCAACTGTATCTCATCTACCGCAGGATATCTTGAGGATCAGGAAGCCCTTTAACATCATTGATTTGTCCGTCGGATCGCATCTTAGCTCTAAAAGGGATAGAATGAAACCGAAAGTTTCGAGGCCTTGATCGTAATGGAGAAGAAGCTGACAACGACAGTTGCCAAGATGACGGCGACGAGACGAGAAGAAGAATCTATTAAGATGACGGCGACGAGGCGAGAAGAAGAATCTATGAAGATGAAGTGATAAAGTACTAGTCCAAAGGGGAGTAATGAAATACGATGGGTGCGATATCGGCTTCTGGAAATCCAATTGCCGAAAAGGGTTCCGTGCATCAAAACCGAACAGCACGCGAACTTTACGCGTCTATCCATCATCAAGATGTGAGAAATGCAGCTGAGGTGAGGGATAATCTCATTCTCCTTTGCTTCAGTTTGTCTTTCTATTTATCGTTGATAACTTTGTATTGCAATTATTTATCAACAATAGCCAGGAATCCAGGACTTGACACGATCATAGCAACTTTAACGACACCGAATCTCGATAATGTCTTTCCCAACTACCCAGAAAGCGGCCATCAAGACCGGCAAAGGTGCCACATCCAAGATCGAGATCAGAGATATTCCTGTCCCCAAGATCGGGCCAGGACAGATTCTCGTCAAGGTGAACTACAGCGGACTTTGCGGCTCCGACAAAATGTTCTACCGCGACGAGACCCCTTCCGGAGCACCAATGATGCAAGAAGTCTCACAGGGAATCTCGGGTCACGAAGGAGCTGGCGTGGTCGTCGAAGTGGCTGACGACGTGAAAGACCTCTGGAAAATTGGTGATCGTGCTGGGATCAAGTATATTGCGAGCACGTGCCGTAAGTGTGAATTTTGCACAAATGGGTTGGATGAAGTGTGCTGTCCAACGGGCTTGAAGAGCGGGGCGAACATACCCGGAACCTTTCAGCAATATTGCGCTACGGACGCGAGGTATGCTACGAAAATTCCGGATGGTGTTGCGGACGAGGAGGCGGGCCCTATTATGTGCGGTGGTGTCTCGATGTACGCTGCATTAAAGGTCAGTAACGTATCGGCTGGTCAGTGGATAGTTATTCAAGGTGCTGGAGGCGGTTGTGGCCACTTCGGCATCCAGTACGCCAAAGCAATGGGAATGAGAGTCATTGCCGTGGACGGTGGAGATGAGAAGAAGAAATTCTGCTTGGGCCTTGGAGCAGAGCACTATGTTGACCTCTTGGAGGTGGGTATTATCAAAACGACGCTCCATTTCTCTCCGAAGCTGATGGCGACACTAGACCAAAGACATCCCAGGCGTCATTAAACGTATCACGACCTATGGGAGTCATGGTATCATAGTGGTTCCTTCCACTCCTGAAGCCTATGAAGTGGCACCTTTGCTTCTGAGGCCGAGAGGGACAATGGTATGTGTTGGATTGCCAGGCGATGCAAACATCAGAGCAGGTCCACATCCCGCTTTCCTAGTGCGCAACAGACTCAACATTGTGGGAAGTATGTGCGGAACGCTCAAAGAGACGGAAGAGGCACTTGACTTTACAGTTCGCGGCCTTGTGAAGCCGGTCCTGACTGTTGGAGACATGAAAGACTTGGACCACCTCATGGATAAAATGGCAGAAGGAAAGATATCTGGTCGTGTGGTAATTAAAGTTTCCGCATAATAAATTCACTTTCTGGATCCAGCAGCCGTGGATCCCAAGGTACCACACGCATACGGGGTGAAGCGCCCAGGTGTCAATATCATAATTTAGAGAATGGGTCTGTAAGAAAATTCCTACAGGAAAGAGGCTTTGGCACAGTACAATATTTCGTCACGATCACCCGGTATTTTTCATCAAAACTCTCCGAAATGTCCTCTCTCTCTCATCAATCCCCTGCTATCCAAAACTTGCCGAGAGTATTATGTGCTCTCCCACGCAAGTTACGACAACAGATCCTCTTCCAACCCTACAAAGAGATCACAAATTCGAAACCTTTGCGGCCAATCTCACTCATGTTGAAACAGAACGACACTTTCCTCTTTTCGTCCGAGATCTTTTTGTGGATGAAGAGAGAAACATTCTTGAGTGGGCACAGTATCTGGAAACTTTTGTCAGAAACGAGGAAGAAAGAGCAAGACAAGAGGTTCTTGCGAATGTGGATTATATGGAGAAGAAATGGTTGTTCGAGTTTGGAATGGTGGTAAAGCGGACAATTGCGGCGCTACAGTTGAAGACACTCGCTTAGCCCCAGAGTATAGTCATAGTTGAAAAGAGAGAAACTGGTCATGGGTACGCGTCGGTGGCTATCAGGCTTCGTGTAATGTCCTTGCGCCAGGTGAATCAAGCCTATCTCCTGTCGACGAGCAGGGGACAAGAAGCTAGGATTATTAGCCAAGATCAACGCTTGTGAGCACTTCGACTCTCCAACCAACCATCTCACCTTTTCCCTACCACGACAACAACAATTTGAGCCACGGCGGCGGAGAGCGTCCGAAGCGAGAGTTACACCGCCACGATGGCCGAAAAAAAAACAGAAGTCAACCCGCCGACCGAATCAATAACTTTCCTCGCACTCGCACACGAGTTACGACCAAAGATTCTCCTTCGCTCAAATGCATTGATCCTCAACGAGCATCTCCGCTAGTCAAGTCTAATCAAATCTAATCCTCCCTCCTTTATTAGCCGGAATTGCAATACCAGGCACTCAGAAGGGAGGTCCTTACAACACTCTGTGCAACTACAAAGAGTGGGCTGATGAAAATTTTCACCTCTACACTCCTCCAAGACTAAACCAGTATCCACTTCGCAATTGCCTCTCCATGTAAAGGCCAACCTAGATAATGTTTTAATAAAAGGATAGGTGCCAGCAACTTCTGCATGGACTGCTGACGCAATCGGCTAAATAGCTACTACCCAAAACCCAAGGATCTCGCTTCAGCAGTGACACTCGACCCTCCTGAAATCGTCGAACATATCGACTAAGTACTGAAGTTATGGATGGGGGGAGGGGTGTTGCTGGAGCCTATGTTTGCAAGATGGGGTGGGAAGTGGTTGAGTGGTGAGAGCATGATTTTGAACAAGGGGAGAGGTTTGGGAGACATATGTTCATATGCTGAGTGTGTTACTGAATTCACAGCTTGCGCCAAACTTCATATGGACAGAAAATAATAACCTTGTGAAGTGATATATATCGAATGCTTCGAGCAACGGTCTGCAGAAGAAGAAAGTGGCGGCTTCAACCGTATTCATCATTACTCCAGAGTGTTGTGGGTGTTTTTCTTACTCTTTGTGAGATATCGAATACAACACTCGAAAATTACAGTCACAGAGGCAAATCCGTCCCGATAAAGTCTCTTAAACCAAAGTAAATCAAAATTTAAACTCACCGAAGCTTGAAAATACATCTAATTAAGCACAGAAATCTAATACCATGCCACCATCGACTCCGCCAAACAAGCCACCAGCTTCCTTCCTCACCCCCACCCACAAACGACGCCAACAAATTATCTTAAACACCTACACCGAGATAACAGAAAGCAGATACAAAAATGGCATACCCACCAGCAACCTGACCGTAGAACTAAGACCACAAAAGCACTACCAGAAAACCAAGCGCTGGCTACTCAACGAGCTCAGAGGTATGGCAGAGGTCGAGGAAGTACTCGTGGGATGGAGGGGTAGAAGTTGGTGATGGAGGCTAATGCTGAAGGGGGTTATCTTATCCTCCATAAGCCAGAAAGTAAATGATGGGAAAAATTTGGGTTGCAAAGGCATACCGACCATCTCTCATTTTGACGCCTACGCTTCTTCTCTTTCTCTCGAAATGTTTCTGAAAGTTAGTGAAATTTATATTTTTTATTTCAAACCAAAAATTTGGGAAAATAATCCATTCTAATTAAAAAAGAAAAAGAAAATCTCTTTTCCTTCATACCTTTGATTTTTGATTCTAATCATTTTTATGGTGCGGAGTTTGAGAGGTATTCTGGGGAGGGGATTGGTAGGATGTTCGGCGGTAGGATTGAAATTCCTATGCTTATGGGGTGTTTGATGTTGTTGCTACACTGGAGGATGGATGTTAGTGTGTGAATACTGATTACATAAGTTGCTTGATCCTTCTAGTCAATGTATTGTTTGGGAAAGGGGAAGTTGGAGTATTGAGTATTGATTGAAGAAACTTTTGATGATACGTAAGGAGAAGTCCCATGCACAACCAATCCTTGAAGCATCAAAAGAGTGAAAGCAAAGCCAATGGGCAAATTGAGAAGAGGGAATTAATTAGAGTCTGTTAGACCATGAAGTCTTGTTGTCATAGATGATGGGGAAATTCGAAAGCAGTGCCAAATCCCGGACCATTCCTCGCTAACCTCAAAGCTTTTGTTTGGTGTAGTCCGGGGACATTTCAATAATCCATATTGAAGAAAGAAAATTGTTAATGATACTCGAGGGAAAGATTCCAGCCTAAAACCAATCCCAAAACCATTTGTAGAAACGGTCAAAGCAAAGTGAATGCAAGAAATCATCATCGAAAAAACCGCCATGAATTTCCACGGCCGAAAATCATAGGAAAAAGCTCGTCCAAGTCCAGACCAAAGCAGAAAGGAAATAAGATGTCGTGAGCCCCATAGAGTGGTATCTTTGTAGAAGGCCGTGAAGGCCATTCCGAAAATGTAGACCAGCCGAGTGTCCGTGGGATGTTTGACGAATGATAACGCCGTACTAAGCAAAAAGCAAAGTGAAAAATAATTGTCGTGACCTTCATAGTATCTTATCGTCGTGAAAAGTCGAGGATTATCCTGCCCAATATTCGACTCGAGTCTCTATCTTTGAAACCATGCCGAAGCGCGACTGTCCTTCCCACATGTTTGAGCTCATAAGCATGAACTTTATGCCTCGACATGCTCTGGAGCTGGGGCGATGGTGACAGAGCGTTCTCTCGCTTCCTTCTTGAACCCTCGATCGGGAGATCGACCTGCGTTCTCCGCTGGTCGTTCATCAATGATCATACAATCATCATCGTCCTCTTCGGCCTCTGGCTCCGCAATCTCAGCAACGTAATACGACTGAGGCTGGGGTTTCGGACAGGTTTTGTCTCGAATCGAGACCAAACGCTGGGAGACCGCCTTGACAAACGCAAGATTTTTGCACTCGCCAATGTCCTCTTCGTCTCCATAATAAGCCACCTGATCGACAAACAGACGGTGGATTGAGAAGCTCTCGAGCTTTGCCTTGTAGACCAGTGAGATGGTAGATCGATCAACAACTTGGTTTGCTGAGTGGCAAACGGTCATAATCATCTGAAGGACTGCATTTGCGAATGCAGCTACTCTCAGTTGATAAGCCAGCATGTACAACTTGACCAGAGGAGTGTAGGGAAAGCCAAGAGTGAGTTCGGATCGGTAGTGACGGTGTGCATCGTAGACGACTGCACCATCCTTGTCGTAAAGCCAGGCATTGAAGTATCGGAAGAGTTCTGGATGCGCCGCGATTCTGACTTGGCCTTTCTTTCTAAGGTCGGCCAGATATGGAGAATTTGCTGTTGCGAGCTTTTCGTGAATGAAGAACTTCTGATCGCCGACGGTGAACTCGACGGTCTTGCCGACGATGAGAGATCTGGGTAAGAGTTAGAGGCTTTAGCGATTCAATAGCATGAAGACATTGACTCACTCCCCACCAGGGCCGTCCTGGTGAATAGGCTTGGTCCATACTTGCTCGGACTCGCCACGCTTCCTCTTTGTGCCTGTCGAATGGTCAGTGACTGTATGAGATGGAACACAAGCATGGCATGTGGACTGACCTGAGGCAACTGGTGTGGCCATTTGCTTACTCTTTGGCGGCGTCATCGTCATGAACGGGGCTGGACTGAGAGAAGGTGAAGGTCTGATGTGGCTAGGGAGTGCCGTGTATGGCGGTGATGGGTAAGGATGATTCGTGAAGAGTGTTTAATGAAAGAAGGCTGTTGTAAAGAAGATGGAGTGGTGGAATAAGAGAAGGGTTTATAAGTTACCTATCCTCAGCCTGTTAAGATTTAATGTGGGGCCATGTTCTCACAAAGAAAGGACTATTCAAGGCATGGCAGGTCTGTGTAACAATGAAAGTGAGATGTACGACAATTGTGAAGTGATATTGAAGTGAAGTCTATTAATCAGCATAAGAAAGACCTCACTCAGCCACTAGCTCGATTAGATTGGAACGTGAGCTGGACGGTTTTACTTTCTGAAGGCCATGGTATAGGGAACATTAGGTTGGTCATTGTTCGTTCACCGAGATGGAGACCCTCACGATTTCCTGGCAGTTTGTCTCCAGAGTGTGTGGGATATTTCAGTCCAACACATTTAACCTCGGTCCAGGTTACCAGCTACAACATTGGGTGAGTGATTCGCGGATGGTGCGAGGGACCCCAGAAAAGCGCAACATCAATAGGCTAACCTTCCACAGATAGTATACATTATTTTTAGAGGAGTCACCACGGGTCTGAGATGGCAACATCAGCAACTTCAGCAACTCTCTGGACCATGGATGGACGCTTAGTGGCAACTGAGCTGTCCGAAGGATGCAACTGCAGATCGAGGATGTCAGGGTCTCCATTATCATGTCATCATCTCCAGAAGCGGGAGCATGCAACATGATATGTTCTAAAGAGAGTTCACGAACACGTCTAGATCTAATCTAAAGTGTTGGATGTTGTGGTCAGGGGAAGATTTGGTGTTGTGATGTGGCTGAGGTGGCTGAGGTGGCTGAGGTGGCTGAGGTGGCTGATGGGGCTAATGAAACCGGGTTAGGCTTCCCGCATTGTTGGTAAACAATGCAGAGCCACTTGAACATCCAACGCATTGAAGACAACTGGAAGGCAATTGACACTCGACAAGCACAAATTCAAATACATTCTTTCGCCACGCCAGAGTGTAAGAGAAGCTTTTGTTTTTCAGCTTGCAGCCTTTGCGCTGCTATACTTAGACCAATGGCCTCGTCCAACTCCAGCAGCATCTCCGTCTGCGTGAGAGTCCGTCCCTTTACAATTCGAGAAGCAGCACAACTCACAAAAACCGACGACGGCAACATCTTTCTCGGCGATGGCTCCCTGGCTGGTGTGCCCACTCCAAAGTTCGGACAAAAGGGTCTGCGATCGGTGATCAAGGTCGTCGACGACAAATGCTTGTATGTTTACTATCACGACGGTTTGAATGGCTTGCTGACATGCTGGTAGAGTCTTCGATCCACCTGAGGAAAGTCAAGTAACGCGCTTCACACGATCCACTGTTGGCCCTCAAGGAAAACGAGTCAAGGATCAGACGTTTGTCTTCGATCGGGTCTTCGACGACAACACAAACCAGGACGACGTTTACGAAGCCACGACAAAAGGACTCTTGGACAGTGTCTTGGACGGATACAATGCCACAGTATTTGCTTACGGCGCAACCGGATGCGGCAAAACTCACACCATCACGTACGTCTCGTGCACTGAACAGGTTACAGCGCATAAGCTAATTGTCCGAGCAGTGGAACAGCGACACACCCCGGCATAATATTCCTCACAATGCAAGAACTCTTCGACAAAATCAGGGACAAGCAGGACGAGAAGGTCATCGACATATCACTGTCCTACCTCGAGATTTACAATGAGACAATTCGGGATCTGCTGGTTCCAGGTGGAAGCAAACAGGGGCTAATGCTACGAGAAGATGCGAATCAGGCTGTTTCTGTGGCACATCTGTCGAGCCACAGCCCAAAGACTGTAGGTGGTTGAACTTTGCACTACATCAAGCACAGCTAACATTCTTCTAGGTCCAAGAAGTCATGGAAATGATAGTCATGGGCAACGAAAACCGAACAGTCTCACCCACCGAAGCAAACGCCACATCCTCCCGATCCCACGCCGTTCTCCAAATCAACGTAGCCCAGAAGGACCGCAATGCCGACATAAATGAACCCCACACAATGGCCACGCTCAGTATAATCGATCTGGCTGGCAGCGAGCGAGCCAGCGCGACGAAGAATCGAGGCGAAAGACTGACTGAAGGCGCCAATATCAACAAATCCCTCCTCGCACTCGGAAGCTGTATCAATGCACTCTGCGACGCGCGCAAACATAACCATATCCCATACCGCAATTCGAAACTCACACGTTTGTTGAAATTCTCTCTTGGTGGAAATTGCAAAACAGTCATGATTGTCTGTGTCAGCCCTTCGAGCGCCCATTTCGACGAAACCCAGAACACTCTACGCTATGCCAATCGTGCGAAGAATATCCAGACCAAGGTTACGCGGAATGTCTATAATGTAAATCGTCACGTCAAGGACTTCTTAAGAAAGATTGACGAGCAAATGGCGCTGATCAACCAGCTTCAAGAGCAACAAAAGGACTCGGAGAAATTTGCGTTCGCCAAATTCCGCAAACAGGTTGAGAAAAGGGAGCAGGTTGCGAAGGAGAGCATACTCAGGGTTCGTGCGGCATATGATCATTCTACGGCTGAACGACAAGACAAGGCAAATATGATGAAGAAGCAACGACAAATTGAGCGCCGCATATCACTAATATCAGCCTGGATCGCAGGATTCGACACAATTTGCGAGGCGCGAGACGAGGAAGAACCATCCCGAAATCTTGTTGCCATGCGTAAGACTGCCCAAGGAATTCTGACGGAACTGGAAAGCAGCAGACAGCACTACCATCAACGACTAGCGAAGAACAACTGGGAACGAGCTCTGGATACGGCACTACAGACAGGCATCCGGCAGTTGAAGGAGGCTGATCCTGATGATAGTAGTGATATTTCCAGCCTCGTTCGCGAGGCGGAGCTCCTCAAGTCAATGGCCGATCGCGAGGCGCATATCAGCATTCTGGAAATGGAGAAGGGTGGCGACGCAGCTATGGTCCAAGTATTGCTTCAGGCCCATTTCGACACCATTGCGATTCTCGGACAGATCCTTCAAATGGGCGAAGACGACGCGGTGCAGGCGGCGAGAAAGATGCTTGGTCAAATCGTCAACTCTTGCTGTACCGCAACTTCTCAGGTCATCAAGCCAGAGGGAGGTCTGCCAGTGACGGAAGAGTTTGCGCCGACCAAACGTGGAACACCAAAGCATCGAAAACATGCTAACTTGATGGGACCATCACCGATCAGAGCTCTACCACGACCGAGTTTTGTAGATGCCTCACCACTAATGTCCTCTTCTCCGCTCAAGTCATCGCCTCGTCGACGAGCAAAGATTGGAGCAGGTAAGAAAGGCATCAGTTTTACTCCCAAGAAATCACCCGCAAAAGGACTGAAGCGAGGCGTCCGATGGCGAGACGATACCGAAGATGGCACACTTGTCGAATTCCAGGCCACACCAAAAGGAATGGAAGACTCGTCGCCGTTAAAAGAACCTTCACTCCCACCGAGGCTTTCAGAGCCAATGATGAGACAGGGGTCTTCTCCAATACCAACACCACCAGAACCATCTATCGACATCAAGCCGACTGGGCGCTCGAGTCGCTTCCAGACAGGTTTCCTTTCGAAGAAATCCGATGGCTCTCCTTTGGGCGCACCACCAACCAGCAATCTCCTTTACAACAACTCTTCAGACTCGGATCAGTCTCCACTGCGTGAGATGGAGATCAACAAGGCACCTCATCGAAGCTCGTTACATGTAATGGCGACAACCTCACCAGACATAACACCAGTAGGAAGTGGTAACTCGTCCTCAGAGGACGAAGGCAACCCACGATCGTCAGCATGGCCAGTAGATCCCTCTGAAGCAAAGACGATTCGATCAGCGCTGAAGCGTAATGGTTCTCTGAATGGAGGTAACTCCGCCCTACGCACCCAACGCAGACGCAGTCCCACAGCCACCAGCTCCGGTTCTCCACCAAACGAAAACGCAATGTTCTCTGCTTCCGAGGCACGACGAATGGTCAACAGTGTCAAGGGGACTGATAATTGGAAGACATCTGTACTAAGTCCTCGATCAGCACCTGTCGTGAAGGTCGGACCGATGAGACGAACGACTATGGGTGGTGATGTTGAGAGAAAGATTTCTGGATCGGGAGGGGATGGAGCTCAGTCGTTGCGAGCGGCGCCGGTGAGAATGAGTAATGTTACGCCTACCTTTGCTGCGCCCACCGCTGCTGCTGTGTCGAGGAGTAGTTTGCTGAATGGGAAGAATGTTTGGAGATGAAGGTTGCACCTCTCTTATTACCGCTTACTTTTGGGTTTGTTTTGTTTGGGGTCATGATTCTCGAGTGCGTATTGAGCGACTTGTTATGCATTGTGGGAAGCATTACTTGGTGTCTGGAATCTCACCCGCTTTGGGACTTTAGGAACAAAGAATTTGTTTTCGTTATGGTGTATCTCTCATTTTCAAACTGGCGGCGTCTTTGGGTTGGCTGGGGACATGGGACATGGGATATGGGAATCATGACGTGTATAATTAGCTCTTGCCGCTCCAACGGACGAAAGTTGAATCCTTTATTTGAATTTCGCGTTGACTGCTACCTCCTATCTACAAACTTGATTTTACACCCTCTGTTTCATCGATCTTGAAAACATACTTCACGGCACTTGCCTTCCCATCTTTTAGGTCTGTGAGAGCCTTTTGGATCCCCCCAAGACCACCTGGAACAGTGACAGTAGGTTGACCCTTGAACCAACCTTCCTTCAACCCTCGCGAGAAGAATCGGAAGAAGATGTAGGCGAAATCTTTATCCTCTTCCTCCTTGTGTACTGAGCCGACGGAAGTGATTGTTTTTGTGATGGTAGCTGGGATCTCGGGATATTCTTTCCCTGGCAACACAAGCGTGATTCGTCCTTCTTTCAAATCGAGGACGGAGGAGAGGGCTTGATAACTCCCGTGATCAGAAACGGCATCGAATGCGTATCTCAGTTTCTTCCCCTTGAGCTGTTTCTTGATCTCAGAAACGACATGCTCGGCGCCAGGACGATAATCGATTATCACATCGCCCTTTGAGGAATCGATGAATTGCTTTACGTGATCGACGGATTGTCCAGCGACGCACATGATGGGGTGGATGTTGCTTCGGGCGGCGAGTTGGAGGGCGTAGGATCCTACTGCTGAGCCGGCGCCCCAGATCACGAGGGGTTCTGTGGCGAAGGGTTTTCCCACCACGCTGCTTCGTTGCCAGGGCTCTGGAAGCCCAAGTCGCTGATACAATCCCAACGCCGCTGTCATGGCGGCGAGGGGAAGTGAGGCGCCTTCTTCGAAGCTGGTCGTCTTTGGGAGGTGGAAAGTCGTATGGTTCCAGGAGAGGGCGTATTCGGCGTAAGAACCGTGCGGGGACATCATTTCATGGAATGCTGCTACGCGGTCGCCGATTTTGAATTCGGTCACGTTGGAGCCGATGGCGTGGACGGTGCCGGAGATGTCGTCGCCTTGGTTTATGGGGCCGGCTTTTGGTACCCATTCTGCTACTTTCCTGGGCGTGATTGTTAGGAATTTGGATTTCAGTGGGGTCGTGATGGGAGGTCTGGTTGGACAGGGAATGGAGAGTATGATTTAGAGAGTTGGATTTGGGAAGGTGTGGTAAGAATCAATAAAAATAATCAGAATTATGAAATTCTGCTAGGTGGAAGGTGAACAAAAACATACCAGTCCTTAGGATTACTACCACTAAACACAACCTTCGTCACAATCTGATCAGGGCCCGGTTCTGGGATCGCGACGTCTTTGATGGTCACAGTAGGACCTTGAGTAACAAATGCTTCCTTCATCTTGTCCAAGCTCTTGTTGATGTTCGTGAATTCTCAGTGATACCAGAATATGAATGTTGGAAATTGGGCCTTTGATAAAAGAAGAAATAGGAATGCAAAGTAGGAAACTAAAATAGGATATTAAACGTCTACTGTTATCATATTTCAAAGCATAGTGGCACCTCAAGTCAGTTCACTCGATTCGTACGACGCACGTCATGGAACCGAAGGGAACTAAGATATCCGCGTGCCAGTTCCTGGTGGATAATAACATCCGACCAATCTAATGCCCTAAACATGTGGGCATGCCTGTATCGGATCCAAAAATGAGGTGATTGAGTTGTGGAGAGGTCAGGATCGAGGCCTCGGGTAGAGAGATTCTAGAATTGGGGTCGTTCGGGAATAGTGTCGATAAATCCGATTGGTTGGAAAAGTCTGTACAGAGATCACAATGTATGTTCTCGTCAATTCGATTGTACTGCTGTGTAATGTTCGCATTATTCTCGTTTGTGCCAATCTATGTCTCCATGCTCTATACAGTCCCACAGCTGGTCTAAGTGTATTCCTTACAACTCCAAAACTCCGCATTGCAAACTCCATCTCATTCCACCAGACTGTAGTCCCTGGCATCTTCAATCCTGCTCTGTCTCAGCTGCTCACACATAGGAACATGTCCTCTAGTAATCTCCTCCACAAAATCCATATCAGGATCGAAGAGCATGACGTGGAAATGCTCAACAGCTTGTATACTCTTCAAACTCCTCCAATTCTTAAACCAAGCTATCCTGTCGCTATCCATCTGACTCCCGAATGTTTTGTCTACATAATCCTGGATTTGCTTCCTTGAACCGTCTGCCAGGTCTCCTGTCGCATCCTCTTCTAGCTGGAACTTCGTCCATACAACGAGATGGATAATCCGTTGGTCAATCCCATACGGCCAATCATTATAAAGGATTTTGAGATCGGAGGGACAGGTGAAGGGAGGTCCGGTTGGTACGAGGGTAGGCCATTGGAGAAGGTTGCGTTGAATGTATTTTGCTGTTGAGCCGTGGGTGTTTTCCAGGTTGTGAATGTATTGGCGGTAGCGGCGGAGATCGGATGGTACGCGTTGGAAGATGTCTATGCGGTTCGAGGCTGGTATTGTTTGTTAGTTTTGGTTAATGAACGGCCACAGGCACGGTTGGTCTGAATGTGGGAGTATCGAAAGAGAGCATTGCTGCAATGACGACATGGAGGCCAGATGGTTGATAATACTGGCCCACTCTGATACCCTCTCCATCGATAATGGAATGTTCGGCAATGGTTAATGGCATTTTGCCCAACGAAGCTTTGACCTGTATGGCATTCTGGCAATCGTATGGAGCAGGATCCCTGTCACTCGATGTAACCAATTTGGGATGGCGATTGTACAAAGACCAAAGATGGAACCACATACCTATTAGTGTCTTAACCTGATTCCAATTGAGACGTTCGTAATCAGCATCCCATGTTCCAATCAGCCGCTTGTCCTTCTCGCCACAGTTGAGGAGAGAGTCAGGACATGTTAGTGTTTGTTGGTCGTGAGGGATGTTGAAGTTCCACCATGCTATCTCTTCGTGAGGCATTGTTGCGTAGCTGTAGAGGTGAAGAACATGACAATAGCTGGAGGTAAGGAGTTCCCAACATTGGCCATAGCGTTATGCTTATTCTTATCCACGAGCTGAGCGGTCTGTGTGGATCTGCCAGTCGTCACAAAACTCGGGAAGTGCCGAATATCTCAACCTCATTGAGAAGGTGCCATGTCCGAGTCTTCTAGAATACATCGAGGGAATCAGACAGGGTCGACGGATTTTCTCCATTTTTGTGTACTATGTATTGCTCGAGAGAAAGCAGAGATTGTGGTGGTGATCGGTCCATTCCAGAGCTGGCGTTAGCAAAGTTCCCGAGCTTCCACACAGCGTCCAACCTCGTCTTTCATCTCAATCTTCACCAACATGCATCCCGACGAGCAGGCTACTGTCCTTGTCTGTAACATGGTGAACTCCTGAAATTTACTAGCCGCTCATGCTTGTCCGTTCTTTTGGTTTCTAAATGTGGGATGCTGTGGAACGTGTAGTAGCCTGAAGACGGGAAATGCTGTGCCATGTGCGGACCTTTCTTCTCGACCTTTTCTCCTTCCTGGAATCTTCTTTTTGACATCTAAGCCCGGAGCTTTGAACTTTGAACTTGTCGCATCATCATTGACTGATCAAGTCGCTCCTTTTTGGCTTCCTGGCTTCCTGGCTTCCTAACTTCCTTCTCACCGGCACGACACTCTTTTGCGAAATCTGGACCTCATCGCTTCTCCAAAACCTATAATTTCACTTCTTCTTGCTCGGAAAGTCTATTCTCCTCTTCTTTGCCAGCTGTGTTCAAGGTATCGACTATCTTTGAAGTCGGTCGTTCGGTATCTAGTTTCCTATTCGCGATTACCACTACACGACGATTTCGAGCAATTAACAACAACGCGAGATCATAGCAACGCGATTTCTACACGCGACACCTGCATCATTGTCTTACCACTCAATGTCTGCCTAAATCAGTCATATCATCTTCATTTCGCATCTTCCATCGAACTACAGCCACCACACACTTTCACACACTTTCATTTAGGTATGTTTGATTTTGTTACACCTGATGTAATTCCAGATCCGAGAGCCGAGTCAATGGGATTGAGCACACAAGAGAAAACAATGCGGTTCTCATATCACCACTGAACCGGACTGCTCATCAAGGCTTATCTTATTTACCATTGCTTACCATTCAATAGACGTACTTTCGCACCCTCGGAAAATCACACACCTCACCAGACTAATCCTCTCACCCGATATCCGCAACAATGGCCCTCGTTCAAGACCCAGGCTTCTGGAAGCGCTTCTCCACCGCCGTCCACCTCGACGAAGAAGAAAAGCAGTCATCCACCATCGTCTCTCCAGACGACCGCCCAGCCGTCAAACACACGTACGTCCTTTATCCCTCGCCCTCCCTCTCCTCACCTCCTCCCACGCCCACATCTCCTCAAAATCCTCTCATCTCGCCCTTCGCACAACACAATCCGGCCACTCCACACCACGCCTTCAAAATAGCCCAAACTAACCCTCCCAAAAGCCAATCCTGGCTCGATCGTCAGAAAAAGAAGAAATCACGCCGAACCCTCATCTGCTGGATCTTCTGGATTGTGCTCGCTTTCCTCGTCACCAGTGTCGTTGTTGCTGTGCTGTTGTTGAAGCGATATGGGATCATTGGTGGGAACGGGCCGCAACCCGATCCTGCGAATGCAGGAAGCTACTCTAGCGGTGGCAATGGTCCATGAATGGTTGCTTGGTTGATCGTGGGATTTCACTTCGTTGCACATACTTTATAGTGGTGGTTGGCGTACGGTGGGAAGGCGCACTTTGCATGGGTGGCTTCTTCGACATGAGTGGTCTACTGATTGCATGCTGCTACAATCACTAGCGTATTACTGGGGTGTATATTAAGGTTGCGATTTGCACATACTCGTTAGACTCGGGTGGAAAACTAAGTCCATAAAAGCTAGAGATCAGCTCCTGGCAATTTCTCCAATGAAAAGTTACAAAAGTCAAAATATTGTGCCCACAAGAATTGGCATCGAGATACAACTGGAATTTTTCGGTACTCATTTCTACAAAATCATTGACATTGGTCATCTATATGGTTTCTTGTTTGAAACCATCAGTATCTTTTGCTGCCCTTCAATCAAGCAAGGCCATTATCGATTGCAAGACGTGTTCTACACTGTTCTCCGATATCTCCAATGACGGTCTGAAACCTATGACTTCGATTCAGGATATCTCTGACAATAGTAAATACTTCTTTACTCTCTTCTCTCAATCTTAAAAAGGAAGAAGATCAACCAACCATACAGGTATATGAGACGGTTCTAGAAAAAATATGCATGAGAATGATTAGAAAATCCCAAAATGGGTGTGTTAGTTCTATCTCCAGCCTTGCGGAACACTAAGAGACGAGTTTCTGACACAATCCTTTTTATTTGGTAGAATTTAAAGTTGGATGAATATATTTGCGGAATATTGCCAGGAATTTTGGAAACCTCATGTCGATTTGAATATGCCGAATTAGAAATGACCCTGTTTGATTCCTATCTTCTCATATCCTAGTAAGTACAGCTATTCCCTAATCCATCCCTGTCCAGCGCCGTACATGAAAATTTTGTGGTGCTGCAAATACTCAGCAAGTCGAAAAGTGCCTGGGATCCGTGGAAGCTCACCATCGAGATGCGCCCTTCATCTTTCATATCAATATTCCTTAGTTCTCGCCTCTCCAGTATCGTATCAATTCCATCCTTTCACCATCATTCAGCCGCTAGTAATGTTAGATTTGGTATATAGATGGACAGGAATGTCCTCAATACCGTTTCCGCGTGGGTTCAGGGCTAGGGCTCCTCGTCACGCTTCGCTCATCTCTGCCTCGTGCCTTGAGCCATTTGCGTGTAGCCATATCGAGGTCTCTGTCAAGCTCAGGAGAGGGCTGTTTGCGATGTATGAAGTTGCAGAACCCGCCTCGTACACAGCCTTCTCCGCTGTTCAGCCTGCAGCAGGCTTCTCTGAAATCGGTGACGGGTGATAGCTCGCAGTAGATGGGTCTGCCAGCGTACCAACGCGAGTTGAGGTTGTCGCAAGCCTTTTGGGCATCGTCTTCGTACTTGAAGCGGGCGTAGACATTGCCGATGAGGTCTGTACATTATAATTAGTATCCATCAACCCACCACACGTCTAGAAAGGGCAGTATACATACGATCATTGTTATTATCACAGACAACCACCTCCTCAATCTCTCCGAACTTGCACATCTCGCACCAGAAGTCCTCGTAGAAAGCATCAAAGTGATTCTGCAGTTGTGCGGGTGTCATCTTGAGTTTAGGGTCGTACGCGGGGTTTTGGTAGAGGTTGGGGAGGAGAATCGTTTGCGAGTAGGAGGGTTTGACATGTTTGCGCGAGCATCTGTCGCCATGTCTGCATGCGCCGATTTTATAATAGAAGGAGCAGTTCACTTTGTCCTGTTCGGTACCGAAGATGGAGGCGAGGTAGTTGGCCATGGTTGCTGTGGTTGCGATGGGCTTCGAGAGGTTGGGGCTTGAGGTTGTTCTTCGATGTTTGAGTTCGCGATCTCGAAGTCGAAGTCGCAAATCCTCGATCACGTGCTCGGCGGTTTGTCAGGCATTCTATCGATTTCGATTCCTTCGACTCTACAAAGACATTGATCAATTCCTGGCGAGATTCGAAATTATTTTGCTAGAATCTTGGATACTTCTCAAATGAAAGTCCGTCTGCCAAGGCTTGTTTCGGTCACTATCACCCCAGGACGACTTCGCTCTCTGCTTCTCCCATCAGATCATCATTTCATCGCTGTCCAGCTCATTTCCATTTTCCACGAAAGTTCCATTTTCCCTAGTCTGTTTCAGCTCGTCCTGAACATGTTAATCTTTGACAGCACAGCCTCCGTGCTAATCCCCTATTACGACTTCTATTCCCCATGCATTTCTCCAGATCTCTCAAATTCATCCACCCGAACAGGGCTACATAAGAAGAAGCAAGCATGAAAGGAAAGCTTTCCGTTGGCCAAGAGTTCTATACCTGCTCGTTAGCCGCGTGTTTGCAGCCAGTCACAGAAGTATGATTTGAAGACGCTTGTCTAGGACCCACAATGTTCATACGCGGCCTTTACCGTCAGTCCTTCTGAGCCACAACCTCTCGAACGCACACCTAATCGAACCCTCGTCAACAGCGGCACAGTCCGTTTTGCTACGAGTCAAGCAACGGCTGGCTCACCTTGATCAAGTAGCAAGTGGGCTGCCAAGCTGAGTAGCCAGTTGTGTTACGTGGATTTGAAGTCGAAGTTGTGATTGTAGCCATCACCAAAACTGACCTTGTACATACTGACGACGACAATGGATAACAGTCGCTTGGCAATGGTGTTGAGAACAGTATAAGAATTTCGATGTCACTGAAACATTAGAATTCGCTATCCAGATATCTAATCGTCTATCAATCTTTCCAATCAATCACCTTCACTCTCATCCTTCCTTGCTACTTCTATCGTATCTATCAAGATGTTTTCCAAACTCGCCTCAGTCCTTGTTTGCGCTATTCTTGCACACAATGTTGCATCCCACCCTGGCCACGACCCAGCAGAGGAGATTGCTGAGCGCTCTGCCTACATGAACCAGGCCTCCCGTCGATCTCTAGACCACTGCGCAGAGGCTCTGAAGACTCGAGGAATCAGCAAACGAGCTGTGGCTCGTCGCAGTGCTAAGGCAAAGTCCATTCGCGAGAAGCGTGGCTTAATCTCCGGTATGTTGATCACCACCGTCAGCGTCTTGCATGCTAACCATGATACATAGCTCCCTACCTTCGTGTTCGGGACATCACATCCTCTGCTGCTACCGACCATCATTTCAACGCCACTGGATTGACAATCAACTCATCGGACGCTGATATTTTCACTGGTACCAGCCAGTGCATCCTGAACCCAGAGGTTACCGAGGGACCATACTGTAGGCTTCAATCGAGCCAAAGGGTCGTCTTTCACTGACCATAGAATACAGACGTTGAAGGCGAATACGTCCGGGAGGATGTCTCGGAAGACCAAGCAGGTGTTCCTCTCCACATTGAGTTCCAAGTGATCGATGTTGCAACCTGCGAGCCAGTTTCAAATTTTTATTTTGACTACTGGCACTGCAACAGCACAGGTGTCTACTCGGGGGTCGTTGCCAGCGGGAACGGTGACTCTAGTGATGAGACAAACTTGAATAACACTTTCTTGCGTGGGATCCAGCCCAGCGATGATGAAGGTGTCGTCGCCTTCGATGCTACCTTCCCAGGTCATTATACTGGAAGAGCCACCCATATCCATATCCTCGGTCACACCAACGTCTCCATCGCATCCAACGGCACTTTATCTAACCAGGGACAAGTCTCCCACGTCGGCCAAGTCTTCTTCGACCAAGATCTGCTCACTGAGATCGATCACATCGCTCCCTACTCCGAGAACACACAAGTCGTTACTTTGAACGTCGATGACAGCATTGCCTCCGAAGCCGCTGAGGATGTCGATCCATTCATGGAGTACGTTCTTCTTGGTGACAGCTTGAGCGATGGACTTCTCGCATGGACCACTATTGGCGTCAACGTCAGCGGGGCCTACAGTGTCAGCGCAGCAGCAACCATCTATGCCAGCGGTGGTGTCGCCAACGCAAATTCTATGGGTGGTGGAGGCGGTCCTGGTGGAAACGGAACTTTCAGTGGAAACGGCACCGCGCCGAATGGAACACTCACTGCTCGTGCTAATTCTTCGTCTACTTCTGCCGCCGCTGCCACCGCGACCGTCAATGGAGTCATGACAGCTCGCAGCATTTCTTCGGCTTCGCTTTGCGCAGCTATTGCTGTTGCGGTTTTCTTCTTCGGTATGTAAGGGGCTGTTTTGAACGGTGTATGCATTGCGAATGGTGCGGGATTTGATTTTTGGGTGTTGACGTTTGTGAAATGGGAGGTATATATTGATTCTTTCATTTGAATTACAAGATCAACTTTCAGAACGAGTCTTACACAACAATGTTGAGGTATGATTCTGTCCTTTCTACCAATCTGCCTAAACAAGGGAGTGGCCATCACTTTCGAGGTCTGGCAACGTTAGCTGGCCATAATCCTTCATTGCTTCTCACTCGATCCCTTTCAAGCTTAATATTTCGGTCCTCATCTGATACGCCTCTATATAGTCAGCAAAACCCATGCCATCACTCCCCCGAATCCCTCCTTGGTCATGCAGACGTCACCCTCATCCTTCAATTTCTGTCTCGTGGTCTCAGTAGTAACCCATCCCTTCTCCGCCACGTATTCAACATCTCCAATCAAGTCTGGGTGGATGCTGCGCAGCTTCTCGGCCCAGGACTGGCGGTCCTTGTCGTATGTGGCGAGTGCGTCTTCGATGAAGCCGTGGAATGACCCAGGTAGGCCTGTTCTCGTCGAGGGGCGGGCGGAAGTGGGGTGGTTCGAAGTGGTTAAGTGTTGAGGTGTCGACTGTCAGTGCGAGGATCTTTTGGCGGAGTTCGCGGGGGAGGGTGAGGAAGGTTGTGCGTGGAGTAGCATGGTTAAGCTCTTGGTGCGTAAAGGGCGGGTTGTTGCGCTGACGCGTTCGAGGATGAGTAGATTGGTTTTTGTGCTTGCGCTTCTGGGTGGGTTTTGATTGGGTGTCAATTGTCTGTTGAGAAGCGTCGTCGACGAGAGCTTTGAAATGTTTTTGTTGGCGAGTAGAAAGATGTGTGGATGAGAAATTGAAGCTGATTTTGTGATGTTCTAGCGGCAATTGAGATAGGCTAAGGTCTGATATAGTTTACTCAAAATCAACCTTGTTCTGGCAACGCCTTCTTGATTGCTTGCGGCCTCCTCGTGCTGAATGTAGTTGAAGTTCTAGTCCACTTGGAGTGTATGATTATGGCCAACTTGAAGACCTGTTCAATGAGTTGCCGATGTCTTGTGCAGAAAGGCAGAGAGCAACACACTTTGATGAATGCTGCGATCAGTCTGGTGCTGTATAGAAGGAAAGAAGCCGCTGCTCCATCCTATAAGTAGAAATTAGGAAGTGTTCGCATTGAGAACTCACTGCCAGTATGATTGAATATAGTACACACAACAGAGAACAACGATACTGTTGAATGCCATGTTTTCAGCCTATACTTCTCTGCTAGAGCGGAACAAATTCGGTCAGCAACAAACATCCACACGAAGGAACAACAATGTCATGACTGAATTTCATCCCGTTCTATGATTGCCACGAACTGATCATGACCAACCCACTGCTAATTGATAGTCGAGTAACACTCCCGTAGGGTTCTGTGTGAGAAAATGGTGTCCTTCAAGAAACGCAAAAAGAGAGATGCCCCTTCCGGCACCAAAACAGCATGCCATAACCACGCAAACCACGCTCATCACAACCAGCCTCCCTCGTGCATTCGTCGATTTTTGATATGCTAGCGCTAATTACTCGCGGTAGGATTGTGGAGTCGTTGTTTAACGGCCCTTGGAGACTCGGCTGATGATGCTTTCGTACTCGATATCATCGGCGTCGTTGGCTTGGATATCGGCCGCGAGACCATTGAGAGCGCGCTTGATGGCTTCCTTGGAGGACGAGTACATCATGCGAGGCTAGAAACGCAATGATTAGGATCTTGTCCGATTCTTCTCCGCTCATGTAAGACTCACGTATTGAGGCGCATCATCAGGGCACCAGCTAATAAAGGTAATCTTGTTCCTCGTGCCCTCCGAGTTCTCCAACTCGTACTGGACATCGAAAACACCGTAGCGTCCACCGATTCCCTCCTTTCCTTTGCGGTCCTTGCTCTTGGCGTTTAGTAGCTTCTCACGGAATGCGGCCCAGTCGCCCTCGGTGCTTGTCTCCTCAACGACAATCTCCTTCCAGTCGTCGCTGATTTTGTAGATGATCCATTTCATGGATTTTCCGAGCTTGAGGTCATTGAAGGCGGAAATGCACTCTGGTGCGACGGAGACTCTGGAACGATATTAGTATGCGGTTTGGAGGTTCGATGTGGTGTTGCGAGCTGGCGAGGCTTCGATTTGGAAAGAGATAGTGGGGTGGATGTGAGGACGGCGACATACCCGGAAGAGGCCTATGAATGATTAGCGTTTGATCGCGAGGAGTTGGCGAGCTTGTACTGACCATGATGTGAGGTAGGAAGAGGGTTTAGGGGGTTTGAGAGAGAGGTGCGGTTGAAGATGTAGGCTGTGTCAACAAAAATTGGGCGTTAGCGACGGCAATGTCGGGGGAATGACGTTGCGAATTCCAGATTTACTGGATCTGGGTCGAGGCATAGGGGATAACGTACTATGGACACTTTAGGGAACTGGCTTGTGTCTTGTTTATTTCAGGTGGGTATCGTGGTGAAATATGTGTTTGTTGTTGGTCGATGGTGGGGTGGTGGGTAAGACTGATAGATGCGGGATCTGATCTCTCTAAATTGCGTTGCTCACTGCGACGCAATCACCTTCGCTGCCCGAAATAGGCATCCGATATATTCACAATAGGCGGCAAGATTTTGCATCTTACTGAGAGAGAGAGGATCTTGTTGATATTGTACAAATATACATTTCTTCGTTGTGAACACACATCGCTACGGGTATCTTCATTGCTACCAATTCATGATTCATCCCTTCACCTAATCGTCCACAAAACCTGTGAAACCAAGTCCAGCGTGAACACACTTTGTTGCCTATTTTTGCCTCGTCCCTCTCCTCGAGCTTACGCAAGTCGTGGTCAAGGACATCAGGCTTCTCTTGGCCAAAGTTGCATTTACAGTGCAAATGACGCGTCCAAAATGCTTCACGAACTTTTCTCCCAAGAATTCCTGAACAGTGAAGCCAGCTTTGCTGCCTCTCCCTCGTCCTTCAGTCTTTGCTGTAAGAAACCCTTGAGATCATCCCAAAAGGCAGCAGTCTTCAGCAACTCAGCACCCCTTGGTCCTTGCGCCACCGGTGTAGATACCATGTCCGGCTGTGGTATTTCAATCGCCGGACTCGCGACTGGCGAAGGGGCTGCCTTGCCCGCTGCTGCACCACCTCCCATGACCATGACACTGAACTCGACATCTTTGGTGGTGTCTGCTGCAGCGCCTAGGAGGTCCTTCATTGTCTTGGAGTCCGAAGTTGGCTTCTTGTTGTATAGTAGCTTGATTTTGGACACATCTCCTCCTGACTTTGCAGCGTATGCAGACTTGAGGTCGTATATACTGGTTGTTGGTGGCTGATTTTCGAGTTGTAAGGATGACGATGGTGATTTGAGGTTCTTGAGGGCTACAGTGATTGTTGGTCCTGATTTCTCGCTGCCGGGAGCTGTCGAGGCAGGCTCTCGTTTTCGTTTCGCAGATTGGTTTGGTGTCTTTGGGAGGATGTACTGTTGGAATGATTAGAGCTGGGCATGGAGCCGTTCATCTGGTCCACATACAGCGCCTTGAGCAGGGTAAGACCTTGGGTCTGCAACATGATCACTTTGAAGTTTGATAGGGCGTGTGTCGAGGGCAGTGAGGAACTGTCTGGCAAAGGCGAGTTCGTTCATTTTGAATTTATTTCGAATTATGATGCTTCGCGGGGAAGAGCAACAGCTTGAGCATGAGTTTCGCCTCGCCTTGATACTGAACTTGTCCGTATCCAGCCTAGCTCCCGCTATAGCATCTGATTGGCTGCTTCTCGATAGAAAAATTCCAAAGCAAGCCCGCTTCGAAACTTTTCTCAGCAACAGGTCCTATACACACAAAAGTTGTATCGTACAGCCGCAATCATGGGTGTAGGAAATCGATTCAAGAAACAGGGAATGCCCGAACCCCTCGACGAATCAAAAGTCACAAGAAAGAGAAAGGATTACATCCCCGAACCAGCAAAAGCCAACAAAAAGCGAAGAACTTCCCAAGAGCTCCCAGCACGACCAGCTCAGAAGAAAGCAAGGGAAACCAATGGACGAGATCACGCGAAGAAGTCTGAGAAGAACGCCGGAAGAGGTGGGAAGCCAGAATATCGAAAGCCAAAGAAGGTAGCCAAACCTGTAAAGGCACCATCACCAGACCTAGGAGACGATAGCGATGTCGCGGACCTCAGTGGAGATGCAATTGACGATCCTGATGTTATGGAAGACCAGCTGGATGGTATACAAGTCCAAGAACTCGATGCGCTGGAAAGTGACAGTGAAGACTCAATTGTCGGTGACGACTTTGTGCATTCCGATTCAGATGTCGTCGACTCAGATGTGGAGGAACGACAAGGAATGTGGTCTGAGGATGAGGAAGAGGAGGACGCAAAGGGAAAGCTCACAGCTGCGAATATCGAAGGTCTCTCGAACAAGTTGGATGCTGAGCAAGCAGAAGAGGCGGAAGAGGCTGCCGCAGAAATGTTGCAGACGAATATCACTGGTGACCGACCAAAGGTCTTGGTGGATGGTGAAGAGGAGGCAGAGGAAGATGCACTTCTAGCACCAGACCTCCAACTCCTCCGCAACCGCATCACCGAAACTGTCCGTGTATTGGACGACTTTTCCAAACTCGGTGAAGAAGGACGATCAAGAGCAGAGTACACTGGTCAGCTTCTAAAAGATTTTTGCACATACTATGGTTACTCGCCCTACCTAGCAGACAAGCTCTTCAACCTCTTCCCACCAAGAGAAGCCTTCGCTTTCTTCGAAGCCAACGAAACCCCACGACCCCTCGTCATCCGCACAAACACCCTCCGCACCCATCGCCGAGAGCTAGCACAAGCCTTGATCAACCGCGGCGTCAACCTCGAGCCAGTCGGAAAATGGACAAAAGTCGGTCTTCAAATCTTCGAATCCCAAGTCCCCCTCGGTGCAACACCAGAATACCTCGCCGGCCATTACATCCTCCAAGCCGCATCCTCATTCTTGCCTGTCATGGCTCTCGCACCCCAAGAAAACGAGCGAGTCCTCGATATGGCAGCCGCTCCCGGTGGAAAAACCACACACATCGCCGCCTTGATGAGAAACACCGGCTGCGTCTTCGCCAACGATGCAAACAAGAATCGTGCCAAGGGTCTAATTGGTAACATCCACCGCATGGGCGTCAAAAACACAATCGTCTGCAACTACTCTGCCCTCGAATTCCCAAAAGTGATGGGTGGATTCGACCGCGTCCTCCTCGATGCGCCATGCTCCGGAACCGGTGTCATCGCCAAAGATCAGAGTGTCAAGACCAATAAAACCGAGAAGGATTTCCTCAAGATGCCGCATCTACAAAAACAGTTGCTAATTGCGGCAATTGACTCTGTGGATCATGCCAGTAAGACAGGTGGATACATTGTTTACTCAACTTGTAGTGTCACAGTTGAGGAAAACGAACAAGTTGTTCAGTATGCGCTTTCCAAACGTCCAAATGTCAAACTAGTCTCCACCGGTCTCATCTTCGGCAAAGAAGGATTCACGAGACATATGGGCAAGATTTTCCATCCAAGCTTGAGCCTTACGCGAAGATATTACCCCCATTCCTACAATGTTGATGGATTCTTCGTTGCCAAGTTCAAGAAGACGGGACCGACCAAGGGTGGTGCTGTTAGTATTGGGGAGGTGAAGAATGGAGACAAGGAAGAGATTTTCGATCAGACGCCTATTCTTGATGATGAGAAGACGGAGGAGGAGAGGAATGAGGAGGATGGTTTTGGCGGGTTTGACGAGGAGGAGGATAAAGAGTATATTGATCGTGCGAGGAGGGCTGCGTTGAGGAAAAAGGGTAAGGATCCTAGGAGTTTAGGGAGGAAGAAGCCGGGGAGGGAGAAGAAGGATGAGGCCGCGAAGGAGACGAAGGATGTGCCGGTTGAGGAGAGCAAAAACGAGCCGCCACAAGAACAAGAAGCGATGTCGGTGAAAGAGACGAAAGAGAAGCCGATAAAAGACTCGAACAGCAAGTCATCGAAGAAGGAGAAAAAAGCGAAGCCGGCAAAGGAGAAGAAAACTGCATAGATTTCAAATGACATGGTGTGTGTATGTATTTCGGGAGTTTAGCACTTCATCTGTATGGGACAATTTAGTACCACAATCGGTCCATCCATTTGTATTTCCCAGCAGCGCCAACAAACAACTACGATTCAATTACAATATCAAACATGAACTTCGAAAACGATAGACAGCTGCCGATCTCTAAGAAATCTTTCTAGTTGTTTTGTTGGGATTGGGAATATGGTTGTTTTGACATCTAGCTAGCTTGTTTTTACACAGAGGTGGGGCAATATAAATTGAGGAGGTTACGTTATTGTGTCTCTGGCCGTTTGGGGGTGAGTAAGGAAAATTAATATGTCGGTAAGGAAAGATTATGGACGAGGCTATGAAGGAGAAATGGGATAGGCCTAGTGAAGGAAGGAAAAATGAAAAAGGGGCGTAGGATTGAGTTTACCATATACGTATATATTCGGGAGCTTAGCACAGGCATGGATAAAAATGTCTTCTGTCTTGCATTTGTGAGCGGGTGATAAGAGGAGAAGGCTGAAAAAGCAGCGACAAAACGGTACACAAAGGATGTCACAATATTCTGGTACTTTTTTTGGCAGTCAGTGTTTTAAGACCTTGAAGTTTACTATTCTGAACGTATGAACGAGAAAAGGCTGGGACGTGAGGAGGAAAGACGAGGTTGCGAAGGAGAATAAGCGGAAACGCCATAGAAAGGATGTTACGATATTCGTGTTTGTACTTCGGGAGTTAAGCACGGCAAAATCAATGATAGATATGCGGAAGCTGTTTTATTTTGATCGTATGAGCATGGATACGGGAGGATATCCGCTAATGAGCTGATCTGGTGATGAGGTGCGTTGTCAGCTTGACTTGGGGTAGGATTGTGGGGTGATGTTTAATGCAAACAATGGATTTTCTTCGGATATCCGTCCGTGGTTTTTTTTGGCAATTGTTACTGGATGGAGATGCCGAGGCGTGATGTTTTTGTGGACGAAATGTTTATTATGTATCCACTTAGGCTGACTGTGTACGTACTGCTTGATGTGACTCTGGACGTGATTTTGAGGTGTCTGGGAAAGATGTATTTTGAGGCTTGATTGGTAAAGACATGATTTTTCGACTTATGGAGACTTCGTTCAGTCATGGACTGCCGTACATTATTTTTGGCCCACAGATATCGTGCCATACTTGTAAAAGAGGAATATGGGGTCACGGTACCTGGTAATACTTTCTCCAGATGGTATAATGAGGTACCATAGAAATGGCCTGATGATCAGCTTCTAGAGCGTCCCTGGTCCGGTGCCTGTACGTTTCTCCTAGATGTGCCTGAGTGGAAGCCAAGAGAGAACGTTCTAAAGCTCGACTGATCAAAAGAAGATTAGATCTAGACGGACCGTTGCTCGAATTCCTGGCACGAAATCGCTGCAGGGACCGTCGATTGAGGCTCGACTGATGAGGACCTGATTAAGGATCCATAGTTGTGGCCCGATCATCTGATTACAGCGGACATCTGAATCCAAAAGGCCTGGAAGTATCTTTTTTCTCTGAAATCGTGATGGATGCCTCTCGAGCAGGCGAGACGGAGCCCGCGAAGAATGTCACGTTACGTGTCGATCTGGGTTGGAATGGAAAGGATCCACGATAGCGTGTTTTGGACAGGAATGATCAGATTGAACGCCACAACGTGGAGAGTTTCAACGACACCTGTTCGATGAACAGCTCAAGGAAAATCTTGATATGGAGTTGGCGAGGAACCTCACGATACGATCAGTCTAAAAAAGAGTAAAAGCTTGATCGGACCCCGAGATTCAAATCCTTGCCCAACAGACATACACTAGTGCGGCAACGTTGCGGCGTTTTTTATGACAGAGGAGGCTTTTTGCACAGTCCAGTCGACGCGTTCCCTGATGGAGACTCCTTCGCAACGGAGATCCATACAGAGGGGTTCCTTCAGGTCATGCGCATCGAGTTTCGAGAGGACAACCCGCATGTCGTATACGGCGATTTTCTCAGGATATGCCTGTTCTCTTCGACAGCAGGTTTGCCAGGTTTCGAAAGCGAAGACGGCAATACTTTCAGTCCTCCTTCCAGTTTGAGCCATTCTAATCGATCTCTCTATTCATGCTGAGTATACTGACAGTCACGATTCGATTCCCATTTACAGAGGCGGCTGAGTTGTCCTATCACCTGGGCGTTTTTTCCCAAGATGATATGCCGATTAAACATCAGGAACAAATAATTCCTCCGGGTCGCTTAGGTATGCTCTTTGAGGCGCTTCGAAACTCTTCCTTGGCATACGGCATCCCGTTTTTCTCTCCATCTTTCAAGCTTCCTTGCCTCTCGTGCAGCTGGATCTTCAATTGCCTCGCACTCATCTACTATAACAGGTGAGAACAAGCATACACGAGAGAGCCACTGACAGCAGCGGCTGAAGATCAAACTCATGCGCCAGTACCCAGCCAGTTGGCCACCACTAGACCACATGTATGTGGTTCCCGTTCCAATTCACTGCAACCATGACTATCAAATCCGGGGTAGACCAATCCTGGCATCACTCCACCCTGTTCGTGATCTCCCTCGCCCGTCTTCTTTCTCTCTCTCCACCATCATGGAAGAGATTTGCACGTCATGGAGCGTGAGGAGGTCCGTCCGCTTGTTGCGTTCTGCTAGTTTGTTTTATCCCAGGACACATAAAATGACCTGTGCCCCGGGATAATTGTTGTGATCAACTAAGCTTACGAAAGTTTAATATCATCTACCTCACTATTTCTCCATCACCCCCCTCCTCTCTTATAGAGTTCATTCTGATTTTGATCGCATCATAATGGGAAAGTTTATGCTTACGGCGCCTCCGGGCCACGCTGGTAAATCATGGCCTGCGATCATGATCGGTCTTTTCGTCGCATTTGGTGGCGTCCTCTTCGGGTGAGTTCTTTTCTAGACGAGTCTCGAGCGCTCACGACTAATTATTCTCAGTTATGATACCGGTACCATTTCGGGTTCGTGAAAGGCTATGGCAAATTATCGAATAATAAAATCTGACTGGCATAGGCATTATTGCCATGAAGTATTGGCTGAACACTTTCACCGACAATGGAGTGCTTCCAGCAAGCCAGAGCTCTTTGATTGTGTCCATTCTCTCCGCAGGAACCTTCTTCGGTGCCCTGCTTGCTGCTCCGCTGGCTGATATGTTCGGTCGTCGTATTGGGCTCATGTTTTCCACTGGCGTAATTTTCACTCTTGGTGTCATACTCCAAACGGCCTCTACATCGCAACCACTGTTCATTGCAGGCAGATGCATCGCTGGACTGGGGGTCGGTCTTGTTAGTGTCATCATTCCAATGTACCAATCCGAGACTGCTCCTAAGTGGATCCGGGGAACCATTGTTGGAGCCTATCAACTTGCAATTACTCTTGGGCTACTCCTCGCCGCTATCGTCAACAACTCATGCAAAAACCGCAATGATTCTGGTTCATACAGGGTTCCAATTTCTATCCAATTCTTATGGGCCATTATCCTGGTTGTAGGCCTGATCTTCCTTCCGGAAACTCCCCGATATCTGATCAAGATGGGCAGGCGTGAGAAGGTACGCATTTAATCACCAATCGTGCCTTGAGATTCAAAGACTAATATTCCATCAGGCTGTTCAATCTCTTGCTAAAATTAGACGCCTCTCACCAGACCATCCGGCCATCGAAGAAGAGATCTCCGAGATTGCTGCTAACCATGCCTACGAAATGTCTCTTGGCAAATCATCATACATCGACTGCTTCAAGGGTACTGTGGGAAAAAGACTGTTCACAGGCTGTGCCTTGCAATCTCTACAGCAATTGACCGGTGTCAATTTTATCTTCTACTACGGCACACAGTATTTCCTTAATGCTGGCTTCAAGAATCCATTCATCATCCAGGTGATTACCAATTGCGTTAACGTCGTTTCAACCTTCCCTGGTTTGTACTTGGTTGAAAAGTTGGGACGCCGAAACTTGTTGCTTTTGGGAGCTGTCGGGTATGTCTCAATTTTCCCTAGTCTTTCCCATAGTTGACTAACACAATCGTACAGTATGTGCGTCTGTCAATTTATCGTTGCCATCGTAGGAACCGTCTCCGCTTCGACAAATCTCGCAGCACAGAATGCCTCCATCGCTTTTGTCTGCGTGTACATCTACTTTTTCGCCTCAACATGGGGACCAGTAAGTCACTCTGTAGATCTTTTTTCTTTGCTCAGAACACTGACGGTCACAAGGTTGCTTGGGTTGTCACGGGAGAACTCTATCCTCTCAAGGTTCGTGCAAAGTGTATCTCAATGACCACAGCCTCCAACTGGCTCTTTAATTGGGCCATCGCTTATTCAACACCCTACATGGTCAACAAACAATACGCCAACCTCCAATCCAAGGTCTTCTTCGTTTGGGGCTCATTCTGTTTCGTCTGCATCGCCTTCGTCTACTTCTTCATCTATGAAACCAAGGGCCTGACACTTGAGGAAGTCGATGAACTCTACGGCATGGTCGGAAAAGCATGGCAGTCTAAGAAATTTATCCCTGCTGTCAAATTCGTTGATGTTGAGAAGGACGATGTTCGTGGAAGGGGAGAAAGTCTCGCTGATTTCGCGAGGAGAAGATCGGTGACCGAACAAGGTCATGCACATGGCGCCAATGGTACAACGCCTGCTACCACTGCTGATGCCAAGGTGATGGATCATGAGAAGCCGGGTGTTGTGCATCATAATGGGGAAGCAGATGCAACGCATCAGGACGGCAGGTTGAACGGTGCCGAGAAAGTTTGAGGCTGGAATGGAACATATGGTACTAATGGAAAACTTGAGTAGCTGTGAGATACCCAAGAGGTGCGAGTCAATTTTATACTGTCGTCATGAATGATATTTTCGCTTCTGACAAGTTCTCCCTTTCCCCCTACGTGGAGAAACTATGTGCTTTGATCCCTTGTTGATTACACCCTGCATCCACCCCCCTTTGGAACACACTGCCCACCTCCAACTGTCGCCATATCACAACCAAGTATAGGCTAGCCCATGCTGCATTGGCCTCCATCGAGTGAAATGTACCCACTTCCAGCTGCATCCCAGGTCATTTTGAAGTTCTTGCATCCTGTTCCGAAAACTTTCTGCGAATATTTTCCCCTTTGCTGCCGGCATCTGTGAACATTGGTCTTTAGCAAAGTAACTTGACATTTAGAACAGATTACTCACGCCCCAGTCCATGTAGTCATTCCTGTACAGCCACATTCCCCGTGGACCTATCCAGTCGACAAAATTTAGTATATGGCAAGTGAGAAATAGAACACTCCTGAACAGTGAACAAAGGACGGGTATTATGTATGGTTTTTGGGGACATCTGTACTCGAGTTTGCTCCACAGCTGATGTCACATACATAGACGTTACAGCCGGGCGCTAAACGGGGCAATCTGAATTAGCGACCAGGGAACGAACAAAGCTAGTTGTGGAACGTACCGCAACATGCACCTCCACCAGTACATCCACCGGGGTATGAAGTATCGTGTATGGAAATGCCGGGAGAAAGAGCGCCATTGGTAGCAACCATGGTCGCATTTGAACGAGGAAGTACGACTAGTCCGTTACACTTTCACGGTATTAGCTTTGTTCTGTTACAAGTGCCTCACAAGGGAGAGTAATACATGGACATTGTACCATATGAAATGCCAGTGCAGTTGCAGACAAGGAATTGAGTAGATACATATCTGAAAATGATAATAGCCGAGGGAAATGCGGAAGAATGAAAGAGTAAACAAAGAGCAAGTGCAAGGATCTGACGGGAAGGATAATCGTGCGAGCACAACTCCAACTTTTGTAGAGAACTCTTCTTCTCGAGAAAACCCTGTTTACCCCTGTCTCCACTGGAAATTCCATTCTCTTATAGTGGAATTGCATCATGCAGGATTAGCATCGCTGTTGTTATAAAGTGTTGTAGGTCCAGAACAAAACCTCGTCTGATCGTAGCTAATTTGATGTGGCCTGTCAAGTTGATGTGGCGTGTCCTCGGCACAGCTTCTACGTTGATACTCGACGATCTGCACTTTGAGCCTAGACGAAGAAGTGTGTGGAAACTTAGAGATTATGGGAGTTGAAAGAGGTTCGATGGGGTGTGAAGACTGGAATAAATATCAGCACAGACACGCCGTCGGAAGCAGTACCAGGAGTAAATCAGGTTCATGAAGTGATTGTATCTATAATAGATGAACTATACAGTTGAGATCCTGATGGTGTGGGCATATATGCAAGAGACAGAATATCGAACATTTTACGAGGTATCTGAAAGTGAACGAGAAAGCCCAACGGAAGCTAGTTTCATACACAGTATCAAAATTGCTGCCACCAGAGCATTAGATCTATCTTTCGTGACATAGACAAAACGATAAGGACGTGAACATCATGTTTTTCAGGTGAATGATAGTTTCTGGGTAAAGTCTTGAAAAGGGTGAGATCGCAGGCCTCGATGAGAGTTCCGCTTATTTATTTTTAGATGCCAAAAGCGGAGATTGATCGAGCTTTCTCCCTTTATATGTGAGGACTATTTTGGCCAAAATTTCCTCCCACTGATAGAGTTAGGAAGGAAAGAAATGAGGGAAAGTGATAGTATACTTCCAGTCGAGAGTAAGCTTGTGTTGTGACCAGCTTTCATTATTGGATCGATAAGAATGAAGCCTTACGGGAGTGGATCTTGACATCGTGGCTTGGTATAACTGTCGGCACAGTTAATTCATCAGTTTATCGACCCTGCTGCCTTTGTCAACAATACCTAGCTACAATGGTAAAGATAATGTCCACTTGTGATGCCAGAGTGACGGATCCAGGTCTTGACATCAAGAAGTTCTTTAAAGAAACGTGTGGACCAGTCAATTATACGGTGATCAGGCTGGTCTACAACGTTAATAGGCAGAGGATGAAGGTTGTTGTACTAGATTGTAGAGACGGAGACGACTTCGAGAGATCTGGCTCTATTAATAGACACTTGCCGAAAGCGGAGATGGGCCTCTCCAAGTTCCAACATCATCGACAACACATCTTCAGTCATCACAACTCGCGAATCCTACGTTGTACATCGTGATGCATGCACGATTGCCGAATAGGCATTTAAGAATGACTAAACGCCTTTGCTTGGTCCCATAATAACAATCTCTATGTCCTGGTCATACATAGTTTCCCTTTTCTCGAAAGGCAGTCCAAAGACCAGTCTTATACAGACGTCCTAGATGCAACCTCGGCCTCATAATGGCCCTATACTCTACCGCCGAGTATATAAATAGGAGCCAAGAACAGGCTGCTGTTTAATTTACACAAACTCCATGGGGCGAAAACTGACAACGTTCATTGGTGCAAGCCGTTGCACAGCCAGAAGGATCTCCAGGATGCTTACGGCTGCGGGTGCGAGGTAGTTAGTGCTTCGCTGCCTTCCCACTATTCATATTCAAACGAGGAGTTTCCCTCGATCTACTTTACCATTAACTCCACTGTCTTTTATTGGGTATAGCCTTGACAAAGTATGGCTGGACAAGAAGACCAAAGCAGCGCAATGGCATACAGCTTTACCCACGCGCTTACTGTCCTTTGGATTCTCGTCAACATCTTCATCTTACTACCTTTTATCACCTTTGTCTGTTCCCAACCACACACTTCAAGACATTGCTAACTTTCTGATAGCTCACCTATACGCTGGCTCAAATTCTACCTACTCTAGCAGCAGTATCCGATCCAGACACCTCTACCACCTACAATCAAGTCTCGCTATCAGACCTCGAGGCTGATGAACCCTCCAACCATGCCAAAAGCCTCCAGCCCTCCTTATTTCGGCCAGACCTTACTCTAGGCTCAATGCTCTCCCAACTCCTCTCCCATCGCACATCCTTCAAATCCCTTGCTTTCTTCCGTGGCATCGGCATTATGGTGTTCATCTCCGTCGTCGAAGTTTTGGTCGTCGAGCTCTCAGCGATGACTGTAGGAACATCATCTTTCCGCTCTACCCTGGCTTTCGTCAATCAAATCTTAGTGGCACTCGCTCTTGTCCAGCTATACACTCTTTGGACTCATACTGTTCTTACGCATTCTTCTACCAAGTCATTCTGGCAACGTATACCACCATTCAAGGCCACACTCCGTGCCACAGGTGTGGCAATTGTCATCTTGCTTACTGCGAAAGCATCAATACGATACATTCTCGCAAGCGTGTTTGGGATCGATTTGATGGACACGAATATAAATCCATATCAGCCGATCCGTCAGGGTGTTAGATACGCTGTTGGGTTGTGTGTGACAGACCTCATATTGATGCCAGCGAGCGTGGCTCTGGTCAGAATTCAGGCAAGCTTGCTACAAGTCGATGAACAGTCAGTTGTTCCTCTGGATGAGGCGCTACATGGGAAAAACGGAGAGAGCCAGGCTATAGGGCTGAAGCAAGCTTGGAGTACATTTGGCTGGGGCGCGTGGCGGAATCTCATTGTACTTTATGGGCAGGTCTCTGCGCTGTTGTTGCTATGTGGAGGGGGGTTGTTGGTGGCAGACTTTATGGCTTTACAATACTTGGTCCGGCTAAGGAATGGCACCTTGTAACTTCTGGGGAGGGCACAACCTGCTTTGTACTGTCATTGCAATAGCTGGATAACAAGCATTGTACCAATGGGAGCGCAATTCTAAACTTGGGCACATCTTCCTCCCAAAGGAAACAGAATGATTGACACTTGGACAACTCCAGAATGGCTGCTTGGCGTCGCTCCATGGTGGAATCGCTCGTCGTCGAGGCAGGTCGAAATTGAGGACTTTTGAATTTACAACCAACCAATGTAGCCATGCTGTATCCACAACCACTTCTAGTCCTTGCATCGCATCTTCAATTCCGACCGGTTCAATTCTATCCTTCGATATCTGGTGCGGCTTTCGTACACGAAAATCACCCTCGTACTAAGATATCAATGGGAAGGTTTTCAGTCAGTGAGAGCTGTGCTCTGCATGCAAGTTGCATCGAAAACTGGGCATGTTTTCATATGTCTCAAGTTAAGATATTTCGGGCTCTGATAAGGCTGAACGAATTAATGGTCACAAGTGAAAAGTCACTCTCGCTACACAAAGTTTACGCTCGGCCAAGTCGTTCGATACAGCTTCATGCGGCCATCAATAAAGCTTCCTTAATGCACGTTTCTACTTCTGAGAATTCGGGGCCCATTTCTCGACTGTCACAATGTTTATCTAGAACAGAGACAACCTCATAACTATTGAGGCCCAAAGCATGACCTTAGCCTCGCAGCTGGAAATCCAATCCCCTCCACGTCACGCTCGCTTGCTTGGAAGTATTGAAGGATGAAAGCGAACGATCTAAAAGACCAGCCGCAGTCCTAAGACTTCTGCTCAGGCACTGATCGTTAAGAGGTGTGTACTTGGGGTGGTACAAGCGAATGAAAGATCTTAGATGACAGATATGACGCTAGTGTGACGCTAGTGGCGTATACGCCAACCTAAATCGAGCGTTCTACCATAGGTTCGCCGTCTTTTTGCAGATTCGGCGTCCTTTCAGCAACTTCACGGGTTCCTGAAAGCGCTGATTGGCTCCTTCAATGTCAGCTGAACTTCAGAGATGGGGTCGCGCTGCATGCAGACCACCAAATATTGAGTATTTAAGTAACCCTTGGCACCCGGTACCAAGCCAAAGCACAGCCTTGCGCCTATCGCCTCACAATGTCTCTTGGAAAATCTTTCCTTGCGCTGTTCTCTTTGATCCTCACTTCCAATGCAGTAGCACCCCAATTCGAGCTGACATCCAGTGGATGTGTGGACCCCTCTGGGTTCGACTCTTGCTTCTCCGCAGCAACCAATCAAGCGACGCAATGCTACACTCGAAACTGTAATTCTGGTACTGGGCAATGTATCGATAGCGATACCTGTGCGTCTACTGATGCGAACTGCGTTACCTCTTGTGTCTGCGTAGCTTACCAATCATGGATTAATTGCGCTGTTCAAAGTTGCTGGAATAAGGTGCGTGATCCATACCAGCTAGCCAGCGTTCTGAGACGAGGAGCAAGGCTGACGTAAAGCAAGGCTGACGTAAAGCAAGGCTTATTCCTGTGGGTACCAATACCTCGCTATCAAAGCATTCTTAGCCTGCGACGAATTACTCAGCGTAGAATATCCGCCTTATTTCCCTGCACCAGCCAATGCTCCAGGGACATGCTCCTGTCAAATTGGTCAACTATTCATCAGCATCCATAACTCCGTGGTTCAGTACGACGCCTGTGAATCCACTTCCAAAACAACTCAACAAGACACCGAATGTGCCTGTTGTGGCGCCAGCCATGCACTTTCCGCGTAAGCAACTCCCCTTCTCGAAGACTCGATAAATCTACAAAGAAACTCACAAATCTGCAATCAGACTCCCAGACATCTGCCCAAACACAAACGGCACAACCCTTCCATTTTACTCCCCCTCCAAAATTTCCGCTTTAAGCGGCGCCCCACAAACTCTCCAAAACAAATGTCCTGCCAGCGCAAACGATATGAATTGTGCCGCCCCACCTCTCGACTTCTCACTCGTCAACAATGGTGTCTTTTATGGGTCGGGAGATTTACCTCCTGTGGGCAGTCTGTTGGTCTCAGATACGCCGGGAGCTTTGAGTACGCCGATTAGTGACACAATTGTTTGGAGCTTGATCAAAGGTGGTGCGCCTGCTACGGCTGTTGCGGCGACAGGAGGGAGTGCGGTGGTGTCGAGTGGTGTTAATGGTGCTTCTGGAGGACAGGCTACGGTTACTTCTTCTCCTGTGTCCTCCGTTGTGAGTGGGAGTGGGAGTGCTGTGGCAACGACCACCACATCGGCTGGTTCGAGTTTGTCTATTGCTTGGTTGGGGAATTTTAGACTCTTGATCGGTTGTGGAGTTCCTATTATGATCCTTCGGAACTTATTTTGAATCTGTGTTAAGGGCGAGGTAGACAAGCAGGATATCTAAGATCGAGTCCCCTTCTTGCGTTTGATGGACGAACAAGGTCTTATCCAGCCTGCGCAGTGATAAGAAGGTTAGCTGGAATCTCTCCAATTCAATTGCCTTGAAACAACTGCCATTCTCAAGCCCCTCCCATTCTCATGCCTTCCCCATTCCCCAATCGGCGCAGCTTGATCCCGTACTCCTCAGCAAAATCCAAAAGCACCAACATCTCAAATATGTCAAAAAGGCAAAACCGTGCGGCAGCAAGAATTTGCTGGTGATCACGCGTCCAACTTCTTGGAATATGTCAATCTTCCCCAACGCATTTCAGTGAGGCTAGAAATCCTTCCTCCGAAGCCTGGTCAAGAGCATTACTTCGCCCATTCTCCGCGAATTTCAGAATCTCCATAAATCGATTTGTACTCAGATTTAGGCTTATCTGGGCGCTGCTCGCCAAACTCGAAAGCGGAAAGCAGCAGATGTCGAAGAGGCAGTGCATGTGTATAAGAACCCCATGTTTGATGCCACTTTGGACATTTCCGACTACTACGACCACAGTCCCAACAACCTGCGCCGTGACAATGGCTATTTTCTCTAGGGGCGAAACAAGTTCTGTTGAGAGATTTACTATCGGCAGAGTATAGGCCTGAAAGAGACGCCTAATGCAAAATCTTGATCGCGATTTTGTGTTATTGGGTGCGTATGTTGCTATACAATGGAAGGAGAAGATAAATCGTGGGAGATTTGCGGCGGCGTTAGGAGTGTCAATAGCGGGGTATGGATCTGTACTATGATATAGATCTATATTTAAAGGGTGGAGATATATTAGATTGATTTGATATCTTAATCGAGTTATCGCGTTTAATTATCGAAAGTACTGTATCTACGACACGGCGTATATACCGACGAATATTGTTGCTTCATTATTCCCGATGATGCAGAAAGGCTCGGTTTCTTTTGTAAATTGACACCTACATAATGAGAAGGACAGGACTGGTCGTCATTCATTGCTTTCCCTGCTCTTCCGTCAGTCCATATAGCTGAATTATAGTTGTCGTGAGAATTATTACAATGAGAGCAATTGATTTCGGGTTTTTCCTGGTGTTTGCCGGTGTGGTATCAGCAGCTGCTGTGAAGGCGAGTGCTGCCTGTGCGCTTCCGACGACGTATGCTTGGACAGCCACTCCAAACCATGCATTGGCGACGCCGAGGAATGGATGTAAGTCGCTGCCACAGTTACAGAACAGAATTGAAAGGCTAAGTGCCCAACTCAGGGCTCGCTCTCAAGGACTTCACTCATGTCCCATACAACGGCTCGCACCTCGTCTATGGCTCATACCACAACGACTCTAAATATGGCTCCATGAATTTCGACCTCTTTGGCGACTTCTCCTCCATGTCCATAACTACACAAACATCCATGACTGCAGCCGCCGTAGCTCCAACGCTCCTTTTCTTCTCCCCGAAGAATGTCTGGATCTTAGCTTATCAATGGGGCCCCACCACTTTCTCATACAAAACCTCGACTGATCCCACAAATGCAAATGGCTGGTCGGGCGTGAAGCCACTGTTCTCCGGGACCATCACAGGGTCTAGCACAGGACCTATAGATCAGACGTTGATCGGGGACGACACAAACATGTACCTTTTCTTCGCTGGAGACAATGGTAAAATTTACAGAGCCAGTATGCCCATCAATAACTTCCCAGGCACATTTGGCACAACATCTACCGTCATCTTGACCGATACCACCAATGCCCTCTTCGAAGCTGTTCAAGTCTACACTGTCGCCGGACAGACCCAATATCTCATGATCGTTGAAGCTATCGGTAGCAACGGGCGCTACTTCCGCTCCTTCACGGCTACGAGTCTGTCAGGGAGGTGGACGGCGCAAAAAAATAGTGAGAAAACGCCATTTGCCGGAAAGGCTAATAGTGGTGCGACTTGGACAGATGATATTAGTCATGGCGATCTGATTAGGAGTAATCCAGACCAGACAATGACCATCGATGCGTGTCATTTGCAATTCTTGTTTCAAGGGAAGGCTGTAGGGAGTTCAGCGAGTTATGATAAGCAGCCTTATAGGCCCGGGTTGTTGACCTTGTCGCGTTGATGGAATGGAATAAGGGCGGAGATGTCAAGCGTAGGGGGTGTATTACCAATATCATTACTACTTTTTAAGCAACGTAGAACTGCACTTTCTGAGTCGTTCACACCAAAGAGTCAAGCCTCCGATAAAGACCTCCCTTCCCATTGAAGAGAAATGGTCAACATCGTTTTGAATCGCCTCAGAAAGCTATGTCCAAACCCCTAAATGTTTTCGTGTGCAATGGATGGGAGCCGAAATACCCTTCGAGCCTGAGCCATCCTCCTGACACGCAACCAAAAGGGGCCCAAAGTTGCCGGTTCGACATGAATGTATTTGATTGTGACATGATGAACAGTATTTACAATCGTTTGGACCCCTCCATGGAACGCATTGGTCACCGGCCCTTCGATCGAAGTCTAAGAGTACGACGAAGCTCGGGTAATTTTGAGCTCTTTTTCGATGGTACGTCTAGCTGTAGCCGCCAGCCCAGAACCTGTGTAGTACAGTCCAATTGAGTGAAAAGCTTTGGCACTTCCAGATAGGGCCGGTAATCTGTCGTCGGGACATGATATGCAACGTATACTAGACTGCCTCACAACTTGATCATCCCATGTCTCGAGAAGTTCCAGATCAGATGTGGTAGCCAAAGAGTCGAGGAAAGCAGTAACATTCAATCCATGAACAACTTCCAGTAGTAATTCTGAATGTTTTCGAGGGACATCTGCTAGAGCCACGTCCATTTCGATGGGAAGAGGAAGTCGTTGGCGGTACCTGATCTCCGAGAAAATGTAAAGTTTGACCAGAGAGATATCGCTCCGGATAGGCCCATGCGCGCTTGGACAGGGGGGTGAAATGCCCATGGTATTGGACAATGCACATCAGAATCCATGATACTGCCTGGAAAAGCGAAGTCAAACGCACTTGCGACATGCTGATATCCGCCAGGTTGGTTCAAAGTCTCGACATTCATACCTTGGCAGAGAGAGCATATATGGCGAGACTTCTCCTCCGGCATAGTTCATTTTAGGAAACTGGTTCTTGTAATTGATAGAGTAAGGTTGGAGTAACGCATGTAGAAGTGGAGACAATAAATGATCCACGATTCAAGGCTGAGGTGAGCCTCTGCTCCACTGATTCAGTTCCTGGCGAACGATTGTCGGAAAGCTTGTTGTTTGGATGGGAATGGCGTTTGTACAGAAGTGCTGTTAAGATCCCTCATCGGTGAGGTACAAGTTCCAGGCAGACAATCCACCTAATGCTCAATTTCAAAAAGGCATCTAGACTTTTCTGGGGTTATGTGCTGCTATGCGACGGGAAGATACGAGAAGTCGTCGGAGCTTGTGGACGGTGAGAAAGAGTTGTGAATGGAGTGGATTCAGTTCCAGGTTCTAGCGGTGTACCTTACAACCGCTGGTGTATATGTACGTACAGTATGTATTCCTTGCATATATTCTCAACAACACCGCCCTTTTATCGATAGAGGCTGTACGTGTCTTTTTAGGATTTGACATATCATAATGTAGTAAATTTCCAATATCCACAAGGATCGTGGCAGGGTATACTGGAGGCATACTTAGACTACCAAGTGAGCAAATCGACTTGAAATCACAAGGTCTAGCCTCGTACCTCAGCTGTTTAGTAGTCGTAGTCTAGTCGAGCTCTCCGTAGTCTGCCGGAGCAAATTCGTAGGCGACCACAGTCAGAATATCCAGAATCTCGAGGTTTTACAGCGGCGATTATCGTAAAATTACTATGGAAGAATATCATTTCAGGAGCGAAAGTCCCCTCACATCCTCGTTTTAACACAAATTCTTCGCTCCCAAGTCCATAAGATGGGCACATTCAAAGACAGCGAAGAACCCCCAGAAAATCGTTTCTAATGGTGAGATGGACGCGTTAAACCGAAAGTTTACTGGGCAAAAGTAAGACGATACCAGCGTTGCAAAGTCAACTTGCCCATCTCAACCAAACAAAAGCCATCTTTCAGCCCGCAATGAATGTAGGTGCATTGTAGCTGATGTTGAAGGAGGAATGAAGAGGAGCTCTCGAAAGAGACGAGAATAAAACCCACCTTTCTTAGCGTGAATCTCGAGACGATCATATTTTGCAAGGGGTTCGAACCATTCATTCAATCTATATACATCGCGCCTATACAAATCCCAATTTTTGTGAACACATTTATGCGCCGACCTGATCCAAGATGCCCTGCAAGTTGATGCTCTTTGGCCGCTCAATTGGCAGACCCAAAGCACGATCCCAGATGAGCTGAGCGAGTGGTCCAAGACCACGGCTGACACCGAAAGTCGCGGTGTAGTATAGGGTTTCGGTGAATCCGTAGTGGTGGAAGAGGACGCCAGAACTGGAGTCGACGTTGGGGAAGGGGTTCTTGGTCTGCGAAAATCATTAGCGACAACTCGACATGACGCGACTAGGAGACTCCTTACCTTTCCGTGCTCAGTGAGCACACCTGGAGCAATATCCGAGTTGGCCTTCACAAGCTTGAAGACCGGGTCATTTGCAATTTCTGGTCTCGCCGCGGCGAAGTCCATGAGAGCCTCAAATCGAGGATCTGGCTTTCTCAACACAGCGTGGCCGTAACCTGGGACAACACGGCCGCTCTTAAGCGTTTTCCACAGGTATTCCTTGACATCCTTCTCGGTGTAGTTGTCTGGAATAGTCTCCTTCATCTGGATGATCCATCGAAGGACTTCTTGTGCAGCAAGACCGTGGAGAGGACCTGCAAGACCTTGCAGACCAGCACTGTAGGAAAGGAAAGCATCCGACAGGGCAGATCCAACCAAGTGAGTGGCGTGAGCAGAGACATTGCCTCCCTCGTGGTCACCGTGGAGGGCGAGGTAAAGACGGAGCAAGTCCTGGAAGCCCTCGTTCTCTTTCCCACCTTTGCCGAGCATAGCGGCGAAGTTGTAACTCCAATCCTGGTTCAAGTCGACCTCAGCTGGGAGAGCTCCTCCGCCACGGTATGCGTTCTGGTAGATCTTTGCGGCGATAGTTGGAAGCTTTGCGAGCAAGCTGATAGAGTCGTTGAAGGTTGGCTCCCAGTAATCGGCCTTGTTGATACCCTTTTCGTATGCCTTGGCGAATTCGGAGGTATAGTTGAGGGCGGAGACTGCGCATGCGAATTGTGTCATTGGGTGGAGGTCTTTTGGGAATGCGTCAAGCATCTCGTTCACGAATGCAGGAAGCTGGGCCTTCTCTGCAAGCTCGCGAGAGAGAACGCGAACTTGACCGACGGATGGAACCTCTCCAGTGAGCAAGAGCCAGAACATGGACTCTGGCAACATTTCTGTGCCAGAGGTACCCTTTGGAAGCTCCTTTTGGCAGTCCTTGATGGTCTTGCCGTGGAATCTGATACCCTCATTTGCATCGAGGACAGATCCCTCCCATACCATGGCCTTGAGGCCTCTGTTTCTTAGTTAGCATGTCTCAATCCCCCGTTCTCGACCAATCGTCATACCTCATACCGCCCAACGCATTCTCAACTTTGCAGTCTCCCAATTTCTTGTCTCCAACAGCCTTGACCTTCTTGAGAAGCTCACGCTTTGCTGGGATCAAACCTTTCAAGGTTTCCTTAAGATTTGGCTCTGAAGCTGAAGCATAGCCGCGTCTTGATTGGCAAGCTTGTGCTGCTGAAGCATTAGCGGAGGTGTACTAGCCGACGAAGCATTGTACTCACCAGCAACAATTTTGTTTGCTGCTGAAGGCTGCAATTGATTGTCAGTAGGCGTTTTCACATGCTGGATTGTCGAACAAGCTCACTCGCACAGCTCTAAGAGCTCTTGACGCTGTTCTCGCGTTCATAGCCATGACGATGGAGGGGTTCAAAACGCGGGGCAAGGATGTTTGTTGGAGCTTCAATTGCACGAATCTCAAAGTTTCTTGAGGAAATAAGGTGGAAGAAAGAAGAATGTGGGGATATGAACAAACCCACGGCTAGCACCGGGCCACAATGTACCTTAAGCGCGGTTCCTGAATCGGAACAATGAGGCATTCGAGGCCTTTTGATTTTGTGAGGCACTGGTGGACAGCATCATCCGAGGAAGCTCGGACGATCGGAGAATGAGAGGCAGAGCGAACCATATTTTTTGCCTGCGCGGATACATTCTCTCCAATTGATAGCTAAGACTTGGCCATTTTTGCTTGAGCATACGATACGTGCGAAGAGATATCACCGCCACCCCGAGACCGCTTGTTGTCTGAGTCTGAGTGAGCAGAGTTTGGAAGCTTATGACCAAGCGGATATTCTCCATCCGTCTATATCCAACTCTCCCGCCTCTGTCCACTCTTCCTCTGTAACTTCTCATACCGCCGTCATGCTACGTCCTGCTTTCCGTGCTGCAAGTCGACAGTGTCGATCTGTCAAACTACCAACCTCAGCCATTGCTCCTATACTCTGCACCAGAACCGCCATCCGCATGTCGAGCTCTCTCATCCCTCCCGTAAACCCTCCCATATCTACAGCTCTGCCCGCGGACTCATTTCAGCTCCTCTCCACTGAAGCAAAGCAAGGCGAGGCAGAAGATGCACTGTTCGACGCGCAAGTGCAAGCCGTGAAGGAATGGTGGGAAACACCGAGATACGCCGGCATCAAAAGGCCATACACACCAGAAGATGTTGTGGCTAGAAGAGGAGCATTACAACAGACATATCCCAGCTCGTTAATGGCACGGAAGCTGTTCAACTTGTTTGAGGAAAGGGCGAAGGAGGGGAAGCCAGTGCATACAATGGGAGCCATTGATCCAGTACAAATGACACAACAAGCACCAAATCAGGAAGTGCTGTACATTTCTGGATGGGCATGCAGCTCCGTTCTGACAACGACCAACGAGGTCTCGGCCGATTTTGGCGATTACCCATACAATACTGTGCCAAACCAGGTTCAGCGGTTATTCAAGGCACAGCAATTGCATGATCGAAAACAATGGGATATCAGACGGAAGATGAGCCCGGCGGAGCGAAAGAGCACACCCTACACTGACTACCTGCGCCCAATCATTGCAGATGGAGATACTGGTCACGGAGGTCTTTCAGCGGTTCTCAAGCTTGCTAAGCTCTTTGCTGAAAATGGTGCTGCTGCTGTACATTTCGAGGATCAGCTACACGGAGGCAAGAAGTGTGGTCATTTGGCAGGCAAAGTTCTTGTTCCAGTAGGTGACCACATCAACCGCCTGGTGGCTGCCAGGTATCAGTGGGATCTTATGGGTGCCGAAAACCTTGTCATTGCTCGAACGGACTCCGAAAGCGGAAAGCTTCTGAGCAGTGCCATTGACGTACGAGATCACGAATTCATCCTCGGGGTGACAGAAGATGTCGAGCCTCTAGCTGAGGTACTCCAACGTATGGAAATGGAGGGTGCTCCGGGCCCAGAGATTGATCAATACGAGGCTGCGTGGACCAAGAACCACAAATTGATTACATATGACGAAGGTAATTTTGGTGAACCCTTACAAGTTCCTGATACTAACCACTTATCCTAGCTGTTGTTGCGCAACTCAAATCCGAAGGCGCGTCCCAGTCAACGATAGATGGATACACCTCCGCCACCAAAGCAGACCCCAATCTTTCTCTTCCTCGCCGCCGACAGCTAGCCTCTAAATACACACAAAAACCTGTCTTCTTCTCATGGGACATTCCACGAACACGGGAAGGATTTTACCACTACAAAGCCGGCATCGCAGCAGCAACAAAACGTGCCATCGAATATGCCCCATACGCAGATCTGCTATGGTTAGAAACCGCCGATCCCAGCGTAGAGAAGGCAGCTGGATTTTCGGGAGATATCCACAAGGTGTGGCCAGGAAAGAAGTTGGTATACAACTTGAGCCCTAGCTTCAACTGGATGGGTCACGGGTTCACCGAGGAGAAGTTGAAGAGCTTTGTCTGGGATCTTGCTAAGCATGGGTATGATATCTCTTCCCAAGTCAATTCCGATCTAATGATGCTAACAATTTGCAGATTCGTGCTCCAGCTCATCTCCCTAGCTGGTCTTCACTCAACAGCCACAATCACCAACGAATTATCAAAAGCTTTCAAAACCGAAGGTATGCTCGCTTACGTCAACTTAGTTCAAAGAAGGGAGAAGGAGCTAGGTTGCGATGTCCTTACTCATCAAAAATGGAGTGGTGCCAGTTTGGTGGATGGAATGCTCGGTGCTATTCAAAGTGGTAGTAGTGGAAGCAAGAGTATGGGAGAGGGAAATACTGAAACCAGTGAGTCAATTACTCACCTATGAAAACAACTTCCTACTAACGATCTAAACTAGGTTTCTAGATTGTATAAAATGTGAATATGAGATCTTCCTGGCCCTGCTGCTCCCCTTCTTCTGTCCACGTGACCTATTTCTATCCACTTCAGTGTGACAAAATCAGCTTCTTGCCAGGTCTCTCACAGTTTACATTTTGTGTCTGTCAGGGCCATACAAAAAGATAATTCTTCTAAACCACTGGAGCGAGAGCGTGGTGTTAAGGCTGATATCGATTCAAAAAGAAATTGTCTCAGCATCCCAGACAACTGTATAGTCACAACCACCAACAACATCTGCTACATACGGCCATAGAATTAAGAAAGCTCGAGTCCCCGTTCGCTCACTCACAGATAAGCTTGATATCGGCGGATTAGTAGTTGGGTGGGTGACCACCAGCGAATCCCCGCTGCTGTATGTTTTTATCTTCTTAGGTGGGTTTTGTTTTTTTAGAAGTTTTCATTTACGGGCATGGTCAGTAAGTTACTCCTAGGGTATATGGGGCATGCGCTGGAGCTTGTGGAAAGAGTTTGGAAAGGGGGGTTCGGTAAGTAAGTACTTCTTTCTGCGTGACACTGGTCGTTTTTTTTTGTATACGCATTAAGTTCCCTTGACATAGAGACCAAGAAGCTGCAATCTTTGTCTCGTTGTTGGTAAAACAATTTTTATCCAGTACTCTTCTACAAACCTCTTTATTTCTGCGATGTGCCACGCATCTCCCTGAAAGTAACAGAAATCTTGTCAGAATTGGAAAACTGATCCTTGAACCGGAACGGTTCTTTAATTTAAGATTCGGCCTGTCGATCATTCAATCACGATCCCAGTCTCTTAACTCTCACCCAAATCTTCTCCCTAGAATGCGGTAATCCTTTTTGCATAATCTCACAGTCCACCACTCTGAGAGATATGAACGTATTTGGCTCGTTGCCATTTTAGTACGGAAATCCCTGGTTGATGCGATTTTGTGGTATGAAGGTGAAGAAGATTTCCAGAAAAGTGAGGTTGAAACAATTCTGTAATAGTGACCGTTTCTGCCAGGACCGCTGAAGAGGTGGGCGTTGGATCTGATTGCTAATTTCTTGATCCTGTCGTGAGATCCTGTGCGAGAGGATAGACTATCGATGGCCATGTGTTGATTTTTGCTTCGAGGTCGGAGCATGATTTTAAGGGAGATTTGTAAGACCACGTTTTGGATTGTGGTGCTAGTAAACAAAGGGCGGGAAAGAAGCGCTCCGATCGCTGTTTTATTTTGTGTCTCTTGTAGAAGAGGTGTTGGAAGCTCTTTGAGCTAAACGAGATGACTTCATGCCAGATCTAGAGGCGCAGTTCGGTAGGGAGTCGTAGAAGTTGGCAGGCTGAAAGAGAAATGGTGTTCAGATTCCTAGTATACATGTGTGGTGACAGTTCCCCTGGAAAGGTCAGGTTTCTCGAAGCTACTGGCGGATAGTCCATGATGAAGAAGTGAACTCGTGGAACGCTGGTGTGATTGAAGAAGCTTAGAAAGGCAGTATGCATGAAACATCTCTACGATGAATGAGGTAAATCGTCTGGTAAGTCTACCAAAGATTGTTCTCATGACTCACCGGTTAGCTTGAACCAGAATTACGTCCTAGGAGTCAACGAAACTTAACAATTAATACTAGTTTCCAGCATACTTTCCCTATCCCACAAAAGGTTCTCGAGCGGCCCAGGCTTTGGGTTGCCAAGACTATGCGATAGTATTTCTAAAGTGAGACTTTCGTTCAAGTGTACCGAACGGTATATTAGGAATACCTCGAGTGCTGAATTCAGACAGGACATACCATCTTATTATTCTGGTAAGATTCAGCTTTACGAGAGCAGAGATCGGAGCTAAAATGTCCACATGAAGGGAGAGTGGAGTGAAAATAGCTGCCAAATATTGAGCAAAGGCTATTTTGGCGGGCGATGTGGCTGGTAGGAAAACTGGCGCCGCAGCGTTCTGCTTCCTTTCGATGCAACTTCAATTTGAAGTCAGCCTGATTCTAACGAGCTAGGTTTGGCGAGAGGCGTCCGCCATGTTACAGCCATGCATATCCACCAAGGACTGTGAATCTTTGCTTTTTTCCATGCACACAGCCTCTTTTGCACGTTTAAAGTCCCCCTCACCCCACTTTACTCGCCGAGAGAATGCTTTGAGCACAACCTCCATAATGCGTCTTCGGCATCTATGGCTGCCATTCTCTCTTCATCATTATTATTTTACTTGAGCTTGTCGTCCTTGTCAGTCGAAGGCCGAACTCCTGGCCATGGAACGCAATTGCCACTCGCGAGCTCTGTTCATTATGTACCGACTCAAAACGAACATACCAATCTACTTTCTCCATCTCTTGCGCCAATACCAAACACAAAAACCTTGGTATCTAGATACCTGCAGGACGCAACACCATATGATTCCCTGTATTATTCAGTTCAACATATAACTCTGTCCCTAATCGTGCCGGGCTGTGTTTGATGACATGAACAATTTGGCTTGTCCCATTCAACACAATGCATCTATCAACACACCGAAGAGTCAACTTTTAGGCCTATTTGATTACTGCCTGGCTCTCACGAAAGAGAGCTGCCCATGGGTCTGCAACTCATCAACCTGGGAGCGAATCAACTATTTCAAGATGGTGACCGGTATATGCGAGTCGGAGGCACCTAACTTCTATGTCCCAAATCTCCCCAACTTTGCTGATCTGTGGTTGGAACGAAAAGGGAGGATGGCAGCATTTCGGGACGACCTCATTCCTTGGAATCTCACCGTGCTTCCAACTGCCAGTTCAAGATCTCAGCTCTCGTGCCCCACACTGGCAACCAAAATAGCATCATTCGCCGTCATAAACTTCCTCGTCGGGTTGTTCAGCCCTTTTCTTGGTCGACGAACGGTTGTGCAGAAGCTCACCTGCGGCTTTTGTGGGAAGGCTGGCTCTTCAACATGGCCTCTCGCCTCGCTACTCGTCGTCGGTATGAATCTTCTGGCGAACTACATCAATGCGCTCCTCATCAAGCAGCATACTGGATATGAGAACTTACCAGTGTGGAATCTTGTGTTGGTCTGGACTGCAAGGCCTCCGCTCGCCTGGCTTGGAACTGGCCTTGTTATGGTCCAGTCAGACCAGAGTGTGTATATCGCGATAGGTGCTTCTGGACTACTGAGTGAGGTGATCACGCAAGGTTTTGGTGCCGCCTTCATCGGAAGGACTGTTGTTTTTGCCAAACATGGGGGCTTTTACCAAGTAAGTTCGCTCAAGTGGATCCCGGAAAAGACTGTAGCGCTTTGCATGTACGGGGGTGCCTTGCTGTGGGTTGTGACAGTGCCATTTTCCTACCTTTATATCCTCTGGCTCTACATGAGTGACAGCCAGTTTATGAAGATCGCTTGTTGGCCAATATCATCCATATCAAAATGGGCTGTGAATGGAAATACAGGATATTGGGCAGAGCAAGACAGAGATGATGAAGCAAGCAGGCAAAGAGACAAGCAAAGAGACCGCGCGAGAAAAATGACATGGCTATCAACTGGTGAAAGAAAGTTGGTAGAGGCTTTGGAAGCCATGGGCTTGGGTGACACGGTTCTTCCAAAGATGGCCAAGGTAATTATTTTCATGATAATGCCATTTGTTGGACAATGGTTGTTTTGGGCGGGTTTCCTGGGGTTATATGCATATCGATATTGTCCACCAAATAGCTGGGTTCTGACATCAATTTGGACATTATTCTCTTCGTTTGGTAAGTTCTGATTCTTCGAGGAAAGCGGGCTCGACTGACAAGAATTCATTAGGAGTTCTCCTTGGAGCTAGTCAGTAATCTCGTATTTAAGATACCCTCGTGACTGTTGATCGGCCTTTTTTTTTTTTTTTATAAGAGCCACTGCTGTATTTAGCTACTATCTCAAGGGCTGGCGAGGTTGTTCCCAGGACCACAAGAAACTCAGCTGGGCCCAGTCAGTTTAGAAGACGGACATGGAAGGAGCAGGACAAACCCTTGATATCCACGTAGGTTGTATATTTGAAGAATTGAATATACGTCGAGCTGGAGGTCGAGTTGGTGGTAATTCTTACCGTCCATTAATCTCCTCAATGGAATTGAGTTATTTTTGTCCATCCCTAACTGTGGGTGAGGGGTTTCCAAGGCCATGAAACCATATATTCCACTATATTATAATGGAATAGTTGACGGCAAAAATGGGAGAGTTGAAGCTTCGTACAACTTGAATCAAGGAAAAGCTGGATCGCTATGGTTTAGCCAGAGGTAACGATGTGATGCTGATAAATTTGCTTGGTAATGGCGTTTTGGACGCAAAACATCCAACCCCACGCTGCTATACCACATAGGGAAGCCGTTGTTCCTTGAGGGGGTGACCTCATCTTCGAGATTTGTCGGGTTGCGCTCCACAACGGTCGGTCTTTGCATGAGAACCCTTCAAGCATTCGAATTCCTTTAGATTTTCTGTATACCAGAGTCCCATGCTCGATATCTTTCAAACAGATCAATAAGCGCCTACATTATACCTCTCAAGTTCTCCACTCTAGCTGGCGCCTGGAACACGAAGACGGCTGTACATTTCCCTTTGCTGTCGAGAGTCGAGTAACCACACTGGACCACCGCTCCTACCTTCCATACTTTGTCCAAACTCGACTAGACGGTATCCAAGCCTGCGAGTATAGAGACTCCCACCTGGAGAAGAGGGGGAATAGGCACAGCCATGTCCGAGGACAACTATTCAGTCCTCCGCTCACCCATCAACTCAGAGAACCGCGTAAGCAAGTCGACTGCGTCAAATTCGCTTTCCCCAAATTCGAATTCAAACCTCAATCCACGGTCCTGTGTGACATGCCGCAGGCGCAAAGTAAAATGCGACAAGAAACTAAAATGTACAAATTGCGCAAAGGCGAACATAGAATGTGTATATCCATCGCCGGGGCGCGCACCTCGAAAACCGAGGAAACCTCAGGATTCGGAGCTACTGGAACGATTGCGCAAATTGGAAGGGGTGGTTCAAATGCTTGGAACAACGGTTCCTTTGGAAGAGGGAGAATCTCCGCCGAAAGATGACCAGGGAGAGCCTCTCAAGGAGGAGACACACGAAGAGAGGATACAAAAGGCATGCCGAGAGTTGAAAGAGTTGAGACAAGAAAAGGCAGCGCAAGATGCCGCGAAAGGACCGAAAAAGGATACTGGACTGGAAAAGAGATTTGGCAGACTTGTGGTGGATGAGGGAAGGAGTCGGTACATCAACCCGAGTTTCTGGGCAAGCCTTAGTGACGAGGTAGGCATATTCGATTGATTTTGCACACGAAGAGATGCTGACAAAATCTGTAGGTTGAGGATCTAAAGGAAATTCTGAACAGCAGTGACGATGACGAAGAACACGACTATCCATCTCCCGAAACGTCTCATTCATCTCCACACCACCAAGGATTCCTCTTTGGACTAAGCTCACAAAATGTGGATATGTTTGCCCTTCATCCGCCCAAAGAACATGTTGCAATATACTGGCAGGTTTATAAAGAGAATGTTGATCCTCTAGTAAAGGTGATACACGCTCCCACCATCGAACCAACAATTTTGAAGTCAGCGGATGGACTGGACAAGATCCATAGAGGTCTCGAATGTCTTCTTTTTGCCATGTACTATGGTGCAGTCACGTCTATGTGGCCAGAGGAAGTTCGGAAACTATTTGGAGAGGAAAAACTGGATCTACTCACGAGATACCGATTCGGACTTGAGCAAGCTCTGGCTCGTGCAGAATTTCTGCAGACAGATGAGATCATTGTCTTGCAAGCGTTCATCATTTTCTTGATATGCTTGCGGCGCAACGATGATGCCCGAATTATATGGACACTTACTGGATTGGTAGTCCGAATGGCACAAACGTTAGGACTCCATAGAGACGGGACGCACTTTGCGTTGCCTCCATTTCAGATTGAGATGTAAGTCATATACTTTTCTAATCAACTGCACACTTTTGCTAATACAAATCATAGGCGACGGCGGCTCTGGTGGCAAATATGCATTCTCGATGCAAGAGCAAGTGAGGATCATGGTTGTGACCCGACGATTATTGACCATGCATTCGATACCCAGGTAGGCAAGAGATTGAATCGTTCAATTTGGTCAAAGCTAACCAGTCTTAGATGCCCGCCAATGTTAACGACGATGAGCTCGACCCTGACATGAAAGAGCTTCCAAAGTCAAAAACTGGCTGTACAGAAATGACATTCGGGTTGATACGATTCGAAATAACAAGCACTCTTCGTAAGCTTCAATATGTCCCTCCAGGCCCACGAAAATGCAATCGGTTTTTTGCCGAGATGAGTATGCAGAAGAAAGAAAGTTGGATCAAAGAGTGTCATGAAAAGCTCGAGAATCAATACATCAAAGATGGAGACATGAACGTGCCTCTTTACTGGGTGAGTACTGATGGGATTTCCCCAAAAAATGTTTGGCTAATGGTTCCCAGGTAATTGCAACAATATCCCGATTGATCATGTCAAAGATGTGGTTGATGGTATATCACCCATTTCAAAGGATGGATGGTGGCTCCAGCCTTCCGCAGGAGATCAGGGACAAACTTTTCCAGACCTCTGTAGAAAACGTCGAGTACTCTCTGCTCTTGGAGAACGAGGACAGAACAAAGAAATGGGGTTGGTTGTTCCGGACGTATGTGCAATGGCACGCAATCGCATTTCTACTCTCCGAGCTGTGTGTCAGAACAGAAGGAGAAGGTGTTGAAAGAGCGTGGAAAGCCATTGACTTCGTCCTCAATCGAAGATTTCTCGACGACAGTAACAACGCTGCTCACTCTTCGAACAAAATGAAGAGTCATCTCTGGAAACCATTGAAGCGATTGATGGATAGAGCAAAGGCGGAACGCACCAAAGCTATCGTGAAAGCACAGGAAGAGCAACGAGCAAAGGCACAGGCACAAACACACGCTCAAATTCAGACGTCGACGAGTGCTTTCGATCCTGCCGTACCAATCATGAACATGGATTTCAGCGTCGATCGTCTGTTCCCTGGGCGGCCTATTGGCGATCCTTCAACACCGCTACCAGATACATCATTAGACATGACTGGCTTTAGTCTGTCATCTGGTCCCGCGCCAGACTTGAAATTCCCAACTACATCACCCACAGTCAGTGTCGACCAGATCATGTCACCAATTCAAAACGACATTCTCCCAGACGTGTCCGCCGGCGCCTTTTCCACACAATTTGATATTGGTGACGATTGGTTGTCCAGCAGTCTTGCCGATAACTCTCCCATAGGCACTTCAGCGCTTCTTCCGGATGGAAGCGTAAACTGGGCGAATTGGGATGATATGGTGAATCAGTATGGCATGCAAGTGGATAGTAATCCGCCTGTGGACTCTGGGCAAGCCGGTACTATCAACTCAGCATTTCTCAGTCAGTGGTACTGAAAGTAAATATTTTTGACGTGGATTGGAAGCATATGAGGTTGTGATTATGATGGGACGGACAGCGCTCGTTAGAATATACCCCACTCTCGTATTATGAAGACATGTATCCACCTTTGGAAGATTATACCAGAATTCACACAATACACACAGCAATACTGAAAGTAGTTAGTCATAATGCAGTTGCGGACTTAGCTCTGTTGAGCTTGAGCGGTGACGTAGCAATCACAACATCAACATATTTTTGTTCATTTAAATATCCGCCGCTCATCAACCCCAATCATCCAATAGACAAACAAGAACCAGTCATGGGTATCTTCTCCAAAATCTTCAAGAAGGACAAGGATGATGCGTCTCCTGCCACATCAACATCGCAAGCTCCAGCCACAAGCACAACTTCATCACAAGCACCAGCTGCTTCTCGAACAGGCGTAAATCTTGACAAACCACAGGGCGTGATCTTCCATACGAACTTGGGAGACATCACCATAGCTTTGTTCTCAGACAAGACTCCAAGGGTGCGTCTCTTGCACTGCGACACATATTGTGAAGATACTAATCGAAGTAAAAGACTTGCAAGAATTTCGCAACTCTAGCTGCAACCCATAAGTACGACAATGTCATATTCCACAGAATCATTCCTGGTTTCATGATCCAGGGCGTAAGTGACCTCACCTTATCCACAAAATCAACTCATTAATAATATTACCCAGGGCGATCCAACAGGAACCGGAATGGGCGGCTCCTCAATCTACGGTGACAAATTTGAGGACGAATTCGACTCTTCCCTCAAGCACACCGATAAAGGCACTCTCTCAATGGCGAACGCGGGACCAGGCACTAACGGCTCTCAATTCTTCATTACTCTTGGTCCCACTCCACATTTGAATGGGAAGCACACTGTCTTTGGACATGTCGCAGATGGGATGGATGTTGTTGATAAGCTTGGTGCTGTGAAGACTGATAATTCAGACAAGCCTTATGATAAGGTTTACATCAAGTCCGCTGAGGCTTTCTAAGTTCTCTGTGGTCTCCGAGGTCGAGGTGAAATAAAATCGGCCGACAGGTGGCATGTGTTGCGCTCAAAGCTATAAATGTGAGTCAATTCAAGGTCGGTAAATAGAAGCGGAGAAGGCACATAGCTTCATGTACACAAATCAATTTGTATAGCTAGATTCTTACTGATTTACTTCTCGACTACGTTTATGTTTGGACTTTCATGAGCTCCGTACATTCTCTGCTGTTCAAAGTCATAATTGATGCGTGCTATTTGTGGAAACTTCGCCGCAGGGGGACAATCCATCACTAAGCAAACCATACTAACCCAAATCCTCCAGGATCTACAAAACAGTCAGCCAAATCAGTCTTATCCAATCCACGACTAGGCTCCAACAGATAAAAGCCGCGAGAACTTTCCTTCATTTCAGGCAACAATTCACGCCAAAACTCGAGCATACTCCAGCTCATCAAGACTTAATATCCAAGTCCAACATTTCTGATCGCCAGATTTACAATAACACCAACTACACCGAAAATGGACAAGGCCTTTACCACAGCCCACCTAACTTTCCAAGCCTTTGACGACACCAATGAAGCCCAAAAAACCTTCTTTCACAAATCCATTCAATCCGATCCCCTCAATTTCTCCCAATCAGACAGCACACTCCTCCGCCCTCAGAGCGCAAAAGCGAGCAATGACCTCTTTAAAAAGATTGCCGACATGCTTCTCGCAGTCATAATCTACCGCGCACCTGATCCCGTTCCCACCGAAGAGAAATCAGAAGCCAAAGATGAGAAAGATAGCAAAGAAGAAAAATTAGAACCAATAGGTATTCTCGTCCTCTCCACTATGCCATTAGCTTCACACTCGCATCATCGCTCCTGTAGTCTCGGTGTTTCTCTCGCCGCGCCACACCAGGGTAAGGGATATGGTTCCGAGGCCATAAATTGGGGTTTAAATTGGGCTTTTGAACATGGAAATTTGCATTCTGTTGGATTGAATTGTTATGGATTTAATGTAGGGGCGGCGAGATTGTATGAGAGGTTGGGTTTTGTGAAGGAGGGTGTGTTGAGGGAGCGACTTTGGTCCAATGGGAGATGGCATGATGAGATTTTGTTTGGGATGGTTAGGGGGGATTGGGAGAAGTTAAGGGAGAAGGGGGGGGAGTAGTGAAATGAAATGTAAGGTGGAAAAGAGATTAGTCGTGATTATACTTAAGTGGATGTTGAAATGAAGCGATTTCCGCTTCGGATGATAGAACGTGTAAATATTATTTTAATCAGCGCTTTGGTTGTTGGGTCATCTACCTAGACTCCATTTCCCCCCTTCCCATGCTCAAAATATTAGTAGCCGTTGTGGCAGCCGTTGGGAATTTGGCGTTGGACTTAGTGAATCACAACAGCAACGTGATCATCCTAGATGAAAGTAAGTCTCCGATCTCTACGAAGTATGCAAGCGAACACAAACCATGAATTGATCGATGTTTCCGAGGAATGCTGCGGCCACAATTGAAATGGCACCAAAGGCTAACACGTTAGCACATCCGCTGTGTGGCAGCAAGATTGGTGTAAACTTACCGATGGAAACGAAGTACACGTATTTGTATGCATCAGAATACGCGATTTGACCTGCAAGGATAATTTTGTCATATACTGCAGGTCCCTTGGCGGCGACGGCTGGAATAAGTTTAATCTCATCGATGAGGGATTGGCCTGTCAATTCGATAACAGCTCCAATAACAGTGGCATTGGTGAAGCCCGTGTGTATCATCGCATCTAATCAGAACTTGTCAGTAGCTCTTCGATAACACGCCCAAAGGTTTCACAATAGATCCAGACTTACATGAGACCTTAGCAGTAAGGATGGGAACGAACTTGTTGTAGAAGACGTTATAGTAGATGGCGTATCCGATGCTTCCACCCACAACTCGTATGGCCAGTGTCAAAGCTGAGACTGTTGCAATCAAGTCATCGGGACACACAATTGTTGTGATGATTGACGCTGGCACTAGGATACCTCCGATACCTAACCCGGCGATGACCAGAATAACATAGACGGTGCTCATGTTGTCTCTATTTGCTACCGAAAGAGCTCCGACACCTGTTTGATGTTAGAGGTGGATAAGAAAATGCATTGATGCGGTACTCACCTGCTGTCATCAAGATTGTTGATCCAACCATGAGCATTCTGATTTTGCCACGGGTGACTGAGAGCAATACAAGAACAATGCAAGCACCAATCATGATGGCAAACCCAATAGGCAGACCTCTGAGTCCAACTCCAATAGGGTCATGGCCGTAGACATTGAAGGCTTGGGTCGGCCAGAACATAAGGACGCTAAAGAAGTTCGCTCCTGAGATGAAGGTGATCAGGAGGGTGAGATATAGAACTCGTGGGTTTTGACGTAAGCGATGGGGAAACATTGGGTGCTTGTTCCTCGGCGACGATTGCCACACGAAGAACGCGATAATCAGAATGGCGCCGAGGATGAGAGGAACAAGCACGTGGGCTGTGTGCCATTTGTACTAGAAATTGTTAGAAGCTGCTCGGAATCACAGGAGAAAGAACTGACCATGTATCCACCCCATTGAAGACCAGCCATGAAGAGCACAAGCCCAGAGATACTCAAGAACCCACCAAGCCAGTCAATTTGTCCCAAGACCTCCTTGCGTGACAAGCCCGTCGAGTTTACCCGTGGCGGAGGGAAGTAGAAAAATGCAACGAGTAAAGTGCCGACAGCTGCCCAGATCCCGCAGATCAGACCAATGTATCGCCAGCTGGAATGATAGGCGATCAGTTGAGACCATAGCACTGAAGGACAGAATGGGATAATGGTAAAAATGAGCGCTGAGACATAGGTACCGCGCTTTCGGGTCGGTGCCATTTCTGAAGTCGCGGCCAGAGCTGTGAGCTATCCAGAGTCAGCAATCATCCAATTTAGAGTCGATATCTAAATTTACCTCATTGATACCCGCTCCAACGCCATTGAAGACCATACCAGCTATTGTACATTATTAAATCTCTTGGCATTAAATGGGAGCGCTCGGACATACCAATGAAAGTGTTCATGGTCTTCGCAGTAGCGCAAACGATATTGCCTAAAATTAGAAACGCGCCTCCCTGATCCAGGGTTAGTACTTGTGCTTATGAACTGGATGGTAGACATCAATACCAGAAGAGCAACATATCGACGGCCTATCAAATCTGACAGAGAGCCTACGAATGGGCAGACTGCAGCCAGTGCCAAAAGATTGGCAATGACGAACCTGCTAATGTTTAGCTCGTCGTGTCAATTTTGGGAAATCATCATACTAACCAGGTCCATCTATCTGTTCCGCCGATATCTCCATAGATATAAGGTGGGCAGCCACCATATAAATATACAGGAATCTGAGAACCTGTCCATAGCAATGCCATAGCGATCAGGCTTGAAAAGGGTCAGCCATGGTCATCTGTTGATGTCATACAACCCCTTTACCTCATCAGCCTCGGGAAGGTCATGGGCGGTTCATGGTCGTGATCCTCGTCGTCGCCATATGTGCGCAACCCATCTTTCTCGTAGTAGTTGGCGTGGCCAGGCACGACCTCATTCGTATGAACCTGGTGAGCTCCAATCACCAAGCCAGCAGAGTCCCGCTTCTCTTGTTTCTCTGGAATCGAATCGCTTTCAGCACTCATATTGCCTAGGGTATCCGGATTGATGCGGATGTCTTCGATAAGAGGAAATCAGAGTTGAAAGAATGAAAGAACAAAGTCCGAGCAAAAAGTGAAGTCGAACCAGATATAGGGGGGAAATTTCAATTGGGATGTCGAAAAAAGAAAGAATGCAAAGAGATATACCACGACCACACCCTACAATATCAGATTATCCCGTAAACATGAGCTAGAGCCCCGGCCATCATTGACCAGAGGCGGCAGCACCATGGACCAGGGATGGTTCGGATATCAAACCCTTTCTTCCCACCTCGTGGAACTAGATTGGATCATCAACACCATTCTCCAAGAAGTTATGCGAAACTAAGGTCCGAGTGACAGGCGCGCATCTTAAAAAACCAGGTACAGAAAGTATCTAGGTCGTAATGTTCACCACTAAAAGAGCTTCGTGCAGAGGCCTCGGTATATCTGTGCGTATTCAGCTTCCCCGCAATCTAGTTTATAGGTAAAATCCGCGTGTTTGGGGTCCAAGTTGGTCAGGGTAATGTCGCAAATCCTAAAAAGTACCGGGATAGCCTGCTGACGGAGTTGTATCCTAGCTTTGGACATGAAGATCACATTTTGGATAGTTCTAAGACGTTTCTATATCGTGGGTATCATGGGAGGCGTAAGTAGATGCATATAGACACGTGGAGTTGATGATTGTTGTGCTATTGAAAGTTTGTTGATATCTGAAAGTCGCGTCGTGAGGAAAAGCAAGTAGGGGAGAAACACAACTTCCACATGCCGATAATTTCCTTCAACACAATCAACATGATCAAAGACGATAGAATACTGTGCCGTAAAGCTCTGCTCTGACCGGGAGTTTGTGCATCATTCTTCTTGACCCTATACTTAGCAATATATTCTTGCCAGATCGCAGGAGTAGCGATTGTGACAGATTCGTATCCTCCCCGCTTTCTCCCGACTTAGTTCTTGCTCCATGTACCGCGGCAAGGAAATTCTTGGGGATCTACAACTGGACAAGGTCGAGTATCATCGAGCAACTAAATTTTCTTTTCCGTGATGTACTTCAGTGGAGTCTGCAGAATCACATTCGTGAAGATACCAATGATGTACCTCAAGAGCTTGGAGCGGTCAAGGACCTGAACGCGGACATGGGACAGGGAACAGCTTGTACAGCAACTGAATCAAACGAAGAAATATAAGGCGGCTTTTGCGCTGGGGCTTCCTAGCGATCTTAACCAAACACTGCTGCGACCTTCCTAGAAGATCGTGTGAGAAACCGTAGTGGCCGCTACGGACGTTCAATATCAGCTCCCATATAGGCAGAAAGGGAAGCGAAATGGGAGCCTTTAAGAAGTCTAGAGCATGCTGAAGCTAACAATATACAGATCCGAGAGGTAATGACTACATATTACTCACCCTCCATTATCCTGACAAATCTGCCCACTTCGACACATCCGAAGTGCGCCGCACTCAATACTCCTTCCAGGAATGAAGACTGGTGACTTTGACGCCGCAAAAAGTCTGGACGAAGACGAGTTGCGCCGTTGAATTAGCCTCTTCGCTTGCAAGAATTGTGCATAAGCTTCTTAGCGTCTCTTGCACTCCAAATGTTCCTCGAAGTATTTCCTTCAAACATGCGTTTCTTGCATGCCTACAATAAGCCTTTGGAATTTTCTTCATTCCTAAACGAAGACGAGACTTGCGCTTCCCATTCAACCTCTCCTTACAAACATCGCGCATAGGTACCTAATACCTTCTCAGCCAATTTGGACCTCAATAATTCCAGCCTTCCTATTGTGCGTTTTTCGCATCGATGAGAAACCCGGTTATCGCGACAACTGTCGGAAATAAAGATCGTGCGTATCTTCTCAGCCTCTTGTGGACCCCAAATATTCCAGCCTCTCCAACATGCGTTTCCTGCATGCATAATCTTTTTTTGGCCATCGTCACTCTTACTTCCGATAAAAAATACTGTACAAATCTTTCTCAGCCTCTTTGGCCCCCAATTCCTGCCATTTGACTACACCAACACACGATTCTCGCAAGTATGCCCAAATCTAGTATCTTCAATCATCATCAGATTCTCGACTGCATAAAAGTATGCTCTAAATTTCCGTTGATTGAAGAAAAGCCGTCGATCGCATGCCGACAACAAACTCTCCTATCTTCTATACACTGAGAGCGGCGCGTTCTCGGATGCATGAAATATGATTTTAATATCATTGTTTTAAAAAAAGACGGTCAATCGCACGCCGATAGCAAGCTCCCGCATCTCCAGTCCGAAATTCCGGCAAATTTTCAGGTCCAGGAGTTATATCCTACATTTTTGGTGGATCCAATCCAAGAAAACAACATTCAATGCCATGCCATGCCCAGCCAGATAATTTCGATATTCGATCTAACATAGCTGGTGAAAATCATACTACCCCTCTGCCCTTCTATCCTTCTCCTACGAGGAATCATGGAAACAGGTACCCTGTAGAAAATAACAGGTTCACTCATACCGACATTCCAGTTCTCTCTGAGAAAGCATCACCCCTATCTCATCGTATACAATACTTTCAAACTGGTCCATGAAGGTCAAGAGAAGATCTTCCACTTCACGAAAGATTGGAAAGGTCAAAAGGGCCCTAATCTTATTCAACTTTAGTGCCAGTGGCGAAGATGAATCAGTATTCTAATGGAAGGGTTATGGTATACTAACGCGATTCTGGGTACTCTAGCATTCAGAGCTAAAGGTGATAATATACTAGAAATGTCTACAATTTGATGGAGGTGAAATGGTTGCGGAATTTCGTTCCGAAAATTCAAGTGGACGCGATTACAGAATCAGATATGATGTGCCTACATTCATTTCCATATGTTTACTTTGGGACGAGGGAGATCGTTTCATAGGGAAAGGCTTAAAAGGTTATGGCTCTGGAACACCATCCCAGTAAGAAAGCAAATGATTACATAGTATCAACAGCGCTTACTACTTCAAGAATGTCAAAAAATATATACCAAGAAACCCATCATCCACCTCAAAAAATTGAATCCTACATTAAAACCCCTTCCACCCACAAACAAATAAAGCCCCTAAAACCCCTCAACAACAACAGGCTCCCTCCCGCTCAAAACCACAACCACACTCTCCTCCCCCCTCATTTCAACAACCTTCCCATTAATTGTCACCCTCTTCAACACAACCCCCTTCGGCATCCTAAGCTTAAATTCCACAACCCCAGGAACCTTCTCCACACTCGGAGCAAAAACAACTCGAGCCCTAACCTTCGGTCCCCCAAGACTAACCCCCTCAGCTGCAACTTGAATTCCAAAATCTACCTTTCCCCATCTTGTTGGCGCTTGTAGGATGCGGACTTCCTTGCCTGTTGCGAGCCAGGCGCGAGGGATACCACGACCGAGGTAGAGGATGTCGTCGTCGGGGTGCTCGAGGATGAGTGCCCAGCGTAGGATGGAGGGGATGGTTAGTTGGGCTGGTATACAGAAGAGTGCGTTACCGCCATTTATCTCGGTTACTTCTCCTGCTTTCCATGCGCCGCGGGTGTGCACATGGTAACGATGTGTATACAGGAAGAGGATGAATTCGTCTATGCGGTCGTTAAGCAGCAAGGAGTAAGCATAGCCGTAGCTTATGAAACCTAGAATATCGCGACCGACGCGAGATGGTGTATCTACATTCGCGACGACGCCCATGGACGTGGCGCCGAAATTGCGCATAGTGTCGATTACGGCGTTGGAGATGTTCGTAGGTAGAACTGCTGAATGGAGGAGTTCTGCGTAAAGACGGTGTGGCCAGGCTTGTGGGGATGGCCGTTGAGATGCCATTGATTCGCGGAACGTCATGTTTGTGCCTGGTAAGGCTGGAACGTATGCTAGAGCTGTGGCGTTTTTGGCAATGCCTGGGCGTGTAGTTATTGAGTTGGTTATTGCTTCTGTTAGTCTGGCTGTAAGAGCATCGGCGCGTTTGGTCCAATCTGCGGCGAATTCGGTGAACATAATTAATGCACTGATGTCGCGGAGCCCTCGAATTGCCATAGCTGAATTGGAGAAGTACGGTTGCCAGTAAGTGTCTGGTTTGGCATTGAGCGCGGCGTCAGATTCAGACCAGCCATGAAGAAGTCCATATCCTGGGTGGGAAGGGCTGAGTTTGAGACTCTCGTCGTGTAAGCTTGTCAGAACCTTAGCCATACCAACAATCTTTTCTTTATGTTTCCATAACAGATCGATTTCGCCAGAGTAGTGGTGGTATTTGGCAAGAAGACTCAGGGCGAGGCCGAATTGTCCAACCTAGAAATAATCAGCCGAGAGATTGAAGTACATGAGTTTCAAAAAACAAACCTCAGGTCCCCTCATGTTGATAGATCCATCAGGTGATACGAAAAGAGAGAGGTAATTGTCAATGACGTTCCAAGCCTGTGCGAAACGTCCCCACTCTAGGTTTGCGCTCAATGAGCTTGTGAAGATGTCTTGGAAACCATCGTATTCACTACCTGCATAGTCACGATCGACGGCTCCGTATTCTGCCTCAATGTTAGCCTCTGTCTTGCATTGTTCAATGGAAATTAGACTCACTTGGATAATTTCCTCCAGGCCGAACAATGAGCTCTGTAGCAAAAGCAAACTTGGCAATGTTCTCCCACGATGAATCCGGCAGGACAACATGGGCCATATCTGAAAGTTTGACATTCCAGTAGTCTCCGAACCTAAATAGTGCACGATAAAAATCCTCAGGGGAGGTCTGAGGTTTGCTTGGTGGAAATGATGGGTAAGAGTGGCCGTATACCACGCGATTAATGGCGTTGTTCTTGATGTGAGTCGTTCGATGCCACGTTTGAATGATAAAGGGGTCCTTCGCGTCCACATCTCCAAAAGTGATCACTTCAATATAATCTGTGGGTGGCAGATCTTCATCCGCGTCGGTTTTGGTGAGAACTTTGCGCACAGCTGGCATCCAGCCTCCAACCTTTCCCTCAAATCTCTTCTGATTGTAAGCTGAAATGTCCGGGAAATATTGAACAGGTTGGTAGCTCCTGGTATTCCCATACCCGAACACTGGTGCAGTGTCGCTAGCTTCCACGGTCCCCAGAAAGGATGTCCATCTAGATATGCGCATCAGCATTTCATTGATGTTTCGAGCTCTTTGCATACTTACTGCGGTGGGACATATCCTGTCCGAGGTGGTGCAGCAGATCCGATTGGCGGTATTGTGAAGCGAACGCGGCGCTCATCTGGCTCACCATCTTTTCTGAAGGAGACTGTCGTCAATTGATGTTGCTCTTGCTAATTTGCGTCATACTCACAGCATCTGATCAGCCAGGAGATCTGGTGCTGCCATTCCAATATTCGATAATCGTAAGCCTGCGAACTTTGGCCATCTGGCATCATATTCGTAAAATGCAGCCTCGCCGGTCTTTGGGAATATCCGGCGCTCCTTTGTTTTGGTGGATTCAAATACGAGATCTCCGTCTCTTTGAGATAGGTCCTCAATCACCGTCCAATATTCATCTTCAAGTTTAATTTGTGATACTTGCGAATATTGCCCGATCCGAATATTTGCGGCAGGGGACGAGACTCGTGTCTTATCATTGTTGGCACCAGCGAAGGTTGGTGGTAAATTTGATTCGCGAGCAGAAGCCATCTCACGTTCTTGAGACACATCCTGGATCGGAGTCTCGTGCGGTGACGGCCTTATTGAAGACGCTGATATTGTTTCGCCGGCAGCACCCACCTCTTCCTTTATTGCAACAGCTCGATGGTTGAACCGCTGTGAGCGACTCTGTGCTGATGTTTGGCCAGCGAAAGAGCGCAGTACGAAAATTATGTTAAAGAGCAGAGACACAACAAAAAAGACGCGCACAAGGAATGATTGTGATTTGACTGCCATTGCGAAGGCAAATCATGCGAAGGCAGAATAGCAGCAGTGAGCGAAGCTGTACACCACATCGAGTTGGACATGGCGGCAAGATAGATCAAGTTTACCAAGATGAGATTTTCCGTGTGAAGCTGGTAATACTATGAATTGTCAGGCTCAACCGGGCTCCGAATATAAGCTTAGCACAAAAGGAGATATGGGAGCTAGGATGATAAGTAGCATTATATTGTAACTGGATGTACGCGGATGACACGACAATATAAGCATGGCCTTTGAGAGGTACGATAGCAATTGTTAATTGTCGGCTATCGGTTAGTGTTGGTAAGAGATGCAAAGCCCTGGCATATATACCTTGTTCCGTTCCCGCTTTGATGAACTGTTCAATCTGGGAAGAGTAGCTGGATGGGAGCTTGGATTCGGATGCAAACGAGCAGCCACGTTCAGCTACGCGTTTGCGAGAGTAATGTAGAGCTTCGATGGACGCGTTTGATGAATCACGACGATTTTGATGGTGAAGAAGAGATGAGATGAAGGCCGGAGTGGAAAAGTTGGTCCAGGATGCATAGTACGCTATACGGTCCCAATGAAATGACATGCAATTTTCAGCCAACTATGTCATTCCCCATCGTAGAATACGCGAAGAAACATGCAGTCTGATCCCAGGCTTCTGCATGATCCTGCTGACTTGATCCCATTCATCAATTGTCCCCAGCAAAGCTCCCCTGCCTATGATACACCCAAATTCTCCGCTCCAGGCAGTCGTCGAGCTGCTAACTGACGATTGAAGATCAACAAACTCTACACCCAATCATGAAGCCACCAAAACCACCAGCAGGTCTCGAGCCACGACGGCAATCCTCCACCAACCACTACACTACCTTTCCAACCAAGCCACCCACTTCTCGTGGTCGACCTCCCTCGTCCTCACCGGCTCCCTACCGTTCCAATGGCTCCGAAAGTCACGACTCCGACGACCCAAGTCGCCGTGGCCGTCATCACCACCATGGCGAAACTCCACTGCCAAAGAAACAGCTTGCGATGCTAGCGATTATTGCATTGGCTGAACAAACAGCCTTCAATTCGATAAGCCCGTACCTACCTGAAATGGTCAGGTCATTTCCAGACGTGAAAGGTGGACAGGAAGGCCTATACGTTGGCCTGATAGCATCGTCCTTCGCCCTCGCACAATTCACAACAAACTTTATGTGGGGATCGTTATCGGATCGCATAGGCAGAAAACCTGTGGTGCTGATCGGCACCATCCTCACTGCCGTCTGCTTTGTCGCTTTTGGCTTCTGCAGAACGTTATGGCAGGCTATATTGGTGCAGGTTTTCATGGGTCTGGTCAATGGAAACCAAGGAGTCATCTCGACGTGCCTTGGTGAAATCACGGATCGCAGCAATCAGTCGAAGGCATTCACCTACCTACCCGTGATATATGGCATCGGAGGTATCACTGGACCAGCACTGGGAGGTCTCCTGGTGCTTAAGGACAATCCTCTCAAGCCAGGCACGCCAAATCCCTACCCATACCTGCTGCCTAACCTGTTCTCCGCGGCTGTTCTCGCCATTGATCTGGTTCTTGCTATGATTTTCCTGGAAGAAAGTCTACAAGAGGTCAAGGATCTGCCACCATTGGGCGCGCGCATCAGCAATCTCTTTTCCTGGATATGGCAATTCTCTGGCTCCAGCCATCGACCTACGTATTTGCGCAGGTTGATGAAGAACAAAGTTGGCAGAGATGACCAATCCGACGGAGCATCTCAAGCTTCTGCACCAACTTTCTTTCCTGACGTTGCGTCTGAAAATTTGACTTCCAAGCAGGTTCTCAACCGAGACACAATCCTTCTTTTGAGCACATTTTTCATTTTCCAACTTTCCAACATCGCATACAACTCTCTCTATCCAATTTTCGCGGAGGCAGAACCACCCACTGGAAGAGGATTGTCAACCGAAGAGGTCGGACTTTCATTAGCATTTGCTGGTGCTGTTACCATCATTTTCCAGGTCGGTATTTTCGGGATGCTTCGTGACAAGATCGGGAACAAAGCAAGTTACCGTGTCAGTCTGGCTGGATTCACTTTGGCATTCATTTTAATGCCTTGGGTCGGCTACAAGAACAAGGGTGGCATTGGCAATGGCAAGATCTGGATATGGATCGAACTCGGTGTTGCTTTGGTCATCAAAACAGTGGCAGCAGTTGGAGGTCTTGCCTCTGCCCTTCTACTTGTAAGGAATCTAATGTCTCCAATCATGTCAAAGCTAATAATTGCGCAGATCACTAATTCAGCACCTTCGCACGCCTCTCTTGGCAAGCTCAATGGTCTCGCTCAGACCCTGTCCGCAGCAGGAAGAGCAGTAGGACCATTCATTTCTGGCGGCATCTTCACTGCCGCAACCAAGATCCAACCAAAAGGCGAGGCTCTCGCTTTCTGCGTCTTTGGCGGTGTTGCTTTCATTGGGTTCCTAATGAGCTTCGGAATTCGTGGAGCAACACTTGAAGCTGACGGAGAAGAATTTCAGGACGATGAAAGCACCGTGGATGATGATCAGAGCGAGGATACGCCACTCTTGGGAAGGAGATGATTACATTGTATGGATACTTGGCGCACGTGATGTTTACGATAAAAGATTTGGGACTCAGCGTCGGCGCTTTCTCGGGGTCGAATGGTATGGTATGGTGGAAATGGAGTTGGCGCACGTTTGGTTTTTAGGATATGCATGCATCTGTAAGTAGCATTTGTTGGTGTTTGAATTGGACAGTATGTATGATCATAGAAAGACTGAGCCATTACCCAATTACTAATGTGCTGATAACATCAATATCTCAATTTGGGAATTTATCTGAACTCGAACACTAAATATTCATTGATTTCTCGCGCCTTTACGTATTCATTTCTACCAAGATCCCACTCATGGCAAACTAACAGGTCTAACCCCAAATCAACCAATGGTCTTACACGCAGATGGTCAGCTAACGTACTAGACCGTCATTTCAGAGACAACGCGATTTCCTAGTAACTCAGCCCCTAGTAAACACTATTTCGAGGTATGGAGAGAAGATTCAAGTTTTTGTGAAGGTGGTAACCAGAATTACTAGCTTCTCAAGCAAGCTGAGGTGTTTTCTATTGAGACAGAAATTTAAAAGCCGTTAAAAAAAAGGTTATCCATACCTCCAAGAGAGGAATCGAGGGAGAGCGAAAAGTTGGAGCTGAATGAAGCTATATCCAATATCTGAATTATGAGCATGTGAGAAATCGTTCTCAATTGTTTGAGGGGAAATGTATCCCATATCGTGTAACCATGAATAAATACACTCTGGTACCTATGGATGAGGTATGGGTGCCAGGCGAGCTTAGATGTAGTGGTCATGACAATCTTAGGCGGCCATTCTAATTCAGAAGTGGCAAACCACGTTAGTACTGCTTTAGGGAGTAAATAATACAGAAAGAAAGGAAATAGTACCATGACTTACAGTGTAGCTGTATCTCTAAAACCTTGCTTTGAACCTAGGATCTTTACTACTCAGCCGTAAAGAGTTAAGCTGAGGAGATGAGGCCGCAGCGAGAGAGAGCATCTCATTCGTGGCTTCCTTTAAGAAATGCCCGTTTTTCTTCAGGCACGGAGTCAACTCCATTTGAGACATGATGGTGTGACCGCAAACTGAAAATCGTTCTGCCAAGAGAGGCGGTAATGCAATACCAACAAACAGCAAGGCCTAAGAGAAGGTGGCGAGATTCTATTGAAGCTTTCGGAAGGATTCAGTCACTGCAAAGCTGCCGCTGAGCATAAAAAGAAATACGATTTCGTAACATTTTCTCTTCTATTCTCTCTCCGTTTATCTCGGAGAGGTCAATGGGATATTTCTACTTCCCATTGTGTCTAAATAAGGTATCCCGCACTGATATGACCTGCCTATTCATGCATGCAAACATTTTGAAGAACCCACCCTGCTTAATCCAAACATTTTGTACCTGGTATCGATAACCCTCTCTAAACATGACTGTTCTTTGGTGCAGGTGGTTCATAGTAATGTGCCATTTCCAAGCCTGCTCTTCGGAACCCACATTTGACGTAGAATCCCTCATTCGCTTCCGAACAATCGAGAATCGTCTGCGCCTAGAGTCAGCTCTGCTCTGTGAAATCTAGGAGTGAATGAATTTACTTTATAACAACCTACTTGCTCAGCGACATGATCTAATGCCTGGATGATCCGTAGACCAAGTTTCTTGCCTTGTTGATCCTTTGCTACGGCGATATCTTCGATATGGCCTACAAGACCGAGATTATGTATACTGTCACCAATTAGCCTCCCAATCACCCCTCTCCACCAAAACGGAGGACTGCAAACTCACAATTTCCTCTCAACAACCAAACACCCCGTCCCCACGATTCCTCCCTTCCCCTCGCCTTCCCCATCCTTTGTCTCCCTCGCCGTGTCCACAATCACAAGCAAAAAATACTCATCGTTCCGTTTGCTCATCCACTCATACCGCTCATTCCACGCTTCTTCAGATATGTCGCCGACTGTGGTGAGGACGCGGAGGACATCTAGGAAACCGGAGTGGTAGTCTGAGCGGCGGAGGGGGCGGCATGTGTAGCCTTCGGGCAGGGCGGCGAGGACGGTCGAGGAGATTAGGTGGGGGGAGAAGAGGGGTGGGTCTTGGGTTTCTGAGGCCATTGCTGTGGTGAGGGTGGTAGGATTGAGTGGTGAGAGAGGTTGGGTAGAGAATTGAGAGCTGAAGAATGTTGTTGTTCCTGGATCTAGACTGGGTAATTCTAGCCCGGGGTGTTCTTTTTTTGGAAATTGTGGGGTATAAAGGGGTTGAGCTATCAAGACTTTCTCGCCCAACAACATTTCACTTCATCTTCACTGTCTTTGGACATAATCCATTGTTGAGAATGCCGCCTTTCAGCTTAAATGTATGTGCAAATCGACTCAAAGTTGGATCAGAATTCAGACATGTATCACGAAAGTCCATAAGAAGCTCAACACAATTCAAATTTAACTCGGCATCGATAACGATAAATTACCAGCAAACCTATTTTCGAAATCACCAACCATTCGCCAATTTTGACATCAATTTTGAACAGTGGTTACTGGAAAGAAAACTTTGTAGGCCGAGGGACTATATTAATCTCAATCTTTCCTGACGAGAATACATCCTCCTCCATCAACAATGGCCCGCCGACCCAAAGAGACGTACAAACAGCAATATCAGAATCCCAAAAACGACTCCCATTCCGAAGACTTCCATAAACGCGTCCACCAACCCTCTGTTCACTATCTTCCCGTCGCACTTCTTGTCATCAGCCCGTTTGTGCATGTGCCCCCCTGCCCCCCTCCTCATCGCAACCAGACACGGGTGTGGTGTCGAGAATACTCTCCTCTGAGGCAGCAAAGTGATCGGAGAAGCAAAACGAGGAGCTGGCGCAGGGGTAGGACGTTGCCGTAGCATCGCAGGCCTGGTAAAGTTGAGGATTCTTCCGGCCCTGGCAGCTAGTTCGTTCCTGTGTTTGACTGGTAATACGCATCCTGGGACGGGTTTCCGCTTCAAAGGGAGACGTGTCGTTTGAGCTGAAGTAAACCATGCGCTGGTTGGTAATGATGAGGATCGCATAATGTATCTATATTCTTCGATTGTGGGCTCTGGATGTGCTACTACTAAGCGGTCTGGGGAAGACAGACTTCGTAGTAGGTGTGCCATCGCACCTGGCGACTTCACAAGGTTCTTGTCTTGATGATCGATTAGCTACTTCTCGAGTACTTCAGCTTGGATGGGTTAGCAACGTCAGCGGCACGGCAGGAGAGAACGTACCGTGCAGGGCGTGGATCGAGCCTCCAGGACGATAGAGGACAACGGAGGATATCATAGGATTGGTAAAGAGGTGAAAAGGAAGAAATGGACGGAATCGGCATTATGGTGAGTAGCTTTAGTAAGTTAGAGCGAGATGAAAGGCGTAGAGGTCGACTTGTCTCTCGCTTTGATGTACTGGGTAAAAGAAAGAGAAAATCGAAGCTTTTTTCCAAATGCACTCTCTCCATCTCAAAAAGCGGCCTCAAAGTTTCCGGCCGTTCCAAATATAATGTCGTTCACAAGTCTACTGGCATCGATCTAAACCTAAGAATGTTGTACCTATCTCAGTCCTGGGCATCTTCAACCCTCTCCGTTTTCCGGCACAGAACCCCATGGCCTAAGCTGTAATTGCGAAAGAAGGGCGCAGAAACACGATAAGTTTGTCGGATAATAGTAAACCGGATCCATCTCCATGTTTCCTTGAACATCATTCAAAAAGGAATTTGGAGCCTCAAACATGGTCGAAATCAACATCCCATCCCAAATTCCAAGATCCTCACTTAGCTGCATGAAACGACGCCTTAATCTCAGGATCTCCAAAAGCCTTAGCAGTTCCCTTCACACTCTCCTCCAATCCCATCCATTCCTCCAAACCAAAAACATCCTTCATCACCTGCAAAGCTCTCCCATTCTCAACCGTACTAACATCCCTCCCCAAATCCAAATCATCGATAAACCTCTTCTCCGGAAAGTCTTTCCTCAAAATATCAAGCACATCATTCCAATTCCAGGCCCCAGCAGCTCCCAACAATCTCTCCCCCTTCAAATCCGGATGCAACAACGCAGCAACGTGCAATTTGGCGTTGTCGACGACGTCGATGTACCACTGTGGCGCGACAAATTTCAGCATCTCGATATTCTCACCGTCGTATAACATTCTCACCAATCCAGCTGTACTCGGTATCCCCTGCTCTTGTGGACACAAAATCTCTCCAAATACGGTATCGGGTAATACAGCATTGAACACAAAACCCGGTTTCTCCTTCTCCACAAAATCCCAACAAGCCCTCTCAGCCTTGAGTTTTCCCGCCATGAAAATGGAGAAACCGTGACTTTTGCTCGGGTCACCAGAATACGCATCCACAACCGCTTCATCATTCCAGTCTTCTGCTGTTACGGTGAACTTGACACCCGGATTCGGAGCTGAAGCCGTCCAGAAAGAACTCGTCAGCACAACTCTCTTCACACCCTTTTCCTTGGCAGCAGCTTCCAAGGCTGTCAAAACTGTCCTTACATTCGTTCCGATAGCAGGTTCGGGACTCGTCGCCGTCAACTCCACAGAACTAGTCGTATGAATCACACCCACACAACCTTCCACCGCACGATTGAAACACCCATCCTTGGAAATATCGGGGACTTCGAAGAGCGAAAATGACGTTTTGGGATGACGAATAGCAAAGAACGATTCCATCCACGAACTTTTGGTGAGGGAGCGAACAGTACCACGGATGGGGTATCCAGCAGCGAGAAGCTGATCCGCAATATGAGACGAAATCAATCCATTCACTCCTGTAATTAGGATGAGTTCTCCGGGTTCAATCGCTGGGTTTTGTAGGAGGAGTGGCGACGTCATTTTCTGATTAAATCGCTGGGAGTTTCGATTGTAGAAGAGTCGGATAGAGGGGTCGTAAGCGTGCGTCGTCCCAATATCTACGTATATATTTATCTAGAAAAAGCCATCCCGGGGCTGAGCCGAAAGGCTGAAGCGTTGTCATCAACAAGGTGGCATAATTCTCCATTGTTTTTATCGCGGCATTTTCCGATTTAGGTTGATGTGCTGTTGCTCGTGGAGCTAGTGGTCCATTATGCTTACCTATATCATGCAGAACGGGAAAGCAGATGAGAACGATTGGATTTGGTGAAAAGAGGGGTAAATAAGGATCAACTTATGTACAAAAGGAGGGCGGCCAAAAATTCATAGCGACCGGGATATATTCCAACCCCATGACAACATGAGCATCGTTTTAATTTGATTCGGAAACACAAATACTGTGTACTGCTCGGTAGTCCCACACGCACATCATCAAGAACATCAGCTCATTTTCGCAAGGAGTCGAAGTTGCTATGTGGGCTCTCATTTCAATTCGATAGCTCCGTCATTCATCATCACTACATCTCTGCTAAGTTTGCCTTTCAAGACCAGCCAGGGAATAGTTGCTGCTGCCCCTGTGATTGTACATCATTGAAGTTCCACAATCCATCCGCCATGAACAACCCACTAATAGCTCCATCCATACCCATTCCGAGACTTCCAATGCCATAGTCAAAGCCATCATACCCAGGCAAGCCAGGTCCACCTTGATAGGCATACGCAGCCGGATCCATAGGTAAATTGGCCATATGCTGCTGCTGTTGTTGCTGCTGTGGTGGATACCAGCCTTGTTGACCTTGCTGTGGTTGCGCTTGCTGTTGAGGTTGGTTGCGCGGTTCACCATTTTGTTCCGGGTTATTGGAGGTCGCAACTTGACTTAACATTTGAAGACCTGGTGCCTGATCGGCTGCTTGAGCTTGTTTGGGAACTGTCTTAAGGTCGGCGCAGCTTAGGAGGGGTGTGTGAATTCCGGTAGATTTGGAGGTTCGTCCTTTGATGCCTTGGTATCGTTCCACCAGTCGCTGGATCACCCATAGGAATTTTGAGTGCGGACTCAATTTGTCCTTGTCCATGATGGTTTTGAAGAGGGACTGGAGTCGTTCTAGGTACTGCTCAATGTGCAGTTCATCACGCTTGATAATAGCCGCAATATCTCCCGGGCCAGTCGCAGCGATATACAACTTGATGATGACGACAACAGCGTAGATGACACGAACGGCTAGACAGATTAGGTAAAAATACAAATGCCATTGTAGATTGCAGAAACTCACAGAATATGACAGGGAGGGCATAGATGACATCAAACTCATACGATAGGAATGTATCAAGGATGTCGCAACACGACTGTTGGCAAGCGGTCAAGGCATCGACATGTTGAGGACCAAGCACTGACTCGCCGGCCGCCGTCTTGAAGGTCTCCTCCGTGAATGGGGCCTTAAAGTCATCGACATTGCTCTGCGAATGGAGCGCAATCTCATGCAAATACAGATTCGTGACATGCTCCGCTAGCTGCAATGCATGGTCAGTGACCTTGTTCGATTTTACAGCGGCAAGATCTTGTTCGAAATGCTGAATGCCATACGTGACTTTTCCATCTGAGATGGATAGATTGACGGCGGGATCATCCATGGCGAATTGGACAGCAATTTGTTCGGAGATGTGCGCAATCTTGACATGCTTAATAAGAATTTTGTCGGAGGGGAGAGCATCTTCGGCTGTCTCAAGGTAGTCGAGGCATTCCTGCATGTAGTCGTTGAACCGCACAAGTATTGGGCGCCGCAGCACCATCGTGATGCTAATGCAGAGGAAGTAGCACACAATCCAGGCCCTTCTTGCTTCAGCCGATTCTGGGTTCGGTAAAACTCGTCGGAACGGCGGCTCCTGTCCGAACCACTTTCTCTTCCACGGACTCTGTCTCTTTCCGATCCCAATGTCGATCGCCATGATAGCAGACATATGCACCATCTGGTAGAACATGTGTTGCTCGAAGTTGGCGGGTGGACGATACCATAAAGTGGCTACATGCAGAGCTTGAATCAGCTCGAGGCTCTTCTCTCCCTGTTTCCACATACTACACGCAAAGATCTCTCTCATCTCTCGCTCCAATGCAACTTGAGTTTCTTCGTGAACGCCTGTTCCATAACAAGTACTGCTGAGAATTGCCATGAATAGAATCGGCTTGTCGGCTCGTACTGTCTTTGCTTTTGTGCCAGCCGGAAATGGCACGGCAGGGAATCGATGGGACACGTGGTTGACATATTGATCGAAGATATGTTCTGCAGATTTTGCGTCGATGATGGCACTGATCTTGCGATCAATGTCCGAGTGGTCAAAAATTGGTGGTTTCGTCTGGTTGTATATGCTTGTCTGCCGATCGCCTTGTTCGTTGGTAGTCGGTGTGATGTTGATTGTGTGGCCGTCATGGATGGAAGCCTGGAAATGGTCAGTCAGACACAGTGCTGATAATTACTGGGGAGACCACGCAGCAGGAGAACGAGTTCGAGCGGTGAGATTTTCTCCCGCAATCCAAATGCCTTGACGGCCTTTGAGATTGCTCAGGAATCCACCGCATCCAAGGCGTTTATAATGAATTCTTGCTCATCCGACGCAGCAGTGATACATTGGTCTACTGGAAGAAACAAGAAAGCGCTCGAGAGCAGGAACCAATGAAATAAAACATTGTTCGAATCCCGCTGCATTCGTCCAATTTGATGAAATAAATTACTCACCAGTTTGATTGTGTCAATAGGCTCGAGGCGTCTCCTCTTATCAGGCCCGTCGTTGGGTCGGACACTGCCTCTTGTCATTATCGGTGAGGAGGTGGGATCGGGATTTCCAAGTAATCTCTGATCGGCATGGTACTGCGGCGAACTCTGAGTATAAGGGGATGCGGAATCTGCTTGTCTCTTGATCTCGGTGTAGCCATTCTCGTATTGAACGCCTTCCCTGGCAGCCAAGGTAGCAGTAAGCGCATCGATCTTGCGTTCCAACTCGGCTACCCGACTATCTGCCTTCTTTTGTCGCTTGCGCGTTGGTGGTGTGACTATACATTGCCGGCCGGCTTTTGCACATCGCTTGCATGGTTCGCCGGAGGTAGGGTCGATGATGCATTTTACTTTGAGGCCACGGCAGGAGTCGCAGGCCCGAGGACGCTTTTCCGGTTGTTTGCCCGACCTAGTTCGAGTTAGCGTTCTGGTTCCTTGCCGTCTTAATCGCAATGCGCTTCCTCGATCCCGTAGAGTAGGTTGGAAGTTTCTGGGATTTAAAATAATTTGGCAGGAATTTATCGCGCCCGCACCGGTGTCGACCATGTTGTGCTGATTCTAGTGACACGGAACTTATAGGCCTCGTGCGAGAGTATGTCGCAATGCAGCTTGAGCTGAATAGAGTGCGGGCTTTGCTGAATCATGCAATATAGGCTCGAGTATCCAAGTTCAGATGGAGCCTCCAAAATGCCTAGCAATTTTCTTTGTGAAATTGCCAGGAATCTTAAGAGATTGTTTTCAAAGTCGACACTTGTACTCGATTTAGACCAGTCCAAAATCCCATACTCCTAGCAACCACAATGCGCATTTTGATATTGCATATTCAGGGAAAGAAAAGAAGCACTCACCCTGGCTGTCCATCATTCGGACTGGCATGTTCAGAGCCAGATTCGTCGGCGCCGGAGTCTTGTTCTTCGCCGCCTTGCAAGGCAGGATCCACGTGCTGTTGGTGGTGTTGCTGCTGAAGAGACGCATGGGTATGGGCGTGCGGAGGATGAGGAGGGGGCAGGCCGTGGTGGTTCAGAGGCGGGAGGTAATAGGGTTGCGGTGGCGAGGAATGAGGATGCTGTTGCTGTTGACCATGACTATGGCCGTGGCCGTGGACGTGGCGGAGGGCATCTACGTGCGAATATGGTGGAGGTGCGTACTGCAAACGCGGATCTATGGGGCCATTGTTTGAAGCCATGATGTGGATAGGTGAAGAGTGCCAGTGTCGGTGTCTGCCAAAGTCCTACCACCGAGCGGACGTCGGGGCCAGATAACCACCGCGAAGTTGCGAACGTCTGTTGATTCTTGCGCAAGAGCAATGCAATACAATACAGACAGGGAACAACACGACGGCGAGAGCGCGCGAGTGATGGGGATTCCTTGAATTGTGTGATGGTGTTGTAGGAAAGAAGAAGGAGTGATTGCATCCGAAACCAGACCAAGGATCAGCGCCGCGAACTGAGGAGTGAAGAAGAGGCACGACTGACTGTAAAGGTCACCACCACTGCCAATTCCCACAAACACTGCCGCTCTCGTTGCGTGTTCTCATGTACAGAATGTCACCTCGGATTCGCCAGTCACCCGTATGAAGATACACAAGACCCTCACAGCCATCACAGCCGCTGATCAGGCCTCGAAAAAACACGAGCCTGAAGATAAATATAGCGGCTCGGATTATACCCCCTCTCTCTCTCCTCTCAATTGGTGCCTGCTGTTTGGATTTCCAAGCACGTGTAGTAACCCATATCCCGCTTCTCGCTTCTCGCATGCACTAGATAGCAATACTATGCCATTCGTCTTTTGGATGGTTGATGACGGCAACCATTTATCAGCTTCGAATTAATCAGAAGGATCCCTCCCCATTCGCTACCTTGGCAATACCCCAAGCAAATCTCAAATATCCGGAAAGGTAGTCTGATTGTAGCTCATGTCGCAAAGGCAATTGCTGCTCAATGTTGCTGGTCTTTCTGATACATACTCTCTCCTATTTGAGCCGTGCCCATCGGGAAAAACAATTCCGATGTGTCGGGAATCCAAGAACGTGTTTCTGCTCGTATCTTACAATCGAGTGCCCATTTCGTGCCCATTCTCTCGTCCAATACCTGCCCATCAAAAGAATACTTCTCAAGATCTTAGACTCCATGTTGTACGCACTTCATGATTCATGCAAGGGGCTTGCTGATGCAGGATGCTTTGTCAAACATCAACATGGAGCTAAAACGAAGCAGAACACACTAAAACCGTGTATTTGCAAGGAGATTTGCATGTAACAGTACAGGCCGTGGAAGGCCTGGACTTTCCACTGCATGACATGTCCAGAGTCATCTCCCATGCTACCACAAGGACGAAACGAAGAAAAACGTTGCAGACACAAGAAACCACTATATGCAGTCCTTCATCGACATTTCTTAACAACGTTAGTTAAGTACTTTTCAAGCTCTCCTTGACTTCAATTTCATTTCGCGTACTCCAACTCATATCCACAGTTAATAAATTCTGTATCACCAAAATATGCTTTCCTATATTCAGTCACGCTCTGCAATTTTCGTACACCACCATCTTTCCCTAACCGGGACAACCATTATTAAGATCATCTTCGACATCCAGCTGACCTCCAAATCGCTCACTAGAATGACTCTACCTAGTTCCCAGACGTAGAATTTCCTGTATATTGAAATAAGTAATCATCATGTAAACAAACCTTCGTCTACGAAAATTTAATCTATCACCCAAGCCCTTCAATATCAAATTCCACAAACAGTAATATGAATGTCCATGCGCACATCCTCATCCAACATACATGCTCTACTATAAGTGTCCGGGGTGTCAGAGGCTTGTCCCTTTCGAGGCAGTCTTAAATCACCACATATATTCTTACTCAGTGCCAGGCAGTAGGCTTATTGGTGGACACGGCTTAGAAGAATAAACACAACATCAAGATTTTATTTCCACAGCGTTGCCTCACTTCTTACTATACACACATCATGAACCCCAACCCTCCACCAACCTGATAAACTACTCATTCCTAACAGCCTCAACAATCGCCCCCTCCCTCCCCTCATCCAACCCATCCAACGTCACCATATCCACCTTCCTCAGCTCAAAATCAAAAACATCAGCGTTCGCTCTGATACGTTCTGGTGTATCGCTCTTTGGCAACGGTACCCACCCCTTCTGTAAACAATACCTGATCAACACCTGCGTCGCCGATTTGTCATACTTCTCCGCTATAGAAAGTAGAGTATGATCCTTGGCTTTTTGATTCCGCACGAGGGGGGAGTAGGCTTCTATAACAATGTTGTTTTGCTGGCAATAGGATACGATCTCGCGTTGTTGACACCATGGATGTAACTAGCCGCCTCATCAGCTCCATTCCCATCCACCTCAGCCAAAGCCAAAGCCAAATACTAAACTCACCTCAATCTGATTCACACTCGGCGGCCACACCCCCAAATAACTCTTCAATTCCTCAATCTGTCCCACACCAAAATTACTAACTCCGATCGCCTTCGTCCTCCCCTCGCTCTTCAATCTCTCCAACGCGCTCCACATCTCCTTCCTCGCTTCCTTCCCGGCATTCGGACTATGAATCAGAAAGAGATCAACATAACCCCTTTTCTCCCCCTCATCTGCATCCATCCTCTCAACGCTCTGGAGACAAGCATGATAAGATGTCTCCACGGTTCCTTGGGGAAAGAGGATTTTCGTCGTAACAAAGATCTCATTACGCGGAATCCCCGACTCACGTATTGCATTTCCGACGGCAGACTCATTGTCGTAGTATTGCGCTGTATCGATGTGGCGGTATCCCGCTTTCAAGGCTGCGAGACAAGATTTTGTGCAAACGTCTGGAGGAGAGAGATACACACCAAACCCCAATCTTGGAATCTCAACTTTCGAATTAGAATTTGGGAGGGAGAGGGTAGAGGTGATTGAAATCTTCGTAGACATATTTGATTGCGAGTGGAGAAACAATATCAGTATACGGTGAAATGGATGAAAATATGGTGTGTCAATGTCAGCGTGAGATAGTGGTATGCCGTGAAGGCATATTTGGGGAGAGGGTCGAGTGAGAGATTTACCTAGCAAGGGTAGATGATGGTGATCTCTAAATCCAACTCATGATGTAATGTATTCATCCTCCTACATCGCTCGGCGTCTGATGCGGTTGTTCAGCAAGGAGATGTAATGGGGGACGCTTAAAAAGAGATAGTAGGAACGTTGAAACATGAAAAACCTGTTGAAAACGAAGTGAAAGAAGGGGGTTGATCCCTTTCAATGATTGCGTAATCACGACTCGGAAACCCGATTCTAAACGATAATGAGTGGTGTCGACACCTCAAGCTATATATGTGCGCAGTCTAACGATGAAAACAAAATATAAGTGGGTATCTTCGTCAATCATAAAAGACCGCTATCCAAAGGTGTTAGAGTCTCCCACCAATGCTTCAAGACTTTGCACGAATAGAAAGAGCAATGAGCAACCAATTCCACAATCTCCATATCAAATGCAACACCAGCGCACCAGCCAGGGTTGGGAGGTAAATTTGGATGACCTCCAGGAAGTTTCCAGGTCGTACAGATGTTTCCACGTAGTTGGTGGAGGTGACAGGTTTTGATATTCCCGCACCGTTTGGAACAGGTTCGTATTCTGTTATCACTTCTTCGTCGAATGGGAAGGCGCCGTGTTTCTCGTAGTGCGCAAGGAGCTCATCTTTCTCGACCCATCGCTGTTCGAGCCATTTGTCGAATTTCTCCTCGTCTTCGGGGATGTCTGCGACTGCAAAGCGACGCCAGTGCATGCTTACTGATGATGGCCCATGTCCGTCGATATAGATCGACTTTATGGTCCAAACATCTTGGGCGTATTTGCCAGGTCTGTCACATGTCAATGCGTGAAGTACATCAAAAGAGCAAGAGTTACTTACGCCAGGCCCTCGTAGGCCATCGTGCAGTCATACACCCAGTCCACGGTGCCTTTCAGTTGTTCAAGACAGAAATGTAGTCCAGTGCTCCGGGGTAGCAAAGCATGTTCCAAATCAGGCTTTCCAGATTTCTTGGCCCAAGCCTGACTCTTTGCCCGTCCGTTCTTAGACATATTTGTTCCTTCTGGGAATATAAGCATCCACATGGGAACCAGCTCACTCAGCCCTGTCAAGGGATTCCGTTGCTTCCTCTTGAGCTTGTCCAGCCTGTGCTTGAATCGTGGTTTATCTTGGGCCCATTTTCGTGCGAGGAAAACGAAGCTGAAGAAAAGCATACCAGGACCGAGGAGTGGTATATATTTGAGTTCGTCTTTGAGGATGATGAAGAAATGGCCGGCCATATCGTTGGCATAGGCCATCCACCAGAGGTAGAGCCAGTCGGTGTAGATCTAGTGCGGGTATTAGGAGAAGTACATCATTCTGATCGGACGGTATGTACCTGGTGATTTGCAAGAATAAGTATCCTTTCAGGGAAATGTGCCTCGAGTCTTCCATCCGCTGTTCTATGAAGCTGGCCACGCACGCTCTTGTCTCCGCTGATTTTGACGGTTGTTGGACTCCACCACTGTTGTATAATGACCATCAGGACGCCAAAGTGCTTCTTCGTCATTGCCATCCAAGCATAATACCAATCTTTATCCCAGAGGTAGAGAGGTAGCCCTGCCCATTGTGTCATGTGTATGCTGGATGATATTAGTATGATGGCCAGCTTGGTGAAGGATGTAAACATACCTTATGCAGCTACCAAGAAAGTACAACGCAATCAATATCATCCTCCAGCCTTGTACTGCAGGATGGCTTGGTGTTGCTTTCGCCCTTTCCACTCCAGCTGGTTCGGAGGCAGGGGCGGATTCGTCCTTAGGTTCAGCATTTCGCTGCCGGATGCCTTCGGACTCCATATTCGATATTTATGTATCCTCGCCTCTTGTTTTGACGGAGTAGACAGGTGTATATCGAAGATAGTGTGACTGTGTTGGAATGGTGGTTGACGGGGTAAGACCAAGTCTGCGGCTAGATATGATCAAGGATGTTGAGCCTGTTGTCACAGTCTTTCAGATTCCATAACTCTCTGACTGTTGAAGCCTTTGAAGGAACGTGTACAGCCTCCACAGGGTTGAAGATGTGGAAGATGTTGTTGATGGTATTGTCAATGTTGATCACTGCCTGGCCTCGCCCCCACATCATTCACATCACCAGCTTCCGTGCATCAGCCTACTTTGCCAGGGTAGCTCTTATATTGGTTAGGGCCAAGCGCCTCTATCGATCTCGTGTATGGCTTGCTGCGGACTCAGCCATACATTATTTTCTCGTCATGGTGAAATGATACGAACAAGTCTCCGAGCTGGAAGAGCACATTGCACAGTTGCTACTCGAAGCACCCACAGGCTGTTCACGGCATCATCGCGGAGATGTGAAATACGAGACATTGCCGAGCTGCCACCTCGAACATGTCCAAAATACCAAGGTGAGACGAGCATGACCACTTGTGTTAGACAATGTTAATCGTATCTAGAAATCAGTCACAATGATCTCCTCTGTCTACAATGGCCCTCTCCACCCCGCAACATCCTCATCACGAAAAAGAACAATTCGCCGACCATCACCGAGGCACTGATCGAGTATGCGAAACACATCCATTCCAGCTATCCCGATATAAGCTTCATACTGGAACCGCATGCGGCTGAGGAAGTGCATGAAAGCCTTCCATTTCCTGTATATTCCACTTCGCCGACCAAGGACAAAGCTGTGCCCGCCCTACACGAAAAGGTCGACCTGATATCCACCCTCGGCGGCGATGGAACAATTCTGCATGCGTCGTCTCTCTTCGCGACGGCGCGCAATGTGCCTCCGGTTCTTTCATTCAGCATGGGCACGTTAGGGTTCCTCGGTGAGTGGAAATTCAAGGAATATAAGCGCGCATTCAGAGAAGTCTACATGTCTGGTGCCACTGCCGGAAATGACAACTATTTGGGAGAAAACGAATCCGCAAAAGCAGACGACCAAGAAGAAGCCGCGGCTACCGACATTGGACCGCATGAGATACATGGGACGCCAACAGGCTGGTCTTCCATCAGGGGAAAGTCGATGGGCTCGAATCGTGGTGCTCGTGTGCTACTCCGAAATAGACTGAAAGTCGGCGTATTTGGCCCAGATGGACAACGAGTGAGTGGCGATGACAGTATTGCCTCTGCCAAAGGCGATGTCTATGCTATGAACGAAGTAATCATGCATCGAGGTGCTACACCGCATCTCGCTATTATCGAGGTTTCGATTGGTGGACGATTCTTGACAGAGGCAGTGGCTGATGGCATGATCATCTCGACACCAACAGGCAGTACAGCATACAGTTTGAGTAGTGGAGGAAGCATTGTTCATCCTTTGGTTTCTTCGCTACTGTTGACACCTATCTGCCCTCGGAGTCTTAGTTTCAGACCTCTTGTTCTCCCTGCAAACACGCCTATTTCTTTAAGACTGAGCGAGAAGAATAGGGGTCGTGAAGTGGAAGTCAGTATTGATGGTGTGCGCCGATCGCAAGGCTTAGGGCTTGGAATGGAAGTCCGAGTTTGGGGCGAAACTATCAAAGATGGGCAAGGCAATTGGACTGGAGGTGTCCCGAGTGTGGTGAGGGGGGCTGTCGGAAGCGATGTGAGTGGTGAAGACCATTGGGTTGGTGGATTGAACGGGCTGCTGAAATTCAATTATCCATTTGGAGAGGGCGCTTGATTTCAGCCTTGGATAGAATAGCCTAGCGACTTCCACCAAAGCATAGTGCAAGAAAATGCAGTTGCGCAGCAGGCTGAGAAATGTGTTAAACAGAATACAATAGTACATCTCTCGGGATGCTGCGCGATTGGGTTTCCTTGTGCTATCCAAGTGCATATGCTTTGATTCATGGCAAAGCCTATCTCTCAGCCGGTCGGACAATTGCATTTCCCTTGTTATGCCATAAGGCCTGCCGCAGCTTCTCGTAAATAAACCCTCAAGCTGTGATCTCAACATAGATGTCGATTTATATGAAAGCTTTCCACTGGCCAATCACTCACCCAGGGTTGGTGTGATTGACCCGCCATTTGCCCAAAAGGGCAATCTGTGATATACACCCTCCACCCCACAACGTCAGTCGTAGCCAACTTTCCAAGATTCGCTTTCAACGCTTATCAACCTCAGCCTTTCCACCTTCGATCGCTCAGATCAAAAGCAAGCTTCACAAGTTCCCAACGCGACAGCCAATAGAAGGTTCTCGAAGGTTCTCCAGACTTCAGCTTGCGTCATTGGCTGCATGAACAAGCACGAGATAATATCTTGTGAGCGGAACAGCTAGACATCCAACCACCACAACACTCCACAACTAGACCTCTCCCTACAAATACATCGCCTCCCACCAAACATCCCCGACCAAACACATTTGTCAGTTTATAATGGTAGTAGAAACAAAGCTTTACGATCAGTTATGTAAGCTCTCACTCCCATCTTCCCCGCCAAAATCCAAAGATCACTCCACTAACGGCAAAACACAGCAATCAAACCAGATGCCACGCAAGATGAAATCAAGAAAGCCTACAAGAAGGGGGCTATGAAATGGCATCCCGATAAGAACAAAGATAATCCCAATGCGAGCGAGAAATTCAAAGGTATGGACTTACCCCACTTCCACCGGTCGGAGCGCTGCTAACTATACACCCGCAACAGAACTCTCGCAAGCCTACGAAATCCTCTCCGACCCCGAGAAACGCAAAACATACGATCAGCATGGACTCGAGTGGATATTGCGAGGTGGTCCATCAATGGCAGACCCCGGTCCCGGACCTTCACCCGGGGGCATGCCTGGCGGTGCAGGAGGTATGCCCGGTGGATTCAATTTCGGCGGCATGCCAGGTGGTGGAGGACGAGGAGGGGGACCTCAAACCTTTCATTTCTCATCAGGAGGACCAGGCGGCGCAAGCTTCAACTTCAGTAACCCAGAAGACATATTTGCCGACTTTTTCCGACAGAGTGGTGGTGGAGGAGGAGGCATGGAAGATGATGGTATGGGTGGCATGCCTGGTCTAGGAGGTGGATTCCGTGGGTTTGGCGGTATGCCTCAAGCAGCGAGGGGAGGTGGTGGACGAAGAACCTCTTCGCGGTTCAACGACATAAATGGCGGTCCTAGAGCACCCACACCGGAAGTCACAGTTTTGGAACGCCCGTTGATGGTCTCGCTGGAGGACCTCTTCAAAGGCACAACGAAGAAAATGAAGATACAGCGGAAGAAATTCAACGATGCGACGGGCAAACTTGAGAAGGAAGAGAGACTGCTCACGATGCCGATTAAGCCTGGTTTCAAGGCTGGCGGGAAATTCAAGTTTACGGATGTTGGCGATCAAGTTGAGGGCGGTACTCAGGACATGCATTTTATCGTCAAAGAGGTAAGCTCCCCTATCATATATTTCCCAATATTTACACTTATTAACATTATTGTAGAAACCACATCCCCTCTTCACCCGCGAAGGCGACGACCTAAAACACGACGTCGAAATCGACCTCAAAGAGGCCTTAACAGGCTGGTCAAAGACCGTCCAAACCATCGACGGCAAATCATTACAAGTCGCCCATTCCGGACCCACGCAACCGACGTGGACGGAGAAATTCCCCAACCTGGGAATGCCGAAATCGAAGAAACCTGCTGAGCGGGGTGACTTTGTTGTGGGGGTGAAGATCAAGTATCCCACGAGTTTGACGAAAGAGCAAAAGGATCAGTTGAAGAAGATATTATAGTTTGTGGGAGAGGGGTGAGAAAATGTTGGGGATGTAATGAATGAAGTATGAGATTACGAATATGATTAAGGAGCATTGGCGAAGCGAGCGAGTACGCGAGAGCAGCTATGGCATTTTTCTTTTGGCGTTTAAGGGAGCATTGATGGCATGGGAATTTGGAACCTCTCTCCTTTTGGCGGTAAAGAGAACAGAGGTAGGAGGCAAAGGTCGTTTTACTTGTCGTATCTGGCTAGCAGGTACATGTACTCGTCAATAGAGACAGATCGTTGTTTCGATAAATGTCATCATCTATTTTCACCCAAAGAGCGCCGATTCCTTCGAGTAGAATCGAATCGATCGGGGCTCAGTCTGTGGCTGTGTGAAGGCATATCGCCTACAAGTACATGCTTCGACCCTGCGCAATTGTACAACACAGAGCATTGAACTCATAGATAAATTCTAATTCACGCCATGAGTGATTACTTCGATTGGAACTGTCCAGGCCTAAAATGGTCTCGTCTCCACTCTCTCGCTAACTTGCTCTCTCTCTTCGAAATGGCGGGACACTGCCCAGGTTCATTTTTTCAACTTTTCGCTGCCTACTTTGCGCACTTAACTTCTGCGAGTTTTTCCGTCTTGAAAAGTTCCAGTGATAGCACATTCGAAGAATGTGGGAAATGGGACGCCTGAAGAGCCATTTGGAGAGTGTTCCCATAGTCTATTTCGGTTTGCTTCAGCGCCCTGTCTTTTACTTCGTGCTACGGCTATCCTTTCACAGCAGCACTGCGCCTGTTCTACATCCTTCCACCGCGATAGCATACTTCCTTTACGGAGTCTCTGACGAGGGAGCCGAAATCAAACCCAAGATGTTCGCATTTCTGATTTTGCACGTCGCCATGTTGCTTTCTGCACGCTAACAACTATTCCCTCGTTGCATCTCTTTGTCTTGCTCTATAAACTGCTGGTGGAAGTCATTTCCTTGCGATCTGGACTTATGCAAACGCCCTTGCTTCCTCGAGAGGTCTGGCAAATGTTTTGTCTTGCTCGGAATTGACCATCCATCACTCATCCTGCTACCTTCAAGAGGCTGCCTGATCTTAAGAAGGGTAGTCAGTCGAAGCTAGGAGATTTCGATCTCGGTATGATCCCTGGTGCTATTATGATAGTTATGTCCTCGATCTATTTCACAAAAATAGCAGACAAAGCAGGCGATGGGTTGTACACCAACATGGAAAAGTGCCAAAAGAGTGACGAGACTGGAACTTATCCCTAGGTCCAAAGGCTGCGCTGGAAAGGGATGAGGTAGAAAAAAGCCGTTCCTTTCTTTCCTTCGAGCCACCTTGGCCTGCTCCATACCTTGGTTTTAGCAATCCACGGACGACATGAAGTCGACCCTTAAGTTATTTGTTGTGTTTCTGCTCGTAGTGCCTGGATTTACAGCGAGAATCCATATCCCGCAATCATGCGCAAGTAGGTACACATGGGGATCTTACAAGGTCGTCTGCTAACTCCCACGACCAATTAGATTACCAACCCATGATTAGGCAAGCTATTGAATCTGCACAAAACCGTGCTCGACTTGCTGCAGCAGCGTTAGGGCGATTTCCTGGCCGAACGCCAGAAGTCGAAGCATTAGCGAAAAAATTGCTCACCTCCTCGGATATGGACGAGGTGGACGTCAAGGTGGAGCTTGAATCTGCTGAACGTAAGAAACCATCCGCACCAGCTCAGCCTTGCTTCCTGAACTGACATGACCAGATCGCTTCACACTCATTGCAAACCTCGATTTCGATCCAAACAGGCCATTATGGGACGGAACGGTCCCCGGAATTATATCGGAAGCGGTACAAACTCCAATAGCTTCATCAGATTAGCATCGAGAGACTGATTGACTTGATCTGCAGATCATCTTCTGCGATTTCACAAGATTCACATGGGATTCAGTCTCACAACTCTACCGTGACCCTATCCAAAATCAAGTAATGGATACTGATGAGTGGCGAGATTTTGTAACAAATCCATTATTTAAGGCTGTTACGACGCAATGCTACGATGACAACCCCAACCCTGGTCGTCGAAAACTCATCTCACCAAGCTGCATAACATTTATGAGAGGTTATCTGAACTCCTTCTGGGGCATGTTCACCCAAGGTCGTCCAGCCAGTTGGTATTCGGACAACAATGCACAAATTGCGGAAAATAATGCTCGATTTCAGTCGACGAGGCCGGGTCCCCTTCCTTGGATAGGCGTTCTTGCTAATCTGCTCGATGGCACCTTGCTGCACGAGGTTGGTTTGGAGAATTAGTGATTGCATATATTGCGAAGGCTCACCTCTTGCTAGTTCACACATTTGGAAGCTTGCGAAAAGGCACTTGACAAAGGTGGTCTAGTGAATAGTTATGGTTGGATAAACGCCCTCCACTTACATGACGAAGAGAATGCCGGTATGCATGTTAAGGCTTACACTTTCTCCAATTCTAATGCTCCAGACAATCTCATTTATTTTTCTACAACCATCAAACTGATAACAATGGGATGTCAAGTCGAAGATGACGGGAGTTATCATCTTACGGTCCCACCGAACACGGACAATATATATGGAGGTATATGGAAGCGGGACAGCCTGAACGCTAGCCACTGACAGTATAATACAAACTACGATAATCTCCAACTCGTCCACAATCTTCTCTACAATCTCACATTTTTACAGGCGAATCACAGACGAAAATATCACCTACATAGCGAGCCGATATTCGCCTTATCACAACCCTCTCGCAACGACATAACAACATCCTCTTTATTCTCTACTCACCTCAATAACTGACTTTGCAAGATAAAACTCCTCTTTAAAAAAAATTGTTCTTTTGCTGAATTCACATTGCAATGAAACACCAGCATGCTCAAGGCTTTTCATACAACCAGTCTCCGCGCAACAAATGTAGAAAACAACCATCTCACCACCCCCGAGCAGCGCAAACACACCTTAACAAACCTATCCATTACCAAAACACTTCCACAGTGAGCTCACCAATTCATATCCCTCTTCGATATAGTAAATTAAATATAAAACGCCCAATTCGATATCGATATTAACATCGAGTGCAGTAGTCATAAATAGACGCGATCGATATACCTTTTCCGGACTCAGCTGGCCGAGGGTAAATAAATAAATAAACAAATAAACTATTCCCCAGGCGGAAAACGATTTTTATTATTATTTTAAAGGCTACACCAACCTATATTTCTTCATTTTAAAAAAGTGAGTTTACATCCCTCTGAAATTAACAAGGACATTGTAAAGTCTAACCAATCTGAAAGGATGTTTACGTTTATACAGGACTCGGAATGTAACGATGAAAAAGATGTAATGGATATTAACTGAATCACCATACTATACCCACATCGTACATGAGTCTCCCGGAAACCCTCCACATCCAAGAAAAAAGTCTCGACGGTCGACATGAGTATATGTAGTTAAGACGAGACACCCAATCCGATCCCCTGGACGAAGTGATCAACGACGACTACACGGGCAAGTTGTCAATACAGCAATACTTGAATACAGACAGCGTCGTTGTAGGTGACATTCTTCATTATCTCCCGACTAAACCCATCATCTCATGCTCGTTGGGGTGGGTATCCGTCCCATCAAAGCCGCAATTCCCCATCTCCAAAAACGCCAATCATCTCCATGCCCATCATCGCCGTCCAGCGGGTAATACTCATACATATATTTCCATATCCAGATATATCATATCCATCCCATAATCATTACACAGAAGCGCCCCGTTCCCATTCACAACCAGATGTTTCGTGTATTTCGCTATCAAACTCACTCACATAACAACACAATCCTCATGTTTCTTCTCATCCCCTCTCGACATCCTCTCCCTACTCTTCAAATTCTTCCCACCACCTCTGATCAATTCTTCAAGTCTCTGCTGAGCTTTGGGATATCGATGCGCTACACACTCATTAGCATTTTTTTCCCACACATTACTAAAGGCATATACTCACAAGCAGCCCTCCCATACCACCTCTTCGCATCCTCCAAACTCTTCGGACACCCAATTCCCGTCTCACTGAAATAGCCCATCGCAAACTCGGCCTTGGGCAACTCCGCCAGCGCCGCCTTCCTAGCCCACAAATACGCTTCTTGATCGCTCGCCGCAAGTATGCCCTGAGATCCAGTCAGATACCATCCACTAAGCGCCAACTCGGCATCGTGATCTTCCTGCGCCGCAGCTTTCGAGTACCAATGAATCGAGGAGCGGTTATCGATTTGACATCCCAAATGGCCGTATTCGTATGCTTTGCCTAGCCGGGTTTGGGAGGAGCGGTAGCCGAGTTTGGAGGCTTGTTGGTAGAGTTGGAGGGCGTAGCCTTGGTCTTGGATGACTTTTCCACCGGCGGGTGCGGATTCGTAGATTTGAGCGAGTTCGTGTAGGGCGTGCGGATTCTCTTCGTCGGCTTTGTCTGCTGCGCGTTGAAGCCAGATCATGGCTTCTCCGAGGGATGCTTGTTGTCCCAATAATCCCTTCAGCAGAATCATGCCGAGTTTGTACATCGCGGGTGTGTCTCCGAGAGCAGCGGCGCGTTTGTACCATTGTACTGCTTTGAGAGGATCTTTTCGTGTTCCACCTCCTGCTTCAAGTCCCATCTCACAGCACACAGCTGTTCGATAAGCGGATGCACCGTGTCCCAGTTTAGCGGCTGCCTGGTAAAGACCAAATGCTTCCTTTGGATCAACCGCCAACCCTAGCTGTCCTGTACCATAGCAATCTGCTAAGAAGAACATAGCATCTGCATTGTTTGAACTGACAAGTCGTTTGATCTGCTTGTGGGCCTCAAAAATGAACTTCTCTCTATTCTTTTGAGCAGTGCGGTCATCAGCTCCCCCACCATCATTGGCTAGAACCCGTGACGCCTCCACAAGTTTCTTCGCAAAGTAGAGTGCCTGCTTTTGGTCTGCAGGGTTGTTTTGCACTGCTTCTCGAAGTCGGTGCAGCGCTTCGTGTGTGATAGGCGTCGACATCCTCTTCTCCTGCGACATGGCGTCTATAGAATGACGTTGAGCTTGAGCTTGTCGTATCTGAGCAGGACCAGGCTGCACACCACCAACCAATCCAGGCCGCACAGGAGCTGGGTGAGCAGGAAGTGCGTCCGGGTTGGCAGGCTTTTGTACCGGTTGATTGGGAGCCCCATTCTGCCGTGGGCCACCATTGACTTGAGGACCACCTGGGCCTGGATCTGATCTTCCACTCTGCCCGGTCTCCACTCGATTGAGAGGAGGTGCGCCAGGTCGGTGGAACTGACGTGGACTATTTGGCATTGAGCCGGCACCAGCCATTCCGCTGTTGAAGCTGTGGACGTTGTTCATCGCCAAGGGTTGAGGACCATCTCTTCTTTGCCCAGCATATTGACTTTGCATTTGTGGAGGCACCCTTGGAACCATTGGTGCATCAGCAGAAGCACCGTAAGCGACTCCATTCGGTTGACCTCGGATGTCAGGTTGTGATCTGGATTTGTGCACTTGCTGTGCGAATTGCCCACCGACAGGGCTTTCAACAGTGGCAGCTCTGGTCAACGGCTTCAGCGCCTCTGGAGCAGCATCGAGCGGTAGACCAATTGCGTCTTGAAGAGGCCGACCTGCTGCAGGTTGGGTATCAAAATCCGGCATCCAGTTCTCCAAATCCGAGTCTTTGGTTCTCATAGGAGGTCTGCCTGATTGCAGAGGAGCAGGCGCTGCTGAGCCGTAATTTCCCTGACTAGTACCTGGACGAGGTGGCCCAGCAAAAGGAGGCGAGAACGCTGGCCCAGCAGATCTGGGACCAAGGTCACCGGCAAATTCGTTTCTCTGTTGCATACCTGGTTGAGGACGCATTCCGGTGGCCGTAGAAGGTCTTGGAGGTTGCATACCAGCACCCATCGGTCTGTCTCCCATTGTAGTGTTCGAGCGCTGTTCTATAGGATCTCTCCTACCTGGTCCGTAACCCGCGTCATACTGCTGCTCCGGCCAAGGATTTTGTTGTTGATTAAATCGTCTATTATCGACAGGGTACTCGTTTTCTTGCGGCATGGTCATTGCTCTCCCGGGCGGACCTCGGCCTCCCTCGAATGATGGACGTGGTCCGTACCTGTCTTCAGACGAACGAGGAGCTCGTTCACCTCGCTGCTCTCCAGGGTGCCTGGCATAATTTGACCTTGATGAGGTCTGGCTGTGCGCGCTTCCCGAAGTAGGAGGCCGTTTGTTGTTGCTGTTGTTATCCATACTTGGACGGCCATTTATATCCAACCCACTCATTGCTTGCTCAGCAATCTCAGCATCCGTCTTCGGCTTTGGTGCATTGCCCATGATTGGGAATGGATTGTCAAAATTTGTCCTCTCTGGCGATTGAACTGGGATCAGCCGTTCTTCTGTTGTCAGCGATCATTTTCGTCTCAATGGAAGCAATATCGGAAGCACTCACGCCTTTGACCAGGAGGCGAAGGACCTCCTTGGGGGCCTCCCATCTGTCTGCGATCGTCATACTGCTGCATTCCTCCTCGAGGTGGGCCATAGTTCTGAGGAGGGTAGTTTTGCGGTGGGCCGCGTCCTCTGCCAGGCCCAGGACCCATGCCATTGCTATATCCCCTTGCGCGAGGGGCGCCGTAATCGTCTCCACGCTGCATTTGACCTCTTGATTGTTGTGGTGGCCCTCTCCGTTGCTGTGGTGCATTGTTGTAACCCTGATTGTACTGTTGTTGATGTCCATATTCTTGCTCGTACTGCTGGTCGTATCCAGACGTGTCTCCTCCATATGCTCCCCAAAAGCTCTGCCTGTCGTAGCCTTGATAGCTCTCCTGTTCTTGGCCCTGATAATGCTGCTGTGCGCCTTCCTGACCGTAGCCATTGTATTCCTCCGCGTAGTGTTGAGGTTGGGGTCCTCGTGGAGCTGGGCGCGGGGCGTTTCGCGGAGCACCTCGTGGGGCTTGTTGGTCGTAGTAGCCTCTTGCTGGCGCGCCGCCGTACTGGGCGCCCTGATCGTACGCCATTGCGGTTTCTTGTGAAGGAGTGAGATTGGGTGCTACCTTTGAATGAGAGTATATGCAGTGGAAATTAAAATTGGAATGCCGGTCGCAAGGAAACGACTAGGTTCAGGCTCGTCGCAAGCCATGAAACATCAGACAGCTCCTGCGATGGACAGTGATTGCGAATAGTGGCAGTCGCGGAGGGAAGATCGAATTGAATAGAGAGTGACCAGATGTGTAAGGAGTGAGTCCGAACTTGTGCTCGGATTAGCGAGTTTGAAGTATAGTGTGTTTGGTATTTCTGCGGCTAAGAGTGCAATTGAGGTAGTGAGGCGCAAAGGATTGTTTCGGCGGACTCTGGGTTCTATTAAACTATGTCTGCCAAGTAATTCCAACCTTGCTCGTGAGACAGTGTTTAATAGGAGCACCTGGCATTCAAAGGGCGGTTGCCGGTGTGGGACGAGGGCGCGTGAATCGCTCCCAGCTGCTCGTGATGGTCGTCGGCCGCAGGTACAAGACGAGGGCCAGGGAACATTGGTCGGGCAATATCAACCTTAATCAACCTCCCAACTGTCATTGGCTGCATTCCACAAAGGGGCTAGAGCAACTGTGGCTCAGCTGTTTCTGTTTCGTGGCGCGCTTGTCAAACCCGTCATCATTGAAGAGTTGAAGCCCATCATTCGACAACGATCAAAGTGATATCGCCATCAAACGAATCTTGTTCCATCAACAATTAGCTTGAGTTGATCCTATCACGTAGTCAGGATGCCAGGATTCGCCATGTATGCGAAGATGCTCATTGGGTGAGTGATGTCTTGACCTTTCTCAATCTCCAATTGCCTCTTCACCATACTCACAACTGGAGCTATTATCAAATCCCCACACGAGGATACACTCTGGATTGAATACACTATTCTTCATAGTCTCTGCCCTTTTTGCTTCCAACAAATGAAAATTTCCTTGCTTCCACCATACTTTCACACACCTCCAGCATCTAGCAATCACAGACAAGACATCCCCTAACGTTCAACAGCGGCGCAACCCTCTGCATAGGCGGTCCCGCCCTAGTCTACTACGTAACCCCAACAGAAGAAGAACTCTTCAAACGCTACAATCCAGATCTCCAACGCCGCAGTCTAGAAAACCGTCTCTCAAAGCAACAGGACTTTGACAAGTTTGTCACGAATCTGAAGGAGTATTCAAAGAGTGATAAACCGAGTATGTCCTTCCACTAACTCCTTACTTCCTTCGCCAAAGATGTAATGTAAAGCTAACGAAACCCTTCAGTATGGGAAGCCCAAGCAGAAGCAGAACAAAAAGGTCGCGACCAAGCAGCAAAAGATAAACTCAGCATCGCAGCCGAAATAGAAAGACGGAGGAAAGAAGTCAGAGATTCTGCCACGTCAACTTAACCATCTTCTCTTAAACTTTATTTAAAATGTAATTGAGCGGATAAAGGGCTTGTATCATAGGAAACAAATTTATGAAATTATCATCACGAATTTTAAGTCCAAGAAAGATTTGATTTCTCAATCCTACCTATCCGTGACCCAAATGCACCATATCACACACAGCACAACCAAATAGAGACCACAACACCACCACACCCATATCAATCTCCAAAGTCACCACAAAAACCCCTCAAACCCTAATACTCCAAACAAAACAAAACCACCACAACCCAACCTCAAAAACTCGATCCAACCCCCAAAAACTCTGCCTATGCAAAACCTCCCCCCTCCATCAACTTGCCCTACACATTACATACATCCAAACATCCTCTTCCCACCTCCCCAATAAAATCCAGCAACAACAGCAACACTCACCCATTTCCCAAACGCCCATTCAAATGCACAATGAGCCATGTCGAGAAGCTACACAGCATAATGTGCATGAACCAAATTAAAAAAAAAAACAAGAATGAATGTCTTTCAACGTGTAGAAAGAAACTTGAAGAACTTGTGCTACACAACCCTATCGATGTAAAATGGCATCGCCCCTAAAACATCAGTAGGACAACACATCAACCTCATCACTGTCAAATTATAATCCACTCAACGCGTCTCGCAAACTCCCGCCGGTCGCAAAAAAGGAGGAAACGGATCAGAAACTTTGCAAGTCTCCATTTCAACTTGCTGAACCAGAGTTCAAATCAAAAAAGGTTCCGGAAAGCCTGCACGGCGACTTTGGTTCCCACACATTTCACGATTGTTGACACTTCGTTGCGAGGCATCTGGCTGGGAATTCGCCACTATCTAAATCTAGGTTCCTGGTGCAGAACGCAATAAGATACAACAAACATCTCCAACCAGTCATTCGTTTTTCTATACCATCCCTCCAAATGTCCATTCGCCCACCAGTCTATCCACCATTCCAACTTCCGAACGAGCCGACAACCCATTTTCAGAGCCTGGCAGACCGAAGTTCGAGTGATTATCCCAGAGTCCGTCACAAAACTCAATCAAAGTATCCATCGAGTTATTTAGTGCCTATTCAGCCTCCCTTCGTGAAAGGTCCAGCATTAGGATTCCGAGTTGAAAGGCCGGCTCCGTCCTTGAGAGTAGGAAAGGTCGCACTCGTAGGAGACTTGCCAGCCGCCATCTGAGCCCAAGATGGCTTAGGAAGTGACGCATTCTCTTTCGAGTTGTTGCTGGTCTTGGTCGTGCCCGAGGTGCTCTGCTTGTCATCCTTTCCTGTTAAAACACTGGCGGTCCCAGGACTCTTGTTATCATCTTGCACCTCTGGTGTGGCTTTCTCGCTTGGGGGTTCCTGATTCATACCAATGCAGCGGTCCAACAAGTTTGTAGCTGCAGGTGCTGCTTCGTTTTGCGGCCGAGTATCGAAGCCCTCTTCCTGGCTGTTGCCGGTATCGACGGAGAGATTCTTCTTCTTCTTGTTTGCCTTCTTCTTCTTGGGCTTCTTGGCCAGGATTGGTGCGGGTGAGTTGTCAACTTCTACTGGCTCCACAATTTCTGCTCGCTCCACAAATAATGTTGGCTCCAGGATTTCTGCCGCGTCCACCGGTTCAGCGTCGGCCTCGGCCTCCGCTCCAGCACTTGCCTGAGTGGATTTGGGTTCCTCCAGCTCTGAAGATTTCATAGGTGGGCTTGATGACATGGGTGCAGGAGATGGGACAGGTGTCTGGAATTCCTTTGCAGTCTTTGGTGTGCCCATCGAGGACTCAGAGCCGTCAGACGCATTGGAAGATTTACGCTCTTTGCGAGGCAAATCGACTTGGATTGTGACTGAGGGAGTACGCTTGACTTTAGCTGGTGGGATTGGCAGAGCGATCGCAGGCAAAGACTTTGGTACAACTGGAGCCAGCACTTCGGCTCTAGGAGCAGCAGTGGCAATTATGGCTGCTTCTGCTTCTGTCAGTGGCGCACCAGACTCCAAAACGGGTGATGTAGTCTCAAAAGCGGGAGCCTCAAGAGCTTCGACGTTCTCCTCCGTCAACTGAAGCTCTGGAGCCACCATAGGAACCAGCTTGGCCTTTGTCTTTGCCTTAATCTCATCAAGAGAGAGAATCTCTGGCTCTTGCTCTGATGCAAATGAAGCCACAGAATCACTCTTCTTCTTTGCTGCAGCCTGAACTTGCTTCTTGGCCTTCTTCTTCTCAGCTTTGCTGACTTGTCGCTGTGAGGTTGGGGCCTTAGGCTTAGCAAAGGGGTGGATAGAACCTTCTGGGGCTGCAAATTTGCGAGAAAGGTATTCAGAAGCTGCTCTGCCTACAACAGGCTCGCTGGCATCTTCTGCGCCCTCAACAGGAGTGGCAGACAAGATCTCGGTGGCGGCCTCCGACAGAACAGACTCGGCGCAAGACTCGGGTGCTGCAGATATCTCAATCAAAGAAGAAGCTACGAGTTCGATCAAGTGTTCTGAAGGGTCATGGGCAGTTTCAACGACTTCAGCCGCTGGAAACAGATCGCCTGCTGGTTCAGTCCCACCTCCCTCGGTGTGCGCGCAATCTTCGCTTGAGTCTGCGGCAACCGTAGACCTATTACCTCCCGATTTGTTCTCCTGTTCCTCTTTGTGACTGGCATATCCACTAGCTTTTGCTATGGTTTCTTGCTTCTTGCCATACTGAGTCTTTGCCTTGCTCTTCTTACGACCCCGATTCTTGCTCTTCTTCGACTCGACAAGGCGACTGGCGTCGGAAGTAGTAGCACTATCATCCTCAATTATTTTTTCAGGCCCAACCTCGGTGACAGTGGGGCGGAGCTCAAATTCATAGTCGTAACCTTGACTGGTGCGACGAAGCGACTCTGAAGATGCCGAGCGATGGAATTCCTCTTCAATTACGAGGTGCTTGTTCATGGGACCAGAAATCTCAGCGCCGAACGAATTGTACTGAGGTGGGACAAAAGGAGGCGCCGTGGCATGCATGGTTCTGGAAATACTGGAGAAGGAAGGTTAGCAGGAATCCTTAGCATATTCATTTTGATTGAACATACCTCAATTCAGATGAATCCGCAGTTAATCCTTCAGCCCTACCACTGGGAGTCATGTCGGTAATAGATCGGCTGCCGACCATTGGACCGTCGTAGGCGTTTGAAGAATCGTCTTGAATCAAAGCACACTCCGGAGTCTTTGAGATGGGTGGAGACTGCCGAATGTTTGTGGCCTCTACAATCTCTGGCAACCCAGGGAGATCGCTTCGAGCATCTTGAGGGGAAAACATGCTGTTCCTACGGCCACTGCCATCGCTATTGGCCACGGAGTTTGTGCGGAACTTTCGAATGCTGTTATTTCGGCTGAAAGAGGATCTAGGACCCAATGGGATCTGCCCAGCGGGCAATGGGCCGGTTTGCACAGCATTCTGGTACATTGGCTTCTCTTTGGAAAGCCTACGGTGAATCTCCCGCTCGCTTAAATCATGACGGAATCGCTCAGGTACTTGGACGTCAAGTTTGACCCCATGAAACTCCCGGTCCTCAAGCTTCTCTAGGACTATACGAGCATCACTGGTTCCATGAAATCTGTTGTCGTTAGCAGAGTTCTTTGGACCTCGGGGTCAGTGTACTCACGTGAGGATGGCCCAACCACCACGTTCGCCATACTCAATGGGCCTCGACTGCTTGAGAGGCACATAATGTTCGACCAAAACCTTCAACGACTCGTTAGAAGTTCCTGGCGCGATATTCCCAACCCACAAGGAGTCCACCGTTTCAACGTCCGAACCAATAAATTTGCGCAAGCACTGCTGTTCTCGCGGTGGGAGCGTGTTGGTGATCATTTCGGAGTCGTGATAGTCGGGGAATCGCTCAGTGTCACGGAGAGGCTGAGAAGGCTTGACATTCTCGCGCCCCGAAGAGAAGCTCTCCCAACGCGGGTCCGATAGGCTGCGCTCAATGGACGGAGGACTAGGTCGCATCGAGTCATACATATTGCCATGGAAGGGCCGGTCCATATGGTGAGGCATGGAGTTCTTACGTCCTCCGTCATAGGTTTGCATTGGGATACCATCAGGCCCACGACCGCGTCCAGACTGTTTGCGGTTTCTGCCGCCACGCATGATCTCACCATTTCCTCCATTGGATTGCTGGCATTGGCGATGAGGTGGTCGACCCATGACCTGATTTTGACCTTGTGTAAATCGGCTAGGTCCTTGGTGCAGTTGACGAGGCAATGCGTAAGGAGATTGACCTGGGTGATGATTGTTGTACTGACGCATTTGGTGTGGGTCAACTCCGTACATTAAGTCCTGTCCAGCCATAGGACGTGTAGTTTGAGAGACCATGTTCGGATCGTAATACACAGCGTGCATAGAGTTCATTGGAACGCCAGGCGATGCCATATTCATTGGCGGCGGTGGTCCCATCGCCACAGGGGTGAAGGGGTGAGACATTCCACGAGGAACAAACACGTGTGGCGGCATTTGCTGATTGTGGCGCATCATCTCGCCTGATGGAATACGAATTGTCTGAGGTGGGAATTGACCGCCAGATGCGTCATATAGGCCATTGGGCATATCTCGACGGGGTACTGCAACAGGCTGTTGGTACATCTGAGCTGGAGTCGACTGCTGAGACGTCGAATTGCGCAGTGGGTGTGGCGGTCGCATTTGTAGATTCTGAGACGATCCCATAGGTGGAGTTGGAGGCACATATGGACGAGGTCCCATCATCTCTGCCATCTTTGGACCCGCGGGAAGATCTACAGCTGGCCCAGAGACAGTACGATCACCACCACGCATCGCAGACTTGGCTGGAAGTGAAAATTGTTCAGACGCAATGCGGCGAGGCTCCGTGGGCGGAGGAATCGAGGGAGGAGCAGATGCTGGCGAAGTAACTGAAGGAGTGCCAGTAGCGGAGCGAGGAACGGCCAAGAGGTTCGGTTTGACAGCTGAAGACATCTCAACTACTGTATGGTTAGAGCCACTTCTCACGATGTAGGATACCAACTTACTTGACAGGGTGTTTTGCGACTTGCTCTTGCGATGCTTGTTTGGCTTCATCATGGGTAAGTTCGTAGCGCTCTTCGATATGATCAGCTTTGTAGCATTTGGCTGCATGCTGGACACTGGCGGTGCTGATTCTGAAAGCCACGGATTCTGCTGCTCTAGACACATGCGAAGCCACTCGGACACCTTCGTCAAGAAGGCTTCAGAGAAGTAGTTTATTTCATCCTGACTGAAGTGGTCATGAACCCGAAAGTTGTTGACAGCGTGCCAGACTGCCTGGAAATCATCTGGCGCGCCAAATTTACCGCTGTGAAGAAACTTCGGGGCAAAAGCGTTCATATCCATGTGGTTCTGGAGAGCGATGTGAAAGATGACCCGCTTGCTGTACTCTGAGTTGTTCTTGTGTTCCCATTCGTGTGGGAATGGCCATTTCGGACCACAGAAGACTTCATACCAGTCAGAGTCGTGTCGAACTTCCAGAAAGTATGCGAGATTTGCATTGTGATTCGAGCACCGAAGGAAGCCAGCTTGGATTCTGGCGTCCTCTTCGGGCTGCGACATGACAATGGTGGGAGGCGTCACGTATTTGATGGGCGCGCCGCCGCCCGAATTTTCGACACCAGACGCCATGGCCGATTGATGGAGCGCCGGTGCAATTGGTGAAATGAGCGATGGTTGTGTCATGCGATTTTCGATTTTGATATTATGTTCAGAGAAGAGAGTTGTGGAGTGGAGTTGTGGTGGAAAGAGAGATGGGAGTGAGGGACGAGGATGGACGTTGGAAGGAACCAGAGAAAAGAAAACAAAGTGAAGGTGTTGATGTTTCGGTTGACATGGCCAGTGTTGTGTTGAGGAGATTTCAATGGGAATGAGTTGTTGTTGTGGTCTGTCGTTGCAATGCGAAAGGAAAGAGCGAGTGTTGACAGTTTCTAATGCATCAAAGTGGTTGGAAAACGAGATGGTTAAAAGTTCCCGCGGTATTGAGAATGAAATTCAACCTTACAAATGTGATTCCTCTCCAATCTTTAAGTCGATGGACTTGACCAAGCCGACGAGTGATGTAGTTGAAGCCGATAGCTTCCCATTTCCATTCAATAGTTCGAACTCGTTTGCACGAATTCTTCAAGTCCGCACACGGTCCTCACGAGCTGTGCACCATTGATGTCGGTATCCGTTGAGCATCTCGTCCGCCCATGAAGCATCTGTTTTTATTTATACATGTCTATCAGCTCGCTAGGAGAATAAAATCTGATCGCCTTGCCCTTGAATTCACTATCGTATCATTTTATGCCATGCTTGCCAAAGTCATTTATACTTATTCCTTCTTGGGAATCGATTTCAACAGCTTCAGAATCTCCGATTGATCCTCTCCCACAGCCACCTTACCCTGATGCCAGTCTACCACCTGCGCAAACAACATTAGCAACCGAAAAATTCATTGTCCACCCAAAAGAAAGGCCTACCAAAGGTCTCTGGAACAAACTCGCATCCTCCTTGATCTTTCTCATAGCATCATTCGCGTTCCTCGCACCACTGACGACAGTCCCAGCACCCGATGTTCCCACATACTCCAGTATACTCTTCAATTGATCAGCCGTTGGCTCCGACTCTTGGATATCAAGGTTGAACTCAGTGCGTTCAGGCTTGCTCGAGCTAGGATGCGATGACGCTTGATCCTCGGTTGCTGTAACTTTGGCATTGGCCTCGACTTGCTTCAGGAATGTGACTACGCGAGTGGATTGTGGTAGGTTCGCCTTGTGGAAGACGGTGACGATGTCTTTCGCACCGTGCTAGGAGCTTGGGTTAGCATTGTTTGTGGAGTGACTCTGGAAGCAAGCAGTAAGAGCATTGAGTTATTCTAGTTGGAGATGGGCTTGTGGCAGCTGCAGAAGATCTATCCTCACCTCTCCAAATAATTTCTTGAACATTTTGAATTATGGTTGAGGAGTTTGGAGTTGAGTGGCTCTATAACATTCGAAGTTGGAGTTGTGAGACCGAGCTCGGCTCTTGGCGAAATGACGATGGTGGAGAGGCTCCACTTCCTTCCGAACTGCATCAATCAGTCATCCTCGATTACTGATGTGGTGTGAGGTCAAATGTCCATCGACGTGAAGATCCGTCTTTGCCATTTCGGCTCGCTTTAAGTCTTGAGATTCTCTAAATGTATCGACCATGTCCTCAAGCTGAATGAGGCAACAAGCCTAGCAAATTGTCACCCCAAATCTCTGCTGACTTTGGCAGGTTTACCAGTATAGAAGTCGATCGGTATAGATTCAATTTATGATTGGAGCCACTTGTAATCCTCAAATAAGATTTGATCATACTCCGGAAAGCAATCGTTACATATATGCTGAGAAACATTTGGAAGCACAAATAGTTTTGTTAAATATGTAATATTCAAAGAACAGCAAGGTCGATTAAATTTCTAGTAATTTTCCAAATTGTAATCCTAGGAGTTTGGCTCATATCGAAGAGCATATAAGGTACCCAAATCGATCGTAGAAACCTTGGGAGATTTATCGCTCGATGTGATTCTGCTCTATGATGTCCCACTTTTCGATACCCTCTCTACATTACAAACGGACCATCAATTCTCTTGCCTGGACGAACGAGTTGAGAATCGCTCATGTTACCCTTGAGCTAGAAAGTCAAAAATGGGACGACAAATTAAAGTAGAATCATTTTGGAGGCTGTTCGAAACTTTTGAGACAACTTTATAAGATTGAGATCTAATTAGCCCAAGCTTCATTTATTGCTTCTGAGCGGAATTAGTACCAATGATCCCCAGTGGACTACAAACGACCAGAACAAAAAAATCCATGGATCTTGACGAAGGGTGGACGCCAGGGATCACAAAGCCAGATTCGATCAAAGATGCCAAAAGTTTTCACGCGAGCACATCAAGTTTTGCCTAAAATATGGCAGACTCACTGAAGAAATCCCTTGCTATTTTGATTTAAATCTCCAGCAAATCTCCAGGTTCTTTTGTTTACCATTCTTGGAGTTTGGAGGCCATTGCCCTAATCTATCGACTGTGTTGGGACTCGCAAGATAACAGCCAACCTCCCTTCATAGGGTCAGACAGATTAGAAAGTGGACATAGTGATGAAGTCAATCAGGAAACTCAAAGAAAAGGCACGAACAAGGTGTAGCGGAAGACGCATTTCATTGCATGCCGAGTATACAGAGAATCCCGATATAAACGCCGTTTATGCCTTTCCTCCCAAAGCCTGGCACATGTCTCTACGAGGATTCATTGTGCCCCATAAAGCACAGCTGGTTGCCTTGATCAAGTGCTAACCCATTGCAATGTCGTAAACCACTCCGCTTCTACCCCAGTTCCCTCCTTCCGTCATGTTGAGTTGGCTGCTTATGTTGTTGGGTTGGGGTTCATCTGTTTCGATGGTTAGTGACCCGTTCGTGACTCCAGCGAGGATCGAAAGATTACCTTTCGCTTGCCACCGGTCATTGTGACGTTGACGAATCGGCGGGTGTATACCATGCGCTTGTAAGCACGACCCTTTGGCTTCTTCTTCTTCTCTTGTGGCTCAACCTGTGGTCGAAATGTCAGCGATCCGTTCGTAATTATGCCACTGAGCAGTCCGTTCCGAGGTCCTCCCATCGCAACCTTCATCCCGAACTGCCCGGTATGTCCATCGTGGGTGTGGTCGTACCTTTGGTGTTTGAGACTTGACTTTACCAGCACGGGCGAGGGATCCGTGGACTTTTCCCATGATTGCTGTGAGTGTGGGTGAGGTATGGAGGCTGTGGCGAATAGGATTAGCAGATGCACAAAGTCGTCAAAATTGCGCTCGAGGCGGTATTGAATATGTCGGAATTTGTATGGCTCGTCGGGGGTGTGGTGGGTGTAGCAACTCACTTCGCAAGGTGGACGTAGGTGTCGTTGGCGTGGAAGTTGAAAAGTGGATGGATCGTTCAATATTGAAGCAGTCTTGGTGGGAACTTGAAGTCTTAGTCATGGATCACGTGTCTTACCGGTGTCTCGATGGAGTTTATCGACGTCGAAGAAAGAAAAAACCACTAATCAATCGTTGTGCTCGTAATTGTCTGTCGATCATTCTATTCCAATCTGCTTCTCGTAATTTCTCCATTTCTGGGTGAATATCACGATGGCTCCAAAATGTCACCTGGATCGTGCATTGAATCGGAGGCGGGGATGTTTAATAGCATGAGCTCGACATTCAATTGCATTTCCTTTCTCACTTGTAAATAACTCTCATTTTGCTCAATTCAAGCGTTATCAAAGTGTAGGCATTCCATTCCCTTCATCTAGTTTCCTCATAGAAACAGAAGTTCGGCATTAAACTGACGATTACCCGAAATAGTCAGCATTATGCGATTCTCAATTGCACTTGGTGCACTCCTTTCGCAATTGGCAAATGCCTCTCTTACTCCTTCTCCCGAACACATCTTTTCGAATCCATCAGATGAGTCCTCTACAAATGGCGGCTACCGAATACCCACCGTCCGAGAGTCTGCAGCAATGGCTCGACGAATGCTCCGACTCGAGAAGCTAGGCACACTCTCGACGACGTTTCCCAAGTCCGACTCCGCGTCCACCCTCGAAAACAGACCTGACTCAGTTGCTGGTCTGCCCCTGGGATTGATGGAGTACTTTGCCGATTGCGAACCAGAAACCGGGAACCCCACCATCCTCGCAGTCAACATTGCCTCAACGTACAGGAATGTCGTAGCAGGAAGCAATATCACCTTATCTCTACGATGGCATCCAAAGTACCACCATCCATACTCTGCCGCGAAGCTGCCTCGATTCGCGTTGGTGGGCACTCTGGAGGACCTCTCGGAGCAGGAGATCAAGACTCAAAGCATCAAGACATGCTTTTCCAAATACCACCCAGATTCTGTAATCTGGCAGCCAGGAAACGATATCCATACAAGTCATTGGGTGAGGCTGGCTGTGAAGGAAGTGTACTGGTTCGGTGGGTTTGGAGATCGAGCATACATTGGTTGGATCCCGTTAGAGACATGGCAGGATATTAGTGAGGAGGAAATACAGAAGGCTCGCATTCCTGGAGAGCACACATCGATCTGGGATCGCTGGTTTGGAAAACTCGAGCTTTGAAGAAACTGTTCTGAGCACTATTGCATGACAGCAATTCAAGTCACAGAACATGAAGCTGGGAAGTGACATTGGGATACGTGAGGTGTTCTCTCTTTATTGATGGCGTTTAAGCATAAGCAACTCGAAGCGTAGGAACAATTGATTTCGGGGCGATCTTCTCCTTCTGAAGCTAGGGCTATGTTCACTTGCTCCAGCCTCGTCCTAACAACAGATCATCCTTAATACCAAAAAAGCCATGCTGAGTAAACTTGCCATCGTGTGGAGCATACCAGGTATGTAACTTGTTTCTATAAGCTGCGAGTTGAAAATACCCAGGTAAACCCATGTGATTGGTGTACGTGCCGCTTTCGGCGTCAGCAATCGAGGTTGACTATCAATTTCATTTGCACTCTCATAACCTCACCCTCACACCACGATATAGAGATCACAATGGCATGCGTCTTTGTATCTTTCATATCCGAGTAACCAATGGGCATCAGCGCAGCCTCAGCAAAACCAACAGCAAGACCAGTTTCGTGCAATGAAACGGCGGCTGTGCAAGCTCCTGCGCCTCTTCTCGCCATGGTGATAATTTAGCGAGCTCACACTCGTTGCGTCCTCAGTTTTCCTGGCGCTTCTGCTGGGCTTTCTCCATGGCTAGTCCTTCTCGTTCTGGTCATCCTGACCTACATCTGAGACAAGGAGTTCGACAATCCTTCGGTCATTCCAGACTTCGTCACTCATCTGCGGGACCACGATCCGAGCATGATGTGAATGCATTTCCTGTTGTCAAAGCAGAAGTACAATTCAAACACCAGCCTCTCGAATCGGACAAGACCCAAATACGCCTGATTCAGCCATCGAATTCCAAAGCCGGGGCCATCAACTTCACCATCAATACCTTCGACCTTGAGGATTGCCCACCATACTTTTCCCTGTCATAAATGTGTGGAGACCCTCAGCCAGATTGAGAAGTTTGTATTGGTGGATGTCATTTCAGGATCGGTGAGAACCTGTGGGATCTTTTCAACAACATTCGAACAGCCATTCACAAAATCAAGCCCATACAGTACTCAGATAAACACGCATCGTCGATGTCAATCACAGCTGCCGCTACGTTTGGATCGATCAGATTTGTATACAGCGATCCGATCCTACTGAGCGAAACCACCATATGAGGTGATGGGTCAGATTTACCAGGCTGCAAAAGCGATAGTGGTTTGGCTGGCTTGGGCTGGGCACAATCATTAGTCGAGCAGGGTACTCTCAGAGTAGAAACACCATGGGTCTGTATCAGCGACCTTACTGGCTGCGACTGTGGGTCATTCAGGAGATCATGCTTGCGCGGGCTGTCACTACTGCTTGTGGCAATCAATTGGTGAATAGAGACCAATCCTTCAGCATGGTGCCACTCTACAGCGCCTCAATGCCGATTATCGTCGGTGCATTGACACCAAGCGAATCAAATCCCAAACCAATGGTCGAAGCAAGAGTCTAAGTTACATTCTCGATATGTTCAGTCTTGAGGGATCTCAGTGCGAAAACCCGCGCGATAAGGTGTATGGACTGCTTGGGCTCGTGAACGAGAGTGCTACAATTGAGATTGACTATCGAAAGACGGCAGAGGAAGTATATCATGATGTGGTGAAGAAGGCCATTCACGATGAAATCTACCTGCATATGCAGGGTATCGATAGTTTTTGTCGCCTCTTACGAGCAAGCATGGTCACCAGCGCGGAGGACAACCCGAGACTTGGTTACATAGCTACGGAAGACAACCCAAAACCTCGAATGTTCATCAGGATAGCAAAAAGCAATAAAGACGACCAGTTGAAAGTATGAATATCGACAATGGCGTGGAAAGTCTAGAAGGGAGTCCACGAACCATGGACGTCAACGGGGCATTGGATACCTTTTTGGACGAGTATCGAGGCAAGATTCACGAACAAGTCGACGAGGCAGCAGAATTAATTTATCTAGATCACAAACAGCGGCTCAAGAAGGAAATGCAGAAAAGGTTGACCGAACTGCCAGCCACATTCAAAGCAGCGACGAGGGGCAAGATTCTTGAAGAGATAGATAAAGGGACAACAACATGGACAAAGGAGCCTAATGCATCGAATATCCAGGGTATAAGTTTTCAAGAACTGTGCCAGATCCTCAAACGAGGTTCAGCAATTTAATGTCTGTTTGGACATACATTTGGAAGCCTCTCAATGACGAATGTAGTGAAATCCCGCATTTACTCTGCTCCCACTTTTCATTCTATAGTGTTCTGCTATCACTATGCATGCCTTGAAACTGTATACCGTGTCAACCTTATACTTATTCACCGAAAGATACAATCCATAGGACAAGAACAATGTGATTGGTTCACCGCCCAGTCTCGGCACTCCACCTTATCCGCTCCCCAAACTACAACTCCTCTTCCCTTTTTCTCCCAAAGCTAGCAACGATATCATCCACAGAATCTAATCGATATAGGTACAGAGAGAACAAAAGTGTTGAGAAGCGGGCGGCAGTCCAGCGTTCTGTTGAATATACAACGAGGACTCGTCCAAGCACTCATCCACCTCAGAAAAGCAACATTGTTTGCTACCCTACAAATCACTCCTCTGTTCCCTCCTGGTTATAACATCTCCAAAGATATGTCGGCAACTGCCACCATAGATACGTCCCAACCTTTCAAGCATGAACCACTCAATGCAGAGAAACAACAAATCCGCCTACTTCGACTGTCAAACGGAGGGTCAGAATCGGACAAACCTATTACTGTCACACTAAATCACTTCGACATTGATGATTGTCCGCAGTACAACGCTGTTTCTTACATGTGGGGTCCATGCAAACCAGATCGACAAATTTCTATCAACTGTCGCGCCTTCACAATACGTAAAAATCTTTGGTTATTCTTGGACAACCTCCAAGGGAAACACATGAGCGAGAATGCCGAAGGTTGCGATGGCGTCACTTTGAGGATGTCTGAATATCGGCAACAATACATGTGGATCGACCAGATCTGCATACAACAGTCGGATTCTAATGAGCGAAATCACCAAGTCAAAATCATGGGACAAATTTTTCGGAGTGCTGCTGAGGTATTGGTGTGGCCCGGAGTGAGAGCCGTGCACGGCCTGACTGAGAGCGCTGTTGAAATCTGTTGGCAACCGTACTGGAGGCGGTTGTGGGTCATTCAAGAAATAATGCTTGCTCGTCATGTCACTGTAGTTCACGGCTCTGACATGGTGGATTGGGACACGTTCTTTGGATTACCTGCAATTCCATCAGACATGAAGTCACCATTCGGACGGGAGGATTCTCCTTCGTTCGACATCGAGAAATATCATTCCTTCGACATCGAGCAGTATCCTTCAATCGTTCAGTCCATCATCATAGAAAGAAAGGCTTTTCAGAGAACGGGCCGAGGGAGTAATAGTCTAAGCTACATCCTCAATCTTTTCAGTTTTGAAGGATCCGAATGTGAAAATCCCCGCGACAAAGTCTACGGCTTACTTGGACTCGTCAGCGAGAGTGTTGCAGTTGACATAGATTACGGAAAGAGTGTGGAAGAGGTGTTTTTTAGTGTCTTGAGCAAGGTTATCTCCGATGAGATATATCTGTCTACCCACCTCGTTCAGGAGTTCAGTTTTCTTCTGCAAAAGAGCATGAGCCTGCTACACATCAGCGATCAAGATCTTGAGGACTTCGTCACGAAAGCCAAAACAAAAGTGGACCGAGAGTGGAAGGCATTTCTCGAGGCGTATAAACAGAAAATAAAGACAGCGATCGGTGCTAATCTGGACCGCATCTGCCGAGAAATTGGAGAAGGGGACGAGTCGTTCAATACTTTCCTCCGAGAATTCAAGATTGGAAACAACGAAATCATTGACCAGAGTGAAAGTTGGGCAAAGAGGGGAGCAAAGACTAAGAGGAGACTTGAGGAGCAATTTGAGGAGCTTGAGGTTGACTCGATTACGAATGATTTCTTAGTGTGGACAAGGCTTAATCTCATCGGCAAACTTAACTTGCGTAAGGAACATGGTGAAGGTCATCTGGAACAAGAATTGAGTTGGACGGATTGCTTTCAGAAACTTTGGGAAAAAATTGAGAAGGACTTGACTGGCTGGCAGTACCCCTTCAATAACGACTCCGAGGTGTAAGGCCGAAGCAGAAACGAAGTTTGGAAGTGTTCCGATTTTCTCTGAATTGTGAGCGTCATGTGTGCGGATGATAAGGTTTGCCATGCTCATACGACCATGGGAAAGGAGGCTCTATCAGTAGGAGAAAAAAGTGGCCGAAAATGTCTGGTCATATTCGAGCAAGAGGGCTATAAATTTTTGGCAATCTTATATAGAATAGTTTCCCAGGCTTTTTAACACCTCTCAAACAATAGCAACATACAGGACCTTCTCGGCCACTTATTTCTCCTCCAAATAGGAGGCTGCAGGTGAGAGTTCATCATTTGTGGAAAAGGTTAAACATTGCTGTTGATACAGAGGGTGTGATCGAAATTTGAAGAATTCTGATCAGTAAAGCTGGCGTTAAATTTCTGACAAATTTTTTTGAACAGCAGGATATCTGGGGACCTCAGTAGCCCGACTTGATAAGCGTCCCTCACGTTTGTGGCATAAGAAGTATTTTTTCCCACACCTTCTGGACATTGAAGTCTTGAAGACGTTCAGGTTCAGAGGGGGAAAGGTGTCTGGTGTATAATTGTCGTACACTTTCAAGCCGGGTGACCACAAGGAGGTCTGACTTTCACTATGCGGGAGTCTGCGAGATTTGTGATACCTGATCGGCTCGTCGATCTTCGGAGGTGGTGATGAAGGGGAATTCGATCATCCCAGCGGAGTGCTATGGACAGGATCGGGGTTCGAGATACTCCAAATCGTCAAGCGGCATCAGATCTAAGGTCCGGAAGACGATGGCGATGTTTCTTATCAGTGAATAATGCATAGCAGTTGATCCTAAGTACGGTGACGGTGGTCGGAAGAAACATATGCATGCGCCTCAGTTGAAATTTGAAACATAGTCAAGCCACGTTTCACTAATTTTAGTCCAATCTCCGCCTTCCTGTCGCCAACAAATCTGGGGATCCCTCTCAGTCTCTCCTGCTGCTTCGCCTGGGAGCGTTTCGAATTGATCGAAAGTCCTGCCCGACTCTGAAGTCACTCACTGACTTCACTTCTCTCATGCATCGGCTCGACGTGCCTTGATTTTCTTTACATTCTTTTGGCTTTCTCACTGCACAATTGGTTTGACGACCGACATAGCCCGCGCGACACGCGTTTGACCACATCATCCTATCGAGACCCACCTTTCTTGCGAGTCGCATAAGAACACGGGAGGCCTCGCCGCAAGCATGAGGGTGAATTTGCTCCCGTCACGAGGCTTGATCAGGAACTTGAACCTGGAAAAGAGGCAGACTCCGGCCATTCCTACGGAAGTTCCTGCAATACCCTCAGGTGTCTCCATTCCCGCTGGTTTACCAACCTCCATTCCTACCGGAATCTCATTACCTGGATCTGGAACTGCCACCTCGGCCGCTGCTGCGACGGGAACACCTTCGCCTGGTGGAGTCATGAGTACCGTAGGCGGTGTCAAGGACACGTTCACAAGCTGGGACAAGTGCATGTCAAAGGCTTACTGCAAGTTCGTACAAGTGTGCAGCTTTCGGTGAGGTTTCTATACTAATTGTCCCACTAGATGGCCAGTCATAGCTGTGATAGTCGTGGGCTCCCTCATACTCTTCTCCGTACTCTTCTGTATAGGCCGGTGTCTTTGCTGTGGCGCTGAATGCGCATGTTGCTGCTTTCGCTGTTGTGCTGGATGCTGCGGTGGAGGGAGGAACAAGAAACACAAGCATCTCGATTCGGTACCACCAACGCCATATGCTGGAGGAATGCCTTCGCAAGCATGGAATCAACAATATCAATCTCCTCCACAGCCTGCCTATCGTAGTCCCTTGGCTGCTGCACCGGCACCGACCCCCTTCCAAGCCGCAAGCGCGGCGGTTCCACAATTCGCTACATTCGAGGCACCGAGCAAAAAGATTCATGAGGACTCGTTACCTGCTATGCCTAGTTGGGAGACAGCAGCAAGCAAGAAGGTTGAGGTGTGGGAAGAGCCAGAAGCGCATGAATTGGAGAAATTGAATCCACAAGGGCAATCGACAGTCACGACTTTCAATTCTGGAGTAGCATCACCGCAGCCTGTTCGACCAGGACCTGGCCCACCTTCCCCATACTCTGAAAACGATGCTTTTCTCGCGGGCGGAGCACACCAATACGGAGCGAGTCAATACTCATTGACAGGGGGACAGACATCAGGAGTCGCACGTGGAGATGGATATTCTTCACCAGCACCAAACCCATACGGTGGATACGCACAGCACAATGTGAGTCAACCTGCACTTGGGCAACAATATAGCAGCCAGCAAAATATTGGCCAATCACCGTATGGTCAACCTCAGCGTGGTTATGGTCAGCAACAACAACCATATGGAGGCAGTCAGCAGAATTTCGGACGACAAAATGATTCATACCGTTCGCCTGTTTCGCCAGTGTATTCGGGCTCTACTGCTTATGAGCCGCAGAGACAGCAGGACCATTCGCCGCCTTATGGTGGAGGTGGAGGGTATGGTCAACAAGGGCGGAAACCTGTGAATGGGTCGTGGAAGGATGTCTGAGTACTTCCGCATCTGCAATTCCCACAGAGCAGTAGACTAAAAGTCTCGACTTCTTGATGGAGAATACCTGGTTTCCTTTCTTATGCCGAAAGGCTCATCTTTTGATTTTTTTTTCGGTTATGCGTGCATAGCGATGGCGTTTGGATTTGTCTGGTTGCAGAGTGACTGTATGGCTTACGTATTGATGTTGGATACCTATGGCTGAAGGGAATGCCAGTATTGTCTGGCGTATTGTTGTTTGCTAGGGTGGCAGGTTGATGGATTAAGGGACGCACATTTCTACGGACATCCCAATAACTTCGGTTGGGTGAAGAGAAGTCTCGCCGTATCGAGTCTCAAATCCTAAGAAGTATCGATTGCTCATTCCCTGCGTGAAGTGACATTCTCAAAGTGACGATAAATCTGAAGTTTTATAACCCACCAATCCAAAAAATTACCTAAGCCGAAACCTCGATTTCTCGGAGCTTTAAACATCACAGCCACCGCCTATTACCTCGACCCTCCACTGCCTCTCTATCTACACATTATTCGAGTTAGGTATGCTTCATCTAACATTGATCGCTATATAATATCTCAATTAAACTAACTCATCTTCTACACAGGTCATTTCTCCCCGTACCTAATAACCCCTCTCAACCGCAAATATGGATCAAGCAAAGCTTGCAAAGATGCAGGCGAGTGTGCGCATCGGTATGTTGATATGGGTACCTTTGAATTGATGGAATGATGCTAACTTTTCTTATAGGGTATGTTTGACCAATTCCTGCCTCCTTCAACTCATTCATCCATCCATCACCCGGCATTCGATCTATAGAAGAGCGTTTCGACCTCTCCAACAGAGTCCTCAGCTCTACGCCCTCTCTCAACATTGCGCTTCCAGCAAATCACTCCGCGCTACATTAACAAAGGCAACAAGAGGCTAATATGGAATTACAGAGGCAAAGGCACACCGAGGCGGAAGATCAAGAAGGTCCACAAGACATCCGGCACCGACGACAAGAAGCTCCAGACATCGCTGAAGAAGCTCAATGTGCAGCCAATCCAGGCAATTGAGGAGGTCAACATGTTCAAGAGCGACGGCAACGTCATTCACTTCTCGGCACCAAAAGGTAAGTTCTCCCATTTCTGGGTTGGCGGGCAGGCTGAGAGGACTTGAGAAATTTTCGAAATGAGATTTCTCGAGTCACCCTGATTTCAGATCACACCGCCTCCAATTCGGCTCTCATTTTCTTTGTGAATAAGTTATAACAATCCGCGCACAGTCCACGCATCCGTCCCAGCCAACACCTTCGCCATCTACGGCGTCGGCGAAGAAAAGGAACTCACCGAACTCGTCCCCGGCATCCTCAACCAACTTGGCCCCGACTCCCTCGCCTCCCTACGCAAACTCGCCGAATCATACCAGTCCATGCAGAACGCAAAGGGTGAAGATGGAGAGAAGAAGGATGATGACGAGGATGACGATGACATCCCTGACTTGGTTGCTGGTGACACCTTTGAGGGCAAGGGTGCTGATGTCGAGTAAATTATGCATAGATGAAGCTCTGGACCAGAAGGCTGTGTGACTGTGCATCATCAATGGATCTATCTACTGGGGAGTCCCTCATCTTCTCTGATTTCGATTTGGAGTTGGGAATGGTCCTGGTGGCAGGCAGGGTAAAATGGAATGCAATTTGCTCTTTGCTACTATATTCTGTGTCTCTTCAAGCCGACATTGATATGGTGTGAGATGAAGGCACTGTCTTGCTTTTATGAGTCTGCGGCAGTGTACGTTGACTTCGTGCTGAGGAGACTTCGACGTACCTTATTCGCTGTACGCTGGTTGTGATATGACAGACTGAGCCATGGTTCTACCACTTTGCTAATATTGACTTCGACAGATAAGGAATTACTGGGTAGGAATCTATTATGCATCACATTGCATCACGCGTATGTTCATCCTCACCTCACAACACACAACATGTATTTGTACATGATTAGAGAATTACTTGAGCAGTTACACTAGGTACACCGATGCTCTAGTCACATCCTGCTAGTCCGACGATGTCCTAATGCTATCAAATGGACGGGACACAGGTGTTGTCGAGTGGTGCGCAGTTGATCTATGGCCTGTTGAGATTGTTGATTTGGTCTTGATTTTAGATTGGGATGTTGAGCTATTCTGTTGAAGTTAAAGTGAAAGAACAGAGTTGTTGTGTGGTAAAAAAAAACCAAATCACTTTGATGACTGAGAGCTGCTTTGGTAGGATACTTCTCCTATTGTGTTCCACAACTCACCCTACCATTCGAGGAATGCTGAAATTGATATAGAGATCACAAACCCAGTTCGTTTGCGAATCATCGTGGTAGTGGAACCGTATGTTATTGGTATGTATGTACATCTCTCCTTGAACCAACCGACAGAAATAGTAGCCTCCCATTGATCACAATTATTTGTGCAGCAACAATATATACACCAGAACTCTTCACGTCATGCAAATCCAGCAAATCCGCACAAACTGAACCAGCTGCTGGACAAGTCAAGTAGAAACGTCGACGCAGCATGCCCTAGACCCTCCCTTGCGAGATGGGGCGGGAGATGCTCGAATTTGCGTTCGAAGATCATGCCTATATGATTATTCGGGCCGAATGCGTGGTACGAACGAAGAGGAATGCGAGTAGTTCGTGGGCAGTTTCAGCAATGAAGAATCCGAAGGCCCGAGCCGCGCGAACGGTTGATCCTTTACCGCGATTCGACTTATCGTCTTAGACTTCCAACCTTGCACTTAACGACAACCACGAACGACTCGACTCATCAAATTACTTTGCCTCGCTGTGGATCGATCCTTTTCCTTCCTTCGTTGCAGATTTGAGTCCTCACGATCCCATCTCTTGTATGTCAGTCACTGTGTGATTGCCCTATCGAGAATACAAAGTTAATTATAAACGACAGCCTCGTTTGCGCATTCAATATCTTCTACTTTCCAAGCTTCACTTTCTCTATGTCCTTCTTCTGCTCCTGTCTCATTGAGGCGACAGCCTGGTTCTAAAGACGATATAGTGCTCCAAAATAGTGACCCTGGGACTTTTGGCCGCTTCCTTTATCCAAGTTCCTGGTTGGGGTCGTAGTTTCTACCGTTGCGTTCGAAGGATTCTCTTTTTTCCTAATCAAGATCTGCGCATGAATAGAGATTTCCAATACCCGAACAACACTGCCGACAACAACTGAGACTCAATTTTGGTCGCTCGTACACTTTTGATCTTGCATCACGATCCTCAAATCTGTTCGGCGTGAACTGAGAGCGAGACTACTAGCTGTAATGAGGGTCATTTTCAATTTTGAATGTTAACATTATCACAGAAAGCGTGATCGAATATTTTTTGAGGTCTTTCCTAAAATCCAAAGCTTTTGGCTCTGCAACTGCGGAAATTACGGCCCGAGTTTATACAAGCTCCAAAGTCCATGCATTGCATACAGCCTTCGTCGCATCCTTCTTTCGCAAGGCTGGCAACTTCTTGTCTGAAGTATAGCAAGGTAAAACGTTTACTATTTTTTGGTCTTGTCTCTGCGGCACAGCAGAAAAGATGGCACCTTTAACCGGATTTCTATCCCAACTCGACCTAAAGAAGAAGGACATTCAACCCCTCCTTACAAAGAATGGCACTCATAAGACCCATGGTAGACTTCCTGTGCTCCAGAATAGCTCTGCTATGGGGCCTATGCGATATTCTACTGCACTTCGACCCAACAGGAGAAGGCTATTCGATCACTCCTTTGGAAGAACAACACTCGAAGGCACATGGAACAGCTCCTTCACTTCAGAATAGTTCTGCCATGGAGCCTAATATGGCGAATCGATGCCACAACAGCATCCAGCTTTGCGGTATAAAGAGATGCAAATGGTACCGTCCGGAAAACAGCATCAGTTCCACAAGCCTCTTTTTCCAACATCTTTTCTCATCGTTCCCTGATTTTTGTTATCAACCTTCAAAGTTTTTTGATCTTACGAGCAACGTTCTTTTACTCTTACGAGGTACCAGGCTAGTAAAATGTATTTCACGTCTACAATTGCACTAGGTCTCTTGGCTTTGCCTTCGGGCTTTGCTGGGCCATTGTCTCGGCGAGGTACGTTCTTTTGTTTGATTTCGAAAGTCGACCTTTTTCCTTTTTTTTCTATTCCAATTACGGATCTAAGGCAGTTTTTTCGGATGTTGACCTCTCTTCTTCTATCTTATGCGTATGGGAGTTAAGTTAGTTATGTTTTGTGTTTCTAAACGGCGTCTGTAAACAGAGCAACAAGAATCTCAATTTATGCAATTGCGCTTTTCTGGCACTATTGAACAATGTCTCATTAAAAACTTCCGAATTACCTAAGACTTGGGACTCTAATCCACCAGGATTTACCGACATAGGTATTTGTCTCAGATAAACAATCACGCATCCTCCTAATTTATACCGTAAGAGTGATTAAGTCTAGACCTCCTTTTGCAAGGTTCAAATCCTTTTCATCCTTTGAATCATTAAACAAAGACGTCTTCCCCCCAAAATTTCTCACGCGTTATTAGTAAATATTGAATGTTGAAAGACAGCCTTGTCATTCCCATATCACCAACCAGGAATCACACTTCTCCATAGTATATCCCCATCTCCAAGATCCTTCAGAATCACGGCTATAATAGACACACCACCACCATCGCCACAGCGCATAGGACTTCGCCGCCGTACTCACGCAACAATGTTTCCTGTACACCTCTCAACTTTAGCAGCTATCTTATTGCACATCCCCATTTCCCTGGCCCAATCAGCACAACATCCGAAAAATCAATGGGTAATCGAGAATCTGAGCATCGACGTTGAAAATAAAACAATTGTACGCCTCAATACGGGTTTCGATCTCTACCGCACGAACTTCGAATCCTGCGGCTACGATAATACAAATCTATGGAAAGATATACCCTGCGGGTACTTGAAAGTAAATTTCCCCGTTCGCTGCGGATACCCCACCGAAGAAGATGTTGCGAAGAATGGAAATGCGTTCAAGAGGAAGTGGGGGAGTTGTGATACTTATCCGAATGGGATTGAGGGGGAGAGGGATGTCAATGAGGCGGCGAAGCCATGGCTGAGATGGCGGGTTTGGGGGTTGGAGGAGTATGAGGAGAAGGATAGGGCGCTGGGACCTATGGGGATGTTATTTCGTTCTGCTCAATATCAAGTCGTTCATGGGATTCCTCAGAAGATGTGAGTATATTCTTTTTACCTTTTGCTTCTCCGATTCCCATACGTGGTGGGTTGGATAGATGTTCTTGAGCTTACGCAAGTGCTTCTTTTAGGAACGCGTCGTCGCCAGACTCGTCATCGGTGGCGCAGATGGTGAAAACTTTCAGTGCTACTTTCTCGCTTGACGGAAATTCTACGGGTTGTGCTGGTGATCCACGGAAGGGCGATGATGCGTACTATTGTGCTGCGAGGGGACGCCCGGAACCGGGTGCGAAAGTTGTTTGTGATGGTCCGGGGGCTTTGCTTGGGATTATGAAGTGTAGATTTTCTGCTGATGTGGTTGAGGAAACGATATCGGTTAATGTGTTTAAGGAGAGGTATACATGAGAGTTCCTGTTGTTAAGGAAAGAAAAGTCCAATTTAGCGCTGGCGTCGATGTTGATCTAGACCTCTAACACTACATCATCATTCAATGAAACCTCGTTGGAGGAAATGCAGTATTGTGGCCCGTGAATAACTTAAACTCTAATTCTTATATCAAAAGGATATTTCAGCGCAATAGGGAGATTCATATCTTTCGAAGATATATAAGACTATGCTGCAAAAGAGGAAAAAAGAGCGACGGATCGCGATCTTCTTGAAATGGTGAGAAGCCTCCCAATCAAGATCGATAAGTGTGAATTTTTGGCAGTCCTCTTTTCAAGATATCAGGATGTTAGAATATCCATCTCATTTGGAGACTGGAAAAAACATTTGAAAAGATCCGAGACTCGGCGCACTCTTTAGGTGGTCCGCAACATAACTAGTCTTACCTTAAACTCTCCTTGCCGGCCGCGTTCAAGACGTTGTTTTGGATGTAAAGCAAAATTGCGACTGGAAACATGGCAATCCAGCCATGAGGCCGGAAGACCCAGAATTCTACTTAACCTTAACGTGATGATGATTTTGAAGAGTCTTCGGAGGGAGCTTGTTTCGATTGTCGAAGGAGGGATGGTGACGCAAAAAGCAAGGATTGATTAAGTAATCGTCACGAAGCCAATGCGACTTTTCTTTCTCCTCAGATCATTCTCTGCTTACACAATTTCCATCGATGCCATCTCCTGTTTATCAAGAATCGACCAGACACAGAGCTCTATTTGGTTTGAACTCCGATTGTGGCTTGATGATTTGAGAGTATACTCAAAACTTAAAAATGTATGCTAGCATGGTCATGATATTGCTTGCCAGGACACGAAGCCTATTTGAAAGTATGTCTCGAGTTGATGGGATGACTATTCCCTGATCTCTTTTGGCTCTTAATTTGGTCAATATATACCCGTCGACCTCTTGATTCTCTTGTCAACTTCGGGTTTCCTCTCAAGCTCATTCAAGAATTCATAACCGTTTTGCCCTAGCAAGAAGCCATCGAATTATGCTTCTTCGAATCATCGTCGGGTTGGTGCTATCGCTCGCAAGTGCATCCCATCTTGCTGCCTCGGACGACATGAAGGTATGGCTTGATCACATCCAACAATTTGAGAACATTGTTTAATGCATTGCCAGACTTCCAACATTCAAATATCGCCGCCAGATCGGGACTATCTATGCGATTCCGATAACGAATGCGACTCTACACCTAAGCCCACTGGCGATTTCTGCAATGGCTCGTGGTTTGAGTGCACAAAAGTTGGGGTTGTATTGAAGGCCCCTCCTCGCAAATCTGAATCTGGCTTCAGCATTTGTAGGCGAAATGAAATAGTTGTACCTCAACATCGCGTGTCAAGGGATGCGACTTGCGGCTGTACTCGGGGAATTTGTACTGCTGTGCAAAGACGAACTTAGGCTGGGGCGAGAGGCCTGCAATGCCGCTCTATTTGCCTTCGAGTTACAGTGAGTTCTGTCTTCGATTTCATTTTTGTCCGAAAACTAATTTCAGTGGAGTTCGAGGAATTGGAAGGCTCTGAGTCCTTGCAACCGAATACGCTAGAAACACAATGCCGAGATTGAGCGATACGAACCTTACTTTGCGGCGATATTACTGACCAGGAGTAATGTCCCTATTCAAGTCAAAATTTCTCCTGACTCAGTATGATCGTACTGTGAACCAGTTGATGACAGGTTAATATAGCTCTATGCTTTCGTTGTGTATCTTAGCCATCACAACAGTCGTATTTCTCGGTTTTATTCACTACCATAGCAGCTCCTCAGATCATGCTCGCACTAAAAAAATTGTCTTTGCTTTCGTTATAGTTGCATCGCCTCTCACAGGTATACATGAAGCAAAGGTAGCACGCGTCTGATATCAGTTGCTATAATACACTAAAGCGCTTTCCAGGAGCTCGGCGGCCTCAAATTTTCGCCGACGCAAGATCGCTTCTCCTGCACCACTGACGTCGATTGTGATCCATCACCTATGCAGACTTGCGATTGCTGTGATTGCTCGTATCGGATGTGTGTAGTTCCCGATTGGCTTTCAAATTCAATGCCCTGGTGTGCATTCGTCGCGAACAGAACATGCAAACGGCCCATTCTTGTATCAAGCGATGCTGCTTGTGGATGTGTTGATGGGTGGTGTGCTCAGGTGGGGAAAAGGGAAGACCATAGATCACCCGGATCACGGGCGGAGAGAGCCGTTCCTGACTTATCATATTCTGAGAACTGTGTCGACGGACAAATTTGCGATTAAATTCAAGAAGGCCCATGGGAATATTGCCAAACCGAGTAACGCTAAGCTATTGGAGAAGACTGCAGAGGTATGGGAAGAATTTGTTGCTGGAGGTGGGGGAAGGGTATGTATGGAGAGTATGCCAAGCTCTGGGTTGTTGGCGACACCTGTGTTTGTTTCAAGGGATGAGTACGAAACTATCTACGGACCGTACGCTGGTGACTAGCTTCTGCTCAACAGCACACCTTGTAGTGTTGAGCTAGTTTCGGACGTAGCTACAGATGGGACGTGACAAGACTGCCTTGACGACCCAAGAATATGAATATTTGTATTAGGAAGACGTAACGATGCTGGAAGCATAGAATTGAGATTTTCAAATTTGTGTAAACAGACTGGAAGCTGTACGAGTTCGGCCTGACAGAGGGCTGTAGGAGAGGAGTGCATTGCTGCCATTTCTTCTTCCCGGTGTTCAGATGACCCGTCTTCCCGCTTTCTACCACCTGTTTTCCTTTCCAGCCGGCCACTTTCCTAGATCCCTCGGATTCAACAACGACAACAATGTGGTTCCCGTCTTGTAACGGTGCAAGCTAACGCTGGCGCGGTATCGTTGTCGCAGAGTTCAGACGATACAGTCCGCGAAATTGGGGCTCTAGTTATGCCAAATAGCAACCATCTAGCCAACCGCTTAGCAGCTGCTTCACAGCAAGTAGAAGGTTTGCACGACTAGTGCCAAGAATGGCAAAAGCTCGATCATGCGGTGGTGAGATGCGAGCTCTCCAAGAACGTCGATCGCTTGTCCAATGTCCGAATTGTCTTCTCCGAGCCACAGCCGAGCTTCGTCGGCTTGCTGGTGGATTCTGCGACGGTCAAGCTTCTGCTGGGCCAGCTTCTTGCAGCAAAATCAAACTTTGAACAGGTCGAAAATCCAGGAAAGGAATTGTAGCCCAGCAATCGTTTGCGCACGCAGGCCCCTGCGGTTAGGGCTATTTCTTCCACGTTACCTGACCCATCCGAGCTTTTAAGGAACAGGAAGGTTGTACATGGATGCGGTTAAGTATTCGACAAGCTGGGGCCGCGACCTTACTCAATGTGGCAGCTTAATCTAACAAGCGAACAATGTCAGTACAATTATAGACCAGCTTCTCCAACGCAGGTCTAAGCCAGCAATCCTTTCTTCAAACTCGGCTGCCTATTACCGCTTGAGGCAACTCGAGTTTCCATTATCTCTTCGCCGCAGACTCTAGCTATCTTTTCAAGGGATTCAGTCTTGAACCTTCCCAGATTCGGATATCTCTCTTGCGCCAGTGTCTGACCTCGCCCCTTCTCATTGCTGCGACACCTTCTCAGATGGACAGGTTTATCCTATTAGCTAGGTTCAATCACTATTTTGAACTGCACAGGAGTCCTTTGCGCCATGGATGTCGGGGAGGAAGGATCAAATTCCACCTTCTACCTTTTTCTTTTCTATGTTGACCATGACGGATTATTGGCGTCGTCTTCGAAATCCATGCCGTAGATTCTACAAGCAAACGAGTACTTAGTCGTGTCTGAATCGCTGTGATTGCCAATTATCATTCATCACTGTCTCCTCTTCTCTCAACCTTTCCTCAGGACATCTTCGTTCCTATTCGTTATCATGCGTCTTCATTCTAGTCTTCTCGTTACCATCTCCCTCGCTTATGGCTCAAATGCCATCAAATACGACCAGGCATTTTCTAATCTGCGACTGGTGAAGCAGAACCTGCTCCCAGATGGCACCCCAATGTTCGAGGACCATGATTTAATCGCCAATGTGCGCATTGGTGCCAACACATTGGAAGACATCAAAACCGAATATGTTGAGTTGCCATTGGACCACTGGGATGCAAATGCAGGGACATACAAGAACCGGTTTTGGGCTTCGGAACAATACTACAAGCCAGGCGGACCCGTCTTTATTTTCGACGCTGGAGAAGGCAACGCAGAGGGAAATGTGAACTTCAACAATCCCAATGACATGCAGACAGCGATGCTGATCAAGTTCAACGGCATCGGTATCAACTGGGAGCATCGCTACTACGGCGCTTCAACCCCGACACCAATTAACCTCACCACTCCCGCGACTGCTTTCGAATTTCTGGATACCGAACAAGCCCTTGCCGATGTGCCTGCATTTGCTTGGAACTTCACCAGACAGAGCTTTCCCAATATCGACTTGACCCCGGGTAGCACTCCGTGGGTATTTGTTGGTGGCTCTTACCCGGGCATGCGCGCCGCATTCGTACGCCACGTCTATCCAGAGACCATTTACGCGTCGTACGCATCCTCCGCTCCGGTACAGGCATCTATCGATATGTCATTCTACTTCGACCCAATTTGGCAAGGTTTGAATGCATATGGGTATGCCAACTGCTCTGCAGATATGCATGCTGCGATAATGGAGATTGACAGTCGTCTTGACGACCCGGCAACAAACACAGCCATCAAAGAGAAATTTCTCGGGCCAAACAGCAGCAAGTCTCGGAACGGTGACTTCGCTGATACCCTTGCCATCACCATTGGAAATTGGCAAAGTTTCGGGCCTCGCGGTCCTATCGGCAGTCTTTGCAATTGGATTTCGACAGACCCTGCTACCCAGAAGACTTCCGGTGCTGAAGGATTCGCTGCTTCCAAGGGTGTGGATTACACCATTGATCGATGGGCTAGCTGGCCTCAATTTATCACAGATGTCAACAAGCAGTATCGCACCACTTGCCTGGGATACCAAACCACCAAGACCACATCGAACGCAACTACCACGGAAACTAACTGTGATCTGACATCAGGAGCCAGATATCCAGATGCCGATGCAATTTCCTGGACATGGCAATACTGCACTCAATGGGGCTTCTTTCAATCTGCAAATCTGGGACCACGCCAACTCGTCTCGAAATATAACTCCATCATGCACCAGAGAGACGTGTGCCATGAACAGTTCCCTGACGGCGTAGCATCAGGTCTCCTTCCTGAACTCCCGAAAGCCAACGAAACAAATGCCAACTATGGCGGTTGGGACATCCGTCCTTCAAACACCTACTGGACTGGTGGCCAATTCGACCCATGGCGAACACTCTCACCACTATCTGATCAACCATTCTCAAACCAGTGGAAGGCGATTCAGGACATTCCAAGCTGTGGCAAGGGTGATGCGGACGATGAGAGCCCTATTTTTGGTACTCTCTTGCCCAATTCACAACATTGTTACGACTTCCACACTTCCTTGGCATATACGGCTCCAGCAAGAGAGTTGTTTGCCCAAGCATTGACAAAGTGGTTGGGTTGTTTTGAGAAGCATACGGAAGGAGATATTTCCAATGCGAAGTATACTGGGCCGAGCACGTTGAGGAGGGTTAGCTATCCTCAGATTAATTGAGTGGTGAAATTTTTGGCATTGGAGCGTTGCATGGGTGGCGTTTTGGGGTCAGGACGGAGTGTGATGGCAGTAAGTTTATTTTGTATCTTGCGAAATTATTTTACCGGGTGGCATTGCAATTTTAAATGTAATCGAATCTATCAACTGAGAAGTTAGAATTTGGCCAATGACAATCAGGGAGTACCCAAATTAGGCAACAGCTTTCATTTCCTTTTCTCTTGTCCCCTTTTTGGGTAGTTTATCTAGCCATGACTATTTTACCTCACCTTCATGCACCTTACAACATTCGTCATGGCAAAGAAAATCTTGGTATTGGGAGCAACCGGGCCGTTGGGCATTTATATATGTCAGGAAGCACTCAAGCACGAGCACCAAGTGACAGTCTACGCTCGTAATCCACAAAAACTACCCAAAAACGTCTCAGGGGATGCAAACATCAAGGTAATACTCTTCCTGCATTCTCAACGATCTGTATTCACCAATAATGCAGATCATCAAAGGCGAGATCACAGACGCCAATCTCATCAACTCGGCAATAGCAGGACAGGATGTGATAATCTCTGCCCTGGGTCCAGTACTCGGCCTGCAAGCCTTTTCTCTCCCGACAGAAATTTACTCCGATGCTTACCGTCTCATATTCACTGCAATGCGACAAAACAACGTCAAACGCATCTTTGTTATGGGAACACCATCAATTCAAAACTCCAACGACAAGTACCCAATTCTCGCTACAGTAGCGATTTTCCTCACAAGTACAATAATGCGCCCCTTTTACAAGCTCGTTGTCGCGATTGGGGACTTCCTCGATGAAAAGGAGAACGAGGATTTGGAGTGGACTATGTACAGGGTTGGTCAATTGAAAGACCAGGAAGGAGAGTTGAATGCTGGACATGTGGGTGATGATGGATGGGCGTTTGAGAATTATCGGCCTGGTATTGCGAAATGGTTGATTGAACAGGCGGAGAAGGAGGTTCCAGAGTGGGTGAGGGAGAAGCCGAGCTTGTGGTCAAAGCCGATGGCTGCTGGGAGTTAGTTAGTGAAATGTCTGATAAGGTTATAGTTGGTTCGATTGATTTTTCAATGGGAATACGGAGATAAAAAAGCACTTGCAGATCTCACATATCCACCAGCTCGCCGTTCTTATCGGTCGCTCGATTGAGACGGCCCAGGATGTTTCGATATTGTTCTCAGCCTTGTGCTGTTTCGGATACATGCCCTAATCAGGTCAAGCATTCAGTTTGAACAACGCCACGAATTCGAAACCCGATACAGTTGAAAACAACGCGAGTGCGACCATCCCCATCTCTTTGCCATTAAAGTCTCATCAGTTTTCCTAGGTAGCGCTGCGTCGACCACGTGCGGAAATATATTGAGGCCAGAGTTGTGTCCTTTAGGCGAGCAAGAGTCTGGGATGACGGATCATCCTCCTCACGAAACCATGTCAGCAGCAGTTCCAGAGACGCAAACCCATAAAGATATCAAGAAGGGCGTAATGCTGTCCTCTAGGAAAGGATAACACTCTATCAGCTCCTCGACTTCATTCTCTCACAGAGCCACAACAACTGCACAATGGTGCGTCTAGTTAGCCGTTCTTTCCGAGATGGACGCAAAACCACAGAAATATACACGAAGACAAGGGCAAGGACCAAAATTTCGACCTCCAGGGTCAAATGGTAGACTGTTCCACGATGTCAAGAAAGGGGATGCTCCTCAGCCACGGACGCACAAATGAGCTTTACCAGGTCATGGATATTTAATACACAGAAGGCGACAAAGTTCTATTTATACACGTCTTCGTTTGTGTATTAAAAGATCGCCGCAGAATGGAGAAATATGTGCCTGCTTTCTCCGACATGATGATTCTCGAATGAAAGATGTCCACAACTTGCTGAAACCACCAGAGCGACCATAGTCACGATAGCTATCTACCAACAAGCACACCGATCCCGAATGAACAAAGACACATCATTGCACTGACCATTTAAATCGATTCCGCGAGTCTATTTGAGCCGAATCCCAACCACACAACTCCGAATACCCAAGACATTCCCGTACAGCTACAGTATCGACCAAGAACTCATTGCTTCCATCCCAGTCTCCTTATCTTCATCTCATTCGTCATGATATGGACGCTCCCAGGCCCGAGATCCATCTTCTCCATCATTGCCTCTAATTCTCCTGGCACCGACTCCTTGATCTTGGAACTGCGAACCTTGACAGCAAAGTCCCACATCCTATTGAAAGGCTCATCTCCTGTGCCTCCGAAAATGTATGGAAAGCGCCTCACCATGTAGTCGCACAGGCCATCATGGCGTCCTCTCATGTACGCATCGCGGCACTGTGGATCATGCCGATATATGTGAGGTATAATTTTGTCCACTTGCACGGCGCTCTTGAAAATCGTGAGGAAGGCAGCTTCGTGGTTGAATTGGCTGGTGGTTGATGATTGTCGAAATGAGATCTGAGTTCGCTGTTGGATTCGATGTAATTCCTCGGCTATCTAGAGACGTCCATTGTCGATTCCAGGTAAGCGGTCTCTGGCTTCGGTGACCCAGTATCTGGTTGCTGGTTTCTTTCGAGGATCATCTTGAGTCTTGGATTGCATGGGATGTGATGCCGTTGTGATTATGCGGTATATTTCTTCAGGGAAGGAAAATGTTTTCGTGTATTTGTACACAAGAGACGTGTTGGAATTGATGCTAACATTGTGTTAAGTTGCCACCTAGGTATTCAATTTGCTCTTGCTGTTTGCCATGAGAACAATGGTGGATAGGTGTGGTCTAAAGGCCATCCGATACTGACGGACCAAATCAGCTTATCACATCGCTCTTTTCAAATTTTTGCCAATATTGTTTCCCCAAACTAAAACAACAATTCCATCGTTTTCAACTTCTAGACTTCAATTATGATGCCCTAAGAATCATGAACACCGCCTCAATTTGATACCGAACCAAGCCCTCTCAGTCGCTGTACCTACTTGCAATCTCCACGCTTGCGTTCGCATCAGCGAAGCATCCTATTCCTGTTTTGATATCGAAGACCCACTCGAATTCTCTCAGTGTTCAACTTTTTAAGGTCTTTCGGCAAGCCTTTGACTTCGTCTTTGTCTAGCTCACCCTCTTGGACATCATCCCCAATATCGCTCGCATCGTCGCTGATGTCACTATCACGATCTGTATCATTCGATCTCCCATCTTCCGTGTTATCAAAATCAGAGGACGAATCATCGTCTTCAAATGAGGCGACTCCGCCCATCGCACCCAGGATGTCCTCAATCGCTCCCTTCTGCGCCCCCATACTCTTCAATTTGTCTTCCAACTCCCAATTATCATCAATCACATACCAAAGGTTCTTGAATCTGTGTCCCTCCAGAATTTTCGTACCACAATTTTGCAGGAACCAGTCGATTTGTTCTCCGTCCTTGTCAACATTGATCGTGAAGGTACGAATGAGGATGCCTAAGATGTCAACGATCTCTCTAGCCGATATGTATCTGCTCGCCGCTTCAACTTGTCTTAGGAACCAATCAAGGTTTTCGCCAGTTGCGCCCTTGTTTTCGTGGAAGATCTTCAAAAGGTCGTCGAAGAAATCTGCGCTCTTATCGTCTGTGCCATGCATGAGGGCGTCCTCGAATCCACAAAGGAAATCTGTTTTAGATCGGTCGCTGTTGCCGTCTTCGATCGTCTCGAGGCCTTCCTCCAAGGCTTTTGCAATGTCGGGAAACTTCTTGATGTTCTCTTTCCTGTCTGTAAAGGTTGTGATTCTGCGACGAGCGGATGACGGGGAACTCATGTCAACTCCAAACATGGTCTCGGCTTGTGGGAGCTTTAGTTTCTTCGCGGCTTCTTCAGCTTCTCTCTCCCGGCGCCTTCTCTTCTTATCGTTCGCAGCGCGGACTTCCTTGCACTCCTCTTGGAACTGTCGCTCACCCTCTGCTGTGCGTCTCAAACCCATCTTTTGTTTGATCGTCGCCATTTTATTGTCCATTTTGGTTCGAGCTTGGTTCGCCTCCCGAAATTGTTTGTCGATATCTTCGTATTGAGCTCTCTTCTGCCGGTCTTGTTCTTGAATTTTCGCTTGAAGACTACCTTCATAAATCTCTTTGCTAATTTCTTGTGGGTCGTCAACGTCCATGCTGTCATCCTGATTGCGTCCAGTGGTCTTCTTGATTGATTTTGACTTTCTAGTCCGAGTATGTCGCTTAGGTTTGGCCATTCTGTTTGTTCTTCGTAAACTGCGGGCTTGACGATGAGTAATGTAGTAGAGGAGAAGAACATCGACGATTGAAAATATTTATGGTCCCTACTCAAGTGTTGTAACATCTTGTAGAAACTTTACTAAAAGGCGAACGTCAAAACTTCCTTCTCATTCATTGCAACACGACAAGAGGAGGTAATCGGCAATCGCAAACGGTTTGTCAGTAGTCTAACAAAGAGTTCGCTTTCGGGTAACTTGAGCTCCAACGCGATCTCCACCACAAAGTCCTAGTCAGCTTCGTTAACGAACCGTCCATCAAGCCATGCAACATAAGTTGATCAAAGTAATCTCTGAATTCGCTCAAATCATGCTTCACCTTTTAAAGCATACCAATAGTATCTCTACAATTGCACTGTTCAGTTCCTCAGCACGGACGTTCTATACCTGAGTTAACTCCATCCTCGGATGAGACAAAGATTTCCCGCTTCAGGCTGTTACATGTTGCCTCCAACCTTTATATAAGGTCCTGTTACATATGTCACATCCCAACAAATAACGTGGGCGAAAAATTCCTGGAAATCTTGGAAATTCTTCATCCAGGCATTCAACTATTATCAAGGAGGGTATGAGGTATCTAAATCGATTACGTATCCTTCAGCTCCTGGCTATTGGCACCTATGAACTCATTTGTCGACCCATAACTACGTCAAGTACTTTTCAATACTCTCTATACATGCAACGTTCCTATCAAATCTCGCAATCTCTGGGCACAGGAGCATTCTTCCCGTTCTGTGAGACAATTCAGGAGTGATGATCGTATAATATCCGAGCAACTCTTCATAGGGATCCTTGGTAACGAAGCTATGTATATGCCCAATTCCACAACGCGTTTGTGACTTGCCTGATTTAAGCGTCTAGTATTGGCATGGTAGGGGTAGATGCTGCTGAAGAGAACCCGTATTTCGCTGGAGATAAGCACAGGCGATATTGGTTCACCAACCAATTCTGAAAGTTAATCCGAAGTAATCAGTTACTGCTGGGGCTCAAGGGCTTTTATCCAGGTAAAGCAGCTCATACTTGTTGTAGCGCATCAAGTATCGTTGACCACGTCGAAATGTCCACAGTATTAGCCGAACAAGAATCCTCGAAGGATCTGGGATCTTTCCCAGCACTGATGGTGAATGCCAGCCAGGGTCGAAGACAAGTAATTGCCGTTTCCCACTTCTCAGAAGCTCAATGCCAACGATTGTGAGGGAGTGGTATGGGCCCTGTAGGAATAACGGGGGAAGTATGGTCTGGTGTACTGATTGTGTCGTAGAGTCGGCCGAGCACTCTTTGAGGGGGGACGAGAAGTATCCCTCAACCGCGTCCAAGAGATCATGCGATGCTTTCTTGCCAGCGAAGACTTTTGCCGAACAGGGCATTTTCAGACTCAGAAACAGAGCTTCGGCCTTTAGCAACGTCAGCAAGTATTACACTGCTCAGGCTCATGTATGCCCACTTCAGAAGTGCCAATGTGCTTCCTCGTTCTCTTTATGCCTCCTGTCTCGACTAGACCGTGCGAGTTGAATCCTTGGTCCCACGCCAGCTCAATCATATCCTGGAGTTCCGGTATTGAATATTGATACTGAGACAATATCACCTGGATATTTCGGTAACCACAGAAATGATTTCCTTCTCCTTTGAGCTTGTAAATTTGAATAATCTTATCGTCGCAAAGATACGCAGTCTCGACACGTCGGTCTTGTCGTATGAGATTCGCGAGGACTGGAATCACACCGCTCAGCTTGTTTTGTGACGACTCTGCATGAAGGAGTGCAGCGATGCGCTCGGGCATTTGTTGTTCGAATGCATGAGGACCAAGTTCGCGCTTCTGGTGCCATTGTTAGTCCTGGATGGTCTTTTACGAAAGGGGGTGCCAACTCACTCCAAGCCGACGAGCCTCTTCAGCTTCACCACCCATCACTTCTTCTCTCAAGGATGCATGACGCAGATGATAACCAACTCGCCTTTCAAAACCAAGCTGAGATGAAAGCTGATGAACCGAACAAGGATACGCTGCCCCATACAGATTAAAACCGGATGGACCAATTAACGCACAAGCTTTGAGACAAGCTTTACCAAGCTTTGTGGCTGGCTAGAGATTACGGCTGTGTTGTATGCAGGGCTCGAGTGGTGTGAGGTGATTTGATCGATAAACCAATGCGTCTAAAGTACCAGCGCATGAGTGTGCGAAACGAAAGCAGGGTTTTGGAGATAGAGGTGGTCATGCGTATCGTCTGATCTTCTTCTCCATTCACTTTTCCCTCTTTCACCATACAATCTTGTACTTTTGATCCGTTGAATTCTTCTTTCTGCCCCGCCATTCAGCCAGTCCTTCTGTCAACATGTCTTCTAACAACGTCGATTTGGAAATGCAGCCCCAAGCTCGCGAGCAGATGGTTGTCAGCCCCGGAGGCGATGGAAGTAGTTCCAATTCAATTCAACAGGTAAGCACCTTCATCCTACATAAATTTAACCAGCCGAGCTAACATAGCCAACCGCAGAGTTTGAAAGGGGAACCCAAGAAACCTCGCCTGGGGATGAGAGGAGGTGGAATTATATGTGAGTTAACCGGGCGCAATAGATGTTGAACTAAGAGCTAATTGCCAATAAGTGGATCTGTGTGTTACTGCTCTCTAAGACGACGTCTTGCTAACAAAGAAATAGCTGCGCGTGCTTCATCTGCTGCAAGGTGTGCGAAGATTGCGTCGGCTGTGTGGACGATTGTTGTTGCTGTTAATTTGGAACTGAAGTGGATACAAATTCAAGCGGGAAGTTATAATGTGACATTTGGACTACACAATAGCAAAGGTTTTTAATGGTACATCGTCTCCGAATGCCTCTCCACGCATGATCCCGTGTACGTAGCATTCTCCGACTAATACATGATGATCACGCCTGCGCCTCAGAATATAAGGTGTCTTCCCACCTTTCAGGATAACAACGGTGTCGTTGGAGCGCATAGAATATGGCCCTATACCCAGTCGGCCTGCACTTGTGATAAATAAAGTCCTGCCCCAAGAAGCTCGATGAAACGCTTTGCTGAATACAAAGCTATTCCTGAGCACAGTCATATCCATGCCTCTATCAGGTCGAATGAACATTTGAACCATACAAAATGATTTATAAAGATCCTTGAGATCCAAATCGTCGATGATACCCGCAGTGATCGTCTTCAGGAAAGCTATCAATGGGTCTTCTTTGTCGCGCGGCTTGAGTCGCAAGGCAGCCTTCTCCCAGCAAAGCAACCGGATACCCATGCGCACCAAAGCCTCTACGCCGCGATTCTCGATGAATGTATCAGGGAGGAGACACAGTAATTCGCCACCCCGGCTATATCGTTCTTGCATGGAGTGAAATAAGTATGGTTTGTGGGTCTCTATGACAGCGTCGACCGAGGCACCCTGCGCAAAGAGCGTGGTTCCATCATCTGAGAAACGCAGATCTGAGCTATGATTGTCGGAAGCACATGCAGATATCGGATCTGAAGCGCACAGAAACCCAGTTGCACGTGAACCCATAGACCAATCTGGAACCCATGACGATGTGAAGGAGATGTCTCGCCAGTATGGGTCACAGATTGCAGTGAAGATATCTAGCGTTCCCTTGCTGAGGTAATACACCGCCAATGAGCGGTAAGCCTCCTGAGGTGTCTTCTTGTAATCTGGCGTTGTCATCCTGGCATCGTGGGGGCAGCATAAGCCGAGAAGGGCATATATCTTATCCCTACAATCGGTGGACTGAAAGGTTCTTGTCTCAATCAGAAGATGTAGCAAGTCTGATCGATGTCCATCGATGTAGTCTTGCCGAAGGTTCGCAAGCTGAACCGCAGATCCGGTATCAATTCCAGTTGTGGAACCAATTGCGGTGTGCTCGATAAAATCGGTCGCTTTGAACATATCCCGAACATTCATGTTGACCGAGCCACAGATGAACAACCCTTTTCGAGATACGCATATTTCCTGGATTATCCACATTCTTGTCCACCATTCTCTCCAAAACAACGACTCCAGAGCTTTCCAGTCCTCATGTTCCGCAAATGGAATACCAGCTTCGATCAGATCCGGATACGACATGCTGTCCCCTTGGTAGGATTTCGAAATGGTGCAAATGGTTTGTAAGAGGGCCATCGCACGCGTGCTGCTGCTATCTCCGGGGCCAAGCCACACGTAAACCTGTGATGCTTTGTTATAGACCTCTCCCATCAGCTGGACCTGAGATCCACGTTCTGTAGTATTTTTCTGGTCAATGCACAAAGCGTCAATCCATAGCATGATGAATTCGGTAGGAGAACGAAGTTGTTGCAAAGCTTCATGGAGATTTGTTGCTACAGTAATTTCATAGGAATTGCAGGATATTTTATGTCTCGTCCCTGCGTCTCCCCAGGTGTATGACAAGGCTACGAAGTCGAGCTTATCGTCCAAAGAGTGGGAGTTCAGCTCGCAGTGGATCAGGCTGTCTTTCTTTCCAGGATGAAGTCGAAGCACGCGAATCTCTCGAGGAGTGGAAAGTAAAGATTGTTCATAACATGGCGAGCTTCTTCGACCAGTTAGTTTTGGAAACAACCAGGTGGATTCGTCTCTTACTTCGTATCGGCTGATCCTTTAGGTATTTTAGAGACTTTGCGGCCTTTGCTGGTTCTGATTCGATAACTCGACGAGGAGAATTTCCGCATGTATGATGGATTGACCCAGCTAAGCACAGCGTGACGAATGCGGAGAGCCAGAGCAGTCTCTTCAAGCTGCCTAGGCGATATGAAGCGTGCCCAAATGCCTATAGCCACCACTAACGGTCTCCTCCACTCGTCAGGCGAGGGTATGAATCTTCCACCCTCCAATTTCCTGCTCTTCCAGACCACGAGGCTGACATCACGGTCCATAGCCGTCCACAGTCGTTTGCCACGACGGATTTTTTCGTGTGACGTTCAGTGATGAGATTGATCCCACTTCCAAGTCGCGAAACACCCGTCAGGGCGCTGTATCTGGACGGAAAGATCGAGTGGTTCCCATTGAACGTGGCGGGTATGTAAGGGGGAAGGCTTGGGTATGGTAATGACTATAAATGCTTGTTGAATGTAGAGGTAGTAATGACAAACTTGGTGGGAGGGTAGCGCTTGAAATTTGCGAACGAGTGCCCGTGAACTTCTACGCAGTAGAGCAAGAGTATAGAGATGAATAACTCTTTCATGGGCGTGTAAGCGCCGTGAGAATCCTTCCAACTCGCGTAGCACTGCCTCGATGAGGATCTGAAACCTGAATAGAGCATTATTGGTCTTAGGATCATACTTGACAAGATTTTGTCTTCCATTCTCGGAAACAGCAGATGGAACCAATGAGCATATATTTATTAATGTTTCTGGAAATTTGGTGATGAATGATGAAGACGCGCCTCGGCATGATGTCTTCTACATACCGTACCGTACAACACGCTAGGCCAAGATAGGCATAGGTTGATATTTTTCCTACCCTTAACCTCAAAATCACAACCACATTATAAATCCAGTTGCGAAATTTTTAGATCAAACACAAGTCCAGCTATCTGTGGGCAGATATGAATAAGCAGCAACTCATTATTTCATGTGCTTCTTTTGCCGTATGAATCCTGCCGCCATCGATCTCCTTCATCGACAATATCGAGCCTTGATAACTGGTAAGAAATTGACGTTGGCTAGGATGGTTTCATTTCCATAGTTCGAAAGAGGGCTTATACCCGGCAAAAATGTGATTTTCTCACGAAACAATTACACGGCTACAAACTGGATTTTGCTTACGGAAGATGCCTAGGACCAATTCACTAATCGATCCTGGAGAAGCCTGCCAAGGCTAGGCATTTCACAAGACTTCGAACAGCCCAGATCATCCACAACGTATTCCAATCAAGTTCTCTCCATTGTGCGTGAGTTGATTGATAGAAGAAAGTGAGGTTGATGAAGTCCGTCCCGAACAGGAGGGTAAGACTCACGATGAGAATATGGTACGCCTATATTTTCTTGTCGAGATTCTCCTGGACGATTGTTAGCTAACAGTCGTCCAGGAACAAATAATGGTAAAAAGAGAGGAAGAGAAGCGTGCTTCGACAAGGTGATCCATAAACCGCGAAATAGCTATACAATGCAAAAGTGCTTTCTTCCCAGTCTTCATAGCTTCTCTTCACCTTCAGATCCAGAAATTTCTTGATACCACAAACAAAAGTGAGAGATCAGCATATCTGGAGCTAATGAGTGCCTTTGGCTCGGACAAGATTTCCTGGTCAAACTTGACAAGCAATTCCGACAGACATAATGATCATCTATTAGTCAGGACTGACAAACTCAGCGTCTTCCACTTAAGATCTAGCCTGTTTGAGCTGTTCGATGCGACTTCACTATCTTCGCGTTAGCTTTATCAACTCCAACATACATCCACTTTCATGCGTCAGCGCATCCCCCACTGTTGCCGCGTACCTGGCGCTTCCTGTCGAGTTGGCAGCGAGAAAGCAGAGCCCAAGAACTGCCATTGTAGCCATATGTGGCGCGCCCTGAAGCAGCCAGCCGGCAATCTTAACACCGCCTTTACAGCTTCATTCTCGATGAATTGCATAACGGCATTCGATCCGGTCAGCCCGTGTCTTGATATGGTTTTCAATGCGGGGTGAGCTTAATGTTAGCTCTGCATTGCTTCTTTTCCTGCAGGCCGGCCGACGACAAACGGGAGAGAATGAAGTCGTTAGAAAGCTTGGAAGCGATAAGCAAGATCGCTACGCAAGTGGCTTCGACTCTGGGTGCATACACTATAACTAGAAAGTGGCAAGTAGGAGTTGGCCGACGACTGATAGCAAGTATAAAGGATAAGTTGTCCGCTGGAGCCGCTATGATAACTGCATCGCCAAAATGAAGCTTCTTTCTCTATGCTCCGTTCTCTTGTTTGCAGTTGACCTTGTTGCTAGTTCTGCGTCTGTTCCAGCAATTCATCGAAGGATCAAGAAGCGTGGAGTTGCTAGACCGAAGCTTGCTCGTCGACAAAGCACGTCAACATGTTCCTCAATTATCGCACCCAAGTTCTTCATCATTAGCATGGTCAGTTGTGCAGAAAATAACTTGACAGAAGCAAAGTTCTTAACATAACACAGTTCACATCTGAAGCAGACATCTGGTACGCAGATACGGAGCTCAACCTGTATGCCAACAACATAACCGTACCGGGCTTTTCACCTATCTTCCCGGATGCCCATTGCACGGCCAGTGGTGACGTGTGTCAACTGACTACAGGAGAAGGAGGTGAGAAATTGAGATGCTCCAAATCTGAAATCGGGTACTACTAACAAGTCAACAGAAATTAATGCCGCCTCTACTCTAAGTGCTTTGTGGACATCTGGATGCTTTGATCTCACCTCGACATACTTTATGGTCAGCGGCATTTCTGGAGGCAATCCTCATCATGTGACGACGGGAAGTGTGACCTTTGCCAAGTACGCTGTGCAATTGAACTTGCAATACGAATTCGACCAGTAAACGTCACATTCTTCCTTCCAATCTCGTTTTCTGACAAATTTCTTCAGTTCTCAGGTGCCTGGCAATGATTCTTCTGGATACTTTCCGCAAAATGCCAACTATCCAGATGAGTACTCCGCCCGAGACTACCCAGGAGAAATCTATGGAACAGAGGCCTTCGAACTCAATGAGAATCTCCGCGATCGTGCTTTTTATCTCGCATCCCTGGTTTCTCTCAACGACACCGATAGTGCCGCAGCTTACCGCGCAAAGTACACATATGCGCCAGGTAATCAGCCACCAAGCGTCGTCAAATGCGACTCCGGAACAAGCGACAACTACTGGTCTGGATCTGTTCTTGGAGATGCTTTCACAAACTACACCCTCCTCTTGACTAACGGATCAGGAATCTACTGCGGCACCCAACAAGAAGACAATGCCACTCTCGAAGCTCTTCTCCGTGGCGCTCTTGCTGGAAAGCTGGACTTCGCTCGAATCATCATCATGAGAACTATCAGTGATTTCGATCGTGCGCCAGCTGATGAGACGGAAACGTATCATCTTCTCTTTGCTCAGCAGGAAGGTTTTGAGCCTAGCATCAACAATATCTACATCGCCGGTATCGAGATTGTTAATGATGTCCTGACGTATTGGAACACTACGTATGAGGGCGGCATCAAGCCTGGAAATTATGTCGGGGATCTATGGAACAGTCTGGACAGTGAGGTTGCGCCTGATATCGGAACTGCGGATAATTACATCAACTAGGTTGTATGCGGGTTCTGATTACATGTATGAGCTAGGATCAACATATTATAGGTAGTAATGTCACCAAGGCACAGCCCATTCATCAAACACGAGATTGACGTTGGTGCCATGTTCAACTGACCAATAGGTGCTTACGGAGTCCCGTGACAGACCGCCCACCTTTATTGCATCGCGGGGTAAAATGATCGAGCTCAAGTTATGGTGCAAGTGCGATAGTTAAGCTAGGAGTTAAATCGGAAGTTTTTCAACTGCGTAGCAGCACACGCTTTCCTTGAGAAAACACTGGCTTGAGAGTAGACAAGCGTTTGACACCGATATGTCCGCTCAACCTCATCAGCCCAATGCTAGGGATGCAATATGCGACATTAACCATCCTGATCACAAATACCATCGCACGGCAGCATCCTTGCCAGGCTTCGTTCAACTCTATGCCTCATATCAGTCGTCTTCTGCCAATGAGTATGCAGATACTACGAAACATGTATGGGACCATTTACAACAAGTAGCTCCAGAAATGGGTATGGCTACATAAGCCTTTGAGAGAGATAACAGCGCTGACTGGTGTGCCTTAGGCTGTCTCCCACTTGACTGTTATTGTCAGAACTCTTTACGACAACGTGACGAATGGCAATATTCTCTGATTGGCACTGGACCCAAACATGCCATCAGATTCAGGCCACGGGGGCAAGGGCAAATTTACAAAATGTTGCGCGTCTTTTCTGATAGTTAGTATTCTTCGATATTACAATCTCCCCGCTAAGCATATTTCAGAAGCGCTGTTCGGCTCTCGAACAGGTCCTCACATCGCTGATCTCAATAATGCTGTTGATAATGAGTCTCAAGCTCAGAATTTTGATAATTTCTCGCGTGGGTTTGTCCTATCGCTAAGAGAATTTCAGCGAGCTAATAGCAGGGAAGCAAACATAGGAATACCAACTGCTATCAAATGCTCGAGTTGCGCTCCACCAATGACTTCGAATGATACGACCAAGGTATATCACGACCTACCAGGAGAGGGCTCATTTCGGCTCCTCATTCTCGAGCCGGGTCATATGGAAGACCCAATCATTGTCCAGCTCAGATGCTCAAATCTGGCAGAAGTGATTTCCCAGTTTGAAACCCTGTCATACAGCTGGCAGGAGACTGTGAGTCTATCTATCAGTGTTCCTGCTACAGTGACATGCAATGGGATTGGCCTACCCGTGCAACCAACCTTGGCTGCTGCCCTCCGAAGGCTTCGGTACGGGACGAAGCCAAGAGTTTTATGGATTGATGCACTATGTATCAATCAGTCTGACACCGACGAACGCAATAGGCAGGTGCAGATGATGAGTTTGATATACAAGAATGCGGCACGCACCATTGTCTGGCTGGGAGAAACCCAAGATGGCTCTGCAGAACAAGCGTTCGGACTCATTTGCGAAATCGTCAATGTTTGGACAGGTAAAATCAGCGCTATTTTTAATAAGCTGGGAGAAAGAGGTGCTACACCCCAGTTTCTGCCAGGCTCCGGGTCCGAAGATCTAGAATATCAAGATATGTTTACACAATCTGAAGCTTGGGCATCAGTGATCAGCCTATTCCGATTGAGCTGGTGGCATCGGAAGTGGGTGCTACAAGAGCTGACATTGTCCCGCTCAGTCTTAGCAATGTGGCAGGATTGCGACATATCGTGGTACTGGATTGGCCTAGTGGCTGCCATCGCAGGCTCGCAGGAACACGTCAATGAAAGTTTGCTAGCAATCATGTTGCGAGAAAAGGCGGTGTCACATGCATATCTCATGCTGAGATTGTCCCGATGGGGTGAATTGAAGCCGATCAACCTTTCTTTCCTACGGCTTCTTCGTCTTACCATGGATTTTGAAACCGGAGATCCGCGAGATTCAGTTTTCGCGCTGCTAGGCCTGCAGACGAAAGACCACGACCCAGAGAAACACCCTTTACTGCTAGCGAATTACCATCTCAGTATGGAAGAGCTGAACAGAGTGTTGGCGGAAAGGCTAGCAGAGACAGAGGGCGACCTCGATTTTCTAATCAATTCCCGTTGCCTCAGAAAATATGCTGAGGATCAAAAGAACGCACAAAGCTGGCGCAAAGAACCTTTCGCGGCTGATTTGCAAGGGTCCTGGATTCCGGATTGGAGTCGTCGTTTGGAGCCTATGCTTGGACCGACCACCCTGGACGATTCCTTCACTCCAGCTAAAGGTCTTGCCTACAAAAGCATGATGCCCGCAGATCCACTTCGATTGGCTGTGAATGGAATCAAGGTAGCCACGGTGTTATATAGCGAGGCAACCGAAGATTTTTTCAACTACCTGTTCACCGAATCAAGAATCAAGTCCTCTGGCGCCTTCGGCCATCTCTCGCGAGAATCGATAACCCTCTTCTCTCGCACTCTCACGATGGGGAAAACTACTCTTGGGGGCCCTGAAAGACAGAGAGATGCGCAGCTAGCAGACTTCGCGCGTTGGCTACTCGATTATGCTCTTCACCGATGCGTTCATGGAGACGATGACTGCATGCCCTCACGTTGTGACAGGATTCATTCGTGGTGTCGGAAAGCTGGACCTTCGTGTGTCCAATGTTTTTCTGATCTCTCCTCGGCATCAAAGGGCGGCTCGGAATACCGCTTCATATGTTCGTTTCAAGAGCTTGCAAGCCATCGTCGCCTGTTCGTGACCAGTGGAGGTCATCTAGGAATTGGTCCAGAACAAATGGCGTGTGGAGACATCCTCTGTGTTTTGGGCGGAGCAAATATGCCATTCGTCATTCGCAAAAACGACGGCCATTTCAACCTTGTCGGGGCATGCTTTGTGGATGACATTATGGATGGCGAGGCTGTTCAGAGCATGAGAAATGGCACGACACATCGTGGTCTTTTCGATCCAGAACTCCTACTTACTCGGCTCTACAATTTCGATGCATATCCGCCTGAAGTGCATCAGAGCTTGCAGAACATGAAGAGGGAGATTTTGGAACACACGAAGAAGGAATACGAGGTTCTGAAGGAAGAATTCGTTGAGCTCGCATGAGGATCTCTGCTTCCGTAGACCAAGACTGTGAAGACACCATAGATACAAAAATGGGCTGGCTCACAAGCAGAATACGTATCACAAACATATCTTACGCTCTATAAAAATGATCGATTATCATCGCGGTCATTCGATTCTTCTTCCTCACATTCGACATTCACCAATTCTCGCCCTCACCATTACCATACCAACCACCATGCACCGAATCCATATGCTCATAGACCTCATCAGCTTCTTGCTTCTCTCCGCAAAACCAACACCAATGACTACCACAGATACAAGTCATATGTCCACACCCCATACTCTTCTCAGTCTGTACTTGACAATGCGGACACTTCTTCGTGACCAACCTCAGACTCAACGCCCGCGCCTCAGCTTGAGCCTGAAGCGCAGCTCTCGCTTCCCAATCCATACGACGGCCTTCTCTTTCCATGCGAGCCGTTTCCGCAGCAAGCCATTCGGCTTGACGGCGTGCTGCATCTGCCGCAAACTGTTGGCAGCCTTCGCAGTCCCAGTCGTTGACTTCAGGTGGTGCGCCGCGGGCGCAGACGCGTTCGAGGTATGGTTTTGCCATGGCACATGTTTTGCACCATGCGTAGATCCATTGCCCTTTGTTTTCCACGGCCTCTCGCAAGTTGCCTATGGCGTGGATACCCATACCATAAGCGTGTAATGTTTTTGCAGTTGGTGGCCGACGGCAGAATGGGCATGAGAGAGCAGATATGTTGATCATTTTGCCTGCGGCGTTGAGGCCGTACCATCCGGCTAGACACGACCGGCAGATACCTTGATCGCAGCCGCGTCGACCACAGGCTGCATTGATGTCGGTTTTGCGGAGGTTCGAGAAGCAGAGGGAGCATGTCCCTTGCTCAGTGCGGCGTCTTGAGATCCAGTCTTGCAGCTGGGCGATCAGCTCAGGTGTGTTGTGTAAGAGTTTGCCATCTAACTTCAGGGCTTGCTCGGTGGTGTTAGGAAAGAGCACAACCTGCTTGCAGAAATCCTCGGTACCTGACTGTGTAATCTGATGGAACAACGAGCGACCACTGAGGGGTTCCTTGAGTTTTGTGTTTTTGTTCAATAGAAGCCAATTGGTGGAGTTCTCTTTGGACAGTTTGGTCGTTGTAGTTTCAACGTCCACAATAGTCTTTCGGCCAACTGTGCATCCAACGCATTTGTATACAGATACCTCCAAGTCTTTCGGGCGATAATCGTGGGGATATATGACTCGGCTGAGGCATTGAACACATTCAATGGTAGGAGCAGGGTTGTCCGATCGTTTGGTCTCTGGGAGGGACGACTGTTCGCGACAGTAGTAGCATTTCGCGCGAACATTGAGAGCTTCAGGATGGTATACAATGTACTGTGCTCGGCATGTTTTGGTGAAGCACTCAACCCATGTGGCATCCGAAGTCACATTTGTCTCTTTGGACACTCTTCCTTCGATCCATTGCTGCCGTTCTTCGCCATTTTTGTAGTCCGTAGAAAGACAGTGCCCACACATGTCTTTCTTGCCCATCATTGTTACAGATCGAGGATATAGGCAGGAACGGCAAATAATGAGAGGTCCAATTGGCATTGTTGTCTTCTCAGGCTTCCATCCCACCTTTGCTACAAGCGTGGTTTTCAAGTTGAGCTCGAGCATCTTGTATGACACTAGTCGCTCAAAGAGTTCTCGATCATTCGGAGGTAAGATGTGCTTGAGCTTTTGGCCAGACTCCTTCGCCGAGGTTCTCGCTGCGGTTTGCTCGGAATATGCTTTATCGGCATCGAGAAGTAGGGATAAACAGCTCACGTTCCAGTTCTCGGGGACTTCGAGATTATTCCATCGGGTACGCCAGATTTTCATTTCAGTATGGGCTGATTTGAGCAGGGGTTGGATACCAAGTCTGATGCTGAGCGCCGCGAGAAGTGCTGCTGGACGTGCCGAAAGCATAGTACCAGGGACCACAATGTGTAACAAGATGCCCCAAAACTTACGACCGAATTCTTCCGTTGCGAGAGCCATCGGAATTCTTGGAACTGTGTCTTCCGGTGCATTCGCAATATGAGCCGGAAGCTGCTCAGCAGATTCAACGAAGGTAAGTCGAGTGAGGACTCGTCCAAGACGCCGGAGTATCCTGTAATCGCACGATCGGCCAATTTCCAGCAGCTCGTCGCGGCCAAATTCAGTGATCGGTCGATCATCCTCATCTTCGTGGGCATCGTCCATGCTGCTGGTCTTGACGAACGCTACAGTGGGGTCAAGGTAGACGCACGGGAATTGTTGAGATTTTGGAACGGAATCGATGGCCTGCTGTACTTCTGCTGTGTAGTCATACGACTCTTCAAGCCATTTCTTCATTCGCTCTCGTTCCTCGGGGGTTGTGATTCTATCAACCTGGAGACCAAAGGATGTGATCAGAGCATCTCGAGCAGAATTGTCTCGATCATTGCAGACAGCACGCCATAGACTACCGAAGATTGGGTTCAACGACATTGCTGAGACATCATCATTGATGATTTTTTGAAGGTGTTCAACGACAAGTTTTTTGTAGCCCTCATCAGATTTGTATCTGGCAGCGAAGTCTTGGACTGGGATTTCCCGCCTCGGCATGAATTCTTTCAGTACGGTGGAGTTGACTGGAAGCTCCTCGATGTGGCTAGGTACTGCCTTACCTGCAGGTGCCGCTTTGCCTGTTTTTGGCTTTGCTTTCTTACCAGCCTCCTTCCTGACGTGTTCGATCCCACCAGGGTTTTTGAACCGTGCCAACTTTGCTTCAATATCAGCGACTACAACTCCACTTTTCTCAACTCCCATCCATGCAAGCAAAAGATCCACAGTAACCTGAGCAATGTCTTTTGGGGAAGATTTCTTCAAATAGAAGCAGGCGCCTCCGGTAATGGTAGAAAGGAAGGTGTAGTAGTCTCCGTCCACTCTCTTCATACCAGGCTCAAGGATTGAGAACACCTGTGCTCGCTTCTTCCCCTTTTCTTTCAAGGCCAATGTCCTACCTCCATGCACCCAATCCGCGAACTCTTGACCAAAGCCGCCGTATGAAGTCGAATCAGCCAAAGCTTTCTGTTCCAACAGGTGATTATCGTTTGTAAACCCTGTCCCATTTGCCGTTGTATGTGGAGGAGCGTCTGTATAGAGCAAGATGATAGTTGTCGCCTCCTCTCTCATTTCCTGATACGCCTTCGCCAAGCCGGTCTTGGTTGCCTCAGGATAGTCGCCTCCTCCATTGGGATGAATGTGTTTGGAGGCAAAAGCGAGGTCCTCGTGGGACAGCTCGTTTTCAAGAGCTGGATCTTTTCTTGGCCTTTGCCACCCAATCCATTGGATTAGGTCTTCGTCGCCATAGTCGCGGTATGCAAGGAGACCGATACGAGAGAAACAGTCTGTGAGTGCTGATATCGAAACGATTTTGGGAATGGAAGTTTGAAGAGAAGTAAGATAATCGCTCATAGAATAAGTAGCATCGACAAGAATGAGGAGATCGTAGACCTCTGTTGCTGAAACCATAGCTGGGTACAGGTGTGACTTTCTACAAGCACAGGATAATCAGGAACTGATTTGAGGAAGCTGGGGCTGAGTGTCTGTATAAGTAGTAGCTGAAATGAGTCACGTTGCCTGTTCGAGACACCGCGTCCTCCCGCCCGCTCTTCACGAGAAGGCGGTATTGGGGGCTGGCATTAGTCACTTCACCCAGCCTCGATGAGGAGATTTACGAATGTTGTTGTTGTTGCGTTGGGAGGCTCGCGACGGGGGCTTTTATTCTGGCTCTTGCCGAATTGGGACTGGTGCTGAAAGGCCACCTCCGTCGCAACACCTTCAATTTTTCTTCCTGTGCAATCATCTCGCGCTCTGGTACCAAGAAGAAGAGAGCCTTGATCTCAATTCTCTCAGCATGTCCCCAAGAAATCGAGCGATAATTTGAGTCCCCGAACCACCTCATACGCCGTCTGCTCACAAATCCCGGTCATCATCTTGTTCTCATTTCTCCTAAGCATGATCATTTGCCTAGCATCTAGACCCGAAAAATTGTTCTGTTTAACGGAGAGATCAAGGCCAGTACGCCATTGACCCGTCTCAAGTCCATGCAAAGACTCCGGCAGGTCGCATGAAAGCTAAAGGCAAGATTTTCTACGTGCACTGATATATGTCTTCAGGGTGACTATTGAACGATATCTAATCGTCTTTCTCATCATCCATTTGGAATATACCAAGGAGCGTGATCTTATGGTCTGTACTTCAAGTTCGGAGCCTGACCACTATTGACTTGTCACGTGCAGCATGGCGGAGTCCTCCTAGTTGAAGTTGGCGGTCTGACATCGAAAGTCTACCATGACAACAACATCTATCACTCTGCTGCTACTATCAGCCCCTTTCACTTTGTTCTCCTCGGTAGAAAAATCCCACACTCACCATGAATCCGGAATTGGTTGAAAATACCGTGCTGCCAAAATATCGCTATCAGCCACTCGAAGGCCCAAAATGGATTCGGGTCGTTCAACTACAGCCTTCTACTTCCCCCGAAGCACCTTTATTATGCAGAATTGTTCACATGAACCGAGAACGTCTGACACTGTCTACCGATCGATGTATGAATCATTACCTCGGGGTATCATACGTCTGGGGCGAGAACCCGATATTTTCCCAAAACCTGATCTGTTGCCAATCCGAAGGGAATTCATCCATCAAAATCACCCCCAATGTGGAGACGATGCTGCGGCGCCTTCGTAAGTCAACAAAGCCGATCAATCTATGGATCGATGCGGCTTGCTTGGATCAGTTGGGTAACAGCTTGGAAATTCAAGAGCAGGTTCAGATGATGGGTGAGATATACAACGAGGCGAGGAAGGTATTGGTGTGGATGGGGGATGAGGAGGGTGAAATTGCCAAAGTATTTTCGTTCTTCCGGACCCTCCAGTGGCTTGAAAGACAAATCTCGAACGGCTCTCTGACCGATGATACAGCACGTGAAACGCTGTTCAAAAAGATTCTCAAAGCATTCGGTTCCGATTTATCTACAGCAGTCAAGCAGTTCCTCGATAACCGGTGGTTTCGACGACGCTGGGTGCTACAAGAGCTGGCCTTGAGCGAAGAAGCAACATTCTGCTGCCACGAGGAACGGATACCTTCGAAAGTCTTGTCTGCTAGCTTCAGAATAATTCAGAAGTTTGGCCTAGAAGCGTATTGCGGACTCGATAACGAGGCACAGACCACACTGCAGATGGTCACGTCTTTGAACGGTGGCCGCCGTTTTGTCCTCGACAATTTGTGGCACTTCCATGCTTGCGAATGCTTCGATCCAAGAGATAGATTGTTCTCATTAGTCGGATTTTCACAATCAGAGAAGGGGCAAATAGATCATGGTGCTACTGTCAACTACTCGATCTCCACCGAACGTACTTTCTTAGATTTTGCTGCCCAAAACATTCATCGCGGACGTCTTTGGAATGTGTGTCAGCATGCAGTGGCGTTTGGACCGTTGAGGTTCAAGTGTAACACTTTGCCATCCTGGTGTCCGGATTGGTCGCAGACCAGAGACAACGAGAAATCGCAAATCGGGATGAATATTGACATGGGGTCCCCACCTGCAAATACAGTTGACAACCCGGTTATATCTGGATGGAACAAAGATTCGCGTTCCATTCTCATACGACAGCCTTTCGCCGCTGTGTATCGATCCACAGGGAATTGGCCCGAAGATGTCGTCTGGGCAGATGTCATGCGTTTTCTGGTGCCCCTATTGCCCTCAGCATGTCTCGGCCCCGAGAAGCTTCTAGCATCGATTTTGTGCCAGATGGTGAAAGACCACATTGATACCGGCGTGCTAGGGGCGATTCCTTTCACCTGCTCCGAAAAAACCACATTTGTCGACGGAGACGTCATGGCTTCCGAATGCAGGGAGAGCGCTGAGAAATGCATGGAGCACTATTTGCAACGACTTTTTCTATCTCTCATTTTTCCTTGTGGTACCTCTCCTCTTTCGGAGATGCCAGTCATCGTAAAGAATTTCCTCGACGACAATCTTCTGCCTGCAATAGTACGTGTACTGAAGGAACACAAACTCTTTTCCGCAACGGCCACTCTACAGGACTATACCCACTTCGATAGTCTTGGTGAAGCCTTGACACGAGATCTCCACTACTATGAGAAGGGGGCCGAGATCGCCCATCACTCTGGCGTGTCTTATGACCCTCATCATGTCCTCTATTTCGGGCTTGGTCCCGCCAACTTCAGCGCTGGAGACATGATCTTGTTACCTTGGAGCAGTGTAATGAACAGGCCTGTGTGGCCTCTCGTCCAGATTGGTACAGGGCCCACTTTCGCTCTCAAACAGCAGTCCAGATTGCCCGTCGAGGAAATTTCGAGTCCAGGATCGGCCGTAGATCAACAAGACATCACATGCAATCTTTCTAGTGACGAGACAAAGACAACGCCAGCACATCCGCTCGAGAAAGCAGCCGACATTGAAAAACTGCATCGTCATGAAAAAGTACAAACTGCCACCCTCCACGACGTCGCCATCATCTGCTGGCAATCTCACATCATAACCACAGCTCTGCAACGAAACCACCCACTGTTGAGAAATCATCGCGACATGAAATGGCATCCCGTCAAGCGTCTAGCAAGAATGGAAAGCCTGGGTGCTTTTGATATGGAGGAAGTTAGTAAGAGACAGGAATATTTTGTTAAGCTTATTTGATAATGAGACAGAAATTGTACTACAAATGATTGGCGATGTCTGTTCAAGCATAAATAGTACCTTCTTCCTGTGGCGAGGCCACAACTGGCTCCTCAATTCATTGCCACGTCCCAAGAAAATTACGAAGCTAGCTTTCATAGTATAACTATCTTAATTCTAAATGCGATGTTGAGAATTTTCTGGCAAGATTGTGTTCCAAATCGCTAGAAATTTATCGATGTTGATCTCTAGTTGGGTGTATTATCTTGCTTTTAATGTCTCCAGGGTGGTAACGAATTGATGAACTGACTGTGAGCCTATTTTTTCACATATCTGCAACCTGCTTTCGTTTGATATATGTGAATTCAATGTTTGTGCCTATTGAGAGTATGACATTTTGTAATTGAATTCATCATTTGGGGGATCAGGGATTATAATCGATTCGTAGTACCCTCAAAATTCCAACTCCTCACACTCAATACCACACTCCACACATCTCTTCACCTGCACACCCGTTTCTGGATCTTCGACTGGTACACCCCATTCATGAATATGTCTATCGCCCTTCCTCTTCACCACATCGCCAAAATTCGATGCACCACCATCATCACCAATACCCCTACTCCTCTGATACGCTTCCACCCTCGTCTTCTTTTTCAACTCCTTCAACTTTGTCTTGAATTTCTGATCCTTCCGCTGCCTCTTGACAACCTGCCGCGACTCAAACTCTTCATCGAGTTTCTCCTGACTTCCCCACTTGCGGTCTGAGAAAGCGTATTCCTCGACTTGATAGCGGAGAAAGAGATACATAGTCGCCCATTGCGCCTTATGTGGATTTGGCTTTTCGAGACGAGGGAGGAGATCTTTATCATCTAATTCTGGGTTCGTTAAGAGATAGTCCTCCCGCGCCTCCGTTTTTGTGAGGAGAGAGTATTTCTCTGGAAATTTCTCTTTGCAGGCGTAGCACACACTCGTTCCGAAGATGTCGACCCATGCGAAGTCTATTTCCAGACTTCCACAATCACGGCATTTCTTTGTAGGATTGTCTCTATCGGCGTCGATTACGGAGATTCCTGGTTCGAAGGGTCCGGCTTTGTTCGCACGTAGCTTCTTAAGTAGTTGTAACCGTTCCCATTCTTTCATTGTCATGTTTGCTGGTTTGCCCTTTGTTGGATCATCCTCTCTCCGTCCATGTAATTGTTTATTGAAAGGGTCATCTTGGTTACTGAGGAAGCCACCCTTGGTATCTGTCATCTCACTGAAGTCGTAGTCGATGTATGAGTTCTTCTCGAACTTCTTTGCAGCTTTGAGGGGAGCATCGCTAGGTATTTTGGAGGGAGATGCGGCATTTCGGAGGGTGGTGGGTGTGTTCTTTGTGCCGGAGATGAGAGAGTGAGGACGCTTTTGGCCGGATGTGGTAGCTTGGAGAGGATTTGAGAGGTTCTGTTGGAGGCGGTGGGCTTTTGCTTTGAGGCGGGCTTCTTCCTAGTGATGCCGATTAGTCTTGATTAGTGCAAGTTGGAGTGGCTGTACGCACAACTCGTCTCACTTGCTCTGGAGTAAGAGGGTTGGATGGGAGAGATCCCGAGTGGGTCGCCCGTGGCGGCGTTGATGGTCGTTCGGCCATGGTGTGTACGCAGAAACGGAGGAATATGGAACAGGCAATCGGAATCCTATATATCCGGAAGGGGAATTGATCTTGCGCGTGTACAAAGAAAGTGTTCGGATTGAGTGGCGGCCTCTTGAATCGTGACTCCGCGTCATCGACAATGTTAAGCACAGGCCAGTCTTCATTTCTATATTTGTACTTCTCACTTTTCTCCTTGAGATCAACATCGCAACAACAACAGTTCATCAGCATTCATTGCTTCGGGTTTCTTTCTCCTCTTCCTCGAATAGATGAACCTCTTAAGCATACATGTGCCGCTTCATAGACGGATAACGCCTGGTCCGATACCAAAAGCCATAAACCCGGTCCATGTATACGATACTAATTATACTGCATAAAGAGCCTTGTCCCTTTCAACCGGGACCGATCGCGACCGTATAGACTTTGAGTAACTGCGCTTCTACGCCACCAGAGCTCTCTCTCACCATGGAGCATTTCCTCCCATCATATCTCCCGGCCTGATCTCAAATTCCACCTCCTTCTCTCCCTGTCCCTCATTTCCATAGAAAATGACCTCCACCGTTATCCTCTTATCCACAGCACAATCTTCAAAGAACAAAGCACTAGCAAACCACTCGTTGACGTCTTCGCGGGATGGCATCCGGTCGCCTTGATAGTGGAGGCTATATCTGAACGGATTTTCCAAATCTTGCTCGAACCAAACTTTGGTATTTCTGTTCCTCGTCCGTTTTGACACGCTGCAAGCTTGTTTGTCCCGTGGTGTGCGGGGCCTGGGCTGGCGGACATGATCGTAATCGACTGTGAGTGAGCGGCCGCGGGTTTCGGTAATGGTTGCGGACATTTCTTGATGTTTTTGGGAGGGAAATCGTCGATGTTATGGGCTTGTTTGAGGTGGTGACAGCTTGCTGATATAGTACTGCGAGTGGTGCTGAGGCCTTCGATATCGTCTTTGATGACAGGTGAGCGTGGCAATATATGAGAGTTATGATTTATGCCATCCATGAGCAAGGTCCTTATATATATGTGTGTGTGTATTCAAGTAGTGATCACCGCTAGGAGTAATAAACTCCTGACTCTGCCAGCACATATCTGCGAATTAGCATAGCCCACCTCTCTGCAATACCCTTTAAGCATATTGGTAATGCTTCGGACATGGCGAACAAGAACCAAATCGAAAATTTTGCAGCTGTTTATAGAGGCTCGACTCAGATTCATCATAGTTAGCAACTTTATTGTCAGCGATTAGAATGACAGTCGAAGGTGTGGCTGTTGTGTAACGGCGTACTTGATCGCAGGGCGTATGGAATTACCTATACTTGCCTATTTGGGAAAGGTAAGGGAAACTGACTCAGCGGGATTTTGCCGGATTTTCGCCACCACTTCAACCGCGTTGACTTACAAACATCTTTCTCATACAACGTCGACCGCTTCATCGGCACGCTCTGTAAAGTCATTATATCGAACAAGAGGCTGAAAGAAGTGGTATTCCGACTTCAATTTATGCGTTTTTCATCTCTGTAGACCTTCGCAACGTTCACTGACGAGCGAAAGCATGATGGACACGTCTTTTCGCTCACAACAGTAGTCTCTCATAAGATCAAGTCATCCCTCAATTATGTGGTGTTCCGACATACAGCATTTGCAACGATGTTGCGAAAGAGATTGATTCCTCCATGTTTCACATTCAATCCTTCGATATGCACCGCCTCACCAACCAATCTCGTATTCGCCTCAAGCATCAGCGCTGTGTGCACGATCCCTCAAATCTACCACGTATGAACGCCAGTAGTTTCACAGATCATGTTCTCTATGTTCTATAGACTCGACCTGCAGCTTTATATCTCTCCTGCCCCTTAAATCGACAATGTTGTTATCACACTGTGTTAGCTGCTGCCCTCAATCAATCTGTCTCTCCCACCAAGACTTATGTCAGGCTTTCTTCCTATATTTCTATAGAGACTCTCTCGCGTCTCGTTGTGCCTTATAATGAGTTTCCTGACGAATAGAGAGCGAACATGAAACGACTTGGGACGTAAGTTATATTTCTTCGATCGACTGACCACTCCCTCGAAGTGTGACTCACTCTAAACCATTCTAGTTCTAATTTGGTTTCTAAAGCAGGAGCGAAACCGTCCATCTTATTCAGATCATTACAAAAGGGGGGATGGAGATCCGGTGTCACCACCTGCGCAGCGAGCATCGCTTTTGTGTTCCTCGCCAACTTCTCCGTCACAGCTCGAGCGTTGACAGCAGATGGTGCCAGTCCTGATGATAGACCTATTCTCTATGAAGGAGATTGTAACCAAGCTCGAAAATACAATCTTTTGGTACATTTGATCATCAACGTCCTCAGCACCTTACTTCTGAGCTCTAGCAACTATTGCATGCAAGGACTGTGTGCAGCAACACGAAAAGATGTTGACTTTGCTCATTCGAGAGGAGATTGGCTTGACATAGGAATAGTGTCATTCCGAAACCTGGGCCGGATCAGTAAGACGAGGGTAGTCCTGTGGTGGCTTCTAGCAATATCATCATTGCCCCTCCATCTATTGTGCGTTGACTGCCCCCGGAAATCTGTGAACAGGTTGACTTACACTCTCAAGCTACAATTCCGCTGTGTTTTCTACAATCAGTAGTTATCGCAGCCGTCCTTTCTTCGTGGACCCCGCCTATCTGCAATTGGCCAATAATACAGGGAATCCAACTCTGTTAAGCCGTCCTGAGCGAGTTCTCGCCAAGGGCAATGTTTTGCACAGGCTGAACATCAGCGAATGCATAACAACGTATGCCAGTGATCCTCAAACATCCTGGGGAGATGTCATCATCGTTGTCGATGTTGGCAACTCGTCGAATGTACCCCAAATGCTGGCCACGCCACACTTGTTTGGAGCAAAGTACATGGATTGCCCTACAGATCCTTATGGCTGGAGTAAGTAAATATCCTATTTCCTCAATTAACTTTCGCTTGCTAAGATCAATAAGTCTGCTCACAAGACGGGAAGAACTCATGCGACTGTTCAAAACCAAATCTTCGCACCGGAGTCTGTTCCGAGCGGGCTCCTCGCTGCAAAGACAGATTGCAGAACATCCGCTCCAATTCATCTGGCTGGAGGCCCTTCGAGCAATTACCTATTCGAGCTGTCGAATCTTGCTATGCACAACAGCTTCCACAAATTTTGTCGACTGCAGTTCAGTACTCATCTTGCTATTATTGTCTTGTTCCTGACCTTGGCCAAGGCAATCGCCATGTACACCGTCTTACTCGTCATCAAGGAGGCCCCTTTACTTACTCTTGGCGATGCGATTGCATCATTTCTTTCGAACCCAGACTCCATGACTGAAGGGATGTGTCTCCTGACTGGAGCAGATGTTAGGGCAGGGGAAGAAACATGTCCTCTGGAATTGATGCGAATACTGCGACCATTCCGCAGTACCCGATCCCGTTGGTTCTCAGCAGCAAGCAAGATGAGGTGGATAGTATCTATTCTGATGTACGGCATTCCTTTCATCCTTCTCCTTCTCCGTCATCTCGAATAACAAACCTTCAGATATCTCACATCCATCACACTAAGCGCCTTCTTCCTTGCCTTTGCCTTGAAACATATCACCCTTAACTACTCCGCACAACAAGCCCGTCTATCCTCGCTACTGGCACTAGGAATCGGTAAAGTCGACAGCCTTACCTTGATATCATGGAACCTCCCTTCGACGGGCACAGGCGGTCTTATTCTCAACGTTCTCGTCGCCAATGCTACACAGCCTGTCCTCTCATTTTGTTACTTTGCCTACAATGGCCTCTTCACCTCAATGTCCGCAGCTCAGGAATGGGAGGGATTCGCCATGAACAGAAAGGGTTTATGCGTCTCTGCGGAACCACAAGGGGCGCAACGATCCACCTACTTCTTGCAACTTCCTTATCGCATGGCGATCCCACTTATGTGCGTCTCTGGCCTCCTGCATTGGCTTGTCTCACAAAGCTTGTTCCTGGTCAGCATTCAGTCTGTCCCAGCAAGCATAGAGACAGGAAGTGGCGACGACGAAACAACAGAAGAATTGACCTGCGGGTATTCTCCTGCAGCTATGCTGGCCGTCATTATTGTTGGCATTTTGATGGTGATTGTGCTCATGATAGCTGGGTCCCGGAGGCACAGGTCAGGGATGCCCTTTGTTGGTAGTTGCAGTCTGGCTATTGCTGCGGCTTGCCATCCTGATCCGGGAGGAAAGGAGTTTGGTAAGGAGATGGATGCCGCTTTAGGAGAGGTTCAATGGGGCGTCATGGGATTGAGTGGGGATGGTATTGAGCATTGTGGCTTCTCATCTGAAGATGTTGCCTTGCCAAAAGAAGGTACTTTATACGCATAAATAGTACCTGGATGATTACTTCAGATATGTCAAGCTTGGTCCGGGGCGATTGACTTGTCATAAGATACGTGTAGTTGATCACCTAAGTACAGTATCCTCACTGAATGTCTTGATCTCATAGAAGTCGAACGTGAGAAACGTAACATGAGATAATCACGAAGAAAAGAAATAAGAGATCCTTTCCAATGCGTTCTTATATATTTTCTGTGATTCCCAATCGCTCTAAATTTGGTATTACACAATAACACAACCAGAACAGTCACAACCTCAACCGTCACAACTACAATCACCGCAGCAATTGGTATTACATGATAACACAATCAGAACAGTCACAACCTCTATCGTCACAACTACAATCACCGCAGCAATTGGTATTACAAGCTTCGGAAAACCATTCGCAGCTCTCTGGAGAACAGTTGTAATCTTTCAAGAAGTCTTTGCACCAACCGCATGACCAATATTCTGACCACGCTATTGAATATGAGGTTTTACCTAGATATTGTTCGGCTAATGTATAGGAAATATGGTTTCGTTCTGTGTGTTAGGCGGCTATGATACAAGCGTAATACTCCGAATGTTGTCCAGTGCCTCACTGCTACTCTAATCAAACTCGACCTGTCAAAGGCGTCAGGAGAGACTGGTCAGAATGCACTACATAGATGCTCTTTTATCTTTGTCGTATCAATGTGCAATATCTGAGCGCCCCTAATCACGCACCGTTAAAGATGACTGAGCCACATATAGTACCAGCCACGGTTGTAGAGACGATGAGATAGTCGTTGGGAGGATCTGACAACGTTGTCCCATTGCTTGGTTGGAGATAATCTGTTCACGGAGAGAAGTTTGACAAAATAGTCGAAGTTTCGGTCCAGCATCGGTGCGTTTGGAGACAGATGAGATTCCAGCGCGTATTCCCATGGTTTGACTTTGTTGTAAAGTTGGCCTATCGACAATGGTCCAGTACAAGGTGCCTGGGTACGTAAGAGAATATCGATATGAACACCACGGAGTCGGAGTTCTAAGCCATGTATATGATAGAGCATCGAATCTTTGATGTCCTCCTGGGTAGTGTCGTTGATTTCGCTGATGAGAATTTGCTCTAGCAGGTTGTTGTATAAAGGTGGAAGTCTCCAATCGGGTACCCACGATGGCAGACTGGAAAAGGAGCACCCCCTTCTCGAGCCAGCGTAATGGAGCAAATCGTACTTGGTTGAATAGAAACTTTCAGTAGAGCTGTAGCTTGAAAGTATCTCTGAAGCAAAATGTAGATAGAGCTGTTCTAAGGATATCGTCCACATTCGGGTATGCATTCTCTTCAGGTATCTGCCCCCGTTTCGCGCGTTCTACATCCCGGAGAATGCGTCCCCAGTCTTCATTCGTGAAAGGTCGCCTTGGTGTCGTAGTTTCCTCCCGGTATGTTATAGCTAGCGTAGTACTCATAGGCTTGTAATCCGATCCGTGTTCGTTTGCGTGGAATCTACACCAAACTAAGCTATCGGTGAGAGCTGGTAACGCGAGGACGAGGTCGACTATACTGCTTGCTTCTATTCTATTAAATGTAAGCTCTTCTCTGGGAAGGAAATTCGAGAATTGATATGCCGCTATGAACTCGATAATCGTATCCGCTTCGTTATGTCGTCTTATCTCTGCGACTTCCTCGCCTCCCTATAAGTAGTTATGTTGATTGAAATCCCCTGTGATTAGGAGTTCTGTCTCGTGTTCAACCTCTCCTACTATATGTCTAATTGTATCTTCTAGTAGTTGAAGCCGTTCTATCACTGCAGTTCTGTCACGCTCTCGATGTGCTTCTGCCGGTGGCACGAATACCGAGGTTGTGAAGATTACTTTCTCTTGGGTTTTGATGAGGATCGCTACAATTTCAGGCGGCGCAATCAGGATTTGTTGGTAGTCGAGTGTTTTCCGAGCCTATATCATTAATCGAATCGGCCATATGTCGTCTCTGGAGCGTGTCGGTAAACCCTGAATAAAGTTATTATTTGTTGCCGGCGCTGCCATTACTATCCCTGTCCACGTTTTGAAGCAATGCGGTTCTTGTTATAGTAGCACGTCAAACCCTTTTACAGATTCATCATTGAGTAAACTAGGTAGTGTCTCCTTTCTCTTCCCAGTAATATATGATAGAACGTCGAAATATCCTCTTGTTATTGCGTTAGTTGCGCTTAACATTGATAACGCCCGCGGCTTTGATCCATCGCCTTCTTGTATTTAGGGCATCCTGTGTCCGTTGCTCGATAAGCGTCTCTATAGTTGCTATATTTAGGACGTTATTACGCACAATTGTGTGCTTTATGGCCGATAACCACGCAGTTAGTACACATTAGTTCATTCCTCTATCGCGTTCTCATGTGTCCGAATTGCTAGCATTGGTAGCATCGTGTCGGTCTTCGTCGATACTTATACGGGCTGACCTAGGCCAGTTCTCCGCTAATCTCGAGCTGTTTTAGCGCTATGTTAGCCTCCATCTTAGCGCTAAGGTACACAAGGATCAAGTAGTAGTTCTTGTACGGGTCGGGTTTGCTAAGCTTAGAGATCTTTATAACCGCAACATTTTTCTCCTCGTAAATATCTACTTTCAGACCGCTTTTTAGCGTAATTAGATCTCCATTTAAAATTACTACTTCGTCCACGCGATCCACCTTGACCGGGTACCACTTCTCGCCTTGGATAGATGCGCCAGGGAAGAACTTGAACTACTGTACCTGGTTCTGATCGTATTACCTGCTCGTCCTTTGTAGACCTAAGAATGACTCTGGCAAGCTTTGTTTCTCTGCCAATTTTCTCAATTCCTGCAATCTGTATGTCCTTTATAGCTTGCCCTTCCGCTATGGTATTCTTTACTCTCTCTTTTACCTCGATAGGGTTCGTGAGGCCAATGTGTGTGTGGCTTGGGCGAAGTTAATAGTTAGGCCTGGTTTGCTAATCGATAATGTGCTTGTATTTGTCGCTTGCTGATTGATGGAAGTTAATAGGGTTACTAAGCTAGTCCTAGCTACGGTAGCATACGACCTTGCTGGTGAGCTTATTGGTGAGTTTGCCTGTGATATCTGGTATGTAGTAAGCGATTGTTCTCTTTCAGCTGTTGTGTTTCTTGGAGGAGTTGGCCCTTGAGTTGCTGGGTTTCCTGGAGGAGTTGCTCCATAAGTTGCTGGTTTTCATGGAGGAGTCGTTCGTTTAGTTCTTTCATCTCGTTCTGAAACACGTTATCACGTTGTTGAATAATGCTCTGCAAGCCGTCGATGACCTTTCTATTGTGTGTCGCTTCGCCTTGAAGCTGTACTAGAATTCTGAGTATCTCCATAACTGACATTTCGCCGTTCATCTCGGGTGCTTGCGCCGCAATCTCAAAATATTGCGGGTTCGGTTTGATTTGATTGGGTGCGCGCGCGTGTGCAGTTGTCGTTCTCGCGTCGCTGTGAGCGCAAGCTTCGGTTGATCGCCACCAACAACGCGGTTTCGACCTAATCCACGCTTCTACAGCCCAGAATTTCTAGTGCTTGCTATTACCGTCTATCATAACTAGTCACGCAGATCCTTCACAAGGGTGTAGCAGGAGCGGGTCGGCGGCCTCCCTGCTGGCGGCACTTCTGCCTATCATATCTCGTGATGCGGCTGCGCAATGAGGGGTTGTTCAAGGATGCTTGACTGCTGTCCAGAACGCTCACCACATCTGCAACCACAAACCATACTTAATCTAAAGCGACAGCCTTCGCTACAATATTGCCGAACCTCACTCTGCAACACCCCCACATTGTCGCAAACACACTGCCTCAGTGGCATGACTTACTTCGATCGAACAACGTGAATCCGCGTTTCCTGTGCGGATCGCTACTGCATCGAGATCCTCAACCGCTCTACATTCATCCCCTGATTCTTCTCCATCAAAGGAAAGTAACGAGTCCGCAATCGCGCTCAGCTTCCTCTCTACGACTTACAGTATTCCGTTCCCAACATGCGTCTTCTCGAGCAGAGAAGCAATGGCGAGTTCAGGCTGACGAAAGACCTCATCGATAATATTCCTCCCTACGCCATACTTTCGCATAGATGGGGAGCAGATACACAGGAGGTCAACTTTATAGATATTATCAATGGTACTGGCAAGGACAAGACTGGCTATGACAAGATCCGGTTTTGTGGAGAACAGGCTAAACGCGATGGCATGCAGTTCTTTTGGATAGATACCTGCTGTATTGATAAGAGTAGTAGTGCCGAGCTCACAGAAGCTATCAACTCTATGTTTCGCTGGTACCGAGAAGCAGCTAAATGCTACGTATACCTGACAGATGTTTCGATACATGGTTGTGACAGCGGTGATGGCCGGCCTGCATGGGAGTCCGCTTTCCTGGAGAGCAATTGGTTTACTCGTGGCTGGACGCTTCAAGAGCTTATCGCCCCGGTATCGATCGAGTTCTTCTCCTTAGAGAAGGTGAAACTGGGCGATAAAAGCTCGATGGAACAACAAATCCAGAAAATTACCCGTATCGCTGTTCAAGCTCTTCGAAACAATCCGCTCTCTGAATTCAGCGTTGAAACGAGACTGTCTTGGGCAGTAAATCGGAAGACTACACGCAAGGAGGACGCAGCATACTGTCTGCAAGGGATATTTGACGTTGTTATGCCAACAATCTACGGCGAGGGGGAAGAAAGTGCTTTTACTCGTCTCCATACCGAGATCAGGAGATCTGAAAAAGCTAGATCATGGGTTGACCCCAAAAGGATCCAAGGTGCTTTACTTCACCTTTGTGTGATTATGGTTACTGATTGATGCACTGCAGATAAGAGGCTAGCTCAGATTTACCAATGGCTATCGCCGCCAGATCCTTCTCTCAACTATCAGAAGGCAATCAGACAGCGTCAAGCCGGTACCGGTCGATGGTTCCTCGATAGTGAGCAGTATAAAACATGGAGGACGAACTCAGCGTCATCAATCTGGCTCCATGGAATCCCAGGATGCGGTAAATCCATCCTAAGCTCCACCATACTTGAGGACGTTCGTCAGTATTGCTTAGACAGTCCCGGGAAGGTGGTCGCGTACTTTTATTTCGACTTCAATGACGCGCAGAAGCAAACTACGGATATGATGATTCGATCATTGAATTATCAACTCTTAGAGCAATGCTCAACAATACCCCCTTCTTTCGACAAACTATTCTCGTCCTGCCAGAGCGGAAAGCAACAGCCATCTCTTGATAGCCTGTTGCATGTGCTCCACGAAATACTACAACAACTTCCTCAGTCGTATCTCGTTCTCGACGCCCTTGATGAGTGTTCCGAAAGAGCTGAGCTGCTGCGAGTCATCGAGGTCATGGTAGAGTGGCAGCATCAGAGATTGCATCTCCTAGTTACGAGCCGAAAAGAGCGAGAAATTGAGCTCTCGCTGGAGTGTGTCGTGGATGACCAGAATATAATTTCCCTTGAAAGAGAGATTGTAGACAAGGATATTCACAAATACATCCGGCAAAGGCTAGCTGATGATAAGAGCTTGAAAAAATGGCAGAATGACCGTGATGCTCGGGAAAAAATCGAGAAAACACTAATGAATGGCGCCCACGGAATGTATGTGCACATTCGAATTTTTTGTACAGATATAACACTAACTGCGGCAACAGGTTTCGGTGGGCAGTGTGCCAATTAGACACATTGGGAAAGTGTCGGAATAAGCTCATGCTAGAAAAGGCTCTTGCAGCACTACCACGTACGCTAGACGATACCTACGAACGCATACTCTGTAGCATCAACGAGGCAGATGCTAAATACGCTATCCGAGTACTCCGGTGGCTCGCGTTCTGTAGCCAACCTTTGTCGGTAGAAGAGATCTCGGAAGTGGTTGCCATCGATACTGACCGCGATCCTCTCTTTGACAGAGAAGAAGTCCTCCAAGATCCATTGGACGTACTGAGTATCTGCTCCAGCCTCATTGTAATAACTAGCGTTGAATCTCTTACTTCAAGCAGCTCGACAGGAGTTTCAAAGGTCGTAGCATTGGCGCACTACTCAGTGAAGGAGTATCTTACCTCAGATCGAATTTGTCAAAGCAGTGCAGCACGTTACAGTACGCATGAGAGTTTCTGCAACGAGTTTCTCGCGAAAGGTTGCCTAGGCTACCTTCTCCAGTTTCAGGAAGACGGTTGTCCTTCCTCTGAAACCATCCAGCAGTTTCCGCTTGCTCAATATTCAGCCAGATTCTGGATAGTACATGTTCAAGCGACGTTAGTGAAAACCGAGAGGCTTAACCGCTTGATCATAGAGCTATTCTTAACGAAAGGTGCCTATCTGAATTGGATTCGAATATATGACCCAGATATACCGTGGAAGGAATCAGATTTCAGAAAGACATTGGCAACAATTCCCCCTCCAGTGTACTACGCATCGGGAAGTGGTTTCACGGCGGTCGTCGAGCTGCTGCTGGCCAAGGGCGCCGACGTTAACGCGCAAGGAGGAGGAGGAGGAGGCTTCGGGACCGCGCTCGCGGTAGCCTCGGCGGGAGGCCACACGGCGGTCGTCGAGCTACTACTAGCGAAGGGCGCCGACGTCAACGCGCAAGTAGGAGGAGGATACTACGGGACCGCGCTCTCGGTAGCCTCGGCGGGAGGCTATACGGCGGTCGTCGAGCTGCTGCTGGCGAAGGGCGCCGACGTCAACGCGCAAGCAGGAGGAGGAGGATACTACGGGACCGCGCTCGCGGCGGCCTCGGCGCTCGGCTATACGGCGGTCGTCGAGCTGCTGCTGGCGAAGGGCGCCGACGTCAACGCGCAAGGAGGAGGCTACGGGACCGCGCTCGCGGCGGCCTCGGCGGGAGGCCACACGGCGGTCGTCGAGCTTCTGCTGGCGAAGGGCGCCGACGTCAACGCGCAAGTAGGAGGAGGATACTACGGGACCGCGCTCGCGGCGGCCTCGGCGGGAGGCTATACGGCGGTCGTCGAGCTTCTGCTGGCGAAGGGCGCCGACGTCAACGCGCAAGGAGGAGGACACTACGGGACCGCGCTCGCGGCGGCCTCGGCGGGAGGCCACACGGCGGTCGTCGAGCTGCTGCTGGCGAAGGGCGCCGAACGAGAGAGTCTATAGACTATTTTCCTTATAGAATAATATTATCCCCTACCTCCCCACCCACCTCCGTCTATCACAATATACTATATATACTTTTCCGTATAGAGTTTTTCTAGCTCTAGTATTTAGAATATATTGCTTTGCTTGGAAATCATTGCTTGGAAATATATTGCTTAGAGATGCGCCAATATACAGGGCCGATTTCGAATATTCAAGATGTCAAGGACGTATATTTCCAGTTTTGGGTGCTTTTACGCAGTCGATCGCGAGATGAGCTCAGCCCTCTCCCTCACTTCGACGATCTGTGCTTAGTAGATTACATCATGCCTATGACAAAGTCCCCATTTGAGGTATTAATCAATAGCCCTGACTTACCTCGCCCTCTCCATAAGCAAGGTAGGATAACAGAATCTCATTTATGGATAAAGATGAGCTTAGCTATTTTGTGTGGCCAAGCTGTATATCTTTATCCAATTTGTACTCGAAGCTTAGTAGCGATGAGTGAAACAATGAGAAATGGTATACAACAGTAGGCCAAACAAACTCCAAGCTTTTCTTGAGTGCGCCAGTTGGTTGGCCTTGATTTTGAGTAGCGATGCGCCATCGCGGACTATTCATTTTGGATGGGTCCCATTTTGAGACATTATGAGATTTCATCATAATTTGTGTATTCCGTGCTTCAGGGATATTCGATTATCTGTCTTGCGGTCGGGGTGGTGTTGGATTTAAAGGCGATAGAGGAGACGGAGCCCGAGAATAGAATCAAGGTGATGGAACCGTTGACCCCTGAGTTATGTTATTTCAAATTCCTTCTTTATTCCCCTTCCTCTTTGTTCTACAACATCTTTAACATTCTTCATCCATATCTTCCGGCTATTGAGGCACCTTCAGGAAGATTGATTCTCTTCAAAGATCTCCGAGTTTAGAAAGGTAGAACTTACCGAGCAAAGTTCCTCCACATAACGTCATCGGCTCTTCACGATCCGACTGGTCTAGTATGTCTGACACGATTACCAATGCCTTACGGAGTTTAGTGGATGGTATATCATGGTCGAGGTGGCCTTCTACTTGATGTAGAGTAGGAAATCTGGTCGTAATCAACTCAATTCTGACATAATTCGTTCCCTGATTCTTGAGAATGACTGAGGAGCAAAAGGTAAAGAGACATCCGTTTCTATCAAATGACGTTTGCTAAGAAAATCTTAAAGCCATCCTGGAAGAGCGGTGATTATGTAGACAAAGATGGACAATTCCGAAGACCATAATCTTCTTTCCGCGACGCTGTGTCAGCTGATCCAAACTCTCCATTTCTAGCAGAAGTAGGTCGATACGTGCTCTACGTGAATTACGGATGCCCATGGGCCCATCGCGTCATTATTACTCGGATTTTGAAAGGTCTAGATGATGTTGTTGAGTTGGTCGAAGCTGATGGTATGGAAGAAGGTAAGGGGTGGAAGTTTACAGGAACAACTGGCCCCGATAAAGATCCATTGTACGGATTTCAATACATGAGACAACTGTATGAGAAAGCAAATCCAAATTATGAAGGCCGGATTACTGTGCCTGTTCTGTGGGATAAGAAGAAAGGTAGATAATTCTCCCCCTTGAAGATTCGAGCTGTGGCTAACTAGCACAGAAACAATTGTCAACATCGAATCTAGCGAAATCATTCGCATGTTCTATTCGGCTTTCGATAAATTTCTCCCTGAGGACCGTAGAGAAAGCGCGAAAGGGGTAGCAGGCCTCTTTCCAGCCCATCTTCAATCTCAGATCGAGGAGATGAACGACTGGGTTTACGACACTGTCAACAACGGTGTCTACAAAATTGGTTTTGCCGCGACTCAGCAAGCTTATGAAGACAACATCTTCCCACTGTTCAAGTCCCTCGATCGGCTTGAGGAACACCTTGGAAGTCCGGATCATCAACCATATCTTTTTGGGAAACACATTACAGAAGCAGACATCAGACTTTACACAACAATGGCCCGCTTCGATGTTGCCTACTTCACGATCTTGAAATGCAATTTGAAAATGATTAGGTACGAGTATCCAAATCTACATCTTTGGCTGAGGAGGTTATATTGGGATGAGAGTGGAATTACAAGTGGAGCCTTTAAAAAGACAACTTTCTTTGGCCAAGTGAGTTTTTTTACTCTCTTTCCAATCTGGGCTAATCATTTTGCAGTACAAATCAGGATATACAAGAGCTGCGGGAGGAAAACAGATTGTTCCTGCTGGTCCGATTCCTGATATCATGGCATTGTGATCAACTGCACGGCAGAATGTTATGCCTTCCCTGGAGGGATTTCTCGAGGATTCATCTCTCTTTTCCTATTCTGATGACATTGCAGAAAGCATCATGCATTATCACAGCATGTACGAGGATGCAAATGACGGTCATTTCTTAAACTGTTCTGTTTTGGCAACGGTGATCTCCGATCTGCACGCAAGTGTAGAAAGACCCCTATATAGCAGTATTAATTCGAGGCTCAACGAACTACGCCGCAATATTATATTCTGTGCCTTGCTTCTCACGTAGTTAGTATCATGCAAAGCAGACCAATCAGACGCAAGCAAGAGACAACGGCCCAGATCCTCCCTTTTTTCGTTTCTTCAACAAATAATCTATAAGATTTGGACGCACAATTTATGCAGCACAATTTTTGAGCGAGATTATTGTTGGCTATAGATGCCCCCCCCTGCAGAAGGTTGTGCTTCGAGACTGACTCTTAGGTTCTTCATACCCCACTTCACCGGTATTGTCTTACCTTGCAGGCCAAAGTGATACTTGATCATCATTTTTTCTCTCAGAACAGCTAAAAAGCTTCTTCCATCGACATTTCGTCTTTTGTGCTGAAACCAGAAATAAGGGTGTTTGTGCCTTCAAGGCTACCTTCCAGATAAGAATCAACTCTCAAGCGCAACCAAAAAACCATGGAGCACTCAACAGTATCTCAAGAGCTAGAGACCAGCTTCTCGATCCAAAGAGCTCCAGGAAGACCCCATTCATCCAAATCAGAGGCATTATCTATGCTTCAGTGCAGCAGAGGCATAGGTTTCCAACCAACAATCCTCTTCCCAATACTCAACCCACAACCTCCACTCACTCCACCAGAGGCCAAAGAGATCGCCTTTCCAGCATCAAAACCCGCCCTAAATAAGCTTACAATGTTTATTGAATCCCTCATTTTCTGTCTCGCAACAATAATACTCGGTCTCTCCTCCGCTTATGGCGCCAAAATACAATCGCTCATTTCAACTAATGTGCCCAACTCTACGGCTCCTTATTACGCTCCACCCCGCTTTGGCACTTCCCAACCTAGCGATTCGATCTTGGTGTTTTATGTAGCCACTGTTCCAGGATTTACTATTGTAATGAGTGTATTTGGATTTGTGCTTGCTGTGAGAGGTCTCATTACGAGGAGATATCCTATCCTCGTTTCTATTGTTTTTTTGTTTGGGTGGTTGGGGCAGGTTGGGTGGTGGCTTGGTTGCGAAATACATGCTAGTGAATCAACTGGTGAGTCCTGGTCTGTTCTGAAAGGAGAGCTTTGGGGCTAATAGTGCGATAGCTTGTCCACAGTCTAAAATACAGGTTGGTATGGAGGGAGAAATTGGGAAGGGGCTTGGTACGATGAAGTTGGGGTTTGGGATCTTGGTGATTGTGATTTATGCTTTTTATGCGGGGGTTAGTCTGTTCTTTCCGGTACGTTCGGGTTTTTGGGGTTGGGTGTGAGACGTGCTGACTTTTGGTAGGTGGTAAAGCACCAATGTGATGGGTGTCAAGCGGGAGTGGAGGGTGAGAAGATTGGTCGTATCGAGGAATGAGGATTTGGATCTCGTTTGGAACGAGCGATTGGAGGTTTGATGATTGACTTGCCCGCTACTTTGATGGGGCTCCCTGGGAAAGGCGTATGTCAATGGGCATTACTACCTATTTGGTGGCGGCTCTTCACTGCAAGACCTATAACAGGCATGAGAACCAACACTAAAAATTTGAGAGCACACAGCTGGTTCATCAATTTCTGCCCGCTCTCAACAAGTTGGAATTGACTTGACGCGTCCTACTCAATATTGATATCGATAAATTCCCGGCGATTTTTCATTATTTTATTTTCCGTGAATTTATCGACGTTGAAGTCGAGCGGAATATCTAGTTCTTGTTTAGAAGCAATCTGGTATAGTTTCGTGATTCGACTGGCGAGCATGAATCGATGAGTCGATTGTGAGCAGCCAGGAAAAGGCTGAGCCGAGAAGGAAAGCGGGCTTTTAGTTCGAGAGAGGCTGAGAGGAGACCGAATGACTTTCACATTTCTGAAAGACTTTGTCATAGCTATTGTTTCAATAAAATCTCCATCGATGTAGAATGTTGGAAACGTAATCAATTCTCAGAGTTTCGCTGCTGATTTGACTTTCTTCTCCGCTTCCTCCTTTATTTCTCGTTCCATTTCATCGTCCCAAGGTAACCTTGCGCCGGTGTGTTCGGGTTTCATCGGTATATTTACCTTGTGATGTTCGGCTGTGCAATACACTGTCTTTCCGTCCAGAGAGGTCATCTCGCCTCTAATCATAGCCATTGTTCGCCCATGTTGAACGACCCAAGACCGTAAGCGCACTGTTGTCCCTATCGGAACAGCACGAAGATAGCTGATGTTGAGACTTCGAGTTACTCCTCCAAGAAAAAGCCAGTATCCAGGTTTTTGAAGTGGACCTAAAGCGGTTGTTGTGCTCATGTCGAATATTACGCCAGCAGCTCCTCCATGCATGACATCTTGAAACATGTTAGCAAATGTTGAAAATTATTCAATAGAATTGACAATACCATTCAAATTCGAATACTTGTCATCAATCAACAACTCAAAAAGAACCGATCCTTCAGGTCCAGCATCGATCAACTTGATTGCCTCCATCACTTGCCGGTCGAAATCCTACGGCCATTATATCAACAACGGCGCGTTTCGAAACATGGATGACTACTGCAAACATCTTACAATGTGATTCTCCGGGCGTTTTGCAGCCAAGATCCGATATCTAGAGAAGATCAGTCAGTCCCATTCATTTCTGGTGGATCTGCTTCATTCAAGGCGTTCTGTTTGACATGCATGTCATGGTGTCCCGTATTTACGTACCGATCAAATATCGATTGTACGGCAGCCATGGCTTTGACGCGGGCGGGAACTTTCGTTTCCACCATTTTGAATTGTGGAAGAGAAACAATTTGAGTTAAACAAGACAGAACAATTTCCCAATGATTGTCATTACATGATGGCGCTGGTGTGGTAGAAATAGCGTACCTCTCCAGTCGATGAGGAGTTCACTGCAAACTCCTCGGCTAGCAAAGCCTCCGACTCTACAGGACCTGATACTCCTCTCAAACAAAGATCTGTTGTCAGCCCTGCAGTAGCTGATTCGATTGATGTTTAAGCCCGTTTCGATCCGTGCACCCCGCCACAGTACGAAAAGGGATGTATATTTAGAGCCAGGCAAGCCTTTTGAGGGATGAGGCTGTTCTTCAAAGGGGTCAGCAGTACCACCTCCTCACAATTCATCCTATCGCGCCATGTCTGTTATTTATTGATTCCTATTGTTGCCCCTGAGCTGAATCGCCTTCTGTTCTTTAAGCCCACTCCGCGCGCATCTTTTCCCTAATCAATCAATCGAATCTTCATCACACTCCTTTGTCAACCCTCTGGCCTCCCTTGCTCCGCTCCCGCCAAAATCTGGGGAATCGTCATACTACCAGACACCAATCCGCAACAATGGCAGCCGACCTTCCTGTAACGACCGCTTTGCGGAAGAAGGTTCTTCGTGTCCTCTTTATTTCTTTATTACTCGATTTAGTAAGTTTTGATGCTTGAGAGTACAATGCGCGAATGCTGACACGAACTGCGCAATAGATTTCCTTCACCTTTATCCTCCCTCTCTTCCCCAAACTGCTCGATTTCTACCGCACACTCGAGATCGAGAAGACGGACCAAAACACACTGCTGAAACGCGTGTTCGGCGGGCTGAACGCATACAAGAACTCGTTCTCGAAACCCATCAATGATCGCTACGACATTGTCCTCCTTGGTGGCGGACTTGGATCTCTCTTCTCGCTATGCCAGGCCATCGCCTCCCCGGTTATTGGCAGATTGAGCGACAAGTATGGACGTAGGACAGCTTTGCTTTACAGCATGGTGGGCAACATTCTGTCTGTTGCGCTCTGGGTTGCAGCAGTCGACTTCAGGACATTCCTCGCCAGCAGAATTGTTGGTGGATTGAGCGAGGGAAACGTACAATTGGCTACAGCTATTGCTACGGATATCTCATCAGACGAGCAGCGAGGCGCAACTATGGCACTTGTAGGAGCTTGCTTCAGTATTGCCTTTACTTTTGGACCGGCTCTGGGAGCCGCATTATCCAACATCACCACCTTTGCGGCGAATCCCTTCGCAACAGCTGCTGGATTTTCTCTATTCTTGATTGTCACAGAGACAATCTACCTCTACTTCTGCCTCCCAGAAACCCTGCCAGTGGCGGAAGACTGGATGGAGGACGACAAGCCCAAAACAAACGGCCACGTAAACGGAAACGGACTCCTCAAACCTAACGGAAAAGCTACACGAGGCAAAAGCCCAGCGCGAGGACGCAGCCCAGCAAAAGGCCGCTCCAGAGCCAAGTCCATCCACAAACCAGCCGTCCGAACAAACTCCCACACCATCCTCAATCTCACCCACTTCAGCTTCATCCTCTTCTTTTCGGGCATGGAATTCTCTCTCCCCTTCATGACATGGGATCTCTTCCAATACACATCCTCGCAATCTGGACGTCTCCTCGGTTTCATCGGTCTCATTGCCTCGCTAGTTCAGGGCGGATTCGTTAGACGATTCCATCCTTTGAGAGTTGTGCAGACGGGTGTTGTTGCTTGCGCTATTGCGTTTGTTCTGTTGGGAAGGTTACAAACACAAGCTGGTCTTTATGGTGCTGCTTCTCTCCTTGCTGTAACGAGTGGAACCGTCGTCACCGGTCTTAATAGCTTGAGTTCATTCGAAGCGAATGCAGGCGAACGTGGTGGAAAATTGGGAAACCATAGGAGTTTTGGTAAGCCCGCCCTCTTCTAATTATCAAGTCACAAAAACAGAAGCTAATAATCTGAACAGGCCAAATCGGCCGTGCCCTGGGCCCGCTCATTTTCTGCACTCTGTACTGGTGGGCAGGACGTGAGTTTGCCTATACCGTCGGTGGAGCTGGCATCATCGCGGTTTGTGGACTTGTCTTTGGGGCGTTGAAGATGCCTCCTGGAACGGAGATGAAGAAGACCGTTAAGCCTGTTGTTAAGCAGAGTCCTGTCAAGGCTGTCAAGGCGTAGGACTTTTTCTCGCACTTTCTTTTTGAGATTCTCCTGCGGAGTACAGGGGTGTCTTGGATGATGCGATTATTGAGGGGTCTGAAATCCTTTCTTTTGGAGGGGGTTCAGGGGTCTTTTGGATGATATGTGGTGCATGATGCGGATGGACATTCAAAGGTATATATTCTTGGGCATTTTTATGGCGTGTGTATGTATTGGTATTATCAATGTAATATACAAAAGTCTAAGGCGGTACTGCCGTGGAGATACATATGATAGCGTTGGCAAAATGCAGAGCTCTTGACCTGTGTCTAATCGAGACCGTATCGTTTTCGTGTTGCGTCCATTATCCTCTCTCGGAAACGAGAACAATGTCTTCATCTTCGATGATCGAAGTGTTTCCACAAAAGCCAACTCGCGAGCAGCAAGTTCCAGCAGGCTAAGGAGAGCTCAATTAAGACACTCCTGCTATCACTCCTATCCAACCATAACCTTCCCAATCCCAAAATGCCCAGTTCTAAGGCGTCGGACCCTTGGGCTTCCTCTTCTGCAACCTCTTCGATTCTAAATCACAAATTAGCATCCCCTTCACACCGACCAAGAGTACAATCAACATACCAGCAGCACTCCTCCTCTTCTTCGGCGCACCCTTGCCCCTCGCCTTCTTCAACTTCAACGACTCTAATCGTTCCTCCTCCTTTTCGTCATCGAATTCGAGTTCCGGGTATGCCTTTCGGAGTTCGGTGATGTTGTTGAGGCGGGGTGGGTAGTAGAGGGCTAGAGAGGGGCCGCGGAGGCGTTGGCGGAGGATTTTGTTGCCTAGACGGAGACGTGAGGGGTTGAAGGTTGTGTTGAAGAGGGTGCATTGGGTCTAGAGGTGCTTGTTAGTTGGGGGATTTGGTGGTGGGAGAGGCATTGGAGGGAGGGAGGGAGGCATTGGGGTGCAATGCGAGGTTCCTGAGAGACGAAAGAAGTAGTTACCCGTATCAGATCCAGTATTCGGGAGCGTGCGACTGCCATTGTGATGTATCTTGATGATAACATGATCTTTGGAGTAGTCGAGTATAGATATAACGCCAAGAAAAGTACAACACGCTAGCAATATAATTTATCAACATTTCTTATCCAGCTCTACTCACTTTCACAACACCAACACTACACATTACTACAACATGGACCCCGCTATTGCTCCGGTACCAGCAGTGAAGGCGGACACAGATATACCTCGGCCTCAATCAGAAGCACCTCCTGCTGTGAAGGAAGGAAGCCCAGCCGCCAAAAGGGAGGGCAGCTTCAACGAGAGTCCCCCGAACGAACGAGCACAAAAGCGACAGCGACTCAACAATGTCGAAGGAAACCACAAGAAAAACAAGAACAACAAGTCAAAGGGCCAAAAACAGAATGGAGAGTCCTCAATGGCTTCCAAGGACGATGGTCTGGCCGATCTCAAACGAGGACTGCTTTTCATCACAGCCAGCGCTGCTACCTCCAGCTTCTCCGATACCGTCTTCAACGATGCAAAAGAGCTTTATGCTGCTCTCTTTGAAACTCCATCCAAACCTGAAGACACGGCCCCAGTCAGCCCGCCTCCGTCGTCGAGCCAGGTGCTCAACCAAGCCGAAGAAGCTGCTTCGAACAGCAGGCACACTGATCTCCCACCCCCCTTTGCTCTCCCAGATCCTGCAAACTTCCTCAAAGGCCCCTCTCCCGCATTGGTGAGACTCAATCATATTGCCCCGAGCACCACCATCTTCGCTCCTGTGCCTCCAATGGTCAACTACTCCTCGACAACCTCGCTCCACCAGCCCGAATCTACCCAGCTACCCGTTCTACCCGATATCACCGATGTGATGCTCTTCAATGCGCCATTCACCCACACCAGTGTGCTCGCGCAATACGTCACCCCTACCAACAACAATACATATGAGCCCTTGGAATTTCTTGGAGACGCCTACCTGGAAGTGATATCGACGCGTCTCATCCACTCTCGATTCCCCAACCATTCCGTAGGCCAGAAAGCTGGACTTCGAGAGCTCCTCGTCAAGAATGAGACACTTGCAGAGTACTCCACTGCGTACGGCTTTCCTGACAGAGTCCGAACAAAATTGGACAACCGCACAGGCCCCGCGTGGACCAAAGTTTTAGCTGACGTCTTTGAAGCGTATGTGGCGTGTGTTATCATTCAGGATGGAACGGAGAGGGGCTTCATTACGGCAGAAAAATGGCTGACGGAGTTGTGGGCCCCAAAGATTGTTCAATGGCAGAGACGTGGTGACGGTCAACGGGATCTCAATGGCTCCAGCACCCAGAAGTTGGATGCAAAGTCGGATCTCAACAAGCTGTTGGTTGGGAAAGATTCAAGGATGGAATACCGGGAAACGAAGCCCATGGAGCTTATGAAGGAAGGAAACAGGACTATCTTTTTCATAGGTGCCTTTTTCACAGGCTTTGGGTACGACAATTACCTTCTCGGCAAAGGCGAAGGCAGGAGCAAGCAAATTGCTTCGACCATTGCAGCAACCAATGCGCTCCGTGAGAGTGCAGATGTTATTCGCATTGCGTCGCAAAGGAAGACGGACCATGAGCGGCAATTCAAGAGCAAGGCTGGGTTCCGCAAGGGAGCAGGAAATCCAAATCCCAAGCCACCTGGCGGCTATGGTCATGGTCGAGGTCAAGGACCAACTGGTCCGTACTGAAAGATTCCCGACGACATCACACAAAGACTTCCAGTGCGGACGTTAAAATGGTTGATTTACAACGGAAAGACATTCAAAAGCGTGATGGTGGGAATGGGACACACCGAGGCTCCTCTGATTTCCTCCTAGATTTGGAATTCCAGCTGGGATCGCCAAGGGTTGGAGTATGGAGGTTGGTTGTTTCTTACTTAGTCCCTCCGCCGATTATTGTTTCTGCTTTCTCCAATGACGAAACCGACCGTGTTCTCACGCGCGGTTATTAGTTAGAAAGCAGAAGCGATGCTCGGAATGCTATTTGTTATCTTCAAACTGTCCCTTTATGCTTTTCTTACTTGCCGACACAGCATCCGCGGGAAATTCTTTGCACATGACTATACTGGACGAACGTACTCCCTCCGCAGAATGTCGGCCGGAAGGGCATACGCAAATCCCACCTGACTTTGTTAGCAGTAAGCAATATTTGCACTCAACGTTGCGCTGAGGCATTCCACATTGCGGGATCTCGGTCTCCGAATGTCGTTCTACGGAGAACCCGGAGGCATTGAAAATCTACCAATCATCAAGCCACATGTAACTATCCGGATGCTACCGAGGACAAGTCCCACCTCCGCTGGCGGAAAGCTGACTACACTGATTGTTACCACACACCATCACGATGAAGAGAATACCGCCTTTGATGAATTCATGATGCCTTGCTACGTGTCAAGGACGATCGGAGCTCCTAGATCTTCACTCAAGAAATTGGCACAATCAGATGACTAGCTTGATCGTTAAATCAAAAACCAAAACATCTCATAAGATGCAACTTCTACTGCTCATTGCGACCTACGGGCTCGTCTCGGAGCAACCGCACATGATAATTAGCGTCTCCGTAGCTGTATCATTCGCACTGTTCGCCGCTCGAGCCGATTGACATTGTTAATTTTCAGGGTAGCAAATATTTTCTATAGGTATAGCAAGCACATTGGAGTCCCCGCGATTGCCATGTTTAACCCCACAACGTGCCACATTCAAGGATTACCTTCTTAGGATTGGCAATTCTGCCCACTGTTTCTGACATCGGGTCAATCAATACAGCACGATCTGAAACATATTGATGTCCCCACCCGCCACTCACTATAGGACACGCGGGACAACGTGATCGCCTTACGTGAAGATCCTGTTTTTAGATATTGGCGCATGGCAAGAGGTTCAGCATTAACACAGCCAATTATACGGTTTCCTGTTTGTTGAATTCTCATGCGAGCGTTTTCGAAGGGCAGGAGTGGCGGTGTCACGACTACTCTTCCCCAGAAATATTGAACCGAATGACGCAGATCTTCTAGGACCTGGTCTGTGGATACCAGTGGAAATAGGGAAATAGCCCTCGGGAATTGAGTATGGCGAATATCATTTCTTGCGAATTGCGCTCGCTTTCCAAAATTAATTCACTCATATTGTCATCTCATTTCACTTCATTCATTTCAGCGTATACCATTTACTTTGCTCATCACCCAGTTATGAGTTACGCCATAGCAGCGTGTAATTGTCTGTCGAGCACTTACCTGGAGGTTTGGTTTCTGTCAACTTGACACTCGGGTCGGCTAGCATGAAACAGACCACATAGCTTCGGTTGTTGCATTAGTCGACCGTGCAATAACGGGCGGGTACCCCGGTGCAACTTCATCTACACGACTTGGCACGCGACTCAATCGAGGCGTTTTGCATCGACACAATTAATCTGCAGGTCTACGTTGGGTTCGACCTCACGATGGCTGTAGGTGGCACGCTCGGACATTGCCTCACGATTGCAATTGTCCAGTGCGACATGTGAAGAGCCCCCGGTAAACATGGAGCGAGGCGCATTGAGAGCATTTTGTATAAGAGGATCCAGGAACCACCCACTATACATCATCAACATCAGCAAAGCATCCACTTTCACTCCTTCCATCAACCTTCAAACCAATCCACTCAAGGTCTATCCTCAGTAACAACAGTCTCGTAAGCCAATCATCACCTCCCATTCACACACCTCTTACTTACGTCGCTTCAGTATCAAAATGCAGTTCAAGCAAGTCCTCGCCTTTGCCCTCTTCGGCGCCGCAATGGCCTCCCCAATCCAGGGCGTCGTTGACTCCGTTGGCGCCGCCAGCGATTTGCCAACCATCCAAGCGGCTTTCACCGCAGTCGAAGGTGCCCTAACCGCCCTCGACACCTCCATCAAGGCCCTTACCGCCGGTGCCGGTGCCGCAGCCACAAAAGACGTTGTCGACAAATCCAACGCTGTCAAAGCCGCTCTCGACGACGGAAGCGCAAAAGTCGGTGCCTCCGGTCCTGTTTCCCTCACTGAGGCTCTCTCAGTCCAGTCGGCTTCTACCAAGTTGACCTCCCTCACATCAACCGTCATCAACGATTTGATCTCAAAGAAGGATATCATCAAGACCGCTGGTCAGACCAAGACGACGCTCGACAGTTTGAATGCGCAGAAGACTGCTTCTGACAACTTTGTCAAGGCTGTCACCGGTAAGGTTCCAGCTGCTGTGCAGAGCATTGCTGCTGCTGCGTCGAAATCTGTTGGTGATTCCCTTGCCAAGGGTATCGCTGCTTTCAGTTCGTAGGCTAAGAGGAACCTTTTCGCTATGTTCAACTAGGATTAGTTGTTCTGGATTGAAAATGAAAGTATGGGATGCATGGATTAGTGTGGATGGTTAGTGTTTTAGTTTGTTGGTGGGTGTGTCAGTCAAATGCCCTCCTTGCGTGCTGTGGTTGAGTGAGGAGGAGAAGGAGAGTTGGTTGGTGTGATTTGTAAACAAAAGAAACTCTGTATGATAAATGTTTATATTTGTCTATTACACTACTTTTACAACTTCCTGTTTCAATCATTTTGCCTGTAACAAAAGAAAATAGAAAAGTACCTATTTTGCTTTGACAAAAATGCGTTTTGAAACAAAACAACGAAACATTCCATGCCTCTCTTTCCCATGTCAACATCTTCTTCCCCATTCTCCCCGCATGTCTTGACAAACCCAACTCTCGTAAGATTCACTCCTCGCAAAATCCATGATGTTGTCTCACGCACTCAAAATATCTCGTATCCAATGGACCCCCCGGCCCCTGCCCTCCCTTCCTCCTCCGTCATTTGCCAGGTACAGTATGAACATAGACCGCATTAATAAACAGACGCAGGGACAACCTCACTCTATATTTTTGCGGGATATATATTACACACTTTATAATTTGGATATACTCACTCTATAATACTACAAGGGAAACGGTACCTTTTTTCCTTTCTTTTCCTTTTTGAAGCGTTTCTCAAAGCCTTTTTCTTCTTGTTCTTATGCACGGATCGGTAGGGTCGGGTCGGGTGGAGCTATTTATGTACAGGTAGTGTTTAGGTAAAAGGGGAGGTTGGGACTGTACGGCAGTACTGTACTTGTATCCATCCCCTTCTGCAGTGATCATCTCCGTTTTTGCGTACTAGGAGGTATATACGTGTGATGAGATGAGAGGAGAGCGCTCAGAGCCAGGGACGGTGCGCAAAGACCGACTCCATCCCTCAAGCACAGATATTCACCCGAAAAATTGAAGGACCTGATCGGTGAACAGGTTGTAGACGAGTCGATAATCTGCGTCATCCGAGGCCGCAAATATTATGGGTGGAAGGGTTTGTGCGTGTGTGCGGGGTGTAATTAGAATAAGGAGGTTGTATTCTTTATCCAGCTTACTGGGTCTTTGCTTTGGCATGGGGGATATATTCTGAAGAAAAGGCGCGGGTCTTTGCTTTGACAAGGCATGGGAAATAAAGCGCAGAACGTACGTCTTTACTGTGTTCTTGATGAGGGACGATAAAGAAAGGGAAAATATAAAGCGTGATGCACTGTAGTTCGTTTGTTCGCTAAGTAGAGTAATCGATTTATCGAATTCTACCTCTTTATAGTGTGGTGTCTCGCTTGCTCAATGATGGTGTTTTCGTTCCGTTCCGTCTAATCGTCGAAATGGAAGGCCCGACGGAACAGCCGTTGGTGACAATACAAACCCAAGCGCTGCTTCCGCCAATCTCCATTCCCAATCCGTGAAATCTTTCGTGCGTAACCTGTTCTACATATCGAACCCGGAGCGTGCGCTCCCTTGTTCATCCAATCGTACATTCGTTTCCTTTGCCATTATGTGTCCCCACCCCCCTCTCCCCCTATTGCACAAACCTCACCACCCATTCTTTTCACATCGTTCAAGAAACTTGAGTGCCCAAAGAGATCGCCAAAATTCCTTTCCGCTATTCTTGTCCGTGAACAGTTGGGAGAAACTCTCTGTTCCAGCCTCTTGACCCTCGGAATACTCCAACTTCACCTCGCTTGTGTAATTCCTGTCCAATGTGTCGAGGTAATATTTGGCGACTTGAGTGGCAGTGACGTTTGCACTCAGGCGACCCGCATATATCTTTCGTAGAGCTTTCTGAACCTCGTCATGCGCGTAGTAGCGGATCATTTGTGTGGGGTACTTCAGGATTCCTTGCTCGCCCTCCGCCTCGCCATCATTCCCACCTTCTTTGACAACTTCTGGCGGGTCCTGCGGACGATCCCAGGAAACCATAGGGCCAAATGGATTTGCAGCGCTGACAGGGCCGGTGGCACTAGATCGTCTGCTAGAAATTCTGGAAACGAAGGTAAAAGATTGGTCTGATAAAGGCCTCTCGATGCTCTGGATGGGTGTGAGGTCGGGAAATGCAGTCAAGCTTGTTGTTCTGGAGACGAGAGGTGGAGATACTGGAGTCTCGGTCCTTGACGTTTGCATGCTTGGGATTTTGGACACGAAAGTTGGAGACATTGGCGTCTCTGGCATTGATGCCCGGGGAGTGATCATGTTGAAGTCAATTTCGGTGGGTAGTGGACATAGTTGATCAACCAGCCCGGAGGTTCGAGGAGTAATCTTGTTGAAATCAGCCTCAGTGGGAAGTGGGCAGTGCTCTTCAACGAGCCCGGAGGTTCGAAGAGTAGGCTTGTCGAAATCGTCTTCAGTGGGAAATGAATAAAGCCCTCGGAAGTTAGGGAATGGCGGCTGTCCATGCCAAAAAACCGGCCATGGTATCTGGTTGTTATCAACAACAGCCCAATCGAACGGACTAGGATCCGGTTCGGCCACGTATTCCGGTACATCAGTGTTGCGTATGAATTTGAATTTCTTACCAAAAATTGGCTCTTTCGTCTCCGGATCAACCTCATTCACATTCGTTTCGTGATTTTGCGGGTCCCAATCTCTCGAAAAACTCCAAAGAATAGTTGTGGCTTCCTCTTGTTCGCGTTCCTTTTCTTCCTCTGTTTTCTGTATTCTCTCTTGCCTAAGGAGCAAATCGTTTATCCTGTTGATCTCAAGATTGTCCACGTCCGCGTGCAGCCACGTTGTAAGCACTTTTTCTTTTCCTTCTTTGCATCCTTTCCGGATTTTTTGCTTTAGATCCTCGTCCAAGGTATTAAAGTCGAATACAGGACGATTTCGCGGAGTGAAGGCTCTACTACAAGGAGGAGGCGAGAAGACTCTAGGGCTACGAATGGCAGCCGGAAGTGAAAGATCTTTCCAACTCCTCATCTTCTTGATAGTGAGACTCCGAGTCAAAGTGAGTGAGCCCGTGGTTGTTGTCAAATTAGTCGCAACTGAGACACGTTTGTCGGGAATGCTTGGGATTGTAAGACGTTTCGACACTTCTGCAATGCTGTCGACTGAGTGACGCTTCAAATCCGCTATGCTTTTTTTGGACAGACGTTTGGATACTTCCGCGATACTCGTCAAAGAATGACGCTTCACTTCGATGATACTTGTGAGTGAGTGGCGCTTCGGATCAGGAATACTTGTGATTGAGTGGCGCTTTGGAATCAGAGCGGACGAAGACGAATACGACCCATCACTGAAGCGATTGGTATTGCGCGATGCAGTTGATGTGGCGCGCTGAAGACTCAAAGGCGTACCACTGTGACGACGTGGGGAGGATCTCACTGTGAGACTAGACTTTGGACGTCCTGGACTAGCTGCGGCAGAGATAGAGCATATTGCTGCCACGGTGGAGGCCAAGAAGTCATCTCTGTTCAACAATTGAGCAGGAAGCCCAGGCAAAATATCGAAAGGGTACTTTTGGAGGACCAGTGCCGGTGGTCGATAAATCAGACTGCCTCTCTTTTGCTCCCGCATGTTGCTAAAACTTGACCCAATTCTGAAAACGTCGTCGTCCATCTGTAGTTCGATTTTGGCGCTTGTGTCACTGCTTGGATCCTTCTTCATGATCGTCAGTCCAAATTCCACTGGAAGCGTGGGCGAGTCCGGTCGGATATGGCGTTCGTCGTTTTCTTGTTCTAGGAACTCAGCGACAGATATTCCGCCATCCTCTGCGGGACTATCCAGGCCGCCAACTGTTCGTGGTTGGTCGTCTTCGTCATGTAACAGCTCGTCCATAGTAAGGTTGATGTCAGAGGTGACTCGGGTAACAGGAGCCGGATCTTCATCGTCTGGCTTCAGGTCCTCTTCCGTGAGGGTTCCGGATCGAGACTTCTTAGTTTTGACATGGTCTCGAGTCTCACACTTCTCAAGCTTGGACTGCTTGCCATAGGCGAATGACTTCAAATGGTGCCCAAGCTTCGCGACACGAGGCCGCCTTGACCCCGACGGCTTCTTTGGAGATGAGCGAGTCTCTGGTATGGGCTCCGAGACCTTCGCAAGCAATCTGTCGATCAGCTCATCATTTTCTTTCTGCTTGTCCTCTTGCAGAAACTCTTTCAAGGAGAACCCACTACCTAGTGCGTCCTCATCTTCCTGTTCTTCTACCCGCAGAAATTCCACATACGACAACGGTGTCTCTGGATCACGGTCATCGAATGTGCCAACCGGGCTAGTGACGGATTCCGGTCTCTCTTCAAACTCCTTTTTCGATACAGATCCATGTAAGGAGCTGGGAGTGTCGAGTGTTCGGTCTTTGATTTGGGCGAGTGTGCTGGGGCTCAGCTGTAGTTTTTCGACTCGTGCTTGGAGTTTCTTGACTCTTAGAGATGGTGCAGGAATAGGTGGTAAAGGGCCTGTTGGTGGCTCCTCTGTTTTTGGGAAGTCTATCAAAGACATGGCGTTGTCTGGAGCGCCCGTCATGATTTGAACGATGGTGCGTAGACCGAGTTGTAATTTTTCTAGCCTTGGAGAGAAGAGGCAGGAGTACGGCCATGGGGTTGAAACGAGTGAGGTTGAGGAGAGTGTTGCTACTTGTAAAACAAGTGAGGATAATGTCGGTGACCCAGACACAGCCGTTTTGGTGTTCTCATCTCCATCACACAGCCGACTCTTCTTTTCGTGAACAAAAATAACGCGTGCATAACCGTTCCTGACCTCATGATGCGCCAGCACAACGTGATGGACAGGAACTAATAGCATACTGGATCAGTGTGTGACAGATTATCTCAAACAAGCAACAAAAAGCAGCAACAAGAAACGCCCAAACGAAAACCGCGTGCTCCCTCGCGCGGAGGCACACATACAGGTACCTAGATATACCATTTATATCGTCAACTGCTCATCACATCACAAGCCAACCACCTTATCGATCCCGCAATCCCAGCGCCATGGGAAAGATGACTTCCGGATACTCCCAATGCTAACATGAAGAGGTGAGGTGAGCAAGGTACTTTCTACATGTAGACTTACCAGGCTCAAAGAAGTATCGTTGAGGCCAATGCCACCCCTACTACCCTCTACCAAAGAGTCCATACCCAACTCTTTCAGCCTGTAAAGGTCGATATTTTCACCCCGCACTGGCCATTCCAACCTCGCCCTTCAGCCCAGCACAAACTGTGATCGCTTGCAGAGGTCTATTCTCGGACCTGCCAGCCTTCTCGTCAGACTAATCCCCCGCTCTCTCTCCATACTCGTTGCTCAAGCTACTCCTAGAGCATAGATCCAGTAGCGCGGATGACCATTCGGTTAGTATTGACCAATCTGACCCCAACGATGTACCTTCGTCACACTCGTCTCCGAATCACAACAGTGACATCGGCCTGGGTCCATACGTAATTGACGCCAGTGAGAAGAATTCGCTGCATGAGACCAATGAAAAGCTTTGCCATATCTGCCATGCATCCACATCTCGCACCGCTCCATCCTAGTACCTTCCGATCGATTGTTAGAAACTCCAATCATCTTTGAAAGGTTCGGTGACATTGACCAGACCCGATGGTGGCTGGCTTGGTCGAAGTTGGTCTCAGAGGATCCAGTGTGATCAACCATCCCGATATTGTTCGGTCTCTCTCCCTCCTTTTTACCACAATCACAAGCACCCATGTACCAACATCAGCAGTACACACCACACACCACCCTAGAAAACAATCAAATGATAACCATTCTCCTACTCTATACATAGAAAATCAGAAGATCCTCTCTCCTTGAGCTAAAAATACAAAGCTCAATTCGCTACTCCTATCGAAATAATCGCTAGTCCCCAGCTTTTCTTGACTGCGTCGACGTTTTAATTTAGAGCACTACAGCGAAGATCCCAACCGCCCAATGCAAATCCAATTCCAAAAAAAGTTCCGTAGACATACTATTTCGAAGTGTGAAAGGGTGAAGTGTGAAAGAGTGTGATCGCACCTGCAGAGAACTTCCCAGCTCCGACATTGTTCACCTCAGTACCTTGCCGATCACCAGCCATCTTCACCCTACTCAATAACATCCTCATCCATATCCACCTCCGGCACAACCCCATTCCCATTCTCATTCCCATTCGCCTCCTCAGCCGCAGCCTTCTCAGCGGCAATCCTCTCCCTCTCAACCCTCGAAGCCTCCTCTTCAATAGCAGCCACCCTCGCAGCCTCAACAGCCCTCTCATGCGCCTCCCTAGCACCAACCAACTGCGCCTCAACAGCACTCTCACCAACAACAGCCTCCTCAACCGACAACTTACGACGGAAAACGCGTCCCCACCGCTCCCCCCACATCTTGACAAGTTTAGCTTCCTGCTCTCCGAATCCAATGTTTCCTTCGGCTTCGATAAACGAGTCGCTGGCGCCTTGGGCGATGCCACTGACCGAGTCTTCAATATTAGCAAAGAGTTGTCGCATAGCATGTCGCTCCTTCTCCAACGTCTCTTCAAGCATCTTGATTTGATCGTCAGGAAGTCCACCAGCCACGGCCTGGACACGGGCTTGCACAATTTGACGAACACGGTTGGTGACTTTGCCAACTGTAACGGCAATCATTTCGTATCGCCAGCCTTCAGCCAGTGCACTGCCATTGCCGAGGGACTCGGCACCGAGAGCCCAGAGAACAACGGATTCTGGTGTGACGATCGTGTAGTTGAGAAGTTTATCGACGATGTTCACGGCGGTGCCTGGCTGGTCTTTCCAGTATTCTACCACGCTCTTCACAATCTGGCGACGGGCGGCTTCGGATAGGGGACCGATGCTGAGGAGGCGCTCTTTGCAGCGCTCGATGCAAGAGAGAACGTGGGAGAGTGACTTGGAACCAATGAAGCACACGGCTGTCATGTAGGCATCGGTGGAGGCGACGATCGGGTCAGTGACACCATGTTCGATAGCCTGCTCGTTAATTGCATCGATGAGTGGCTGAATCTCAGTTTCAGGTGCTTTCTTTCTAAGGAGTGCGAGGATTTGGCGACCTTCCGTAGAATATGGAGTCTCTTTGCGGGTGTTAGCATGGTTGCCTGGAACCCATTTCGATGATACTTACGCTCTGAATTATACTTGTAATCTGGCACATCCTTGAATTTGCCCTCCGTGATGATGTGATGATATTCTTGTGGAAGAGTCTCACGAATGCGCTTTGCGAAACTGAGACGAATCTCTTTGTCCAGTGCAGCGATGATGAAAGCCTTCTTGGGCGTCAACTCGGACTTTTTAACATCCTCGATCCTAATATTGAGAATTAGTAACTGCAGCTCATGGCTGGAAGGAGAATCACTCACCACTCAGTCCACTTCCACCTAAATTCGAAGTTGCTTAAGTGGTGTGCGAACCAATCCAAGTAGCGGTAAGTCAATTCCATGTCCATGACATCCAGATGTCGGAACAGGAAACGGATACCACGACCAAGCGTCGGCGCAATATGACTAGGAGCAATCTTGCAAGCCTCCGTAATCAGCGAGTGATAGTACACAAGCTTGTGCGAAGCAGTTGGCAAGAGAAGCATCTGCGAGAAGATAGCATCAAGCACAACATCCTCGGGCTTCCAGGTGGAGCGGTCGGCAGGAAAGTTCTTGAGCTGCTCAAATGAGATACCACGCGTAGCAAAGGTGCCTGGAGCCCAGAAGATATCCATCTGAATCAGGAAACTTGCGGTAGCGATACGGTTAAAGTCCAAGACGTTGATGGTATCAACGAGGACATCGCGAATCAAGGACGAGGCAACGTCCGCAGTCGAAGGAACGGACTGCAGCCCATTAGTCGTGCCCTCGCCGGCACCAAACATGCTGTACCTCACCTCTGTCTCTTGATCTGCATAGATGGAGAAGTAAGTCTCCGGGAATAATGGCAGACGGGCAAAGTTTACGGGAGCTGGGATCGTCAACGCTGGCAATGCATGCTTTGGCTTCTCTGGTTTCTCCTCTTCGCCCTCGACTTCGACCTTCACTGGCTTGTAGATTCTGGGAATGCATGCCAATTTCCAGCCATTCGTCTCCTCTTTTCGAAGCTGGCTCTGTAGTAGCTCGATAAAGCTCTGGAATCCGAAAGGCTTGTCTTCGCTCTCGCCAGGGAATGGGTCGACCAATGTTTCCAGTGGATGGCGGGCGGAGGCGATGATTTCGGTCTGCTCGAGAAGCTCGCTTACCTTTTGCTCCATTCCAGTCGCCGATACAGCCAGGGAGTATGGTATGGTGAGAAGGATGATCTTGACGAGTTCCAGACCGACAGCATCTTCTTGAGAAGCAGCTTGGAGATCCGCGGCCCAACCAAAAAGCTGGTCAAGCACTGGGAAGACACCATCATTCTCCATGATTGGTTGAAGGCAGGCGAAGAAGCGCAGGAAGAGCTTGAATTCGCGCCATTTCCCTTGTAGCAAGGCGATTTGTGTGTGCTTTCCAACTTTCTCGATGATTCCCTTGGAGGCTTCGGCGTTGAGGTCATGGGCGTAGAGGACGACGGCGGCGACGAATGGGATTTTGAGGGGTTGTTCGACGAGTCTAGTCAAGATTTTATTAGTATGCGTGAACAGGGAGTGAGTGGTTGTGTTTCGCGAGAGTGAGACGTGTACTCCTGAGAAGCTGACGGCTGAAGACGTCGGGACTCCAAAGCCACTCCGACCAAGACTCGCAAGTAAAATTGATGTAAAGGGAAGAGAGGCAGTGTACGTACAGCTGCACAAAGTTGTCGAGAAAGGGTCCTCGGATCTGGTCGTCCTCGAAATTATTCGCAATATCCCTTCCCAAACCAGCAGCTTCATCCTGTGGTGTACGAATAGGCTATTCAACCACATTAGCAATCAATCCAATCACCACACCTTCATCCAAACTCACAGCTTCCCCAATAACCATCAACTCCCGGCGCAGCCGTGAAGCAATGGGTTCCTCATAGCGAGGCCGATGCTGTTTCTGAGGCCGATGGTCGCGGTTCTCAAAGTCGTCATCCTCTACTTGCAATTAGTATTTATCCATCTCCTTTCCCAAAGACAATAGTAAGCCCACCTCTATATCTCCGCTTGCGATTATTGTTGTTGCCCTGATATCTGCGCTCGTTGTTTCGCGGCGACTGTTCCAAGCCTATGTCCGCCATGATCTTTTCCAAATGGTCGACTTGGTTCTCTCGAGTTGGTCCCTGAAATTCTTGAATTAGCGATGGCGCATCAATTAAGTAATTGATTGGGGCACTCACGGGTCCTTTGTAGATGTCTGGGTAGATGGAGGGAACTGTGTTGTTTGCTGTGCTTCGTTCGCGGTGGCCGAACCCTTGATTCGCGTTCCTCCATCGCCGCCTCACTAGTGCGTACTTTCTTGGCGCAGCGGGCACTGTAGGAACCTCGCCCATAATTAGCAGCAACAACAAATCTGAAATGCAAATTGATAAATACCTCTTCGTAATGACGCATTGCTTCACATTCTGCTGGTGCTCTCGCTGCCTTGATCGACAATATTAGCAACCACAAAATTGTATATTGATGCAAACATACCACTTCAAGAAGTTCAGCCTCGAGCTGGCGCATGGCCTCGTCATCACCACCATTTTCAACCTCTTTCATAACTTCGTCTGTTGGTGGAAGAGCCGTAGTGTCTGCCACCATTGGCTCGACATTTGTTGAAACCATAATGCTGTTCGAGGATGGTGGAGCTGAGGAGGAGGAAGGGTGGTAATGGATGGAGTGATTAGTGGTTAGAGAAGTACGAACGAAGCAAGATAAAGAGCAGTATTCAAGGGAGAGGCTACTGATGAAAAATGATCAGATCTATGTGTAACGTTTTCTACTATTAGCTCTGTATCCTAACAGTCTAACGATGAGGTGACTAGTGTAAGTGAGGTTGGATTCGACCACTTTCTACGTGTCCGGGTGACGGTAGGATCTGAGAGTATAGCGAGAGCTCAAATCTGGACCTGGGAAGATTGTGAAGGGCCAACGGCAATAGTCAGAAGAGTGCATGACAAAGAAGCTGAGATGAAGCCGCGAGTCTTTGGCAACTTGGACAAGGGACGGAGTCTCAAGTGTAGATAGATAGATGGCGCTCAGTTCCTGGAGGTTTCCCATTTTAAAATGCCAGGAATCTCTGAAGCCATGACCTGGTTGAGTGAATCGAATCGAGCTTAAGATGCCCCAAAGATCCTACTCAAACCATCATTTTTTCGTGCCACCCGACCGCAAATCAAAAGATGCCTTCACCAACTAAAACAAAAATCACGTCACCATCACCACACAAACACCACCAAACGGAAAAAAAGAAGAAGTAGAGGAAAAGGTTGTGATTGCATCCGAAGCTACCATATATAAATAGGCAGCTATCCAGGGTCCCCTCACTCAACCGGGCAACATGAGGAAGAATTCGAACTAAGTCATATCCCACCCCAGACCCTTTAAGTAAGCCCAGCTACACCATATGCATGCTGCCCCATCATGAAGACCTGACCCCGTCCCATTGCATTCCGGCCCACTTCATCCATTTCATATCAATCTCGAGAGTCGCTGCCAGCCAAACCGCTGCTCATTCATGTGTGTGAGAAAGAGGAAAAAAGTTATACCCAGCCTGACCCATGTCTTTTGTGAATGACGAAGGAAAAATGTTTCTGTCGGTTGTGAGGAGATGACCTGGTCGAAAGGGACAGACACGTATTGTTGTTGTTGTCGTTGTGAAAGTGAAGTGAAAGAAAAGTCAACCCAGGCCTTTCAGAGAAATCTAAACATCCCATGAATTGAAGAAAAAAATGAACACCGGTATTCTGCCAGACTTGCAATAGTCAGACTCGTGAGAAAAGAGCCTCTCTACAGAACCGCCCCGTGACATGAAGAATTGAAAAAAGATAGCCTGCTGAACTCCGCCAGCAGAAACAAGAGCAACCGACCCGCGGACGAGGTATAGACCACCCAGTGTGCGGATCTAAATGAGAAAACACCCAATCATGCTGTAAGGTCACCTCCATATAGCAAGATGTCGTTTCTTGTCTTCTTGCAATTTTGACATGGACAGACGACTTCTTTTCGTGGGTTCATCTCGCCGGACACCGAAAGGAAAATATGTGAATCGCGCACATCTACGAGGCCAGTGGCGGCGGAAAATGGCGAGAGCAAGCATTCCCAGCCCATCCAGGCAGTAATAAGAAAATGCTGTCATTCAAGGTCGTTCCTGGATAGAGTGGGCGCGTAAGGATATCGATGTTCGAAAGCTCTCCCAGTTTGCGCCAATGGTAATATATGTCATACAGACGGGATGCAGACGCGTTGACGGTCATCAAAACGTTGCCAGTAGAATGCACATGCTCAAACCTCTTAATCGAGGCGAGCTTGCATATCCTCCTTGTTCATTGGACGAAAGTTGGGCGAATCAATGTCGATTCCCTTAGCCCGGAGACCAGCCTTGATGTGTTGTGGTACAAGTTGTTGGTTGAGGTCAGTGCGGATCGAAAGCTCTGTTGGGTATTAGCATTGATCATTTCAGAAAGACGACAAACGAAGACTTACCATGAAGCGAGAAATCAAACAATGGAGGTAGATCTCGTGGGCCGCCGTTTTGATGACGCGAATCAGGAAGGCGGGTATTGGGATCTCTCAATTCGTCAAAGAATGGATGAACCATGGCCTCAATTGCAGACAAACGCTGCGTAGGTGTGTATTCGAGAAGCTTGGAGATGAGATCGATGGCGCTCGAGTCTGCTTTGCGGAAAACCTGATTACATATTAGCCTCACGAGAATTGTTAGTCAATGAAGATGGCTCATGTTTACCTTGCCGAATGGGTGAGGCTTGATCTGTGGGAACTTGTGCTCCATGTAGTTGGGGTTCATGGTTCGGATCTGGTCCCTCGTTGGAGTTCCCAAGACCTTGATGATCTCGACCAATTGGTCAATGCCAGACTCGCCAGGGAACAGCGGTTGACCAAGCATAAGCTCAGCCATGACGCAGCCAGTGGACCACACATCTGCACACAATAGTTAGCGAGTGCGGCCTAGCGCGTTTAGAGCCACGTGGACATACCAATCTTGGTTGTATAATTCGTCGCGCCAAAGATGAGCTCAGGAGCGCGGTAGTACCGCGAACAAATGTAAGACACGTTTGGCTCGTTCTCAACTAGGATCTTGGCGCTGCCGAAATCGCAAAGCTTGAGTACGCCCGTTGCAGGATCCAAAAGCAAGTTCTGTGGCTTGATGTCTCTATGGCAGATGCCCTGAGAGTGGATGTATGCAAGGGATCGGAAAAGTTGGTAAATGAAAAGCTTGACCTCGAGAATAGGCATGACGGTCTTCATCTTGTTGAAGTAGCGAGAAGCACGGTAGACGGTCTCTGGTACGAATTCGAGGATCAAATTAAGGTAGACCTCATCTTTCTGCAATCAACTGGTTAGCACTGTTCGTGGAACCACCTCATTTTTCCTACAGAGCTACGCACCCGCTCGCCGTTGCTGTAGTAGAAGGCCTTGAGCTCGACAATGTTTGGATGTCTAACAATGCGCATGATTTGGAGTTCTCGATTCTGCGAATAGTGAGTTTACGTACGATGCGAGTGGTTGGTACAGGATTTACCTTGAAACGCTTGTCCTGGAGCACTCGCTTGATAGCCGCATCCTCGCCGCTTGGCGACAACTTGGTGTGGAAAACAACACCGAAGGATCCATTGCCGACTATCTTGCATTGTGTGTAGGCGAGCTCTCTCGTCTCTCCAGTGAGGCCATCTTGGACCTTCTCGCGGATGACTTCTGTTGGAGTGTCAGCAAACGGATGCACGTGCAGCGAACGTGTGATGCAACTCACCGCCCATTCGTAAGCTCTGGAAGGCAGTCGGTCTATTCTGCGACATAGTTTGGCTCGAAATCAGGTGCGAGGACCTCAGTCCTAGGGATGGCTATCGCGAATACGGAGGGCTGGAGTTGAGCACCTGGTGGGCGGAACGCGGTGCAATAGCAAAAGCGACTACCGAGGGGGAGTGGTGGTCCAGGGTAGGCGAATTGAGGCTACGTGCGACGGATGCTCTGGCGTGAGAATGATGAGCGGATGCGGGATCGTCGAGGTTGTTGTTGGATGATGTTGTGCGGTGGTGGGTGCGGATGGAGAGATGGGAGTGCGTGCACGGAGCTGGCCCGAGTGTTTTTGGTGGTCTGAAGGCCAGGGTTCCTTTGACTGATTGCGCCACACAAGCGGGCGTTAGTGACTAGTTCGAATGGAGGAGATGTGGCAGCTACGAGCAACGGCGTACAAGCAAGAAGAGGTGAGGGCGAAGAGGTGGATGGTGGGTGTAAATAATAGGAGACGTAGTGGGGTGTGGTGTTGAGAATAGAGTGTGTGTGCAGTGTGGAAACAGCGGGAAGATGACGAGGACTCTTTGACGATGCGCTTTGGCACGTTTGGTTCAGGGAGAAGGATGATGCAGTGCCCAAAAGTGCCCTTCGGTCACGAGCGAGCGGGGGATATTAGACGCTTGGGAAGTGGAGAATTCGACTAACCGTTATTGTCTCAAAGGAACAATGTCTGGAGATGACGGACAGGAGCCTAGCTTGGGCAATTGACGATGAGATGCAATGGATGGTGCGGCAGCTGAGTCGATCGAGCAGAAGGGGAGAGAGTTTGGTGAAGATGGGTGTCGGGCGAAGTTTGTGGTGGTGTAGAGCTGATGCGGGCGGCTTCTCGGACTCCTGTTGGTTTGCCAGATGACCTCTAAGCCTATTGGTGACAGGAGGGGTGAGGATCTGTCTGATGATGGATGAAGGCGACCAGGGGGTGCACGTCGTTGGGCTGGCTTACGAGCTTAATACCTATCGATCGAGCAGAGATGAGAGAGGGAGAGAGAGGAAAAGGAGAAAGAGGGAGGAAAGGGCCTTGAAGGCAGTATTATTCGGCGGCTCTATATATTTGTTGATGATTTGACGTTGGGGTCACTCGTCCAAAGCAGCTGCCAGTGCTCCGCAGAGTCACTTGAGGCAACTGCACGCAGCAGCAAGCCCAGAGATCCATTTATAATTAACGCGTCTGAGTCTGTCGAAGCCTCACTTTTTGGGGCTGTTAGAATACTAGATACTCACCACCAAGATCCAGTCTATACAGCAAGCATTCTATCCATCCATCGAACCATTGTGATCCCGTTTCTCCTCGCTCCAAGGGTAAACCTCCTTCCTGCACGATGATTTTCGCAACCAAACCAACGGGTTAGTCGGTTGGCTCATTCTTTCGTTTCGACCAGGCAAGTGCTCCACTTTGCTGCACATGATCAAAGGCTGTCATAGTCATCCAAACACTAGCACGGGAATCTCCATCATCTCTCATCTCATCTCCGCCACACCAAGGCGATGAAGAGACACAATTAGAAACGAGTAGAGCGACAAACATCACGATAGTCGTTACCCCTCGCTTCCTCACTGGACAGAGCTAACCTGCCTTCGCCCTTCTCCAAGCCCAAAAGCCACAATCCACATCCTGTCTTGCAAACAGAATTGAGAAATGCACAATTGTATCATCGTGACCAAAAAACCTTCCCCAGAACTGCTTGCTTGTCTCCCTCACCCCAGCCGTTCACGCTTACCCAGGATCAAACAAAAAAACTCCCTCCCTCCCTCATAATCTGCTCCACGTCCTGTTCCTGTACAAGTTACGGTTCATCATGCACATCCAGCTCAAACGAGCCACTTGCAGCAAAACGTAGCAAACAAAATCAGACCCGTCGTGTGCCGCCGATCCATAACTCTACTCCGGTCCACATACATCCTAGACTGACTAACCTTGAAATCGCGTTCTCGACTGACGCTGGAATGAACACGTCGGAAAGGGAGAGAGCAAAATTTACTAGTATGGACGCTTGATAATACCCATTTCTTGGTTCGCGGTGCAGCTGGGCTGGGCTGGATCCAAATTTGCCTATTGGGCGAGAACATCACATTCCACCATGCATTTTTCCTGTACTCTCGTAGCGTCAGAACTGCATATCTTTCATTTTCAACGGCTGCTGTAGTAGCTCCACCCATGCGGCATAAGATCTGAGTGGAAGAGAAAAATTATAATATCATCGAGTAACAAAAAAGACGCAGCTTTTCTTCACATGCGCTTGGCAAAGCAGGCCCATTTCTGCAAATCGCCTGATTTTCAAAGATATCTTACTGGCGCGCCCAAAAGGCGATGCGAACCAAATGCAAGCAAAAAGCGGCCAAGACAACCCATGTACATCTCAACTATTAATACTAAAATATGTGTAACAACACGTGCAGTCTCAACGAATGAGCAAGCCGCCACGTACAGTCTCCAATGATAGGTACAAAGATCGTACATGGACACAATTCTTACAAGTAGTGGTGCCAGCCAGGCACAACCACTACAACCAACCTGTCATTCCATCAACCGTTTTGTTGTACAATCATGACGCATCCCTTCCATCCCGCCTGTCTCTCCTATCCGTTGAAACTCTTCTTCCTCAACATGGGATCCACCATGTGTTCGAGCCCTTTTGCAGCCATGTCTGCGACAAACGAGCCATGTCGTTCTCGGGGTCTCAGGCTGATGATCCCAACCAAATACGCCTTGTTGTTCCACAACGGCGAATGTCTCAGTAACCCAAGCAGGGCTCTGCTCACCTAAGACCGTGCTGCACAACAATTGAATGGAGAGCTTCAGGATTTTCAAAATCATCGAACTCGAAGGTTGGTCTTCAGCTTGAAATCGATTTTCCAAAATTCCTGGCGATTTTCTGGTTGAAATCGACAGGAATTTACGACGCTCGATCTCAAGCTAAAGACTCATAATCGATTTCAAGGCCATCAGAATCCGGTGCACTCCCTGTTCAGTTTTTATGCAGGACAGTCTTACAGTAGCGCTCCTAGCCAACCAATCTTAATTTCAATCCCCATCACTCAGCCCATCAGCAAACATGAATTCAGCCGCTGTGTCGCCGTCAAAGCTGCTCATGCTGTTCCCACTGCTTGCATTCGCCCTGTGCGATTTTCTGCGCACCACTTTAGCTGCAGACTCATCTGTCGTGCTCGCCTTGACATTCACATCCTCATCAAATTCTGAGCTACCGCTGTACCGCAGCGAGCTAGGCTGACTTCCTTGTGACTGCAAGTCACCACTTCGTGGCTTCAATAATGGAGGATCGTCAGCCACCGAGATCGGGGTATCCCATTCGATCTGTTGATTCTCTCTGGTACCACTTGGAGTGGCCGGCCCGCTCCGTGTCCCTCGCACGATACGCGACTCCTCTGGGCTGAGCGATGGTGATTTGTCTCGTTCACTCCGCCCTGCATCGCTGGGCGTCGGTGGGGAAAATCGAAGGCTAGGGTTGTCGTGCCGATCAGGTGAAGGAGATCCCAAAGACCCTTCACTCGTCCCGCTCGACGTCCGGACAAGCCTCCTGGTATTTTTGCGTAACACACTTGTCCTGCGAGATGAAGGGCTTTCTGGTGGACTGTCGAACGAGAGCTTGAGCATGCTGTGTGACTTGTTCATCATTTGCTGCATTAGTGGTAGCTCCATGTAGCTACTACCAGATCGCACAAAGATAATGAGACCCAAGCATAACAGGAGTAGCGTAGATTGTACAACGATCATGCGCTTCTGAAAGACTAATTCATCTGCCATGATTGTGAGACGCGAGCTGATAGCAAGCATCTCTCGTTGATATTGTTCACGATTTGTCTCCAATTCAATGACGGTGGACTGCCAAAGCTGATCGTACTGCTGCCGGAAACCCTTGAGCTCAGCCATAACTGTGTCGTTCAAATGCGAGAGGAAATTCTCCGTCTTTCTCAACTGCTGCTTCTCGGTCTGGATAAACGCATCACGCAAGATGCGAGACTGCTCCTCGATGTATTGTATGTTCAGAGAAGAATTCGTCTCAAGCATCGCCAAACGTTTACTAGTGCTTTTGAAAAAGCTTTCTTGGGTCGTGGGCTGGGCAGGTTGGGGTTGGCTGGCAGATGGCGGTGAAGGCTTTGCGTTCTCTGCGGGTGGGCGCATAGATTTACTCTCAGCCTTCGTAGCAGGCTGGCCTATGGCCTCCGAAGGCTTACCGTTCGCAGGTGAAGATTGGGAGGCTGCAGATGAGGAAGTTGGCTTGATAAGGCTTTCCTCGGGTCCTTGGATTGGTGCAGATGATGCTTGTGGAGGGGCACATTTCTCGAGGTCGCTTTGAGTTGCTATCTGTGATTGATTCGTCGACTCAGACAAGCCAAGTAGAGCGGATATCTTGTGCGGCCCTCCTCTGGTGGTAAAATCTCGACTTGGATCTATGTCAGTGCTGCTACCAACGTCCGGGGATGCGGGAGTGGTTGTTTCTGTCCTTGCTTGCTCGGTGAGATTGCCCGCCACCGATTCCCTTTCCGGTGGTTGTATGGTCGCATCTGCTGCTTCAGTCTCCACAGATTCTTTCGAGATGACCGCGGATGCAGACGAAATTGGACCATGTTCAACAACTTGTGTCTCCTGAACAGTGGGCTGCACTTCTGGTTCGCTGATGTCGTCGTCGATTTCTTCGTCCGATCTTGATCCATCCTCTTGACTGCGGCGGACCTCTTCCATCATCGTGGTACCGTGCACCCTGACCAAACTGACTGGACAATAGAACTCGTTGCCGTAGTGAGTGAGAAATTCAATTCGTAAATAGCGTGCCCAGATCAAAGGGTTCTCGATCAAGAAAGCCTGGACTTCGCGGGTATTCCTAGCTTCGAAAGTGCCTAATTCTCTCCATTTGTCGGCTTTGACGGGGTATCGATCACTGACGCTCACTCTGACGGTCCGAAACATGGAGCTGAAGAATTCATAGTTGGCAAGCACAAGGGTGTCCACGAGAATGTCATCGCAGAGCTCAACGATGAGGAACTTGTTGTTGGAGGAGCATTCGTTGAGCATGTAACTGTCCTTGTTCTCGGACAGAACCGCAGAAGAACTTTTGCACTTGGGATTAGTCTTCAGTATCGTAGCCGCACAATCAAAAGAGGCATAATTGAATCTCTCCTTGCAAGTCTTGCCAGCGTCCTTGCTCCTGTGTTTTGCCGTGGCGGCTGGGCTTTCCGAGGAGGGAGCTGTGCCCGATACTTTCGTATTTGGTCCAGTTGCCATACGTCCAGAAGCCGTGTCGTCCTCTCTGCTGCCACCAAAGCCGCTGAAGTCTATCTCAATCTCTCCTTCATCGCCCAGCGAGTCTAATGCATTGTTTATGGGTCTCCTCCGTCCTTCAGCGTTTGCCGTTCCACGACCTTGACCAACATTGTCTGGTGATTGTCCAAGCTTGGCTAGATTCTGCTTCTTCCACTCTTCAAAGGATAGGAATTTGGAGTCGTCGAGGGGCGAGTCAGGTCCCAGGTCTGTAGGTGCGGGAGCGGTAGAGGAGGTTGAAGAACCTGCTGAGGGGTTCGAGTGTATAGATATGGACTGAGCGTCGGTGCCTGCGCCGGCTTCTTCGATTTGAGCTTGAGAGGACGTCTCTTGCTCAGTGGGTGTGGTTCCATTCAGGGATGGCGTCTCTTTGGAAGCCAATCCATTGGTGGAGGGCGTCTCTGTGCTGATAAAGTTCTGAGGTCCATCATCGGTGGGGTTCGCAGTTGTAGTCGCAGCACTGATCAAAGTGGAGCGACTAGTCCTTAGGCACTGTTGCGGAAGCGTGTGGGTAATGTAGTTGATGGTGCGGGCAGGACATGACGATATCGAGGACGTGGACGGCGAGGATGCAGGTAGGGTCGTGGCAGTGTCGCTATGGGCAGTTGATCCTCCAAGAACCCATAAGACGAGAACGAGAGAGCCAATCTTCAGCATCGCTTGCTAGAGTCGCCGTCATTCTCGACTGACTGGCGAGTGGTAGGATGATTCGGGATATCTGTCTGAGAAGAGACAAGGGAGTGTTCTTATCGACTCGGAGCTTCACCGATCATTCCAAGTTGACACATTTCCAATTTCTTATTCCTTGCAGCGGTGAACACCTTACAAAATCTCGGAGATGTGCCAGAATAGGTCATCAGACGACCATCATCCTCGTTTACTGTATTCAAATTTTGAAACCGATAACATTCTCGCTGCCAATATCCGTCTGCAACTACCCGGCCAATCATCACGATACACCATCCGCTGCAGGACTTTTGGATATACATGACGTAAGGAAATCCTTATTCTTCAATCTCGACCTCTTTTCGTTAAAATCAATTCTCAAGCTCGTTCGAAATTTCAAGTTCGTTCCTATTTAAACAAGCGTGTCCACTGTTCACACAACAGTATACTGTATGAGAACTGAATAGATTCTTGACCATTCTTGAATTCCCTTAAAGAAGCTTCAGTATAGATCGAGCCTTTATGGTTCCTAGCAATTTTGCTTTTTGAACTGAAGTTGCTGGGGATCTAAGAAGCTCGATTTTAACCTAGGGATTAAGATTTGGTATCGAAGAGCTTGCAGTTCCAACTTTCCATAACATTCTGCTCCACCATATTCTTACATTTCCTTTGGTCAAATGGGTGGGGATCAAGACGAGATATTTGTCTTCCAGGGTGGTAAAAGTGGTATGTACTCAAATCACTCCAGTTGTCCGTCCCTTTTTTGTCTCTCGACTCTTTTGAAGGGCATTTTTAATTGTGCCCGCCGCCCAGTCAAAAACAGCTCTCTGGAGGAGAAATTTGAAATCATCCTAGTAATTATCCCGGTGAAATTAGAACAGCAGAACGGTATTGCCAGAAGGAATGGTCCCAAAAGTGGAACTATTCATCTCGCCTTGGTTATACACAGAATTAAAAATCAAAGTCAAAGAGAGTTCGATCTACGCTATTGATTTACTGCGTTCACATTTCCAAGAGCTCCGTTTACCATTTTTTCCCCAATAAATCGCAGCATCTTCCTTTAACAACTCTACTGTCCCAGCATCTTTTTTCATATATTCCTTCGTATATCCTTTTCTCTTCTTTATCCACTGTTTCGAGACGTTAAGAACAGTATCACAACATATCATCTATTTTGCACCTCTCCCCAAACACGTAGTTTAGCAGCGCCCACTCTCCAGTCAGCTCCGCAAGTGCGCAGTGTCCAGCGCTTGTGCCACTGTACCGTGAGGGGGACTTCCGACCCCAAAGAATATTGTCCTAGCATTACATCTTTCGCGAAAGCAGCCGAGCTAGACTGCCCTAGAGAAAAGAGGAAAGGGCGCGAAAAAGGAGACTGCTGCTGCTGAACTCATCTGGGTGTGAGTGCATACACATCTCACGCGCAGCAGATTGAAGAAGAAGAAGAAGAAGAAGAAGAAGAAGAAGAAGAAGATAATTGAGAGCTCATCAAATTTAATCCTATGTCACTAATAGAAAGTCCGAATTTTTTCCCCTCACTGCATTCCATCTGCTAGGGCATGTCCATATCCATCTCCAATGCATGAATGAATGAATGCAGAATTTCCTTCGTCAAAAAAGTCCTCGTTCTCATATCTGCAAACATTTAGGCTGATCAAACCCAAATGTTCGGTGATCGAGCAGCCACCTAAGCTCTGTACTCATAATTGCGTCTCTTTTTAAGCGCGATTCCACTGTACGCCGAAATCGCCTGATTCAAAGACGTGTCCAGGCCACCGAAAGCAGTTTGCAATTGACTTGTTTCATCCGCGAGCATAGCGATGAGCATAGTGGCGATTTGCTATCATTCGAAAACAAATCAGTATAGACATGCATGAGCGAAAGGGGAGCATGGTTGGTTGAAACTTACGTCGACGACACCTTCGACGCCTCGGAGAGCGGCAGCGATGGGTGATCCGATGAAAGGGACGTCAGTGAAAAGTCCGGCTTTGCCAATCAAGATGCTCAAAAGCTGTTGATGTACTACAACAAACTAGAGCCGATTTTGTGAGGGTTTGTTTCTCTGGGAAAGATACGATTAGAACTTACGTCGTTTAGAGCATTGAAGACAGCGGTCTCGTCAGCCAAAACAGTAATTGGAGGGCTGCCAGTCATTGCGGTGATATCTGCATTCGCAGTATTGACGATATTTGAAAAGCCGGCGATGATTGTCTGATATTTAAAACCTCAATTAACATGACAGACTACCATGGAAAAGGATGGCAAGTTTACCGGGAACGGGCCTAGGCCGACGACAACCAATGGGCCATTGAGGAGTGTGATGCTCTGTGCTGGTTGTTGTAGAGCTAGCGACATAGAGGTGAGGGTTTCGATGTTCGTGATGATTTGTGATGGTGTAAGTGCCCAAACTGGCCGCAAGACGGCAGTGGCAGCAGCGAGAAGAGCGAGGGCGTTTGAACGCATAGTGTAAATGGATATTGAGGATAAGAAGATAGTTCGGTCTTTCGATGCGAAGATTCTTGGACTTGATGAGTCCTTTCTGAATGGATATTGCTGGCATATTTATACATGGCTCAAATCACTTTTCTACAAAGGGCAACAGTCTTGCGGGATGAACTAAAAAAGCACCTTCGCAGCCACTCACAAGTGCATTTAGATAATGTCGGTGTGCTCAGCTCTCGCAGAGGTGATGGCGTACGATGTGGACGCCTGTGGGAGAGATATTTTGCACTCCTGACTACGCAAAAAACCATTTCCATCCGTTAACTTGGAATCACCAGACCATTTTTTGCGATGGTGGAGCGGGTCTACGTGCAGCTTGCGCCTCGAAAAAGTCAATTGCAGCGAAAAGTTCTTCCATTGGTGAGTGACTAAAAAGAGATTGGGGAAGAGCCAGTTTCAGTCGCTCGTGTAGCATCTCTCCATTGGTATCTGTGCTCTTGCAGTTGGTGGTTGCTAGTCACATGACTACAAGGCTGAGCCTTGTACCACCATGGTGTATGTCACCTCAATTCAAGAGCGATCTGGTTGGAAAGAAGCGGGCCGCTGCACCGTCGTTCAAAAGAGGAATATGTTGGAATAGTGGGCTAAGATTGGTTCGATGTTTTGCAATGAGGGTTGGCTAGACCAATTCGGAAACACCCTTGCTCTCCCCTACCACCTACGTGGAATCGAAATCTGCGATGTTATGTTTTTTGATTGGTAGTTTAAGAAAGGGGATATGATCTAGGCTCGGACCGAAGCGCTGAGGGAGCAAAACTCATACAGACATGGCCGAAGTTGGGAACACCTGCATTATGTGGTGGTCGTACCGTCAGCTGGATGAGGCCACCGTCATTTCTGGATCTCGCTGTCGATCATTTCTAGATCTGGTTGTCGATCGTTTCTGGAAGAAGGCTTAGTAGAATACACAACGCATGAGTAGAGGGGAACTTAGGCATAATATCACGATCTCGGTTAAGTCCTCCAAATTTAATTGCAGTTGTTGAATAATGTGGGCCGTGACAGCCTTCCACTCTTCCAGGAACACAAAGCCAGCAGCTCAAACAGGCTTCTTGTCCGTTCCGATGGTGATTAGGTATATTGTGGGAAAGGAGCGGTCAGAGAAAAAGATCTGCTTTGCATGACAGCAAGCAGTCCACCAGTTGACATTCAGTTGCATAGAAACTCTGTAGGAGGGACAGACGAGAAAGGCTTGACAACGGACAAGCTGGTATCTTGAGCTTTGAGCAAGTAAAGAGTTGAAATCGGCTTGAGGCGTCTTCGTTGTCTGGGAAATGAGGAGAGCGAGAGATGGAATGTACCCGAGGTATCATCTGAACGGTGACCTTTCCTTCAAGCCTACCATTATCGGCTTTTCTTATACTTCGACCTTCAAATTGAGAATTGGAAAATAGTGCTCTCAATAGACGATTGTATAAGGTCCCTTAACTTTCCTTGCCATGACGGCAAAAGATTGTAGTAGAAGACTCATCAGTGTTCTTTCTCAATATTCATAAGACCTTAGACCTACCATTTTCCAAGCGGACGTCAAATGGCTGCTTGGTAATTGTGACAGCAAATAACAACCAGTAATGGTAGAGAGGTAAATAGGTCTCGGAGAGACCAGGGTTGAATATGAGCAAAGCTTGGACCACTCTTGCGTACTTAATATAGTCACGTGCTGTGCGGTGACATTACGCCTCTCCTTGCTAACGGCCAATTGCTCTCGATGGCCCAATCGCCTTTACAATTCAGGTCGATTGCCGAGCCTTTCATCTTCGTAACATTATCCAAAGGGGGTATAGCGCTTGTTCCGTGACACGGTGTGCCGTGCGGTCTTCCCTTCCATTTCGTGTGAGCATTCAAACTCATCCCTCGCTTCCATCAACCTGTTGTTCAAATGCCGTGTCCATTCTTTGTATGTAAAATGCGTGCCAATGTCGGCAGCAACCTTTACCTCCCATTTTTAAAAGTATCCTGCCTTCCAGATGCCTTCTGAACTGCAAACACTGTTACGCCAAACCCAGCCGTTCGTTGCGGTGCCCATATCACTCTCTTGGTGGTAAACGGCCCGGTCAGTGCGTCAAAAGGTTTGTCTGGTCGTCTCGTGCTTGAGGGTTCTTCGGTGTGCAGTGTCTCGCTTGATGGAGGGCTTTTCAGGTGTCTTTGACGTGCAGTGCGTGTTCTGGCGGTCTCACAGAGTCTCTTTCACGCGCAGTGAAGCAGCGAGAGGTTGCTTCGTGTGAGATATTATGTCGCCGTCCCGCACGGCCAGTGTGTAGTTTTGCCCTTAGATAATGTGACGGCAGACACTAACCTGGAATGGTATGGGCTCAATCAGGTACACCGAATTGCACTTAGAATCTGTCAACATATGTCACGTGCGTTCTAATCCGAACTCAATTGCCTTGTACGATGTTTACACTGTGCGTAGAGCTGGGTCTGGAGAATATAACTAAACTCTTCACATACGAGTCACGCCAAGAACCTGCGGGACTCTGACATCTACTCGATTCTAACGATTTCAAGTAAGAGTGTTGTACAAAAAATGAATCGAATAGAGCCCGGGATTTCTAAGTCCTCCAAATTTCTTCGAAGAGAACTTAGGTCGAGATCGAGCCTTCGAAATTGCTAGCAGTTTCGTTTTCGAATCCCCGGGAATTTTGAAAATTTGGAATCAATTATCAACCCACAGACTAAGGTCCGATTTCGAAGAGCGTCAAACTCGTCTTTTCTACCCAACCTTTTCCAACAAAAAGGATCTTGTAATTTCTTTGTTCAACCGAGCGACAAGCAAGGTGAGATATTTGCTTTCGAAAGTAGTGAGACTGCGGTTATTCCTGTGTGCAGAGAAATAGGAGACACACCAGCGTGAGTGAAGTCGTTATGAGCTTCTGAGACTAGCATTTACTCAACGAGAACCACAATGCTTCGTCACTTCCCTTCCTCCTTCTTCCTCCCCCTTCGTGTCAGTTTATCTATCATTCTTCCTCACTCCTTAGTTCGAATCATTCCAACATTAATCCATAATTCCATCAAGTAGCACGACCCTCAAGTATCTTGAACCATCTCACAACCCCCAAAAGCCCTACACAACCCCCAAAAATTGAAACCGAAAAATCACTACAATCTCTAACAAAACATCCTCACCAATTCAAAGAGCCCAAAGATCATCACTCCCGATTCGATATCCTCTGCGAACAACTCGTCCTGATCAATTTTCAATATCTTAAGAACCCCTCCTTTTGACCAACCCAACTTCATGACGACAACTCACCCGAACTCCACCCCCATCTAATTCCGCTACTAACGAAAAGGTCCGAACGCGCTTGGAAATATCAAGCACTAACCATCCAGAAATCATACAAAAGCCTTGGTAGGAAGCTATGGGCCTAGCTCACGATCATCGAATTATGTTTATGGATGAAAATAGACTCTTCAATTTATCTTCATTGACTCAGAGGGTGAAGATTTGCTCGAATGAATCTTATATCAAACCATCCATTCTTCATTTCATAAAAAGTATGGTTGACATACATCAATATCTACTCCCTAAGAGTTACCAACCACTCTGATCGCATGCATCAGCGATAAATCCCTGAGATCGTATAACAAAGATTGCCAGCCAGCCAGCCTGCTTACTACATCGGGCAAGCAAGCAACACGGACAAACACCCTAACAGAAGCATCAACTCGGAAATCATTAAATAAGCCACAAGATATTGCCTCTCTGTGTTCTTCTCTGCCTGCGTATAGCCCATCCATCCATCTTGCAAATGCTATCCACCCAATTCCATCCCACGTCTACATCTTGTGCATATCGTAACGCAAAGAGCAAAAACAGAAACACCAAACGCCGTGCGAGAATATATTATTCAAAGAAGCCAAATGCCTACTATGCCACCGCTTTGGAAAAAGGGAATTCGTAAAAAAGTGGGGGGCGGAGTAAGGCTCAATGAAAACGGTCAAACGCCATCAACAAAGAATCTCTGCATCTTCGGCATGGAATTTCGCAACGCGACTCGCAAACCAAAGACAACACAAAGCAGAGAGTAAAGCATAAAGACCGAATCATGCGCGAGAGTACAATAGACGCAAAAGAGAGCCCATTCACTCCGCCCACTCGTGTCAGAAACCCTCGTCACCGGCTTTACAGACTTTTACCTCCTTGACCCACTCAGACTGCAGCACTTGACGTGCCGTAAGTCGACGGACTGGATTCGGGTCAAGGATGGAGTAAATGACGTTTCGGCATTGACGCTACAAAAATAATTAGTTCTCAATTCTTCAATTTTCAGTGTTGAGTAGGAAATCAGACTCACCCTTCTCAAAACCTCAATAGGTCTAAATCCGGCCTCCTCCTTTCGATCCTCAAGATACCTCGTAAAGAATTCATCTTCATCTTTTTGTGCAACACGCCACAAATGGCGTCCTGTTCGCATGGCCATGTAAATGATACCACAAGCCCAAGCATCAACAGCCCGTGGATCAAATTCCTTCTCCACATACTCTTCCGGAGCAATATAAGGAGCAGATCCGCAAAGACCAGCAGTCATATGCGCCTCCCGCTCCCAAGCCATGCGGAAACACTCTCCGTTTCCAAAGTCGGTGATTTTGAGAGATCCATGTTGCGTGAGGAGTAGGTTCTCTGGTTTGAGATCCCTGTGAGCGACGCCCATTTCGTGCATGTATTCGACACCGCGCATGAGCTGCTTGAAGTAGCAGTCTGCTTCTAGAACTTCGAGACTGCCAGCCGCGAGGATGAGGGTGTATAAATCTCCACCAGCGCAGTACTCCATGACCTCGCAATAGTCGCCCTTGTCGTCCTGAAGTAGATCCAGCGTGTGAATAACGTTCGGATGTTGCATAGAGGATGAGAGACAGAATTCCGACGTGAGGCGCTTTTGGTACTTCTTTGCCGATTCACCAGGTCGCTGCCGGAACTCCTTGACCGCAAAGAGCTGTTCCCGTTTCGGATCCTTCGAGTCCGTCTTGTGCGCAACTCGGACGATGCCAAAAGCGCCATGTCCAACAATCTCCTGACACTTGCCGTATTTCTGCACAAGTGTTTGATTTGATGTCGGTCCACCTCTAACCGGTTCTGGTGCCTTCTCTTCCGTCCGTTTCTGCGCAACCCAGTCGGCCATAAGTGTAAGAGGTGCTTCGTCATGTGCCTTCTCTTTCTTCTCGAAGAAATTACGTAGCATATCCTTGAGCTTCTGATTACGTTTCGTGACTTTGAGTTGATGCTCGTGCAAGCCATCCGGCGTCATCCAGAATCGCATGGGCTGTCCATTATCGTCGAGTTTGCGGTTGTCCGTCGTCGGGGCTTTCGGTTTCGACTCTGCAACAAATCCGGCTCCCTTTGCAGCAACAACGGATGGTTGTCGTGAAGGCAAAGCAGAGCTTGTTTTCGTAGCAGAAGAGGGTTGTCGTGAGGGCACGGCAGAGCCAACAACCTTGCCATTCTCAACAGGCGCCTGGCCCTCGGCGACGCTCATATCCTTCATCTTATCCGCAAGTTGTGATTTGGAGGTGTCCCTCGAAGTGGCCGCCTCAGAAGTTTCGCGACGTCCAAAAATTCCGCTTATCCTCGATGTCATGGTTGGTTTCTTGGCCGGGACTGGTCGACGTGGCTCACCATTCGCATCCACTAGTGTTATCGTACTGCCCTGAGCAGTGGAACCAGGTGAGCTGCCATCTTGAGAGCTGACGGATGCCGAGGAAGCCGAGGACGCTTGCGGCTGCTGTGCAGGGAGAGGTTTCGATGGGTGCTGTGATTGTGTAGACATGTCCACCAGCGGATGTAGTTTTATGTGGGTCGCTCAATCGCAGGCTTCCGAATGGAAGCTTTTATATGGTGTGATAGAGTAGAGTAGTATGGCTGGGGCGAGGCCCAGTTTGATTGTTGACGGATCTGCAAAATGGCGTGTGATGGGTAAGACAGACAATTTCCAGGAAGATGCCAGAGGTCGAAGGCGAGGGCGAAGGCCAGAAGTTTTTATTCCAGCAGGCGGAAATTTGTAATGTGTTTTGGAAGTGAGATTACAAAGCTGATTTAGAGAGTGGCAGAAATTAGGTACGTCTGGGATGCAGAAACAGAGCTGCAAGCCAGAGCGGTTCGAAGGATGACGGAATGGACTGAATGGGCAGCAGGTGGACGAAACAAAGCTGCAAAGCAGGATATTATCGGCAGAGCCCGCCGGAACTTCCAGAAGAGAAGCGCAGATGACGAAGAGATGTTCCTCCGAAGTAGCTGGCGAATGGTTTCTTAGGCCGACGCAAAGGGAGGTAGGGTTGGAAATAATTGAGGCATTTTAGGTAAAATGGATGGAATCGAGAGAATCCGTGGTCCGACACGACCGATTGTGGACCAGCTAATTGTTTGTACGCAACTAGCATAAGCTGTTCTTCATCAAAGTCAAAATGGCTGCTTGATAATTCATTGGCAAAGCTCTCGATTATGGTGTGTGACTTTGCAAAAAGGGTTCTCGCCACACACTCTCAAAACAAAATATTCACCGCGATTCTATTTAGCATTTTTCATGATATTATTACCATATCACCCCGCTGCAACTGCCAATTCGACCTTGATAGCGGCCGGCAGATATCAGATCTTATGCAATGCAGCCATGCACAGCCTCAAATTCCAGACGAGTGTCAAGCTAGCAAAAGCTCGTGTAAATCAAATCGATGATTGTACTGCTGCTGATGTGCTGATCCAACGCGCATCATCTTCTTCGATTCCTCATATTTTGTAGATTTGGACCTTCTCTTGAGACAATCCTTTTTCCATCCCCAAGGATCACGCAAGGCGCTGGCATGCAGTCGAGACCCACAGCGTGAGAGTCTAGATGCACTATATATGTGGTCTGATGGCCTTGTAAAAGACGAGCCTCAATATTTTTCAAAATCCACACCTCCGCATTTCCTAGACCCCACAGCTTCCTACAATTTCCTAAAAGAGTTACACGCGATCTGCCGGCGGAATACAACAATCCGCCCAGGGGTACCAAACACTCGGTGCTAGCTTCAACCATAGACAGCTGCATCGCCAGAAGCGACAGACAAGAAAGCAAAGAATTTCGGATTGTCCATGTGCTGCTGACAGGGTAAGCTGCACCTTCCCAGCACAATCATTGGCTGAACAGCTACTGCATATGCAGCATGCAAGACTCTGCATACACTAGCAACGAAACTCCAGCATTTGTCGGGGTAACATTCTCCAATCCCAGACCACGCCATCGACGGCTCGCGAAAGCTTGTCTTGATCCTCCAAATGCTCTGTCGGTCCAGCCAAGCGGGACCTCGTGGTGACGCGAAAGGGTAGAAATAAATGCCGCAAGATACACCGATCTAGACAGCCCTGACTGACAACTGACAACCACTGGAAAAGAATTCCCCATCCTATCAAGAGCTCCTCTGTTGCTTGAGCTTCGCGCAAGAACGATTGCGAAAGCGGCATGAAACACTCAGTCGCGTGCCGCGCATTGTATTTTGTTGGGAGGGCAACCCCAGAGACCGGGACAGCCCGTTGATACTCCAGTTCACCGAGCGGAGCTTTAGCCAAATGGGATTGATACCCAATCGTGTGCATTTTTACAATTCTAGCAGTGATTGTCAGCATGCTGTGCCGACAATGCAACAGCATATAACGCGCGACTTCAACCATCTCACCAGTCATAGTGGCAGGCGCTTGAACGTGGTACAAGAAAATCAGCAGCATGGCGCAGGGTTAGGAAGGTAGGGAGTGAAAGACTGGATGTCAAGACAGGTACAGCATGTCCAAATGCATACCCAGGGGCAATTGATTCCCGGCAATTTATCTTGAGACGCTGTCGTGATCCTCACATGAGCCTAGTCAGAGTACTGCACCACATCCTCTGTGTTACGATGATAGGTCGAGTTTCAATATGAGGCTCCGCAGTTTGCAATGAGGAATGTGTACCAACATACCTTTGAGCAACTATGAGACATCATGGATGACATGGTCTGCCACATCAAGAGTCATCATGATCTTTGGAGGATGTCACGCTCTCCTTGACGCCGTCCACCTTCGCTTTCGCATCATCCACTCTAGCCTTCGCATCTTCTACCAGCTTTCTCAGTCCAAAGGTTGAGGAGAGTCCAGAGGGTATGCGCGGCATATCAGCAACGTGGTCAAGCGCCCGGAGCTTCTTGTTATGCTCCACACGTCTCGTGAGATAAATCGTTGGTTTCCTGGATTCTTGTCGCGCTAATATCTTGTCGAGTTCCTCCTGGTACGCCATCTCATAGATGTTGCCCTCAACAGCGCCAGGAGACTCGCTGACAGCACTGAACTCCCCAGGGTCAAGGCGAGTGTCATCTCCTCCGGCTCCGATACCAAGCAGCAGAGTATCCTCAAGTGGGTCGTGTGCTTGACCCTTTCCACTTTCCACTCGGTTTATCTTGGCCGCCTCAGGATGGCTCGTGTGTGATTCGAACTTATCAAATTGACTTGGTTCTGCTGCTTGGTGGGTTCCATCCATGCCTTTGGGAAGGCGCTCAAAATCGTCTGAGATAGGAATATCTCGATGCACTCCTTCAACGGTCAAAGCCTGCTCGGTGTGTTTTCTGTTGTCCGTGTCGTCGCTTTGGGTTCTATTCATGGGATTCATACTAAGTGGCGGTTGTACGAATCTTGAAGCGCGGCCAAAAATGCCTTCCATAAGCTCTGGTCGCTTTCGTACAAGCAATTGCTTGAACCTCTTCACTGCTTTCATCTGTGTGATTGATTAGTGGTTGTCTTAGAACACAGACTTTAAAAACGAACTCCGGAACTTACAACAACCATGAGGTGACCCATATTCCCTGTGATGGCATTGTCCACCTCTTCCTCGGTTGGCGGCTCGATCAGCGCCGCGATATTATCTTCTTTTGAGAGCAGCGGGTCAGTGCCGCCTTTGGTCACCCATGGGTGCTCCTGTTATGTATGAGCAAACAGAGTCAATATATCACACCGACGTCGAGACCTACACGTAGCTCTTCCATCTTTATTCTGTCTTGAGGATCTTTCGCCAGTAGCCTGACCATGAGATCTCGAAATTCAGGAGAACATGACTCTCCAAGGTCGAAATCGTCATCTTTGATTGCTTCGTACAATTCCATCAATTGGCCCTTCTCAAAAGGAATCGCACCATATCGTAGGCAATACAAGGTCACGCCCATTGACCATATATCTGCAGCTCTTCCAGAAACCTCCCCATGCTTTGCGATACAAAGTTCAGGAGGCATGAAAGCTGGCGATCCCGCAGATTTTGCCGTGTTCATGTCAGAATCCTTTTCGAACATCTCTGATACGCCAAAGTCGACGAATTTCAGCACGTCGTCGGCGGTGATCAAGCAATTGTCTGGCTTGATATCTCGATGGATGATGCCTTGAGCGTGCACTGAATCCCTCATGTGAGAAATCACCTCGTGTATGAGGACGTTTGGACTCACAGTATTCCATACCTAGAACCATGTCTCGAAACCACAACCGGCATCGTTCTTCATCGTATGGATCTGCTTTTTGCTCCAGTCCAACTTTCATGACCACACCTTTTTTGCACATCTCCATGACCATGTATAGCGAGTCTTCTTCGGGATCGTCAAGGACTTCCACCAAGCTGACCACGTTTGGATGGCTGAGCTTCTTCATGATCGCAATCTCCTCTCGAATGAGATCCAAAGAGTTAATGGGCTTTCCTGACTCGGCACGGTGTAATGGCGAGTTGAAGCCCTTGCCAGCTATGAAGTGACCTGGAACACGAGGTCCATTCGATCGACGAAGGAGGTTCGATTGCGCCCGTTTCCGCAATCTCGATTTGGAGAACTCTTTGACTGCCTATAAGCACCATGTTTGTTAGTGCATGCTTTCGAGCACACCAGGAGACGTCCAAGAATTTTATGAATGCTATCCTAAATCTCTTACATATTCGTCTCCGAACTGGTCGACTGCCAGGTGCACCGCGCCGAATGAACCTCTTCCAATCTCGTCCTTGATCAAGTATTGGTTGATACGATGTTCCGCCGTGCCATCATCTTCGCTGTTGCTGTATTCTGATCTGGCATTGAGTGTTTCCTGGAACAACTTTTAGCTTAAGACAAGATAAAGTCTGTGTATAGCAAAACGGACCTTCACGCGTCGTTTGTTGTTATGGGATGGGATTCTGGTATGGTGTCGCAATGGACTTTGATATGTCGGTGCTGACCTAGTGAGGAGTAGTTAGTACCAATTATCCAGTCAAACGACTCGACAATCAATTTACATGTGCTTAATAGCAGCTGGTCGGCCTCCCTCAGTGGAGATAGTGTCTGGCACATCGAGAGTGATATTTCGTGAGGGGAGAATGCCATGCTGCTCTGCTGTTCTTTCAAGTGCCTCGCTCTCCGTTTGGTCATTGTGAGAGGAGGCCATGGTGAATCAGTGATACGGATGTATGGCCGATATGAATGGAGTAAGTCTCCCAAGAGTCACTATCGCATCTTCTGCTTAGTTCTGGACTGTACCCCGCATAATAATCGAAGGGGGGTCACGCTAAAGAATAGCGGGCATGTGCGCTGACAGGCCACTTCCACATCCACCTTCGCTGCTGCTACTCCACTGGTGTACAGACACTCCAATCGCGATGGTCGTCTACTCCTTTCACATATTCGATAGGCATAGTGAGTTGTATTGCACGAAATAGCCTTTTTAATTGCTGATTGGCCTAGCCGAATGTGTATATTCGCGACGATGGACACCCCGACCCATATCCAGCTCAACCAAAGGAGCAAGACCTCAATCGGACATCAGCACAGTGAGCAACGATGATACCATGGTTGGTGGACGGAAGGCTCTATCGAGAGAGGATGACGCCAAGCTCATCTTCGGTGTCGTCTTCTCCCTCCGAAACATCGTCAGGAACATTGGTGGAGAGGACAACAGGTAGGAGTTGCCAAAGAATATACAGACAGGACAGAGACTGACGTCGCGAGAATCAGCTTCATATCCTATCGTACCGCTGAATACAAACTTCACTACTACGAAACACCAACTAAGATGAAGTTTGTTATGGTCACGGATACCAAAACGAATAATCTAAGAGTCGCTTTACATCAGATATGGGCAAATCTTTTCGTGGAATACGTGGTGAAGAACCCGCTATCTCCTATTGAGCATCGAGGTGGTGTGGGAGTAGCCAATGAGCTTTTTGAGCAAGCATTGGAACGTTTCGTGGTAAGCTCGTAGTAGGAACGTTCGGCATTGCATTTTCTAACCTCACGAACAGGCCACTGTGCTGGCTTGAGGTCCGTGATATAGGACGTCGCTCTAGATTCTGGAGCTGCAAGAACAGTAATCATAGAAGCTGCTGTCTCTGCTGGCCTGCTCCGTCCATAACTTGCCAGGATATGCGAGATACGCCGCGTTTCCATGACTGGTCCCCGAATCCATCTAAGCCAGTGAAACGGCCAAGGTTGCAGGATAACCCGACTATCTACCACAGTGGAGAGTATTCTCCATGAACAGTATGCGCAGGCATCATCGATGAACAGACCAGGCTGGTATAAAGGAAGCCCCTGTGACAAGCATGTGGATGCATTTGCCTCAGGCCTCTTCGGACGAGACTTCTCCGAGTTTTATCAGGGTAGAGGATTCGATCTAGGCGCGTGGTTAGAAGTTGTAGAACTATTGTGACAACTTTTCTCGCAACACCATGATCGTTCGTTTCCAGCATAGCAACATCTTCACTATCGCTGAGCTTTCTGATCTATCCCGCTCAACCGGATCAGTTTTGGGATGGCCGACTTTACAGAGATATAAAATGAAAGTCTGAAAGTTCATTCATATTGAGGCTCTGCGGGACGAATATGTCAGCATCGCACCTTTCAGTCCAACCATGGGCTGGCTTACCAACACGAGAGTTCTTGGTCACCGCGTTTTCATTCGCCCAGTTCTTCCCGCCCTCCTCGCCCCGCAGTACGCCACAATCTTCTTGCTTTCTTATTCGTGCTCCCAGTCTTCGCTTCCATCTCAAATCTCCTAAAACTGCTGCGATCGGCCTCATGGTTCTTATTAGCTTACTTTTTGTGCACTCAAGACAGACTTCTTCCCCGTCATGTTGTGGCCTAGCATCCTCTCACAAAACCTTCCTCCAAGCTTCCTTAAGACTTCTGTATAGCCAATTTCTCGCTTCGCCATGTCAGCCTTATCACCTACCATTCTCACGACTCTCAACCTGGTCCAAAAAGCACCAACTGCAACCGCTATAAACGTCACTGGAACATTGACAACCAATTCTACGACCGTTGCGACCTATCCGTTAACCACCATATTCACTCCTCCTGCTGCCTGCTTGACAGACGTGTATGATGTGCGGGGTGGCGAATTACATATCGCACTTCCAGCCGGCATAGAGGCCACAGACCCAGGATGCTATCCCTCCGGGTTTACGGCATGGCAAACATTCTCTCCAGCAATTTGTCCATCGAATTACACCATGTCGCTGGCAACACATGATGGCGCCCAGGCGGAGGCAACATGTTGTCCACTGTAAGCTTTTACAAGCATTTCGAGCTGAGCTTTGGACTGACATCGCAGATCATTTGAAGATCCCACCACCGCACTGGGCTGGTGTACGATGAAGTTCAATCAGCCTAGAACATCCTCTTCTGCCGTTTACGTAGATCCGACCTCAACCTTGACTATTACTGCAGAAGCAGTTGAGACCGCGACAGCTGGAGACACTGGCGGGTCTACTTTCAACTCAATAGAGACCATTACAACCACGTCGGCGATCATATCTGCTCTCCCTATTATCATCCGATGGCATACGTCCGACTCAGCCATTATATCCCTCTTGCTCGCAGAATCTGCGTCGGCGTCCAGCGCAGCTGCGGCGTCATCTGCAGCTACCGCTTCTCATACTATAACGCCTACTAACTCGGCCACGACCACGGCCACATCTACTTCGACCTCTGTTTCCAAATCCCGTCTATCAGGAGGGGCGATAGCCGGTATTGTAGTTGGAGTGGTCGCTCTTCTTCTCGTCATCGCTGGTGCTTTGGTGTTCTGGCGACGCAAAAGTGTCCCAATTGCTTTTGGATTAAGACGCGTGGGTAGTCGATGGCGAAAATCAGAGCTTGCAGATACGTCTCGCGCTCCTGTGGAGCTTCCAGCTGAGAAAGAGATCAAAGAAATGCCTGTCAATGAGATCCCGGTCGAATTACATGGAAGCTCTCCACCTGTGCATGATATTGTCCCGGATGAAGCGGAGCACGAGTATGCGCCTGCGAGGGTGAGGTCGCCTACTGAGGTTCCAACAGCTCATGACTTGTCGCGGGACTGATGAGAGGAAGAGCTTATTCAGGCAACATTTTCGCCGATATATTCAATAATCACTTTGCTCAGAGGTGCCCATACAAACTAATACAAAGGAAGCGCATCGAGCCAATTCGAAGCAAAAAGGTTGCAAAACAACCAAAGAGCGATTAATACCGATTTTGAGGTCAGAGAGATGCACTATGCCGTTGAGCAAACGCTTGCTTGACGATTTCGATGGGTGAGTTTACCAGCTCGAGTACAGGTGCCAAGAAAAAGGCTAAAGTTCGTCGAAAGAATGTATCCACGGATGTTTCGATGATATCCGAGTCTCTCATGTCTGTCCATGATCAACGTACATGATGAGGCTGATGCTTTGTGGCACGGATCCCTTCACCTGTCATCTACCGAGGTGTGGATGACACCTCCACAAGATGATAAAACGACTGGGGATGAAGCATTGAACTTGGTTTGCCGGTTGGATCGGTCAAGACCTTTTTCGTTCATAAAAGACTCAGATTCTCTCGCTCGATTCATGGAGCTCCTACAACTCAAGACACGCAACAATAAACGCAAAATCTTAGCTACTAAATCATTGATCTTCATCAAGAGGAGACAGACTTCTTAATAGTCCACAATGGCTTCTTCTAGAGTCGCGAAGGAGAGAATATCCACGACTTTCCCTAAACCTCTCACGCGAGCTACGAAAGGAAATCCTCCTCGAGACGTATAACCATAGCTAAATTGCATTCGTATGTTTCATCTCCAGTCCACCAACGAGCAAGTCTCCTAATAGTGCCAACAGCCGCACCAGTATCCCATCATCCGCGATCTGAATACCATTGCAAAATGAGTGCTAACACTCAACAAAACCGACTCCACAATAAACGAAGGCACGAAATTCATGTCGAGGAAATGGATGAGTAGGCTTCTAGACGTACTCGAAAACTACCAAAAGAGCTCTAGATTCAAGAATGATTCGGGGGATTCTTTGGTACAGGAGCCGGAAGGGGTATTACGAGTTATCCGTTATGAGTTAGACAATAGACCTATACTCTCTCAAAAAGAATCTTAACAATATAATGGTAGACGTAATTGTCAGGTGAACATATCCAACCGTCTCAATCAGAGCCAGGATGATAGCATTCCAACAAAGTAAAGTAGCTTATCTTGTATTCTTACATCTACAGCACATTCCAATACCATGCTCCCCACAATCCAACCCATTTACGGCAATCACCCACCCTCAAACCGTACCATCCTAAACAGGGATAGGCACGAACTTAGGGAAAATAGAACACTCAAGGTTATACTTCTGCTGCAAACCTTGTCTATCGGCCGCGTTTGGACACGCTTGGAGGACGTTCGTCTGTATACTGGCTCGGATCCCTTTGTTGAGACAAATGCATTGGTGGTCTATTGACATGTTAGCCTAGCCACCAGCCTCAGAGACAATATCCTCGAGCGAAAAACAAGAGAAGAAAGTTAGGACGAGGAATAGAGGACGAGAGAGAGAGAGAGAGGGAAAGAGGAAAGTATGTACCTGTTTGTCCGCACTTGCTCGCATCGAATGCCGTGTTGAGAGTTGAAATGGCGCAGGCAGGTGGGTTGTAGCCATCTATGTCTGCGCTGACGGTGATGGCGAGGAAGAGAATTGTCAGGGCTGTTGGGATGGAGGACTTCATGTTGATAATTGATTGATTATTTGAAAGTAGTGTTGAATGAGAACTGGTCTTCTTGGTGGCTGAAAACTGGATGATGGGCGTGAAGAGATGAGTGATTGTCTGGTTTTGGACACTACGAAAAAAAGAGCTGGTTCAATACACGAAAGTAGCATACTAGAAGCGATACGAAATGCCTCAACAGCGCAAGGAATAGCAGAAATGCATCGATTATGAGAACATTCTTCCTCGCTCAATATGACCCATTCCGCGCTCAATAAAATCATTGCTCCCACAATAGAACTCCATTCCACTCCGACCACGAGAACATCTCAACTCACTTGCTAATCACAATAGGCTGAAAGCCCGCCTGTGTTTTACACATTCCATTGTACAAGTCTTGCAAATACGTTTCATCCTTTGGCGAGGTACACGCTGGGCCGACTTCTTCCATGAAAGCGCATCTGATTTGCGTTGATGCGCAGAGGCATGTTGTGTCTTATTTGCCTTCTTTTTAGTGACTTTCATGGCACGCGGATCTGGATGGATGTACCTGCTAAAGCGCAGCCGCTTTTTTGGAATGCGCTGGCTAGGGCACTATTTGCGCATTTTGGGGTTGGAACAACTTGCTGGGCTGTGGCGGTGACGAGGAGGGTGGTAAGGGCTGTGAAGAATGTTGATTTCATGGTTGGAACTGATGAGATTGGCTGGCTAGAGAGGTCAGAAGAATGAAACTTTATTGGATGAGATAGTGATTTGATGAGTGTTGAATGTCGTAGGGACAGTCTGCTGGAGAGATTGGTCGCCTACTTATGGTCTCATCCAACGTGAAGGCGGAGACTTTAAGATCTTGTCCAACTTTCGAGTAACCCTGCCAATCGACTTCCGTTGTTTTACGAGATTTGTTATGAGTTCTGAAATGCTCGTTTTGCCAGGTTCTCGTGTTACATCTGCAAATGAAAGTACGTCTTGTTAGGTTACTTGGTGTAATGCCTGACCATTCGTGAGACTTGCTGATTCGAGCAGAAGGCCAACGTTGCCAGTGGTCGGGGCTACTTGGGTTAGAAATCGCGTTTTGACGTTTTCCGTGGGCCAGATTCGAGCACGAGTTGCTATGCGCAGCACACAACGCGACGTTGGTTTGCAGAATTATGTTTCAGATGCTTCATGAATTCTGATTGGCTGATCGTCAGACGGGAAACACTCGAGGGTACGTTTCCTAAGTGGCGAGTCTAATACCGTGCATCAATGCAAAATATTGGCCGAGATTCGTACGAAGGTATGTGCGACGTGTCTGATGTCGCTTGCTGCAGCTTCCCGTGGAAGCTGTCATTTTGAGCCTTGGTTCAGCCTTGTCCGCTTTCGGTATTCGGTACCGCGCTGGTCAAACCTTGTCATCTGCTCCGAACAGTTTCAAAGTCGTTAGGGTGATAAGATTTGATGCAAAACCTTCCAATGTGCCAATAAAGTAGTCCTAGTGAGGTATGACAACCATCCCCATATCAACAAGCTGCCTCCTCTTTTCGCTCTGCTAAAATTTGACAACTTCAGTGTCAACCTCTTTCTTAAACTCACTGCTTCTTCCAAGCCCGTTACCAGAAACTATACGCTGCAACAAGACTAATAACTACAATTTACAAATTAGCACGTCAGTGTTTTTCCGACAAAGACGCAATCCGAATTTTATTGAGATATTAGTCTGGACCTATATTGTCGCTTGTTGGTGGTTCAAGACTACTGAAGGCTATTATCGGAATAAAATAGCTTTTACAAGAACCAGTCGCCGGCTCTGGAGTTCTTCTAGGCCACATCGCGGCTGGAAGTCGATGGCGAATCAAGCTTGATTGAACGCAAGGGCGTCGGAGGCGGAGAAGCAGAATGCTCTCATTGTCATGGAGCACCTTTGACACCTTTGAGTCCGGTTGAACTGGAAACTTTATATTGTTGTTATTGCGAGAAGTCAGAGTTTGACGACGAAGATTTGGAGGTTCTGAAAAATGGACCCGTCTAAAATGCCGAGGCTAGATTTATAATACAGGGCCAATATCGACCTCAAATCAACGAGCGTTCTTCTTTCGACGTCCCCACACCTTCTTATACATACGTACGCATTCTTTGCTGTCACTCTCCAACCTCCAATTGCCGCATAGGCAGTTGGGACCCATCATCGAATCAATGTCCTCCCAGCAGTAATAGATCAATTTGTGTTTTTTTGTTTTATGGATTCTTGGAGGTGCTTATGCTGCAACTTGCTGAGACATTCTGTGAAAGGCCGGATCCATGGTGATGATACAGGAGCTGGCAAGACACATTTTGATTAAGATTTTCTAGGTTTTGGTCTGTGGGAGTTTCATATTGAAGTGAAGAGTTCAAGAATGTACGCTCTACCGTGTAGGTTTATAGGATTATGGGATTGCACGCGCCTTAGAATTACAGAATTGCACACCGAATCATGAATCTTGACATATGATAGATTATTATTAACAGTACTTTCGCAACTCAGGTATCGTTACAATCAAATCCTAAACGCCGCGCTCGTAGATCCAAACATCATTGGACATCTCCAGCCCTAGTAGTTGCTCCTGCGTCCGAACCTGCTGCGACGGGTAGTAGTGGTCTTCTCATTGTGAGTCGCAACCGAGCCCCTGGACTTCTTCCTCCTCTCGGTGCAGCAAGTGAAGAACACGATGATGAGTCCGAAGAGCAAGAGGATCATGGCTGCGAGGCAAGTCCACATTCCGACACTGTAAACCGCGTGCGATCCGCTTCCATCGCTATTGATATGGTTCTTGATGCCCTTTATGTTTGTCAGTAAATTGCCTTGGTTAAAGCATTGGTGGGACATACACCGAAGATGGAGAAGTCAATTGCCATGACCACGACTGTAAGAATCCAGGCCAAAACACCAAGAATCGTTCCAACCAAGCTTCCAACGACACCACCAACCGCGACGAGAGCGGCGATGAAAGTCAAACCGCAGGCAATTGGGTGCAAGATAAATGCGCCAGTCAAGGCGTTCGAAGTCTTGCGGCCAGCAGTGTTGTAGCCGGTGCCATCAATTGATTCGATAAGGTCAACTGGCTTGTAGCCAATGACTTTCTTTGAGCAGTAGTCATAATCGGCGGTGCTGTGATTGATGTCAACCAAGTGTAATGCCATGATTAGGCAAGGTGAAAACTTACGCTCCTGCAGGAGGCGCGGCATCAAGAATGCAGTAGCCAAAACTGCCGAATGTAATTGAGGAATGGCGGATCGTGGACGAATTTGTCAAAGTGACTTTGAGAATGCTGATGTCGGGGATGACAGGAGCAGAGATGGTAGTGATCAGAAGTAGGATGGAGGCAGCGAACATAAAGACCACGCCAATGGTATGAAGCCAGCGAAACATGATTGCGATTGGTGGATTAGTATTACTGTTATTGCAAAGTGACGAAGTTGGGAAGATGATATGGGATGAGATCAAGTGTGGGCTTGGGCAGGTACTTATGAAGAGGCTGGAGATTTGAAACTCAGAAGGCAGGAAGACGATAATCAGGTAAAATATCAAACCTTGGAAAAGGCGCACCGCATCGCGTGACTCGTTCACAATGATTCCCTGGCACGCACGTCTCCCTGCGTCATCTGGGCGCATGGCATTGCTAGCTGAAGATTCTCAGGTGCTTCTTGGCGATGATGAGGCAGGCAATTTACGAAAAAGGAGTTGTTTGGTGACAACGAAGCTGTCTAGGCCCATAAAAGCAGGTTTTCTCTTAGCTCGGGCGATCAGGAACAAGGGCCTTTGCGCTCACTCCACCAAGCGAAGCCACGCTGCGTTGCGTGTCGTTTCGACGCTTGCGAGGTTGAGCCACACCAAGAGTCGTGGCAGGAAATTTTCATCGCGCAGGTGAGGTATATGACTTCACGATGCATGACGAGTTGTTGGTGAGGTGAGTAACTCCTAGGAGGAGCTGCGGAGGATCAAGATCAAGATCAAGATAAGATCAAGATAAGATTGTACGTGAAGTCTAACAATACTAGTGACCATGACTTTCGGGTTCAGCATCGTCGTCATTCGGATCTTAATCTTATCAACGTTGCGCGCACAATTAATCTTCTCAAGTCTTTACTATTATTGAAGGTGGTATCTGTTACCATCATTGGGAGTCCATAGATGGAACGACCCAAATCTCGCGGTGTCTTTTCATTTCTCAAAAAGAAGAAGAGCTCGCCCTCCATTCCGTCGATCATTCCTGATCCGCTGCCCCACAAGGCTGATGAGGCGAAGCGCGATGTTTCAAGCAATCCCACCTCCCTCTCCGATGGGCGCCACATCTATCATAACATACCGGAGACCGCTGCGAACTCGAGCAAATCGAGTCTTGCAAATGGCCCCGAGCCCCTGAGCAATGGGATATCAGATCACGAGCACTATCGAGGACCCCTACCCCAAACCCCCATCTACAGTAGGGACTCGTGCAGTTACCATGGACAAATGTAAATACGAATTTATACCAGGCGATTTCAATCATTGACCGAAAATAGTACCACAACCGACCCTCCATTCTCCCCTGTACCAGGAACCTCTTCTCCTCTCCTCCTCCTACCCGCTGAAATCCGCAACGTCATATACGAGTACGTGATCGGTACGCCTTACATTCGACTGCACACAAAAGTAGTCGCAGGGGCTCTCACAGAGACAGGAGCCCAACATTCATGGGAATCATTAAGCCAGAACTCCAACTATCGTTGGCCTTATGCAGAGCCTCCAAGACACACCTACTCTTGGCTCTACCACAGTGGACATCGTCTCCAGAACGTGACAAGACTCTGGCGTATTTGCAAACAAACTTATCGTGAATCATATACTCTCGCTCTATCACGTATCATATTCGGGTTTGGAAACCATTTAGTAGCCCAAGATTTCCTTGCTCGGACGAACTATGATGGGACATGTCCAAGTGCATACGTAACTTTCCTGCTCTCCGTCACCTTACGAGAATTCGAAAACCTACCCGTTGAGGATCTGAGGAAGTTTGTTGAGCTCAAGAGAGTAGCTATCCAGTGCCCCGAGAAAGCAGCATGGGAATGGGTGTTATGGGATGAGATGTCGAAAGAACAGAGGGATGCTGAGAGGGAGAAGGAGAAACAAGCTGCAAGAGAAAGAGTATGTGAACTTGTCCAAGAAGCGTTTCCGGACAAGAATATTGAGGTTCGCATTGGACACCCTCCCATTGGACCTGTTGACGAGAACACACTGGCACTGGAGTGGGATGGTGGAAAGACAATATGAAGCTGGCGGTGATTTCTGGGGTTTCTTGCCTGCCACCAGTCGGATGAGAAGTCGCGTGAACGGATAACCAGCATGTGTGAATGATAGGGCATAAGGCCACTGTACCCTGAAAGGGGTCGTGTTTCCTGAAGCAGTGTTTCCTCAAACACCCAAGAAGGCGTGAAAACGTGCCGAAACGCCAGATTTTGCCAGTGGCTGTCACTCTATGAGACATTTCTCCCCTAATCTTTGTACCTGCTATCGGCCATAGGTTTGCTTTAGTGAGCAAATGCCACCTTGAAATCCTCGATGGCAGCAGTATTCGTGAGCAAAACTATTGGAAGGGAACAGTATAATGCACACTTCCGGATTGAGGGTGCGAGATTTCGGATTCTCTTACGTGGCGCAGGTCGATGGCCTCAAATTTTCTGTTTTTTTTTTTACTAGGAATCCTAGGATGCTCGATGTCAATAGGAGACCTGAATCTAGATTGAGAAGGCACTGAAATCGGGCCGCTTCATTTAGTCGAAGTTGTATAGCGAATGCATATAGCAATATAAAAAGAAATGACTACCAGCTCTCTATCGTTGACGCACGCTTGAAGTCTACTGTTGTGTGTCTACGTCTAGGCTTTGCGGTTTAGGAAGTTGATAATCAAGCTATATGCCTCATCCCTCTTCTTTTCGTCATCAGAGCCCTTCTTCGGGGCTTTGTCCCAGCCATGATCAACACCATCGAACCTGCGATATGAAACGTGACCAGTCGAGTCCTTCCTCTCTTCTTGTATCTTCGTGATCATCTTTTCTGCTTCCCAAGCCAAGTTGTCCTGCATGAAGTTAGCATCTCTATTCCCAGAAGTGTACTGTACAAGGCAACTCGCTTTTCCACAAGTAATGAACAGAATGTTCTCTGGTAACTTCTCGACCTCGATATAGGTTGGTGAAACTCTCGGATCTTGTCGATTTACTCCAGGAGGCATATAAGCATCATTGAATAACCTTCCTAGCCATGGGGGAATTGTTCCCTGACCTCCTTCCGGTGCTTTCTTTCCGCCAGGTTTCTTGGATAAATCAGCTGGTGGATATACACCGACAATTTTCTCCACCAAGTTCCCGACAACTTTGCTGTCGTTCCCATCTGGAGATGGGAGCCCGCAAGCACCGAGTAGTAATCCCGCGCCTGCGGAAAATCCCGAGAGGGCAATTCGGGATTGATCGTATATTTCTGGACGGGCCAGAACGTATGCGATGGCATCCCGTACATCTTCCAGTCCAGCTGGAAAAGGATCCTCCGGCGCGAGGCGGTAGTTCAGATCGATGACCGTGTAGTCTGTTTCTTTTGCGATGAGACGGCAGAAGTACTCATCCTGTCCATGCATTGGCATCATGAAGCCAGAGCCATGCCAGTTCAGAAGAACAGGATGGGGTTTTCCTCCCGTAGGAGGAGCCTTTTTGGAATCATAGATGTTGGCTTTGATTACATGATTTGTTGTTCGTGATTTGATCGTAAAGCTTTTGTCGGGACGCGCCTTTGGTACATAATTGACCAATGGGAGTAGCAATCGAATGATGGTAGCGATGATCTTGAGACGAATGTAGTTGAGGAATGAATGAGTTGGATATGCAGCCATGGTGCACCCGTAACCCCCTAGGGTGGAACCACGCCTATTGGACAAAAAAGTGATTTTATGGAGTCGTTTCCGGATTCGGATTCGTGAGGTTGATGCGGTGTCGTGAAGAGGAAAGGTGGAGGAGGTTGCCTGTACCGAAAGACCGCAGTGCTGACAGCCAAGAAACCTGGACATAATACTCAGCCTTCCCCCATAACTTCTTACTTTTTCTACTCTTACATTCAATTGTGGAATATATCATGTTTCTACAACATTTCTCGACCAAAATTGAGTTGTTCGAAGCAGCCAAGCTATAAATGGTTCTAATCTTTGACCTGCCCTTCTCGGCAATCATCCGGGACAAACCCAATCGCCACCAAGGATCAGCGCGTATGAAGACAATCAGTGCCACACCCACGGATCCTTCTGATCCCTTTCATGGCGACCCCGTACGCTTGGTTTCCGACCCTTGGGCCAATAGAGTTTCAAAAAATAACAAGAGGGTCAAGCTTTCGCCAAGCTACGACAAGCTTTATCTGTTTGTGGACGGTCCAACCGTCTTCGACGTTGCAGCGGAGTAGCACTGCATGTGCGGCAAACATGTCCTGCCAGCTCACCCCGATCTTCCCACCTCCGTCATACGGGGCAGCGAGCCAAACTCTCAGTATATTGTCATCTCACTGCTTTGATTGGCTTTCCCTGGTCGGTTGGAGATTGCTTTGCGCATATTATTCCCGGAAATACGCAGGGTCAATCAAAGAGAACAAACCGAACTCCAGAATTCACTAAGAACTCCCTGACCCCAGTTTAGTGTCGATCAAGCCTTATCCCGGCCTTGGACCAAAGCTTGAGCGATAACTAGGATCGGCCGTCGCGTCCTTGAGCTTCATTCGGCTCGATGCAGGTAGATCGTCATAGACTTTTCTAGAAATTGGCCCGGAACCATCGTCGTGTTGCGCCAGGATCGAGCGGAGGATGCAAAAGATAAGAAAGACGAGTAATTCTGCCAATACATGATTGGGTCTCTGCTTTCTTTGGTACCACTTTGAACGGCGTAGACTCCCAGATACCAGGATTTTAATGGGACGGATTTGCCGCATGCTCATTACCCTTGAGCTAGGTCCTATCCGGAAGGTATTTTGATAGCCACCTTCGTAACGCAGTGGTTATTTTGACAGGACCGAATACTACCTCCCGCAACAGCTGCGCAGGATTGTAAGCGAGCTCTTATCAAGAGAATGTGATATAATTCGCAGCCGCCCACCAATTTGTTCCGTCCATCTTTGGACACTTCTTTCAAGATGTCTGCCAAAACGTCAGGCTACGAGCACGAAGAGGCTACCCCGCAGTACTCTGTTAACGATATACCGAAAGAGAAGACGGGACTTGAGACCGTTGCGAGCAGTAATGGTGCGCCACCTTACGAAGGAGAAGAGGACAGACGAGGCAGTGTCATAGTCACTACAGCGGAGGATCTCGTGACCACGGTTATCGGCCTTGACGATGATCCGAGTCTCAGCCCTTGGACATTTCGTGCCATGTTCCTAGGTATGATCTCTACCCGCTGGCAGAGATCCCCCACTGACAGCCTTGTGCAGGTCTTGGATTGTCTGCGTTTGGTGCTGTATTGCAGGAAATCTTCTACTTCAAACCACAGACCATTTATGTGTCTGTCGTTTTTCTCACAGTCATTGGATATATTCTTGGGGAGGCAATGGCCTTCCTCATTCCTCGCAAAGGGGCAATTGGCCGTTTCCTCAATCCCGGCCCCTTCAACATGAAAGAGCATGCTTCGATTACCCTTATGGCGTCGGCTGCTTCTCAGTCAGCACTTGCAACCGAAGCTTTGGCTGCCCAGCAGCTGTTTTATGGCGGATACCCAAACAAAGCGGCCGGTATATTCATTGTGATCACGGCACAATTAATCGGCTTTGGTCTTGCTGGCGTATTGAGAGACGTCCTCGTCCGACCTACTCACATGCTCTGGCCTATGAATCTGCCTATCACTTCTTTGCTGGGTACGTTTTCTAAACATTCTTCAACATTCTGCGAGCGCTAATTTCTCTTCCTTAGAATCTCTCCACAAAGATAAAGCAGTTGCCAAGGCTCGCCTCAAGGTCTTCTACGTTGTCTTCTTTTTCTTTTTGGTCTGGGAAATCTTCCCAGAGGTAAGGATCTTAGGGCCCTGCAATTAAAAAATGCCACTAACACAAACAATCAGTACATTTTTACTGTGCTCGAAGGTGTATCCATCTTCTGCCTTGCTCATCAAGACAGTCTCGTTTTCACCAATCTGTTCGGTGGTGCTTCAGGAAACGAAGGAATGGGCTTTGGTAGGCATTACCAATTATTAACCTTTGTCGATTTTGCTAACAATCCTAGGGGCTATTTCTTTTGATTGGAACTACATCGCTCCATTCGGATCACCACTCTGGCTTCCACTCTACACCTTAGTCAACGAGTTCATTGGCTACCTCGGGTGCATCATTTTCTTCATCGGTCTCTATTACAGCAACACCTACAATTCTCAGAATTTCCCATTCATGGCTCAGCAATTGTTCGACGGCTCTTCCAACTCAACCAACTTCGTCATATACAATCAAACGGCTGTTCTGAACAGCAACTTCGAGATCGACAAGGCCAAACTAGCCGCACACGGACTACCCTGGCTCACAGGTTCCTATCTTGGATATCTCATCACATCCAACATGGGCTTTACCGCAACCTTTGTCCACATGCTTCTCTGGAATTTCGACGACATCAAACACGGTTGGGCATGGGCCGCCCCTTCAAACATCAAGAAAGCTTTCAGACCTGGCGCCTGGAAATTCTGGCAAAACCAGGAATCACCAGAGGAACTCCTTATTAGAAGACAGAACGACCCTAAGCTCGATCCTCATTACAAGCTTATGTTGCGCAACATGTACAAGGAAGTACCACTTTGGTGGTGGGGATCAGTCCTTGTCGTCTGCTGGGTGGTGGCTCTCGTCTGTCTTTATGTTTTGAAATCGACACTTCCTTGGTGGGGCTTTATTCTGTCGACAATCATGATGACTGTCTTCCTGCTATTCTTTGGAGCGCAGTATGGTATCACTGGATTTCAGTATAATATCCAGCCTGTTTGTCAGATGTTGGCAGGGTATATGTTCCCTGGTAAACCTCTTGCTAGTAAGTGTTTCTTCCTCCTGGTCAATAATCATCATGGGACCATCTTCTTGGAGCAGTAGGGGCGGGAAATCTCCACCTATGTTCATCCTTAGGTGCATCGGCTAAAATCATCTCCACCAGATCTTTACTTCACCTGCTTCACCTTCAACTCCATGCAGCAAGCTCAACTGCTTGCTCGTGATTTGAAATTGGCTCAATACGTTCATTTGAGCCCACGACACACGTTCCTCATCCAAGTCATGGGCTGTGTAGTCGGCGCTATCCTGAATTGGGTCATGATGTTAAGGTACTTCCATCTCTTCCATCGCCCCTATAACTCACCCGCTAACACCACACAGCATTGTTCAAAACCAGCGAGACATCCTTCTTGGCATCGCCGGCTCGAACATCTGGAGTGGTCAGAACGTCCAGCAGTTCAACACACTAGCCGTAGCCTGGAGCATGGCCTCCGACATTTTCTCTGTTGGTGGCAAATACCAATGGGTAACCATCGCCTTTCTCTTCGGCTTCCTTGCTCCCCTCCCCCTCTGGCTCGCCAACCGCTTCTACCCTCACCCCGTATTCCGCTACATCAACACCTCCATCATCCTCTGGCAAATGGGATACCTCTTCGTCGGTATCAACTCCGCCATCGGCATGTTCTTCATCCTCGGTTTCTTCGCACAGGCTTTCCTCAGGAAGAAGAGACCAGAGCTTTTCATAAAGTATAATTATATTACTTCTGCCGCCCTGGATGGTGGAACACAAGTTATGGTTTTTATTCTCACTTTTGCTGTATTTGGAGGTAGTGGAAAGGCGAGACCATTCCCTTTCTGGGCGGGTAATCCAGACCCGAAGTTGCATAATTTGGATTATTGTAAAGTTAATACTGCGACGTCGGGCTAGGTGTGGGTGGGTTTTCCGACGTCGGTGTCATGTATGAGAGTGGTGGGGGAAGTTTGGATGCTTTACATTGGTAATATAGCGAGGCTAGCTCATTGTAGGTTTGTCCTAGTGGCCATGTCTAAAAATCATCACGATGATTAAATCTTGGAAATTTTCTCTCACTTCATGTCCATCGCTTGAATCTGATTGCCTATTCATCGCACTCTTTGCGGGCCTCAGTATGACACACTAAAGATAAATTGCACCTTCTTCACAGGAGCCCTTTCATGGTTGATTTCCGCACACTGCCGAGCTTCTTACCTAACCTCTATCCACATCTCGAAGTTCCACATTCTCACCTCTACCCAACCATCTTCGTTTGAGTATACCCTTCCACTTTTTCTTCCATCTCCACGCGAATCCTGGCACACAATATGCCAATAACAACAAGAAGAGGATTATCACGATAACGATGAGTGGGATGTATACGCCGGAGACGAAAAGGGGATGAGCGGAAGCTGTGGTTGTTGTGGTACTGCTGCTGTTGTTTGTCAGGTGAGGATTGGTGGGCATCGAAGCAATCATTGTGGGTTGCCTTATCGTGTCGGAGGGAATCGAAGAGATGAGGTGGTTTGGTGATTGTCTGACTTGGAGTAAAATTAAGAGGGTAGGCAGGGTTAAATATAAAGATGAGGTTTACAAGAGGGACAATCGGAGAGCGTTTGCTACAATTAGTGTCTAAGAGGTGAATCTCTTGGTACTATAAACGATTTGGAAGCAAAGACATTCGATCGTCCAGAGACAACTTCGATAGTTTCTTGATGTCTCACTAAATCTTTCATTCATGTGTCTTATCATCTACTACGTTCCTTCAACCTCAAGCTTTCCCTCCTATAGGAAATATACTTTGATATAGTACCATGAGCTTGCTGCTGGCTTCACAGTGGGGCCTTTCATTCTATTTCCTTTCAAACTGTATAATCGATGATGTAGTAGGCTTCTGAATAGCGTACTCTCAACGTTATATCGCTATCCTAAAATTTCTTGAAAATTTTAAATTTGACTCTGCCAGAAATTTATCGATTTTGATCTCGCTTTGAGTATATAGTATTCACATTAGCTGTTTGTATAAGGGAAAAGAATTGATGAACCGGCCGTGGCCTTGTCAATTGGGATACGTAGAGAACGAGCGAAACACTTCGCGCCAACGAATCCCCTCGATGTTGTAGGCACAGTCTCAAACCATTGACCATTAATGCCGACCGGTACTCCACATCCCTCTAGGAACTAAAAGAGCTGTCAATCTTATACTTTCCGAGTCATCTCTTCTGTTCGAGAAATACTTACGTGGATCTCCATCCAAATCTCTAATTGTCGGATCATACGTCCTGCCCTGTGCTGCAGCTTTCTTCTTATCTCTCCTTACTGACCAATAGAAATACCCCCCTGCAATGGCGAAGGCTATCATGAGGCCTATGATGCAAAGAATTACTGTTAAGCCGACTCCGCCGATGCTCCAGAGCGAGGGTTGTTTGTGATCGATTGTATTCGTTGTATTGCCATTGGAAGCTGTGAGGTAATTAACATTTCTTACTGTGATGAGTGCAATCGTGGTGGTGGAGTTTTCGAGATACATGTTGAGGCCATGATGACTTGGAAGATGGGCGTTTCGAGAGTATAAAAGGTGGAGAGACTCAGAGTTGAAAGCGGTTCTTAGCGCACCGGGAATAGGATCCAGTCCTCGAACAAAAACATTATTGAAGAACAAAAAGGTCTTTTGAGAGACACATGGTATTTCAGCATGTTGAATAGTGTTGCAACAGTTTGGCGGTCTTTATGTGGTAGCATCATAACAAGAAAACTCTAGAGCCGATACTTTTTGTTCCTACTTGTATTTAGACAGTAACGATCGATGGTTACTTCCTCTGTCCAGCTGTGACGTGGAAGATTGATAATATGTCTTGTACAGAGGGTGTCGAGAAGTAATCCATATAGTGGATTGGCATCGAGCTGAATATCTCACGCCAGCAATAAGAGTCGTTCAGGACCTGCTTCCTCTGTGAGCCGTTTCCAATAGCTGAAACTGAAGGCGTGAAAGGGAGAAAAGAAGAGAAAAGTCACACCCACTCATGGTCTGGGAAACTGACTTGGCCCCGCCTCACCATAAGCTCTGAAAGGGCCAGGAAAGGAGACGGCAACTGAGCAGATGAGGACAGACATTGCGGCGAGAAGGATCGGTCTTTACTATTGCAGTTTGGATTTTTGGTTAATTTCTTGCGAGTTTCTTAGCTTTGCTGGACAGCAACAAAAAACAAACCACGCTCTTTGAAAATACTGTCCTGCAGAACGTTCACTCTATGATTCATACCAATGACCAAATGCTCCTCATCTCCTGCCCTTCTTTCCCCTCGGCCTTTCTCCAGTGCTTTCAATCTTCCCAACATCCCTTTTAGAGAGCGACAGCAAGCCATGTCTAAATTTGCCCACAATCGGTGCTCCCACAGCCTTCTCCCTCTTACCCGTAAACTTGACTTTCCGCTTCTCCTTCTCAAGAATGATACCTCCTTCTTTCGCGTCGCTCCGTCGCTTTTCTTCCCGCTCAGTCGCCTTCCTGGTCATGCCGATGCGATGTGACATGGGCATCTTTTCTTGCTTGAAGACAGAAGATTTGGAGCCCAGAGCCTGTAATCGGAGATCCAAAGCTTTATGACGAGTTTTTCCAGTAGCGTTGAGAGACTGAGACGTGTTTCCTTTTGCAGATAGTAAATGTGATTCAGAAAGGAGTCGTTGCAAAGCGAGATCGTTCTTCAGATGTTGGGCCGAGTCTTCCACATCGGCTGGATCTGCGGCTTTCTTGGGAGCCGAGATGGGCTTTTGGGTAATCAGAGAAGAAGTCGGAGCTTTTCCTGATCGAAATGCTTTCAAGTCTTGTTTGCTGCTGGAAAAGAGGCCTGGAGAAACGATGTTGGAAGAAGGTGCTTTTAGTTCAATGACGGGGATTTCCGGCTCAGCTTCAGAGTCGATTCCAGACCAGTCTGAGTCATCTTCATCATCTGAGAGTTCCGAAGGTGGAGAAGGCGCTCTTTTTGGTTTTGTGTCTGATAGAGGTTTGAATTTGGCCTCGAAAGCACGCTGGAATCTAGCTTTGAGTTCGGCGTCATCGTCAGATGGCGGTGTTGATTTTTTCGCGACTCGAGATATGACTGCTGCTGTCGAAGGAGCACTTCTTTTCCGTTTTCCGAGCATGATGGCGATGCTGTTGATGTAAAAATGTAATGTCGAAAAATTCTTGAAAAACGAAGATGTGGCGTTGAGTGTGGCTGCACTGATCTAACTGGTTCAACCTCTTCCAACTCTAAAGTATCGGTCGTGTTGCAACCTCAGCTCATCCTCTCCATATTCGCCACACGAAGCATATTCCTCGGAATTGGACGCTTCAACTTGCCAGGAATTAGCAATACTCAGGAGATCGAGACGAGAAGAGAAAACTGACGGCTTCACGAACCAGGACTTCTTGTCTGAGGGACCTTCCACTGTTCTTCAACGGCAATGGACGCTTTGGGATCGTAGCATGTGCCCAGTTCGATTCCTCCCTTATCTTCTTGTCCATCTCATACACTCTCTCCTTTACTCTCGAGACGAGAGCTTTCATCACCGCAGCTCGAACAGGCTGATGACCAGCACCAGCCAAGAATCTCGCCTTGGCGTTGTATTTCTTGATGGTGTGCCTTCGTGGTACGGTGAATGCTGATTTACTTTCGTAGAGAAGGTCTTTCATTTTGAAGTTGATATTGGAGAATTGAATGATGTCCTTACAAAAATGAAGGTGTATGGTTGCGAGTTTATTCAAGTCAAGAGCATTGGAAGGGACAACGGAGAGTTTCGTTATTTTCACATTCTATTGTCTATCTTCCTATTGTCAAACTGCTATTCACCACCGTATTTACGTTTCAGGCTTGTGTTGAAGGTGACGTTATGCTTGCTATTCTTTGATAGAGCACGGACCACTTTCACGATGCTCGAATGACCAGAACTCCAAATTACGATTTCATCAATTCTCATTTTTTAGAGTTTGCATACCTTCCTGTCAGAACCCTAAAAACCTAAGATCTTATTGATGCCACGAGTAAAAGCCTTTTGTTTCTTGCTCTGTCCACTGGTCTCTAGACGGCTTAGACCCATAGCAAGCTTTCCAGCCTCCCTTTGGACATCGCTAGTGTTTGCTCGACTAGCAAACTCAGAGTCTCCCACTCCACCTGGGAAGTCTGGTGGGGGTAGACCTTTCAGGAACAAATCCCGCTGCTGCGCGATATATTGCTGGGCTCGGTTAGCATCCAATTGTCACTAATTAGAGAGAGCTCTCTTACAGCATTACTGGGTGTCAATGGTACAGAGGGAATATGGAAGACACAAGCATCTGCATTTCCCCTGTTATTACTCTCCGTACCATGGATAGTATCTGCACTCCAAAATACTAATGCGGTTGGGTCAGCTAAATGAATGCAGTCCCGCCACAGGGAGATATGAGCTTACCAGTATCGCCGGGCTTAACAGTAGGATATGGAATCATAGTCTCTTGAAGTAAAAGATGGGGATGTATATCGGGGCTATGCTCCTGGGCAGTTCCGGGATTTGCGCCGTGGAGGAAAAGTTCACCATCTTCGTCGTCTAGTGAGAACTTCCAGCCGTCCAGGGAACCCTTCTGAGTTGGCCTGAAAAAGGGTCGAAGCATCCAGTAGGCTGTAGACGGCTGCAGAATGGGGTGCACAAGAAGAATCCCTAACTTCATTAGATGGATATCGGTGCGCATAGGTTGAATTGACTCACCTTCCCCCGGTCCATGACGAGACGGACCTAGCCAACCTTGAAATGTGCGGAACACAGAGCAGCCTCCAGGTCCGTCATACATGTTCATATCAGCATCAAGCCTGCCGGTTAAGTCCCAAGGATTATACCCGCGCCACTGTAGGAAATTAGTCCTCTACTATTCACAGTGTGAGCGGGACGGAGAATGCATACATTTCCCTTGAAGATTTCCCGATAAACGTGATTATAAGCTTTGTCTTCCCACCATTCGACGCCACCAACATCAACGTGTGAGGAGAGCGCAAAAAGTTCGTCGCCAGGTGGACGAATTTGCACTCGGTCACAATAAGAGAGCGGGACCGACAAATCAACTGAAATAGGACGATCAATTTCAGCAGAGGGAGTAACACAAGTTGGCGCTTACTTTTCTGGTCAGCATCAGCCGTGTACAATTGGTTCATCCATGACTGCGTAGAAAGTTTATTCGGATGCGACCTCGCCTTAACCTGAGATGGACTCCCGTAAGACTCGTAGACCACCTAGTTCTGATTAGTATCCAGCTAGGATAGACTATGGTTTGATGTCTTACTTTCTTCTTTCCTTCCGAGGGAAAACCTTTGAACGGGTGACCCAAGAAATATTGACGAACATCGGTGAGAAGCGCCTCCGTGGTATCTTTGGGCATCACCCCTCGAATAACAGCAACACCAGTGCGTCAAATAGCATCAACGCTGGTTGGAGAAACGGTACCATTTCGAATGTCTGAAAACTTGGCTTGCGGTATAATCTTTTCAGACTTAGACCATGCTCTACTGCAGTTCGAGATAAGATGATTGACTCAAACTTACAGATTCACATTGTTTAGCAACCTCTTCCGTCCTGACTTTCAGTACTTCGACCAGATCATCCCATGACTTTCGAATTTGCTCCTCAGATCCGACAGTGAGGTTTCGCTTCAGCTCTCGAAATCGGCCAAGAAGTGGGTCGGCCTTTGTTCCCGAGAAGGATGTGAAAACGGAGGAAATATCACCCTCGGCCTTGTCCTTTCGTGTGACAGAGACGGCCTCACTTGCCGTAGACCTCCTAGGTGAAGTCGTGGCCTGGCGACCTGGGCATATGCCGGCACGGAATTTGGGGCACTTAAGGCAACCTGATGTTGTGGCAAGAAGGAAATGATTTCGTTCTTTTGAAGAAGGATTTCAGTTGATGGGATGGTGGAGGGCGCAGGTAGTGAGATCTGGGTGGCCAGATCCGGGTGAAGCAGTATTAGATGATTTTGCGACTGAAGGACATGATTGAGAATGTAGTCAGTCGATTACTAGCAGATATTTAAGTGGACAGGGTAGATACAACTACTGATTCTCTCTACTTATATAGAAGCTGATATTGTCTGTGCAATCGCTTGTGACTAGCAAATATTTGGTATTGAAATTGTTCTTTCTAGCACTTGCTACAATAACGCGAAAGCTGTGGTGAAGAACTAGCTGGCGGAACTGGAATCAAAGAGAGTTGTGAAAGAGAATTCAACAGCAGAAGTAAATTTGACCTACAGAGGAAGAAAAAGAAAAGGTGGGACAGAAGTGGTTTCGCCGGGACCAAAGGCTTGATAAAAGACAATCGAAATACTTGTCCAGTTATGCACAACGAAGCCGCCAACCGTTCAAAAAGTGCCCGATCATAAATCTAAAATCTACATTATCCACAGCAGACCCACCTCTATTTCTTTAGTCCACCGAACAATGAAACCTGGTATAATCCGGTCCACCTTCTTGATTCTCCATAATCCTCATCCCTAATGTGATATCTTTTTTCTAGCAAACGTACTCAAACATAACGCTCCACATCAAACCACCACATTCGATTAACCCATCCCTTCGTCCCTACATCACGCTGTTCAAGACGAACAACACGCCACCAGAAATACAGTACAGAGACTCGTTTGGAAAACTCCATTAGACCGTGCTAACGGGTGCTGGAGAAGGTACAGTCTTATTGACATCAAATCCAGCTTGAGCCGGATATTGCGGTGGTTGTGGTTGCGGAGTCAAAACATCAGGAGTGGTGACCGATGATGGGTTAACAGCGACCATACCTGGTGGCGCAGACAATGGTAGACTAGTGGCATGCTTTGGCGGTTCTTGTTGGATCTCCTTAAGAGCTGGAGTAGGTTGTCCAGTTGCAGGCACTTGCAAGATCTCGGGCTGAGCTGGATATCCATTAGGAAGTGAAGACAATACAGCTACAGGTTGCACTGGAAGTGCAACGACGTTGTCTTTCGAACTTGGGGCTTTGGTGATGGGAGATGGTAGAGATTGTGCGGCGTCAGAAGCAGCTGTAGCAGGAGCTTGTTTTTGCGGAGTTCCTTGTTTCTTGTAGCGCAATGTAATAATGAGGCTCTTTGGCTCCATATCTTCGTCCTCGCTGGCATCACTCATTTCGTCCTCATCCTCGTCAACAAGATTGTCGTCGATGTCGTCTTCGTCTCCTGCATCCCAGTCGTGTCCGGAAGACATAGCTTCGTCTTCATCGTCCAGTTCGTCCAAAGAGTTGTAACCTTCAATATGCTTGCGTGGTCTACTTCGTCCATTAGGCTCGCCTCGTCGAGAAGCCCGAGTTGGTCGGCCAGGTTGTTCAGATGCGTCAGAGTAGTTCTCCGTCGCTGATGCTCCATCTGTGTCTATGTGTCCGCTTAGAAGGCTTTCGCCATACATTCCTCCCATCCGCGATCTAACTTGGCGGCCGCTGGCAGTTATGGTAGGGCGTGAAGGGTCGGCAGGGGTTGCCACGCCTGAATTACGTGTAGATCGTCGGTTGGTGTCTGCGGATTCGGAGTCCTCTCCCTCTCCGTCCGAGTACGTGTAGCGTAGGCGCTTGCCACGTGTGCGTCCTTCGTACATTCCGAACCCAGGGTCGGGTCGAACGAACTGGGCCTTGCGAGCCTGGCGATACTCGCGACGCTTGCGTTTCTGTTTTAAATAGTCAGTGTATTGTCAGAGAGAGGGAAGATCAAGAACATACCTCTTCAGTGGCTTCAAACCGAGGTATGGCGTTCATAATTCGCTGGCTGAGGCGACGAGCAGCTTGTGAGCTATCATCAGCCAGCTTCTCGGCAATTGCGCGCAGCTCGTCAATTGTTCCAGCGACGCTCCACCATGTGTTCTTCTTCAACAAGGGATTGCTCTCGCGATATAATCGGAATGGAGTATCGTCTCGGCCTTCGATCAACCAGTAGCGGCGCTTTTCGCCATCTCTGCCCCATGGCTGGACTGACAGTGGTTGGTTAAGATCGTCGTCATGGCGAGATTGTTTGTACGAATCTGCGATCATGGTCTTGATGGCGTCTGAGCTGTGTAGGGACCACATTATGACGGCTTTCATCAGGGTGAGCTAAAATGATTAGTACGTGTACAAAGAGCTTAGATGCAGCAAAACGTACACGTTCTTGTGGTAGCATTGTATCAAACGAGCCTTGCCCACTCAGAGGATTCTTTCCATTCCATGCTGGTGGCCATTGTGACTTGTGGGTGGAGAGTGCCTCTTCCAATGCGCGGGTGTGGTGCCCTGTCCTGTGGAAGAAGTAGTGTCAGCGTGGGCCAAGAGAATTACAACAGGTATAAGGATCTTGATGTCGCCAACGCGATCCACTATCTCCCACGCGCTTGCATAACGCCATGGTACTCACTCGATAGGCTTCTTGCGATTGAGGACTAAAGCCAGCAGGGCGCAGAGCAATGATTCGACTGCTGGTGACGGCAGCGTATCTGCAACCCCTCTCTCGATATCCTGAGGTCCAAACTGTATAAGTTTCGTGGGAAAGGCATCGCTGAAGCGCGATCGGAACATAACAATGAACTATATCAAAAAGTTATTTATTAGCTATGACCGCATAGACAAGTCGCGAATTGAAAGCAAATCGCGCTGTTGAATACGCGTTGGACGCGCCGGAGAACTCACTGCAATATCCTCATTGTCGGCTAAGACGTCTTCATGCGGCGGCGATGGTTCTCTCTTGCGCTTTGGGGTATTCTGGCTTGGTGCTGGGGAAGACATGTCGCTGGAGGAGGGCGCGTTGACGGCCTTGTCGTTGAGCATAAGGGAGGGCATCTCGTCGTCGGTGGGTGGTGCCGACGAGAGCGAAGATAAGGGCGAGGACGAGCCTGACATCTTGTGTTGCTGTGACGTTTGCTGTCGTCCAGAAAGGGGAAGTTTCGTGAAAGGACGGAGTATCGGTCAAGCCTTTGGGCACTTCGTCAATTCCCGGCGTGATTTGTTATGCAACAGAGGCGATTAGCATTCGTTTGTCTATGTTTGCAGATGATCTTTTGTGAAGGGCGAGGGCAAGCAACGGGTTTGGTGGGCGCAATAATTTTATGGTTTTGTTGGAGTGGCAGAGAGGAGCGAGCCGTTTCTGGTGGAAGCATGATGCACGATCATCCATTTCAATCACGCCGATGAGCCGAGTCTGATTACTGGTTGCCAAGTAGAACCGTTCCAGCAATTCCTTTCATTGATCTATGTACTATCTAGCGCTGTGACGAAGTCGTTCCCTTTGATATGTGCTTTAAACGAGAAATTCGAGGTCGGATCGAAAAGATTTCATTCTTTCGCGTTGGTTCACTTCGACAAGCGCTCCTGTTGATAATAGATTGTTCGCCAGTATAATCTCTCATACTTCATGATAACGTTTACCTGTTTCCCCTGTACCTAGACGATCCAGTATGCGCTTTTAGGCAAACGCAAGCATCCAAGGTAATTTCCCCACAAATCGTACAGGGAATTGACGATGAGATCTGACTTTGTGTAATCGCTGAGTTCAAGAAAGTTATAAATCATGTCGGTTCAGAAATCCGTTCAGTCACTAAGTCGAAGCAGCGCACAATTTTATTGCGATGCATGACGAATATCACTGAACCATTTGAAGCTTTGTCGATATTGTGAAGCAGGCGTACAATGTTTGGTGTGGTTTGACTCCTAGGTGAAGCAGGATTTTCGGGCGGGGACCGCCTGTTTTTTCTTGCGACCGGGCTTCAGTCACCCCAACGCAGAACCCCACTAGATACCGGAAGAAAGGTTCTTGATGCCCTACTGCCGTGCATCTACAAAGTTGCACAACGAGATTCCTGGATCTTTCGAATAGAGATCTGACCAATATCCTAGGGACAGAAAGCAGCAGTGTCATGCCATCTGTGGCATGTACTACGCAAGATTGCAGCCTGGTATCCTAGAACTAGTTATCAACTGTGAAATGGAACTGTGAGTGTAGCTTCCAGCGACATTGGAATTGTATAATGACCATAGAACAAAACAACTGAACAGAGCCGCGGGACGCTCTCAACCACCCGTAGCAGCAGTAAGGGCTCAAAGTCGGCATGGTCTTTCGAAGTTCCCGGCGAGTTTTGTTTTCACGTTGCTAGAAATCCAGCGTGCTTTCAACGGAATTATCATGCCCGTGGAGGATCAAGAATGTTGGAAATCCTGCTCTAATTCTGAAGACGTGCGACAGAGAGTGATGATCAGATATCAGCAACATACCAACTTCGCACGCGATAAAGATGAAGCCATCGTATCTGAATTCCAAGCTCTTTTGCAACCTCGTTGTGTTTGAATGATGTTCTCAAGTGGATTTGCAATCTGTTCTTTACTGCGGATGTTAAAGAGGCACGACTCTTTACATCCTGCTTCAAGCATACAACCAGATGAGAATTACGCCCAAAGAACCCACAACACAGCAAATCGAATTCTCAAGACCGTCAGGATGCAATCTGGAGCCCTTGACACAGGATTGCCATACCTTAAGCAGCTCTTTTATCAACACGCCGATGATACTGCATTTCAACTTTTCAATAGAATGCGCGCATCGCTTTTCAAAAATGAATCTTTGTGACGAGCTATGGCCGTGTATTGACCATTGGTGATGATGTCGAGTTTGAGTCGCAATGGGAAGTGAAAGGTTTTGGGAGGACGATATGGTTCTAGCCTGAAGCGGATTAGTGCATGGCTGAGTCACCACCCACACAATGAATGAATCTCGAAATCTCGAAAACATCTATCTCGCAGCTTCAATCAACGACAAAACCCATACATCACAATGGGTCGCGTTATTCGGTGCGCAATTCATTCCACCGTGCCCCATTCAATGCTAATTGTTCACTAGCAATCAGAGGAAGGGCCGCGGGTCCATCTTCACTGCCCACCAGAGACTCAACAAGAATCCAGCCAAGTTCAGATCCATAGATTATGCAGAGAGACACGGATACGTTCGAGGTGTCGTCAAGGACATCATCCACGACCCCGGCCGTGGTGCACCGCTCGCCCGAGTGACTTTCCGCGACCCATACCGATACAAGTTGCACACCGAGACCTTCATCGCGTAAGAAGCACTGGAACCCCATTGAGAGGAGGAATTGCTAACAGGAAAATGAAGTAACGAGGGCATGTACACTGGTCAATTCATTTACGCCGGAAAGAACGCTGCCTTGAACGTCGGAAACGTGCTCCCATTGGGCGCTGTTCCAGAAGGTACCGTTGTCTCCAACGTCGAGGAGAAGGTTGGCGACCGTGGCGCTGTGAGTGTAACTGGGACATTACACAAGGGCAATTACTGACCACTCCACAGCTTGGACGCACCAGCGGAAACTACTGCACTGTCATCGGACACAACCCAGACGAGGGTAAGACCCGCATCAAGCTCCCATCTGGCGCAAAGAAGGTCGTCAAGAGCTCTGTCCGAGGAATGGTCGGCATCGTTGCAGGTGGTGGGCGTACGGACAAGCCTCTCTTGAAGGCATCGCGGGCGAAGCACAAGTTCGCAGTCAAGCGCAACTCATGGCCAAAGACTCGTGGTGTTGCCATGAACCCCGTCGATCATCCTCACGGTGGTGGTAACCATCAACATATTGGTAAAGCCTCGACAATCTCCCGTTACGCTGCACAAGGTCAAAAGGCTGGTCTCATCGCCGCCCGAAGAACTGGTCTGTTGCGTGGTACTCAAAAGATCAAGGATTGAAGTGGTTGATTGTTTTATGGGTTGCATGATATGGCATTGCGTTTCTGTGGACAGACCCAGAGCGTGGTTTCTCTCGGAATGGCTATAAAGGCGTATGAACGGGGGCATCTGTTCTTAAAAATGAATAAAAACGTCCTCCCAACCAATGTCACTGAATTTACGTTTGCTTGGCTGCCGGATTGTGTACCGTGAGAGGATGAAACATGCCCTGCGTGATAGTGTGCCCATTTCGCACAGCCGTTGATGCATCCATCGACGTCAGAGTACGCGTGGATAGACGTTCCCAACATTATCAGCCAGATATCTAAATATTGCCCAAAAATCAATCACGTCTCACAGCATAATCCCTTTCATTCGACCGTGTGGCGGTTAGAGAGACTGAACAGAGCCACCCCGGTTTTCCAGCCAATAATTCCCTGGCGTAGGCACTCCAGATTAACTCCCCCAGCCAACTTGCACCACTCCCTTGATTTCTGATCTCAATTGAAACACTCTTATTTCCCTTACTCAGCCTGAAGCAGGATACAACTTCCGCAGCTTCCGTTCTCTCCTGCTATAATACATCACTACGCAGGTGCATATCAGCAAATACCCATTCTACCCCTCCACGCGAGCGAGCGACACTGCATCTCCTAATCCACCGCCGGGAGCACTACGAGTTCACCGCAAACACTACCATATTCTCACCCGACCCATTCTTTCACCATGAATGTCAACAAGAAACTCGGTCGCTTCAAGCAATGGGCAGGCGAGAAGATGGGCGGAGAGGCGAAGACGGACACGTCCGAGGACTTCAAAGCGCTGGAAATCGAGATGAACTTGAGGCATGAAGGTTTGTGTCGCATTATGTGCTATGATTCCAATTGCTCACTCAGTATAGGCATGGAGAGGCTTCAAAAGTCTATGACCCTCTACGTCAAGTCCATATCTCGCAAAGAGGCCGAAGACCGCGAGAAGATGCTACCTATCGAATTTCTTGGTCAAACTATGGTCAGCCATGGACAGGACTTCCAAGCCGACTCTGAGTTTGGCAACTGCCTTATCGGTGAGTACAGCGGCAGAATCCAACCTCACTCTGGCTCACAAGCACTCAGGCATGGGACGCGCAAACGAGTCGCTTGCCCGCAAACAAGAGAGCTATGTTGCCAACGCAACCTCGTGTTGGTTGGAATCTTTGGAGCGATCGCTCGCGCAAATGAAGGAGTACCAGGTAACATAGATTGCGACTATATTGCAGCCAAGCATAACAAACAACTAACTTCCCTATTAGGCCGCACGGAGAAAGCTCGAAACCAGGCGACTTGCTTATGACGCGTCGTTGGCTAAAATGCAAAAGGCGAAAAAGGAGGACTTTCGGGTAGAGGAAGAGCTTCGCGCACAGAAGGCCAAATACGAGGAGTCCAACGAAGATGTATATCGACGTATGGAGGACATCAAAGAGGCGGAGGTCGACAGTGTCGCTGATCTGACTGCGTTCCTCGATGCTGAGCTATCCTACTACGACAGTTGCAGGCAGACTCTGTTGCAGCTCAAGCAAGAATGGCCAGGAGCATCTGCGTATGTTGAATGCACCGCCCACATTTCCAAGACTAACCTCAAGCACAGCAAAACCCGACCCAGTGGTAGAACCCGATCAAACACGGCCCACTCTTATTCGGATAAGCGTTACAATGCGACAGAAGAGGAAGAGGAATACTCCCCTCCATCCAGAGGTGCCATTGCTCCTCCGATCGGCTCTGCGCGATCATCACGCGGACCTTCTCCCAGGCCCTCTATACCAGATCTATCAGTGCGACCAAACTTCAGTCGAACTGTTACAAGCGACAGCGCCAACGAGAATCGAGAATTCTCTCCTATTGGATCCAAGCTTTCTCGCACACCTACCGAGCCTAGCGCTCTTCTTACAGGCAGCAGACTAGCTTTACGGCCCGCTGGCCATCGCGATCAGATTGATCAAGACCGAGACGAGCGTTTCTTCAACACCAGATCAGACAGTCCAACGGCATCGATAGGCAGCATGCCATCTCGTACTACAAGCTGGTCTACTGTCGATACTATGTCACCGGGAGGAAGCAAGAAGATACCGCCTCCGCCACCATCACGCGCAAAGAAACCTGCTCCCCCACCACCGCCAATGAAACGAAGCGCTCTTAGCACATCTCAGATTCCTAGCTCATCACATTAGTGGTGCTCTTTTTCTCTCCAATGGCTTTCGTGTCTGTTTGTCCTGTTGAGAAGTGGGTGGTGTCTTGAATTTGTGTTGTCTGGTGGTGGCTGGGCTGATTGATGCCTCATTCGGTAATCTATAACTTCTTGGTGGAAAATGGACATGAGGTAGTGGTGGATGGATGCGGGAGCATGCTGGAGGCTTCTACCTTGTCCCTATACAATACATTGATTTCTCGATTCTCATGTCTGTGGTGCCTAATACAACTATTCACTGCGGGTTCGAGATGGTGCGAAGCCCGGGACTTTTTGTGCCCTGAACCGCTTCTAACTGTCGAATTCGAATAGAAGGGTGGAAAATTCCTGGCAATTTTGATAGGAGAATTGCTACCCAGCAGCAATCTCCCCAGAGACTATGAAGTATACTAAAATTCTCCCAGCCTCTAAGTAGCTATCTTTTATAGCCACAACAGAGAAAATCAAATGTCCAGTTTGTCAACAACAGCAACTCTTCTCTCAACAAACCGAGACACATTCAAGTCAATATGATGGGATGACATTATCACGTGATTTTACGCGCTAAGCTAGATCGGCCGTGCTTTCTCCTCTCTTCAAGTTCACCACAGTCTTTCGTACTCTAACGACAGGCCGGCGAGCGAGACCTCCACGCGAAGCCCCAACGAGTCCAACGACGCGTCCATCACAACCACAGACAATAAATATTAACATTACCAATAACAAAAACACCGACAACAACACCCGTCCCCACCCCTAAAGAAAAGACCAACTGGCCACCACTTCTCAATCGACCGTGAACGGGTACGGCGCATCCACCATCGACAACTTCATCCCGCAACCCTTTCGCAACTCCACCAACGCCTTTTCATATCAACACGACCGCAAACCCACCCATATCCTCCATCTCAACCTTGCGCGTCTGCCTAATTTGGCTCACGTTCCACAATCCCACGCCGGGCTCTGGCCTAGGCCATCAACAACTCCTCCATATTGTTAGGATCAAAGATATCCTTTCATCATGGCTTCAATCGGCGCGGCGCAACCAGCGCCTCCGCCTCCACCACAGGCCTCACTGCCTCCGAATCTGACAAGAGAGCAAATTCAGCAGACATACATTGTAAGGCGCATCCATTTTGTTTCATATTTTGCACCGCGAGACATTCACATCAAGCGCATACTACACCATATGCATACCAAGGGGCATCAGTGTCTCAACGACACAATGGATTTACCCAGTATTGACATGTGTATCATGGATCCTGGCGACTTGCCGACTCTTTTGGCGCATACTCAATTGGTACTTTACTAACTTTGAACAGAGTTTCCAGAATATGAAGAAGCAGGGCGTTCCCGAGACTGACCCCGAGTTTATCAAAGCCCATAACCTTCTCAAGGCCGTCCAGCAGCATACAGCCTTCGCAAAGCAGCGGCAGGAATATTTGAAGGCACAACGCGCAGCGCAGCAGGGTGGTCAACAGTCCCCTCAGCAAGCGAATGGAGATGCCATGTCTTCATCGGGCAACGGAATGGCGGCACAGCCTGCTGTGGAGGTGCTGCAGACACCTGCGACAAATGGAAATGGCTCAGTAACCACACCGACTCAGGCATCTGGACGATCTGCCGCACCCCAAGCTGCACAGTCCATGACGGCAGAGCAGCGGAACTTGCTTCGGACTCAGATCATGGCGTTCAAGCATTTGACAAAGAATATTCCTCTCCCCGCCAATATTCGACAACAACTTTTCGGTTCACAAATCATCAAAAAAGATTCTACACCTGCTCCATCATCAAGCTCTTCGGCGCAGGCTTCGTCAAAAGCAACAGCGGGCCCAGCAGCAGAGACCTCCACTACTGTTTCGACTTATGATGGTGCTCCTCCACGGGAACCTTTCTTGACGTTCGATGACCCATACAAGCTGATCAAACAATCCATCGGATATACAGAGCACAATTTCCGAGCTCATCGACCACAAGTCCCAACTATCATTCCTCTTGGTGTTGATATGAACCGACTTTTGGAGGAGCGTGAGATCATTCTGTACAACCGCCTGCAGTCAAGACGCTCTGAACTGGAAAACATGCATGCAAATATCGCGACCTGGAATTCTGGTCGCATCAGCGGACAGGAAGATGATTCTATCAAGCGACGAGCGTTGATTGAATACAAGAAGCTTTGCTTGTTGGAGAAGCAGCGCTCATTACGGAAGCACATCAGCCGGGAAATGCTCAATGCCGACAATCTGGCAATGACCGCCAACCGCACATTGTATCGTCGTGTCAAGAAGCAGAGTCTTCGCGAAGCTCGCATCACTGAGAAACTCGAAAAGCAACAGCGCGATGCCCGGGAATCCAAGGAAAAGAAGAAGCACGTGGATTTCTTGAACTCCATTGTGCAGCAGGTAGACAAGATGAGGACTGCTGCTTTCACACAGCAACAGCGTTATCAGAAATTGGGTCGTGCCGTCCAATCGCAGCATATCTACTTGGAGAAGGAAGAGCAGAAGCGCATCGAGCGAACAGCAAAGCAGCGTCTCCAAGCGCTCAAGGCCAACGACGAAGAGACTTATCTCAAACTGCTCGACCAAGCAAAAGACACTCGTATTTCTCATCTGCTGAGACAAACAGATGGTTTCTTGAACCAGCTCGCAGCATCTGTCAAGGAGCAGCAACGTGGCGCCGTCGCTCGCTATGGAAACAGAGAACCCGAGCCAGTGCCAGAGGAAGTCTACGAATCCGACGACGAGGAGAGCGGAGCATCCAAGAAGGCCAGCGTCGACTACTTCGAGGTTGCTCATCGAATCAAGGAAGAAGTTGTTGCTCAATCCACCAACTTGGTTGGTGGCACTTTGAAAGAATACCAGATCAAGGGTCTCCAATGGATGATTTCGCTCTACAACAACAACCTCAACGGTATTCTTGCCGATGAGATGGGTCTCGGCAAAACCATCCAGACAATTTCTCTGATCACATATTTGATCGAGAAGAAGAAGGAGGCTGGCCCTTACCTAGTCATTGTTCCTCTGAGTACGCTCACCAATTGGAACAACGAGTTCGACAAATGGGCGCCCAGCATAACCAAGATTGTTTACAAGGGTCCACCAAACGCACGAAAACAGCATGCCAACCAAATTCGATGGGGCCAATTCCAAGTCTTGCTGACGACTTACGAGTTTATCATCAAAGATCGCCCGATTTTGGCCAAGATCAAGTGGCTGCACATGATTGTTGATGAGGGCCATCGCATGAAGAACGCCCAGTCAAAACTCAGCAGCACGATTACCCAGTACTACACCACCCGTTACCGTATCATTCTGACAGGCACACCTCTCCAGAACAGTTTGCCTGAACTGTGGGCATTGCTCAATTTCGTCCTTCCCAACATTTTCAAGTCTGTCAAATCTTTCGATGAGTGGTTCAATACGCCATTCGCCAACACCGGTGGACAAGACAAGATGGAGCTTACGGAAGAAGAGCAGCTGCTCGTCATTCGTCGTCTTCACAAGGTTCTTCGCCCATTCTTGCTTCGCCGTCTTAAGAAAGATGTCGAGAAGGATTTGCCTGACAAGACTGAACGAGTCATCAAGTGTGGCTTCTCTTCTCTTCAGGCCAAACTTTACAAGCAGCTCGTCAATCACCAGAAGCTGCTTGTCAGTGATGGAAAGGGGGGCAAGACTGGTATGCGCGGTCTGAGTAACATGCTGATGCAGTTGCGAAAATTGTGCAATCATCCGTTCGTCTTTGAAGAGGTGGAAGATCAAGTCAATCCCGGCCGTATATCCAATGATCTGTTGTGGCGTACTGCTGGTAAATTTGAGCTTCTTGATCGTGTGCTACCCAAGTTTCAAGCCACCAACCATCGAGTGTTGATGTTCTTCCAGATGACTCAGATCATGAACATCATGGAGGATTTCATGCGCCTACGTGGCATCAAATACCTGCGACTCGATGGCTCTACCAAGGCCGACGATCGTTCCGAGCTCTTGCGACTGTTCAACGCTCCAGGTTCGGAATACTTTTGTTTCTTGCTGTCAACTCGTGCTGGTGGATTAGGTCTTAATCTTCAGACTGCCGATACCGTCATCATCTACGATTCCGACTGGAATCCTCATCAGGATTTGCAGGCTCAGGATCGTGCTCATCGCATTGGCCAGAAGAATGAGGTGCGCATTCTGCGACTTATCACCAGCAACTCCGTTGAGGAGAAGATCCTCGAACGTGCCAATTACAAGCTTGATATGGACGGCAAGGTCATTCAGGCTGGTAAATTCGATAACAAGTCGACGGAGAATGAGCGAGATGCCATGCTGAGGATCATGTTGGAGTCAGCAGAGGAGGCTGTAGACGTCGATGCCGATCAAGAGCAGGATGATGACGACCTGAACGTGATTATGATGCGTTCTGAGGACGAACTTAAGCTGTTCCAGAAGATGGATGAGGAGCGAAATCGCAATTCCAAATATGGACCAACGAAGAAGTTCCCTCGTTTGTTGAGTGAGGCTGAACTGCCTGACATCTACGTCAACGATGATCAGCCAATTGTTGAGGAAATTGAGGAGAATCTTGGTCGTGGTGCTCGTGATCGCACTCGCGTAAAATACGATGATGGTCTCACTGAAGAACAGTGGCTCGAGGCTGTGGACAATGACGAGGATACTATCGAAGAAGCCATTGCTCGCAAGGAAGCTAGAGCTGCCCGGAAGAACGCCAAAGACACTAAGGGTGGTACTCCCGTTCCTTCGCGTGAGAGCTCAGAATCACCAGCACCCAAGAAACGCGGTCGGAAGCCCAATCCCAAGCAACCGGAAAAGCGCAAGATTGATGAGGTCTCACTGAACGGTGATGTGGCGCCGCCTCCTCGCAAGCGTGGTCGACCGAACGTGACTACGAAGGAAACTCTTTCACCGACGCAGCGCGATAACCTCCAGACAGTTCTTGATGCCGTCTACGACCCCCTCGTTGATCTCAAAGACCAGGATGGACGAGATATCATTGGACCTTTCCTCGATCTTCCACCTAAGGCCGATTATCCCGACTACTACCAGTTCATCAAGAATCCCATCTGCTTCAACGATATTGCAAACAAGATCAATAAGAACCAGTATCAGAGTCTGAAAGCTTTCAGACATGATATCGGGTTGCTTTGCAATAATTGTAGGACGTACAATGAGGATGGAAGTTTCTTGTGGTTGGATGCAAACTCGATTGAGGTATGTTAAATTTCTTGCTTTTCATATTTCGAACATTATACTGACGTGCCCAAGGAATATGCTCTTCAGAAGCTTCGCGAGGAGACGAAAGCCTATCCTGAGTTTCAAGACTTTGATGATGAGGAGTCGGGACGAGATGGTGGGTCTACGGCTCCTATTTCTAGTAGGGGTACGCCGATGCCTGGGGGGTCTGCTCGTATGTTTTCTCGTTCTGATAGAAAATGAAGCTTTGACTAACTTGTGTAGAACGCATTCATATGTGAGCTTGGGGCTTTGGTGATGACGACTTGGCTGGCGGCCAGACTGGACAGCCGACGGTGGTGGGAAAGCTTGGGAGCTTTTTTGTAAAAGACTACATTAACGGCGCAGATGCGATTTTTACGGATGGGCGTTGTTTTTGCACTGAGATTGAGGTAGATTGAGGGTTATGGGCGGCATATGCTTTTCACGATTCACTTGTCTACTAACTTTGGTGGCGGGGATGGAGAAGGAGGAGACAAATGGTGTTTTATGTGTATTTTATGGGGTGGATACGTCTTCTCTTTTCTCTCTTGCTCTCTTTGAAGGAGTTTCGAGCAGTGGAGGGAGGGTGCTTTTAGTAAATTTTAGTTGTTCTTTCTTGAAGGTTTTTGTGTGTGGTGTCCTCGTGAAATTTTGAGGATGGGGTTTGAGATGGTGGGTGTTTCTTGTATAGGGGGTAGTTTGGTAGTATCGTCTCGTTGAAAGGGGCTTGATGTTCGACAGGGACCTGGGAAAGCTCTCTATTCTTCTTCTCTCAGTCGTTGTGTGTCAACCACGGATTATAGTAAAGTATTCCACGAGTGCCGTGTCGAATTTTTTTTTCAGCGAGCGATACTTTGATAAATATCCAATTCAGCTAGGCTTTTAGTAGAAGCGCCCTTTGCGTGGACGGAGTTGAGTTCAAAGACAAAAGTTTGATAGTGGGGACTTTTGGGAGGGCTCTTGAACTCGGTATGGTAGATTACTGGGTGGTGTGGAATAAAATGGGGACGAGTTTTGATGATATGGGAGAGAAATTGGGTAGAGAAAGTTGAGGTTTTGATTCGGTTTTGGTCTTGAGGTAGGGTAGGATTGGGGAGTGGAGTGGAGTGGAGTGGAGTGGAGTGGAGAAGCTTGCAACTCTGTTTGGTATTTCTGCAGAAGAGACGGGTTACTGGCAATGCTTTGAACCTTGGGATGAGGTAATTCATGTTGGTAATAAGAGGGAGGGTGTGGAGTAGGAGGAGGAGGACTCTTGTGGTTATTCAGAACTTGAGGAGAGGGGAAATGGCGTTTGTTGTAGCGGCAGCGAGTATTCAAATCCCAGGAATGAGTATATTCGCTGTTTTGGAGACAATTTACTGGATTCTCGGGTTGAACGTTTGAGAGAAAACAAGGATAGGAGATGTTACAAGATTGATGCTAGAGAGCGTTTGTAACCAAATACGAAGATGTTCAGATGTCGAGGATCTTCTCCACGTGTGCAATATAATATTAATGACAAACTAGGCATGTAAAAAGTATGCGGCTCGCTCTACAGTGCTCGATCATATTTGATTAGGCCAGGTTGATGAGTTCTCTTGATGGGCTGGCTTCGTCCCATGCCTGAACGCTGATTGTTCCCGCACCAACGCGCTCGAATACATTCTGCCGTTCTCGAAGTAGTAAGAAGTAATAATAGTCCTTCATCCTCAGCACTTTAGCAAGCCTCAGCTGTACGGATTGGGAAAACGATGAGCTGTCCAAAATCTGAAGCCACAGGCTGCCACAAGATTGATCGCCCTTTCTGCGACAAAACTTGATAGAATTTCTGTCCCAGATATCTTCCCATCCTTCAAGCGGGGTGAATATCCACTTCACTGTATCAGAAAAGAAGTGGAGAATGTAAAACTGGTCGATGTGTGAGGACGGCCAGCTAGCCTTCTCATCCCATTTGAGCATTTTACTTGTTGTTGAAGATTGGAGAGTATTCTTTATGGAGTTGAGACCACCTGTATCAAATACTTTGTATCCTACGGGCGTAGTACCGATAAATTCCAGTTCTTGTTGACAATAATCTCTGTCTTCCCAGTGGTCTTTCAGATAAGTGTACCGCATTGAGCCATACCAGCCAGCCCAAGACCATGTTGGCCACGTCATCGTCTCTTCTGCATCAACACCGACGACACGCCGCTCGGAAATCGCAGATAGCCTTGACGACGGCCGGTGCCTCCACATCAAAGCAATCGCCACGTATTTGCATGGCAGACCGCATAGGAAAATCTTCATGGGTAATTCATCTCTCAGATTTCCAAGCGCATACATGAGTCCTGAGAAAGCTTTGAGGACATCAGCTGGAAAACTTAAGAATCTTGGTGTGTATGTTTCCACAAGCCACATGTATCGATGGAGTGGTTTCAGTGCAGATCTGTAGGGAGCTTTGCCATTATATGAGAGCAAATTGATGCTGTAGGAGTCTATGGGTTTCAACTCAGTGAGATGAAACCTAGAACCAAGAAGTTGTGTAGAACATTCCAAATAGAGCAGAACATTGGAGATGTACAGGAGGCGCTTTGACAAAAGTCGTTCTTGTAGACACCATCCCCGTGTTTCGTAGGTAGAGGTGGCCAGTATAGAGTCGAGAGGTCGTATGTTTGAAGAGCTCTCAACGTGATAGATCTCGATTTTCTTCTCTTTTTGAATGAATTCTACATCACGGGCGAATTCGTCCTCCTTTTCGGTGAGCAGAAGCCGCTCGCTAGCATCCTTCGCGGAGACAGGAATGATGGTCAGAATTGCCTGACTGTAAATACTATCCATCTGAGAAATCTGACTGTGCTTGTGGTCATCGTCGTCTTGTATGATACACAAGGAATCGACCCACAGGTATCGCTCTCCAATTGAAACGACCACATCCATAGCATCTTGTATGACCCGCGAGATCTGATGGCGCATGGTAGATAGGGAACCTGGCGTTGTGATACTTTGAACCAATTCCCTCGTAAATCGAAGGCTTGGGACTGCACCCCAAACATAACTGAGAGCCATGTATCGCCAACTGGTATCTGCACTCATGATCCTTTGCTCACGAACATCGATAAGGAAAATGTCGAGATGTGACCGTTGAGTGACGCCGTCCGAGCATCGATGGCCATGTTCTTCTTCGCAACAATTCAGCCAGTGACGTAAAATAGAGGGAGAGAACTGTTTCATCCCCAACCGTGTTCAAACATGATCTATCCTACTTGGTTGGTGCACAAGGAGTGGCACCGGTGGGCGCCGAGCAATGAATTTTATCGGCATATGCCGTTCCAGACATAAATCTAATCTGTTCGGCCACCTTTGATCATAGAATATTTTAGTAGCTAGAGCTATCGTGTGGTTACTATGAAACTATACTTACTGCAAGCTAATCGCAACGCTAAGTTTGTAACTTGAGGGTGGGATGCCGAAGTGGCCGTGCAAATAATGCCCTACAAATCTACATAGGCTACAGAATCCTTTCCGATCTTGTATGCCCTTCCAGTCGCCCAGTTCGAATACGATACGGTCCGTGCTAGGAAGAATGTCGATGGTGTCGTGAAATATTTCCGAAAAGTCGACACTCTTACATATGATACAAAATTCCTGTGCGTGGACTGTGCCAAGCTCCTGAGTCGACATTCTTGAGGTGTCGATCAAGGCTGGAAGACGGTGATGGTTATCCTGAGGCAGGACTTTGCAAAGTGGTTGTGAGGTTCAGCTTGGCTCAAAAATCAAGAGTTTTTGTCGGATCAGCTGCAAATTGAATGCTCCGTCCAAAGAATGCGGAAATACAGAGCATTCTGTTTTGTGCGAAATGAGTATGCGTTCCGATGATGAGCGTTGGAAAATGGAGTAAGAGTTGGAGGGGCTGAGCTTAAAAAGCAGATTCCACCACGTGCGAGCCGTCTACCTTCAAGCCAAGTTCCATCCAACCGCAGGGATGAAATATATTTAAAAAAAAGAAGTTCATGTTTGTCGATGTTCGGGACCTGGAATTTCGTAAAAGTAGGTGATAACATCCTAACGGTAAGGATTTGTTGCCGTTCAAGACGGCGATCTTTGTATCAGTAAAGACTTTTACGATCGGCTTATGACAGGAAGTCTTTACCAGTTCGTTGTTGGCATTCATTATACTACTTGTGTAGTTGGGTATCTCAATATCAGTCTCATGTCCATTTACGCCGTGCCATGGGCATTCGTGTTGCTTCAAAAACGTTTTATCCACCCCGATTCAATTCCATTTGAGCCCATCATCACAAAGCCGGCCCATGCTCCTCCCCAAACATCCACTTATCTTCGTCCAAACTAGCAACGGTATTATTCAACTTCTGCGTCAGTGCCTGATGTAACGCTGCAGAACAGTCAGCGGCATTCTCCCAATCCTGCTTCGTCTTGTGCGCTGCCCATCCACATGCGACGCATGTCTCATTGGCTTGTGCTTGTACTTCGCGAGTAGTTTCGTCCGAGAGCGTACGCTGTCTCTTGTGACTGAATGGGGAGGGAATAATATAGGAAATGGTGGACGGACCGTTGACGTCTATTTGGTGTCGGTGGGTGTAGTATTGCTCTATGAGACGGTTTTCTGCGCCTGGGATGGTATAGCGTTTAGTGTAGATCCTCATGAAGGTTGTTTTAGAGATGCCTGATGTTACCTTGTTCCTCTTTCTGGTCCTCGCCCATAGGCATGGACGATTGACTTGGGAGATCGAGACGAAAGTCGCCAGTCTCATCTCGGATGATGATGTCTTCTTTCGTGGAAGCGGATTCGTCAGAGTGTACATTTTGCGAAGCGGAACTCGTGGCTGTGGAGAGTGACGAAGAGGCTGCTTGTCGACGGGGATGCGAGGAGAATAGATTGCGGCGCACTGAAGGAAGAGCAGAAGCGTTTGCGGTGCGTGGGAGTGTATCGTAGTTCCTGGATGAATTTCGGGACGTCATAGCTGCAAATTGAGGGTTTGGAAGCGCAACGCTCGAAAGAAGCAAAGACCCAGCTGTCAGAATGTACGATGCAGGAGATCTAGTCCAAGCTCTTCAATTGCTTCTTCTGTTGTTATTGTATGTTTGGTGTTGGGTGTCGATCTTAGCGGGACGACGCGAAGAGAGTCCAAGCTTACCAAATTATTTGGACCTCACTCCAACATCTCTCCTGAACTTCATCATCAACATTGGAAGAACACTCTCTTCTTTCGTAGAATGGGATAGGGAGATTTCACTTTACCTATAATCAACCTTTGAGCATTGAAAATCGCGTCCTCGAAAACAACTCGGCAATTCAACCGCGATATTCCTGGCACGTCGATTCAGCACCATGCAGGACAACCTCCACGCGCACGCGTTCCATATATTTCCCTTGGATAGATTTACGACCGGCGCGACGTCCATCAAAAGACCTAGGGTATGCTTCAGAGTTCTTGTTTACTTTTCTTCATCGCCGCGTCCATAGTACAGTTGGCCTTGATTTCCACGTTCTCCTCACTTCAAATTTTGGTGGAATTCGCTGTCACTTTCAACCAAACACAAATTTAAGCCGTCTCTTCCATCAGCATGGCCTACAATCATCTTGATTGTGTGATCATATAGCTAATATCAGTTTAAGGAAATTACGCATTTCTCCTTTGATGAGAACCATGAATATTGTAAGAATGACTCCTCGATGAGATATTACTATCCGCCCCAAATGGGAGCCAACCTGTCCGACGGCTTCGAAACTTTCAGAAATCTTGATGATTCCAAGGACGATCATCTTGAAGGCTTGCTCAAGGCTATTATGTACCACGAAAAGGAGACGGGAAAGCGGTGCCAAACTGACATCGTCAGTTGGCGTGGGATGATTACTAAAATCATGGCTGCACCATACGACAAATTTGACGGATTCTCGATGAACGCCACTTGCTTTCAGGGGACCATATTCATTGAAGAGGACCATGCGGCCAAGTTGACTCGAAGACAGGCGCAGGCGAACCAACAACGACAACAACGGCGGGGCCAATTCGATCCAGATCTTATGTCCTACTGGGGCTACAAGTTTGAGACTTTATCATTGATACCGAAAACTTGGGATGCAACTTCTCGAGACTGCATCGAAAACCGGGAAAAGGAAATCGTGAGCAACTATGAGCAGTATTGCTCCGTCGTACAGACTGGAATAGGCTCTGCTGGAATGATTATAGGCGGGGAGGTAGATGGAAGTAAGTCAACGTTTTGCTTTGAGAAAGAGAAGAAAGACTCAGCAGCGGCGCGGATTTCTTGCCAAACCGGAGCAGAATCGGTTTCGCGGAACCAGGTCAAAGTTTCCTAGCTCTATGGCAGCCTTTCCTTTGGAATTGCCAGAAATCCTAGATACATGAGCAGAAATTGTTCGCACGGAAGACCATTGGAGGTTTCCAGGATCTGCACCCTGTTCAGTCTTTCTACAACACAGCCTTATCGAGGAAACACATTCTAACGATGCTCATAGTTTGGGACTGTCGGCCTGACAATCCTGATGATCCCATCAATTGGGTAGAATTGAAGACCAGCCAAGAGATCTTTTCGGAAGCAGACAATGTTAAGTTCGAACGAAAGCTCAACAAGTTTTGGATTCAATCTTTCCTTCTCGGAGTTCCGAAGATCATCGTTGGTTTCCGTTCGAAAGATGGCATCCTCCAAAGAATCCAGGAGCTGAACACCCAAAGGATTCCCGGACAGGTGAAGAGGGCGGGCGCGAGCTGGGACGGAAACTTGTGCATCAACTACACTTCCCACTTCCTCGAGTGTACGTACACAGCCTCAATGATCTGTCCAATTTCCCGCGAGTGATCACGAGGTACATTTTACTGATTTGAAACAGTCTTGAAGAGCACAGTAAAGGGTGATGGGGTCTGGAAGATTCGACGAGCCGAACGTTCACCGGTGATCGAAGTCACTAAGGTTGAGCCTAGTGGGACCGGCGACATCCTCTCCACAGAGTTCATCGAATGGAGGAATCAGATGTACGCCCACGAAGTGGCCCAAATGCTGGCGTAGCTATTTTCATCCGGCAAGGGGTTCGTCTCACGATACATGCTCACCATTTCGCCCCTGGCTACTGCAACTGTACTGACCAAGATAGGAATATTCAGCACCCGATTGCCCATGGCATCCACTTTCAGCGGAAGTGTGCAGTCCCGCAAGCACACTATCAGGCATCCAGTCCTTCCAGTCCCACGGTACGGGTGTATCCGATCTCATAACGCATGTCGATGTCCTGAGGAAATTAAAATCGTGGTCCATCGTCGTTGTGTCACCGGCCGAATCTGGAATCAAGATGCCAGAGTGTACACGACTCACTTCCATGGGCAACAGGCGTCCTTACCTGTGCGGAAGTAGGCTGTCCGCTGCGCTTCAATCGGTGTTCGAAACTCGTTGTGCAGCAGTGCGGTGCGATTTTCCTCTGCCAACAACCGCCACGCCGTAATATAATTTAAGGGCTATAGAAACGAGTTGCCAGCTTCTGCACATGACTTCCGGCTATCCGTATCTCACAGGCTTGGCCGAGAGAAGGAACGAGGTACCCGGACAATCATTGTCAAGATGCATGAAAACCCAAAATGACTCGCCCGCAAGCTCGCGGACTTACGAGGATTATAATTCGTGGCCACCAAGGCAAGCCTGCTCGTTTCAATGCTGCCGCGGAGGCGAGGCGATCATCAACAACCCACCATCTGGATCCGATTCGAGGGCAAACATCAATTGAGCTTATCACAGATTGGATGACTAGGTTTACGTCAAGGACTATGCCAGATGGGCACTATTCAGAGTGCTTCCAAGTTCTAGAATTTGCGGGGAATTCCCGAGGCTCTATGTGAAACCGCAGTTTCGACAACTCTGATACATTGGGACCGTGTGTAGGTACATTCTTTCTGATACATGCGGGACGATCAGACACCTGCAGTTCGTGCGCGTACCATTGTTCCTCAACCACAATTCGAACGATTCTACGAACGATTCGTACACCCGGAACATTGGAAGATGGGGAATTCCAGGGAAACACGCGAGGAACGTCGGAAGAAAGAAAAACACAGATGCACCCATCGTTGAGATCGAGGCGATCGCCACCCTGCAAACGAGGATTAATTAAATGTATAGAAGGTGGTGTATTGATCATGCACAGCTGATGGGCAATTCTTGCAAAGGTGGGCCTCGCTGCAGTAAATGCGGTTCAATCTACCCTGCATCCACACTTGATTCATCAATTCAGTGACCCTGTTGTCGCTCGGAACTATAGAGAAGCCTTGAGAATTGAGCTCTCTCTATGCCATAGAGCATCGGAAAGACCAACCCATTTGAAGGTACCAAGAGTTTATCGCCATTGATATTTTATGGAAGTGTGATACCAAAGAGCCGATATTTCCTGGGGTAAAGAAATTGATGAAACGACTGTGCATCCATCATTGAAGAGACTTTCTCATTTAGTACGCCTCCTCCACATTATTCCACGGTGAGCTACTATTTGCCTGCCTGCCCACTGTTGACAGTATTGTTGTTCTCGGCCTGACACTACCGTTCACATGCAGGCGTCGTCGTAGTGTTGGTGATGATCCTCCGCAAAGATCATTTCTCATTCATGAGGAAAACCTGGGCGAAGTGTCGATTCAGGACCTGCATTGTGGCGAAGTCATGCGCTATCATGCACCCAACATGATCTTATTGCCTACCTAGCTTGAGGAACGAACCCATGCGAGTGCGACAGGTACCCTGACACGACAATTCCTTCCTTTCAGTACACGCGATGGGAGGGGCTCGTTCACCATCTATGATCAAGTGACGTACCCCCATCATTTCATATGCTTGCCTTAATCATATCTGATTTCGTTGCGACCTGTTGTGGCAGTGACGATCCCACCGATTCAGACAAATGGAGATACGGACCGTTGCCAAAAATGGAATTTTGGTTTCCTTGGGATGTTCAAACGGGTCTTGTGCCCAGCTGTACGTACAGGGCCCTCTCGTCTGTAGATGCTCATCGCTCATCGGCGGAGATGAAGTTAGATTGTTTTACAAAATGCCCGCTGTGCAAATCAACCCACTTTCGTCGCACGTGCGCCCTCTGGCATGATATGCTACTGGCAAAGTGTATGCAGTTTGGTACCTATGTAGACTTTTGTGGCTTGGTGACAAGTGCCTTTTTTCCCCACACTGGGTGGTGAGAACGGTTGATGCAGGATGTATGCGTAATATCCTTGATCGTCACTAGCCCAGCCCCCAGCCATGCAGATTTTGACACCTACTATCTTTTCTCTCTAGAGGTTGAGCAATCCGTCCCGGGCCTAGTCTTATGTCGTTTGTCTTGTGGGTTGCGCAAGTAGCGTCCCTGAGCATGCTAAGCTCCATTTGAAGAGACCTAGGCTGGAGGATGATACAGGCGCTTCTGACGAAACAGTCTCATCCAACAGCCTTGTGCTCCGTGGGTCGCGAGAGCGGCCTTGTGGATTTCCATCCACTCGCGCGCGCGCCGGAAATGCCGCTCAGCGCGCCTTTTGACTTTCTAGTGGAGCGTGAAAAAGTGAAGGGAGCCATGTTATAAAAGCAGAATTGTTAAGCGCTTGTAAAAACCGTTGACGAATCTACATATCGATAGCGGGAGGGAAGTCAGAAAGCTGCGCCCACTATTCATCGCAAGCGTGGTCGGCTGGAGTGGCTTGCCGTAACAGTGGCCATGATCGAATCGTATGCAGATGCTGTCGTTATTGGCCGGGCCGGAGACCAAAGAGGATTTGTTTCTGATGAACCCATGCGATGGCCGGGCCTTTTATTCACCAGTCAAGCACATGAGATGCAGGTTACAGCGGCGGTCAAGATGCTAGTGCGTGATGCTATTGGATCCCTCAGGATGGCGTGTGTTTCAGGTTGATGTAGGTGGTGATCAAACGAGAGGAAGAAAGTCGTTTGGCTCTGTTCCTGCTTCTACGCTGCATCTCTCGGTGGAATATTTTCTAGGTACCGTAGACTTTTGTTTCGACCAGCCACAGCACGAACGATGAGGTGGCTCACGAAAGCCGACGGATCTCTTTCCCCATCCAACAGCGGCCAAACGGCTGAGGCGGCCGTCATCAGGCCCTTCTTCTTCACGCTTTCCACCATTCCTTTTTCACTCACCCACACACCCCGGTCCTCGTGGAGACCTTGCTGTTCTGGACGTCCGAAAAGCGACCAGGTTTCGGACCAGGCTGCTTGCTGATGATTTGATAAAGCAAACGTGATGGGTTTCTAGGGCAAGACACCTGGATAAGACGATCATGCCCTTTGTATTGGCCTTGCACGGCCGTATCTGGGTCACGCATTCGGAACGCGAACAAGGCAGTCCTGGTTGACAGCAGGGCTGATGGCCGCGATAATGATGGAAGTGGTGGTTCAAAGTCAAATTTCGCCTCCCTCTTCGCTTGGAAATGGTCCAAGACGTGGCTGTTGCGCTTGTTATGCGATTCGCCGTACCTACCTGCGCTGGAGAATAAGACATGCAGCGTAAGATACAATATTTCCGTTGCAGGCGGATTGCGTAGCAGGGTTTGCCATGACTCTGGAGTGGATTATTGGGTTGGGGATTTTCTCGTAAGTTTTTTCTGGTAGGTTGATAAATCCCAGCCACCAGATCCGAATATTGCTCGAGAAGATCTTAGAATGGAGGCAATAAGATGTCACTACCAATGCAACCCACTCTTGGTGCATTGAGAGCTAGATTAATATGGCCATGCCATGACAGTGCATACGGCAAACCTCATTGATCCAGGTGATCTCTTTTAGGTCATGTAATATCAAGTCTGCATACAGAATGATGACAGAAAGGCGAGTCGGGAAATTATCAGAGGCAGTGGCGGGTCACCTTTGTCTGGAGCGTACAGTCCAGGGGGAAATTATAGCAGAATAGAAATAATATTAAATCGAGCTGGGAATAGTGAAAGATAGTGAGCCAGCAAAACAAAGCCATTGATATCACTCATTATCGCATCCTTCCACGTCCGATCCTACCAGCGTTACGCTCAGAGACACGAGGAACAGCCGACCCGAACAACACCAACAGGCGGCTGAGAGACATTGACGTTTATATATTTTGTTTTTTGTTGGCTGAAGATTGATCTTTTCTTCGGGACCCATTCAATACTCCTTTCTACAAGCCGCTGAACTTTCTGCCTTCCCTGTTAGGAGCCGCCCGCGTGGGAGCAGTCACAACCAACGGAACCTTCTTTGCTGTTTTTGCCTTTCACGACGGGAGAAACGCATTATTTGGAAGAGTCTACAAAGAAAGTGGGCGTAAGAAGAAATCTTTTTCGGAGAGACACAGCAGAGTCAGCCTCCTTGCCGAACGACGGGACGTTGACGGCGAGAAGAAGCAATCGAATACGGACGGGTGTGCTAGACGAGGGTTGATTTTGCAGCAGGCAAACAAGCAAGGTACGTGAATGTCCCATCCACGGCGATATCGTCCATCACACGACGGCACTTGGCGGACATGGAATTATTCTTGTTGCTCTACTGCAAGCTGTGCAGAGATGAGTGACTGGATCTGGGCCGGGATCAAATCACATTGCTGACCTGGATCGCAGCGAAGTGAGCGGCATTCCTCAGCAACCAATACAAACAGCCAGTTGGTGTTGTCCTACCACGCAGGCGCAGAAGCATTGCACTCACTACCATTCAACCTGTTTTTCTCGAATTCATACTGCAGTAAGCAACACATTTTCATTCCCAGTCAAACGCATTTCCTGTCCTAGTCGAATATCATGGAAGAGCAGGTCTGCTATTGCTTGGTTGTACTCAGCTATTGCTCCCCCGTGAAGCTGCCCGGTTGTACCTAGCCTGTCTGTCTCTTCCCGGTCCACTTGTTCGTTTGGTCACATCTTCTGCCGAGTCGTATCGACGTGCATGTCAACCAATGAGTCCACGACTCGTTCCATCCCTGCCTTCCCCATTTTTTCGCCGCCCATAGGCTGGATGGTCCGTCGAGGGTCCCAGCGCTCTGCTCGCCTGTCTGGGCCATTTTTAGGGACTTTGGCGTCCCCTAATCTCGTTTCACATTCGAAAGCATTTTCTGACACAAGAAAGCACAAGCCTAAAGCCGCTTCTTCCCCCCCTTCCGACCTCCGTTTCAGTCTCAAGATCTCCAACGTTATTCACACCTCCTACATCCGCCATTGTCACTACCTCATCCATCGCAGCGGCGCGACTATTACGGATTTCGAGGGCGGGACCCCGATACCGATTGCATTCACGACTCGAGAGGAATCTGTTCTGTTATACTCCTTAGATCCTCAAACACCGACAGTCTTCTTCTGCTTTCAAGTTTCCTTCACGCAGCGCTTCAGCATTTACTTCACACAACCAGGCAGGACCAAAGCACTTCGGAGCATCAACAGTCTCATTCATCTTCATTCTATCAATTCTGCTCGTCGCGTCTAAGACGCTGGTCCGTTGGTCGTCTCGACCTCGCGCACACCATGTATTCGAATTCTCATGCTACAATGCCACCGCCGCAGGCGCGTTCCGTAGCCCCCGAAACTTTTCTTTTGGATCAAGATGCACAACAGTCTCTGCCTCCAGAGGCTATTGTTGCACTGCAACAGGTTGATAACCGTATGTATTTCTCTTGGCTTGGTGTAGCAATTCATGCCTTGCCGCCTCCTCATCGCGACACCACCTTGCTGACCATCTTGCGCAACAGTAAAATACTTCCTCATCTCTGCGCCTGTGGACTGGAGTCCTGATCAATATATTCGACGTTTCTTACTTCCAACTGGCGAATATGTTTCTTGCGTGCTATGGTAAGTCTCATCTGGCATTATCCATCGCGCAGCTCTAACAACAATCAGGAACAACCTCTTTCACATCTCCGGTACAGACATCGTGCGATGTCTTTCCTTCCGCTTCCAGGCCTTCGGCCGCCCGGTCAAGAATTCGAAGAAATTCGAGGAGGGTATCTTCTCCGATCTGCGCAACCTTAAGTCTGGCACCGATGCGTCGCTGGAAGAGCCAAAGAGCCCATTCTTAGATTTTCTATACAAGAACAACTGCATTCGTACGCAGAAGAAACAAAAGGTCTTTTATTGGTACAGCGTACCCCATGACCGCCTTTTCCTCGATGCTCTCGAGCGCGACCTCAAGCGCGAGAAGATGGGCCAAGAGGCGACCACTGTCGCAGTTAGCGAACCAGCTTTGTCCTTCGAGTTCGATTCATCACAATCGCTATTCGAACAGCTCACAAAAGCGCAACAGACAAACTCGTCCTCCTTCACCACAAACGTCCAGAGCTTCTCCCAATCCACATCACCACAAATGCGACCCATCGATGCGATGCCAGCGCCTCCGGTCATGCCGCAACAACAGATGCAGCCTCAACCACAGCAAATGCAACCTCAGCACATGCAACCACAACAGATGCAGCAACATCAAGTAATGGAGCAGCAGATGAGCCATGGTGGCTACCAACCTCATGACATGCAGCAGCACATGCAGCCTACATCCATGCCTCAGGTACACAACCCAATCATCGCAAAGAGCCGGGAACGAGAATTTGGCAATGTTCAGTATGACCGCAACGGTATTCCAGTCAGCCAGCTTCACCAGCGCGCAAACTCGATGCCAGCATTCATGGAATACTCTCCAGCACCATCTCTGCTTTCGCAAGACGACTATTATGGCACTATCAGCAACCCGCGCATGTCATTTGAGCCACTCACACCTCCACAGCACTCCATGGGCGGCAGCCTTGAGCCAGCTTACATTCAGAACGAGGACACTGGTCTCTACACTGCCATACCTGATCTTGGTGTGTCGCAAAGCTTCAACCCTATGATGCAGATGCCACCATCGAACTTGGGAGGACCACAATTCTCTAACGTTACTCGCACATTCCCACCTACAAATGTCTACTCGGTCATCGAAGGCTCACCTACATACAAGCAGCGAAGAAGACGATCTTCCATGTCGACGGGTATCAGCGCAGCTATTAGCGCCACGGGAGTCGGCGCTCAGCAAGTTCAGCGACCAAGCGATCTTCGCCGGTCAATGTCCAGCTCGGTCGTCCCACAGTCCGTTCAGGAAGAGGAGGAAGGCCAGGAAGGCCACTCTCCACAGAGCGTCAACCACTACAACATGACGCCCCAGAAGACCGATGCATTCCCAGAACTATCCCGACACGGAACACCACTAGCCACCGTCGAGGACAGCCCAATCCAGCAGCCAGCATCCCTGATGGGCTCGGAAGAGTTTCCTTCATTCGGCAGCGGAGATTTCACCGATACTCTCCCGCCGCACAGCGCCTTGTCCCGAACCGCTCCTGGCGTATTCCGACGCGCCCGCAGTGCCACCATGATGGAATTGGGACCATACCCACAAAAGTCGCACTCATGTCCTATTCCGACATGTGGGCGACTATTCAAGAGATTAGAACATCTCAAGAGGTAAGCGCTCAGGCACTCCCGTATTCCGCATCGTACCTGCATAATAAAATTACGATGTTGTGCATCTGAATGGTGGCTAATTCTCGGCGCTTACAGACACGTGCGCACTCACACTCAAGAACGTCCTTACGTCTGCCAGCTCTGCAACAAAGCCTTCTCGCGGTCTGACAACCTCGCTCAGTAAGTTCCACCAACGCAGTAGCCTAGTCTATTTTTACTAACCGCCACCTTAGACACAAGCGAACACATGAACAACAACAAAACGGCGAGCCTATCATCGACAGCTTCAGCGAGGAAGATTTCGAGAATGACGAACACAACATTGTTGATCTTGAACAAGACTCACCCGAATCTGAACATGCCTATCTTCCAAGTGGAATGAACATCCCAACTACGATGCACGAGATGCACCAAGGTGGAATGCAAACCATGGGACCCATGAACACTGGAACGAACAACATGAATGGACCTCAATTCAACGGAACGTCAATGGGTCCACCTCAAATGGTTGCTGCTCACAACTACTGAACGCCTCATTGCACAGAATAGTGTATCCTACCATTAACAAACTCCCTTGCATGCCGCCAGGGAGTACATTTTCGGCGTTGGCGCGACGTACGGTCTAGACCACATCTTTCTGTTTCTCTTGCTCTATTTTCTCTTACATCATTTTTGATTACATGTCGCGCCGCACTACGCTGCGCCGCGATGGGAGCAAGGCGAACTGTAAGACGGGCATCCCTTTTGCGGAGCCCGCAGACATCATTGAACGAAATGGACGAAACGAATCTCTATCGAATGGCTCTTGCTTGCGCTTTGTTTTGTTTGCCGCGGATTGCGGTGCATATCGGCTCTCTCACACAGCTGGAGCCGAGAAAACGAAAAGCTGGAAAACGAATTGGGATTCCTTTTTTGGAGATTATTGCACGCATCTTTGGGTTTGCTGTGCCTGTTTTTGGGGGTCACGTCGTGCGGGATAGACCAGTTGTTAGTGAGCATTTTGGTGTCGAATGGCGCAGTTTCCTCTTTTTTATGGATGGGTGTTTATCACTGTGTGTATGGTGGCATTGCTTTATGCATTGATGGCGAGGTGTCTCGCGTGTTTTTTTTCGTTTTCTGGACATAGTCTTTTGCGTGTGGGTGGTGGATAGCGATTGTAGAATATCAACTTAGCGAGGACGAATTGAGTATATAACATTATCCTTCGTGTCTTTTGTTTTACTTGTGGTTGACGCGCTGCCATTTGTATTACAGATCCAAATGGACACAAAGGGTGATATCGTAGTGGCGAACTTCCAGAAATTCTCTCAGACATTTCGAGATCACTTAAAGAGAGAATTACTATTATCTGGCAGATAAGTAATAGACTTTATTGTGTTTGCAATCATCTGTCGCTGTGCCTGGGCCAAATTTCTCATTATGAATATCTTGCACCGATTTTCATTATTAAAAGCACAGAACAATACCAGACTTTGAATATTTTTCCAACAAGCTTGCATAACTATTAAGCCCAACATGAAGACGTCACTTTTCCTGGCCGAACAAACTAACATGTCCTCGAATCTCGGATCCCAGGCAGAGACATGTTCGTTTCATTATCCCAAAGAGGAAATGTCATGGAAGCGATATTCATGTCTCATAGAAGGAAGCTAACATTTGCATTCCGACTAACCGATGCCAACGCCAATTCGCCTTCAAGAACACGCAAGTCATGTAAACATGCATGTGGCGAGGATGATATCGGTGGTATTGGGTATGTTGTCTTTGTTTTGGGAAATGGAATTGTCTTCAGCTGTGAGGGCTGTGCCTGAAGGCGGGGGTCAAACACAGGGCTTCGGGATAGCGATGGAGGGAGGGCATGGATTGACTTTCAAGCAAATATTTTCTTGCTTTGCTCGTACTTGTACTGGTTGGCAATACTATGGTCCGGTATACCGATGTATGGACTTTCTTTTTTTGGCTCCCGGGTTTTGAAGGGCTACTAATGCAGAGTGGGCGATATTGAAGGACGTTCTTCATTATTTATCGAAGCGAAATCCCAACGAGGTTAGTGGTTGCTGATATGGACGTGAGGTATTTTGACACGGTGATTGTGAGGTTTAGATTTGTGGTGGAGCATGTAGACTGTGGGATTTGCGTGACCAAGGAAAGATTTGGAACGATTGTCCTTTAATGGTTCTTGGGTTGAGGAGGTGGAGATGTATCCTTCTTGGGATGTATGATGGGAGCCTTGATATAAGAGGGTTTGTTTCCTCGAGTTTCTTTCTTTCTTTGTTTCTATCATTCATCGAATAGCACTAATCGTCCTCTTTTTGAGAGTAGTCAATTGCTTGTTCAACTACCTTCATTCGTTTAGCTTGAATAGATCTATTCTACCGTTGCAATGGCTCATCCCCCAGCACCTCAGCGTAGCAACAGCAGACGCAGCAAGCTGTTCTCGAAGCTCTCGTATGCTCATGTAACCTTACAGACTTACACAGTTCATACTAATATTATCTTAGTCGCTCTTCCTCTGCCTCCGATCTTTCAAGCAACCGTCGTTCAGTCTACGCTGAACCAACCTACGTTGAGAAGGCTCCTCTCGCTCCAGTTCGCCCCCATGTTATGCCCTCTGAGCCAAAGCCGCATGAGCATTATCTCAAGCTTCAGCGGGATAATCTCGAAGGCACCCTCAGCGACATCAAAAAAGTTCGAAACCTTCGCACCTCCGCTCTCCAGATTCGCTCTATGCTTTGGGCTGCCGAGGATACTCCTCCTAACCGCAAGGGACTTCCAAGCAACAAAGTCAGGATCCAAGAAGATGACGTCGATGATTTCAAGCAGCAGATGAGACAGATTTTGGTTAGGTGCCTTGCTGAGAAGCCTGTGGATGGGGTTCAAGAGGGCGCGGAGAGGGAGAAGGAAATGGAAGAAAGAGCCTTGATGAACTTTGATAGGTTGGACTGGAGCTTCTTGAATACTGACGGGATGGGTAAGGGTTTCTGATTGGAATTGGAAGGCTGGATATACGATTGTTAGTTTTTATTTACTTGTTTTTACTTCAAGAATGTGGTTGATTAGGAATTGATTTCGCAGCTGGGAAGCATAGGACTCGACTTAAGGTCAGACCCGTTTGCTACAGTATCGACATTAGCTATTGTTCGAAAATGCTGTCCGCCGTCGTTCCTTTCTGGTCAATCGAAATGAAGAGTGATGTCACGCTATCATGAATCTGAAACTCGGCATTGACTGCAACCTCAAGGCCCAAGCACGGCGATCCTTTTGACTGGATCAAAGACTTGACAGACGCAATATTAAGGTGACGTAAGGAGGAAAGTATTGCGCATGAGTTCATCAAGTTAGGTATGATATCCATGCTTGATGATCATTTTCGTCGAAGAAAGCGCTGAACAGAGAAGAGATCTGGGACGAAAGAAAACAAGGGAAGCCCTGTTTTAATAATAATGGAAGGTGGATATCCATCAACCTCTTTCGCTTGGCCTAGGTATTTCAAATGTTGAATAGCGTTTTCGTGGTTGACACTCCAGTGCAAAAATTTCACGAATCGGAACAAAACGCACGGAGCTTGTTTCTCTTGACCGGAGTTAATTCGTTTGGCAAAAGATTAACGCATTTGTTTGCGGGACTTTCGCGCGAGTGAGGTAATCCATTCTTTTTTTTCGTGGTGTGCTTGTTCTCTTGTGGAGAAGGCTGTTTCGGACGGGACAAGGTTGGGAAGAGGAGAGGAACCCGTTATTTATGATAAGACTATAGCATTGGGGTATTTCTGGGAGTTGTCGTTGAATTGTATTTGTTAGTTATGGGTTCCTGGAAACGTGTTCGAAAAGAAACCCGATTTTTTCGCCACACACCAACTATCGTTTAATGCTCGCAACTATTTTCTCGCGGAAGCACAGGAAATAAAGAGAGGTAAATTGTAAGATATCCACTGCGAGTAGCCAAAATAAATCTCCAGAATTGAGATGGATGAGATGAGGGACGTGTTGTGTTAGAATGATACGAAGCTGGAGAGATGTATATTGAGGACAGAACATATCCCAAGGGCAGAAACCCCATGCAAGGCCTCCAGGGAGACTGCAGGAAGATTGTTGGATTTAAAAACACAAAGGAGATGGAGTTGTTGATGTGCAACGAGAGGATTCGACAGGAAGTGGGTGTCTTCAAGGACATCGGTGTCGAAAGGAGTTTTCCCCGGTATCGCATTTATCATCACTTCCTTTTCAGCTTCAGGCACTTCTCATCAACTTCACATTCATCTCCACTTTGGCTCATTTCATTCCATCCATTCTCATCATCTTTCTGACAGAAACAGAAAGTCGGTCAGCCATTTCGAAAGTCCAATTCCTATTCCATGATATGCTTTACACATCTTAGCCTGAAATGGAAAGACCCCAGTATGATTTCATTCTTCAGCCATTGACGTGTACATGCTGTTCAATCTCTTCTGGGTACCCCAGGATCTGGGACAAGCGCATCGTGGAGTCCACCGCCCGTTAACCAAGGCATATCTTCACCGATTGGTGTTCAAATTGGCTGAGAGTTGAGCAGCACGGCTTCCTCAAACCGGCTATTACCACCTCCGTGCCTCTAACTCCCGTTTTGTAAACCTCCATATCAGTCTCCTTTTCTTTACTATCCTGGCTCAAGCCTTGCATGGGTCATAGCTGCTCAGAAATCCTGGAATCAATATTATGACATCTAGAAGCCTCACTCTGGCGGTCAGAATTCTTCACCTGTCACTTCCTGATTGGGGCTCTATCCCTTGTTGTGCCAAGTAGAGCCTCTTCTCGTGCAGTGGGTCTTAATCCTCACTTTGAACCCCGCTCTCGTTCAGTTCTATACTGGGAGTGGAAGTTATTCGTTCAAGCTCTCACCGCTGGATACTTCAGCCTGTCTCTTGGGCAATTACAGCTAGACACAGAATGCTAACAACTCTGGAACCGCTCATGTATGCACTATGCTGTTTCATAAGCATTTCAGCCAGAGTAGATCTCTCTCAAGTCAAGTCTAGATCATTCGACCAGTGCACATGAATATTGGAGAATACCTTGGCAATCCCATCGAAGTTCCACTCCTGACCATCAGTTCCACAGTCTGGTTGTGTAACTCAGGGAGCTCTCCATATTCAGCGAGTAAAGCAGATTTGCTCTCACGGGCTTTCAATGAACCCGCGGGGTACCAAAATTATGGCCGGCACGGTTGGGAGCGCTGGGCCTCGTTAGCAACGGTGCCAGCCGCCGGGTATGGAAAATTTCCTAGCACAGACGTTGAGCCTGCTGCCAAAGTTTGGTTGACCAATCTCAAGGGCATATACCAATCCACTCTGGGACATATCCTAGTGACTTACATGCTTCACCACAATCTCATACTACGCCTCTGCATGCAGATCCTCGAGAGGTATGCGTTGTCAAACTGCTTCACGAAGTCCAACTCATACCAGCAAAGGAGGTGAGAAATGTGTATATAACACCCTCCTCCCTCGCCTCAATCTCAAAATCATCAACAACAACAGCTTCACAGTCAACAATCACTACCACAGTCCTTCACTTTTTACCAACACCACACTCTTTCTTCAACCAAACCTCCAACCAAAAACCCAAATCAATCAACATGTTCTCCAAGGTCATCCTCTTCTTCTCCGTCCTCAGCGTTGCCTTCGCTGGCACTACCGGCCCAAAAGGATCCATGACCGTTGAGCAGGCTGCTCAGCAGTGCGGTAACGGCCAAACAATCTCTTGCTGCAACTCCGGTGACAGCACTTTGATTGGCCTCAACTGCCTCGCCATCCCAGTCCGTAAGTTATACGCACACATTCTTCAATCAGTCCTACAGCAATATTTACTAAACATTACAGTTGCTGTACCGATCAACCAACAGTGCGCCGGTTCCAACGTCGCAGCTTGCTGCAAGACGAACCAAGATGTGAGATTCCGCTTCTACAGTCTTTCCTCGTCAGCAGCTAATATTGAATCAGGGACTCATCAATGTCGGACTCGACTGCCTACCAATTACCTTGTAAAGGGTTTCAATTGGTCTCGGCTTTTTCGAAAACTGGCTTTTGGTAGCCTTGATGTATCGTTGAATGACGGGGGCTCTAGTTCACGACCAACTCTTATTCACTCCTTTGGCTTTGCCTGCTGTTCATAGTTGTTGATTAGAATATTTATTAATGGAATTTGGTTGAAAATGATCTGATTGTGCCTTGTTCCTTTTTCATTTCACTTGGTTTTCTCAGTGATCCGGTCTGAGTTTCTTTGCTTGGTGCTTTCGATATTCGAATTCCCTGACTTGTCAGTATATCAAGGTCATAAATTTCGTCAAATCGACCCTTCCCAGAGCCAACTCTACCTACTGGACACACAAATGGGAACATCTTTCACGCGTCAAACTCGTTGCCACATTCCTCACCCGCATCTTGACACTACATAACGTAAACACGACAACAACATCAACAATATATCTAAATCTACCCAGTACCACATCAACTGAACACCCCATCCATGATCCAGTGGTTGTGAGTACAGTTCTAAACAACCCACTTGGCAGCGGTGGTTTCAGCTACCATACTTGTCACGATGAGCTGTTATCTATATATAGAGCGGTCTCATGATCCTTCGGGTCGTCATGTTTTCCCCCCTATTTCGAGGTTCGATATGCAGACCCGTTTCGGCAAACTATCGCGTGTGAGTAAGACTTGTGTTCAAACCTGACAATCTCTCTCTACCTACCAGTGCCTCTCGAGGAAGTAAATAAGGGTACTTATCGTTCTTAGTATCAATCTTTAGAAGTCGCATCTTTTGAAGATTTACCTACTCCCTTTTACATTCTTCGTCTTTGAGGTTTCCTTCTCGGCAGGATTGGTGTCTGCATTTGCATTTCAGTTTCGTCGTTAGCCCACGTTATTGCTGGGTGAGCTAGAGGTTGTTTGACTATTCGCGTTTTGTGTAGACTGGAATTGGTTGGTCACCGATGTTACCTAGTACTGGTCAGTCTCTTGAGAATTTCAAAAGAAAGTATGATCAAAATACTGTTTGTAGATTTTGAGTTCGTGTAAAGTATTCCACTATGCCCTTTTTTGGCCTAGTTTGATGCAACTCTAACAACTGCAGGGTGAATGGATCTAACAAAGGCAATCGTGTAGCAATGATTAGTTTCTTGAACCCAATATCGAGCCATACCCTAGTTTCTTGGTAGACAAATATCTACTATGCCCGTTAAGACGATCTCGAATACAAACAGCTCCACTCCACATCCAACTCTCAAAGCGGAGCAACAGGATGCTTCCAAGCCTGATAAGCAACCCATGCCTGAAATGTTCCAACTGCCAATCCCAAGAATCCCAAAATAACAGCAATAATAACACCAACCAAAGTCGCCATCATAACATACCTAGCGCCACTTCTTCGTTCAAACCATTTCTCCAATACACTGCGCGGCCGAGGATTATCCAGCTCATCAATAAGATCCATAAGGCGAGATCCAAAGTAGAGGTATGAAACCTCGCTCTCTTCGTCTCGCCGATGAGTTGCAGATTCGAAGCGGAGGCAGTCTGTGTCGAAGCATGATTTGGAAACTAATGATCGGAGCAATGCTTGGGATTCGGCGTCGGGTGGGAAGAGAATATTTTGGATTGAATCCAGTACTTCTAGACCAAGTTGTCGAGGAATGTTGCCCCTGAGACCAATTAGTCGACAATAAATTACTTTGTGCAATCCCACTTACAGTTTGATAGAGTCGCTCATCGACAGATCGTCCGGTGCGGAACGGGTAGCAAACAGGTTCTCTTTCAAAAAAGCTGTATGATGGTATAATTGCAATACGCCCTCATCCTGGTCCAGCCTAAGATGGTTTCTGAGATCGTCCGTAGCCTCGAAACGAAGCCCAGCTATCCTACGAAGTCTCTTTGCTGCCAACGACGAATTCGTCTTCCGTGATATGTATGCACTTTGTTTTGCGTCTAAGCTGGGCTGGTAAGTCTTTGGAAAGGCACCTTCAACAAATTGGGCAAATGAAACGTCCTCGCGCCATGGGACTGCCTCGGATCCAAGTTCTAGATAACCAGAACTTTGCTTTGTTGTTGAGCAATTGATCATGGCGAGTATTCCGACGGCCAGATTGAAAGCTCTATCCTGATCGACGACTGGGGGGATATTCTGTCCGTCATCACGTTTGGAGAAGTAGGATTGGATAAGCTCACGGCGCGCGAGATCTGGGTGTTGCTTGATGTGCCGGATGACATCCAAAACATCATCGTGTGTCCTCAGTGCAGTGCCTTTCCCGTGCAGGAGCTCGGGTACGTATGATGCTGTAACCACTTTGTAGTACTCAAAGAAAGACCCGAGTCGCTGAATGCGCTGCCATTGGCAGACGTTGGAGGCGCAGCCACGATTTCCTGGTCCGCAATTGGTGCAAGGCTGCCACCCCCAAAGAGCCACACAAAGTTTGTGCAGTTGCTCCTCCGAGGTGTCGAGTAGCGGATACGGCGATGAAGATGAATCCATGATGGGTAAATTGGAAAATACGAGCAGTTGACGAGTCGAGTTGGAAGATAAGATTCAGGATCAATAATATCTAGAGGTAATGACGCCGTGAGCTGGCCGAGCCTGGCTTAAGAAATGCACAACCCGCATCTTGAGACTCGATGCGCTGGCCATACATAGTGGCTGTGCTTAAGAGGCCGCATCCTCTCAAAAATGTTCAGTACAGACTACGGGGCCCCCAATCTTTTACCTGTCAATTTCGCGACACCCGATCGCAATAAATTTGAGCTTCTGAACAAAAATGTCCGACTTTTCGTTCTCCAGAAAGACTTCCCCATCAGACCTTGCAGAAGAACTTGCAGATCTGAAACCAACAAGCTGCCGTGCACCAGACTCTGGATATGGTACCGCGACAGGGTCTAGTTTTACAACTCCATCAACCTCTCCCCTACAACCGGATCCAGTTCCACCACCAGAAGTCAATGACTCATCAACTCCGACCAATCGATCAGTCTCCAGTGGCCTGAAGTCTTTCGCAGGATCAGTAGACGATGCAGCTATAAAACGGTTTGAGGATGTCATAAAACGCATTGAGCAGCCGTTAGTTGAGTATGTGCGAAAAAACAAAAGAAAGCATTCTCCGATTTCGATGCGACTCGCAATTTTAGGGAAAACAGAAGAAGACGCAAAAGCTTGGATTGTAGTATTTTGCGACGAGAAGCAATTGAGCCGATTACGACGATTTTTCGGTCAGGAATATGTCAAAGAGGTATATCAGCCGAAGGACAACTCGTTTCCTCGCTTCGAAATCCACCTCGAAGGTCGGGCACCACGGCTCAGAGGCCTCACAGCTTGGAGAAAATCGGCAGCTGAGGCGAGTGACACACTCTGCGGTACAGCCATAACTTTTGAGAACCGGAAAGAAGAATGGGGACAATCCAGGCTTAGGTATACTATGCAAGTTACAACATTAGGCGGGATGGTGAAGGTGATCATGCATGGAGGCTCTTACTCGCTATATGGCATGACAGTCGACCATGTCACCGACGAGCCGGACGATTTCAACGATATCTTTGATGATGACAGCGAAACGTCTTCTGATGACGAGCAGGGATCAAATAGCATTGAGGGTCTCGTTTCTGAAAACATGTTCCATTGCGATGGGATCAAGGAGCTGCTCGTAGAGGATATTTCCGAGAATGAGCAATGGGCAGAAAACTTTGCGGAAATGGCCATTTTCCCAAGTGATTACTGGAGTCCAAGCCACGACCTCTGGAGCCCGATTGGAGCAGTCTGGATGCCAATGACAATGGGATCTGATGGAATTTCGAAGCCTCGTAAAATCAAAAATTGCGACTGGAAACTTATCCGTGTTGATGATGGCGTAGTCAAGCCTAACCTACTACCCACGGAGAGTAATCAGCGCAACCGATCAGCTGATCTGAAGACACCATCACGGATGCTCAAAACTTCTGAAAGCATAACCGTGCTTATGCTTAGCGGTTTGCAGGGCCCAAAGCCAGGAAATATATCAGCACTGCCAACCAAGCTCCTGCTTGGGACAGGGTGCAAGTTCCTTGATGCTTACATCCTGACCCTCGATGGACATGAGAGTGAGTGCGCCTCGTCAAATAAAAAGTTGAACATGTGCTGACCTTACCAAGGCATATGCGACGGAGACTCCGGATCTTGGATCGTTAATGCTGTGACCCTCGAGGTGTATGGTCATCTCGTTGCGTCTGATCCGTTCGGCGATGCGTACGTGATTCCTTTGCAATCGACGTTTGGAGAAATCAAGGAGGCCTGCGGAGCTGAATGTGTCGAGCTGCCTTCTACCGTCGACATTATTTGCCGTGAAGGTGGGGAAGGGCGCACCTCATTCCAGACTACAAATGAGGTAATTAACCAACCAATATTTGATATGCGTGACACAGAAGAATTTAAGCTCACCATTTGTGCTAGAATATGGATTTGGAATACATGAATGAGCTTCCTTTGATAGATACCCGTTCCATTGGGCCGCTAGATTCAGGTTATGTATCCAAGGACAACTCCTTCGAAGACTCAAATTTACCACTGCCCCTTTTCACGTGGAATATGCCTTGGCAACCTTCTCAAGAAAGTTGGGAACCAAAATGGGATGTCATTCGATCCCCCGACCCTTGGGGGCAAAGATTTCCACACATCGCCAAGCCAGAATACGGGCCCAACGAAGTCGGTATCTCACCACCTCGAAGGCGTTCTACTGTTAGGAGCAAATATCAGAAAGAGTCCACTGGTGGGACGGGCTTTCGTGCCATGACCGAGAAGAACGACCAAGTGAAAAGTTCAAAGGAAGAAACTGAGAGCGGTGGAGAAGTGGGTGAGGGGAGTGTACAGGCAATGAGAACGTTTGATGAGCAAGCTGAAAGGAAATAAAAATCTAGAAAACTTACGACCATGTCTAAGTTGAGAGGATTAAAAAGAAAGGCCCGTAGGCAATTCATACCCTAAGTCTAATAATCCAGAAATCCAAAAATGCAAATCTTTCCGTGTCGATTTTGATTTTCCAAAACTCCCAAAATTAAATGCAGATGTGATGCAAATTCCCACATAATAGAGGCAAATTTTCCATGCAAATGGCAAACTCTAAGGAGAAAGCAAAAGGCTCACCTCGCTTTGAACGCTCAGGCCTCAAGAGAGATGCCTACTCCAGAAATGTGAAAAGGTTAGTATGTACAACATTCAACGCTCGGTCGGCATCCCTCTCCCAAATGACGCAAGAGATATTAATCTCGGAAGCACCTTGCGAGATCATCTCGATATTGATCTGTCCCTTCATCAGTAACACAATCCACCAAACTCAAGAAACAAGAGATGGAACTTACATGATTCTCTCCCAGCACACTGAAGAATTTCCCAGAAATACCAGTCATATTCTTCAGATGCTTCCCCACCAAACTCACAATAGCCATATCAGCGACTAAATCGACGTTTCCAAGCTCAGAGAGATCCTCCACGCAGCCATGGAGACGCATATCCTGGATCTGCAGATCATCAGATCCAGTAGTAAGCATATCGTGTTCCGAATGCAGCGCCATGGAAACATGGACCTCAGAACTCGAGATGAGATCAACGCTCAAATGGTGCTTATCAAGGATACTGAAGATCTTGGCCAGGAAACCGTGGGCACGGGTACGGCGATTCGAGTGGATGTTGAGTACGACGATGGAATGCTTGATGGTTACTGCGGTGGGTCGTTTGGGTCCGATAAGAGTGTCGAGACTGGACGAGGAGCGGCCGCGGGAGAGTTTGGGGGCCAAAGGGCCTTGTATGCCTTCGGAGTCTGGGAGGATTACTGTTCCGGCGCCGCGAGGGTTCATGACGTTTTTGATGCGGATGGGGATTTGTTCGCGGATGACTTGTTCCATGGTGAACTATGAGATGTTAGCACAGACAAATTTCCCAGATTATTATAGAACCCACGGGATGAATGACTTCGCTTCCATAAAAAGTCAATTCCGCAGCTTCAGAAGGCGAAACCGAAGATAGCAACTTCGACGTAGGCACTTTACGTGGATCCGCACTGAAAATACCATCCACCTCTTTCCAGATCTGCAATTCCTTCGCATGAGTGCCAATGGCCACCAACGCAGCACACAGATCTGTATAACCACGTCCAATACTATGCAGCAGCCCATCAGGCACATGTCCAAAGTATCCAGTAACAATCGGCACCTTATCCCCACACTCCAATACCTCCTGTCCCAAGGCAGCAGCCAACTCTTTATACGCCCGATCCTTCGTCAATGCATCCTTTGTCAAACTCGGGATCTTATATCTCTTCATGATGTCGCTCAGGTCCACGACTTGGGCTGGTGTATCATTGTCCTGTAGCAAAGCAGCCATGTAATGACATGACAGCTTTTCTCCCTTTGAGATGATCTTGTTTTCCGCCTTTTTACTGACTTCCTCCAAATGTAATGCTGAATCGAGGATTTTCGTGAGGCTTCGACATTCCGCCTTCACCTGCTCTATGAAAGCGTCGAGGAGTTCCGGGTTCTTGATTGTTTGGCGGGCAGCGAGGATATGATCGTCCTGTATCAATTCCACAATCTCCGTGTATTGTTTCGCACCCACGCCTGTCTCAGCAGCCTTAGCAGCTCTCAGCAGTCTAGCACATGTATTAGCAACAACCCCTCCAATTCTCCCAAACAGAAGAGAGAGAGAGAGAGAGACAAACCTATTCGTAGTCCCACTAGCCTTATCATGCGAACTCCTCGCAGAACAAACAACAGCAATCCTGCTCCCCACCAACCCACTCTTCACAATGCCCGCAATCGGCAACGCAAACTTTCCCACACTCGTCCCACCAAATCTACAACCAATGCAATTAGCCTCACTCACTTCCCCTCACTCACTCAGAGTAAATAGGTAGGAAAGGTAGATAAAAACATACTTCTGCACAACCCAATTCCCCCCTCCAGGCAAATTCTTCTCCGGCGTATGCGGTATCGATTCCTCGCTGGAATAAACATGTCCGTTCGAAGCCTCCATGGTGGTGGTGGTGGCGTTCTTCGCAATAGACGTATTCGGCCTCGTGCTTGCTGCAGGTACAGAGGAGGGTGGGGATTGGGTAATGGGATTTGTAGTGTGAGGGAATTGATCAAAGTAGAAAGACTGTATGGCAGTGGAGGGCGTGGGGAGTCTGTTGGTGGGTGGTGAAAGTGGAGTATGACTCGATCCAGCTTCGACTTGAAAACGGGGACTGGCGATTTCGGCCATTTTGATTTTCTCGTGCACAGAACGAAGGCTTAGAAGGATAGTAAGCGGCAAGAAACTACTCGTGAATGTAGCTAAGCTTCACTTCTTCACATGAGTTCCGACTCTTTTTCTAAACAATTGGTCGAGGGCATCCAATGTTTAAATCTCCAGTTCACGCCTCCGGGAACTCCCTCTGCAAAAATTTAGATGCTGCATAAACACATTTCCCCATACGCACATGTCCGAGGCTTACGACAAGGGTGTCACAAAATTCCATATATGCACCACGAGAATACGTTTAATATGGAGAACCACGGGGAACAATTATACGTAACTCCTTCCATTCGTCCATTGCATGTGTCAGTAGAGTGAGATACAGTATGCCATCCATGTCGTCACTTGTTCTTCCTTCAGCCTTCAATGTCAGGCTTCGAGAAGCTTGAACACCAAGTCTCACCATCAGCACGAGAGATCTTCTCTTCTGCAGAAAGCCCCACCCATCTATTCAGAGGCGACTTGACGTGATCATCAGTAACAATCTCACAATTCTCTCAAAGTAGAAAAATATATCCATGATCAGGCTGGACTCAGATGATGCCTCTCCAACCCAATAACAACCCCTATATCATTCATCCCCGAATTCTTCCGCATCTAACCTCTTATTCTTCTTCATTCTTCCTACAACCCAGGAAAGGAAATAGGTATACCCATGCACATTACCCAAAAACGCCCGTTTGCGAACCTCGCTATGCAGTTCCCGACGTAAGCAGGCAGGGCACACGCCGTAATAATGTCGAACAAACTCCCATAACCTTTCCACAAAAAGTACCACCATGAAAGAAAGAAAAAGGTGAAGAAAACACCCCGAATGCGCCCGAACTTCACCTTCCCATCGTCCAATCCATCCCTCAATCAAACGCCTCCGCAAATAAAAAAAAGATGCCAGTACATGTTCAATTATCTTCAACCCCAGTCCCTCCGCACTTCCCCACAAACCACCTCATACTCATCTCCGATAAACATCCCGATCCCTCTCTCTATCCCTGACCCTCTCCCGATCTCTATCCCTCTCCCGCTCAGGACTCCTACTCCTCGTTCTCCTATAATCCGCTCCTCTCCGATCCGGTCCGGGACGATCCCAATCTCGAACTTCTTCTCTCCCTCCACCTCTTCTCTCCTCTCCAGCTGGTCGCCCAGAGTATCGATCGTCACGGTCCGTAGATCGTCGATCTTCGCGTGACCCTCGTCCCGCCTCATTTCGATAGGCAGGAACGTAGGAATCCAGACTTGAAGCTGCAGGTCGACGATCGTGATGGCCTCGATCCCCGCCTCGATCGCGAGGTTCACGGTCTCGATCTCGATCTCGTGATGGAGCCAGGGAGGGTACGGATACGTCTGGTCGTGGTGGAAGGGCATGTCGTATTCCTTCGGGTGGCTGTGGGAGATGGTTGCTTCCTCTCGGTGGTCCTGGATCAGCACGGGAATCCCCATTCGCAGGTCCCCATTGCTGTCGTCGGTCTCCTCGTGGAGGCGGTGGAGGTCCTCGACTATCGTATGCCCCTTGTGGAACGCGGCTGTTGTGACCTCTGGGCGGCCCTCTTGGACCACGAGCACCGCTATCCCATCCATTTGTAGGCGGTCCGTTCCCAGTCCATTCGCCATTTGGTCCTCCACCGACTGTTCCTCCTTGTGGTGCTGGCGGGAGTGCTTGTGCTGGTCCACGTCCATTGCGTTTGTCCAGTTCGTGAGAGTCAGCGAACCGTGGGATGTCTTCGGGCCGTGAAGGGAAAGGGTGGTTGGTGAAGTATGGATGTTCTAGAGCGTCAATTGCGTTGATTCGTTTCCGCCAATCGAGGCGCATGAGTTCTCTCATTAATGAAACAGCATCGCTGCCGTACCTGGCGTGGTCGTTAGCGTAGTACGGTTTTGTATTCCCGAGCAGCAGCACTCACCTTCCAAACTCCCTCTCCAACGAGCCGACCTGCGGCTTCCAAGACTTGACGCCCTCACAACCTGGCAATTCTTGCCATCCGGGCATGTTGCTCTCATTCGGCGATCCAACTAAGTCGAAGATTATCTCGGCTTGGTTGAGATCGCTCTTGCCAGCGAGGATAGGCTTTTTCTTGAACATCTCGCCAAAAACGCAGCTGTTTCTCATTAGTCCGGCGCATTAACCGTAGACCACCAAACTTACCCAGCTCCCCACATATCAATAGCCGTGGTGTATCGTCGCAACTGTAGCAGCAACTCCGGCGGCCGATACCATCTTGTTACAACCAATGTAGTGTATTCCCGCTTCGCCTCCCCACCACCCATCCCAGGCTTCGGCACCTCATCGTCGTAATGTCGCGCCAAACCAAAATCAGCAATCTTGAGTATCCCACCATTGCTGATTAGTAAATTGGCGGCCTTCATATCCCGATGTAGAATGTGACTATTGTGTAGATATTTGAGCCCGCGCAAAAGTTGCATCATGTAGGATTTTATATGCTGAGGCTGGAGATGCACATCCCGATTATCCAGCAACCCAGAGAGATCATGAGACATGTACGGCGTAACCATGTATAAAGTAGCCCTCTTCTTGCCCGTAGCAGCAGTGCGATCCACGGCCATCTCTTCCAGTCGTATAACGTTGATGTGTGAGAGCATTTTCAGAAGCTTGATCTCGCGTAACGCGGTTATGGGAAATCCATCCTTCTCATTGTGCATTAAGATCTTCTTGAGAGCGACGACTGTATTGGTCCTTTTGTGGCGCGCTTTGTAGACTTCGCCGAATGTGCCTTCGCCTAGCTTCTCGTCCACATGGTATTCGTCGAGTTTGGCGCTGCCTTTGTATTTGCGATCCAAGGGCTGGGGCGTTGTCGCCGAATGTGAGGGGGTTGCCATTATGGTTATGGGAGTGGGAGTCGTGGATGCGACGGGTGTATGGGTTATGGCAGAGGGGGATGGCCGTTCACTGGCGATAGTGAGGGGAATCGCGTTGATGAGAAGGCATGAAGATGTGTAGATGATGGAGGACAGGAGTGGAGAGAGGGAGAAGGATTTTTGTTGTTTGATTGAATAGACAATAGTATTTATTCACTGATTGAATGAATGCCGACAATGACTTCGATCTCCATGCATCTGTGCCAAGCGATCGGGCCTGCATTCCATCAACCCCCAATCTCGACTTCACTCTGTCAAAGCGAAGACATTACCAGCAGACAAGACACTCACGACGCCAAACAAATGTACGTAGACATATTCGCTTCCTTGGACCAGACACTGACAGCCATTGCAGCACCAATTGGCATCATGGCAGGTCCAACAGGCAGTCAACCTCACGGCTCTCACCCCATCCACATCCACCCGGTCAGACCTCTATACAGATTCGCCGCAGTTGGTCTCGGAGCAAGCATGTGGTTCTTTGTATGAGACAATCACTACAATGGAGGTTTGCATGAAGCTGACAGGCAACAGTTGTTCTACCGACTACGAAAAGATGGCCCAGCGCTATTTGGCTTCAAGCACCCATGGGACCATTGAGCGATTGCGGAGAAACGGATGGCGAAGGAATTGAGCAAGGAACTCTACAGCGACGCAGAAATACACCAATCATGCATTAGCCGTTCGGGTTGAGGAAGGGTGGCAGCATCTGTTACGTCTGTGAATATCTCCTTCACTGTACATACATATCACGAAGGAGAAGGGCAAAAATCCAGCACTCCGTTACACTCGTCGCAAATAACGAGAAATCGTCCAATTTTACAGATCCGGAGTGCAATCAGTTTTCCGAGATCAAGATGATGTTTACCTTTCGTACCAGCCAACCCTCTATCAAACTAGCTACCACGGATAGGAGAAACACCCAACGACTAATTACAACAGCCAATCCACTACTCAGCCTTCTTCTCAAACAAGTAATGAGCAACACCCCACACATCACCACCCTCGTATGCAAACAACTCAGCACAAGCCATATAGAAAATCTGCCACCTATAAAAGAAAATCTCCGCCTTATCCTTCCCATACGTCTCCTCCAAGTGCGGCCAAATCTGCTTCTTATTCCTATTCATATTCGCCAACCATGCCTAAATCCCACATTAGTTCCACTTCTCACCACAAAATCAGAAAAGAAAAGGTAGTAACTCACCTCACAAGTCTTCGCATAATTCATCCCATTCACCCACCACTGCTCCTTAACCTGCAAATCATTTTGAAAGTAAAGTAGAAGGTCAGCAGACGGCATAGTGCCTCCCGAAAAAAAGTGCTCCGTCATCCACCCCTCCTCAAAATCATAAGGACTGTCTTTATGAGCAAAAATATGCACAAACAATTTCCCGCCCGGTTTCAACGCCCTTCCCACTTTCGCAAGGAGTAATTCGTAATTCTTCATATGTTCGAAGAGTTCGATGCTGAGGACGCGGTCGTAGGTTGTGGGTTCGAATTCGTAGTCGACGACGTCGCCGGTTATGATTGTCAGGTTGGTTAGAGATTGGGCGCGGGCGAGGGAGTCGATGTGGAGTTTTTGGGTGGAGGAGTTGCTGAAGCCTGTTATGCGGGAAGAAGGGAATTTGGCGGCGAGGTAGAGGGAGAGGGAACCCCATCCGCAGCTGTTTGATGGAGACACGTGATTAGTATATCCATATCCATAGCCATACTAGTAACAGTGCAGACGAATGAAAGAAATCAAGACATACCCAAGATCCAAAATATTCATCCCATCAACCAACCCCGCTTTCCTAACATAATCCCCCAACATCCTCTCCTCCGCCTCGTTCAAACCCCCATCCTTATCCCCCATACTCCCACCTACCTCTTTAACCTTCCCATCAGTACCCGGAACTTCATACAAACAACAACTATACTTCATCCTCTCCCCCAAACACGCCTGCAACACCCCCGTACCAACCTCATAATGTTGTTCATTCGCCTTCCCCGTCTCAATCGCCATCGGCCTCGTTCTCAAAGCATTGATATACTTCATTTTGGTCTCATAGCTGCTGGCAAGAGATGTGGATGCGATATCACGCAGGCGTTCAGCTAACTGGCGCCGGATGCCTATGCGGATGACGCTCTGAGGCAGGTAACCAGAGTCGAGGATAGCGTCTAGGGAGGCGCCTTTGAGGAGCCAGTCTGAAATTGTCAGAGGAGGTAGGAAGTGGAAAGGAGGGCGATTTTTGGAGGAATCTGTGTGAGATTAGGGGATGGGACTTACCAAGACTCATAATGTCTATTTTCTTCTCTGTTGAGATGAAGTATCTAAGTGCGTATAGTGTCCAAGCTCTTTCCTCTGTATCACCAATTGCACTATCATCTGCACGTCAAATGGCAAACTATATCCAAGAAATGTCAAAGGAGCAGACGATTGAAGATCTTGTGTGCGAACTTGTGTCGTCAAAGTAAGAATAATTGTTTTTGTAGGGGAACGCGCAACAACAAACGTTCCGAAACTGCCTCAGACAAAAAGTCCTGACATCATCGATTCCCAATGCAGTAATTGTGGAAATGCCGTGCGAAAAGCAAAGGGGAAGGGTGAAATTATAATTTTGGTTGTTCAAGAGTTATTTCGTGATGCATGAGATCATTGAGTTGCTTGGAAAAACTAGGATTTGTTTCCATCATAAATTTTGTTTTGATGATCAAGGGGCGTGAAATCACAACAGCCATCCATTCTTTGTCGACGACATAGTAGAACAGGCACAGTCAGAATTTGTAGAGTGTAATATAATCTACTAATAGACTCTTATTGAGCCAAGAGGTCCAGGATTTTGGCAATTTCAGAATCCCAATTTTTGAGGCTCAAATCATCCCATGCAAGAGCAAACTGCCGGGATCAAATCGCTCACCATAATTCATCCCGCATATCCATCGCCAAATCCACGCTTCCCAAATTTGGGGAAATCATTTCCATAAATCACCAGAAATCAAGCACTCATCATGTCAACTTTGGAAAATCCTCATTCCCTTCCATCATCGCTCAAATCTCTCCAGAACCCTCGTCCTCCATCTTCATTTTCTTAGTAGGGTTCTCCTCACCAGAAATATCCTCGTTCTCACCATCATCCTCCTCCTCCTTGACCTCTTCCTTGACCTCCTCTTTAGCCTTCTTGCCGCGGGAAGTGCCTTTTCCTTTTCCGTTTGCGGCGCGCTTCTTTGGAGTAGCAGCAGCAGGCGTAGCAGTCTCCTGGCCTTCCTCGTCATTTCCGCTGGCAGCAGCGCTATTGTCAGCTGCGCTCTTCTTTAGAGTACCCTTGCCGCCCTTGGCATTGCCTCCAACGGAGATTTCGACGCCGGTGCCCTCGAGAACGGCTTTGGCTTGGCTCTTGATCTTGGCTATACGTTGGCGGATGGCGTTGGCAGTTGCGCCTGCCCAGGATAGTGAGTACAGTGGAGTGGATGGAAGAAGAAGCATAAGATATACCATTGCCGACAATGTTGGCCAGCTTTTCGTTGTCGCACTTGATATTCTCAGCGCTAGCAATGATGGCGAGCATGAGCTAGATTGTGTCAGTTAGGGTACCGTAAAGTCACGGAAAACCTTCTGACCTTGACGTCGTTATCGTTGATTGGAGCCATTTTGAATCTGGGAGAGGGCCTTGAAGTTGCTGCGAAGAGTCTTCAGGTGCTGAAAAGTGCTTGAAGAAGCTTGGTAAAAGTCTGCGAGACTGTGTGGTGAGAGCAAAGTAGGTGCAGAGTTGAGAGAAAAAAGAATTCTTTTATAAGGAGGTCAGCAGGTAGGAGCGGCAAGCCGACAAGGACGAAGTGAAGATTCCAAATCTGAGCTACTGGCAGTGGTTGAGTGACCAACTGAGGTTACAGAGTGTTGCTGGCGGTGTTGCTCCAGGTAACTTCACTTGCTCGGGAACATAAACGATTGAATTCAACAAAACACGTGCGACTTCGTCTCGATGGCGATAAACTCCTGGTAATCCTTTTTTTCAAACATTACAGCATGGTTTCGATCTTCTTTCGCGACAGAGAGTATGCTTTGTCAAAGCCTTCCTCTGGATTTCCGAATCAACTCATAGGAAACAAAACGACGGCACGGTATTTGCTGTTGTCTGAATGGTCCACTTCGTTTGGTGATAATGGCCTTGTGCATACTTAAGTCTTAATGGGCCTTGAAGTTGAGGGGTGCAATGTTGTTTCTTTGTCACACAGATAGATCGAAAGAGATGTCAACATCGTATCAAGTGTGATGAATTCCTGGCAGACTTTCCCCAGAAATCTCCAGTATCTCCGCAAGCGAGTTATGAAGAAGAGATTGTGCTTGGCAGAGGCTTCAATTGTGATCTCGAAACAACGCTAGTATTTCAAGTGAATCAACTGCACTCTGGGATCCGCCCATTAGTGGTTGCTGTGGCAGATTTTGAAGTGTTATTAGTAAACTTTGCCAACTCTGTCTTCAACCGAAAGCAATATGGCGCAATCTGTATTTGTGATTATGGCTACCTCAAAAAAACACCTATGCCCTCATTGATTGCGAGGAAGGCAGTTTTCTATAGCAGTAAAGGCGCCCACTAGGGTCGCTATAGTTTTTGCGGGCTTCTGGGAGGCTGCTGGTTCGAGTCGGTGGTTGGGCGTCCAAATTTTTTCTCTCTTTTTGTGTTTCCCCAGATTCTACTCATCCCTTGGTGAACCTCCATACCGCTCATTTGTTGGCTGAGTTATCATGCTTTTGCTTTGACGTTCGTCAAGCTGATGATAGCATTGTGCATGTTTGCCTTTACCAGGCGTTGTTCGTGTTGTTGAGTGGACATGTTTTTGCAGAACCGTCAATGCGCACCGCCATGGACACATTGTAGTGCTTCTGTTAGACATCCGTCAATCAATCCCGGCATGATTTACACCGCTACCGTCTCTCCCAAGTCGCAAATCCCAATCTCTTCACCCCATTTCAGTCCCGCCTTCTCACAACATTCTTTCCATATTTGGGGTGGCTCCCTCACGTCTTCATATTGAGCACTCAAGCCGCCTCTGATCGAGCCATAATGCATGCCTATGCTCTTCTTGCTTCGAACGTCTTTGTGTATTTCGATTGAGTCATGAGGTGAGCAATGAACAGGCGACATGAATGGTCGAGGCGAGTAGCATCCTATGGGCAAGAGTGCGAGATCGAACGGACCATACTTCTCACCGATCTCTTTGAATGCTGGGCAATGTGAAAGGGAATCTACTTTGTCCTCTGCGAGCGCTTCCTTTGTCACTGAGCGGTAGCCTGTGTCTCCTGCTTCCTTGTTAGATTTCTTCATGTTCTTGAGATGCGAAATACTTTACCAGCAAAATATAGCTTGCGAAGGTGCTCAGTATTCATTTCTTCAACCACATACGAGCACCAGAGAGCATGCCCCCCATCCATGCCGGTCCTCCCAGAAAAGTGTTGGGCAGGCGTGCATACCAACCGAACACTGCCCACGTCTGCAACCTTGATTTCGACACCATCCCACCAATCAAGTTCTGTGACGTCTTCCGGTGCTATTCCAGAAGCTAGAAACCATGCCCGAACATTCAATCCACAAAAGAAGTGTATTGGCTGCTTCCTTGAATTGTATAAATGCTTAATGGTATCCACATCCAGATGATCGTAATGATTATGCGATATAATCACAGCATCCACCTCAGGCACTTCCTCCAACTTGCAAGGGGTAGGACTGAATCTCTTTGGTCCCACCAGCCCCCAAGGCCCAACTCTTTCAGCAAACACTGGATCTGCGAGAATCCTCACACCTCGTGAAGCTCCAGGTGCTGCGGCAGTCTCCAACATGAAGCTCGCATGTCCCAACCAGGTCGCCCTAAGTGTGTTTGATTTGTTTACGCCCCAATCTGGCTCGCGCACTGGTACGAGTTCATCTCGTGTCTTTGGAACAGGTACGAAGTTGCGCTCTTTACCAAATCGCGTTGACAGCATTTGGGGTATCGAGTGGTGGTGGTCGAAAGACGGCCATGGATTCGTAAACGCGGTAGGTGGGCTTCCGATATGATGTGCGGGTTTATCGGGGGATTTCTCCCTTGGGATACTGGTAACTACTATGGAGGATGTTGAGGCCATGCTTCTCCTGTTGGTAGGATGAATTAAGTGTATAGATGGTCTTGCTCTAGGTAGACAGCAGATTTTGCGCAAAAGATGCATGCTCAAGGCTGAAGGGACGATCCCATGTTTATAGGCAAGGCTGTTTTCTCCAGTCGAACGTATTGCTCAATACGCTGCATTTGGTTGTGCATGAGCTGTGCTATCAATGACGAAAAGAGGTTGATTGCTGACCGGCAAGGCAGAATAATTGCACCGATCCCCGACCGTGACTCGTGGAGCTCTGGCTGTCATTTGAAGTCCTCCATCCTCTCACAACAACAATGACTTTGTCCAAAAAGCCAGGTGTATGCTCAATTCATACCTAAACAAAACCCCATGCCATTAAATTATACCTCCCTACTATCTAATTGGTATCTTGCCGCAATTTCTCACCGACTAAGCACTCAACACCAAATTAATTGTTGCGAACACGTTTTATGACCGAATTCTACCACGAAAGCTCAATGGCCTCGAGGATATACTGCAAGGCTAGTCGACTCAAGCAACTGTCTCTACCCTTTTATTCAAGGGGTCTGTCTGTCTACTCAACACAATCACGCAAGAAAGTCGACTGCCCGATCTCAAAATCAACTCCATTCATAATCTGTTATCAGAGGCTGACATCGACTGCAGTAGACTGAAAAGTTATAGTGTTCGACGAACGGGAACTGAAGTGGTTTCCACTGCAATGCCTCACCAACAGAGCTCATGACTTATTCAGCACAATTGTATTCTCTTAAAATAAAAACTCTACCAAGACTACACTCAAAGAACATTCCTCAGAATCGAGATACCGTGCTAAGTAAGCATGATGACTTTTAGAAGAAAAAAAAACCCCAAAGGCCAGCTTCTCACAGCCTACCTAAATCCATCTCATTCAGCCTGTACCACAAGCTGGGAGAATAACAGCAAACCTGGAAGACTTTGCGCCGCGGGTTGAACCAAATGCCCTTCTTCCTTTGGGATGATTTGCATTTTTGGATTTGTGAAGATTAGACTAGGGGTATGAATTGCCTATGGGCTTTCTTTTTTGGTCCATTTTCTTTGGGATTCTTTTACAAGCTCTCTCTCTCTCGACAGGCATTTCAATTGAACGAAAAGGTGTTTGCTCGTGGACTTTTCGCTTAAACAAGGTTGTTTGGATATATGTTCTAGTGTAGTTGTGCCAAGGAATATTAGGATTCTGTGGTCGGCCTTGCAGAGGCAGAGGATCTGTTGATTTCGCTAATCTGTGCATAAGCTAATAGGGCTCACAACCTGGATCACTATATTCCTCCTGCAGGGCCTCTCGAATGCGAAAAAGCGCAATTTGCTGATCTGATTTTAGGCTAGTCGATATTTATTAGATCCTTGCTTCACTGATGATCGATGATTGGTGGCTTGCTTCTTGCAGTCAGAGCATCCTTCAAAACAAAATTTCGTAACAAACATGGAAGTGCCTGTCTGACCTTGCTGGCGCTTGGAGCGAGACGTCGGCCGTGCTGGTCTTGCACGCAAAAGAAGGCAACGGCTGAGAGAACGCGTAATCCTTGTGATCATCCTAGCATGACCGTCTAGGCGCCAGGTTTCTCTACCTGTGCATAATTCGATTAAGAGAGCTGGACTGCCTTCGGCAGGCAACATGTTGGCAGGAGTCTTTACTGAACTTCGCATCGCCTTCCTTGGTGAGTGTACGGGCCAAATATAACTACATTCCCCAATTGACATATTATCAGATATGCAACTTGCGCATGACAAGGCCGTTTCAGCCTTACGCACCTAATGCTGCGCAGCTCGTGCCAATTCCTGACCGATCCTGTGCAAGGGAGCAATGCTTGAGGCCTGTAGAGGCGGCACACATCGTCCCTCAGCTTATAAAACTGCGGAATTGTGCCGATTCATGTTTGTCAGTCCAGAATCTCGACTGAGCGCCTTGCTTTACAGGCCGGTAGAAATTATCCCACTCTCAGGTAAGCGCGCTCCCTGTAAAGCTAAGAAATTAGAAGCATTCCTTCGAACGTCATCCGATTTTCGATACAAGTGCCCTGGCTCTGCTGAAGGCGGCCCCTTCCTTCAACCTTAGCGGAACCGCTTGATAACCGGCATGGGCATGGGCAAAGCTTGCTTTATTGAAAGTTTACCCTTGAGACGTATTGCACACCCCGAGGAAATGTCGTATTGGTAAGTATGAAGGATGTGATTGCCCTACACTCTTGTAGTTCCCAAGCTAAAATCACAGTTCCAGAGATAGTTTAGCATCTTTCACTTCATTTGTGACAACCGGAATTTCGATACTGCCATCCATGGAGACAATGATTCTCATGGGCTTAATCCCCATCCGCAAGTATCTAGGCGACCAGTCGCTTGAATCCATTTTGTCCTCGGTGTCGTCAAAGATCATCTTGTTGAATGCAAGATTTTCAGTCGCATTCTAAGGGAGCATTTCGGGGGGCGAGAAAAGTATGTAGCCTGTTGCAAGGGCCACAGATTGACGATGAAGGCAAGGCCTCCTCGGAACCCACTAAGCGAAGGCTTTCTCACTATCAAGTAACGTTTGAAGTCACATACCCTGTTATTCTCTTCTTCGCCCTTTCGACACCTGCCGGAGTCATTGACGCCTTCAATAATTGGTTCTCAATAATAGTTGCTAATCCGAGCGTCCTTTCCCTGTATGTTGCGCTGCTAAACAAGCGACTTTTGGTTTGGTTTCCCTGGCTTGACAATCAAGATGCTCCATACCAACATCGGCCCAGGCCTTCTTCTTTTCTTCAGACCAATCGGCACTCACATTCTCTGGATGATCCTAAAGAGACTTGCCGCGGGCTCAGTAGAAAAGCTTCAAGGTTTTGACCAGCGTTGCCGAGGAAGTGACAGACAGGCATCCAACGAACCATGTCGAGCCCCCAACGGGTAAGGCGAAAGAATGTGTGCATCCACATCAAGCCACCCGTCGCATCCCAGTCTAAGACAAACACTGGCCAACGTTGAGGCTAGCATCAAGCTTTTGTGACAAGTCGGAGAATTTCATTGAAGCCATGAACATGGTTCCAGGAAATGAGTCCACACAAGTACCATATGGTACCGAAGAATCACGCGGAATCTAAGGCCATAGTAAGCCACCCGCAGCATGTCCGATTCAAACTCTCAGGATGATACGGGTGGCATTACCTAGTTTGAGAGCTAACCGAGGGATATGCGACATCCGTATCAACACAAATCTTGAATCCTTCACCATATCAGCATGCACTCTTCCTTCGCTGACCCGTATATCGTCTGTTTCTTGGGACATATCAGCAGGCCTCTACTCCCTTGACCTATGAAAAAGGCTGCTCTTGGTTATTTCATCCTAGGATACTTGGCGAGCTTTCGTCTTTGTGATCGCAAATCATTTCATAGACTCGCTTTCGAGGCGGAGCAAGTATAACCTTGTCCAGATCATGGCAAAGGTTCTATAAAGCGGTGAGCAATCGAACCTTTTCTGTCAATCCAATACGCAAATCACTCTCCATATTCTACCAAGTTTTATATCGATTTACATTTAGCAGTCATTGATATTCTTAGTTTATATTTTTAAGGACCACGTGAAGAGGTTAGTAGCTTCTTTTAGTACTTCTGTAACCTTTTTCAATTAACCACTCTAATGATGATGGACTTAGTCACAGCACAGACTGTCAATCACCATGGGCCCCGATCAATCCCATCCGAGAGCGCTTTGGCGGAGAGGAACCGTCTCGTCAGAAGCCTGATATACACGTGCTCAAGGTCGAGTCCCTTCTACAATCGCTAAACGTCATGACACGGAAGCTTTTGGCCGACTCTTCCCATCTATCTGATTCGGAAAAAGGATCGCAAGCCCTTGACTTCCCTTTGAGGCACGAAGTATCCGACAAACTCTGCAAAAAGATTGACGATCTGCAAAAGGGAGGCCCTGAATCACAAGCTTTTCGGGATGAGCTCACTACCCTCTGCCTTGAGGATGGGGTCGGATGGTTCGATGCTTTTCATGAGCTGGAGGAAGCGTACTTTCAGATAGCTCGGATCAACCACAGACTACGTAAAGTCGTGCCGGACAATAGGGTCAGGCTATTAACCCTGAAAACTGAAAGTATGTTATCACCTCAACTTCATATGAACCTGTCTTCACACATAATGTTACTTCTTCCTCTAGTCGTCACTGTATCGAAATCCTCTCCGATCTCAATTAACTTACACAATACCTAGACTCCACAGTCACCCGTCATAATCTCTCAGCACGGCAATTTTTACGCGACTTCTTCGCAGACAACATGACAATAATAATTGGCAACCTCTTCATCGTAACACTAGCTTCCTTCTTCCTCGGTATCGGCGTAATGCTCCTCATCCACGAAGGAAGCTTCTGGACAGCGACTTACGTACGGCACTCAACATGCAGTCTCGCCTTCGCAGACTGTCTATTCCGCCTCAATGCTGTCCATCAAGCCTTCATTCCCTACCTCCGCAACGGGGAAGGCTCGCCTCGTGTGTTGACATTCTTTACTGCTTTTATTCTGAGCGCTATTACGGCTCTGGTGGCTTTTAGGTTGTTGTTTAAGTCTTTGGCGTTGGCCGCTATTGTTAATTTTGTTGGGTCATGGGGGTTGATGGTTGGTGTTTGGATTTTACTTGAGAATGAGAGACAGATGTAGAGTGAGTTCCCACTGCTGTCAACCTCGCCCACAACTCTCGAAAGATCCTTGTGCAACCGTGTAGGTTGTTGCAGTTTCCCATAATAGAACACACTTTTGACTAGTCTCGTTGTTGGACGTATAGGCGATGATTGTTCCAGACGTAGATAAGAATGGCTTAATATGGCTTCAGAATACTACAATGGCCATACCATTAGCTATATTAGAGTGCTAGTATTAGCGATTCTTAGAATTGAATCAAACTGGACTGCAAAAATCCTGTACGTATACTTGAGAAGAAGTCCTGGAGCGGAAAAATCCAAAATCCCCATACCATCTCTTTTATCGTCCGTTCCCTCTTCTTGCCAAAACATGACCGCCCCCACAAACAACAAATCCAACCTTAATCTAACTAATATCCGAAAATGATACATTCATACTCACCATCAAGCAGGTACCAGATCATCGAGACTAATCAAGCCGTAGGCAACTTTGATGACCAATTCTAGCCCAAAGGGAATGCAAATAACGATAATAAAATGACAACAGGAAGAAGATACTAGCTCGGGCACTGATACTAACGATAATGGGGTAAAGAATGCAGAGGCCACGACTGCAAAGGAGGAGACTGCCAAGGGTAAAAATGAGACGGGAGTAAAGCTACGAAAGATAAAGATACCGGGGCAGGCAAGAAGAAAAATAAGGGCGCTCCTTCCATGGTTCTGGTGTCATGACACTTTGAAATGGCATGTTTTGATAGTTACACACATATCGAAAACATGGCCATGGTTGTTTTCACAACCGCAACTTACATCGTATCCAGAATGAGAATAGGGTAGGATTGTTTACTTACTTCCAAATACGACGCCCAGCCCCAGCAGCTCATGGAAGCGACACTGCTATGCACAACCCGTTGCCGAAAGAAAAACGCAAAGTGGTATACCAAAATCACAAAACCATGCCACGCCATGCCTAGCCAAGCCGAAACACCACTCATAGAGATATCACTCTGCAGGTTACAGATCCGCTAACCCATGGTCGTCACTACAATCCACCAACAGTAATAGTCAAAAGCTTCGGACTGCCATCATTGACGAAACCGCTCTGATCCCCGCCAGCACCCTCAACGTCATCATAGGGGAAGGCATAACCTTTGCCACCAGCATTTGCAGCATGCACAATCTAACCGCTGGTCAGCGCATAATACGGCAACAAGGGCTAAGTTTAAGAAAATGACATACCCTCGCATAATGATTCGTGATGCTATTCTGGTAGAATTGGCCCACAGGCGTTGGCTGTGTACTACTCAACAACAGAGTACTCCTATTGAATGCCGCGGCCAACTGAGGAATGATTTGGTTCCTGAAAGTGCTACTACCAGTAGTGAAAGGTCCACTGTTTGACGAGAAGATATCCGCTGTGCTCGGTTTTGCGAAGCTCTCTCCCGAAAGAACGAGTTGCCCTGTCGAAGTTGACGCCTGGCCAGTGGCCGTGAAGCTCGAAGCCCCAATCGTAAGAGGTTGAGTTGTGTACCTGGACCAGACCTCATTGACGTAGGGGTCATAGTAGTTGTTGAAGTCGCCTTGGTGCATCATCATCCCGTTGTTTGGGCTCAACGCTCGCAAGTTCTTGCCATTGGAAGTGACGATGAGATTTCTCCAGCCGGCGACTCCATCGGAATTCGATTGAGCCTGAAGATTAGAACAAATAGTGTCAAGACCCGAGGAAGCCATGCCACCGACCGTTGTGACCGTGCCAGAGGTATTCGTGAGCGAAAGAGCAATCGGAAAAGCGGCAAAATCCACGTAAGTGATATTTGCGTACAGCTGGGACGAATTGTACGTGAACTCTGCAAATGCCCAGGATATGTTGATGTTGGGATCAGATTGATTGGTCACTGAAGGCTCCACCAATGCTGGTCCCGGGTTCAGTAAGAAAGTCAAGGTGTTGTCAATGGAGAACCAGATTCGACCACCAGCTGTTTGTGGAATTGCGATGGTCTTCGTATTCCCAGGAGCTCCCATTGGAATAGCGCAATTGGTCGACAAGGCTGTTCCAGTCGAAGCAGGTGAGGTCGGATAGTAAGGTGTTTGGCCATCACTCTGAAGCAAATATACGGCGTAATTGTTGTTGATGGCCTGTCCAGTAACGTAGCAGCTGACATTGCTAGAGCTGGTGTGGTTGACCAACGCGACTTGAAGTGTGGGAACTGCTGCTGCTACTTGCGCCGTTGCAACACCCTTTCTGAGAGGAGCCTGCGTCACGACATCTGGATGCGCTGGTGAATTGACTGCAGCTGATTGATCTACTGATGGGTTTGCTGTAGCTGGAGCAGCTACGTTGGTTTGTGCGGGAAGCGGCTGTTGGGTCTTTGTCTTCCTGGAAAACTTTCCCTTTGCAAAATTTAAGAAGCGGCGCATGATAGTTGAGGTGAACCGAGTGCAGCTCGAAGGTAGATAGAATCAGAATATCTGGTCCAAGAAAAGTAGGAGACTAGAGGTATAAATGCAACCGAAGGACAACTCAGAAAACAATGAATCCAACTAGTTTCATCCACTCTTGTCTCTTATTCTTCAAATGTAGGTGGTAATAGGTGGAATGAGGGTGAGGAATGTGCACACGCGGCCAAAAGAAATACGAAAGACATGAGAGGTTGTTTAGGAGAATTATGGGTGCGGTCGGATCTGCTGTTGCAGGGTGCGACTTCCCATTTGCTGACCTTGAAAGTCCCCTTGCGCCAATCTGGCGATCAAGCCATGCATCTCGATGTGACGACACCATTATCGCGATTGGCCCTCGAAAAATTTGTGGTGGAGATCATGAGATGAGGCGCGAAGGCTCAGCTTGGTTGGAGCTGGATGGCGTATCCGCAGTTGATCCACAGTTGAGTCTAGGCTAGAAGTAGAAGCCAGCTTGCCAACCCTCTGCTCACATGAGTGCTTTGTGTATATGGACAATAAGAATTTGAGCAGATGATGAAGTGGAGTTCTGAGACCTTCGGCATCAATGAATGCGGTAGTACGTAAGAAGATGGACTGTGAACCATAGCGATCCTGGGTCTATAGCCGAAGCATCTAGGGGCCAGGACACTCAACTGAGTGACATACCCAATTCTGAATTGGGCATAGATAATGGCAAGTTCCTAGAAATTTGGTCATTTGCCTCGCCGGAATTTTCTAACCTAGAAGGAGAATCCGGAGCATTCTTCCCATTCACAGCGGCTCATCAATTCAGGTCAAAGCTATACAGACTTTGAATTGAATAACAACTATCCAACTCGATATGGATGTGGAGTTAGGCAAGTTGTCTAGATTTTGACTCCTCGAGAGCGGACATGAATTGGTGAAACAGCTGTGTGTATAAGAATCCCATTGTTGGCAGACCAAGGGCCGAGCGCGGTGTGCGTTGAGGTTCAGCTTTCCTCTGTACGAAGGCGAAGTCAAAAACCAGCATTTGAAACTTTCCGCAAGAAGAGCTGACGTTGTTCGAACGGAAGTTTCAAGCTCGAAGCGGAGGCGGCCTCTGCACTACGGTCTCACAAGCTGCAGCCAGCCGATGCCCAGACTTGGCTATCAAAAGCAAAGTCGATCAATAGAATATTATTGCCTTAGGAATCAGGTAGGCTTAGATCAGACAGATCCACAGGTGCAACTCGATCATTGATTCAGATACAGATGCCCAAAACAGGACATGTCCATTATGCTGTGTCACCAAGTTCAAAACGCCAACTCTATGCATTATTTTCCACATTATGATCATTCCCCGCGCCTCTCCTTCTTCACCAGTGGTTCTGAATCAGCAGCATCCTCGTCCTCGGATGTTAAACCCTCGAGCTCGAACTCCTCGGCGTCCCTGACATGCTCGTTGTTTTGACGAGCATGTCCATTGGTCAAATGTCCATTCTGATGCCCATGCTCTGCATCCAACTTGATGCTTGCAGGCTCGGAGTTGACTGCATATAGGTATAGAAGCATATTGACGACTGATGATTTTGTTAGTAAGGTAGCACCAAATGCGATTTGATGTGACTTACAAAGATAAAGAAGGAAGGCGACACTGTAGAGCATGAGCAAATAGGAGATGTGATCAACACCAGCGTCGCTTAGTAACTGCATTTGCTCCTCCGTGGCACCCATGAACAAAAAGCCAGATGCATAAAGGAGCTGATAAAGGTCAGCAATGGATCAAAAAAGACATGTTAGTATCCACTTACGAAAGGTGGCAAGTGCTGGAAACTGTTAGCGTTAGTACCATCCTCAGAAAGAGTGGCTTTGTCTTTGAGAACAAAGCTGATCTCAATCAATCTTGCGGCACCGGCTCCCATCAGAGTATAGCCAAATACGCGATGTACCATGGTCGAGATCATCAATGTCTGAGGATGACCAGACATAGCGTATCCAGTGAGAAAGATGACCATGGCTGGAATGATATTCCTTTTGGGACTTCCATTCCTCCTTCGGCTGAGCCACATGCCTACCAAACCAGCGCACCACCAGACGACACCCATGGTTGTATGCTGAATGTCATTGTGAACCCAGGCGGAGCCCCAACGGTGCTCGGTGAAGGTGTTGACACATCCCCATGCCGCGATCACAAGAGAATCAAAGAACTCCTGACTTCTGCCAGTTCGACGAAGCCAGCCTTGGCCAACAAGGAGAAGGAGCGTGAGCATAATGCCATATCCGATAAAGGCACTTCCCATAATGAAGTGAGCGAGACATTGGCCAAGATGATCTCCACGGCAGAACCCAAGTGATGTGATGCCACCAAATAGCATCTGCACCCAAGCTGCAACTGGGAGAGCCTTCCCAGATATTCCATGTGCCATGACAATGACGTTCCTGATCTTTCCCAAGAAGCCGCGCTCTATGTGGAGCTTTAGATACACGCCAGCCACGATTTGCCCAAGAAGAATAAACATAAGCCATGGCGCGAAGGAGGAATGGACGTTTGGCGCAAACTGACGTCCCTTGTGTTTATGACCTAGAAAGTAACCCACGACTGCGAGGGCTGATGCGGCGGTTTGGACAGGAACATGCCATCGTGATCGGATTATCTGTTGTTACATCAGTACATTGCTTCTCGCCACGGATCCTCCGGCAGACATACCCCTAGCACCATTCCAGTGGGCATTAGCATTCCCCATGCAAAGGTCATCATGAGTATGTGTATCCATAATATCGTATCCTACAAGTCTGTCAGTCCTGTGTACCTGTCCAGTGAAGTGTTTGTCCGTACTATCGGTTCATCCGAGATAAACTCTCCCTCAGTGATCATATCACTATGATGCTCATGGGCCTTAGTGAGGCCTGCAAGAATGAAAGAAGCAATCGCAAGAGAGCCCAGAGGTACCCGGGCTCTCCATTGCATATGGTGTGACATGTTGGTCGGCCGTAGGGGGTGCTTCGGGGCGGTGTTTCGTTTCGAGAGGTTATTGAGGTACTGCTAATGAGGCGCAAGAGGTCTGGACGATTTCTCAGTCTCTCATCATATTCCAGGACTGCTAGGTGGTGTTCTAGAAGTGAATCTCGCCCGACGTCTCCTGTAAATTGTTAAATGTCACTCTCGGATCTCGACGCCACGATGGGAAGTGGAGCCCAAGCGTTCTCGGCTCGCGGTCGTCAGCTTGCTCCTGAAGGATCTCGACAGCAATCATCAGATCCATTTTCTCATATTCATAAGACATTTGCTTCTAAAGATAGTCAAGGCGATATTGCCAGGAATTGATGGCACTTAATACAAACTTGAGAGTGTTGTAATAATTCTAGAAGTGATGGGGCGCGTTCGGAATGACATCGCGACAATTTTGATAGGACGCGTCTTCCAAAAACACAAATACACAACAATCGCATGAGCTGATATCATCTCCAATGGACTCTGTTATGGAAGATGTAGGTCCGTCGCGGAACACTGGTACTTCTCGAGAGCAACAATCCATGGCTCGCGAAATTGCAGACTCGGATGCTGAATCTGGCGACGAAGCCATGGTCATTGACGATGAGAAGCCCAGCTATCGCTCAAGAGTAGCTCCCAGAGCATCAGAGAAACCAAAGGAGACTAATGAAATCCAAGCGCATTTTCAAATGGAAACCGGAGAGTCAGGTCCATTGTCAACCGACTTACCGACAGTCATCTACGCCGACGCGCGGGAAGCTTTGGTTGAACTTGGAATGGATCTTGATAAAAAGATTGATGATAAGAGCTTGGAAATTTCAGTGAAAGAAATTAAGACTTCTACAAATGTGGCAGACGCTTCAATTGTTCATGCGCCAGAATTACCCTCTGAGACTGACAATGACCGCAAAATCAATGCAATTGGCATTCTGGAAAGCGCCGAACAAGCAGAAGACAGTTCGGATTCTCACCCTCAATCAGCGCGGGTTGTGTCTTCGAATGGTTCTATCGACGAGACTGAAGATGCAGTTGAAAAGATTATGGATGGTCCAAGATCGATTGAAAATGCTTCACATTCTCCAAATGAAACCCAACCCGTGCAGAACACGTCCTTGGGCACTGCTATGACATCGGAAGCACCAAACGATGATTCCAACCGACACAAGAGCCCAGCTTCTCCACCACCGAAGGCTCTATTGATCGATTCATTTACCAGCGATTCTCATGACGCCCCAAAAGCATCAGCTGAAGTCAAAGATGCCGTTCTCGAAAAGCCCCAGGTCGAAAGTGCCCCACCCTCGTCACTTCCAGATCAACCTCCACACTGGGATGCATTAGACGAAAAGTCACAAGAAGAGACGACCTCAGAATCTCCGCAAGCAGAACTAACACCAGAACAAAAGCGTATAGTGAGTAGCGCCATCTCTGCCATCTAAGTATATCTAACAACCACCCCAGGCATCCCTCCAATATCGCAACGCTTCCCTAAACCAAACTCTTGCCTCTCTCTCCACCCAACGTACCGCCCTCCTCCACTCCCTCTCAACCCACCTCTCCCCTTACACCCTCGCCGACATTTCCTCAGTCCTCAAACCATACAGAAAACCCACCTACACGCCCTCAATAGCGTCTCACACCCAGCCCCTGCCAGCACCAATAACTCCCGAAGACGACACCAAATTGATGGCCGAGGCGCGACAGGTGATCAAGGATCATATCGGACGGTTGCATCGGTATAACGAGATTAGAGATGTGGGACAGGGGTTGATTGGGATTATTGCTGATCAGAGGGGAAAGAGGATTGTGGATTGTATGGATGAGTTTGGGGTTCAGATTGGCGATTGAGTGTATATCTGTGAGGATGGATGGATGTGATATTACTGGAAGGGAATGGTCCAGCTATGCAACTTTCGGGAAGGAGAGGATACTTCGGCACGCATGTATGCATATGTGAAGTGGTAAGTCAACCCTGAAGTCACTTAACACTCGAAATCATACGGCTAATTTTTTAAGTCAAAGGCGGTGATGACGGAAATTAGTACTTATCTACCAGGCAATACGTCAACAGAACGAAGACCCCTAATTTGATACTGATATTGATAAATTCCCTGCAAAATAGCTTCCAAAATCGTCAAAAACTTTGCTACTGCGTTGTGAGATTAAGAGAATGCCCTCTAAACAACCCATTCCTCAGTCACGCAAATATGGGAAAGGAAACATATATGAATTGTTTAGAGCTCAAGTCCATCTGAACAAGCTCCTCTTGTCATAAAAACAGAGCGAATGATATTCCATTCAATAAAAACAATGATAGACTCCGAAGCACCGTCGCTTAATTCAAGACTGTGTTCCACAGTACGTATCTTACAAGTCGCCAAACTTCACGTAGGGGTAGTGATGCGCTCAAGCGATCCTGGTATTCTCCTTCTGCTTCCTCGCTGCTAATCTAGCCTTTGCTGCCGCGAGTCGATCTGCAGGTAAATCGACCTTGATTTCCATGGCTACCTTCGCCCTCGCTGCAGCTAGTCGATCTTCAGGTAGATCTGCTTTCGCCTCCGTGCGTCTGTGTTTGCGTGAGGATGTGACGGGAGTTCGATCTGCTCGTTCCTGAGTTTTCGTCTCTTTGGAACGCGGTTGAGGCGTCGTCGGTTGATCAGCCTGCATGCTCAAAGCCTCCAGTGGAGTAGACGCATCAAACAGGAAAAGATCTGGAGTTGGCTTCTCGGCATCTCGGTCCCTATCTCTCCTATGCTTGCGTGACGAGTCCGGTGCTACATTCTCGAAATCCGTGGGAGAAGGTAAATTAGGAGCAGGAGGACTGAGAAACGAGTTCAGATCCCGCTCTCCCAGAGTCCTCCGTGTAGGAGTAGTTGTCAGGCTTCCAGGCCGCGGTGTCAGAGTTCTTGTGAGGGTGCCTGATTTGTGAGTTTCTGATTTTGGCCCGACATCTTCGGCGATGACCACTGAGTCCTGTCTGGAAATGGTGGCGGGTTTGCGATGAACACGTCGCTGTCGTTCTCTTGCTGGTTCACCACGAGATCGATCCGGTACTATAGCTGCTGAAAAGAAAGGCGCGTTGGAGTCCTCTGCGGCGTCATTCCAGATTGAAGCTGAAAAGTCTGGTGACTGTGGCCTCTGCATTCTGCTGATTCGTATGGGTGAGGTAGATTTGGTCGATGCACTTGGAGCATCAATAGCAGGCACAACATGTGTTGGTTGCGACGCAGCAACAGACTCTGCCTGGCGTCGAAGCATAGAAATTTCGGCACATGTCCTAGCATTCTCGGCCAGTGCTTGCCTCAATTGCTCTCGGAGATCCTTCACCTGCACTTCCAGACTGGCTTCGCGAGTGTGACGCTTCTTTCTGTCGTGCTCAAGTTGTCGCCGGAGCTCAGTGGCCTCTTCGTCCTTCTTCCGTGCATAGTCTCTCGCCAACTTTTGCTTAGCAATCAGCTTCTTGGTCTCTTCCTCGCTCTTCTGTGAGTATGCCATATACTGCTCCTTCCAGTACCTCCCAGATTCAGATCGTGGTTCCAGCATGTCAATCGTAATGTCTGCATCGTCTTTCGCACGTCCTTTGACAGCCCTTGGGCTTGTTCCAGTTGCCTTTGCATCGTACAACTTCTCCGTCAACTTTGTCTTCGGCTTCTTCTCCTCCACTTTTGACTTCTTGTCTTCCGTAATATCGAGGGTTTTCGGGTTCCACGGGCTTGGAAATTTCCCTGGAGCATTGTTTGGCAATCCGCTTTTACTTTGCTTCTTTCCCTCGTTGTCCACAACATCGGCGTCCCAGACGAGCTCCTTTCGACGTGTCGTACCGCCAGGGGTCTTAAGAATGCCCCGCTTGGTTGGTGACAGATTGAGGGCAGTATCGTTTACGTTCTCTTTGCTGGGATTCAGAGTTGGAACGGGAGGTTGGTCGTTCAATTCCTTCTTAGTCTTTGATATTCTGGTGGGTGCGACAGTTGGGGGAGGTTGTGGTGTTCCGAAGATGGCATGTTTGAAGGCGCGCACGGCAAAGACTGGAGCTGGAGTCTCTGGGGTTTCGATATGAGTCTCGTCTACTCGGTCTGTACGAATACTAGTTAGCATTTTTAATTTGATCAAAAAGAGGTGATTTCTGACCTTCGTCGTCCGCCATCTTCGATGCCGTAAACCAGGATAACATTTTACGTAGTATTTATGCGATCGAACGAGTAAGGATGTCTTGACGCATCAAAGCCGTTATAAAGTGTGACCATAAAGAGGCTTCAAGTTGTTTGTGAATGTGGAGACGCGATCTCGTTGTTGTTTACACCTTTGTTTGCGCCGGCGACGAATGCGGAACTCTGGGCCTTCCAATCGCCAAGTAAGGGATGGATAAGGGTCGAGTCTTGATACAAGCCAATACGATAGGCAGGAGCAAGGAGATTTATCGTATTTGAGGAGTTTGTAGGATGTTGCATTTCTGGTAGGACAGGCGCGTCTCGGTGCTCGAATGAGGTCACGGGGAAGGACTTCGAGAGTCGAGATGACAACTCAGACTGTGATTCATATTCTTCACAACACCAACACAATATTATAACACGCCAAAGAAAAAATGTTTACCGGCTAGAGAAGCAGCTACTCGTGAGCTTTTCAGCCACGGGTTTGCTCAATATCATTTCCTTGGTCCAACTCGCTCTTACTACGCACTTGGTCCTCGATACAGTATGTTCTCATTTTCTGCATTCCATTCCCAGCTGCCCCGTCCAAATGATCGAATCCAAGACAGTATACTCAAGTTCAGGTCGAGGGTGATGTATCCCTGGAAATATCAATTTAAAAATCACCAGAAACATTGAGACTACTTCCAGAGTTTGGTACTACACTCTTGGAAAAAGTATCTCGTCGACTTTGCTGTTAGAAATGAATAGAATCGATGACCCCATTGCGCATTCTCTCTGTTTGTCGATATGCTGCTCAAGATCTACTTCGACTAACCTAATTCTCCAGCAACTCGTCGAACAGAAATGCCGAAATGGCACCTAAATCACCTTGGAAACCCAAGAACGGCAACAATACAAAGCCTCAAAATGGTGTCCTGAAATCTCCCGAAAAGGACACAAAATCTCCAGCCGCGATTACGAACTATGAACAAACCCATAATGAGGAACTCGAAGTCCTCCAGGCTATCTACATGGAGGACTTCGAGGAGATTGAGACCAAAAGTGCTTGGAGTAAGCACTCTGATAAAGCATTTCGATTGCGGTTGAAAGCCATGTCTGATGACAACGTTCGCATTGTACTGCTCGTCAAGTTTACAGCTACCTACCCCAAGACACTGCCTTCCATCACTGTACAAGAAGTAGGCGGCTTGAGACCAAAAACGCAGATGAATATAGAAAACATTATCAAGACTAGACCGAAAGAGCTTTTGGGAGATGTCATGATTCACGAGATTGCCAGTACGATTGGAGATGTTCTGGAAGATGAAGCACAGTTCAAAGCTAATGGCGAGATGCTGCCTAGCTTGGAAGAAGAACGCGTTGTCCAAGAAGCTGCTCTCAGCAAGCTTGCCCAGCTGCACGAAGAGGAGGAGGCCAAGCGACGCAAGAAAGAGAAGGCAGAGGAGGACCGCGTTCTGCAACAGATGGTCGAAGAGGAGATGACCAGGCGGCGAGATATCAAACGGAAAAGTAGAGTGGTAGCGGCGGAATTGCCCAATCCAAGTAAGTACTTCCCGTTTGATACAATGTTTCATTTTGTCAAGCCTTGAATAAGCCCGAGTTAGCTCTAGCATGTCAAAGTCACGCTTGCATGCTCATAATTCCGTCAGCTTCAACATTGGCTAACACGCTGCATAGACATGGTGACCGATCAGATCTTCGTCTCCTTCGACCGTCCGATTCTATACCAGGCTGAAGGCCCAGATTTAGAGTTTTCAGCAGTCAAAGCACCCGCAAGGCTGAGCGCAGGCCCGGTAACGAGCGTTTACACTGTTCAACCCATCACAAGTGACACTGCGACCGCATCTTGTCTTTTTGTGCTCAAACAAGTCTCAATCAGGCCGTCCGATCGTCAGGTGACCGTGAAGAAGAAGATTCTAGCCCTGGAAGACGAGCTAGAGGCTTTGCGAAACCTTCAAATACACTCAAACATCGCAAAGATTCTCGACTTCCGGATCGATCCCATTGATGATACATGGCAAGTCTCTGTACTCATGGACTTTGCTCGAAAAGGGTCACTGACAGAAATGCTGTCAACCTTCGAGTCCTTGCCTACCGCGAGGGCGCGAACCTGGACCATCGAGCTTCTTGAAGCTCTTGATTTTTACCATCGGCAAGGCATCCTTCACAAGCGCATCCACCCTGGCAATGTGCTGCTTTGCCAGTCAACTCAAGGATCTCCAATGCATACAAAACTCGCCGACGCTAGCTTCCAGGACTCGCTACACAACTTGCAAGCCCGGAAAACTACAAGCATTTTCTCCGCACGATCTTCTTACTGGAGTCCACCGGAAGGTACAGAGCACAAATCGAGGAAGACTGATGTTTGGGATCTTGGAGTTGTCTTCATCCAAATGCTGTTTGGGCTGCAAACGCCCGAGAAGCATTCTGGTCCTACATCATTGATCGATCGGATGCAGCTCACGACGCCTCTGGAAGACGTAATCCGAAAATTCTTCAAACCTGATCCCAAAAAGCGGCCCTCTGCATTCGACTTAATACCCTCAGAGTTCCTCCGCAATGATGTAGACGTCTTCTCGCGACCTACTTCACCTGTGCACAGCCGTCTTCCATCTTCCGTGTCGCTCCCAAGACCGGATCGACGAGCGTTGCGACGTGGATCCAGCACGTTCATGATTTCTGGCGCATTCTCACGATTCGCCAGTGAATGGGTTGAAGTCGGACGACTGGGAAAGGGTGGCTACGGCGAAGTCGTCAAGGCTCGAAATAAGCTTGACGGCCAGGTGTACGCAATAAAGAGGATCAAACAGAACTCTGCTCCAGCACTTGATGAGGTTTTGTCAGAGGTGATGCTCCTCTCTCGGTTGAACCACCCATATGTCGTGCGATACTACACAGCATGGCCAGAAGACGACCTCTCCGAGGAACAGTCTGGAACAGACGAGGGTACAGCGACAGAAACAGCCACAGAGACAGAGACAGAAGAAGCACTATCATTTTCTATCGGGGGGCCTGGAAAGAGCATAGATTTTGGCCACAGTACAACTGGAGGTCTGGATCATATCAGTTTCAGTGGGCTTGGAGCAGACATCCAATTTGGAGATGACTCGGAAGATGAGACTGACGAAGACTCAAGGTATGTTGGTTCCTCGATTTTGTTGAGAAGCGGGGAGAATTCTCTGGTGCATGATGCATGCTTGTGCTTATCCTTCAATACGGCTGTCTTGGATTGCGCATGGGACTGATTTACCACAACTCTAGATCTGAGTCTGAATCAGAATCCGACACTCCGAGCAATTCAGGCAATGGTTTCTTCAGTCCACCGTCCATCTCGAAATCGAATGACCGTAACGCGTTAGATCTTAGAAGGACTTCCAGCTCTCACGTTGTTCGACCTGTCAAGACCACACTCTACATTCAGATGGAGTATTGTGAGCGCCACACCCTGCGCGATCTCATTCGAAAAGAAATGGACATTGAAGAGGCTTGGCGAATGTTCCGACAGATTCTTGAGGGTTTGGTGCATATCCATAGCCTCGGAATTATACATAGGGATCTCAAACCCGATAACATCTTCATTGACGTTGCGAACAGCCCCAGAATCGGAGACTTTGGCCTAGCGACAAGTGGGCAGTATCATCTAGCAGACAAAGCTACCGCTCTTGGACTTAGCCTGGACGGCGATATGACGCGAAGCATTGGAACCACTTTCTACGTGGCACCTGAATTGCGCTCAAATGTCTCAGGAAGCTACAACGACAAAGTAGATATGTACTCATTGGGTATAATCTTCTTTGAAATGTGTTTCCCGCTACAAACGGCGATGGAGCGTGACAAGGCCATCAGAGTCATTCGTGAACGAAAACATACCTTACCTTCTGTATTCGAAACGCCTGAGAAGGCAGTTCAAGGAAGCATCATAGAGTCTTTGATCAGTCATCGACCCAGCGAGCGACCATCCAGCTCCGAGCTATTGCACTCTGGCAAGATACCAGTCAAGATAGAGGATGAAACCATTCGCCACGCTCTAGAGGGTTTATCAGATCCCGACTCTCCTTATTACCATCAGATGATGTCTGCGTTATTCTCGCAGACACCAAGCAAGCAGATCAAAGACTACACGTGGGACTTGGGAACTTCTGCAGGTGCGCACGCTGCGGATGCGAACACCCTACTTCTTCAGAACTTGGTCAAAGATCGACTTGCCCTAATTTTTCGCCGGCATGGCGCCATTGAAACCCATCGTGCTCATTTGCTCCCACGTTCAACGCATTATGAGAACCCCAATGTTGTTCAGCTTTTGGACTCTTCGGGAGCTCTTGTGCAACTTCCATACGATCTCATCCTTCCAAACGCGCGAGCAATTGCTCGAAAATATCCTGCAGCTGACCGTATCTTTGCATTTGGCAATGTCTTCCGAAACACCTCCAGCGGTGGCGCACCTCGTTCCACTGGCGAAGTGGACTTCGACATTGTTTCGCATGACACTCTTGATCTCGCACTCAAGGAAGCGGAAGTCATCAAAGTTTTGGATGAGATCATCGAGGAGTTTCCAGCTTTCTTGTCAACTCAAATGTGCTTCCATCTCAATCACGCAGACTTGCTAGAATTAATCATGGAATATTGTCGAATAAGCATTCCACAACGACCAGCTGTGAAGGAAGTCCTAGGCAAACTCAACATCTACGACTTCACCTTCGCAAAGATTCGAAACGAGCTGCGATCGCCTACTTTAGCTGTTTCTTCCACCTCGTTGGATGATCTGGCTCGCTTCGACTTTCGAGACAGCCCGGACAAGGCCTTTGCAAAGATTAGCGAGATTTTCGAAGGAACAGACTACCTTGATCGCACTCGTGCCACATTCAAGCATCTGCAAGGCATCATCAAGTATCTGAAACAGCTGGGCGTCCGTCGCAAAGTATATGTCTGTCCACTCAGCAGTTTCAATGAGAAGTTTTACACAGGAGGCGTGTTGTTCCAGTGTCTTTTTGACAAGAAGCAGCGCGATATCCTAGCTGCTGGTGGCAGGTATGACCGCCTGATTGAGGAACACAAACCCAAGGTACATGGTCAATTCACTGGATGTCACGCTGTGGGCTTCAATTTGGGCTGGGATCGGCTTGTTACGTTGATGGCTCGTTTCCACCAGAACATCGGTAAACCCAACTCATTCTTGAAGAAGTCTACCAATGACCATAAAGAATTGGCTGGCGCCTGGATAGTGAGGCGCTGCGATGTACTTGTGGTTGCCATTGACTCGAGCATTTTGCGCTCGACAGGTCTGAAAGTCATAGCTGAGCTGTGGGCGAACGACATCAACGCCGAGCTTGCAGTAGACGGCAGCACGACCGAAGAAATTCTCAACCACTACCGCAACGATCAGCACGGTTGGGCAGTCGTGCTCAAACACGATCCAATTGCTGGCGGCCGGGCGGATCTCAAGATCAAAAATCTGGCAACTAGGCAAGACTCAGATGTCAAGTACGAGAATCTCGTTCCTCACCTGCGTTCCGAATTGCGGGAGCGTGAACATCGAGAGGGCGCCGCTGCAAAGAACAAACTCCCATCACGCCACCAGCCCACATCCCTCACCCACAATTCCAGCTCCAGCGACCCTGAAAAACGCCAAATCGTCCAAGTCCTCGTTGCCCAACACCGCAGCAAAAAATCCAACAAATGGAACATTGTCGAAGCAGCACAACTCCGCGCTCAATCTCTCCTCTCCGAATACTCTAACGCACCCGTGGCAGCTGTCGAAACTAAAGATGAGGTCTTAGACGCTATTCGCGGGACCAAGTTGAGCGATCCGGATAGCTGGAGGAAGGTGGTGCAGATTCAACATCCGGGGGAGAGAGACTATATTGGACAGATTCAGAATCTGTTGGAGAAATTTCGGGCGGATTGGGTGGAGGATAAGGATGGGAAGTGTCGATGTGCTTTTCTTTATAATTTTAGAACTGGGCATGTTGTGCTTTATGATTTGGGGTTGTGAGTGGTGGTTTCATATACGCTATGCTCTTTTTAGGCCCACGTCTTCGGATTCTGTCAGCGTTCAACAGTCTAGACTTGCCGTAATATCGATGCGCTTTGAGTTATTGAGGAGCCTGTACTTTTGCCATGCCCTTGTTAGTTTATTCTTTTTCTTTTCGGTAGCAGCGTTTAGGTTTTGGTAAATTATGCATGTGACGGTCGAAAAGGCACTGTGAGATCCTTAGTATTGATCCACAACTTCGAGGAAAAGAGCAGGAATGTCAATCTTTCAATGCGTTGTTTTTTCAGCTATAACCACTCAATTAACAATCATTCTGTCCAACAAACAATTCCAAACATATCATAACCTCCGGTACAAAGGATGAAACTGAACACAATTACTAAGTCGTTATCACCCACTCATGCATCCTTTCACGGATCCGGGTGCATCGGATCCCACCGCTGACCTTTATCCGCACATCTAACCAAATAAATACCCTGAAATGCACAATTCGCAAATGTGGACCCTACGAAAACAATCTGAGCGATCCCACCGATTTCGTTCTGACCAGCTTCAGTAGCTACGACCTTTGCGCTCGTGCCGACCAGACCACCTATTTCAGATGTCAGCGTTATCCGTCCTTGTCTACTCCCAAGTAGGAAAATACTTACAGGTGCTGGAGAGCATTTTGAGGTACATCTCGTTCTGCGATTTTTGTTTGACTGCGGAGGACATTGCGAAGGTGTACTGCACAACTGCCAGAACGAGGTTTCCGCCAGCTATAACCCTCTTCGCGAGTTTGGAGGAGGGACTTTTCCAAAGTAATATGGTTGAGGTGAGGGCACGGAAAGCCCCGATTGACCATGGCTGGTTGCATACACTGTTAGCTACAGATTTTCAAGGCAGGATATTCGACTTACCGCCCATTTCCAATCGTCTTTGGCATAGGGGAGAGATGTGATTAGGGAAAGGTAAGAGCATCCAACATTCAGCATTGAGAATAGTTTGACGCTAGCGAGCGACTCCTGCGTTTTCACCCTTGCTGCGGTGGGTTCTATTGGGGCAATTGCTTTCAAATCGGAATTGTCCACTCGCATGGAGAAATTGGACACGGTCTTTGAAGACATCTCGCCAATGTCACCGATAGCCCAGTCCAGAACGCCAACCAGGGAGCTCAGCAATGTGACGCCGAGGAAACCGTAGCCACAGATTGAACTGATGGCGTTTGTCTGGTTTTCTGTGGCTGTCCCTGCAGCATACTTGGTAATGAGGGCCTTGTCAATGTTCTCGTTCAGTTTTGGTAAGGCTTCCTGCTTGATGATCTTGTGCATGAATGTTGCGGGGATCGCGACCATGAGCGACAAAGCGTCGAAGATGGTCAGATCGGACCCTGATATCATCTTGTAAAGTGCAGAGAATATTGGGATGTCGATGACATAGTTACCGATGGCTTTGAAGGCTTTGAGCAGATCTCCAACCACGGTCATGATAATATCGAAGATGCTTTTCATGATGTCGATGAATAGCACTGCGGCGTCCTTGGCGAGGGTCTCGAGCACCTGTTCTACTGAGATGTCTTTGTCGCTTGTGTTGAACATTTTGACAAGATCCGTGTAGATAATTTCAATGTCTTGGGATGCGTTCTGAACCGCTGCAGAGATCTGTTGGATGATGTTCTCAAGCATTCCGCTGTCTGTGATCAGGTTTGTTAGCAGCGATTAGAAAGGCTCAAAAGGTAGTACTTACCAATTCCTTTTAGACCTGGCACTGACATTCCAGACCCACCGCCATGTTTGAACTGATAGTTGGCCCAATTGAAACCTACGCTCGAATGTGCTTCATCGACCCTTTTGTCTTGTGGTGGTGACTGATCCGCGACAGCAGGTGGTCTAGTTGTGAAGGACTTACGAAGGTCCAAGAAGAAAGCATCTGCTTGTTGCTTGGACCACTCAATCTGGTCATCCCCCCAATCCAGCCCGGCATTAAGCAGAGACGCAATGGAGTTCTTGGCATCACGCACATCACTCCATTTAAACAAGAATCCAAGGAACTTAATGAGATCTTCGAAGGCAACCTTTAGCTTGTTCCAGATCCAGGAGAGCGCTTTGCCAATCTGGTCGATTGTGTTGACCAAGAACTCCAGCGTGTCGTTGGCCAATTTAATGATGAATCTACCAACGTTGTCTGAATCATGTTAGTTGCACAATCGATGTGAATAATGGCATGATCGGGAAGACTCACCGATGACTTTGAAGGTGAAGTCCACGATGTCATCGACAGCATCACAGACCCAATACCAAAACTCCTCAATGTCGCTTGACATGGAGTTTTTGTGCACCTCCTGCAGAAGAACTCGAGAGTGTACAACTGGTTGGCTTGCTATGTCCGTGCTAGAAAGCTTGAAGGCTCTTTCCGCAAGCTGTCCCAACATCGGAGCAGCTTTTTGCGCTGTGTCATTGTCAACTTTGAAGCCGAGTTTTTCAACATCCGCTACAGTTTTGATTGCGGCCAGCTTGTTGTTGACCTTCTTGCATGGGTCAACCAACGTGGGTAAAATGTTCAGGTCTTTTCCATTGGCATCATGGACTTCGGACACTGTGAAGGTCTGGCTGGCAAGATCCGAGGTAGCGACAATCAAGGTGACTTCTCCAGTGGCATCGGCTTGGATGAGCTGACCCACGGGATCGAGATCGGTATCACGGCCATTAACGATGGCGGAGACCTTTCCAGAACTGGTCAACTTGAATGAGGCGTTGCTCGCAGCTTCTTTTGCCCCTGTGCAGACTCGGAGTCTTGTGGTGTAGCTTTGAACCTCATAGTTTTGTGTTTTCGCCTTCATCATGAGTGGATAAGCATCCCAGCATCCTTGCTGCCGTACTTGTTGGAGTGAGGTCAATTGATCGTTGGAATCGACACTGATGATAGTATTGACCATGTCAACTCCGTCCTTCATCCGTACAGTGGACAGCTGACCAGACAATCGACCTCCTTTTCCAGAAGGGAGGAGCGGGACTAGCTTGCCGTGTGTCGGATCGTTGGCAGAATCGCTGGTGAAGTAGTAGGCAGCATTGGATTGATCTGTGAACCATACTGTGAAAGCGTTCTGCATTTGTACACCATGTATTTCTTTCAGTCCCTTTCTCTGGAACGGAGACTGGACAGGTGTGGGATCTCTATTTTTGAAGAGATACTGTCTTGGCATATAATAGTAGGGCATATCGGCTCCAATCCATAGGATACTGGTTGTGTCGCCACCATTATCGCAGTGGACCGTGGTCAAGCAGGTAGCACCTAAGGATGAGTTAGTATCTCTCAATTTGCCAATACTTTCGCTGAATAATTGGGGGAGGATCACTAACCTGGGGGACATTTGGGATGAATTGTGAACTCCGTACCATTGTAAGTGGTGTATACAATGTTGTTGACACCATTCGCCTGATACAGCACAAAAATGCCATCTCCCATAGAGCTGCGGCAAAATGTCAAATCCAGAATCTTATCAGCATTGTTTGGTAGTTTCCATTTCTGCTCGACCGAGAGAGATTTCTTGGTGCCATTCGATTCGATGATCAGAAGTTCGCAGTCTTCGGACTTGCTGATGTGACCTTCAGCTTGGTATGAGACCACAATATCCGGGTACGGGCCTTTCTTGGAGGCAAAGTTGCTCTACACACTGTCAGCATGAGCATTCCCATTTGGGCTTCACTTACGATCCAGATGCCGAAGACTAGTTTTAAATTCGGTCCCGATTGGATCACATCATCAGCAGATGGGGTTGCTAGTCTGTCGATGTTCAAGTGGGGAAGAGAAAAGATCTGAGATGTGTTGGTCCCAGTATTGATAAAGAAACAGATCAATAGGCCACGATCGGCTGATTGGAGAGCATCGAATGACTCTATCTTTCCTGTTTGGCCACAGGCTTGACCAAAGTCGAGGTTTATCATGGCCCCATTTTCGAAGTGATAAAGATAGAGTTTGTTGTCAGTACTCAAGGAAAAGATAGCTGGTTTACCATCTTTGTCTGATATGGCTATGAATTTGCGTCCACTAGGGATGCCTTTGGCGGCAACAAGATTGGTGAATAGCTCTGAATCTTGCTCGATTCGCGAAGCCATGTTGGACAGGATTGTTGTTAGAAAATCGTGGAGTGTTTCCTTGAAATGATGAACTCGAGAGTCTGGCGATCTTAGCCCTCTTCCTCATCTGTCATATGACTTGAATTCAGAATTTTCGACTCCCTCGCCCCATAGTCCAAAGACGGCAAAGACGAAATTATCACCTGGTCTTCTGCATTTCAGCTGATGCCTTTAGCAAGACTAAAGCGAACTTGTGAGGTCGCCCAAGTTTAGTTGAAGTTCTATGACAGGCTCAGCGCGAAGAGTACCAATGCGGAATTAGCACGAAGGCATGGCAAGAAAACTAAGCACGCTTACAGAGCTGTAGAGGCGATCAGATGTCCTGCTATGGAAATCTTTTGCATTTTAGCTGAGGTTAGAAGGTTAAATGTTGCGAGATGAAGCTCCTAACACCTCGCTAAAGGAAGCTTTATGCGACGGTGACCAATATAGCAGGGCCACGCTTACCACCACCATTCCATTGGAGTTTTGCACTACGGCTAGGGCTGAGGGTTCTGACGCATTACGGCTAGAAATGAGGTAGGGCTGAAGGCTCTTGTAATCTGCTAGTCTCAGAGACAAGACTTTGTGGGCGCCTACATTGTTAGACTCAAGCACAGTCATGCAGCAGGATGGGGTCGAGCCTTTGTGGACAGGAAGCTGCAGCATATTAGCCCCTTGGATCTCGGAATAAGGCCGTGGCTAAGACTGCCTATTACTCGCTCGATCCTGTCTCAGCCTCACAGCAATGCTACGACTTCGATCTGCAAACAGGGAACATGTTGAGACATAAGACAAAGAGTGCTTTGGGGAACGGAAATGTGGTCGATTGTGCAGCATTGATTTCCATCTTGTTCATCAGGCAGGTCTATTCAGGGTTTTGAATGCATGCATGTCCTTTGACTTGGATGCTCACAGTTGCTCGCCCAAGCGACAATGACGCATGATAGTGTCGCTCTTGGATTGTTTCCTTGCTCTTTGGGCTATCTTGTCTGCAGCTAGCACATTGGCCCCTCTCATCGCCTCGATCTGGCAAAGTATCAGGCCCTGGATCTGTTGCGGAGTGATCGGAGATGCGTGCTTATTTGGCTGGAGTGGTTAAGAGTGCAACAACTCCTCTTCGGCCTTGGCGGTATTTGGGTGCGGTCTAAAATGCGTATACTACTAGACTGCGTTTCGCTCTCGACCAATTTGGTCCAAGCTTCTTAGAAATTGCTTACGAACGCCTCCTTAAAGCTGGGCGATTTCGAACGCAAGCTGATTTCCTTTTACCTTTATGGTGAGGTCGAATACATCAGGCCAAGGCTTTTGCCGAACCTAATGTAGCCAAAGACTCTACGAGTAGACCGAAGATGCTAAGCTAGCTGTGCTGGCTTCTGCTCGTAGCGAACAGATCACCGTCGGTATCCGAGACACGCATCCCAATGTTTGCTTCACCTTGGCTGGCTTTGAAATGGTGATGCCGAATAGCTTAGTGACTTCGACAATCCTTGTCCAAGGTCCTAAGACGGGCAGACGTTTCAGCACAATCTGGACCTCTGCACGTTATGCAAGCTATGAACATTAGATGGAGAACTTGCAGGAAACATCAGATGACCCTTTTCGGCTGAACTCATTCCAGCTCTCCCATCGGTGGTCGATCAGAACTGCAGGTTGGTACGTTTGTATTAGTCTTACCTCGTTGCCCGGATTTTGAGAATCGACAACTTCTCTACTGCTCTGAGACCTCGAAATTCTATCCCAACATCGTACAATAAGATGGACGCCAAGTCAGCACGATTGCAAAGGACCAGTTTGGGTGGCTTTCACCAGATTCTTGTTCTCGGACAGAAATATCTCAATGACTGTAAGTGCTTTGTGAGGTGAGAATGAAGTTGCTGACTGTTCTTAGCATTTCAATCCATGTACAAATTGCTTCAGAAGGAAGATCTAACACACCCGTTATTGACCTGGAAACTTTCAGGAAGATCTGGTGGTGTAACCGACTGCCGTATCGAGGCTCCAGATATCCAACTTGCCGTGGAGGGGTCCAACCTTGGTGCTCTAACCTGGACCATGAATATAAAATCTGGCAAGTTGTGGGTCTACAAAGAACTTGCTGGAGACGACAAGGTCGAGAACATCGACATGGCAGGATGGAGAATACCATTCAACGTTCCAATCAGTAAGTTCACTCGCTAGAATTCAGCTGACTGCAGTGACTAATCTGATCCTCAGCTACTGCTTGGATTCAGAAAGGCACAGACGAACACAACAAACTTGCGAAGAGGTTTGACAAGTTTTCCAACGACCAGTTCTCAATGTACAAAATCTTTCTGGATTGTTCACGTAAATATCGCCTAGCTCAAGATTCCCTTCACTAAATATCTGCAGAGGCCGAAGCAACGAAGATCCAGATCGGGGATTATAAAGGATTCGACTGGAACAAGGCTGGAGATGCAGGATCTGCAAATTGGCAGACACTGGTGCAAAATTGGGCGAAGTCAGTCAATGATGCAAGGTCTGTTGCCCGCAGCTGACTTTTGATCAGTCTCATGACGAAGGGAGACAAGAACATCCTTGGTCTGGTGGCTCAACTGGACTCAAATGTCGGCAGTATGTGCTCTTCATGCGTTACATGGCGTTCGCTTACCCGATACAGCTCCTGCTACCTACCCTCCTGTATGGCTAGCTAGACAGACGTACAGCGAGTTCTTCATGGTACCTATGTGATCGTGACTAAGTTCTATACAGATATGCCTACCTAGACCCTTCGGTCACAAACCCCCAAGCAAGCAATGGTCATTCTTTCAACTCATTGGTGTATCTCATGATGAATAATTCTGATCCAAAACCGTCCCCTGGTAAGTGATCACACCGCACCATCTCCATGAGCTGTGAGCATTCTAACAATGATTGAAAAGCTCTCTTGTCGCCTTCGACATCTGGCAACTGGTTGGTCCCGAATGACAATTTAAATGGTACTTACTGCCTCTCCAGAAGGTGGTTCTGGACCGAATATCTTTTACCGAAGATATACAAGTTCTGCTCCAAGGTTACCTTGAAAGTGGACAAACCGTGGGTTCATGTTGAAGGTTTCTGGGAAATTGGATGGCAGGAGAAATGGTACTGGACGGTTGGCAACGGGCTGCCAGCTGCTAGTGACCCCAAACATCCAACTGACAAGTTCCAGGACGGACCTCTGCAAACAGGTCTACCAGATGATCAAAAGCCGGATGGTGGATCCGCAAAGTTCCACATTAGCATGGCATGGCAAGAGCCTGGTGATGCTGATGATCGCGCTGGTTCCAATCTACCAAATGGGCTATTCAGGGTAATCTGTCATAACTCGAGTAAGATCAGGTCTCTGTGCTGTGAACGAGTTAGTGGCTGTACTGACTTGCGCGTAGGCTGGCAGTGGTATACTGTCAACTTTACTCCTGGGTCTAACATGATTGAAATCGAGGGCAAAGCTAAGATCGATGCAAAAGTGGACTACAAAGGCTCCAATACTCCAGCTTGGCCAACTTGGGAAAGGTAAGACCGTTTCCATTCTTATTTTATCGAAATTGCCAAATCCTATGTCTTTCAATAAACAGCACATGGTTAATTTTTGGCAGTGCTTGGTACAAGATCTCTTGGAAGTTAAAGCTCGAGATCACCTCCGTAGAGGGCGGCGGAGTAACCCTCAAAGTATGGGATCAAACAGCCGACGACCTGAAGGTCGAAAAGGGCTCAGACGGGTCTACATTGAAGGGAACAATCATCCCTTACTATCTCACAGAAAAGGCAAATGACTATCACAATAATCTGAAGGCAGAGTTTGATGCTGCGCTCGCATGGGCCAAGAAGGAGCTTGAGGGTGCGTTGAGAGATCAATCGCGATTGTTCCTTCCTGGAAATGGGGCACTCATCTTCAAGAATGCCACGTTCAATGCCAATGGCGATCTTCTTACTGAGGTCAAATTCGATGGTACTGGGCTTTGATGTTGTTTTGGGGTGAGCAGGTCACAGCCATTCAGATATATCATGAATCTAAAACTTTGATTAAGTAGTTGAAATATATTGAATTGGGTTTGTTCCGACAATATTGCGAACTAGTACTAGGCTTGTTCACTCAATGCAAATCAATCCCATAGGTGATTGCTACAGCTCAAACACACTCCAACAGAAAACCACAATATTATATCAACCGTCACATTCATGAGAGACACCCGATAACAGGTATTATTATTCCCGCCAGAACCAATGAAAAGGTAAGAACCATCCGAGGTCGAGTACAACGACTCCTGCTCCAATCCACGAAGCTTGTTCTCGACGACTCCCTTCATTTCCATCACATTGGGTAAGCGAATGTGTCAAGCGTAATTTTGCAGTAGGTTTAGATGTATCCGACTATAGTGAAATTATCCAGCCATTCTTTCCTCCTACCGATTAAATAACCATATAGATGATGTTGAAATGCACAGAGAGCCTGAAGCAATACATCATATCCGAATCAACAGCGAGGCCGATAGATTCCTAGCAATGTTTAAATGTATTTTTTCCTACACATAACCATAAAGCACAACTTCGTCTCAAATTTTTCTATGAATTCATTAATCTGAAAGAGAATTCAAAATGCCCAAAATGACTGCAAAAACTTTGGCTCCTCGGCGTCAGCTTAGAATTATGTATCGACGTGATTTTGCTGTATGAAGTACTTTTCTAAACCCTGAATACAACTCATTCAATCTCCTGAGACGTTCACGGGTACCTGAAATCCGATACTGGATTCCACCCACTGCCGCTTACTTTTATGTCGATTTAATGGCACCCAAACTCGTCGTGACTGGCCATTTATTTCACATGTAGAATGACTGGCTGAAGATGAGTGCTTCGATATTAGAATCATATCGCTATACGAACTATTAGGACTTGATAATTGGAGAAAGAACCGCCCCTCAAGGTCATGAAATCGTAACAATCATGATCTGATTACCCCCCCAAGAGTGCATCCATTCCTCAATCACCATCAAGTAGGAAAGTACAAATTCGACCAAGCTCTGATACAGTCACTCCCATCCTGTCTGTGCGACTATTTTCGTGTCCTTCATATTAGGCGAATGTGTCGCGTGTACGTTTGGGGATGGAAATCTTCACGACGTGGAAAGATCGGCCCAAACAAGACCATAGCAACGCCAACCCGCTCACAGTAATCTCCATGGTCCTCAAAAAGTAAGAAATCATTGCGGTCTGGGGATTCATGCATGAATGCAAGCAAATAGCGTCCAGTGGCTATGAATCCATTCAGCGAGGTTCGATCACGAGGCCCAAACGACAACCACAATGTTGCCTCTGTGTCGTCAATCTTGAAATGAGCGAGTAAATCGTCATCGTCCGCAGCAAAATCCACCGAGCAAGATTGAACAACAATAGCATCAAAATGCAAGGCCAATGGTTGAGAGAAACCGATTCTTGCATCTTTGAAGTCTGCAGGGAGGTCCTCGAAGGCCACGAGAGTTGACCTGTCGTACTCTAGCTCAAGGTGAGCTAGCTGTGGAGTGGCAAGCCAATGTTCATTGGGGAGTGTAGATCTGCGAAGATTGGCGACCTCGCCTTCCCATCCCACCCATGACCAAGAAGGAAAGTTCAGACGTCGAATTGATCCCTCTCTGCTACCAGTGGACCTCACCCAATCCCACACACAAGCCGGGTGGTACCATAAGAAATGATCCACGAAAGAATTGAGACGACCATGAAGAGTAGATGAAGATGAGTTCTCGTAAGGAACACCCCCAAACGGACACAAGCCAACAAATCTGCTGGTCATCCTTGGAGGTTACTGGCAGTTCGACTTGTTTAAGAATACCGAGAAATGCGTTCAAAGAATCGGTTTCATAAGTCAGCTGTCTTTTTGAATACTGTTGACGAAGAGTCACATATCTGGCGTGTTGGGTGGCAATTGTGAGGGTTGCCCCAGGCCTGAGGCCCTCCTGTATTCTCATCGCCCCTAATGCTTCTACAGGGTGGATTTGAGAATGACACCAATTCTCGGTAATGCGATGAAGCTCGGGAAGATCGTATTGGACACTCTCATGGCAACTCATTGCCATGCATTCGAAATACATCTGCTCATCTGTGAACACCAGTTTTCTTTTTGTAACTGCCACCTCTTGCAGCGTCCACCCGCGCGTGCTCCAAACGGATTTCTTTATAGCAAGGTGGGGACGGGCCAGCGTGTTGATGAGGGTCAAATTTCCGATAGAGAGTACGGGTTGTCTCTTGCGTGACGTTTCTTGCACACCCGCAATTCCCGAACTCGAATCTGCACCCGATGCTGCTACGATAGTCAGAAAGGCATTCTGATAAATTGCATCCATTTGTTGGATTTGGTTGTGTTTATCCTCTTTGTTGTTTTGATCTATGCAGTACTGATCGACCCAGAGATACCGGAAACCTAAGGACTTGGTTAACCACATTGCATCTTGTATTGTCTTTGGGAAAGGCGCGGTGATAGGTTGATGATCCACTGAGCCCCAGACATAACTCAAAGCAAGATAATCTTCAAAATCCCGTCTTACTACTGCTTGAGTATAGCAGTCAATTAGCCTTAGTCCAGTTGCACTGCCACGCTGCGTTTGGCAGTGAGGGTGATGATGCCGACAATACTCTATCCACTTCCGTGCTGTGTCAAGGTCGGCAAGACGAGACACGATTTTGGGAGAAAAGAGGTTCTTTTCGGTCTTTTTTTCATCAATTATGAAAATGAGTTGACTTTGCGATTGCAAAGGTTCGAGGAAATCTTCAACGGCATCGGCCACGCGTAAACACACCAAATCCTGTGCAGGGCTCAGTATGCTGGGAGCGATATTGTACTCGTATTCTTGATGGCAATTGTATCTCTGAAGAAGCGAGTATGCTCGAAGCTCGATAGTCCTACCGAAGCTGTTGACATCGCGAATAATGTCATGAAAAAATTGACAAAGATGGCATGCGTTCGTAGGAGTCTCGGTACTCAAACGTGCGACAAGGAGTCCATCATTCGCCTCTGGCGAACGCACAACCGCAACATCAAGTGTCGCAAGGGACTGGAAATCAATCTTCTGGCATTCGCTGCAAAAAGACCGGCATTCTGGAATGGGATTGGGGAAAGCAGCCTCCGGGAAATCAAGCGGCCTTCCATTAGAGCTAGAGGGATCCTATGCTATCATTAATACAGTTTTAAGATCACTGAATCTTCATCAAAACTGACCCAGTGAACCGATTCTTCTTCAATGTCCTCTTCCGACCCATCCCCCTCCAACCCAGATTTTGCGGCTTCCCGATCATCCTCCAGCTCCAAGCTCGTTTCCATTGTCCCCACTGGTTCTCTCGTCACACGATCCAACGAGGCTGACCACAACTTCCAACTCTTTCACAATCGTCGTAAAAAGGCTGTCTACTATAGACAAAGATAGCAAACAAGAAAAACGCACCCAAAGCTCAAGTTTTCTGTTTCTGAAGTTTGGTGAAGGAATGGAAGAGGAAGAGGCCAGGAAGACGACAACTTGACCTCCCACGCGGATAATCGGCGCCTGGGCAGAAGCCACTAGCACAAGGCTAGCACAAATCACAATCAACGCAGCACATTAGAACTAAACACCTCCCGTTAAATTTCCTTTCCAAATCATCACAATCCCAACAAACCTTCTCTTCTCTTCTCGATTTCAAAACCCTTATGCAAAAAAGGAAACTCGTAGGCCAAGCCAACCAAATCCATACACACAAACAGACAGAACAAACAACCTCACCATCAACAAAGCTCATCAAGAATTCCCAAAGTTATATAAACACATCTCCAGAATCTTCAAGACATCTCTACTCCAAAATAATTCTTCTAGCAAGAGAGAAAACTGGCCGACAAGCAAATGAGACTGATTCAGAAAGGCAAAGTCTTTTCCAAGACTTTCAACGAGCCTTCTCCACTTCAGAACTCCCTTTTTCGGAATAAGGAAACTCATGATTCCCAAAGACATCCTGTGCGAAGAAAACTGGATCAGATCAGACAAGCTCATCTCAAAATTAAGCTATTACCACTAAGAACTGTCTGCATTCGTACATATGAAATATCAAAGCAAATGGGTATGCACACCAACTCCCGCCCAATGAATGCTCACACAAATCTCTCACAAATGAAAAACACATCCAGCCCTCCTCTCAATCTCTACACCCAGTAGTACTGCCCTCTACTTAGGGATCTTCCCCCACTTACTTCCATCAACAACCGGCATAGCCATACCAGCAAAATAATCCCTCCCTTTAATCATCCACACGAAGAAACTGGGCAACTTCCACCCAAAGATCGCACCGACACCCTTGGACCTACCAATGGGCACAAGCTGCGTCTCCTTCTTGTTTGGAACATACTCCTTATCCACACCCGTAGCCTTGTCACCCAAAAGATCACGCTTCATGTTCTCGCCCAAAACGGGGATGGCGGAGTAGATATCCATCACACCGCCAACACAGTATGTAGCTACGTCACCCACGGCGTAGACATTTGGTCCAGCGGCATCGACGCGGAGCGTTTTGGCGTTGTTGGTTAGGTAGCCCCTTTCGTCGAGGAGGGTCTTGGGGATGTAGGAGGTATTTGGCTTGACACCCATGGCTGGGATGTAGAGATCTGCAGCCAGTGTCTCGCCGTTCGAAAGGGTGACTGTAGTCTTTGCGGTGACACCATCAAGAGCGAGGGTTGCTGGATCTTCGTTTCCTGCGTTGACGGGGAGGACGGATTCGACTTTGGTGTTGTAAATGACATTGACACCCATCTTTGCAAGGATTCCTTCAGCTTTCTTTGCAATCGCTGGGCGGAGAGCAGGGAGGAGTTTAGTGTCTGAAGTCACGATTGTGATTTTGACTTTTGGTTCCTTGGGTGCTGAGGAGAACATGCCAGCTAGTCCATTGAGTTCATGTCCGAGTTCTCCTGCTGTCTCAACACCAGCTGGTCCACCACCTGCAATGACAATAGTCTTTGCAGAAGGGAGGGCAGCTTGGAATGCCTTTTGCGCTTCCTGTGTGAGCTGGTGGGTTGTGTGGATGCCGTGGCCGATCCAGGTTGGAGCTGTGCCTGTAGCAATGACTAGGGAGTGGTATGTGATTGTCTGAACCTCCTTGTTGGCGAGAGTAACGCCAACGGTGTGGGTGGCTGGGTCGAAAGAGGTTGCAGTACCCTCGAGGAAGGTGAATTGGCCTGCTGGGTATGCGGCAAAGCCCTTGGCGATATCATAGTAGGCTTTGTCAAAGGGGTGGAGCTTCTCAGACACGGCACCTCGAGGGGCAGTGGGTCGGCTGTAGAAGTGGCTGGAGGTGTTTACGAGAGTGACATTGTAGGAAGCCTTGTCTGGGAGGGCGGGGAGGACATTTCGGAGGAAGTTGTGGGCAGCAGAGATACCTGGAATGCGTGTTAGTATAGAGCTTCTCATTTGACTCGACATTTGATACATACCTGCATAAGAACCTCCGAGCACGAGGACAGTCTTTGGGGAAGCGTCAACAACCTTCTCGGCCATGACTTCAGACATATTGATGGATTGAGAGTAGATGAGATCAAAGCAACAAACGGTTTTATTATTTGCGAGTCGAAGAAGAAAAGAGTGAAGGAGAATTGAGTCTTGTTTGAAACTGGGGGACGAATATCAATACTTAAGATGTGCTGATCTAAACGGCTTTGGAGACCCGACTACGATTCAAGTCAAGTTGGTGCACCGTTGAGACGAAACTTGCAGCTGCAGATTGTAGAATGTGGATTTCCTATCGAATGAGAAGCTTCTTAAATGTCTTTCCTCAAGCCTCCTGAATCACTATTGATTCGGTTATTTCAAAGCAGAAGCAGAGATTGAACAGCGTCGGAGCCACACAGCGCGTCCTATCAATGTTTTGTGCTTACAAAATCAATCGCAAAACAAGGGCCAAAAAGCCACCCGTTCGGATCTGCGCTATCCGGTTCCCGTTCTGAGAAATCCACTGCTGAACAAGGCTGATTGAAAATGCATGTACGGAATAATTCCACTATTTCTACTCTTTCAAATGCATTGCAGAATCCGGAGCTCATTCTCGGGATTCACATCTCCTGAGCGTTTTAAAGAAAAGAAAAGAAGTACTCTCATAGAGCCAATGAAAAGAAAATGACATTGATGCTATGCAATGTGTATGGTATATATAAATATCAACTGAACGATTCGTATGCACCATCACGCTCTACCATCTCCCTCTTCCTCCTCCTCATGCTGTCTCTCCCCACTCTTCCACCTCTTCTTCCACCACTTCATCTTGAACCACCCCTGTCCAGCTTCCTGCGAATTCGTTGATCTCCCTCTATCACCCATGCTCCACCCACGGCTTCTTCTCCGCGTACTTTGTTCACCTTCTGTATCCTCACCGTCAGTCGGTTCAGATACAGGAGGTGGGGAGGCAAGATCCCGTCCAACAGAGGCAGGTTCCTTAAACTTTCCGCCTTTGCTATCCCACAAACCCCAGCTCATCTTTGAAAGCCTTTCGCTTCCTGATAGACGTCTCGGTGGTAGAGTCATCGCTCGTCTTGCGCCACTGGCACTGCGTCGTCCAGCCAGTCTTGAGAAGCTGGGTGAGCGCATCGAGTGAGGAGAATACTCCCCAGATCGGCGGTTTCCTCTATCATTCAATTCATCCCATAATTCACTCGTGTCCTCATTCACTGTTGCAGTCTTGCGCAATTTTGCCGGACGTAGTGATCCTTTCGTGAGAGCTTTATTCTTCCTCCTCGCTTTTGGCTCTTGCCAACCTGATCCAGTTTGCGTCCGGAGCAAAGGTGTGGTTTCTGATGGGCGAGCTGGGCTGACTGCTGCTTCTTCATCGGCCGGTCTGAGAAGTGGTGATTCCTCTTCTTCGTCTTCATCTTCAGAGTCCTCGGCCAAGCCGAATCCAGGTTGTAGAATAGTGCGCGGTGTCATGACTCTAGATGGAGCCTTAAAGTCCACCACCGATGGTCCTGGGATACCTTCGTCTTCCTGCAATCGCCAACTGAGTGCGAACACACCTCCTAGTAGCACCACTGTGCCCACTGCAATGAGTGCAGCATCCCGAACAGGCAATCGCGAACCTTGATCGAAATATATCAAGCCATCCAAAATTGCGACAATGTTGTATATGCAAAAAACAAAAGGGTACAAAACACTGGTAGAGCAGAGCTTCAGGCCAAGGTGGAGATAGTATAGTTGGGTGAGGGCTAAGAAGACGAGTCCCAAAAGAATCATCCACGATTGCCATCGGTTGAATTGGTTGTTTCGGTCTGCGATTGTGCGGACGAGTAGTTCCACAGCAGATTTGGCAAGTAGCAAGCAATGTGCTGAGAGTATGCCACTCGCGCTTCCATATGCCATTCCTCGAATAAGGCGCATCCGGTGTGTATTTTTCGAAGGCAATCTCTTGAGCAAGAAGGTGCTTGCGATAATGAGAAGGGCTATGAAGAGGGTTCCAAAAAGCCACATGAGAAATTGGCCGCGTCCAAGCAAGGCCAATAACTGATTCAGATTATGTGAGGGCTCAGTGACAGAACCGAAGATGCCAATGAGGATGGCGCCTATGGTGACGAGGATTGTGCCAACAAGAGAGTCTACTTGAAATCAGCAATTGCCACCACTGACTCTGAAGGATGATCTCACATCTTGTAAATGGTTCTCCCAATATTACAGTCGCGCATATTGTATTGAAGACGAGGCCGGACTAGAAACGTCAGATGTGATGCAGATATGGCAGGTCAGAGATTCGTACAGCTTGAAGAGTGGAAAGCACCGGTAGTGGGAGGGTGCTGATTTGGATACTGCTGCCCACGATATTGGCGACTAGGAATGCCAGCATGCCAAGCTGGAAATAGTCAGAATATGCAGCACCTAGACGATCATTCCCAACACTAACCTGCCATCTTCTCCTTCTATACGGAGGTCTTTGTACATGTCCATCGTCCTGCTTCTGTTCCTCGAGGAGATGGGATTTGCGCTGTTGCGTCAAGCCAATGCTCTGTATGCATGTTGACGCTATGCCGACCAGAATGCCAATCTATGCCATCGAATCGATTAGCCAATACTCTTTCCCACTTCCTGCAACAGTATTGGTAGACATACAGCGGTAACGGCTCCTGGAGACAGTTCAACCATGGCGCTTGGTGGCTACTTGTAGATTGTACGAGAGCCCGTCCTGGTCCTACCTCTGGCAACGAAGCATGCTGAAGTGGAGGCTGGTGTTCCTAAGGGTAGAAATCGAGTCTCGTCCTGGGGAATATGTGGTTTCCGATGGCGGTCAGAGGGATGAGAATCGAGGATGAGTGCGCGTGATTCTAGCGGTGAAAATGTGATTATTCTTAACAGAGATCTCGATGTCTTTCAAAGGATATCGCCAGAGTGTTGTTCTCATATGTCTTCGCAGTAATATTCGTATGAGTGATCTCGATGTTGTTTCGTAACTGAGCAACTCTCCCATCGATCGCATACGCATTGCATTGCCCCAGTCCAAGCTAGGCTAGCCCATCCCAGCCAGAACTCGAAAGCAGAGAGCTTCAATCACCTCCCCGCTACCGACACTGAAGAGCAACAGCTGCTAACAATAACTCCCACATATCTCTCACACAATTAAACAACCTCCCACTCCCTTGCCATCATGTCTGGAATACACGCAATGTCCGACGACCAGGTAGGACAGCTTCCACAGCTAGGCAATCGTGCTATCTAGGCAATGCTAATCGGAGCTTGGTACAGGTCGCCGGCGAGCTCAAGAAGATGACGGCTTTCATCCGCCAGGAAGCTCTAGAAAAGGCAAAGGAGATCCAAATAAAGGCCGACGAGGTGATTGTTCAACCCAGGCATTGGCTACTAGCTCTATCTGACGGGCCCGATAGGAATTCGCAATTGAGAAATCAAAGCTCGTTCGTCAAGAAACATCCTCCATTGATTCGCAATACGAGAAGAAGTTCAAGCAGGCCTCCATGTCGCAGCAGATCACCAAATCCACAGTCTCCAACAAGTCGCGGTTGAGGATCCTGAGTGCTCGACAGGAATTGCTGGACAATCTTTTCGAAGAGGCTGGCAAGAAGCTTAAGGATGCAAGCAAGGACAAGAAAAAGTACCAGACCATTCTCAAGAACCTCTTGTTGGAGGGCGCATACGCTCTCAATGAGCCGGTTTTGGCAGTCAGTGCACGAAAGGCAGATTACGACCTTGTCAAGAAGGCGATAGAGGAAGCTCAGAAGGAATACAAGAAAAACACCAGCAAGGACGTCAAGCTGGAGATTGATGAGTCGGATCCTCAGCCAGAGGGCTTGTATGTGCATCTTCTTAGGTCCGACAGAACCATGCTAACATTGAACAGAGCTGGTGGTATTTCGATCTCAGGCACTGATGGACGAATCGATATCAACAATACATTCGAAGAGAGACTAAAGCTGTTGGAAACCGACGCACTGCCCAGCATTCGTGTGATTTTGTTTGGCGAGAACGAGAACCGAAAATTCCACGATTAAGGGAGGCTGGGAACCATGTTGGCAGATGTGGAGAGGTTGTTCGCGGCCGTGTTCTAGATTTGGGAGAAGCTAGATATGGCTGGAAATGTCTGTAATGCCTAATTTCTCTAGAGTGTGGATGTTCCATTATCAAATGGGCTGGGTGTATGCTATTTTGGAGGCTTGTACATAGATCAATTCAGTGAGCGTGCATCGAGGAATTCAAATGATATATGGAAAACATGGACTGGAAGCATACCTTTATCATATTTCATCCCTTTGATCTGTGTAATCGGCAAGGCTTTGATATGTGTATCGCTGGCGAATCAGAAGAAAGTGCCTCGTCTAACCACTCCTTTGCCGACACCTCAACTTTCTGACCACATTTACGACAAGCACAAACAAAACATCACCACCATAATCATGCTAGTCTCACTGACGGTCGGTAAGGTCGACGCCGGCATGGCGGTCCTCCTCACAGAGGACAAGAGAATAGTAAGCTCTCTCATGCCAGCAATGCCACCAGGCGCATACACTTCACCAAGCTTATCACGAATTGCAGATCGAATTCCCATCCATCCTCCTCCCACCAGACATATCCTCCGGCTCCATAGTAGACATCACCGTCTCCCGCAATCTCTCCTCCGAAGCTGCTACCCAGAAAGCATTTACCTCCCTACAAACCTCCATCTTCCAAACATTCGGTCTCCGCTCTCCCACAGCACCAACCCTCCGTTGTCGCAATGCCACACAAACCTCTCTCGTCCTCGAATGGGACCCTATCGATCTCGCCACCGCCGAACTACGCAGTCTGAGCTTATACCGCAATGGCAGCAAGGCAGGCAGCATCCCACGCCCAACAGAACTCCACAGCACCAAGATCAGTGGTCTCGCTGTCGATACAGAATACACCTTCCACCTCGTCCTACGCACAAGCGCCGGCACCTATTCAAGCGAGAAACTGACAGTACGGACACACAAGATGACGGATCTGAGTGGTATCACGATTACACCTGGCATCATGCCCTCACCATTAAAAGAATCCCTTGCAACTACTATTGAACGTATCGGAGCCAAACTCAGCGAGACGGTGAGGATAGATACAACACATTTCGTCTGCACAGAAGCGCGAGGTCAAGCATGGGAAAAGGCGCAGGAGATGAATATTCCCATTGTGGTGCCCGATTGGATCAAGGGGTGTGAAAGGGAAGGCAGATTAGTCGGTGTGCGAGGCTACTATCTAAACGCGGACCCACGATTACGACAAGTTGGACCAAGTCCCAGCATAAATACTGCACCGGCCAGTCCTACACCTACAACCCACGTTACACCACCGACGCCGGAGAGGAAGACGAGGGAGCCCCGTAGAGAGATAGGAGGAAGCGCGAGGGATAGTATCGAGGAAGAACCACCCACGCCGCCACCCAAGCATGACAGACCAGGTAGTTCTGCGAGTGGGAATACGACCTTGGTTGATCGTACGTCCAAGATTGAGGGGAAAGGGAAGGATCAGGGGCCGTCATCGGAAGTAGATGATAGCGAGAGCGAGGAATCGGAGAGCCCTCATGAAGCACCTTCGACTCCGCCACAGAAACGGAAAGCTACGGTTGAGGATGAGAAGGAGGATGATGCTAGTTTCCAGGATGTGGCTTTATAGGGATGGGGGCGTAATGTAGTGGGAGGGACGGATAGGGAATATTTGGAGCGTGGAAAACTAGGGTAAAGCACTCATGCTATATTTGTGCCGGTTAAGTAGCTCATAGCATAAGTTTTAATGGCTATTGAGCTTGTGGTCTGTGTATAGATACTACATCTAATTTACCCTTTCCGATGTCTTTCCCTTCCTCGAGTCTATCAATTCCGAGGCCGAGTCATTCCAACCTTCTCAATCCATCCTCTCTCGTCCCTCACTCGCTTCCTGTTTGCAACATGCTTCGAGACCAAGGTCGAGAGACATGATGTATACAGTCCTGACGATTATCCACATGGTACATGTAAAAGTGAAGAAGAGTATATATGTACGCCTAAAATTTAGATTTCAGGCTCATACGAGAGGGGTGATTTTGTTTCGTCCTTGTTAGATTATACTATTGTGTTGGTACATGGATCTTGAAGCTGGGACGTTTATTTATAGAGGTATAACCACTAGGTCCTGCTCCGAGCAGATATGATGGTGGAATGGTTGGTACGGTAAACAACAGTGAGGTTGGTGAGTTCACGCTTCGGCAGAAGAGGGGGTTCTGTGCCCTGGGTTGTTTTCGAGGTGAAAATTTAAGAGGGAGGGAAGACATGTTAAGGTACATTGCGGATAGCCCTGTTGTATTCTGCAGATCTTGGTTCGAATTTGAGTCGTGTCGATTCTTTTTGATTCTTCCTTTTGCCTGAATGTCAGAAGAAAGTACTGATTAGAGGCATTGCGTGAGAAGTTAAGAAACAATGCAATGTATGAGGACAATGGAGAGACAACGAGAGAAGTGATTGAAATGTATGGTCGGAAGACTGAAACTTTGGACTGGGTTGAAATTCTTTTTCACTGCTCAATCCGATCCTCAGATTGTTCTCGTTGCCTTCGAATTTAAGATGGCGTCGAGATCCTGAGATCCTCCACGCTCGAAGCTTTGTCGAGGCAGCATGGAAATGGTGCAACATCAAGTTCGGTTTTGCTTCCCAAGAAAAGCCTATCTCATCTCTCCTTGACAATTCTTCTGAATCGTAGAATCGTCCTTTTGGGTATATGTTCCGTCTTCCTTAGGTATTCGGGGCTTAATTCAGCAGCCTTTTCTCAACATGTACCAACGAGGTCTGTGAGGGTTCAATTTTTATAGTCCTTGGGGTTGTATGTACCATACTGAATGTCGGTAACAATCGACAATACCTTCCCTGCTGCAGCTTCTATTTTGTCCTTCTCCCAACTCGTCATCTTTCTCAAAACGTAATCTGCCACGGCTTTCGGTTCTCTGCTCAAAGGTCTCCCGATCCCGACTCCAATTTTGATAAACTTTTGCCGCGTGAATGACTGCTGAAGACTCTTGATCCCATTATGACCTCTGCGACTCCAATTAGCGACGTCTCCAAAAAGAAGGTCTCGGAACCAAAATTGCCTACTTCGAACTCGCCGTCTGTCCATCAATCTTCACACTAACCTTGCCCAAATCCTTCTCCAATTCATCGTGCACAACAACTAAACACACGTCCTCGGGCTCCCTCCCCGCTTTCCATTTGTCCCATACTTTCTTCACTGCGGGTCCAGAAGTATTCATATAGCTCCCACTTTGCCAAAGCACGGGATAATCCTCGCTGACATTCTTGAATCCAGCTAACGTGAAGCGTCTGTTTACCATAGCGGGTGGGAGGGATATGTGGCCGCCTAGGTAGGGTTTCCAAGGTTCATACTCATTGCCGGAGGGTATGAGGAGGCGGAGACGGTCGAGGAGGGTGTGGCCGGCGGAGTGTAGGGTGTTTTGGTATGGTTGGGGGTTGCCGATGGAGGTTATGAGGAGGGCGAGGGATTTGGGAGGCATTATGATGGCAAGATCGATTTCTCAGGGCAGAAACGAGGGTACCGAATAATCCGTTAATGTCAATGAGCGTGGAGCATGTTGCTGAATGTGTCTCGATCTTCCAATCGCCATCTGAATAACTTTTGAGCCTCGTGTTTGTGCAAGGATGGTTCGGGACGAGCCGTTCCCCGACTTCAACGCGTCACGGTCCATCTCACCCTTTCTCAGTGTCTTGCTCAATTTCCCGAATCTATCATTCATTGATTATAGGGACACGAAACTGTACATCATCAGTTGAGCAATCAAACCCTGAGAGAAGCCTATCAAGCAGCGCCACCTGCTGCCTTTACGACTTCTTTACCTTGACACTTAGGGTTCGAAGTCGTCCTTCAACTTGATCTCAATGTTCTGCATCCCATGCAATGCCTTCATTGAACGCTAGAAATTATTTGTCGCCAAATCCTCAAATCTGGCAGGCTGCCTCACCTGGGAAGATTACAGTGAGCCTCTGCATGATGGCCTTGATGCCCTCCAACAATCTGCGGGTAAAAGTTGTCGAATTTGTCTGTGTATCTGGCTGGCTTTAGAGAAGAGAAGGAATGTCTTCCGGTCTCGACTCGTGTCATTTTGCAGGTGCAGCCTAAAGTAGGAGAAGGACGGCCTGTATTATTGGCATTATTCATGGATGGTCAGGAGAAAGCCACGATTGATTCTAACCCTCGTTTGATAGCTCTATATCTTCGAGAGAACATGTCACGTAAGCCAATATTAGCGATTTAATTCAATCATTTCTGACCACAGAATCTAGCATCGATAAGCCAGATACTTCAGGAGATTGCTGCTATGGACAACTCAAGTACAGGATCAGAAGCTAGTTTCAAACTTGCCCGACTAATGCTTTCCGATTGCGTCTCAAGTCACGATTCCTGTCGCAAGGTCTCCACATCATTCCTTCCAACGAGAGTAATAGATGTAGGGCCTAGCGACGGTTCAAGGAAGCCACGTTTGCAAGAAACCCAAGAATTCGGCAATGGGGATAGAAACAAGCACTACATAGCCTTGAGCCATTGCTGGGGAAAGAAACAGTTTCTCACTACGAAGACAACCAATCTTGTGGCACACAAGAAGCCTCTTCCCATAAATAGTCTACCGCTGTCATTCCAGCACACGATCATCGCTACGCGTAAGATGGACGTACGATACCTTTGGGTAGACAGTTTGTGCATTCTTCAAGATTCAGTGGAGGACTGGACCGTCGAATCCGCGCAAATGTGCAAGGTGTATGAGAACGCTTTGTTTACGATCATCTCTGCACATTCACAGAACGCCTACGGCGGCCTCTTTGTGAAACGGAACGGCGCACAAGTCTTGCCATATGAAATAACTTTCAAATGCAAGGATCGCCATCACAACATACTTTTTCTTCCAGCTTCGGATGGTAGCGCAAGGGATGAAACCTGGGAGTTACCAACATATGGTCGGGGATGGTGTCTGCAGGAGCTTATCTTGTCGAATCGAGCAATCATATTTGAAAGAGCAGGAATCCTCTGGGAATGCACGACAACAGCATGGTCAGAACGTTTTCAAACCACAGGTCGACACCACAATTGGACACGGGACGTTCAAAAATACATCAACTTCGGAAGCATGGAAATTGGTGCTTTGGAAAACCGGAGTGAAGACCAGCAATTGGCTCTACGCTGGAATTCGCTTGTCGAGGAGTATACCAGTCGTCAACTGACTAGGTATTCCGACAAACTGGTTGCTGTGGCCGGTGTCGCAGATGCCTTCCAAAAGCAGTCAGGTGATGAATATCTAGACGGACTTTGGAAGTCCCATTTGTACATGCACCTACTGTGGTTCGTGCGACACGTTGTTTCCAACGCAATGCCTGTTCTAGGCAACATGGTCATAGACAACAACAACAACAACAACAACAACAACAACAACAACAACAACAACAACAATGGCGACTCGTCTAGTGTTGGACATCCTCCTCCATACCGTATGCCCGATTCGATAGCGCCTACATGGTCGTGGGGATCATTGAATGTGCCAGTCAACTATCACAGTTTCCAGGTCGACTATCCAATGTGTGAGTTCCTCCAAAGCCATATCATTGGTTCTCCGCAGGTTCAGAGTGGAAGCATTACCATTCGAAGTGACATCAGAGAGTTCTGCATCCTCAACTATACGCCTTCTTTACGAGCAGAAACTAAACGTGTGGCTCGTCTACCGAGTTATCATTCTAAGAACTCGTTTGGCCGGGGTTTGTATGACAATCCACCATTTGAGTGGGTTCGGCCCATGCTCAGTCCTGCGTCACCTTTTCAACTACTCAAAAAGTATCAAGTCGTTGCGGCGGAGTGGTTCCCGGACGAGATCATAAACGAAGAGGCTCCAGTCACCTTTGCTGCCATCGCCAGGCAATAGTACGCTGATCGGTCTGCCAATGGAGCAGAAAAGGACCAGATTGTGTATACACTTGCCCTTGTCCCGACTGGACGAGTGCCAGGAGAGTGTCGGAGAGTCGGGTTTGCAATGTGGAATTTCTGTTCTTGGTTCGGTTACGATTGCGACCCGCATCGTGCATTGAATGGGGAAGCATCTCGCAAACTATCGAGGTCATGGGAGAAGTTCAATCCGCCAGTTCTTTGTCGTGATCCCCATGCACATCCTATTAAGTGTGACCCTTTACCTGATGAGAGTGCTTATCATGCTCGCACTAGAGTGAAAAGGTCTACTCTGACTATAGTCTAATTACTTTGTAGAATGGTACACCTGAGCAAAGAAGTTTGGGGATTATAACGTAATTCTAGGCCATACTACTAGTCTTCGCCGATTATAGGCAGAAGAGACTGGATAACATGTGCTGGGCGAAGAAAAAGCACAACTTCAAGCCCATCGAAGTCTTTCGCGCAGTGCCACATCCCATCTTGTAAGCAGTCAAAGAGAAGAACTGTCAACCACCTCAGACCTACCCGATGTAGTGCGCGACAATCGTATATTTTGAATACGACGGGCTGCTATTTTTAACTCACAAATCACTGTCCTGTTATTAAGTTAAAGTGGCCAATCAGACAGAATTGATATAGTATCCGCGCGTTATGATTATGAAGGAACAACAACCTGGACTGAAACTTCATTGATAAAATCCTTCGACGAGAAGTACAATTTATCTAAATTACGACCGGTGAATCATGGTAGGCCCCCACGAGTAACAAAAGCTGAGAGGGTTCTCCAGAAGGATTTCTCAGGAAGGTTTGGACTTTTGTTTTCTACTTCATCATTTTGTTCGCATTCTTCAACCTCTCTTCATCATGGCTCCTCAGACGCCCGATTTAGAAAAACCGACCCAGCATATTCAGCGGAGAAAGACTGTCATCACTTTGCGCAGCGCAATAATAATCATCTCTCTCATCGGTGTGGGACAACTGATTTCCATTCTTACTCAAAATGGAGCCAGGATGGGAGCCATGGTGTATTTCTTCATTACAATTCTTGCCTCTGTGCGTTACCTGCATTCATTCAACTCCGAGTCAAACCGGCTAACAAGATTAGCTGAATGCATCATTGCTCTGGTCCTGCGCTGACCTATTCTTTATTGTCTACATGAAGAAGAGCATTCGTCCTGGTACCCGATTCGTTGTCAGCCTGATAACGTGGTTGATACTGGCTGTGGTGCTTTTCGTGTCGTCGCTGCCAATGATGGTCTTTGTGGGGATAGCCGGTGCCGTCATCGTCAATTTGACAAGCTTTGGTCCTTCTTCGATGGTATTCTATGCTTTGTACGCTTTTCCCCTCATTGCGAGACTTGAATCACCGCAAATTCGCCTTGGACAAGACTAACCTCATCTCGACTTAGGATTCTAGAGTTTTGCATTTTCGTCTGGGCTTGCAGAGATAGGAAACGGTTGAACAAGAGCGTGGGTACACCACCTCGCACACCCCTCTCGATCGAAAGGCTCCAAAAAGAAAAGAACATCAAAGTTGGTCTCCGCGGCGGAATCCTTCTGTTCGGTTTCATAGCAATGGTGCTTCACGCCTATACTTTCTCCAATTATCCCACATATAGCTACTATGCTGCTCCTATGGCTTGGTTTGTAAGTCCAATCACTATGAACCCGAACTTTGAAACCTCCGCAAGCGGAAGACTGACCGACCTAGCTTATCGTTTTGCTCATCTGGAGTGGCATCGATACAAGCCTCTACCTAAAGAATCGTAGTATTCACCCTGGAATCCGTGTCGCTCTCGACCTAATCTTTTGGTGGCTTTGCTTGGGAGGAACGCAGAATCAATTTGAGGGGAGGGTATGGATTAAATCCATGTCTCCGGCCATGGCTGTCTTCGATATTCTGGTAATGTATGTTCGTCTTGTCTTCAAGTTATGGTTGGCTTGTTTAGTGTACGATGAGCTAATGTTGTTTTCTGTAGGATTTTGGAGTTTGTGCTGTTTGTTTGGGCTTGTGTTGATACTTCGAGGTATAACAGGAGGAATGTTGATCGTGAGGGAATTAAGTATGAGATGGTAGGGTCGGAAGAAGTCTGAGGGTTCACTAAAGGGAAATGTTCAAAACGAAAGGCGGCGCCTATGAATAGCAGGTCGTGGACGAGATTTATCAGGCTACGAAGGACGAGGAGCGGGAAGGTAGCGGAGAAGATAAGCACACCACTAGAATCGTCCACCAGCTATTCAGGACGTGGAGACTGGAGACTGTTATTTGCGAACGCAAGTGGGGCCAAGTTGGCTGTGACAATTAGTTGAGAGTCTCTGCGACACCTCGTCAGCCTTGTAACTCATGGCCTGGTCAATTACTTCGGCATATCTGAAGACTCACCTTTTTCCACATTTTCATCGTTTCTTTGTCTGAACTCTTTTTTCAAGGTCATTTGGAGGCGCAATCCAAACAGTACATGCAGAGCTTATGAATCTGGGAGGTAAACACAGTCGATACATACAAAACCGAAGGAAGAAGGCAGAACCCACCAAAACCTTGAGTTGAAGTCTACAAAAGCCGACAGAACTACCGCAATGCAGCACTTTTACTTTACCGAAGCCGTGGTCTATGTTGCTACCGAAGCTTCTCTTATACCAATTTTTTAAATTAAGGTATGGGTCGCGTGGTGCCCTATTCTCCATTGATCACCCTAACCCGCACACATTACCCTAGACGGCAATTCCGAAGATCACCGCTTTCCGTGCCCCGGATTCGTGGGCATATTAAACATGACTATCTTCAGGTGTAAGTTCTAACAAATATTTCTTCGAGCTCATTCTTTGTCTCGAACGATTTATCTTTTCTTACCTTTCTTTACTTTTCTTTTCATTCTTTTGACCAACACAATGAGATCATTTCTCACATGGAGCCTTCTGGCCGCGCTGGTTCCAGCCTTATCAGCGAGACCCAATGGAGCATTAGAATATCATGACCTAAAAGCCCGTCAACAAAATCTCCCTTCCATAAAACTCCCATATGGCACATGGCAAGCATCAAAATACGACTCTACAAATGATGTCCGCTTTCCACCACCAGTCTTTCCACCAACTACAAACACTAACACCAGAATTAGCTCTACGTCTTCAAAAACATACGCTTCGCAGCACCTGCAACTGGTCCTCTCCGCTTCGCAAAACCGGCTCCTCCCACTCCCATCGAGGGACTCCAGACAGGTGCCTATGGACCAGCTTGTGCACAATCCGTTCCCATTAGTATGTTGGCTGGGAATGGAATTTTGGGAACTATTGCGGGAGCATTGGGTAGTTTAGTTGATTTGGGGACGTTGGCTAGTCAGGCTAAGGAGACGGGGGAGGATTGTCTATTCTTGGATGTTTTTGTGCCCGGTATGTTTTCGAATTTGAGGGAGTGACCGGTGGAGGGATGTTGATTTTGAGTAGGAAAGGCGATGAAGGGGGATGTGAAGTTGCCGATCGTGAACTGGATTTATGGAGGGGCTTATTTGATGTGAGTCCTCGTAAAGACTGATTGGGTTTGCGAAGGCTGATTAGAGAAGGGGCTCCAAAGAGGGAAACTATGATGGTACGCCGATTATTAAGGCTTCCGGTGGAAATGTGGTATATGTTGCTGGGAACTATAGGGTAGTACTACCTCCTCGCACCAAGAGAATAACCTAATGATAAGTAGGTCGGTGCGCTCGGATGGCTCGCTGGCTCAACGATGGAGAAAGAAGGTACCCCAAATGCGGGACTGTGGGACCAACGAGCTGTGCTCGAGTGGATCAAGAGTTATGGTAGCTTGTTTGGAGGTGATACTGCCAACGTCAGCGTTTGGGGAGAATCTGCTGGAGCAGGTTCTATCACACATCACCTTACTGCATTTGGTGGCAAGAAAGAGTCGCTGTTCAAACGGGCAGTCATTCAGAGCGCGGCATTTGATCCTCAAGTCGATCGCAAAGGACAACTAGAGAAACAGTTTCAGGACTTTGCGGCCTTCACAGGCTGTGCGGGGAAGGGAATGGCATGCCTAAGAGCTGTAGATCTGAAGACTATAAAGGACGCACAAGACAAGTACATCAAGACGATGCCTGGTGGGAAACCTGGTTTTGGCCCAGCAACTGACGGAGACTTTGTGCGTCAGCTTCCAGTCCTTGAACTTGCCTCTGGTAACATGAACCTTCGATATTAAGCAGAGTCTTACTTACCCAACCTTAGGCAAGATCGCACCCGGCATCGAATCAATAATAAACTCCCACGTCATAGACGAAGCCGCAATGTTCACCCCCTCCACCGTCGACGACGCAACCATAAACGCAGTCCTAGACCAATACTTTGGCACCTCACCCGCAACCAAGTCCGCCATCCTAACAAAATACTCCACAATCCCGAACGCGAAAGAGCGCATAAAGTCTCTCTATCAATTCGCAACTTTCACTTGCAGCAACCGCTTCATATCCGAAGGCTTCCCGGGGAAAACGTATAATCTCCAGTACGCAAGAGGATCCGGATTTCATGGTTCGGATATAGCAGCAGATTTCTACATACCGAAGAGTGGGTTTGATATTTCGAGTTTGACGGATAGGACATTTGGGACTTTTGCGACGACGTTCCAGTCGTACTTACTTAGTCATGCGCGGACGGGAAATCCAAGTACGCTCCGTGAGAAAGGCAGTATTGAATGGCCGCTGGTTACAATGGGATCAACGTTGACCGGTGTCATGAATGCCACGAATAATGGATTCGAGTTGATCGCTGATGAGAAGACGAGGGAGGAGGATTGTGGGTTTTGGAAGGATGTCCTTGCTGGTATGACGAGTAGTATGGGTATGTTGTACAACACCCTTAGGTGCAGTATCGTGAGCTAATGTTGTGTTCAGGTTATGCTCCGCCAGGTGCTGTTGTGCAATCGAGTCTTGTAAAGGCTGCTGTGAACCCTTCGGCGAACTTTTGAGGCTTCCTTCCTTGATTGGCGATAATAGATCAACATTCTGTCACAGAGGGCAACAATTAAAGGTTCGACGGAACAGTTCCTGTACAAAAACTCTGTTTATTGTAATTGAGATCAAGGCTTCCATACAATAGCCCATCTTTAGTTCTGAAGGAGCGAAACGAACTTCCAACCCATTGTTAAAGTGTGTAACATATGATGAGCTTTTCGCAGAAAGCTAATTGGGTATTGGTCATACACAATTCAGTTAGCGATGTTGAATGGAGTACGGACGTATCGATGCTGTGCGATTCGAGTTGATGCATAATTGGATGACCATAACTAGAGCCGACCAACGCTATTCAAACCTCAACCTTCGATCAAACAATGACAAGAGCTCTAAAAAGTGCATCCGTGGCTGGCTGGTATTTCGATCCTCAGCTGCTCCAATGAAGTTGCTCATCAAGTGGCAAACCCAACTTCCATATTGTGAGCATCTCATTGGAGACCGATATCGATTTCGCTACGACATTTCTGCCACTCTCGTCATTGCACAGGAACGATTTTCGATCGATGCAATTGAAGCTTTTGGCGTTATCAGGGAGGAAGATCTTTCGAGATTTGGATTTTCGCCTCGTGAGCGCGTGAGGTATGCCGATCCGAGAGCTAGAAGATTAGGTTAATTGGCACACGGCTCGGCTCCAAATTGTGGAGATCGTCGAAACAATGCGCACGGCAGGAAGGAAATTGAGAATAATAATGGAGCTGGGTATTAAAAATTGTACACGAAGAAATCGGAATAGAGAAGGAAGGGGGATTGTAGAACAGAGATCTCAAATTTTGTGGGTTCCACAATAACGAACGCTTAAGAAAAACAACAGATATCGCCATATCCAAACATGAAAAGGGTGTATCATCAGGTCCCGCTTTGGTATCATCTATCCCACCACCAACGCATCAAATCAGATAAAACAAACAGATCGTAGACTGTACATCGAGTATTGTACATTCAGTCCAGCTTTTTAACGACCAAAGTACTTGAGTTCGATCTTCCTGAAGACGAAATATGTCGTGAAGGAGAAAGCGAAGCCAAGCTCGAATCCGACATCACCACCGAATGGTGCCTCGCCAGCGTGCAGAGCGATTGGTCCAACGAACCAAACCTGAGACATTCCGCAGACCATACCGGCGATACCGAAGCAGAAAGCGGCGATGGCGGCAATTCCTGGTGGGAGAGCCTTGGGGTTGTCGTAGAGCTCTGGGTTGTAGCCGCGCATGCCCTTCTTGAAGAAGAAGTGATCGCAGAAAGCAATACCTTCGTAGATGGCGAGCCAATATCTGCAAAATGAATTAGCGAAGGACATAATTTCGTTGTGAACGAATTACTTACCCGATGAAGTTCATAAAGTTCTCAAGAACGGCCTCGAAGTGGGAGTAACCTGGGATGGCAATGGCGATGTAGACGCATGTGCCAATGAAAGTCCAGACGTAACGTGGGACGGCTTGAGTCCAGCGACCGAGAACTTGCATAGTCAAGGCAACGGAGTAGATGTTCGGGCAGTTGTTAGCGATGATGGAAAGAGCGAGCATGACAAGGCAGAATTTGCCGAAAGTTCCAAGTGGTGGGAAAAGGACAGCTGCAAGAAGTCCACCGGTACCGGAGGCATCGTATCCCTTCTGGTAGATGTTGTCGCCGTCGTTGATAGCAGTGGCAGACATGATAGCAACACCGAGCATCTCAGTGAAGAGCAGTGGGATGATAAGACCGAGCCATGTGGCGAGGAAAACCTTCTTGCGGCTCTGGGTGACCTTCTGGTAGACGGTGTAGTCAGCGGCGTAGGAAGTCCAGCCAGTTGCGAAACCGTAGATGACGGAACCGAAAGATAGTACGGAGCCCAACTCGGAAGTACCGACACCCATTGGGATGTTGATGAAAGCGCCGGAGTGAGCAAAGACACCGAGAATGATCATGAAGACAATGAAGGTTGGGATCCAGCTCCAGAATTCGTAAGCGTGAACAATCTTGTAGCCGAAGAGGCAGACGAAGAATGTGCAGATCGAGATAATGAGAATACCGGCGTATCCAGGAACATTGTTGTTGACAGCGTGAATCAGCTGGGCGCCGACAATGCTGTTGACGGAAGACCATCCGATACAAGCAAGAATATTGAAGACAGCGATGAGTTTTACTCCATACCAGCCGAACCAGAAACGGGAGAGAACCATTTGACGTAGACCAAAGCGAGGACCCATTGTGGAGAAGTAGCAGACTGGGATAATACCGATGAGGTTGAAGAATATGACTACGAGGATGGCGTCGACAAAGCCGAGGAAGAAAATGGACTTTCCGAGCACACCAATAGCGAAGGATGAGACGACCATGTTGGCAGAGAACCACTATCAGACGAATTAGAATATTTTCGAGAATTTTCGAGCTCAATTGTAACCATACCATAGTTCCGACGTTCATGAGGGCCATGAAACCTTCTTCTGTTCGCTCATTTTCTGGAACGCGTTCAATACCTCGCTGTTCGATGCTGAATTTGCCGGCAAGTCGTTGAATCTTCGCATAGTATGAGTCGCCATACTCGAAGCTTTCGCCAGGAACAGCTCCAGTTTCATCGACATACGAGTGTCGTCTGTTGTCGTATGCGACCCCGTGGGACTCGGGGTTCTTCTCGAGATCTTTCTCGGTGTGGCTGGACATTGTTGCGGTTGTATGCTCGCGACACAAATGTTGTTACTGAAGGGAAGGTCTGGCAGCGCAATGGATGCGGCTTGTATTGAATGATGGTGAGGTTGACCTGAACAATTAAAAACTCAAAGGGCCCTGGCCCTTTGAAATACATTCGGTCGCGTTCGCAGATCGCCGACAACTCTGGACTCCGCTGCAAGGTGGAGTCCAAGGCACGATAAGCTCTTGCTGGGAAGGCTTGGTGGCGGCAGCCGATTCCTTGGAGATTCGACTAATGATGAACGTGGTGATTGGTGAAATCCACATGCATATCCATGATCCAGATTCCGCTACCCATTCTATCCCGAGCTAGCGGATCGACCATGGAGACCGGCGTGAATCGCTTTAGGGTCCATCCGTCCCTTGGACCAGGATTGGGGGAACCTTATGGATAGCGGCGTAAAAGTATCTGAAGTAGCGAATCTTTAAACGGCAACTACTGTTATCTCTCAACAGTTGAGAAGATCTATCAAAAGTCGGGCCCTACTGCGCTGGCCAAGACTGATTTACAGACTCTGGATCCGAGTTCAGATCCAGCTAGAACCATGGGATGATAGACGTACCGTTGCAGCTGGTTAGCCCATGTTTCGGAACACCCATCGTCTCCAGAAAGGGAAGTGGCAGAGAGCACACGACAGAAACTCGTTGTGATCTTGAGTCGTCCACCTGGTCCCGTGCTTTCTGACAGGTGCATGGTCCAATGTGAAAGTGCAAACCCCGCGAATGGCGTAAAACAAATGCTAGCGAGGTTTAGCGCAAGCGCAGGAGATCAGTCAGAATTGAGCGGCCAATTGATACAATGCAGATTGTGCAACACGCCAAAAACGAGGAAAGCCGCCTCAATCGAATGTAGACATTTTAATTTCGGCCGGCCTGGCTCATGATTGGCGATGCAGTAAATCTGCAGACAACACAATCTTCTAGGGATTGCGGTGTTGATTCCGATGATGGAAAGCTCAAACATCGACCCATGCTGGAGATCCGCGATGACATGAAAGTCTTACAGCAAAGCGCTCTGTATCTGTCCAGACGCGGCTCCGGCCAAGAGTCGTCCCACGCAAAGCGGAAGCCACCGACAAATGCCCAGTGAAGCTTGTGTCGGAAACCAACCAAAAAAGGAAGTCCATTTTGTGGCTGGACCACTTGTTCTCGTCATGCCACAATTGCACAAAATAGCCGAACCTATGATTCGAAAGATGTGGTGTTGCTCTTCGATGGTTCCACGAGTCGACGACGGTGCGATGATTGAGAGAGCTCATCTAAGATTCCGAAATCTGCATGCGCACTCCTTGAGCGTGGCACGAGAACGGGGACGATTACGCACATCCAATTGCAGGTGCTTCGATTGCGCGTCTCCGGGTTGTTGAGGTTGAACAGTCCAGGGGAATGAGCGACGTTGCGAGAGTCTTCCAAATTTGACTCCCACGACATTCGCCACGTTTCGCTGAATTCCTCTTGCGGTACGCGAACACCTGACTTTCAACAATTAAAATGTAGATGCTACGGCGTTGAACTTACTTAAAACAGAATTTTGGATCGAAGAGGATGTCAGTTTGACCTCCAGAGAAAGAAATTCATCATCAATAATCGAATCGCTTCTAAAGAACTCTGAGCAGTTCCGACTTTAACTTCGTTTTTGCTTCACCTTTCTCGGGCGCAAGGCATATCCAAGTCTTAGGCATATTCGTGATGTTCATCTCCAATAGGCTTCGTCGTTGCGCGATTCCCGTAGCTTTCCAAGTTTCGGAAGCGTCTCATCTATTCCTACAACCGAACAAAAACAGCTCGAAACGCAAGATGCGCTAAATGAGTCCCAAGCTCCTCATGGTCAATGTGAAGAGAACTTTGTAAAGGTATCTATGTCCGGCTGTCATCATTTCTCAAAAACACCCTCTACTTCTCTATCTCTATATTGTCAATATGCATCAGCTATCGTCGTCCGTATTTCTCCTCTCGCTGCTTCCTTCTGTTCTCTCAATAAACATTGTGGACTTTTCGACCTGCAATATACCCTACATCATTCCTCTTGGCTTCCAGCAGGCCTGTGATCGAAGCGATGAATATCTCTCGGAAGATCTCCCTGTCACGGACCTCAATGGAAACTACGAAACCATTTTTAATGCTCCTGGGAACATCACAGCATCATCGATTCGAAGTCGGCCTAATATCTGGACACACGAACCATTTTGTATCGAGAGCCGGGAAGCAAATAATGGATTTTGCGTTTACACAAATGATCGTTTTGCGAATGGACGCGGAATATCGATAGTGGCCACACCAAAAGAGATCATGAATATCGTCTCTACGTCGATACTGAAAGAGCCATTCACAGCCGAGTTCGAAAATCAGGAAGTCGGAGCACAGAAGTACAAATACGAGCAAGTTCCAGGCAAAGGTCTCGGAGTCATCGCAAATGCTACATTCGCGAGAGGGGCTAAGCTGCAGTCTTATACTCCTATCCTCGCATTCCAAGATGATATGATGCAGTTCATGAGCCCAAAGGACCAAGAGCTGATGCACTCAATCGCTGTCTCACGTCTTCCAAAAGCAAGTCAGGATATCTTCTACTCCCTCATGGGCCACGCCGGAGAGAATCCAATTCTTGATCGCATCAATACCAACGCCTTCACAGCCAATATGGGCAGCTTCCAAAATGCTGACTATTTCTGGGCTCTGTTGCCTGAAACATCGAGATTTAACCACGACTGCCGTCCCAATTCAGCATACTACTTCAATTCTGAGACACTCTCTCACCACGTTCACGCCGTCCGCGAGATCCGGCCAGGCGAAGAAATCACAATCTCATACTTGACTCCATATCTACAAACACACCAGCGAGAGCACAAGATACAATCACAATGGGGGTTCCAATGTTCTTGCAACTTATGCACAGCACCAAAACATATGCAAGAAATATCTGATCACCGCCTTTCCCTGATTCCTGCCCTTGAAGAAGAGTTGAACAACCTCACTCCCTCCCGAACAGCCACACCCTCTACTGCCGAACTCCTCGTCACCCTTTTCGAAAGTGAAGGTCTCATCGCCGCAGCCGCAGACGCATATATGTATGCTTCCCTCGAGTACGCATACATTGAGGATAAAAGGAATGCTCAGATATGGGCTGCCAAAGCAGTGGAAGGAATGGCATTGAGTATGGGCAAGGAACACGATTATTATGTTGCCATGTGGGATATGCTTGAGGATCCAGAAAAGCAGGACGCGTGGGGTTTTGTGAGGAATGGGTACAAATTGAGAAATGGGACGATTGTGCCTCCAAGCGCTGAGCCCAAGGTTGCAGTTTCGGGTGGGACGGCCATGACGATCAATGGGGTTACTGTTGGTAGTGTGTGAGGGCTGGTTAGTTTGTGCCGCTGTGCAAGTGGGTGCTTCTGGTATATTGTGCGTTGGCGTTCTGGAATGGGAAATAAGGGCAGCCGGTAAAATGATTGCGAATGACTTTGCTATATCCATCTCATAACTGTCTTATCATTATTCTGATGATGACGATGACCCTGGCAAGCTTGGGAACAGCAATATTAGCATTCATGTTACATTTCGTAAGATTCTCAAAGAAAACACTATAATCTCCATTTTTAGACGCCAGCATGCAAACAACTGCATTCGTGGGGTCGCAGCTGCGTGCTATCCCTTTGGCCCAATCTCCACCACCAGTACAGCTTCGTGGCTGATGCGATATATCATTCTCGTACACGGGCGGCTCCGGCAGGCAGGACTCTTCCGGGAACAGAGTGATTGAAGTCCTGATGTTGTTGGGTTTCAAGTCGTACAGGGAAACTGAGATGCCGTCTATCGTGTGACATCGATGTGGGTGAATGTCTGAGAGATTGCTTGATTCGATTATCCTTCCTCAAACCTACAGTCTCGAAGTCGGGGTGCAGAAGACTTCTGGGATAAGCTGGAAATATGCTACAATTGGTTGATTGTACTGCCGCTGTGGAGATGTAGCGTATCCCTAAAAAAAGCAGCACTTGTCACTTTTTATGGTAGAGGCGAAAAATCGCACTCAGCTTCGTGTTCGATGCTTGCTCAGGGGAAAGGGATGGGATAGGATAGTCATGAAAACCACAACGACAACTGATTTAACCAAAATCAAGCATATTTTTGGCACCGACGGCAGTCAAATAACAGAGAAGTACCCGAGCAACTGCAACGAAAGACTAAAGTCACTATTCCCAATGTCCAATCATATCGTTAAAAAGCACTTGAACATCGAATCTCCATGACAAACACTCAGTCTCAATCCAGCCACCGTCCTTGTCCTCCGTACTTTCCGTATCGCATTCGTCTACGATCCTCCTGAACTGTTTCTGACAAAGCTTTTGGTCAAAGTCCCATTCGCATCCTGGCTTGACCTCCACCCACGCAAGAATAACGATATGTTTGAACGCATTTCCAGGTAAGTGTATAGTTTTACCCAATTTCATTCTTCCGCGGAAGGGGTGTGTGTCTCTTTCGAGGAAAGCGCAGGTGTCATCAATGGCCTTCACTGCCGTTGCGCGGTTAATGGATTGCCCGTGTCCATAGCACTGTGTCCTGGCTTCCATCTGGACGTTCCACGACGGAGTTGTTATTGTTGGTCCTGGGTTTCGTGGAAAGATGCTTTTTCGATGCCTGACGGGCTTGTAAACGGTGACAACGGTGGCGGTGTGTGCTGGCGGCGTGGTCAGGGTGACAATTGGGGGTGGATTGATGGTCGTGTCGTGTGAGCCTGAGACCACTGTTTTCATTGTAGTCTCCATTGTAGCTGTCGCTGCTGCTACGTCCCCGATCAAAAAGGAACTCGCAAGTAATGAGAGACACGCGAGAGAGATACGCATGGTTTCAGTTTGGTTTGTGTCGATGTATCTCGCGGTAGGTGGCGCTGGTGTAGAATTGTTCAGTGATGGTGTTTGTGTATGTAGGAGCTGCAGCGAGAAGAAGAAGCACGATTTATGGCGATTCCTTACTCTTGCATTCCCTTCGCTGTGGCGAGGTAAGTGGTAAGCTATTTTCGTTGTGGAGATCTACATTATTCTTGTTTGGTGGATAACCAACTCAAATACCAACTTAAACAACTTTAAAGATTTGAGAACCTTCGTTCACCGCTGTCAATGCCCCATTCATCCCCACCGCACCAGAGAAAAACTAACACCAGACACAAGAAATGCAGATTTACAGAAACACATCTTCTCATGGTAATACAGTCAACAGTGGTCCCTAGATCTTTCCCTTTATCATATCAGCAATCTTCTCCGCAATAGCTACCACAGGCGCGCAAGGGTGGCAAGCCAAAGCTGTCGGGAAGATACTCGCATCCACAACTCTCAGCCCATTGATGCCATGAACCTTCAGTTCTTCATTGACAACCGCCTCCGGACCTTGTCCCATAGCCGCAGTACCCATGGGATGATAAAGCGTTTCACAAGACTTACGAATGTGCGCTTTGATTTCTTCGTCGGTGGCAGTATCCCAATCTAGAGGGTGGAAAGGACCCTGATACCATCCCTTGAAAAACTTTTTGTAAGGTTCTGATTTGGCAATTTTTATACAGAGTTTTGCGCCGTAAAGAAGCATGTCCAGGTCGTAGGGTGTAGACAGCGCCTTTGGGTCGATCAAAGGTGCGTCGAAGATGGAGTGTGTAGCGAGCTTGACAGTACCTTTTGATTCCGGACGGAGACAGACCGAAGAGAGTTGTGCGTAGCCCTGCGGGAAGTATGATTAGCGGGATCGAGTCAAGTTTGCTGGATTTACTTACGTCTGTTTGAGGAGCGACCCAATGACCATGGTCAGTGAAACAGAGACTCATGCAAATAAGCTCCAAGTCAGCACTTTTCAGACCACTGGCACGATCGTTTGACTTCAAATTGGCTGGCGCATCATCCCGATCCGCTGATCTGACAAACGCGAATGAGTCGCAAGCTTGGCTCGCCATAGGACCACTTCCATCACGAAACCATTGAACTACGCCTGGCAGACCTGCAATCGGATCTTGTAGATAGTGTGAGGAAACGGTCTTGTCAGTTTTGAATGTGACTCCGTGGAAAGCCATATGATCCATGAGATTTTCCCCGACGCCGGGTAGCGCTTTCACGACCGCTATGCCATGCGACTGGAGCTCTTCTTCAGGGCCAATTCCAGAGAGTTTGAGCAGTTGTGGGGTTCCGATACTCCCGGCGGAGAGGAGAATCTCCTTCTTAGCTTTCACCAAATACCGAAGAGGTGACGTTTTCGATGCACTCATTTCGACCCCAACGGCTCGAGGTTGAGATCCGCTGTTGTCGAAGATTATCCTCGTCACCATCTGCCCACTTGCGATTTTCAGATTTGGCCTCTGAATTACATCCGCAGTGAGATAAGCAACAGCAGTCGAAGAGCGTTGTCCCTTGGTATCAATGAATGTCTGGACGGGAGTAGCTCCCAAAATTCCTCTGTCGGTGTTGACATCTGTGGTCTTCGCAATGCCAATAACATCGCAAGCATCTGGAAAAACTTTGGCAACTTCAGCCTGAACAGGGTAAGTTATATCCCAGAGTCCAGACTGTCCGTGCTGGGCCAGGTCCTCTTCGTTGAGCTTGCGTGTATCGCCATCTTGAGGCTGCTGGAACCTCTCCGATTTCTTCAAATAAGGTGCCATGTCCTTGTAAGACCAGCCTTTGTTCCCGAGCCTCTCCCACTCGTCGTAATCGTCAGGGGCGCCTTTGTTGTACATCATGGCATTGACAGAGCTACAACCACCAATCATCTTCCCGCGTGGCCACTCAAGCTTTCTGTCACCACATTCTGGTTGAGCTGTAGTCGAAAAACACCAGTCTACGGATGATCGCCATAGCCTAGGCAGCCCAGCCGGAATACGCGAGAAGATTTGTTTCAGATCCGAGTCACCAGCTTCAATTGCGAGGACGGATGTTCCAGGATCCTCAGATAGTCTGCTGGCGAGGACACAGCCAGCAGTGCCCGTCCCGATTATAATGAAATCGTATTCGGTCACATTTTCGAGGTCCTTGACTGTGTTTGGAGCTGCGGATTTGGGCTGAACAGTGGCTAGGAGAGCAGTATTCTTTGTTCCGGGAAGTGCCCTATTATTGTCAGTGACTGTATCAGTAATCGCGAAGAAATACTAACTGTGGATAGAGACTTTTGATAAGCTGGCGCAGTAAAGCTCGTAGAGTCCAGACCACAGTAATACCCACGACTGCACCACCGATCTAAAAGTAAGTCAGTAATATTCTCTTGGTATTCTCTTTGCCTTATCACGTGTAGCATACGACATGAGGTGCTCGCAGGTCTTTCCTATTGAACATCTTGTTTTCTGATATGACTGAGTTTGACGGTGCGTGAAAGTGTCTTCTAGATCCGTGGTTGTACAGTGGCTCCTACAGACGGAATATTGAGTATAACAGCAGTTTCGTTGGATGAGACTATGGAGTCGACACTCAGCACTCGCTTCAGCGTCAGCTTCAGCTGAATGCGGGGAAATGCGTTTGTTTCAGCCCCAATTTCAGCATCAGCAGCCATCACGGCGAGCCATGGCAATGTCTCATAGGACAGATATGATTGATCACCAAGATCGCTATCAATTGCACGAACAAAAGAAGATGATATAATTCTTTGAAGGAAGGATGAGCGAAAAAAATTGAAAATTGAAGGTAGATGTCGATTTAGGACTAGTTCAAATATGGAGATGTGGTCACGGTTTCCGTGGAAATTCCCTATCATTAATAGAAGACGAAGGAACATCGTCTCGGACACTCAAGAGCTAAACATTCCTTTCTCGGGTTAGTGATTGGATTTAATCGAAGGCATCCCATCACCTTTTCTACATTAAGAAGGTTCTCATTTCCTCTCTTCTGAGCGGAGTCCCGTACAACTCGTGGCTGGAAACTGGTTTTTGCAATCCATCTATGATTTTGCTATGTACTTCCTGAAATTTCAGGTAACAAATCTCCGAATGAGAACCCAGGGACCAGAAATCTCACTCTCTCTGGAAGGTAAATGATTTAGAATCAGTGAGTCTACGAACACCTGGCACATATTACATTGCTGTCTCCTCTCAAAGACTCCAGACATAATTGGTTCATTAATTCATGTCTGCCATGGACATAAATTCCCGCGTCGATTGTGCAGGCGAACAATTCTATTCTCGAGATCTGAACTAAAAGCCACCAACTTGAGAACGCTGAGCTCTCCGGACACAAACACGAAGCGATTTTCGTTCTCCCTGTTTTTAGAATTTCATTAGAGCTACCACGGAGTATTACCCCGAGCCTGATGATCTAAGACAGCAGCAAGCTAGTTGCGAGGACATGAAACCCTTATACGGGAAATGGAGATGAGATCAAATAAAATCCCTTCAACCGCCCTATGGAAGAACAAATAAAGTATAGTCTACATCTAACCACCCAGGAGGAGTTGCGAACGAATTTCTACCAAATTTTTGTAGCAAACATCGTCCTGGCATCGAACACCTCCTACTATAGGAGGCACAGTCTCCAGAAAAGAACTTAATGGTATGTACGGGCAACACCATAGTCCCCTTGCTGATATCGATTTGCATGCACCGAAAGCGCACCGTGAGACAGCTTTGCACTTGATTCAAAGCCATCGAACAATGCCTGTGCTAGATTTCACGTCTCTATAATTGGAACATTGGCCCTACCACAACGGTGAAAGTCCAGAAGAGCAATAGGAACAATCTTGAGTCGAGTGCTTCAGACGACGCGGGGAAGAATAAAGAAGTAGAGGAAGGAAATCCGTTTCCCTACCAAAAGGAGATGATTATGAAGATTTTCTCATCCCAGAGGATTATGTGTTCTCTCGCAAATGACCAAAGGGTTTTTCAAGCACCCTTGAAATCCGATACTCATCATTATATCTAGACCACATCGACCTTCGTCAACGACCATGACTTCGCATCCCACAGGCCATTGCCCCAAGCCTCCGAGAACCCGTCAACACCATGCAATTCTCCACCCTTTTTTCCCTCGCTGCATTGGCTTCCACTGTCGCCGTGAGCCACTTCTCTTGCAACTTCTCTCCCGCCTGGTATCGCACTGACCATGACTATCACAGGCTAAATGCGACGCCGCCACTGACTGCTGCTTCAATGACTAGCAAGGTTGCCGCAACCAAAAAGGCCCAAAAAGGTACTGCAAAGACAATGTGCGACTACGCAGCAAATTCAAGACAAATGCTGGGGCTGTTACAAGCTGTCCTGGTGCGGATTGCTGAGTTGTTTCTACAGGACAGACTAGCAGCTGTTGTTAGAATGTTCAAGTTCGTCTCTTCCCCTGCCCTGTACTATCTTTCGAAGTGAATCCAAATGCCAACTCTGCCCCATACAAATTTATCGCTCAAGAGGGATGCATATGATTCAGGCTTTCGGTGTTTGGCAGCTGGTTTGGCGAGATATCATGGAAAACCTCAGGCGCAGATAGATGGAATTGGGATTTAGTTCTGAAATCGTGGCTGTTTTCGTCGTAACAGTATCGTGCAAGTTTGCAAATTCCTTTCTTGTTGGAGAATATAGCATCGTTCTGAGATCCGAATGGGACGCGCCATGCAGTATTTATCAAGCCGTAACCGGACTGTTAGTTCGCAGACATGCCCTCACAGTGGGCCTAACAATTCATTGCCACTTGATGTACTGCTGATTTCAGTATTTTATTCTCAGCTCGACTTCGATATCGATAGATCCCTAGCATAATTGTTTTTGTTGAATCTCTAGAAACTTTAGAATAGCAATATGAGATCGAAAGTGTGCTATTAGAAAGCCTATGTCATTCGACCATGCTATTCGACGACAGGGAACAGAATGGGCCGCCCCAAAGCGCCTGTATAGAAATCTTTTGCAGCAGTTGCCCCCGACTCCATTTTGGACTGTTAGGTAGGATACTCGATAGAATAAACATGAAAACATGATGGTGGTTCTAACGAACTTTAATTGATTCATCATATCAATGAAAAATTAATGTTAGGCTCGGGTGCGAAGGCGTGGCAAATTTCAAGCGTAGGTGCAGGTGGTGCAATACCAAGTACGATGAGAGTGAAATACCTTGGAAGTGGGAAGTTGGAAGGAAGGTCAGCGGATTGGTATGCCAGCCGAAGATCTTCGAATAAGATTACGATGACTTGTGACAGCCAGGGCTAGAACTATCGCGACAAGTTGCTCGGGTTTGCAGCGAAACATGGCATTTGAATAGGGAAACGAGAAGAATATGGAACAGTGAACTGGATGGGAAAGCGACGGACAGAAGTAGATGATATATCAAAAGTCGATAAGCACGTGTTGGCCATGCCAAGTTTTAGTTTGAAGCTAAAAATAAAAGCTAGATCAGATCTTCGGTTCTCGACGCTCGTCCGCTCTTGATCATCATCACCCGCAAAGCTACAGCAAGCTAGTCACCAACTTGCTGTACCATGGAAGCTTCCTTCCGTTGTCATTTTCGCGTCGTCGCGTCTGGACACTCACCTTGGAAAGCCCTGCGGCGTCCTATACGAGGTGGTTAGATGATTCTATTCTCGCCAACCTTACTTGTTGCTCCTCCGGGATTTCGCATGGTATTAGAAATCCTGGGAAAGAACTAGCAATCTAGTCACATTTCTTATCACAACCCCCAAGACTTTTATGCAGGCTAGCTTGCCCATATACCCTGAATAGGATGCGGCTAAGGGCAGAATACGATCTAACGCGGATGCTAGATGCGCTTCATGCCAACTTTTCCATGTTCTTTATGTACGCGCCAACCTCCATGATTGCTTGCTTGGGATTGTATCCAGCTTCGCCTTCTCTCGTTGGGTGGACTGGTCTTGCTTCATAACACTCTTACAGCAACTGCCCTCTCTCTCCCAGTCCCATTAGGCTTTTCGATTTGGAATTCGACCAACATCAATCAACACCGCGTTTCAAGGTTTACTCCCACTGATTTTGTAGTTAAAGTTTTGGTCCCCTACTGTATCATCCGATTTTGGTTCTCGAAAGCAAGATTTTGCCATGGGTTTACTCGTTCGAGCAGCGCTTCTGACAAGCTTGTTGCTTTCTTCCGTCTCTGCTATTCCGACAATCACGGCAAAAGGTGCCAAGCTGTTCACCAGCGATGGCAAACAATTTTACAACAAAGGTAATATAATCAAGAACATTGAAATATGCCATTGCTAACATTTTCCAGGCGTTGCATACCAGGTCAATACCACTGGGAATGAAAAAACCATCGATGTTGCTGATCTTTCCTAGGGAACGCCGAATGATCCCCTCATTGACGCGAATCAATGTACTCTGGACTTCAATTTGATGAAAACTCTTGGTGTGAATTCGATTCGGGTCTACCACGTGGATCCTCAGGCGAACCACGATGCTTGTATGAAGATACTTTCAGACGCCGGGATATACGTCTGGTTGGATTTGGATACGGTCACGACATACATCACGCAAGACAATCCATACTGGACGCCTTTTCAATTCAGCCGATATGCCGAAGTCATGGACGCCTTCATCAAGTATGACAATATCGCAGGCTTCTGGGTTGCGAATGAAGCTATCAACACGGCCTCAGGTTCTGGAGCAGCGCCATTCATCAAAGCCGCCGTTGCAGATATGAAAGCCTATCGCGATTCCAAGAACTACAGAAAAGTTCCGATTGGGTATTCTGCAGCCGATATTGCGGAGCTTCGTCCCTGGCTTCAGAATTACCTCGCTTGTGGCTCAAACCCAGCTGCAACAATCGACTTCTTCGGTCTCAACTCTTACGAATGGTGCGGCAATAACAACTTTCAGCAATCCGGCTACGTTGGTCTTCAATCTTTGGCTGCAAACTACAGTCAAGTCATTTTCTTCTCCGAAACTGGTTGCAACGTTGGAGGTCCTCGATTATGGCAGGATCAAGCTAGCATTCTTGGACCAGATATGGACGGCACATGGTCCGGAGCAATTGCATACGAATGGGTCGAGGAAACAAATAACTACGGTCTCGTCAACTATGGTTCTCCAGGAGGCGCTGTACTCAGTGGTACTCCAACAGCCATCGCCCCTGACTTCACGAATCTTGCAAACCAATGGAAAACACTCAACCCAACAGGTGTTCAACAGGCAGCTTACACACCATCCCTATCACCACCAGCTTGCCCAGCATCGACCCCTGGAGGCTGGCTGGTCGATGGCAACGTCGCAATTCCAACCCTCGGCGTCGGCGTCGTAACAAAAGTTCCCATCTCGAGTTCAGGAGCCCCGGCCGCCACGAACCCAGGGACATCAGGTACGTCTCAAATCATGGTTCTAGACACTTCTACAGCAAGTTTCGAAAGCGCGACGTCTATAAATGCAACTTCAGCAAGCGCAATAACTGCAAGTTCAATTATTCCAGGCTTGTTGACCTCGTCTCTAGGTGAGAGCCATGTGTCTTCGAGCGTTAATTCTACTGCTTTTGATGCTGCTGCCGCTGCTACTGCGCCTTTGTGTACCGTTCATTTCCTTTCTGTCCTGCTATATGTATACTTCGTAACTTGAATAGATTGCTAACGTATTTTGACATAGGGACGACTTCGAGAGCATCAAATGCGGGTAACGTGGCTGCTGCGTCGGTGACTACCTCAAGTAGTAGGTCAACGGGTGGAGTTGGGGTGGTGAATGGGGTCTCAAGTGGCGTTGGGGTTGGTGGGATTGTATTGGCTGTGTTGGAATATTTTTTGTGGTGAGATGCAGACAGCGAAGACAATGAAAGTGTCGGGGGTTGGATTGTGAACTTGCATATTTGTGATAGATGATAGACGGAGGATCAAAGTCTAGCATAAACGGTTTGATAAGATAAATTTTGCATATGCATTCGCAATGTTTGGGCATGGTCGTCGGGTTTGAAATGGAGAAGCATGGAGTCTTATTTTGAGTAAGGACTTTTGGACTGTTGCGTTCATTACATCGTATGGTGTTATTCTTAGTAATGGACAAGTGGTTTTTTCAAATATTGAGGTGACTTGCTTTTGAAGATGCATGAAGAGCTACAAATAATTTGTGGGCAAGGTAAAGGCGATTCATGATTTTCATAGAAGAAGAAACCATACGATACGTATACTTAAATAAGTATGCGAAGAATCTGAGGAGAGTGCGTGATTATAAACCTAGATATACGATGAAAATTTAGCCTAGGTAGGATGCTACATGAAATGTCACTACTTGGCAACATGTAGGCCTCTTAGGCAAGACTTTCGCAGCTCGAGAGGTTCACTTACTTCACTGCCTGGAATTTTGGTACATGGCACTTAAAATATACTCTCCTTCCCCATCTCGCTAACCTATCGACATGCTGTCCAATTCATAAATCATTTTATCCTTTTCTTCTCGCAGCAAAAATTCAACGCTCAAACGTGTACTCGTAACTCTATACTGTGCATATTTGGACTCAGTGTTCCATTCACGAGAACGATGAAGCTTGACATGTGCATTAAACTGATCGCGTCCCTGACTGATACCCTGACTGAGCAGATCCCTGTCAGGTTTGACCTGGTAGGGCCCACTTATGTCCTCTGCGTAACGAGGGCGTTTCCCATGGCCCTCCTTCTGGAAGAGATGTCGAATAAGTTCTTGAAGATCGGTATACTTGGCGCATGGACTAATATCCATAACCCATTGCTCACGGACACGTCTCGCCTCTACGATGACTCCAAACCCTTCAGATGGATCCGAGATGTGGACAAAGTGGAACCCAGCTACCCAGTCTGACTTTCCAGGAGGAGCCTCAAATCTCGCTCTCAGGCAGTCCTTTCCCATCACAGTCCAATTGGGCTGCCATTTCTGATAAATACTAAGATCTGTGATAGGCTTCATGACCCAAATGGCATTGGAGAGGATGCCGCCAGCCTTTTTGGAATCCGAGATCAGCACGTCCATGGGGACGGAATAGGTTGTTTCTGGAGCTGATGTATGACCCTTACATAAGTGCAGTGTATGGAGGCGGGCATAACGTACGTGTAAGTCGGGAATAAGTTGGATAGGAGTGTTTGGGAGTCGGCCAAAAGAACCATCGCCCAAAGCCGTGGGTCGTAAAGGTATTGCCATTTGATAAGGCATTTGATAGTCTGGATCGGGTAAGACCTGAGTCGCGAATTGTAAGTGCGTTACGATTTGGAAAGGGGCTTGATGGTCTGAATCGTGTGACAAGGGCATTATGCAGTTCACAATTGCGACCAAGTCTCCGTTTTCTTGTTCGGCAATAGGAAGCTGGACTTGTAAACCACGATTTGTCATGATCATCGTGTTGTCCTCGTCAGGGAGCAGCTGTATACCACCCGCGCCCTTGAATTGACTTGGATGACGGGCCAAGACACCAACAGTGTGCCATACATCCACTTTGTTGGTCAAGTTTGAATCCCATACAAGGACAGAGAAGTCATTGGACTCCTTGATTATTTCTTCTTGGAGTCGAACAAAAGCTTTCTCGCCTTCCCCGTAAAGCAGTGGCATATTCACGTCGAAGATGCCCATCAAACAATACGCGATGTCTTCAAGACGAGTCGTTTCCCTGCTGGCTGCCCATGACATCCTGTGGGCGACACTGGCATTGAACAGAACTGCAGGATGTATAAGAGTATCCTCATCAATCCCAGTAATGTGTGATATCTTGGTCATCAAGGTGCCTTTTGAACCAAGCTCCACCCAGTTTCTATTGAAGAAGAGTACCTCGCTGGGAGCCAAAAGCTCTTGCAGAGTCCAACCACGCGTGAACCAACGGGATCTGGAGAGCTCCTGTTCGAAGTTGTCGTTTGCCGCGGAATTCGACTCCACGTCTGAAAGATATGCATAACAAATGAATGCCTTGGAATACCATTTGAACATCGAGTTGATAGCTTCAGTCAACTCTGCTGAACTACTCTTGTCTATACAACAAGTATCGACCCAGCAATAGCGGATTTGGAGAGTATTCCACGCCGTTTCGCAACAGGACCTGATCTTTTGATATCCATCTCTTTGTTCCAACTCGGAATGAGGACTGAGGAAGTCTTGCAACGACACTTCCTGAGAGCCCCATGTGTGCGAAAGGATTGCATATGGAGGAAGATGGCTGTCGTCGTAGAGCTCTACAAGCTTGAGGGTGGTGGTGTCAATGAGACGCATTTCGATGCTGCGAGTGGGATGTAGCGTGAGGAGGCAATGTCATGATAGGAGGAGCCTGCACGGGGATAAGTGTATCAACGTTGAAATCTATTCTTGTACAGAACAAGAGGTTCTTGACGTGAGGGGTGTAGAGATACTGGAGGCTGTTGTTGTCAGCCCCCAAAGCAATATCACCGTGACTAAGCCCCTGAACGTTGAGACCTACGGAATCTTCTGGTGAAGGTTGTCTTCACCTCCATCACAACTAACTCTCCTTTAGCAACCCTCTCCGCCCTCGAAGATACTCGCCCGCTCTTTGACATCCTTCACGAAGAAGCCGCCAAGCATAGGCGTTTATCTAGATATTCTCAAGCTACCATGGATTGAAAGAATGAAGTATATGAACACGCGGGCGTAGCTAAATCTTGCCGCAATACGTGCCCGAGACTACAGCCATCTCATCATTGATGGTACTCAAATTCAGGTCCTGTATATGAGACTTTCATACTCTTGGCTATCTCCCAGTTTCCGTTCTCGAACGGTACCATCACTCCACTTCAACATCGGATCTCACGCGATTACTGAGCATTTCATTTCCTTTACTCATAGGACCATCACAAAATTGCACGAGGTGTTTTCACTCCATTCTATCCCGATTTCGGTCGTCTCTCAATTTCTCGCTTCGCTCGGATCAAGCTAAGGAATCTAATATGTTCCAAACAGCCCAAAAGAGCCTCCAAGTTTATATCCGTATAATAACGTGGGCTTTCTGGCCCATTACCGAGCACTTCTAATATATTTGCTTTGCTAGAAGCCAACCATAGGAAAGTATGTCATGCCCTCCGCCGCATCAAACAACGGCGGCAAAGTCCAATATACAGCGGCATCTTAAGTCGATATGCCGCACTTTCAAACAAGAGTGGGAAGTAATTTATGAGCGGCATCTTTGTTCTGTGGAGTCAGCAGTTAGAAACCGACATCTTCGTGGACTTCAACAAATAATTGCGAGTATAAGGTGGATGAGTTCACCTCTACAACTCGACATCAACAGCCTCGAACCACTGGAGCCGAGTATTCTAATTGAAAGATCCCTAGTCACTTCTACGCCTTTCACGAAACTAAGCTAAGATGAGAGCTTCCATTGCGTCCTGCATGGCCGCGCTTGCGACAGTTGCTTGCGCTCTTCCTCGTAGGTAGTCCCTTAGCATGTTGACAAGAGCTTATACTAACCCACCCAGAACATGGCAGCATGCCAATGGATATGAAACCCGCCGCCGGTGCCAAGATCACTACAATTGATCCTCTCTTCCGATCATCGACGAATCCCAAATCAACCCGCGTCGAACTGAAATATGGCCCCTACAAAATGCCAGGCTCGAACGATACAACCCTCATGAAGATGCCCGGCATGGAAGATGAGACAGGCGTAGTAGACGTAATGCTCATGAACGGCAAAGCAACGAAGCCCTGCACAGACTGCACCCTCAAATACGCAAAGGCCGACTTAACATACGCGGACGGTACAAAAGCAAACCTCAACACTGGCGCATGGCTCCACCACCTAACAGTCTCCGTCGTCGGTCCAGGCCGCAGCGACTTCGCATGCGGCGCAAAATGGAAAGACGGAGAACGAATCCTCGTAGTCCACAACGACAGAAACGACACCTACTATGGTCTCAACGGTCAAGATAAATATGGCTACTACCTATCAAACGAAGACAAAATGTCCCTCGTCCTCGAACTAAAAAATGACGCCACAGACACAAAAGAAGTGTTCTTAACAGTAACATTCGAATACTCCCCGGGCAAACCAGAAGGCTACAAAGCCGTAAAACCACTCTGGATGGACGCCCAAACCTGCGACGCCCCCAGCTCTGAAATCGAACCACCCAAAGATAAGAAAGTCTTCACGTTGGAAAGTCAACCGTGGATCTCACCCATTGACGGCAACCTGCTTACAACCGTGGGCCATATGCACGACGGCGCCACACACCTCCTCGTCAGCGTCAACGACAAATTAGTATGTAACTCGACAGCCACGTACGGCGGCAACAAAGACTATGAACCCACGCCCGAAACGATAAAGCTTGGTGCGCCGAAGATGGAACATATCACGCGTTATTCGCCGTGTGCGGATTTTGGAAAGGTGAAGAAGGGGGATGGGATTAAAATCAAGGCGTTTTATGATTTCGAAAAGTATAAGCCGGGCTATGGGAATAGTGGGGTGCCGACGGGGGTTATGGGGATTGCGCTGATGTTTTTGGGGGTGGATTAGGTGAGTGGAACGGGATTTGTAGACATCGGCACGCTGTATATGTAGATTGAATATATGTATGATTCAAGTTATCCATTTGAGGATTGAAAGGTGGAAGGGTATTGATGTGATGTATCGAACGCCACATTGTCCACTGACTTCATTTGGAAGGCGGGCAGCACTTGATGTGCTGGAAGAGAGTTAAACAATGAGGGTCGCGAGAATGATAAAAGATTTGAGATTTTCAAGACACATTGAGGTACCAAGGTTGTAAAAAAGCATCAAGCCATCCAGAGCATCAATTGTCAAAGTAAAAAAAACAATATCCTATTCCCATAAAAGTAGTATCAAGCCGATCGCGCCGTAATACAACACCAATCCATAAGACTACAATGAAGACGAGCATGCCCCAGCTGCGCGTTCTTCCCACAACTCAATCTCGTCTGCATGTTCGTTCCAGCCACACCCAAATGCGAATACCAGCACACTAAACCCATAGAATCACTTTCACCCGGATGACTGCGTTGATACTGATACTGGCTCATACGTTACTGGCCCATATGCTGCCTAAGCACAGTGTAACATTAGCATAAACAGCCAATATCATCCTCATGAATCATCAATTTATGCCTCTAGTCCCTTCTTTCCCTTCTTAGCCTCAGCCTTGAGCAGGAGTGCGCGATTGATGTGTGGAAGGACACCACCGAAGGCGATGGTTGCGCGAATGAGGGAGTCGAGCTCTTCGTCACCGCGGATGGCGAGCTGGAGATGGCGTGGCGTGATGCGCTTGACTTTGAGATCTTTGGCGGCATTTCCGGCGAGTTCGAGGACTTCAGCAGTGAGGTATTCAAGCACGGCGGTGAGGTAAATGGCGGCTTTGGCACCGATGCGCATCTTGTGGCGAGTGGTGTTACGGAGGTGACGCTTTATGCGACCGCATGGGAACTATAAACAAGAATCGCGTTAGTATGGGTGGTTCGGTATAGATGGCGCGTTGTTTTGATTTCGACGATGGCGCGTTTCGTGAGATATGACGCTAAAGGATCTCGAAGGGAGTGTGTTATGGTCGTTATCGCATCATGCGCGCCGAGTTTGAAGAGAGGTTGGGCAGCAACAAAACAAACTTAGAGGCACGTACTTGAAGACCAGCTTTCGCGGAGTGAGATTTTCCGACTTTGTGAACTTCGCCAGCCTTTCCGCCGGTCTTTCCTCCTGTTTTTCCTGGTTGCGCGTAGACATGTTAGCTTTTGCCTTTGTTGTGACTGTCACAAGTCAAGAGCGAAGAGGTTGGAGGGGCGCGTACCTTTGCCTCCAGGCATGTTGACGAGATTTTCCGAGTTGAATTAAACGGGGTTCGATAGAAATGCGTTTTGCGACCGATTTGACAGAGTTTTGAGGCAGATCGGATATGCGATGATTTGTTTGCGAGTTGGTTGTTAGTTCGAGGATTCGCGTTCGAGGGAAAGGAAGCATCATTTGTTGTGAATCGAGGGATCATGTGATGTAATCCAGATCAACAACTGTGAAAATCAAATTAGGCTCCAACGTGGATTCTCTTGGGTACGGTGGTATCGTTTCAGATGTCTTAATTAAAATGGCTGGTATTGCTCTGCGGTGTGTAACGCTGTACCTGGTCCAGTTTGTCCCATCCGAAACTCGATGACTTTGCGGAGGATCCGAGAAAGAATACCGAGCCAGTTGAGACACATGTATTGATGAATGGAGGCTGGTGAATGAGAAGGAAATAGTCCCCCCATCTGCCAGAGACGGTAATACTCCCTATGTGGTGCACGTGGTAGGGTACTCCAGCGCCATGGCCTTGGGAGTCGAAGCAAGTAGACATGAAAGATTGTTAATGACACAATGAGAAGAGTGAGGATTGTTAGTATAGGAAGAAGACGAACAAGAACTAGGAGAATACTAAGTTGATCTCTACTCTGCGCAGTCTTCCACTTACGAGGTGTCAATCGATACGGGAGTAGGACAAGCCTGAGACGGCGGTATCATCCTTCGCCATGCTCAGGACGGGAGATCTTCGAAGAGAACCTCGAAGTCTGAAGGCCCCCAGCAGGACCAGCACACTTTCGAGGCCAATGCAGGAAAGTTGCCTTCTATGTTCTGGCAGCGATGTACTGAACTTCGAGATGTTGAGTTGAGAGCGCACGACCCCACTTTTAAATACTCCTCTTCTCATACAACTCCATCTCCTTTTCTTTCACCACCATGCAAGGCCATAGTAGCCGGAATATAGTCATCAAAGTACCCTCGTACATTCAAGCTCTGAATATGTGAGTATATGCCAGATAGCCTGCCATTTGATGCCCAATTTGCGTCCGCCTACGCTTTTCTTCCCAACATGCATTTTATTGCCGAATAGTAGCATATACAAGGAATGAAAAGGCACCCTGGAATGTGCTGGCTAATACCGGATTAGATGTTAAAGACCAGAGCTGCGGGTTCAGCTGAGCCACAAATCTCACCTTCATCAACAACTCGCACACCACCTTCGCCACGAACAGGCAGACACGATACATGACTCTTGCTTAAAGGGCGGCCTCAAGACACTTCCTTTCCATATTCCCTGCTTGATACAAACCCTTGAGGTAAGTGTTCGACCTTTTCCATATCTCCCATCATATTGTTTCCATGATTCGACCAATTCCTCCTCTGCCTTTTTGATTTCAACTCGCGTCCCTTTATTTACTCAACATCGATCATTTGAGCTGATCTAAACGACAATCCAGAAAATTGAAAAACCAGAAAGCTCTCTGATCAACAGCAAGCAAATAAGACAAACTTGCGCAGCTCTTATACATATACCTGGAAACTAGCCTTTGTCACCAACAAGTTAAAAGCAATCTCACATCATCATTCCGGCAACCCTCGAACGAAAATGTGCCAACAACACGTCAGGATTCATGTCTGTGGGCATTCCGAGATTCTCAAACCACAATATTGTCCACTTTCGATGTCGAATGGAGGCGCTGCTTGTGAGCCTATGGACCAGGTCCGTCGCGCTGCACCTGATCAGTGCGCAGGATGCGCGGAACAACAGACATTTGTGAACGGAACTTGACTAAGATTCAAGAAGGATCAAATTTTTGCGTGGGGTGTGCATCAGGGGAGGACATCTGGCATTTACAAGGTGTACAATGACGTTCCGCTGGCAGTCATGGCGCCTTCATTGGGTCTCACCAACGATTGAAGGTTAACCCCCATTTCTTGTCTATCTCCTCTTTTTCAAATGGACTCTGATTGTTCACTGCCCCTTTCAACTTTTCAGCTCGGCATCATTACAATCAAATTGATATCCCTTGTACTATAGATTTCCTTTTTGTCCTTCTCAAAGACGTCATGTTTCTTGGACATAGTTTCTAGTGCTGCTCAGAGCTGAAATATTGCATCAAACTTCAGCTCAGATCGAAGGCACTAAATGCCGCCCAGAAGTTTTGGTTTGTCTTGCCCACCGACAGGTCAAATGCTCGAAATATGTATGACGAAATGTATCGTCGATTCAAGGTGCATAGAACCATGACCAATTCCCACACTTGGAGATACTAGGTGGGTCACAGCCTCAGAGGCTGACTCCAAGCTTTGAATCTTTCCAACAAGGTGACTAAACTTGACACCAAATTTCTTCCAACATGATTGGTCGGACAAAGAGCATTCCGCGGATGTTGCCTTGAGATCCGGCGATGTTCGCCACTTCGCTCCACGAAAGTCAATAGATTCTATCCGACTCTACGAAGCAGTCAGCAGTCGTCAACACCACCTCCCATATCCGCGTATAGCCTGATTAGTAAATATACGTCACACGACGATTGTGGTTGGCGTAAGCGCACCGACCTTAAGGCTTAGACTTACGAAAAACGTGGTTACTAAGAAAAGATAGCGAGACGGCCCATATTTTGAAACTAAAGACGCCAGAAAGCTCTCAGGTGAACAAGCAAGCTGTTGGTCACGCGAAATGGCGGAGAAGAGCCTCCAAAAAAGCGCAGTAGTGATTGGGATTGGCGGAGTTTCCGAGGGGAGGGATAGGGCTGAGAGCGCCACATTCCCTAGAGCGGCCGCAAGAAAATGCCGTGCATGAACATATTATCGGTGTGGAGTGACAGCATTATGAGAGATTCAACAATGCAAAGCCGTGGGAGAAGGAAAAAGTAGTTCGTCACAGCCCTACCCGTACGAGCCGGGAAAGTGCCGCAGTGCACGATCAACAAGTAATTAGGCCGCCGGTTCCTACGAGGTCTTTGGAAGCAGTAATTCGTCAGCCCTCTGAAAGTCTTGCCATGTTTCTGATGCGGGTGTTTGCGAGCTGGCCAATCTGTGCGGTGTAGTTTGCGCATTGATCCTTCGCGAGAGACTAGCTTTGCATTGGCTTGAGGCTGAGAGATTCTTTCATTTAGGGCTGACCAATGATATCAACACAATCCTCTCTGATGCAGGCCCCAGTCTTGCTTCACACCGGTCTCACCACTCAGCCATTTCATCACTTTTCAACATCTTTTTGCAAGAGCAGGCTATCGCAATCTTCTCCGATTCCCAGGGCTGTGCGCTTGTTACCCCATTCTCCTGCATCGACGGTGCATTACTGGCCCCCCTTCGCAAGCAAGCTGCGGTCGGTTGAGTGAAGAGATGGTGGAATGAATACCTGAATGTATGCCTTGGCCGCATTTGCTCTCAGTGCTCTGATCTCCCCGTGGCTTGCTTCCTGCACCGTTAAAAGCATTGCATGCTCAAGCAAGCTGACCTTCTCCACGTTAATGATTATAGCAACAGCGTTCTTGGTGCTTCTGTGGATCGCTGCCTGCTGCGCCTCACCTTGGCGCGATGCTATTCCGAACAGAAACCTTTGGTGGACAACTCGAAGCGGAAGTTTCGGATGGTAACTTCGCTCCAACAGGGCAACCATTGCATAGGGCGTGGGATGCACAATTGTCGGGTGTGCATTGTATTCCCTAACGCGATTCCACAATGTCAGCTCAACTCGTGGCTCAGTGGATAGCCTTCCAATGTATTTTGCGTTTCGCTCACGCCGAAGAGTGCCCGCAGTCAGTTATGCCGTCTTTCTCATCGCTATGTCTTCCATTATATAACTTTCGTATGAACCCGGTCACTCTTCTCAGCTCATCCTCACTCTCATTCGCAAATCAGTTCCTCACAAGGCTTGCATCGTAATCCAAATCTTGACTCACCCTCACTCATTATATCACCACCTTTCCTCACACTTTGCTGCCTCTCTCTCATCTATTCTTTCGACACCTCATCATCGCCAATACATAATATTCCTGCATTCCTTTGAGAAGTTCTGGTACCTTTCTCTTCAATCCGGCAACCTTCAAATATTCGTCATCGACAAGCACTCAACTTCCTCTCCACTGTAGTCACAGACCACCAACACCAACATGTGCATCAGAGTCATCGAGAAGTACGCCGTCTGCGGCTGCATATACCACGTTCACGGAGTCGACGCCTGCGCGGCATATGGACAACATGCGGTGGCCGACAAGGAGGTTCAGGTTGGATATGCGTGTCCGCAGCATCTGAAATAAAGCGACCACGATGCACCAAATCTCTAGGATGTTGAAACGAACAACATGGAGGTTTGACGAATACCACACAATATACCGAATGCACAGAACGCTGCTCCGCCAGTACACGATCAATTGACGATTTTCTTTCCGGAGGCATACGGTTAGGAGCAAGACCGTAGCCTATTTCACTTCACTTCTCGGTTCTATATTCTACGACTCCGCCACTACTTGGTTCCTCCTTGGAACGACGGATGCTTGGTGCTTTTTGGCTTTCCCCAAGCTGGAAAAAATGGGAGACAATGCTTTGGCATCATTATTTTTGGTTGATCTTGTTCGATTACCGCCGGACGGGCTTTCGGGTTTTGTGGAAGATGAGATGTAGATCTTTTTATCTTCTATTCTTGATTCCTCCTGCGTTCGAGCGATCTTGTTGTGCATTTTACTTCACTTTTTGGGTAAATTTGTTACATTGTGCTCAGCTGGAATGAGTGGATATTTATTTCGGATTTTGGATTTGGTAAAATCTCCTTAGGGGTAAGAGGCTTTCATAAGGGCGAGAACGATGTTATGGCGAGATGTGTGTATGAGTTACGCGTTAGATGTCGTTTAGGTTGCTGCTTGCTTGCTGTGCAGGGCAGTTGAATAATCATATTATTATATTTCAATATCTTTTTTGGCGGATGCGATGCATGACCATCTCAGGACGTTAGATCTCATGACGTCTGTTGCTCTAATAACCGATTCCCTAAATGGGTAGCTTCTAATGCTCAGTTCGGCCCTATTCTATGAACGAAAATAATGACAGAACGATTATAGTAATAGTAATTAGCAGCTTGCATTACACTATCAGCGGCCATGTTAAACGAATCAATATCCTCTATTGTCAGAAACTATCACATTTCCAATCTTCAATGCTGTGAAGCCATTCCACCCAGGCTGTACAATTCTTGGTATCAGACCAAAAATAGCAATCCAATAGATGAAACACAAACATGCCCTACTGAACCGGACATAACTTCCATCTAGAATAAGCCTCCCCTCACTTGAATCATGAACATCAAACATGCATTATTCCTTGAGCACGTGACTTTCGGAGGCACCGAAAAGTGGCTGTGCTAATTTTCGAAGCTAAATGTTTCCCCACCTTCATGCACCGTCCCATCAGTTTCGCGAGGAGAATACATCACATGCAGCAACTTTCTTTCTTTCTTATTCTCAACGCTCTTTATGCGGATGACTGTTTGAGGAGATGTGGAGTTGGGCGGCAGGCCGGGAGAAGAAATGGGATGGAATGCAGAGCCGAATTCGGAGACGCGATCAATGGACGCGCTGGATTGTCGACGTCTTTCAAAGTCTTTCCATCTCATGCTTCATATCTTCCTTCTCCTCATTCCCTTAGGTGGAGAGCAGCATGTAATTATGGACGTAGATTCCATTGCCTTGTGGAGATGAGTCTAATATATCTGGAATTGCCAGGTCCCACCAGCACTCAACGGATGTTCGTTGAACCCTGTTCTCTTCAGCTTTGCGCATTCCATGGAACATAAAAGCTCGAAAATTCCTACCTTCCTACCTTGCCCTTCACAAAGGTTTCTTGTGTCTATCCCGGTACTTCAGTTACCGCTTCGTGGGTCATCCACATCCTCAACACTACAACTGCATTAATCTTGACCAATGGACTTCGACGGTGCAAATCGATTTCCCACTTCCGCAATCAATACACGATGAGTCTCCATGGGATCGAACTTCACGATCGCACCCTAACCCTGAAGTTCACAATATTACCACACCTGCCCCCTGTTTCCCTGGAGACCACTGTCGAGACGATATTTCAAGCCCTTATTCTAGAGTGGTCACTTTTTTTTCACCGATTGCAGCTTATCCTGTAACTGCTCATGGTCCGATCTACATGAAGCTGGGACCAAAGTCCGCCATAGGAAAGGATTCTTCCAAAACTGGGCTTGAACTCTCCCGCCAGGAATTCGGCACCTCTGCATGTCCCCGGATCTCGCCGAACCGCATTCTTTATATCTTCTACAGATGTTTAGAACCACGCCAGGCCTCAGGAGAATCTGTTGATCATATTGGCAGCTTCGCCCTGTGTCAATATTGGGCAATACACTCGACGGTCCCGATAGGCAGCTCATCGAATCGATGAAATTGTCTTCTGCACCACAAATCACTGAGATGAACGATTTTCTCTAGGATAGAGAGGCATAGTTCCACGGAGTTAGTGAAATATGAGCACGTGCGGGGGAAACTCTATCCGATTCAAAGACTTTGAAACATCGACTTCGTATTCCCTTCGTAAGTACTTCGCATCGGAACGTTTTCCTTCGTATCGTCTCCTGCAGCCTCACCGGGTCAACTCGCCTAGCATTATTTCGATCACTTCACAAGGCTTCCCACAGTTCCCTGACAGCCGGGTAGGAGTCAGTCTAAATCTCACATTATGGAAGCTCAATCGCGTGTAGATACTCTATTGTGGATTAATTCCCAACATCTGAATGTTCCCGCGGCTGTAATGACGTTCTCAGATGAATATCATAGGCTGTCTACATTCATTTTATAGCTGATAGCAACATACATAAGATGTATAAACTGCCCATACTTTGTTCCGTCTCTCCATCCGCTCCTTTTTTTCCTGCTCCGTCCTTTCCGCCTGTTTTTCTTTGAGAAGTGCCATTTAGTAGACATTAGCTTCAATATGAGGTACTCTAGCTTTGCGATAGCAGCCCTGGCTGGTGGTGCTGCAGCACTTCCGTCGGGCAATGGTGGGCCGACATTGAAGCAACTACAGAACCTGGGTAGGTAAGGTGCTCAATACGAATGCGAATCTGGAGACTAACGTGATCCAGCACCAAGACAGCTCGATACTTTGATTGGTGCCTTCATATCGTCGACCGATGCAAAGGTCGAGGACATGAAACCTGTGTACAAAGCACCAGGAACAAAGCGCATCAAGATCACTCTCGGGCCTTTCACTATTCAACCTGCCAATGCGAAAAGAAGTTACAACCCGGGTCGCATGGATCCTAACTCGGAGGCATGGACGAATATGGTCAAAGGTCTGCCTCAGGATATCATGGTGCTCTCTGCCAACTCCACTTTGACTTATGCGGATGGAACTCCTGCCGATGTGGTCAATGGAATATGTAAGACGCATGATCTTGGGTTATACATCCATGTGCCTAATGATGATCAACAGATAACCATCACTTGATGGTGATGGATGTATCCAAGTCCACGACTGGGCCTATTGCCTGCCCAGATGGCAAAGTCACCGGTGCACCGGTGTCGCCATTTTTCGGTGCCAGCGAGGCTAACAGGGATCTCCAATTCGTTGCTCCTGAGGTCGACTTCAACGGCGGCTACTATGTTGCTAAGGCAGACAGACTGCTACTCAGTGCCGAGATCGTCAACTACACCAACGACACCAAGCAAATCTACTGCCACACCGAGATGGAATACATCCCTGGCAAGCCCGCAGGAGCGATCGAGATTGGTCTCCAAGTCCTTGAAGTGGATCAGTGTTCGGCTCCACCAGCCACAGCAGCCAGCACCTTGACCAGTATGGTGGGCAAACTTGGCAGTGCTGTTACTGGCAAGGCTCCAACCGAAGCACCTCCGATGGAAGGCATGGTGATGGCTCCAAAGGACAAGAAGAAGTGGTCTATGCAGAGCAAAGATATGTTGATCACCCAAGATGGATATATCCTGTTCCGAAGAGGGTATGTCTACCCATTGGCTGCTCAATTTGTCATCCGCGGCTAATTTTCTAGGCACATGCACGATGGAGGCGATGCTGTCTTGTTGAAGATCAACGGTAAGGCTATTTGCGAGAGCAAGGCATCTTATGGTGGCGAGACCTTCTCATCCAGCGCTACACCGGATGGGCAGAAGTGGGAAACTATTTCCAAGATGACGGAGTGCCACGATCCTGTCAAGGTGAAGAAGAACGACAAGATCTCGGTGGAGGCGAAGTTCGATTTGGAGGCTCACCCAGCGTAAGTTCACTCAATCCTCGAATTCGTCGAATAATTCTAATTGGATGTTTAGTCGTGAGATGACTAACAAGGGAGGTATGGGAGAGCAGATGGGCACCATGACTTTCATGTTTGGAGCCGCTGCGAAATAGTAAGGTTGCTTTCTTTCTTCAATTGGTCTTTGGCCGCCATTCGTTGTATATATTGTTCGAAGACATTGTTCGCCAAGCGAACGCACTTCAAATCCATTCTTTCTCATAGCTGCCTCAACTTGATACCGCATCCAATTGCGTTGCCTGTACTGGTAATTATAACCCAGGCGACTTGGGAAACCACATCGAGTTCATATTCAACACAATACCAAAAACACCAATATCCGTTTGGGTATATAATCGTATCCTCGATGCTTGCAACAAAGAGCATAACAACACAACATTCTATCGTGAACATCCAAACTCAATAACCGGCTTCAAATCAAACAATCCCTCCACCACAATGCCAGGCCCCTACTCAAACACCAAACTTTGGACAGCTGTTCGGACGATACCGGTCTTTGAAATTGATTTCCTCTGAAGGAGCCGAGTTTCTTGTTTGCTCTTGTCAAGAAGACTATACCGCGACCTGTTGTGTTTGGTCATAACGGGAGTGGTTTTGTGGTGCAATTCACTTGCATAAAAAGCCATCTCGGCAGGTACGCCAGGAAACGCTACATACACTTGATAGGTTCAATTGACTTCCTAAAAGCGTCAAGATCTTCTTTGGATTGGGTTGTATTTACTCTACGCAATGAAAATTTTAGCTAGCGTATCCCTTGATTTGAGCAGACGGATCCTCCCTACGCCCCATTCTGCCCAAATACGCTCTCTCATCTCGCACACAAGCGTAAAGGTAGCCAAAGTGTCACTAACAGGGCGTAAGACGTACTCAGTGCCTCCCAAATCGCAGATGACATCTCCTTGTTGAGGCTTAGCAGCTTGAGAGATGTCAGTCGACAGTGGTGGAGGAGGGTTGGATTTGAACCAAAACTTCCTATAAGCATCGATCGCAAGGTATCTGTTTCGAGTGATTCGGATCGGAGTATCAAAACTATGAGAAACTTCTGTACTATAGGGACGTATCCTCCAGTCTGGAACCCAAGACGGAAGAGTTCGATTTCGATTATCGCCGTGGCAACGGGCTTCGGCGGAAGCGAGGACCGCAGAGCCGTATCCTGCAATTACCATTGTCGTGGCGAATTGGAAGTAGTTTTCTTCCACAGAAAGTGAATAGTCGATCCTAAAGGATGACCACGGAGTTTGCTTGGTTGACCAGATTCCAACTAGAGCAGCCACCCGATCCTGGTCATCCTGACATTCAAAGTCGGAATAAAGGTTTAAGAAGTCGATAGGCCCCTTTGGTTTTTGTGAATCTTCCCATTTCACATCAAGAAGACGTCGTGGCATGTAAAAATCCACTGAGCTAGCTATGGCGGTATACGCCGAAATGAATTCCACGAATTCATAATAGCCTATACTGGAAGCTCCACAGAGAAATTTGATGCTTTTTGATGCGTACACTTCCTGAATCACCCAACGTCGAGTGAACCAAGGGCGACTCAAAAACTTCTGTAGCAGCTCGTTGCTGTACTGCTTATCAGGAGGCTGAGGTTCTTTCCTTGTGCCACCTTGGTTGAAAAAGCGAATAATAGTCTCGTGATCATTGACGCCATCGCAGGTTTCATCCATATCCATAGCCCATCGACGGAGGTAGTAGGGCGCCCATCTGAAAAATTCAAATGATAGTGCAGCTTCAAAGTCTTCTGTATCCTCGCCCAGCCAAACAATTGTACACATTGATTTTGCATAGATGTATGGCATGAGCGGAATCTGTTGCGTCTTTTCTACGAGATTGCTTTGGTCAATGCAGATTGCATCGATCCACATCCTTCTCGATATATCCGGCAACCGCAAGTGGAATAGAGCTGAATGGAGATTGCTCGAAACACCGATGCTTTGATCTCCAATTTTCACTGAATGCTTCTGTTGAGAGTTTCCCCAAGTATAGGAAAGACTTTCGAATGTCCGTTCGGCCTTGTCAAGTTGGTAATGGCAAAGACCGATCTCTAGTGCATCGTCTTTGACACCAGGTTGGATCTCTAAGATTCGAATTTCTGCTGGCCGATCTCCGTTTCGCAAAGGTGAGTAGGCAAACGTGCTATCTGCCATAGCCAGGACGTAGTGGGTTCCGGAACGTCAGGAGTGAATACTAGTGAACGTCAATATCGAATCGCATATGGAAAACTGGCTGCAAACCTACATAGCATGTGTTACACCGAGTGTTTTTGTGTTGCTGTGATGGATTAAGACACCCTGGTACGAGCTGCTGCGCAGGCAGCAAAGCTAGAGAACACGTAGCAGACAGAATATATTCTCGAAAGCTTCTGGAATTCTTGACAGTGTGCTTTGATTATGTGGTTGGGAGAACACCATCACTGCTCTCGGGATTGGATTACCATACAAGGATGCGCAAGTTGACAGATTTTCGGCAAGATTTCTCAGCGTTTGGTGTAGCCGTCTGAAGTAACGTGCTCGTGGTGGGCTTACGGCGGACTGTGGTATTGCATGTTTGGTAAACGGCACTTTGGACAGATGGTAAGATGAGATACAGTTTACTATTCAATACAGCTATTCCGAGAATATTATGCCCCTGATTGAGAAGCGTATGTGACATCCCATTACAACGGGCTTCTATCTACACACGGACGGACCTTACTGTTATACAACTCCAATTAATGAAGCAGGAGAATTTTTCTTTCTCCTCTTCGTTCGCCTTCTCCACGACGATGTTCCTCTCACACCGCGGCCATGCCCTTTTCACTTGAAATGCGCAAGAACAAAGAGATCAAGATAAAGACATTCATCATGAAATCATTTCCAAGAGAAGATATTTTGGACCCCATCTCTTGAACAGAATAATGATGATCAAGAAATGAAACTGAGAACATATCATCAGAAACCTACTAACAAAAAGACCAAAAATTGATTTCATAACCTTCCATCAGCCTGCCCGAGAGAGGAGAGATTTATTAACACAAAAGCCGACCGTCATCAAAAGTAGAAATAAAAAAACCACAAACAAGATATCCTCGTCCCGCGCCCGCTTCCAATTTCAATCCGTACTCCACAAGCTGATATACACGCGGTTTGCTAAACCGATAGAAGAACGACTCGTATTTAACCGGAAGCAGCGCTGCGCTCTTCACCAGCACCATTGTTGTCGAATGCGCTCTTTGGTCGGGCGAGGACCTCGATGGACCCTGTATGATATTAGTACTTGCCTTGCTCAGTTTAATTGAATAGAAAAGAGAACATACGCTGAACCAGATTCAATCTCTGACGAATCTTCCCCTCATCATCATAAGTGCCCAACTGCGCCTCAGCATCCAAATGGATCAGAGTCCTAATATCCCTAAATTAGCCCCATTCTCACCCTACCCGACACCACCACCAACAACTAAACTCACCCTTTTGGCAATCCCAAGACAAAGTCCCGCGCAGCACCCTCTGGCTGGAAATTGGCCACTCTCCACCACGAAGTTTGCTTATTGTCTTTTGGTCCAAAGTCAGACGCGACAGTATATCTAACCATCGTATTTCCAGTGCTAGTATCGACGAGTTCTGGTTGGGCGGCCAGACGGCCGATGACTTGGATCTTTGCGTATTGGGAGCGGGAGGTTGTGGAGAAGGCGCGCGCGTTGGCGACGGCGGGGCGAAACATTGTGCGGAGAGACATTGTGATGGGCGCGTAGGTTGGGGGAGTTGTTTAGTGATGGGTGTGGGTTGTCGGAGAGTTGTTGGTGTTGGTGTATTGGAGATGCGATCGCGAGGTGGACGCGTGAAATTGAAATTGAGAGGGGAGATTAGAGGACGACCAATCAGAACCTTTCGAGGATATTTCCACTTTGGGCAAGGGTCTAACAGTCGGGGTGACGCGACTTGTGGGACTACTCTTTCACAATCTTATATATTTCCAAGTCTTCTGTTGTAGTTGTCTATGAAGAGTTGATAAGAGTATAGAATCTAGACACCAAAATGAAGTTCGGAATTAGATCTGAAAGAGGTAAATTTCTAGAGCTTCGTCCATAACCTTACCCACAGCTCAACTTGAATCCCAAGGTCGACATTTGAATTTGATCAACAGACTACGAAAGAAATCAAGAGCAGAGGAAAAGGTCTCCCAGTTCTTCTATCAAAGCCTTTTCTTTCGGCTTCATTTGCTCTCGTGTGTAACGATTCCTCATTATTCCAAATGTTCACGCACTTTTTCGAACAGCCTTCGAATCAAATTGCCAGGAATATATCGACACTGATGTGTGTTTGAGTACAATCTATTAATACTCGTTGATCTTCTTCAATGGAGAAGCGAAATGCTTCGTGCTGCTTTGAGAACACGTGAGCTTTGACCTGTACTCCATTTATGAAAAGACCATTGGAAGAACTTTCAATAAACGCCCATGGAGAAAAAATAAGTTTGTTCAGAACAGATATCTTCAGTACTGATATGAAAGAGATGGTGGCGAACGAAGCTCAAGAAGTCACGAGCGGGATGAAAGCCTTCAAAATCCCCGGCTAGAAGAATACCGGCCTCTCCACAACCTCCTTTCTTCGCACGCTACACCCCCGCAATATACGCAAAGGTGGATCTTACGACACGTTACGAATCGCTGGACTTGAACAGCCTCGAGATACTGACACAGTTTTTAGACAACTCATTGCTGATTGGTGCTACTCGACGCCCGGGAGATCATTTCCGATTCTCCGCAATCCAGATCAATCTGCATGATTATTCTCTGGGACTGGCGGCTCCATCATGAGTCGTTCCCGAGCTTCCCCAGGCTCTTTCATGATTCGAAGCAATACCGGAGGCGCCTCTGCAAGTGTTTCCCGACTTAACATCCCCACATGTCTGGTCCTCTCATGATTCGTGGTAACCTGGCATGGATAGTAGATTTCCGAGTATATAGCTAGTGACAGGTTCTGTACATTTTTTCTAAAATCCACCTTTCCTGTCTCACATATCTCTTTGTACTTTTCATCTTCTTTGTATCACAATGGCAGACTTCCTCATACCAAATCACACTGCGCCAACAAGCAATGTCAAGAGACGGCTTGCTGGGCCAATCCATGCTGAACGACATGTCAAAGTCATTTGTATCGGAGCTGGCGCCTCTGGCCTTTTGATGTCCTATAAACTACAAAAGCATTTTTCTAATTACTCTCTCACTGTCTATGAAAAGAACTCAGAAGTGTCGGGCACGTGGTACGAAAACAAATATCCTGGGTATGTTGATCCGAGATTCGCTGAGCAAATTCATGCTGATTAGCTGGCAGATGCGCTTGCGATGTCCCTGCACATAACTACACCTGGTCGTTCGAGCCAAAACTCGATTGGTCAGGCGTTTATGCAGGAAGCAAAGAGATCTTCAACTACTTCGACGGATTTGCAAACAGACATGGATTGAAGAGCTTCATCAAGACTGAACATCAAGTTGCTGGAGCTTACTGGAACCATGAGAAGGGTGGATATGATGTCAAGATCAAGGACCTCAAGACCAACACTGAAATCACCGATCATTGCGATGTCCTCATCAATGCCAGTGGGATCTTGAATAACTGGAGATGGCCGGCCATTCCTGGACTCCAAAAGTTCAAAGGCACATTATTGCACACTGCCAACTGGGACGATCAAGTCAACCTGGAAGGAAAGCACGTGGGTTTGATCGGCAACGGGTGAGCTTCTCTCTTATCAAGAGATTTAAAATTTCAACTAACAAACTTGAAGCTCCTCAGGTATCCAAGTCCTACCAAACATTCAACCGCGAGTCGAAAAAGTCACCACATTCATCCGTGAACCAACATGGGTATCTCCCGTCCAAGGTTTGGAACAACACGTATTCACTGAGCATGAGAAGTACGAGTTTGCAACTAAACCCGGTGTCCTCCTTGACTACCGCAAGAACGTCGAACGTGGCCTCAACGGCCAATTCGGTATCTTCCTCAAGGACACAAAGACCAACACCGACACCCACGGCTACATGAAAAAGCAAATGCAAGAAAAGCTCCAGAACGAATTCCTCGAGGAGAAGCTTATTCCCAACTGGTCTGTCGGATGCAGAAGGCTGACGCCAGGTGTTGGATACCTTGAGTCCCTCAGCAAGCCCAACGTCGAAGTCGTCTATGGCGAGATCAACGAGGTTACTGAACGTGGTTGCTTGTGTGACGATGGAAAAGAGTACCCCATCGATGTCCTCATCTGCGCAACCGGTTTCGACACAGGCTTCAAACCACGCTTCCCCATCGTCGGACCCAATGGACGAAATCTCCAAGACGTCTGGGCAGGAACAGCAGAATCATACCTAGGTGTCGCTGCTGCCAACTTCCCCAACTACCTCATTTTCCTCGGACCAAACTGTCCCATCGGCAACGGACCAGTTCTTTGCGCTATCGGTACGTCTCCTGCCTTCTTCTCACCTCAAAAATGGACATGAAGCTAATTGTTACAAACAGAATGTCAAGCAGACTACATGTGCAAATTAATAGATCGCTACCAAACACACAACATCAAATCCTTCTCGCCCAAACAAGAAGCCGTCGACGACTTCATCGCCCACAAAGATTTCTTCATGCAGCGCACCGTCTGGAACGACCCCTGCCGCTCCTGGTACAAAGCCGCCGGCCCGGACGGAAAAGTAACCGCACTCTGGCCCGGCTCTACATTACACTACATGGAGGCGATGGAAGAGTTGAGGCTGGAGGACTGGAATGTAGAGTATGAGGGCAACCGATTTGCTTATTTGGGCAATGGCTATTCGCAGTGTGAGATTGATGAGACGGCGGATTGGGGTTATTATATTAGGGATCGGGATGATGGCGCGCCGCTTAGTTTGGGGGTGAGGAGGAAGATTTTGACGAAGAGTGGCACGGTTAGTAATGCGGGAGCTATAAACTTTAGTGGAATGAAGGCTGAGGAGGATGTTGGCGGTGTTGAGGCGAAGCTTTGAATAGTTTTGAAGCTTGGTTTTGTATTTATTTTGGAAACCCTTTGAGAGCATGGGCGTTTGGGACGATTATGTAGCGAAACAAGGAAAACTTGCAAACTTTCTTCGCTCTTCGGTAGATTGCTATGCTTTCTCATTATTGAATCCTTCCCAATTAGGAATTCTCCATCACCCGAACGTTCCAATCAGGCATACTTTTAAATTCTAAGCCATAGCCTTGAACAGTAATGAACGCCTTTTATGGGGAAGAGGACGAAAACAATTGCAATGAAGAAGTGAAGAGAGAGCAAGAAAGGACGTTCTTAGATAGACCTAACTCTCGATGCTAGAGCAATCACGAGATGACGCAATAATATATAGGCTAGAGCGTGATGGTATCGCCTGCTACGGGTCAGCTTTATTATATGAATGTATAAGCGTTACATACGGGTAGGGTAGATGGGTGATATATCTGGGTGATGATAGAAGGGAAATGTAATGGAGTCTTACGCTATCAGGTAGAAGTAAAGCCGCGATTTGCCTCTTTATATAGTATCTGCACGACGAAGAAAACGAGTCTGTGATCTGGAAAATGAGAATCGTGACGTGACGTATAGAAAGGTAACGATGAGAGAACGTAATAAGTAGGGAACGGGATGACATCCCATGCTATTCGGGGAAAATCGAGGCCGATGATAACCCTGTAAATTACTACAGTGTCGTGGAAAAGAAGTAACTAGAGCCGCTAATTTTGCGGACGTCTACTCTTGATTAAGAGTTCTAAATTTGAGATTGAGCTTTGTGAATTCCTGGAAGTGGTTGTTTTACATTGATAGCTTTCCGAATGAAAAGCTGGAAGTTTTTTGCTCCCTCAATAATTTTCTTAGCCCCGGAATCAAATTAGGAGGGTTCAAATTAGGAGGGTTCAAGGGCCCCGAATAAGGAGGTTTATTAGTACGGCACGATCTGACTTTGAGAGATGGATGGTTTGCTTTTAGATACTAGCTAATTGATAAAAGAGCTATTTGTTCCTCGCGGGGTTGAAAGATAGACAATGAGAGGCGTCGGCACTCATCAAGCAGTCCAAAATGGAAATGATGCTTTGAGGTTAAGTAGCGCGTACGAAATTTCAGCCGGCTAAATTGATTTCTCGCTGGGCATGCTAGAATTCTTGAGTACTGGCAATGATTTCGCTAGGCACGGGGACGAAACGGAAGGGCTCAAAGATCCCGACCTTTTTTATTTCCCTAGTTTGTTGGCCACAGAAAAGAATTGGGAAGATTCGAAGATCCCAACCGCTTATACGACGGACTAGAATGTCACTAAATGTCGTAGTATCCCCTATTCATGTGGTCTTACACGAGGATCTAGGCACAATAACCACTAGACAAGGTTAGCATTTCCCCAAAACTCTGCCTATGAGAGCAAAACTCACCCATCGACAATCAACCCCTGTCCACACATAAAACTGCTCATCGGACTCGCCAAAAATGCAATACTGTCCGCAATCTCCTCCATCTCTCCAAACCTCGCCATGGGCACTCTCTCCAACTCTCCTTTCATCACTCCACTCAGCGTAGCCGATTTCAGCAATGGCGTTCCAACGTAGCCTGGACATATGGCGTTTATGCGGATATGTTGAGGAGCGTAGAAGATGGCATCTGTTTTTGTGAGACCCATTACGCCGTGCTTTGATGCTGTGTAAGCTGTCGCAGGTGTCGCGGGGGCAGAGGCTGTGGTTCCTAGCATGGATGCTACGTTGACTATTGTTCCCCGACCTTCGCGGAGGGAGAGAACGCTTTTGGGTGGTTAGCTCTTACCAATGATCAAGAAAATGAAAATCGGACATACTCTTGCTTTAACATCTGTCTCAATTGAGCTCTTTGGCACAACCATACTCCCTATATCTACATTAGCATGACCGCACGTACTATTGAAAGCGGTTCTCAACAACCTACATTCAAATTAATATCCATCAACCTCTGCCACTCCCCCAGCTCCACCTCCGTCGTCTGCTTAGGTGGCCCTCCAATCCCCGCATTATTGACCGCAAAATCCAACCTCCCAAACCTCTCCACCGTCTGCTTAATACTCCTATCTACATCCTCCTCTTTACTCGTATCCATCTGTATAGCCTCAATCTCAACATCAGAGTAATCCTTCTTCAACTGCGCCACCGTCGTTTCCAAATTCTCTGGTTTGATATCCGTGAGTGCCATTTTCTTGACACCGTAGCGAGCAAAGGCGTAGGCAGTGTACTGGCCTATTCCTGAACCGGCGCCAGTAATGTAGGCTGTTCCGCGAAGTATTGAGGCGGCCATGTTGACAGAATTTGCGGTCGAATTTACAGTTTTGAGTGATAGCCAGCGATTTGATTTCGAAGATGGGGCAGTAAATTAAAAGGAAGCTCAATCCATCAGCTCCAGCATGTATAAGAATCCACGACAGTATTTACGACGCGTCCCATCGCGATATTCGGGCCGAAAGGGCCCCGGACACTCAGAGGCTTGTGTGTTCCTGAATCCGTCCGATCCGGCGGAAAAGCTCTCCCACATGATGGGAATGGAAAGCTAAGAACGCGGGGTGGGCGCGAGGTGTGGAGTCTGGGGTTTTGAGGGGTCCATGCAAACGATTCATGATTGCCCACTTGGTGACGAAACATGACTTGGGTAGGATTGGGAGCTCGCCAGGATCTTCTTTATCCGAAGGATACACACTTCCGAGTCTAACATCTGCACCGCCCATATAATGGATATCTGGAACTTGTTAAGGCTATTTGTGCCAGCGGACGAAAATATAGGGAAGCTTGGGATCTGGAATCGGTGAAGAGGGGCCTAGATTTATGAAGCTACTGAGGTTGAGTGATATTATTTACACGACATTGAACTACGATTCGCGAAAGCAAATTCAATGGACTCTCCATGCCTGAGCTGTGTGCTAAATCTAGTATCATCTCCTTCCCTACATACACCGCCGGCCCGAGTAGAAAATATGCGAGATGTCTACGCGAGAAGCACGTGTGCAAGGGGTAGATAATATAAGTCTCAAAAGTCCGTCCAAGCGCCATGCTATATATCTAGGATGAAGCACATATTCCGTAGCACCAATTGGACCCAATCAAAACCAATTGAATTATACAACTGACGAGGACCATAACAGAACACACGAAGAAAGCAATATCGATTTTTAATCTTTCGACTTGTTTAGCTCAACAGCCAACGCTGCAGCCTTTTCTGCCTGCAGCCTCTTCTTTCGTTCCTGAAGCTCCAATTGTTGGTGACGCCTTCGCTCGGCAAGTGCTTTAGCACCTCCGAGTTTGGAGGGGCCGATAAATGGTTTCGCGTCGATGAGAGATGGGTCAGGTGTGGTCCGCGGGGTTGCATTTGTAAGGGAACCTGTGGCGGAGGAGCGTGAGACGCTCGGTTCGCGACTTGAAGAGATGGAGACGACCCTTGATTGCACCGTTACTTGTGCCGAAGGTTCACGATCTGAGGTAACTGGTGTTGCTCTGTTTGCCTCAGTCTCTGGAATTGCATCTTTTGCTATTGGCGGTGGCAGTTTCGGTGTCGGTACTGAGGAATTTGAAGGCTGCGAAACTTGACCGATTTCCTTCGGTGTGGACAGGGGTGGTTGTGACGGTTTTTCAGCGTTACCACCACTGACTTGTTTTGAATTACTTGAGATGGCATGGTCAAGTACTTGGGGAGCTTGATCAGTCTCGTGAGCCGTTAGATCCGACGGGTGTGAAGTGATATTCTTGGCTGAAAGCTCGTTGTTGGCTTTGTGGGCTCCAAAATTTGGATCCCGCAAAGGCGGAGAAGGCGACTTTGTAGACGGTGTGGAAGATGGTATCAGGTCCTTAGGCGGACGGCCGCCCAACCTGGAAATTCTCCGTGGTGGACTGGGGGTGCTAGAGTGCTGTGGCGGAGCCTGATTTGGCCTTTGTTGCGACAATAGAGAAGGAGTATTCATCTCTGAAGGAGTCTGATGAGATGTTGTAATTCGTGTTGATATACCGCCTGGAATACTCTTCCGTCCACGTCCCCGAATAGCGTAGGCTTGTTCTCTTAGAGGCCCCGAATCGGGGGTCTCTGAATATTTGCGAGGGCGACCCCGTTTCCTGGGCGATAGTCCTTCAGGAGTAACTGATTTTGGAGGGTATTTGCGAGGCCTTCCCCGACCACTATATGGTGGGAGAGTTGGTGCTTCTGCTTCCCCAAGGGTTGGGCTATGGTTTATAGGAGTGACGGGCTTACTTGCGGACTGCGAAAGGAGCCTGGTTTTGGTGGGAGAGCGAGATTTGCGGCCTCGCTCAGCATCTGCGGCCGAATTTACACCATCGGATTCATATAGACTTGGTGATGCTGCCGAACTTGATGGATATAGCACCATCTTTTTAGTATCAAGAGAGTAGAAGAGCGAAGGTTTGATAGCTGGGATTTGACTAGTTCCGAACAGGATGTTCAAACCTCCCGGTGAAGAAGGCGCCAATTTCTTAGGGCTAGGGGCTAGTACAGAAGCGATGAGCGTACTCAAAGCTAACCCTTTTGGCTTTGCGATGGCAGACGCTGGGACAGTCGTTGGTGACTCCGAACGATGAGGGACAAAGTCAGATTTCGTCTTGAATGTCGATCGAACCAGCCGGCGCGGCGCTGGTTCGATTGAAATGCTCTTTTCAGCTTCTTGGGTCGGGGTCGCATCCTTTTGTATCGCTTTCTCAGACGCCTCAGCCTCCCGCTCGTCCTCTGATCCATCAGATCCTAGCACCGAGTCGGGAGAAGCGGCACGTAAGGAGACATGAGGTGATTGTATTAGTGCAGGAGACACAGGCGTTGGTAAATGTACCCGTTTCTTCGCAGGATCCAGAGGATGTGGAGAGCCTTTCCGTTTGAGAGCTGAAAATTCATTGGGCGATGAGATGAAGGTGGCCGAGGAGGCTCGAGATCCACTGGGATGTTCGATCTCTCCTGCGAAAGATTGATGTTGTGTCGTTAATCGTTTCTGGTCTTCGTTATTCAGGGCGTTCTTTGGCGTTCCCAGCTGTGCAGCAGAAGTGACATTCAAAGCCTCGCCTTGATTGACAAATTTCTCAAACCCCTGGATCCAGTCCCACGCGTGTTGCCAATTCTGGCGAGTCTGGAGGATTCCATGATGCTGAGTGACATTGTGAAGCGACTTTCTTAGCGACCCGATGAAGCGAATGAATACCCAAGGCTTGATCGTTTTGTAATACTTGAAAGTCAGGGCAGCGATTGCAACCATCTCCATTGAGCTAAATGGTGTCTCAGGGAACGAGCGAAACTCTTCTGGATGCATCGTGACCAGCATATTGAAGAATTTCAATGTCTCTGTGACCGTTTCAAGGGTTGAGGCATCCGCATGTCTGACAAAGCCGTTGAGAGCCGTGTCAGAAACTCTAAGCGCTGGTTGCCTCTTTTCCAACAAGGCCTTTTGCACCTCAAGAATCTGTGAAGAGCATTTCATCAGGTTCTGGAATCCTTTCGATCTTGTCGAGTCGGCAAGTTCAGAAATGGACTGGAGATCGGTTCCCAACATTTTTGCAAAGTTCTTCACTAGATCCTCCGAGAAAACCATAGTAGCTCGCAGCTTTTCTCCAGGCGTGAGAGTGCTTCCTAAATGCACCCGAGCGCGAAGCTCTATTGCTTCCGCCCCATTGAGATCCTCGAACTCATGACAAATAAAGTGCTTGCCTGTGAAGTCTTCTTTAACATCATCAGGGAGGTACCGCCTTCCATCGACATTTTGCGCTTCTGATCCTTTGTTGAGTCGCGAACAATAGTACCATTTTCGGCGGCGGTGATCATGGCAAGGAATGTCACCTTCCATGAAAGCTTTGATGGAGAATAAGCGTTTCAACCCATCAATACAGATACGTTTGTACTGAATGGAACCATCTGGACCTCGGACCTGCTTTTGGTTGAAATAAATGGGCGGAAAATCGTACTTCTGAGACAGAGAGTCAATGATACCAATCAAGTCGTCGGTTCCTTCGTAACGTCTTGGCCGGTGCTCGCTCGAGTCGAGATCGAGGTATGGGGTATTCATGAGACTTCTCAGCTCTTTCAAGGTCCTTTTTATGACAACGGGAGATGGTAACGGCGGACTTGGTTTGAAAAAGAGGTCGTCATCTTCATCGGATTCGCTCACGAACTCTGGCTCGGACTCGTCCAATACGTTATGTTGGGGTTGGTCGGTCTGTTGGTCATTCGGTCCGACCATCTGTGCATCTGGTTCCTCCATCAGACGAGCCCCATCATTTAGAAAGACATCAGAGACGCCAGAGCTCATGTTCGACACCCCCCAGAGATCATTGCATTGCTGAGCTTGGAGTTGCGATCCTTGCAATTTGAAGTAACGTGACCGGTGAAGTAGAGATGGTAAAATGAGCGTGGGATCTGTCTCTGCAGAATGAAGGACCTTTCAGCTGCAGTGAGATGGTCTGTAAGCACTCTTTGCTGTTCTTGTGGTTGAGTAGGAGCCTGAGTGTTTCGGTGGTGAACGACTCGTTTCGAAGTCGCGATTTTCGGGTGAAATCTACCCCAAGCATACACCCAGATAGATTAGCTTAGGCTTGGCACATTACATCAGCAGAATCTTGCTCGGCTCAACGTCGGCTCAGCTTCACTCAGCTTTGCACTGCCACTGCTCATGCCGGATCATGCCTTGCTCACGCTCGATCAAGCTCGCTCAGGCTTAGCAATGATCAAAATTTTGGTGCCTCAGGCTGCTCATGCTTTACTCCATGAGGTTGAAATGGCTGAACAAGAGGAGAGGTTTATTGAATCAATCCCATGTGCCAAGAAAATTTGGGGACAAGAGGCCCTGAAAATATGATACTTTCAAAGAATTTTAACGGCAAAATCTCCTCCCTCGCGGATAAGGCCCTTGGAAATGGGCTTCTTGCCTAGGTCATGTACATGAACCCTTGCCACCTCAACTACAGTAGATCGCATCGCTTGATCGCTATCAAGAGTACAAGTATATATATCTCGAAAGTATTCTGGGAACGAGTCGAATGCAACAACGGGCGCAGGAGTAGCCAAGGTACCAAGTTGGCTCCCCGTGGTTAGGAGCGACTGTTTTCATTGGAATGACATCGGCAATCTTACTGGTCTCACAAAATATCAGGTAAGTCTATCTGATGTACCAACTAATTACACGATGTACACTTCGGAAATGTTACTTCCTTTCCGATACTTTTAAGGCTCAATTGAAAGCAATATTGGCGATTCATGAGAGCGATAAGCTTCTAGCCATATATTCGTGTCGGAGCTCCGTCCGAGAACTCCGAGACATAGGTCGATTGCGATTGTCTGGTCTGGAAATAACAAGCTATGAGTATCTGGCTAACGCTTAAGAGTTCCCCAAATTACCGCTGTACAGTGCAGTAAGCATCAATGACCCGGCCTATTACGATCTCAACATTACCATCTCGAACAGCACCAATATCACCACGGACGACACTAGACACTGTTTACTCGTGATGGAGTTCGCCAAATGAGGCGGCTGAGATTATAATATCCTACCAAGAAGACTCGATCCAGTATCTCCTCCACCCGCCTTTCGTATCCGCCTCCTTGAACTTCTCAATACCGCCCATTACCCCATCTCCATTAACCTCCCAGTCTCCATTCTCAACCATACTCCGCCAATTCTCAAACAACTTCACAAGCCTCTGCGCTCTCCACTTCTCTCCGCCAAAGGGCTGATAGCCATGCTGGTACAGTTCTTCCCGTCCTTCGAAATGTGACCTATCACTCTTCTGTACAAATCCATGGCTTCCCACCTCAAACGGCAGGAGAAACCGGAATCCATCCTCCGAATTATCATAGTTGTGTCTGTTGATTGATTCACTGTATAGACCAGTTGGAATATCCTTCGTTGAATCGTCGTTATTTGGGTTGTTATATGGCTCGCAGAAGGGATTTCTCTCCCAATGTTCCGGACCCAGTGGATATGTTTCTGAAGTGTCCGCTCTGAAGAGAAGAACCGGGGGGACGGGTATAGCGGACTCGTCGTCATTGATAACAGTTGTCAAGGGCTGTTGGAAAGCAAAATCGTCAGGGAGAAAAAGTCCCGGTGCGATATATTTAAAATTCGGTTTTCGCGCCTTCGTCAAGAAATCACGAGCAAAACAGGATTCTGGAATTGATGTCGAGTCTAGAGTTGAGGCTGAGACGAGATGATTATCGGACTGAGCCAGAATGATTTGTGATCCATGGGGACTTTGCAGTGGCATACGGGCTTCAATTGCAGTGGCCAGTCGATCGAACGCAGCCACGGTGTCTTGAACTTGCTTTTCGCTGTATGAGTACCAAAGCCATTGTCCGATTTTCTCATTAGACAGCTCTATGTCTTTTTCCGCTGGAACCACCTTCCCAATCTCAATCATCTCGATCCAAGCACTTAGTACCGTTTCGAGCGGCTGCCACGGGGGAGGAGTACCATCTACATCCTCTGTTATATCACCATCTGAGACATCCATCTGGTATATGGCGAGATGGGTCTCTTGGTCATATCTGAGCTTTTGGTCAGCATTCGTATCAACTATTATATAGCGACATCAAACCTTAAGCCATCAGCTTTAGTCCCAATCACAGCGTTCTGGATGTACAAAGTCAGGTATCTATCATCAAACTCATCATGAAGATACCAAAGCCCCTCCGGCGGCATCAAACCAGTAACCCAGTAGTAGAATGACCCTTCTGTCGGACCATAAGCCTTTTCCAAGAACTTGACCAGAGTAGGATCGAGGCGACCCCTGACATTTCCAGCTTCTTGTCCGTATGCTTCGAACCAGGTCGCTTGCGGGAAGTCACCGAGCGACCTCCCACTGCCCATCCAGCCAATCTGCGCAATGTAATTATGAAGTTCTGCGCATCTTGTATAATCGAGACCGTTGGAAGTGCTGCTGGCTGGGTTCAAGGGCGTGACCAGCCATTGCGACACATCGAGATGTGCCATGGGAGAAAATTGCAGCACTGGCCTCAGAGTACAGGTGTGTATGAGTATTTACGAGAGGAAGTCGCCCGTGCAGGAATTAGATTGCGAGCTGCCGAAGGATCCAAATCCTGGATAGTGCACGTTCATCAACCATACATCATGCCTGAATAAATGACCACTATTAAGAGTCATGCATCCTAACCTCGCAAAAACCTAAGGCTGAACCAAAAAATGAGTCTCTGCTCAATGACATGATTGAACTTTGCCACGATATCCTTTTGTATTAACAAGTCGGCTAAACGAGCTAAAGGCGCCTTTGATAAAATCATATCGTGAAATTGTGTGCTAATTACGAGAGCAATCTCCACTGTAACAGTTCTTTCCTAGGCAATAATCATTTGTACTTCTACAATATCCAGTGGTTGAACAGCACTTCCCAAATTGAGTTCCTGTGCAGATTTTGTTTCCAGCAAAATTGGGACCGCACTCGCCATTGATTGAAAGCCCTCGGATATCAGGATCGCATTGTCCCGAGTGGCTACAAAGCTGATTAGTATCTTCTAAATTTAATAAGAGGATTCTGGGGTCTGAAAACGGAGCCCCGCTGTGCATGCGCATACCATTTTCCTGGCCCACAAAAATCCTTTCCGTTCCCACAGTATCCATATACTATTTTGCAGTCAGGATATAAATTGAGATTGGCATGCACAAGAATTGGCACTTACTACTACAACAGGATCCGAAATTTGAACCTGGGCATATCGAACCACCGAATGTTGGACCACATGTCCCGTCCGTGGTCACTGTAGAGCCAGGGGTTTTGCAGCCAGTTTGAGAGCACTTCCCATCTGGCGAGAAGCATCTTAAACTAGCTTGAGCAATCTTGATCGGCAAAATAGGAACATGGACTTACGAGCCGAAGGTCGTGCCTTCACAAGATATTCCTGGACTACATGAGCCGTCCATCGATTTACGAGTTGGTATGACTGGCGCAACACAGACTGAATAAGCTAGCCACAGATTTTTGCAATCGCTAGTGAGCTATGAATTGTATTGTCGCAATTCTTGAAGTGTGATGCCAAACCGAATTGCAACGGCATAACAATTAACACCAGCCACGACAAGATAATAGGCACCACAGTTTGGAATTGACCCATCTTGTGTTGGAGCCGAGGGCTTGGCCGTTGAAAAATAGTTTGTCGTTCCTGTAGGGGCATTGATCGATGCAGAAGGCTTGACGTAAACGCCTCCGGGTGCTCTGTGAGAAATCAATATCTCGCCATAACGTGACTTGAGGAATACGATTACCGCGTACACACGCGCTGGCCCATGGCTATGCCATCGCAACTTCCTTGGATATGGGGGTTCCAATTAAGCAGCTGATGTTGATCTACTTTGTTATCAGGAGTGGAGTATCTCACTGCCAATTCGGCGCTATTGATGTTAACGAGGACCTACGGTGAGAGAACCTGTGATTCATACCGACTCAGTTGATCCCAGACCACTTCCATCTCACAAGGTGGGGGAAAACATATGATCTCATTGAATGCGCAATTGTAATCACCCGTGGCAATTCTGATACCTCCCGTGAACATATTGTATCTGAAAAGCAATAAATCGTTAATACTGATTAGGATTGCTTTTTGTTAAATGGTCATACTTATCAGACAGATCATTACAAATTAGCAATGTCGGTAAAGGGGCAAGTGTTCGGCCTGTACACGTAGTCGCGGCCTGAGATAATGTTTTCGTTGTCACTTGGGTAGCAGTAGAGGTGATATATAAAGTAGACGAAGACGTAACATATGGAAGAGAGGTTGAACACTTTTTCGGTAAAGTCGCAAATTGGTCGATCAAGTAATTGGTAAAGTCGGCTTTTACGAGCCAAGGATCTAGAAGCCTTTGACGGAGAAGATTTAGAAAGCACTTGCTGCAGTACTGAGATGACGGTAATAATCGAAAATGGCGGCCTTGGACCGTCAACTTACTAGCGAGCTATCGTATAGACGGGTCATCTCTCGCATACTCGGATACGTCGTCGATGGAAAGGGTTGCATTTTTACAGAGATCAGGGACTGGATCGCTAGCACAAACAGTTGGACCCCAACGAAGGTAATCACTACCGGCCCAGTGCTGCGATTTAAAAAACCACCAGTCATTAATATTAGATTCATAAGCAATACAACCCTCTGCGGCTGCTTCTCTCACAAACCTGTCTTTCATACAAGCAAGGTCGTAGTTGTAGGTGAATTGGAGTGCAAGAAACTTAGCCTGAACTCGAATACCACCTTGCATGGCGACACTATTTTCCTGCACAACCAGACTCAACAGCTACTAGCCAGGATTTGAGCGATTTCTCGTAGTTTGAAGAGCAAAGATCTGTCAGATTGTTCATGTACCAATCTTCATAGTTTCAGCGAGAGGGTGAGTCAGGAGACAAATACTTGGAGGGTGATACTAACAATCTGACAGATCTTTGCACTTCAAACTGCGAGAAATCGCTGTCGTAGCTTCATGACAGGCAACGGTCGAATTCCTATGGATAGTCAGAAACCTTTCTCTCGCGTGTTTGGGGTGAACAAACAATGCTGAAATGCAACGGTCAAAGATATCGTAGAAGTCTCGTAGGTAGGCACGATCATAAAATTTCCATAGCTCAAACGAAGTGGCTCTAGGCAGAACAGCTAGAGTCTTTATCAGCAAGTAGCCAGGTAGCTTCATCGTCTGCAAGAACAAATAATAGAAGAGTGTAGGTCAGACCCACGAAAAGGGAATGATGAGACACCTACTGTGGGAGCCGTAATACCCCCTAAGGCATCACAAACAATGCCTGGTAGAGGGAGGCTCGCAAAAAGGAAGTTCACAATGGGAAACCCTACTGAGAGCCCTCCTTAGGGGCCTACTACGTGATCTACAAAGCGTGAAGGGATGTATGCTGTAATGGGGCCTATAGACCTACCGCTAAGTCCTAACTCTCGCCCTTGACCTAAACCTACGTTAGGAAGAAGGTACGATACGACAGGAGTTCCTAAGCGAAAGGAGTAAGCGTACTATGAGGAACGAAACTGTGTTGTACTGAGAAAACCCCGCGTAACAATTGGGGCCTTAAATCAAACCCCCTCTTTATGCTGCTCAGGGATGAAATCAGGCATAATCAGAGGAGCTCAGGCTTAAATCAAGCACAATCACGCTGGCTCACATTGGCTCTGGGCGAGGTCAGGAGTGCTCAGCCACAGCTCAAGCTGCTTACTCATAGCTTACGTAGCATCCCTGTGTAACTCAAGGTCAAATCCGGAAAAAGCTTTATGTGAAGGTAGATTTCACTCCATAATCAACTGCGATTTCTTTTTTGGTTGTGGCGTTCTTCAAGGGGCCCTATTCGTTGGGAAGGTTCAATAGCTTCCCCGCTCGGAGTGTATTCTTGAACTCTGATATCAATCCCATCTACTCCGTAGCAGTGTTGACGTATTAACAGAAAGCTTCACATTTCTCTCAATTCACTGCAATTGACTATTGAATCCACCAGCATGCCCTCAGCACTCATTCTGATCGCAGATGGCACCGAAGAGATTGAGTTTGTAACGCCTTATGATGGTATGAGCCTCTACTGCTTTGCTTTCATCTGAAGTGACAATCTATTATGCTCCTGTTCCCTATCCCCTCTGCCGTCTATCAACGGCAAAGTCCCACTAATGACAGTATCCACATAGTCCTCATCCGAGCTGGCTTCCAAGTCACGTCTGTCGGCATCAACCTCAAGAATCAATACGCGACGTGCACGCGCAACATCAAGATAGTCCCTGATACCACCGATCTTCCCTCAGAGCCCACAACCGATATCCTCATCCTTCCTGGCGGCGGCCCTGGTGCTGCAACATTCGCCTCCTCCCACCCTGTCCAACACCTCGTCCGAGCCTATCGTGATGCTGGCAAACATACCGCCTTCATCTGCGCTGGCACAACTGCTCTAGTAGCCTCTGTGAAGGGTGTTGGCAAGACGGAGGGCTTGGAGAGTGCCAAGATGGTGCGTGTAACTAGTCATCCGAGCGTGAAGAAAGAGATTGAGGATGCTGGTTGGGAATATGCAGATGAAAGTGAGAGGGTTGTTATCAGTGGGAAGGTGATAACATCTAGAGGACCGGGCACAGCAATGGGGTTCGCCTTGACTATCGTGGAGGTTTTGGCTGGAAAAGAGAAGAGACGAGAGGTTGCTGGTCCCATGCTGTCCCCTGATGTCCTCAAAGGATGATGATAAATTGGACGAGTCTTAGAACTGAAGGGCATTGTTTATGAAGACCATGATTAATGACATCAAGACCAAAAACGTATGTGTGATGAGCAAAATCCGGTCAACCAGAAAGTGACCCTACAACACTTTTTACTAAGTTCAAAGTGTCTCGAAAACTTAACCACGTTCTGCACCTAACACTCGCGCGCTCACAACATCGACAGCTTCCCGAATTGGCGAGAATCAATACGCGATGGAGTATGCCAAAGCAACCTTTTCAGCGGCTTACTTGAGCTAACCCTACGATCATTTCGAATTCCCGAAACGAAGGACCTGTTCTAGACGTCACTAAGCCTCTGATTTCAGCCAAGCACAAACGCCAAAACGACTACGACCTCGAAAGCACTCCCAAGAGGCGAAACAAAGCGGAGACCAGGCAAACACCAACCCTCCTCACCATGCGGCGAGAGATTCGTGAGCTGATTCTCGCTCACACATTCTTCGACGAAGCGGGTAGGAAAGATGTGATATTGAACATCAATCTCTCAAGCCTCAAATTGATTCTTATGGCTACAGGACCTCTTTCTCTGCCCCATACTTGCGCCTGGGCGTCTACGTTGGCATCAATACACCCTCTCATCAGTCTTGACTTAAACTATGTTCTGAAAGTGCAGATTGGAAATATGGAGCAAGCCTTCAAGTGGAAGATGGCCACATGCCTTGGACCATCCAAAAGCTGGCAAGCTATGGTTAATTTGATGGATGCTCTCACGTTACAACTATCAATGAAAGGACGGCAATGAGGATGATGATCAAGAACGCAATCAATTCTCATACAGCACAGTGGGTTCGTAACTCCAACTGTCTGCAGCAGACAAGGGCTGAACAGGCGGAACTCTTCTTTACAGCTGGCTTTAGAGGAGCATTGGGATGAGTAGTGCGTTCAGAAAGGAACTTTGAAGAAGGGGATGGCATAGAAGAGAACAGTGTACAGCCATGTGGAGAACCAAACTGTGTGATATACCCTTGATGCTAAAGCGATCTTTTATCACCGTGTAACGTAATCTGTATATGATTTATGCTTATGTTGAACTCTGCCTACCGCTAACAATATAGTCCTTCTTCATCAATAAGTACAAAGCTGAAAAGTCGCAGCTTCTTGGTATGTTCGGCCAATTACTTTTATGACTTTACACTGAATTCCATCCTAGGTTTGACGAGAAATCACATGATGGCCTCAAAGTCACTCAAGCGCAAACGCGAGTGCGACAACGAGCCCGAAGTCAACAAGCGCCTCGAGGAAAAAATCAAAATCACTGAAAACTACGAGAACCTCGGAAAAATCACCAATGAAAACTCAATTATCAGCTGCCTAATTTGCGCACAATTCCATGCGAGATCTGCCAGAAGATCCTCTCGGAAGGGTTCTCTGATTCGTACGACGGTGATTTGAGTTTCACTATCAATGCTCTATGTCTTCGCTCTGTGATTGGATGTGTTGGTATTTCGGAAGACTTCATTGCAGCTCCGCACATCTATAAGGTGGCCCGCAAATTGAATCGTCTTCACAGCATCATCCTCATGGAATTAACGTTTGTCTTGAAGCAGCAACTCTCTGCACTGGAGCAAGAGTTCAAGTGGGTCGAAACGTCCACATCACGGGCAAGACAGCAAAGGAGGAGCGGTGGGACGATTGTATCCGTCTCGTGTCCTGGTATGCCAGCACTGAGGATAAAAGTGAGATGTGGGATACCGTGATGGCGACTGTCAACCCTGAATGCTGGAATCCGGACACAGTTTACTGTAAATTCTGGGAGCGTTTCGCAATCAAGTTCTTTGGAGCACAATGATGAAACTGGCAGGACAAGACATGGGCTGCAGCGAGATGGATCACGAAAGTGACGACAGAAAAGCGAAGCCTTGGGAAGACATGCTAATGCTAAGTAATCACCGTTTACTTTTCCATCTTCGATCCACGCGGGTGCTTCGGCTTAATTCTTTAAAAAATATTCTACCAAGCGTTGTCTTTTCACGGGAATTGGCTATCTGACCAGCAGTGGGCCAGCAGCTTGGACATCATCAAGTGCGAAGGAGTCGCGGAGATTTCGAGGAAGTGAGGTTACTGTGCCAAATGCGATGAAAAGTCTAGCAACCATACCTCGCTGCGTGTCGTCATGTGAACACCAATCATCTAGTAACCACTATATAGTAATTCCCTTCCCTACACCCGTCCTCCGCCATCTACCATTGCCTCTCAACATGGAGGAATGGTATGTATGTCGTTTTGCTTCATTATGATTACCCATCAGCTGACACTATTATTCTGGGCCCGTTCTTCATAGTGTCCAGCACTCGATCAGCAACCAGCAGGTTTCTTGAAACTGCCTCTCGAGCTTCGTCAACAAACAGTATTCGATTCGTTCGCCGGCGCCTATGACAGCGACGTTGAACTCAATATTCTTCTCAAGCAGTTGGACCCTTTGGTCCACAACCGGACATACAAGCGACCAGTAGTGATAGCAAATATGTGCAAATTGGCCGCAGACCTCAGGTTGCGTAGAGAGCTCCATGGAATAGAGCTAGGGTCAGGACGGCACTTGGTTTCAGATGGAGCCTTGGAGTTCAAGTTTGGGCACCTGGGTGGGAATGGGGCATTGTACATCAGTATGGTTCACGGCTTGTACCTTGTGTTCCAACGTAACTACGAGCAACCACGATTCGTAAAGTTCTTGATTCTGAAGGCCCCACGATGGTAGTCTTCTTTACTCAGCGGTTAGTATGATTCAGTCCTAATTCTTCATACCAAATACGTCATAGTAGCCCTTGTAAGAGACTTTTAAACAATTCCTACATCCGACCAACGTGACTTTCTCCACACTGTCCAACTACTTCGACATCTCCAAACTTCGCGAAGAATGGTAAAACAGGCAAGTAGAGCTCCCTCGACCTATTTATCACATTCAGCTCGAATAACTCCTTTTCTTAGAGCCACCCATCCACGAAGTCACCGCGTTGTCCAGTACGAGAGCGACCGGCAAGCTTCCTCACGCTACCACGCGAAATTCGTGAAAATATACTCCTTCTCTCACTCAACCAAGCATGCGATGATGACTTGCAATTCAATATCCTGCTCATACGATTCGCCGGAGCCGTATCAACCGGACCGGCAAAACATCCACTCGTCTCCGCACCAAACATCATGAAGCGCGCCCTCGTCTTGAGCGCTGTGGGTGACTTGGTCAACGATGAACTTGCGTACGTTATCGAAATTTGTGTTCGCCAGTTCGAAAATTCGGTGGCTTGCGGTGATCTTGGAGGAGATCCTGTTGAGAGTGCTTTGGAGGGTATACGCTGGTGGGACATGGTTTTCAAGGCAAGATTGGGGCACGACTACATGTTCAGCACACAGCACCAACAGTACATCCGAGCGAAGAAATTACAGATGATGGCGGCAGTTGGAATTGATCCTCTATCTTGAAAGGTAGCGACTGGATGGAGGCACTTAAAATAGCATTCGAGGTGGTTACTTATGAGGCATAGAGCAATTTGATGAGCTGGATGGTGTTAGAAGGCAATGAACTGATACAGTGAGGTCGAAGAAGCAAACACTGTTGTGCTTGAAAATATTTCAGTCCCGTGAAGGCGTCAACACGTCAATGCCATCGGTTCACGCGATTTAAGTTATTGACCGAATTTGAAATTCCGTCTTCATCCACAACACCACAAATCTCAAAAACAAAAGACTTAGACTCACCAACAAACGTCGCTCATCACATCAAGGCCACCCCCTCAAAATACCTCTGGGCTTCGCTTCCCTCTCACTCGAACTCCACCAACAGATCTTACGACACTCCTTCGACGAACCGTAAGACCAAGACATCAGGATCAACAACAACCTCTCGCTCTTACGATACGTGGCCCATGATTATGAGGAGGAGAAACCTACCTCCAAATATTCACGCATGGGCCTATAATTTAAGACCCACACACACCATGATCGGTGAGGACCTAGGCTATATGCTGCAACAAGGAATTCGAGGGCAAAGGGGCAGCTAGCGAGTGGGAGCGGTTTGAACAAGCGATGGAGAACAACAACCGACGACGCTGGACTCAATCGTATCAGCCTGGCGATTATGCTTGGTTGCCGATGAAAGAGCATTGATTTGATGCTGGGCTTAAGACCTGGGAACGAGATGGTGCGCCATCAGAGAAGGGGAAAATACTGATCAGGAACGGTATCGGATAGCTGGCAAAGGGTGGACGAAGCGTGGGGAGACATTATCGGAAAGGATCGGAGAGAAGTGCGTGGAAAACTTATTCGATATCGGGGTCAGCGCGGTGATAGCAAAGAGGACACTGGTTGAATCTGGTGGCATCAACATAGAAAAAGTTCGAATTCCATTGTTCAGATCAACATAGAAAGTAACTCACGAAGACTAAAACTCCCTTTTCCATTCCGGCCCATTGGGTATCAATTCGAACTTCGTAATCACAACTCATCACTGCTTTCGTCCTCATCTTTGACCTCTTTATCGTTGTTTTCCTCATCCTTGTCCGCGTCCTTAGACTCAGTCATTGGCCTTGGCGTCGCCGCCATCGCTATAGCTGTGGAGTGTAACCTATCCGCCTTCGCCTCTTCCTCATTCTCCTTAGCAGCCTCCCCAATCAACTGTGCCCTCCTCCCGGCGTAAAACTTATCAAGACACTCTCTCCTCTCCTCCTGCGTCCATCCTTCAACCACAAGCGCAAACTCAGTAGCATCAGCGAATCCAAAAGTCCTCGCCATCTCACAAAATTGTCTCTTCCTCACCACTTCCGGAGGTCGAAACCTCCACTGTATACCTCCTTCCTCCAATTTCATGTTCCCCTGGTCCTGGGTACCGAAGATGGGCATGTCATTTCCTTCGATTGTGTTCGTGTTTTCAGCTGCTCTACGTGAGAGCTTTGCTTCAGTCTTGCTGGTGCCGATTACCTCTGAGTTTTCGTGGGTGTACTCGACACCGGCATTGGAAAGGATAGCCATGACAGGATCTGTCTTCACTTTCGGTGCGGCTTTCTTGGCTGCCTTGGGCTTCTCTTCTCCGCCATTGGTGATAAGTGCCGCCAGTTGGCTCATCGCAGCGGTTTCTCCTTCTTCGTCTCTCAAAGGGTCATCATCATCGGCACTGTTCTGTGACATGTCGATGTCTGTAACCATGACGCCTAACCTGCTCTCTGCAACATTGGTCTTGTTGACGATTTCCTGGAGCACAACCCCCTCGCCCTGGTATGCGAACAGATTTGCCAATCCGAATATCTCACCCTTCTTCTCTTTCGTATCTTGGACACCTTTGAAGTAGCGTCGTTCAGAGCTGGCGGTGTAGCCAATGTTTGCTTGTTGCTGCTTGTAGATCTGGCGAGCATACACAATTTCTTCAATGGTGCCTGCACTGACCAAACGAAAGACTTCCACATCGCGAAGTTGTCCGATTCGATAGGCTCTGTCCTGTGCCTGTAGGTCATACGAAGGGTTCCAGTTGGGATCAACGACGACCACCTTGTTCGCGGAGGTAATATTGAGACCCACACCACCGGCTTTCGTACTGATCAGGAACACAAACTGTGCTGGACTTGCATTGAAGTCATCCACTACCCTTGCTCGCTCTGGCAGTGTGAGTGAGCCGTCGAGATAGGACACGTTGTAGCTCGTTGTCGAGGTGAATAGGATCTGGAGCATTTTGAGCAGTCTCACACTGTGGCTGAATATGAGAACCTTGTCTCCATTCGTATGCCAAAATTGCAGCAATTTCTTCAAAATCTTCCACTTGCCGCAGAACTCCTGATTAGCGAAGTTCAGAATACTATCCCGCTCGCGCCACAGATCTTTCCATGCATCAGGAAGAGCAATTTGCAAATGTTGTAGGTCTTTGTTCTGTTTCTCTTGATCATCTTGTCCTGATGGGATAAGTTGTGCTAAATGGTTCGCTAACTTCTGTAGGATGACAATGGCTGGGAAGACGTAGTGTTGCCACTTGCCATGACCTGGGATCTCAGCGAAGCAGCACCAACCGCGTTTCTTGCCTGACGCGCAAGGGCACATATCAGCAGAGCTGCGAATATAGTCAATGATTTCTGAATCGATGTAGTTGGCGTAGGCTTCAGCTTGAGTTTCTGTGAGCGGACAGAATACCACTCGATCACTCTTCTTCGGAAGCTGATCAGCGATCAGACTCTTCATACGTCGAAGGAAGAACGGCGGGAGCAGATTCTTCACGAGTTTTTGTGCGGTTCGCCTGGCTAGACCAAGCTGATATGGCGTGGCATCGTGAGCTTGTCCAATTTTCAATGGCTTGCTGATAGATGACTGCCAGCTTGCAAGGGAGCCAAAGCGTCCGGGGTTTGTCCAATTTAGTAATGTCCACAGTTCGTCGTAGTTGTTCTGTATCGCCGTGCCAGTTAGACCGATTCTGCATAGCGCATTGATGTCATTCATAGCATGCGTGATTTCAGACTGCCGTCCTTTGATCTGATGGCATTCATCTGCAACTACACAGTCCCAGTCGATTGTATTGATGGCACTGGCGTTGATCCGGTAGGTCGTGTATGGCACAATCATAATCTCCAATCGACCTGTTGTGGCAGCCCGCAAAGCTTCTTCCTTGTCAGCAACTGTTCCGTGATAAACATATACAGTCCACCATCCCCAACGGTCCAGCTCTGCCTTCCAATTTTCCATCAAACCGCTCGGACACACAATGAGCACTTTTGGATACCAACGATTATCGTCTTTCCGTCTCATCTTGCGCATTCGTTTTCGATCTCTTGCATCTCCAGTTTTGCCAAATGCTGCAGTGAGAAAGGAGATGACCTGAATGGTCTTGCCGAGACCCATGTCGTCGCCCAAGATCCCGCCTCGTTGCCAAACGAACAGCTCATGGAGAAACTCTGCGCCTTCTATCTGGTAATCTCGCAGCCACTGGGCAATGGGAGCAGGTATCGTGCCTCCTGAATACTGAAGCTGTTTGTCTTCGTAGGGTGCACATGGCTTCAAACGAGGCAATTGTGGCTTCTCCTTGATCTCACTCAAGTTATCATCATCGGAGAAGTAGACATCTTCGTAGGATGGTGGAAGTTTTAGTCCAGCTTCTCCAAGTTTCTCCTGGATTCTCGCAAACTTGTCCTTCCTATTCTTGATGTAATCAGGGACATGTTCATCATCCAGTCGGTTGTTGAGCCCATCATCCACAACCTTTTCGTCCCATTTTGCACGCTTTTTTCCATCGCTCTTTGCTGTAGGCTTCACCCGTCTTCCAACCATAGTCGATGTTTGGTCTGCTTTGCGATCTTTGACTCTTTTAGTTTCCGCGGCAGCACGTTTCCGCTTATTCGATTTGCGGTTCTTAAAAGACGTATAGGCTGCTTCTGAGTCCTCGTCCGAGAACAAGTCGACCTTCTCAGCATCAGAGAGTACGCTGAATGCGTGTTGCTTCCACTTTTCTTTCTTTGGTGCTTCATCTCCCGAACGTGCAGTATCGGATGATTCATTATCAGTCTCAGATGCCTGTGATCCGATCACATCTATATCTCGTATGAGATTGTACAAGAGAAAAGGAGTAATATAAGCTTACCTTTGATATACTTGTCGGTATTTCCCGCGTCGACCTCCTTCGTCACTACATTGATGATGTCCAACTCACTATCGCTCATGTCGTCGCCTTCCATGCCATCAATCTTTTCGATGATTGTCTCTCGTCTTGGACGTTCATATTGCGGACGCGTGTATGTTTTTGTGCGTGATTGTATTGTACGCGACATTGTTGGTGGGAGCCTGCTGGAGGAAGCGAGAGATTGCGATGAAGATACGCCACGCTCTCACGTAAACCCGTGACAAAGAGAGAAATTTGAAGACAGACTAAGTTGTCTTTCAAGTAACAACACCAGCAAGACGATTTTATAGCCCCTCGGGAAATTATAAAATTTACTAAGCCTCCTACAGAGAGATGTCCACTGCAAAAACGAACAAAACACCCCTATATCAATATAAAAAGCGTGACCCCAAAAATTCTTGCCCAATCGAACTGAAGCTCCAAATATTTCTCCAATCTTCAATTCCAATTTCAACCCCTCCTCCCAATCCCCCCACCAAAATGCCTCTCGACACATCCTCCTACTCCCTCGCCCTCCTCCGCCTCGACGGCCGCCGCTGGAACGAACTCCGCCGTATCAATGCCCAAATCTCCACCCAAGCCGCCGCAGACGGCTCCTCCTACCTAGAAATGGGAAACACAAAAGTAATATGCACAGTGTCCGGTCCCGCAGAAGGGAGACGCGTAGGCGGTGGTTCAGGAGGCGGAGAAGCGAGTATACAGGTTGAGATATCGATTGCCGGTTTCTCGGGCGTGGAGAGAAAGAAGAGAAGTCGGACGGATAAGTATGTTATACTACCCTTTCCATACATACAACTGCTGATTGTTTTTTTGATAGACGGATCTCAGAACTCTCCCATACCCTCACACAAGCATTATCAAGCACCCTACACCTTCAACACTACCCCTCAAGCACAATATCCCTCTCCCTCCACGTTCTCTCCCTCGACGGCTCCCTCCTCTCCGCCCTAATCAACGCCTCAACCCTCGCCCTAATAGACGCCGGTATCCCAATGTCCGACTACCTAACCTCCTGCACCGCCGGCCTAACATCCTCAACGACAAATTCCACACCCGCAGTAAAAGCACAATCAGCGATCCCCGGTTTGAATAATCTAGGTTCAGATGGAGATGTAGATGATCCATTACTGGATTTGAATGGGTTGGAGGAACAGGAGCTACCATATTTGACTGTTGCAACGTTGGGGGAGGGGGAGAAGGTCGTTGTTTGCGTTTTGGAGACGAGGGTGCAGATGGGGAAGCTGGAGGAGATGTTGGCCGTGGGCGTTAGTGGATGTAAGAGGGTGAGGGGAATATTAGATGAGGTTGTGAGAGCGCAGGGAAAGAGAATGGTGGAAGGTGGTTGAAATTATGGTGTATGATGGGAGAAGATTATCTCTCGCACGATTTTGAAACGCCTTTTAAGCTCTGTTCTTATTCCAAAATCGATGAGCAGAGTAGGCTTCACGGACTAGCTGACTTCGCCTAGTCTTCTGCTATGGATAGCATGAAGTCTTCCTGCAGCGGTCGAAAAGACTAGAGGCAGTCTACGCACCGCCAACACCTATAGCGGATTATGGAAAGTACCAAACCGTCAGCGATGACAGAGTAGAGCATCGAATATCACAGCAAAGATGCAAATCCAGATCAATGTTGCAAAACTCCCATCTATGTTCTCACAAACGTACCAGGAACTTCCGTAGCCTTAGGAATAACGTAGTGCCTCCATAAAAAGAGCATCCTCCAACGATTAGCATGAGCATATATGTAAAGCATCAGAATTTTTTCCACGTTACTAGGACAAAGCTTTGAAAAACATGCTTGATTCATGATGCTCTGCATATCTCTATTTCCACGACATCAAAAAGAATCAAATATCCATTTCAAAGTAAAGCCATTATGTAAAAGCCCACCCATCATCATCGTCATAAGAGTCCATTGAATGCCCATAGCCACCACCATGAAGCCCAGCCATTATCATAAATTCATCATCGCCATCATCCCATTTTGTGGCTCGGCCATGTCTCCGCACGAGAAAGAGCATGGCCCATTCTCGCATAATTAAACGCCAAAGTCAGTAAAGCATTCAGCGATTCCTTGATAATCGCGGTCCGTGATAAAGAGGCAGTAGCAGTCAGGTAAGCAAGAGCAGAGCTATAAACTGTAATATTAGGGGTTAGAAAGCAAAAAAGCAAAGGGTGAAATCTCCTCCATCGCTAGCCATTGCGAAAAGTGCCCGGCGCAATGGAGAACTCGAAAAAGTGTGGTGGGTGCCGTCGAAGGAAGTGAATTGGGGAATTGTGTGTTGTTCTTCTTTCGAAAGTTGAGTGTCACAGCTTATGGAAAGCCGTAGACGGAACGATCCCAATACCATCTCAAGCAGAAGATGGCAAAATGGTCAGTGCGGACCAACTGGCCTAGAGCAGTATGAATTGGAAAATACCAGTGCGTAGGACGGCTGAAGATGATTGCAGAGGTGATTTTGGACAGCCTGTTGATGAATATGTTGAAATCTTTCGCTCGTATAAGCGTCAACCGATTTCTTGAATTAACGAAAATGCATACCAGCTGCGAGGAGCTGATCGAACTCGGTGCGACGACAAGCAAGCAAGCTATTGGCGGCGTGAGCGGTTCCGGCTTCGGAGATGTGTTCGAGGAAGGTGACGTCCACGTTCTTTTGAGTTGGCGGATTGGTGCTGTCGTCGGTCCACTGCTTGGCCTCAAGGGCCAGGAACTCCATCAAGATCTTGCTCATAAGCATCTCGCTCTCGGTAGTGCGCTCGGTGTCGTACCAGTGGACGACAACATGGCGAAGCTCTGGAGCACCCTGGAAAAGTGAGATGGTCTTGGTGATGCGTTCGTTGAGGAAATGCTCGAAGGCCCAGCCATCCTCCAACTCTCTGTCTGGTCCTGGCTCTGTCTTTTCACGGAGCCACTCTGAGTCCCAGGTGAGTGTAATGTGGGCCTTGCGAATTCCCTCGACTGGAGAGAATGCATTGTTAATGAACTTTTCCAACGTCTCCTCAAAGAAGGATTGGTGACAGAAGTTCTTGGTGATGTCGATTTCCATGAGAGAAGTGGCGCGATGGTACTCAGTAGCCTCTTGGTTAATCTGCTTGTTGACCTGGAGGAGGCCAATTGGTGGAGGGCAGCCGCGAATCTTGATGGTCTTAAGCATGTGACGATACTTGGTCTGGCGACCGCAGGAGTGCTCGCGAGCTGGTGGAGGAGCGGGCAAGTTGTCTTCGTCTTCGTCTTCGGAAGACTCGTCGCCATCCTCCTCATCGCCCTCGCCCTCACCATCTTCGTCCTCGGCATCGTCTTCTGCCTCAGGGTCCTCATCGTTGTCGGTGACTGGAGCGGCAGGAGCTTGAGCGGTAGCTACAGCGGGGGTGTTGGAGACATCGACTGAGACTTCCTGCTCATCTTCCTCGGCATCAGAGTCTTCCATGGCGACATCCTCGTCCTCGTCTTGGGTCTCTAGCTCCGCAGTGTCATCATCTCCTTCTCCTTCCTGCTCTCCGCTCTCGTCTTCGTCGTGGGCGGCAGCCTGAGCGACGGGAGCTGTTGGTGGGGCTACTGGCTGTGGTGGGCCGACATTCGGGTCAGTCTTCTCGAGGTACTCCTTCAGAATGAGCTTTGGCCTGCGGCGCTGGCTGGCGAAGCCGTAGATCTTATGACGGATTTCGAGTGGGAGTGTGAGGAAGAAGCATGGTCCAACTTCGTTTTGTGCCATGGTTGTTGATTGTGTGGTAGTAGGTATCGTAGTTGTAGGTGGGAGAGGATATGGGCAGATAGTTTTGTGTAGAGTTGGTGCAGCCTTGTGTTGTGTTGAGGTGGGTTAGTTATGTAGGCGGGGTGGGTATTGAGCCGGTGTTGTAGCTATCGTGAACTTTTCGAAGCAGAAATGACGCGCGGTTGGGTCCTGTGATCAGTTATAATACAAAAGGAAATCCGGGTCACTGAAAGACAAATGGTCGTGTCAACCTTGGGAGGCAGATACGAACTTGTGTGCAGATGCAGCCTGGTCCTACAACATGCATATCCATCATTGGTGGCCTTACGCTTCTTACTTCTCTTATCGCGTCAGTTGTCTCCATCATGAAGAGGCATACATACAATGAACTGACTTGATTGTCGATATAGACTGTAGTTGAAGGTGAGAAGAAGATGCACTCTCGTCCGTAGATCGCCGTAAAGGGGATCGCTCCAAGGGCCCCACCAAGTTTTAGGAGCATCCAGCCGCCATCTCTCTTTCAACCACCTACCAAACTTCGAAGTCTCGGCTTTCTTCATTCTCATCTTCTTGTGATGGTCCCTTCTTACTGCCAAACCATCTGGAAAAGTGAGACGAGAAGGACTCTGTTCAAACAAACGAAACTGATCGTCTAAGCGTGATCTCTGATTGGTTATCTGAAAGAGCTTAAAGGATGAAGAAAAAGAAGAATCCAACGGTTAGCAGAATCATCACTCACAAGACAACCGGACCGCAGTCTTGGGAAACTCGAGCGTGATGTCAATTGAGCAGCGGATTATACTTTAGTGAACTTCTTACAGATTTTGACGACATCAGCTCATCCTCCTTGTCTTGAGCCGAATACGGATGTACTGTATAGAATTTCTCCATCGCCGGATCATGTTTGCTAAGCGATCAAGCACTTCCTCCGGAGAAATTTCACCAGCCAAAACCACCAAATGTTTCTTCTTTCCCCATACTATCCCGGCAACCTCGGATTATAGACCGAGCCTAGTTATCTCAAACAAACGCCCTCCTTCTCCTTCTCTTTTGTGCATTAAATACAGCCTTCAGAAAGCCCGGCCCAGGTAACTCCACCATCAAGAAGAAACGGTTTGTTTCGATCATGGCATTGGACTGGAAAAACGTGATGAATTAGTCCTGGAATTGATTTCAAGATCGAGACTATTCGGCTTTCTTCCGCTGTCATTCAATGCTTCCCGGGCCTTCGTCGAGGTCTACCCCTGTTCTTGTTCACTGATTCGTCCTTCCTACTATATTTGTCTTCGTTGCATCTCAAAACACGCCCCGCGCAAGAGATCGTGATCCTCACGACCAGGGAGCCTATTCGGCCCTCGAAGCGAATTTCATGGAGAGGCGGCGAAGTTCGCGCCGTGCTAAGATGTAGACGGAAATTAATGTGCCTATCATGGAGAGATTATAGGCATTTCCTCCCCATTATAGATAGTCGTTCAGGTGTAGTGCAGACTGTTCCCTTCAAGTCATTCAATACCATTTTGCTATGATGTTTTCTGGGATCTTTCTGTTCGCGTCTGTAGTCGCTGCGGCTGCTACGCCTCAGCCCTCTAACCAAGAATCTGCTGCCGCAGTGAAAAACTTCATGTTCTTTGGTATCAATGAGAGCGGTCCTGAATTTGGAGAGAAGAATTTCACAGGTGTCAAGAATAAACAAGTCAGTTCCACTTCGACGATGACCAAGGATGATTCTAACAACTCACAGTATGTATGGCCTGAGCTTAGTACTACCGACGCCTTTATTGGCAAAGGGATGAACACATTCCGGATCAACATCCTCGCTGAGCGTGGAGTGGTGGGCAAAGATCAAAAAGGACCATTCGCTGAAGCATACATCAAAGACTTGAAAACAGTAAGCACGTCTAAATACCACGTCGAACTGCTTCTCATAATATAGACCGTGAAACACTACACCGACAAAGGCCAATATGCCATGATCTGCCCACACAACTACGGCCGCTGGTACGGCGAAATTATCACAGACGTCGATGCCTTCCAAGGCTACTGGAAAAATCTAGCCTCCCTCTTCAAAGACAACGACAAAGTCGTATTTGACACAAACAACGAGTGTAAGTACCACACCCACCTCCACCCTTTCCCTACTAACCTCAACAACAAAACCAGTCCACGACATGGACCAAGCCCTCGTAGTAAAACTAAACCAAGCCGCCATAAACGGCATCCGCGCCGCAGGAGCAACAACGCAATACATAACAGTCGAAGGGAATTCCTGGACCGGAGCATGGACCTGGACCACCTCCGGTAACGGCGCAACCATGGGCTCCCTAACCGACCCCTCCAACAAACTAATCTACCAGATGCACCAATACCTCGACTTCGATGGCTCAGGATCCCACAATTCCTGCGTAAACGCCACTATTGGCGTTGATCGTCTTAAAAATGCGACGGCGTGGTTGAAGAAGAATAAGAAGGTGGGGTTGATTGGGGAATTTGCGGGCGGTGATAATGAAGTTTGTAAGAAGGCGGTTGAGGGGATGATGCAGTTTATGGTCGCTAATAAGGATGTTTGGGTTGGCGCTGTTTGGTGGGCTGCGGGGCCTTGGTGGGGGACCTACATGTTTGATATGGAGCCGAATAAGGGGATTGCGTGGAAGGCTTATGTGGATTTGATTGGAAAGTATGCTTAGGGTGTTTTTGTAAGTCTATTTGAATTTGGCAATATTATTGATTGAGATATTTCTCACATTGCTCTACTAGTTTTGTATCGGCATCGATTTCGTTCTAACAAGAATTCGTGCAGTTGTAGAAGAGCAGGAAACGGCGAATTGGGTGCTGTGGTTATGGTCTGCTGAACATTATTAAATTGTTCTCGATTGCGTGGTCTGAAATAAGTTGATGGTGGTGAGGAATGGTCTTGTCAGGTTGCAAAGATCAAGAACTGATATATGATGTCTTATGGAATTTAGAATTTGAAGGGGAGCGTGAAATGGGCGTGGGAATGATTGAAGTGGTATTTTGATGACTGGGTTGGTGACCGGCGGCTGGTATGGTTCGTAGAACTGGCTTCAAAAGTATGTGAGAGGAAGTATGTCTTGAGTATGAGAGGAGATGCTGACAGGGAGCGTGTATAGATTACCTAACGTACCTTTCGGACGGAATATCTCACACTCGTGAATTTCTCCAAGAGTAGTCACTATTTCTATACCTAACAGTTCCAGGCCTTATAGTCTCGTAGCTTGATGCAAGATCCGGCCGATTGCAATCTTCATGACTCTACCTCGGAGCTGATCGTCCGCTTATATTTGCGGCCGTCATGCACTCTGGAAGTGGTGGGTACCGGCTCATCACCACCTTCTGTAACTCGTATAATGCGTTCTCGGCATTAAGGTCGTCCACAAATTTGCTCTACTCAAGTGGCCACTATATGAACGCTCCCCAGTGCCTTATCTTGCGCAGCTATGGACGTCTGTGTTCCTTCTTTGCAAACCAGGCATCAAACCCCTATCCGAATGTCTTCAAATATTCCTCGAGAGCATACAGCAAGTCGGCGCTGACGGTCTCGTGAACGGAGTTGAGGGTTGTTGCCCAAGCGTGGATGTGAGGTAAGCTGAGGGGTCGAGGAAACCTGTTAATTTTCTTGTTGTATTGACCATTACGAAGACAGGGCCCCGGGCTGCAAATCTCGCATTAGCTGGAGCGATATGGATACAAGGTGAGATTAGCAAGGTAGCCTACCTTGAGCCGCGAAATGGAGTTGATGGTGAACGGAGTGAAGGTGATCGAAAATTTGCGGCTTTTGGTAACAAGTTTGACTGATTACGATATATCGCAACAGCACGGCTTGGGAAATTTGAAAGAACGTAATTGGCTGTTTGCAGATGGACGATTTCCGTGTCTTCACAATTCCCAGCAGTTATTGAAGCATATTGGGCCGAAACATGTAAGAACAAAGAGAGAGTGGGTACACCGCAGTCATTGGGTATTGCTAATTCTGACAGTTTCTTGTTACTCCAACCTCCAAGAGATGACTCACCCATTTTACTTTTAAACCAGTGACTACACCATGATTGATATCAAAGCCTCGGTCTCCATATCCTAGTCTCCCTTGGCTCACTACCAAACGTCGTCATCGAGTTCGCCCACGCCGCCTGCTTCTTGATCCACAGTCGTCTCAAACCTCTCAATCTCGTTCTCAAACGCCTTGAGACACCGCTCGAGACCGTACTTCTAGTCTACGGCTACGGTTTTGTGAAATAAGCTCAACGTGCTCGCGCGTTCTGCAATTCGTAAAGCAGTCATTAGCCCGCGTACCATCAGAACATAGTCGAAGAGCTCAAGGTTCATGCATAATTTGATATCATACTGGAGCGCATCATTGAAGGACTCCAGAAAGATCTGTTAGCGAATCTCGCGTAGAAGCGAGATGAAGTTGGTAGGTTGTAATTTCTCTGGCGGAACACTTGGTGATTGTGTCGCGCTGAGTTTCCGTCGCTAATGAATGTCAGTGGCGGTAATAGAGGGTCTTGAACATGTTTCTCGGGTACTTTGTTTGACATGATCGCGCTGGTGGTGTTGTTACGAGACTGAGTGAAGAGGACGTCGGATTTCAAGAAGCAATTAGTACTCGAGTGTTGTTGACCTAGGTGACAGTCACCTGACAGGATTTCATATTGACTTTATACCCTTCTGATACGTGAGTCTGATCTTCTGTTAGGATGAACTTATTATTGCTAATCTAACGATGTATGTATTCAAGCTACCAAGACAGCTCAGCTTATGTCAGGCCTAACGATTTCTGCCTGCTAACGCCGCACCAAATATCTCCACATCTAATTGTTTCTCAACCCTATCAATCCAGGGGTGATTTATGAGCGCAAGTCGCCAAGAGCTTTCGCATGATCCTCCTATTCTCACCTCTCGAGCTTCCTCCGTCGTGGTACTCGAACGCTTCCTCCATCTCAATAACCTGCCTCATAGATGTCCAGCGTTGAAACTTGTCGCTCTTTTGAGCCCCATCGCTATTGCGTGCTAGGTCAAAAGTCATTTTCTTCAAAGCTTGTTTCAAAACAAAGCGAAGTTCGGCAATTGCAAAGCCACCGATGGAGCTAAGTGCAGTTGCCCAGACATGAATGTTCGGAGCAAAAACCATTATGTCTGCTGATGGGTCGAAGAGAACGTTGAGCCATATGATGTTTTCATTCCAGATATAGTCCTGGGCAATTGGTTCTTTGAACGTCTCGGCGAGGATCATCTGCCGTAGTTCGAGTGGAATATGGTAAAAGAATAGCGGCAGTATGGGTCGTTGACTGGATGAGGCTATGGTCGTGGTTTGTGTTTGCTCGGGGGCAATGTCATTTTCAGATGTCTTGTCAAGAATGTCTTTTCGTAATCTGAATGCAAGGGTGCAAAGCTTCGTGGGCAGATTCGGCGACCGCTTGGGTGAGTTCGCAGTTGTGGTCTTTGTTTGCTTACAAGTATGTTAGTCGAAGTTCTGAGAAGCAAAATCCGTCGACGAACCTTGTCCGTCATGATGGAAGCAATATTTGTCAATAATATGTTTTTGGAAGCTTGTTGATTGCAAGTGGCTTCCATTTTATGGACGAACTCTGCTAGTATGTGTACAATCAGTATGGAAGGCGTGAGGGACTACCATCAATTGTCCAAAGCTCTTGCCGAAAGGAAAAGTGTTCCGAATCCCCCTCAATCTTTCCTTCAAGATTCACCTCCATCCGCACTTAAAGATGAAATCCGACGCCAGTCCATGTCCTCCCTATAGCGTGCAGAGTGGCATTCATCCGAGCAGATAACGGCATCCACCATATCCTCCAACATAGCCGTTCTCCGATCTTTCTAGCAAGCCTCTTACAAAAAGCACCCTGTTGGTTGTAGACCTCCATGCTCATGCCCTGTGCAAAGAATGGAAGCATCAAGCCGCCCCTAAGCCCAAACAACGCATTGCCCCATACTCGATACTTTTTCAGATATGCGAGAGGGCGGGAAGTGTATTACATTTGATACTATTCCTGTTTTCATACATTTTACTTGTTTGGTCCGATTAAAATGTCCTTCATTATTTGGAAGACTTACAACGACAATGTCTGGATTTGGCAGCTTCTCCAGCTTGATTCTAGCATCATTAACTTGCCTAGGTTGTTTTCCCCCAAACAGGAGAAGAACTTTTGATCCCCTGTATGTTACGACCCCTTTCGAAAACTGAAGAGGAAACCCTTAAGATTTTTTATTAGGAACTACGTAGGAACTCATCGAAAATTGGGTCAAGAATCACATTTTGCACGCCGTACATTTCTCTTCTCAACTGTCTGATTGTAATTTATGCTTCCAACGATTTATATTATCCGAAGTCTAATCTAAGATTTGGGGCACGACGCTTCGTACAATGGTCTCCCTGGCGCCGGTGCCAGATTAGCCGGTGTCTTTGTGGGTGTGTTATCGTCAATCTTTCCACCGACTGCCCAGGCAGGACTACATCCGCATCCATTGTAGTGCAAAACTCCTCCAACTGTTTTGATTGAACCATCCGATTGCTTTATCTTACCAGCGTTGATATCGTGGTGGTGGTCCAGGTTTCTCAGTTCATTTGTAGAGTACGTGCAAGCTCCCTTGAGGTTTTCGTATTCTGACTTATGTCCGCTGAAGCCAGAACTTGGTGGTGCAGCCACGGCTATGGCTACCAAAGCGGAGAAAAGGATGACGAGTCTCATATTGTTGCGTAGTATTCTGATTGAATGAATGTAGTTGGATTGGTGATCTTGATATCTTGATTGAAAGAATGTAGTTGGATTGGTGATTTTGGTATTCTGATTGAACGAATGTAGTTGGATTGGTGATCTTGGTATTCGCGATGTGTTCCAGGAGTGTGGTGTGGACTGAAAACGCTGAAGGAGGGAAACAGTAGGAGGCATATATCATAACCAGCAGTATGTCATATGGAGAGATTGGAAGAAATCGAACACTCAAACTTTATGATAGGCTATGAAGGGTATATAGAACAAATCTATTATTTTATTAAAAAATTGGGTCTGCAGGGTGGTCACGATGAGAAACTTACAATGATGTATATTAAAATAGTTAATGGTGAATGGGGCATACATGCTTAATAATGTCCAATATATTCAAGCAAAGATGCGATTCGTCAATAAAATTCAGAGTGGTATATTCCAACAGGGCTGCCTGTACAGCACCGGGTGCCGGGTGTACACAGGATGCAAGTAAACCAGGTATTTGCTCTCTTTCGACTCTCGATGATCGGCACAGCCGAATAAAGAATCGAAATTGTTGATTGCCGAGTTACATTTGACGCCCGAGGAGCACCTATCTCGTTACCTACCTTGGAGAATTAACGGGGGAAAATGCTGGCTTCGCCGACATTCTTAGGGCTTAAATCGCCATCTCAGCCTCAAGACCATATGCGGCACAACTACATCATGGCAAAATAGATAAAGGGGCGAGGCATCGCTTAGGTTATGTTAAATATGTCAGAGAGGCTTGCGAGACTCATTTTATTTGATCCCAATCCTGCAGAGCAGAGCAGAAATGCCGAGGTAGCTTCCTAAGATAATGAGCAAAGCTGGCTGGATGAAATGAAAATGCAACGAATGACACAAAAGACAGGTATGCATGCTCAAAGCTAGAACGAGGCACTCGCAGCTATCAATTGTACCAGCTCACGCTCTGGTCAAATAGTACAAGTCCTGCTCAGCCACGGCTCGGGCTGCTCAATAATTGCTCACGCTACATTCCTGTTTATTTCATGTTCAAAAAGGGCCGCGTCGTTTCCGTGGGTTCATCTCCCATGGCTGGCTACTCATCAAACCCCGACAAAGAGTCGAGCTTTAGAGAGCTAAATCTTAACAACAGCCGCAGTTACTTTAATGCACAGATTCTTTCAGATATGAATAAGAACACAAGAAATTTCTAAAGAAATTCCTGTTCTGGGGCTTGAGCACTAGCTGATCTTATAACAAAACCTGATGTCTCAATACCTGTTGCATCTTCACACTTGAAAACTGGATAGCCGGTTTGTTGGATGGGATAGCCAGGTGGTTTCAGCAGCTATTTGATCCGGACAATCAATTGATTGGAACGGCTCGTTGTTCCGAACAGGCAGCTGATTCCAACTGCCCGTTGAAGCGTACAGCCTGTTGAAGTGGGTAGCCTGTTCAATCGGCCAGCCGAACTATTCGAGCATATTGTTAGTCTAGGCTATGATCCCACCCAACGAACAAGGTGTCTCAGAACCAGGATCACGAGGGGTCTGATCATGGCTTGCTTAATCTTGCTCAGGCTTGCTCGGCCACGCCTCAAGCTGCTTACTCATTGCTCCTGCATACTTCAATTTCAAATCCGGAAAGAGATTTTGTATGAGGGTAGATTTCATGCAATAATCTACAGCGGTTTAATGCCAAAACAAGGTCCAGGTAAGGACTTAATATTCAACTGTAAGCTCTCGCAATCAAAGAGATTCTTACAGGGTCTCATCGAGGGAAAGGGTAGAAACTGAATTACAGAAATTGAGTACTCTCAATGTATTGGAGTCAAGCAAGGCCCAAATCGTTGCCAGCTAGCTAGCGACTGAGAGGAGTATATCAGTCAAGTGCCTCCATATTAAATATGAACTGCGAGGAGTCGTCACCAATAGTCTCTCGGATCATCTGAACCATCGTGAATCGTCTCTAGTAGAGGGCCTCGTAATCCTCATTAGAATAGTGAGCCCAAGTGCAACCCCAACAACCAATCTCTGTCGCGAGAGCGCGCCACTTACAAAAATTCTCCCAGTCAGTTCTTTCAGTCGCCACCAGAGCACAGAAACTGCTTTCAAGATCGGCCAGGACCTTCTTGACGAAGAATTCCATATCTTCGCTGGTCGTATGGTGGATACAGCGGACTGATGTCTGATCGTGGATGTGGGGAAGGAAACGAAGGGATAGTCTTTTTCCTCCAAGATGCATCTCGAGAAGATCGACATTGCTACTGAGGTGGGCGTCTTGCCTGCAGGCATTGTCGAATAATTTGGAGAGTACCCTTTGGCGAATCTCTCGTGGTAAGGTGAGAAAATTTGCCGGTTCGGCGTTGTTTAGTCGTTTTGAGGGAGGCATTTTGTGGGCTTCTAGTTCATAAAGATATCAGTTGGTTCATGGATTTCAAGTAGGGTAATTTACCTTTCTTGCCCTTCAGTGATGTCGCGTTATGGTGTGGAGTAAGATGGAATTTCGCCGACGGAAAATAATTCGAGACATTGGCGCGACTTGTACGAGGATATTCATTCCAGACAATCTCTCCACTTCAGATTTCGGTGTCAGGTTTAAGTCATTCAATTCCAGCAAGATATATGAAATATTCTGGAGGTATGCCACCTCGTGACAGGATTAGCAAAACTTCGTTTCGTGGCAGGTAAACGGCGATTCCTGGTAATCATACTGCAAGGCCCTCTGTGACTGCTCGTAGCTGTGTAAACTCCTTCTACGATAGTTCGTCCTCTGTTATAATACAGATCTAATCCATCTTCATGACCAGGTTCCCTATCACCCATCGTCCTGTCAGAAGCTGTATCAACCGACCAGATGAGCTTGCCATAGATCAACTCTATCACATTCCTATCCCTCTCATGCCTAGTACTCATTCCCGCCCAATCTTTAGTCTTGAAGACTATCTGAACATATCCTGCCTCAATCAGACTTACGAGAAATTTGAACATCTGATCAGTATTCTTGGTCATCTCGTCTACTCCCAGTTGAACTTCCAACCACCAAGTTTCTCGGAAATTTTTCCCTTCTTCAAGATCCTGGTCGTGCGGAGGTAAGCAAGGTCTGTTTCCATGATCTCCAGTTGTGGTTTGAGCACGAAAACCATTCCTTCGCTGATCATTGAGTGTACCGAGTTGAATGTCATCGCCCAGGCCTGGATTCGAGGAGCTTTGGGAGGGACTTCTACGTCTGGACAGAACAAAGCAACGTGGAACATGGTGAGAAGAACATTGATTTCGGCGTCCTTGATGAGAGCGTCTTCGAAAGCGTGTGCAAGGACATCCTGTCGGAGTTCGCGTAGAATGTTGAGGAGAAATGGCGGGTCTGTTGGAGTTGAAGACATGCTGGTGGCGATGGTTGTAACTCTCGACGTTAGCTCAGTCATTCAGGGAATTTGTATGGAGAAATCTGCATACCTTGATGTTGATGGTGATTGAGTGTTGGCATCGGAAATCACCTCGTCGAGCATCTTTTGGCGGAGCTCGAGTGGACGAGAAAGAAGACGAATGGGTCCTTGTATAGCAGATTGTTTGGGCCTTGTGGTAGTAGCGATCGTTGCTTGCTGTGCTTGATTCGTTATCTCGATAGTAACCTTCAGGTGTGACATTAGCTATGATGCAAAGAGTATACACAACAGAGTACTGACATGTTGTTCCACAGGAGAGTGATGAAGGCTTATTGAAAAGTTACCCATGATGGCGACCGCTATCGCTTGAAGTTGTTTGTGATGGTTGAGTGAATAGTTATTTGTAGCAACGGAGTAAGAACCTGCACTTAATTAGGCTGTACACCAAGTTCCAGGTTACCTTCCGGGTATGGTACCACGCATAATATCGGCATAGAAAGGCTCCAACATCCATTTGTATTCGGTCTCGCAATCATGCCAGAGGGAGAAGGGAATATGGTCCTATTGGACACAAAGGTGATCTGGCTTATCGGCGGTAGCTCCTCGTGTTCTTTCTTCTGTATGAGGGTTCTCACAAAGCCCTCTATCCAGCTCCAAGACATCATTGATCATCAATCGATGACACGAAGTCCTGCTAGATTTCTGGCGAGTGTGCTATGTGAAATTGCATATCGTTTGTTCCCAATGAACGAAACTTCATAGCCTATCAACTTCGAAGATATCAGCAATGTTCTCCTTGATACAGACACGCAAATATCAGAATGATTTGGTAGGATGGGAGCGACGTTCCAACTGAATTGATGCCTGAAAACCTACCTTCGTAGCAAACGACCTATGAGAACAAAATCTCAATTCAAGCTAATATTACGATCTTGAAGGCAGGCTCTTAGTCAAAGTTGAGGAGGCGAAGGCCAAAAGCAATTCGTTCAAGAAAAGCACAGCCCAGGGTGGCTTGCTCAGCCCTTCCAGAGGGAAACATTAAAAGTGAAGGAAAGATCCAAACAACTGAACTGCATCATCTCGTCAGAATCACTATGCCGAACTCATCCGCCCCAGAGGTAGAACGAGTGCAGACCATATACAAGATCAGTCTGCACAATCCGTCGTTTTCGAAGTCAAGTACACCACTTGACCCCACCGACCTGATCATCACAATCTGCACCTGCGAACTCAAGAACACAAAATGCTCGCCGTTTCTCAAGCTCATGGCCCAACTACGGGATAGTTTAGCATCTTACCTCTCCAATTCGCCTACCATCCAGTCAGTCACTTTCTTCTACTGCGACAACTCAGAACCATCAAGCACAAGTCATTTTCCACATTCTGTCATGCCAAATGGCAAAAGGTCACCGGATTGGCAGTTCCCAAGCAGTTTCAGAGGTGCCTTCGAGCAAGACGCAAGATACTTTGGTCCTTGGCTACCTGAGGACCTTCTAATATTAGAGGGTTTGAAAGTGTGGAAGCTAAATCGGTACAATGGAAGGGGGATTGTGGACTGGAGTCGAACCTCGTAGATGTCAAGGAGGTGCGGCCTGCAGGGAAATGTGTTTCCGAGCTTGAGGATGATATTTTGAAGGAGCTGGCGCTCAGTAGCAGGTGATGGAAATCTATATTTGTCGATCCAGATCACGAGTGCCTAAATTGTTTTTAAGCATTTTGGTTCGAAGGAGAGTTTAATGAACAGCCCATGATGGGCAGAAGACGAAGTTCTAGTAAAAAATCATCACAGGTAGTTGAGATTGTACTCGGCTTTCACTAAGAGATGCCTCAAGCAATGAGGGGAGCTGGCATCTCATGCGACTTGCCAATCTCTTTTTTCGGCAATCTCGAACTAGGCACACCAACCTCCCTCTTTATCAACATTGTCACCATCACTTTCGCCCACGATTATGCCGAACAAAGGGCCGCGCCTCAACCACACAAAATCACGGAAGGGCTGCTCGAGATGCAAAGCACGGAAAGTAAAATGTGATGAGTCCAAACCCTCGTGCAACAACTGCTCACGACACGAACTGCCCTGCCACTATCCTGGACAGGTTGAAGCCAGGGGGAGCAGAGATTTGTCGTCTCAAACAACCCAGCAAGATGTTCAAATTGAGGACATGCTACAGCCTGACGAACGCCGACTGCTGGAACTTCAATTGCTCCATCACTTTGTATCTATTGTGAGCTTCACGTTTCCATCCTCCAATTTGCACGCGGCTCGGGATCTTTGGACTATCTATGCCGTAAATCTATCATTCAAACAGCCCGTACTGCTGAATGCCATATTCGCCATCACCACTCTTCACCTCCTCAACGGCGCTTCGATAGCTTCCAGGTTCTTCGCGGAGGATGCGGATCAGAGAGCCATCGCACGGCTCATGACCATCCAAACTCGTCTCCAATGCGAAGTGCCGCTGGCGATGTTGCATTCCGTATATCTTTCTCTGGCTATCAGGCAGCAGCGAGATGCTGTCATTTCTCAAAAGATTGACGATTCCGACCTCACCAACGCAGTATTTTTATCAACTGTATTGATGTCCTACCAGGCTCTCAGCGTTGCTTCTCAGGGCGTTGATGAAACTTACAATCCGCCTACCCAGTGGCTACGAATGGTTCACGGTATCACATCTGCAGCTCAAATGGTGTACTCAGTGGCCGACTCTCCATCCGAGCCGCAGTTCTCTGGGCTTAATCTCGTTCACTTCCTCGCTGAACAAAGCGGTCCTCCAGACTTTCGAGATGATGCTGCCATTTTTCATCCTTCCCACCGAGAACCATTTTTGCCGTTACTCGATTGGGTCAATTACCCTGAGCCTTTGGGCTGTGATGATGGTTACATTGATGTGTACGAAAAGGCGTTGTCCTACGTCGGAGGATTGTATCGTGGCATGCTAGATGGAGAATCTCCCCGTGCTCTTTTTCGACGAGTTTTGTGCTTTGGGATCAAAGTTCCAACAGAGTTTACGTCATATGTAGAGGAAAGAAGGCCTCGGGCGCTTGCGATTCTTGCTCATCACTGCGCAATGGCTTATTGCGTGAACGATCATTGGGTTTTTGCTGGATTTGCTGAGCGAGAGTTGGAGGGTTTAGAGGGTCTTCTCCCTCAAGAGTGGCATTGGGCCATGGAATGGCCGATTACTATGGTCGCATCAATGAGAGAAAGAAATTGCGTCTCTTGAAGCCTAAGGGTATCAACTTTTGTCTACTTTGGCTGCCTTCTAACACAGTTCCTGCGACACGCACGTTCGAGGCTAAGAACTCGTTGCCGTCTTCGGTATCGGTTTCGCTTCCTGTTGACTCTTCAGGTCTCTGCTTGATGGAGCGGATTTGGGCCAATCATATCGCGCTGATCTTGAATGCAGATCGCTCGGTATCGGATTCCGATGATAAACATACCAGAACAGGATGCATCAATACTTCCCGCGCGTGGATCTGCTACAAACCTCAAAACTGCGCACTCATGAAATCCCTGGACTGGAGCCTACAGCCACTCGCTGCATGTTAATAGGTTCGCAATGGCCGATGTAACTGAGGCTGAGCATTCTCCTGAGAAAACATCATATGGAGATCCTTTTCTTTGACACAGTATATATGATGTTTCCATTTCCAGCACTTCGAAGTATTCAGAAATCACAAGAACTCAAGTCTATCCGTTCCATCCAGCCAACAATCCAGCATATACAATCCCAAGCCAATCCGGCAGCTCAACCAATCTAGCAATGCTCAACGCCAGCGGTCGTCTCGCTCTTGCAGAGCTAATCATTTACATTGTCATTTTCCCTATTGCAGTTTATATTCTCATTCGTCACGGAAAGCCTGGTTATACAGGATGGGGCTTCTTTCTAGTCTTCTGCATCTTGCGTATTGTCTCATCAGGCATGGGAATGAACGACACGAGTACCACGGGAGGCATTATTAATTCTGTCGGAATCTCAGCCTTGCTGTTGGCGATATCTGGAGTAATCCATGAAGCGTAAGCACGCGGACGAATTCAAGTCAGAACAGATACTAACAGACTGTCTTCAGCTCTCATTACACGTCCAACCACCGCCCGAAAGCTGAACTCGTTGTTCAATTGTTCCTTCATCTCCTCATAACCAGTGGAATCGCCATATCTGCGGTTGGCGCCTCGAGTTTGATCACTGCAAAACCAAATCAAATCAGCACATATCAAGGAATGCAAGAAGGAGGGTCTCTGCTCTTGTTGCTCGCAGTCATTTTCCTCGCCCTCCTGAGTTTCACAACAATTCGAAACCTCCACGCAACAAGCATAAATTCCCGCGAACGCTCCACAGAATACGCTGGTACGCTTGCGGTCGGCACACTAGTTGCTCTGCATTTTGCGGCTGTCCGAGTTATTTACAGTGTGGTGTACGCATTTACCCTTTCCAAAACGCTCAGCCCCATTACTGGAACGTTTGCGGTCAAATTGTGTCTCATTACATTGGTTCAGCTTGGGGCTAGTTTGGCTTTGGTTGCTGCTGGAATTTCAACAAAGCGAATTCAAAAGAGAACTGGGATGAGAAAGGCTATGGAGAACACAGAACTTGGCGAGAGTTTGATGAAGTGAAAATGCTGGATCTTAGGTTGTTTTTGATGGGGTTGCTTGTCATTTGAACTGGTCTGTTCGTAGGTGGAGTGGCCCCACTGATTACAATTCTGTTAGAAGTCAGCGCGGGTGTTGAAGTTTTGGGAGCCTTTATTGGTAATACTTTGAGCGGAATTGTTGAGCTGCTGCATACTACACTGTTTTTTCCTCGCTTTTGGTCGCAAAGTTCTCATGTCTTTCGTTTTCTGCCCATCAATTCCCAATCAAACGTCACATTGTTAGATGTCAACGTCAGCCTGTTGCCCTGCCACGAAGCCGAGATGGAGCGTTAGGCCAGAAACAAAATCACCCAGTGTTCTTCTCGCGTCCTTTATCAGTGCACTAGTCTGCCGTCGTCTTATATGTATCTCAATATTCCTGTGGTTTTGTCTCCGTCTACCAACTTTGAACCCAGCGAACGTTTTTAACATGCTAAGTAATGAACGCAGGGAAGACGTGGGCTGTCTTCCCATCGATTAAATTCTTCTCAATTGTAGACGAGCTGCAGAATCTCACCGTAATGGTAATCGTCGTTCACGTATCAATTCCACGACTGAGCCTCGTGTTTGACTATCAAATCTCGAATACTTCCCGAGCCTCAAGCTAACCTCTGTTCTTCTCGTTTTTCCTCAGCTGGCGACGAAGCTTCCTAATTGAGGGCTGTGTGAATCCGGTTTCATTTTCTTACTCTTTTGACCATGAAGTCTTCCACACTCATCAGCGCGGCCGCCGTGCTTATTAGCAGTGTACTGGCAAGTCCAGTAGATACTGCTCCAAGAGCTCAACGATCTGCACCCGAATGCAAGTCTGTGGAGTCTCATCTTGAGTCCATCAATGCATTTCCAGATGCAGTTGGAGTCCTCGGAGACACCAAACTTCTCATCGATCATTCCGACAGCATCTTGAAGGACATGAACAAACGACTCAACCGCCTGGGAGTCGACAAGTATGCAGTCCGTCATCGAAGTCTTTCTCGAAGACAACAGTCAGACAATACAGGCAAACTCGTGCCCATCGCCAAACTTGCCGAGAAGATCCAGATGGGCATCAATTCTTTGACCAAGATCATCTTGGAGCTGGAGTGTCCTTCTAGTCTGCCAATGGAAGACTTTACCGATTGCGTTGCTGCACAGGATGACCCTCTTCGACGATTGAGAGAGTGGTATCCAGAATCTTTGGATTGGGCTGCTACTGAGAATCATGGCCCACCAGGTGCTGCCACGACTTACGGATGTGGTACTCCGGCTCCTACAACCACGAGTTCGGCAAGCATCTCTGCTTCGTCGGCAGTTGTGGTATCAACTGTAAAACCCACTACTTCTACCAGCATTCCAGCTTCTAGTAGCGCTTCGAGCTCGTTTAGCGTCACTTCATCGGCTGTTGTTACTTCCTCCGCTAGTGTCACGACCTCCGCCAGTGTAGCAACCTCGACTATCAACACTACTTCTACCTACACCACCTCAGCAACAGTCACTGTCAACCCATCGCAGACAGTGACTTTTACCTTGACAACAGAGACCACAATCGCCACCACAAAGACGGCAACTGTGGACGTCACATCTACCATCGACCTAACTTCGACCATCGACGTAACCTCAACAATCGACGTCGCCTCAGTAATCTACCCAACCACATCCACAAGTTCAACCTCTAGCTCCAGCGCCACAACAACAAGCTGCACAAACTGCGGAACCGTTACACCAGTAACTTCTTACCGCACCGTCTATCTCCACACCACAAATTCTCCCTACCTCTACTCGACTTTGACACCCATCGTTTCGACATCGGTAAAGACGACGTCCACGCCTACGGTTTTTAGGACGGTTTATGCTTCTGGTACTTCGCAAGGTCCATTCCCTTATCTGACTTTTGCTCCGTATACGGCTCCACGCCCTGTTACAGTGTTGCCTTCTTCGTCTTCTTCTTATTATTAATCCCCTGGAAGACAGCTGAATGGTAATTAGGCGTGTTGGGTTATGAAAAGGCGTTCTTTGGTGTGGTGAAATGTACCATGAAGGGTTCTGGCAAAAAAGACAGAGACAATGTAGCATGGATCCGATGAGTTACGAAATGCCGCACCTCTTTTGAGTTCTTTTCTGCCTTCTCTCATTTCTTCCATGGGATCAAGTTGTATCTTACCATCTTAATTCTATACGATTTCATATATTCGTTGTTGTTGACAAGCTTTTGCCAGCGAAGAAGTCTAGGAACGCTCGCTTCCTTGATCACGCTAAAGTTTAGGGGCATGCTCCAGCACCCATAGGGTATAGATCCGCCCTACTCGGAACCTTATCCGCTAAAATGTTACTGCCTTGGCCAGAAACCCTCGAACGCGTCACATCAACTCTTGACATCATATCCAAGCACGCATCATAACAACTTAGTAGTAGTACATAACAAAATGCTTCAATCAATTTCCATGTTCCTGGCTCCTGGTCCTCCTCCTCTCCCTAACGCTGTACCACCAATATATCCACCTCCGCAACGTCATATCCATACCCTAGCATCCGACCAGCAACAAGATGGTTGGCAAACGTACCTGGACTGCCAGGGGTAAGGGAGACGGGAAGAACAGTACCCTCAAGCCATCTATTGCTAGGTTTCAAGATGCATCGCACAAAGCTGTTGAAGATGATCGTAGGGAACAGATTAAGAACCGTCTGATCGACGGCGTGGAAAGAGAGGCCTTGGAGCATTATAGGAAGAGCAAGGATGAGGTACTATCTCTCTTCGTATCTTCAAAAAATAATCACGCTGATGCTATGAACTGTAGATCAAAACCCTCAAGAGCAAGAAAGTTCGCAAGTTTTACGAGGCGCAAAATGATTCACTCAACGATTGGTTAGAAGTCGACGCGGCTGTGAGGGCTATCGCCGACGATATCTTTGATAGCTTCGATCCTGATCGGGATAACGATGGGATCAGAGAGAGGAATGGTGGTTTACAACTTCAGGGCGAGGATGTGGAAGCTTTCTTACCCGAGGAAGAGAGGGAACATAGGAAACGGGATGCGAAGCATGCAAGGATAGCAATCAACATCAATGTTATTGCCAACATCTTCCTCCTGGCAGCGAAGACTGGAGCTGTCTTTTACTCGCAGAGTTTGTCGCTCATTGCTTCACTGGCGGACTCGGCATTAGACTTGTTATGCACTGTCATTGTGTGGTCAACAAATCGGATCGTGTCATGGAGACTACAAGCACTGCAAAAGAAATTTCCAGTGGGAAGGCGAAGACTGGAACCAATGGGTATTCTCGTCTTTTCAATCGTAAGTCGCTCCCATTCCATCAGCAGGACAAGCTAATAAAGTATCTAGATTATGGTCATATCCTTCGCCCAAATCCTCCAAGAATCTGTCGAAAAGGTTCTCCCCTCCGGCGATCACTCCTCTTCCATGCTCCCTCCAATCGCTATCGGCGCCTTGGTAGCTACAGTCGTTGTCAAAGGAGTAATCTGGTTCGGATGCATCCGCATCAAGACAACACAAGTACAAGCACTGGCCCAGGACTGTCAAACCGACGTTGTATTCAACACCCTATCGCTTCTATTCCCAGTCATCGGTCATAAACTCGGTTGGTGGTGGCTCGATCCTGTCGGTGCTGGGCTCCTCTCACTTTTCATCATCTACGACTGGGCTGGAACGGCATTCGAGAACGTAGCTAGACTTAGCGGTCTGGCAGTCGATGAACGAACACAAAAGAAGTTGATGTTTCTGCTTTGGCGATTCCATCCTGTTGTTGATGGATTCAAGACTTTGAAGGCATACCATGCTGGAGATGGAGTCTGGGTCGAGGTCGACATTCTGTTGGATCCATACGTGCCTCTCATGAAGGCTCACGACATTTCGGAGACACTGCAATACTGCCTTGAGGGATTACCTGAGGTGGATCGTGCTTTTGTTACTGTCGATTGTGGGCTTCTCATATTCTCAATTTCCGTGCTCTATTTATGCTAATCGATCTTAGATACTTCAGCGGGGCCGAGTGGGCATACTGCCATGCAAGGTTCTTAGTGTACGAGATATATCCAAGATCCGAAAAGCGAGACCAGGTTGAAGATTATCGAGCTCCCCTTTTAGGACGCCTCCCGCCTTTGCAACCAATGCTCTTGGTGTACGAATCGCGAAAAGAGAGACGCGAAATGGAGTTACAAAATCCTTGGATTTCCCTTTTAGGACGCGTTCCGCCGGCCAAGAAGTTTCATGCACCGTGAAGCAAGTTGATTACGGATTTCCCGTGACCCGGAACCTCGCCAACTCGGTGCATTGTACGTAACTTGCCATAGATATTCTACAAGGAACGCGATAATCAATATTAAATTCTCCCGTCCATGTTGATGTTCTTTCCGCGGGACGATATGTATAGCTATCCTATACATTAACGTTATTCATCCTCCACCATCCCTCAGCAACTCTTTAATCTATTTCACTCATTCACTGCACACTCCCTGCTACGTCCACACTGTCATTATCGCACGCGGCTTGCTTTCCTTCTACATCATGCATCTCTCCATCCCACACATCCTATCACTCTTTTCGGTATTTGGAGCCTTAACGGATGCCTATGCGAACCCGCTAGCTTGCTCAGGTGTTTGTGGCAATTCACACGATCCGGCTGTGATCAGACGGACGTCGGATGGGACGTACTTTCGTTTTTCGACGGGGAATAAGATTTCTGTTGCGAGTGCGCCGAGTTTGAGTGGACCTTGGGTTGCGAAGGGGAGTGCGATTAAGGGTGGGAGCAGGATTAATAAGAAGGGGAAAGATGATTTGTGGGTTAGTAAAGCTCTCATTTCTTCTATTCCTGTCATGCTGTGATTTGAGAAGAACGGGAATTGGGAATGAGAAGAGAGGGAGTGTTGATGCTAATTGCCGTGATGTGTGTAGGCACCCGACGTAACCAAAATAGGTGAAACATACTACCTCCTCTACTCCGTCTCCTCTTTCGGAACGCAAGACAGTGCAATCGGCTACGCGACCTCCACGAACCTAGAATCCTGGATAGACCACGGTGCCACTGGCGTTGCCTCCTCTGCGGGAAAAGATTATAACGCTATTGATGGGAACTTGGTCGCGGATGGGAGTAACTATTACATGGCATTCGGCTCCTTCTGGTCCGACCTATTCACCACCTCTGTCTCTGTTTCAGACGGGACATTGAAAGCAACCGGGAACGTGAAACAAGTTGCTTTCCAGTCGTCGGGTACACATGCAGTGGAGGGTGCCTATGTATTCAAGCACGGAGATTATTTCTACCTCTTTTTCTCGGCGGGAGTGTGTTGCGGGCTTGATAAGACGAGACCTGCGAGTGGCGCTGAGTATAAGATTATGGTTTGTAGAAGCTCGAAAGCAAATGGGGGGTTTGCGGATAAGAGTGGGAGAGATTGTAAGAGTGGCGGTGGGACTACGTTGTTGGCGAGCCATGGGTGGGTTTATGCGCCTGGTGGGCAGGGGGTGATGCAGGATAGTGTTGAGGGGCCCGTGGTTTATTATCATTATGGTGAGTTTGCTCTTCTTGAAGTCTTTTGGTGGTGGTAGGAGTTGGTTTGAGATGAGTGTTTGCTGACTTTAGTGTAGTTGATACTAGGATTGGGTATGCGGATGGACAGAAGAAGTTTGGATGGAATAAGCTTAGCTTTGGGAGTGATGGATGGCCAACTGTGTAGGATGAGGAATATTATGTCATCCTGGGTAATGCTCGACAATAGAGAGGGCTGTGGAAGAGGTTGGGATGGAAAGACCTGAACTTAAATAGGGTAGGCTCTGGTCAAGCCGAGCAAAGACAGGAAAATCTTGGAGGTTTGACAGTTCAGCGCCATCGTCAGCGAATGCAGTCGTGAGGGACAAAAGTTTTACTCAGCAACTTAACCCTTCTCCCTCTCGTCACTTCATTCCTCTTCTGTCGACCCGTTAGGGGCAGCTTTGCAATATCAGAGATAGGCACTGACAGTTTGCGTTTCTTCCAGATTGCACTTGGACAACTTCTACCACCTTTGGTTATGCTCATCCAAACTTTGCATAAAGCAGACGAGATATTCGTGATCGTTCCGTGGAGAATACTCCACCGAGTCGTGGGTATTGCTGCTATTGCATCAGTGTGGTCATTTCATTGTCGTCAAGAAATTTTTAGGTGTATTATTAGGGCATCCAGTCATCGAGGCACCGGAGAATTGAGCTCTCGATGACTCAAAGACACTGCAATCATCCATCAAATGAACAAGTATTTCCTAATTCTCCAGACTCATCCATTATCCAAGATTTTGATTACATTTATCTCAAGGTCTAGGTAGGGTAGGAGCCCGTCAGACGATGACAAATGCTGGAAACCGTGGTCAGCCTGATACTTATCTAAAGTGGCTTCAATCAAGCCTAATGACGAGGTCGAACAACTCGGTCAATTCTCAAATCCTTCATCGGAAGCAGTCGTGTGAGCCGGGTGCTATCGCATAACAGGTCGCAATGACCCAAAGCCGGCCATACGGATGTTTGCATCGCTTCCCAGATGCCGTGTTGCACTGCCTGTTGGTCTCCGTGCCATGGCATGGTTTGAAGGGGCGTACAATTCTGCGAACCTATTCCGGGGCATAGCCGAATACGTTGCTTGGCGGTATCCCGTACAAGCAACCTTCTCCTCAAACATATACCGTGCGCGGAAAGTACCGTAGGTCGGAGATACTCCTCAAATTAGTTGCCGTCAGCGCTTATCCAAAGAAAACTCATCATGTACCTATAGCATAAGCGTCTCCGACAACGAGCCGAACCCATAATCTGTATGCTCAGTGGTGCGATTGAGTTTTCTATGTTGTAAAGCAACTGCGTTTCTAATATTTCTTAAAAAAGATAAGACAAAGCGAATGACGCGATGCCCACAACCGAACAACCAAACGTGGGGTTTCATAGATCGCAAGATAAGCCACGCTCTGGTCTGTTTTGCGAACATGCTTTCCAAGGCCCCGAATTGAGGTACTTGCAGCAAGACACCGGAGAATAACCACAAATCGGGTCATGCAGCAAACAAGCAGAAACAGCGAACAAAAAGCTTCAGGCTCTAGGTCAAAAGAAGATAGTTTCCAGGGTCTAGGAAAGCACACGAGGTGAGTTGTGTTTTAGGACGGAAGGCGAGGGGGGAAGTCTGTGTTCTTTTATTATCCGAAAAGTTTAAGTTTAGGCTTTTTGAGGAATTAACCTTTTTTGACGCCGTTAGCATTTTGACTTTGCGGCGCGAAGCGGGTGGCGCCTTGGGGAAATCGAAGAGGCAATGGAGATCTGGAAGACAATCAAAACCGCGTGTTGTACTAAAAGAGTGCAGATGCAGGGCGACGTCGATGAAATTGAAGGCTGGATTGCGACGATTTATCACGTGAATGTCGACTTGAAACGACGCTGGATTCTTGCTTGAGAGAATGAGAGAAATGTGTAGAGATATGGCAACTCGAGGATTTTAGAGGGCAGTGGGAGACCGATGTGAAATTCGTAACTTACGTTGTTCTCCTGGTCTTTCGTAAGTGATCGCGTGGTCGCAACTTTGCAATTGAGCTCGACGAATTCGTAAAAATGGGGAGGGATCTCAAAGTCGTCAGTCTTTTCTCCTATCTTTGAGAAAACTTAAGATCTTCTCTTTCGTGTCTGGATTTCGATTTGGTTCCGTGCTCTATTTGGCCTAGACGTGAGGGTAGAGCAATTGAAAACGGCCTGCGACCAGATGAAACGCAGGACAAGATCAAACGGTAATTCTAACAACAATTAAGAACACAATAGTGTACAGATTGTGTTGGAAAGTACATAATATAACATGATCGAACAAAGGCAATACGTCAAACGCTAATGACAAGAATCTGATATGTGTACGATGAAAAAAAGGGTTTCGGTTCTTCAAGAGGTGTTCGAGATTATCGCGAACACTTTTTGGAAGAAATGCTAGAACCTATTGCCCTCTTCGGAAGATCGTATATCAATTGTTTTTCGCCACAAATAGATTTACAGGAGGATCTGAGCAGTTGCTGTTTGAGATCGCCGGATACTAGGTGGCTCACGAGTGACGAGAGCTTTCAAACGAACTGATATGGCAATGAGTCTGGTCCTAGCGATGGTAGTATTCAATCCACTTTCGCTCTTCACGGAGATCTGACCTTCGAATCAATCGTCAATGGTGGTGATCGTTTGATGCCGAGAGAACGACTGTTCCTAGCATGTGCGGTCTTCTGTCATATGATGGCCATTCTTTCTTCGAATCTATCCGATTTATACTGAGTGGGCCCTACAGTCAGGCGATTTGGCGTTGTACTGTAAAAGAGGTCACACCTCCACTATTGTAATTGTCGATAGAATGTCTCAGGGCCTGATTACCGAGATATACAAGATCAGCTAAGGGTAAGAGAGGAGATCCGGAGACGGTATGGCCGTACGTTAGTCTGGTAGGCGAAAAAAGTCAGGCCTGTTACACCACCTTGAACACCAAATGACAATATGAAATCCTACAGAAGATATTAAGCCCAGGTACACAATGGCTTGCTCGGATCCCCCGCATTCCAAGGATGCTTTCTTGCAAACATTCCAGATGTCAGAGAAAGCCGTGGGTATTACAACGTAGGATAGAGTAAAAGGAAGGCCGTGCTGAAAAGAGGCAGGCTGAAAGTAACCACTAATGTACCATTGTATATGGACGGCCCGACAATTCCTAACGACGGATAACAGACCAGTTAAGACATGCCATCTAGATTCGCAGGATAAGAGGCAGGATTACTCTGTTGAAGCAATATGTGGCCAGTTCATTCGCCTGAGCTGTGTCTGAAACAGGGCAGGTATCGCCCAATCGGCTGCAAACTCTATAAGTGCGACATGTGACCAAGACGCTTCCTCTGGCTGAGCAACAACAGTGGCTGGCCTTGAAATACCCTGATGAGGACGCATAGAGACATAGAGTGTTTCCAACGGCGGGAGGATCCGCTAAGGTTACTGCCTTCCTTTCTTGCCGGAAGTCAATTGTGAGGCGCTCATTCATGTCAACAGAGGCACATGACTAGCGGCAGCAAATGCGTGTCGGATATTGAATAGTTGCAGTCCAAGTCAAGGCTTGCCTGCCTTGAGGTCGAGAAGGAGTATCATACCAGCTATGCCCTTTCGGCCAGCGAAAGGTGTGACGCACAACGGGTACATATCGCAAGGTCCCTTTCCCAAGCAACGACAGTTCGAGATGGCGATGAAGCGTAGGACCAGTCGTCATTTTGGACGGACTGAATGCGTACTTGAGGAGCAAGCCTATCAGCGTGCCATCCCATGTAAATGACTTGTTTGGAGTGTACGGAGTGTGGAGGATGGTCTGTAAGGGGGCTGGTTGATCGATCAGTCTGCACGTTCCATGTTCGTGGCTGGGCCAACAACGTGGGCCATTGTGAAACAAAAATTCACCGTTCATCGTCTATCCGTAAACTCGTGGGCACCTGGTTTCTTAGAATAATCCCCGACGCATCAAGACAGACCAACAGACCGAGTCAGACTGTTACCGCACCATGGCAATACGTATCGGTGCAAAGTTTACAGGCTGTCAGCAACGCTACCATGAAGAGCGACTGTGATGTTCACGGAAGAGGCGTTTCAACTGGTACAAAGACAACTGCTGGATCGCCGCCACTGCGGCTTCATCGGCTTCGAGAAGGATTCTGAGATGCAGCTGGTACGAACTGCCACATCACGGCGATCTTGCCGTCTAGGGCTTCATCCACTCAATTGATTCGTTACCGTTCAGCTTCAGTCGTCCGCAGTATATGGAGTTGAGGGCATTGAGATCTCTCGTATACAGTCAACGGGCTACCTCTTGGTTGCTACGACTATAGAGAGCCCCAATCTGGCCGCAATTTTTGGTCATATCACTTCACGTTCGAGGTATTATCATCGGATGTTTCCTCTAGCCCACGAATCGTGGCTCTGCATTGGAGGTTCTGGTTTGCAACATCTTCTGCGCCAGGACCCGGCATCCCGGCAGAATCAGCCGAGAGTGGTACTCTTCGGGATGGAGTCATGCTGCCATGGTGGCTGCTGATGGGAAGAGTTTGAGGTGTGTTGATAATAATCATCCCAACACGACGGGCCAAAGGTTCTCATCCCATCAGAAGCCCAATCGCCAAACCATCGCATGAGCGGGAAGAGCGCAAAAGGAAAGTGGTGCCATGAAGAAGAGCGTGGCTTGTGGCGCATCATACAGGCTGCTGGCTACCTTGGAGGTACATGACGGCCGCCATGCGAGTCGCGACTTTTGCTCGAAACCCCTGACAGACGGGTGGGTGCTCTGACACAAAAGCCGGTTGTGTCGATCTTTCAAGTTTGCCGTTGAATAGCTCATGCCCCACAATCGACTATATTAGCTAGCTTGCAGGTATCGTGCAAGCCTTCGACTTGGATCTTGGTTCGGGCCTCGAGCTCGCGCATGCAGATTGTTATTGTGACGGCTGGCGGGACGAAAAAGCGGGCTGCTGATGCCTCCTATTATTGCTACAAACAACAGCTTCACCAAAACGAACAACTGTTTTCCTGAATAGGACTTTGACTCGCGAGGGTTTCTAGCATCAATTTTTTCTCGAGCGACCTCCAAGGTGTCAACGGGTGTTCCGGCCGAAGGGGCGTATGAACTGAAGCTGCAATTGCTGGATGACCACAGATGCTGGATGCTTGACTGTATATCGCGAAGTCCAGGACGAGGCCGTGCGCAACCCAAGTGAGACCAAGAGTGAAGGAGGATGGCAATTGGACCGAGCTGTTTCGCTGTAGCATTTGTGTGTATAGTATTGCTACAAACTGCAAGGTCTCAGTGCTCAGAAAACTCTCCTCTTCGTGGTTTGATCCGAAACCATCTTCATGCGAGCATCAACGCCTGCATCTTGGAGGCATGATACATACAATACAGTAATACCGCCTTCCATGTGTGCTTAATGAACTCATGTTGCTAGCCGTCGTCGATGGGCTGGTCGTCCGGACGTAATTGCGAGCTTGTAAATGCGCAACGGCTGGCACCATTCATATCTACATAGTGCCATATATATTCTATACTGCTCCTAGCCAGCCAGTCTGTGCCTTTGGAGCGTGCTAGCGTCTGGGCGTTTAGTGCCAACGGTCAGGGTTTTGAAATCCTCCGAGCTCTCGGCCTCTTCTGCAAGGTCGAAAAAGGGCTGATACGCTAGGTATTACGCGGGTTACCTTAATCGGCCCTCCCATTGCCAGGGCTTTTGGCTGCGATCTTCTGCTGCGACGCCAGCATGCGAGCTGAGCTTCTCCTACATTTCAGGTTCACTCCCCCCCCCCGGATAGCAACCTCCATTGTTCGCTGTCTGTTTGTTTAGCTCTGCCCCATACAACAATAAGTCCTTGCTGCTTCCCAAATCCAAATTCGCAATCTTGCTCGTGCTTTCCATTCACCCATTGTCGCCCCCAGTCTGAATGGATCCGCAGTACCATTCGCAAAGCACGACGAAGGATCATTGCCGTGTTGCTGTTCGTTGTATTGGGACCACTTCCGACCCACGATAGTCCACAATCTGCGCTGGCATCCACGGAACTGCTCAACAAGGCTGAGTTGGTTCGCAATTATTGCTCCTGCTTGATTTTTGGAGCCTGGCTAACCTCGAGTTGATGTGCAGTACCAAAGTTGAATTCCCGCCAGCACCATTCTTCGGAACGGCCCACCAGTGCCAGTCCAACTTTGAACCAATTTTCTCAATTCAGATTGCCTTTCCAAGGAAACGTCAACGCGTAGCCAATCGACTTCCTCGCATTATCTGAGAGACTTTTCTGAGGACCCTCTCAATATTTCTCTATTATTTCCTGCCACTGTCGTCTCCACATACTCCAGGTCACCAGACTACGAAGGGCACAGGGTACCCACAACTCCAAATTCTTCTCTAGATTTCGCCCATATATACGTTTAGATCCTCGAGGTACTTTCAACCCCTACTTCAAACGGTCTACCATACCGCGACTCTACAAACTCAAACACATCTTACCTCTTCGCTTCTTTCCAACCTTGTGTGCAACGGCAGATAGACATTTGGCGACCGTTGTGCGTCAAACGATATCCGGATGGCCTCCTCTTCACCAATATCTGGCAATTATGATCTGCCTTCGACTAACACCGCGAGACAAATTCCCATCACATCGACATCTGTGCAGCCCAGAAGGTCCAACGGCCTGCCGCATTCAACAAATGGCACCAACAGTTGTATGAATCCAACATGGACTGGTTTCATCCATTCCACGTGGGATGCACTCATCGTCCTAGAAGGCTGCTTGTCAGGAATTCTCTCTCACATTCCGCGACGTCCACACGATCGAGAACGAGCGAGCATAATAGCGAGTGGAAACGTCTTCATTTACGAGGAAAATGCCTCTGGAATCAAGAGATGGACCGACGGGGTCACATGGAGTCCTTCGCGAATAATGGGAAACTTCCTCGTCTACAGGGAGCTCAATGAGCCGTTTCCAGCTGGAGAAAAGAAGAAAGCAAAGAAAAGAAAGCGTGGAGGAGAGGACTCGGAAGCCGTTGAGAACCTCAGTGGTCAAAATGGTAAGTCTATGCTCGTACTTGAGGTCCGTCCCAAACTAAATAGTCGCAGAGGAGGATCGCAAGCTCGTTGGCTCATTGGTTGATTCCTATGGCTTCAAGCCGGAGGGATTGATCAAGAAGACACTGAATGTCAAATATAAGGGGGTCAACCATCACATCGTTTCTTATTACAACCTTACCGACGTAAAGGCGATAAAGTATACACGGCCACAGTTCGATTTAAGCCTCCAAGGCATTATACCACGACAGGAACTGCTGGAAAACAACTTCAAGGCTGGCTTGGAATGCGAGGACATGGACCCCTTCCAGGAGTTCGCACAGCAATCTGCTGTGCCATCAAATATGCCCAGACCTCATGTACCTCGGGAAACCGTTCTGAATACCAACGGTCTACCATCGACTGTCCACCAGTCACCCTCACTCTCGTCACTGAGCCACCCACTCCACCAGACATCACTCACGTCCCTCCCAGTACGGTACCAGCCAGCATACACCCCCCAGCATACAGCGACATACCCCTACATTCACCAACCAGCCCTCAATTTCAACCGGGAAGATCTACATGTACCTGGGACTATTGCAAACGACTACTACATACCATTACCCACAGCTAGTAATCAAGGGACGGTGCTAGACACGAATTTGAACACCACAGCACTCGATACGAACAGCCCTTACCTGTACCAAAACAGCAGCCGGGCCAACATGTACTCAATAAACGCCTCACCAGTCACCATAACCTCATCACCAATCCCACAGCACTGGAGTAGCGAATACGCTGACGATATCAAAGGCCCGAACATTAAGAGACGGCAGACGACAGGTTCTTCAATGACAATGCACGGCTATCCCAATGGTGGTTTTATGGGGGCATTCGAGCAGAGCCACGGGCTACCCTTCCTATCGGAACACCCAAGCGCCTCTCCGGTCTATTAGACCATTCTCTTTTAATGATTGCATGACATGAATTCTGATTACGCCGTGGAGGAGCATTGATTCGAACTTGTATTATTATCGTCAGTTTCAGTATATACCCTCGAGCACTCTCGAACAGATGTGCTCGAAATGCAACTAGTGCTTCTTTACTTTTTCTTCCAAATAAAAGCTTTTCAACCATTATTGAATCCGATCGATTAATTTCACGTGACGAAATGCGAAGTGATGTCAAACTTTTTGCTCCGAAACATACCTCGCGAAAGCATCGAAATGGCACATCCACCAAGCCTATTTCGAATAAATCCCTTTGCCAGACATGCACATACCTGCAGACGTCAGCTTTCGTTAGCATCACTTCGCCTGCAGTCCGGTTGTCGCGAAACTTCGGTTTTGCTGCGAGTTGACACGCGACAGGAGTACCCGATCGCGATCCATCATCATGCTTCCAACACCCAATTTCACAAACGAACAGAAATTGCGAGGCGGGTATACCACTTCATCAAGGAAGCCGTGTGCACTAACTCTGAAATCATAGATGGAGGTCAATCTCCTCAGGAATTCCGTTGAGACAGAATATCAACAAGGATACGCCTTCTACAGCCCCTGTGCAGGATGAAGAGGTGAGATAGGTTCCTTTCGAAAGAAGTGGGGAATTCAAAGCAATCCTACTGGGTCGAATGCACGAGAGCTAAATGCTTCTGCCCTGCAAGCATATTCTGATCAACAATGGCGAACGAGACGCTGCCGCTTTTCAAGTGGTTTGAAGAAAAAGTTACATGACATTGCAGAAGGACGCCGCGATAGCTCTTGTATTTCCCAGACCAGTTGTGCAATTTTTGCTTGGGATCAAGCCTAAACCAATACTGATTGCACTAGCAACCAATATCAAAACCACGATTGCGCGAGTTGGGCCAAGTTGTCAAACACGGCATCTCCAATATCACACCCACCCACGAAAACATCTACACGATACCTAACTTTCTCACCGTTTCCCGCTTGCTAGCGACTCCAGTCATTGGCTATCTAGTCTTGCATGATCAGCACGTATGGGCAGTTGGTCTTTTTGCCTACGCCGGAATCAGCGATTTGATCGATGGCTGGATCGCTCGAAAATGGAAATTGCAAACTGTTGTCGGCAGCGTAATTGACCCTATGGCTGACAAGTTTCTGATGACGGTTTTAGTCGGCTGTCTCGCCGCCAAAGGGGCTCTTCCTCGTAAGTGATTTTGCTTAAACCGGGACTTCGTTATCAAATCGCCTCCAAATTGGAAGCAATTTATCCCGTGTATTGTCTTTGGAGAAGCACATAGTCTAACAAATTCTCTCACAAACAGTATGGCTCGCAGCAGTGATCTTTGGAAGAGACATGTCTCTAGGGTTTTCAGCGATATATTATCGATATGCTTCGCTCCCAGCACCGAAAACATTCATGCGCTACTGGGATTTCTCAATTCCATCAGCAGAAGTCCACCCAACCACTGTCTCGAAATGGAACACATTTCTTCAACTCGGCCTTATCGGTTCTATGGTCACATTGCCCGTACTGACGGAGGCTGTCCTCCCCAGTTCCTGGACCGCGACGGACATGGAATCAGTTGTACAAGGTTTCCAATATCTGGTGGCAGGTACAACACTATGGAGTGGGGCTAGCTACCTGTGGAGAAAGGATGCAGTTCGAATTCTGGGGACGAATGAGGAATTGAAACGGAAGCAGGGGTTTCGTGGCAGAGCCGTACTCGGTGTGAGCTTTGCAGCATTTCTAGCTCTTGCGATTGAACTAGCGCGATGGCAGAACAAGAGTATCGCCGAGAAAGAGCAGACCGAGGATCGACAATAGCGCTAGAACGTTGTTCATTGGTCGAAGAAATCCTGAACCAAAAGTGAGAGAGCCGGCGGAGGTTTGTCCGTTCTGAAATACTTTTAGATCGGTTGTTATCAGCGATCTCAGCGTCATCAATCTAGGCCTTGACTGGCGGCTCACACCTCAGACCATGCGAAATTGCGAATTTCGATTGTGACATCACACTCTTCGTGTCTGCGTGTCTGCGTGTGCTATCCCCGATCTTTCATAGCTCTGCAGAAGTGGGAGGCCTGAAATTCTCGATCGGCAATTGGGTGTCTGCGTAGCGACATCGTAAAAATGATCAGATAAAGACAAGGCTGAAATGCAGCTAATAATGGCATTGCCTCCCGTCTCTTTGTACGACAATCAATTTTTGGGCACTTGTCGGCCAGGGGGTTGCTCCGCTCCCCAATCGGATTCCTCTGATATCCTCAAGAGCACAATCCTATAATTCTACCCCTTTTCAACCCACAGCAGTTTCCACAATTCCTGACGCCATGTTATTTCCGCCATTTCCGGAACAATTACAAGATCAAATTTCTTTCCTCCTTGTAAGTCGTGTTCATTTTTGAGGCACATGACGCCATGGCTGAGCTTGTGGCAATGTCGAAATCACATTATCAGCGTCAGCTTTGCCGTTCAACGGGCAAAGAAATTATGCCAATATCAACTCCTTTTTGTGGCTTGCACTACTTGCCCAATTTTCTCCACCAAGCACGCAAAAGAAGGAGACAACTCCGTAGCTGTACCGCTCCTCTGGGCAAGACGAGAAATCAAATCGTCCACGGTCCTGCTCAACGCATCTTAGATGAGAGATGATCATTGTACCAGTTGATAGCGATCCAAAAATGCTCCGCATCGCTATGGGAATGGTACGCATTTTACGCCCCAACAATAGTTCGATAAACCAAGAGCGAAATTGCTTACGATGCACGAGTAGGAGTGAGGTAGATACCTCATCTACATGTGGACATTCACAAGTGGAGTCTTCACTTCGACAGCCAGCCCTGCTGCACGACTGATCACCTCCAAGGATGTCTGTGGACGATCTCGCGGAAGGGCGAACGCCCTGGACCCATTCTCACGAACGTGTGCGAATTCCGGGTGGATACCATTTCGAAATCCAACATCACGACATTCATGAAAGCAGGGGCCTCCTCCAACAAATCTTGCCCGCACACGGCACTTCAGGCATCACTTCACCGATCACGATTGGCCTCAGCTGAAGAAGTGAAGAAGCAATTTCTCTCTCCCGCAAGGCAAGGGTTCTACTTAGTGTACGATCGAATCGGCCCGATACCATGCACTCCAACCACGAGGAAAACGTGTCGGTTCTCTTCCGCTGCCGCAAGCGAGGAGCTAATAGCCCTGTGGATACGATTGGGTGAGGACAGATAAAGGAGCCGCTTCCGTAGACTTGCTGCCCAAGGAATACGAAGCAAGAGTTGATTCCAAAGCTGGGGGTTGGTTCAAAGACGACAACTCTAGGCGGGAGACGGGACGTGAAGTAGTAATGATTCATCTCTTCTGAACTGCCAACATGCTAATGCCGAAATCAGGCCACTGGACAGGGTTGAGGAACGTCTTCCGTCTTGATGTGTGGGCCGGATGTTGGTAGAACCTATCGCATACCTGGATACGGACCAACGCAATACATATCCATGCGGCTTTGCTCAAAATGATGCACATTCGACATGCACATTTTTCGGATCAACACCGAGGCTAGAACCACTTCACCGACCGCAATCATGGATGACAGCGCCGTGCATATCTGATAGTCTATACTACTGCTGCCTAGCAAGCATCTTGCAGGAAAGCAAGTACAGTCCGCCACTTCGATTGCAAAAATGCAATGTCGATCTATGCTTTTGGACGTCCGCATTCTTTTTATCACAGCGGTGAAGTCTCCGGTGATACTTGGTAAGAGATTCCCGTAGATATGCACGTCGAACAGAGCGATGCGTACATTGAATGAATGGTTTGAACCGAACAATCTAGAACGACCGACTTGGAACGAACGACTTGATACGGCCTAAGTAGGTTCTTCGTACGTGAATTTTATGTGCAAGGCTGTAGAGTATTGACACTGATGGAGGTCATGCTGATAACGACTTACTATGACATGGCTGAGAGAAAACTGCCCGAACTTGTGGACGCTGATGCGGATTCTGTACCGCCGTCTAAACTTATTTGTTTCATTACATTGATGGATCTTGTAATGACGGTCGTAACGTCCTTACCTCCTGCGAGTTTCTTTCGGGGCTGCGGCTTCGATGCGTCATCCAGTTGGAGTCACTTTGTCAAAATACATTTCACCTCATCTGTCCTACTTCGGTCCATATTGTCTTCCATTCAATGCCCATATTCCATCAACCGTCACTATGGAACGTCTAGGAAATCGAAAATTAAACAGCAGATACCATGTATCCACGAAATACAGGTTTTTGTAGTCACCATCTGGGGTGAAGCACCTGCTATCCATGCTTTGAGCATCACACAACCTACTAAACTCATTGGCTCCCACAAATCCACATCTTTAGGTGCTTCAGCATCATAAACTTATTCCTCATTAGCATTCATCCACATCCCCTCTCATCGCCCAATTTCTCACTCTGCAAGGAAGAATGAAACAAGTAACATACCTAGCCCAACGCACTAAAGTTAGCTAACACCACGCAGAAAAACCAATTCCTCAGAAAACATACCTTGAGAATTGAAATCAGTAATCTACGGACGGTTGCTTAACACATATCTGCCTGCACCATCGGCTATGATTTTGTCAGCGGCACTGTTGTGTGGTACGGTTTGGGCGATGCATCAACAGAGACGATGTCCAGCTGTTGACGCTGCGAGCACGCTATCGAACCATTAGTCTTGCAATTAGTTAAGAAGCGGATAGAGCGACGGTGAGGGACAGCTGCATGGTGAAATTGATGATATACTTAAACGAATGAAGGTATTGAACGAGTGGGAAAAAAAATTGAATGAGAGAAGAAGATATTAAACGAGTGAATGAATGAATGAATGAATGAATGAATGAATGAATGGATGAGCAGTGCATTACTCCAACCGTTTGAAGGAAGGCATGTCTTTGAACAATAAAGTTCGAATCAATATTCACCATACAGCATGAAAATCACCTCCTTACAAGGAGCCAGCAAAGCGAACTTTATACTGTATGTACATATCCAAAATCAGACCTCTTTTCTTTCTCAATTCGATTTCCAGACTCATTCCCAATCCTACCTTCCAAACATGACGAACATGTCGTATTCTGAAATGACGCAACCCTTCTCCTTTCATGCAGAAGATGTGAACTTGCGTGGCAATTGGAGTGGAGGGCTACAGAAAAGACTCTGCCACTTTTCACGGCCTCATAAACAGATCGAAAGGTTGTGAATGACCTATATCCTTAGGGAAAGATCCTTTTTGAGGGCGGCCATGGTTTCTCTCCATGTTCTGGTCGAGACGTTTTTGTTGGAAGCTGGTATGTATAATCCTGTAGATATTAACATACAGGTAGTAATCTAAGGAGAATAGTTTCAGGGATACCAAAGCATCGCTGTAGAGTTTCTCAAGCATGACGATAGTAGAGCCTCACATTCGTTACTTCGAAAACAAAATCAGCATATAAATGCATGAATTGTGCTTTTGAAATACGGAACAATGAAAGAGGACGTCAGGTCCACCACAAGAGAAACAGACCTCCTTTTACCAGAGAGCTCTCCTCCGTCTTTAGGTAGAGTAAATTCTGGAAGTCTTCTAAAAAAGAGAATTGTCAGGAATTTGGAGACATTGTTCATCAAAGGAGTGACCTGATATTGAACTACGCCCCAAACAATTGCGTGTTGCGGCATGGGACAAAAAGGCGTCTTACGCTCTGCTACGATTTATACTACAATCCCAATAAGAACCGAAATTCGCCCAGCAAATCGTTCCCTCAAAAGTGAACGGCCGCGGTTTTGTCCAATATGGTATGCTTATAGCGTTGAAGAAGTATTTGGCTCGTCCACGACAACCAGTTCAAGTGTCACGCTATGCCTCTGTGCTGTATATATCCCCTTGAGCAATTGCTCATCCATTGCCCTCCACACACGTCGCGACCCCTTTCTGGCCGCTCCAGCTCACGAATCTAACTCATCTGATCTGAGTGTCCTCTGTTGCAAGACCCCCTGCCCTGCCTCAACCCCAGAACTTCTTTCCTTCGCCGTCAAAGGCAAAATCGACTCTTCCCTCTGTTTATCCGCAGCAACCTCTTTTGCGAAACGTGAGCGCGACCTAACCCAAGGACCAAACCACTTGAACACATAGATCGGGATGATCAGAACAGCACCGATAGCGCCGAGCAACAAGGAAGCATTGCGAAGCTTGATTGCTGGAGATGTACCGGGCATCTGCGTGTACAATGGGTGAGCATACATTGCGGCCACACCGGCGAGGAAGTCGCGAGCAAAGCCGTTGCCGCCGCAAGCCGAAGCAGAGTACTTCTCTCCATAGGCGAGGATCATGTAATCGATCGTTGCGCCATAGATAGCTAGATTGGCAATGCCGATAAGGAGAAGGAAGAGTGTTGGTGCAATCCATGGGATTGTAGGCCCGGTACTCGTCGGTGCAAACCCAAATATGCCGATTACAAGCAGAGGTGCAGTCCACAAGAGCCATGTAAGTTTGGACTCGATTGAAGGCTTGTAATTCGGGTCCCGAGTTTTCTTAGCCTTGATGTTTTTCTGCGTCTTCCAGATGACCACGAGCCAGATTGCGTAGGAGACGATGTAGCCAAGGCCGATGGAAAGGAAGATGAGACCGGTTTGCCAGGCATTGAAGTGCCATTGCGCATACACTAGACCTAGGGAATCGAGGAAAGTAAAGATGAGCGCGTCGCTGAAACCACTAATCAAAGACAAGAAGAGGACAATGGGCTCTGTCAAAAACATCTTGAAGGGACGGAGCCAAATCTGAGTGCAGTGTTTCAAGCCCTCCCTGGACATAAAACTACGGCGGTTCATCTCCGCTTCGCTGAAGACGTTCGATTTACCTGCCTCGCGTCTCTTCTTGGCTTCCTCAGTAATTATGCACGAAGAGCGTGTTTCTGGGACGAAGAAGAAGTGGATTGCTTGGACGACAGCGCCGATTATGAGTTGGAACCAGAAATTCCAAGCAAGAGGAAGATAGGTCTGTAAGAAGCCGCCAATGAGAGGACCAAAGATTGAGCCGCTAACCGATGAGAAGACGACAAACGCGATGGGATATGGGAGGTTTTCGTCACGCCACTGTTGATAGTTAGCAAGAGATGAATCACACGGGGAGGGAGATGACATACCATATCAGCAACCATACCTAGAGTTACAGATCCACCGGCGGAAGAGAGTCCACCAAGAGTCCTGAAGATGATGATGCCGGTAACTGCGCCTTTACTATGTCCATATCTGTGGTTATGTCAGCGTTTGCAACTTTAGAGAAGCATCGAGGGTGTGGACACTTACATAGAAAGCAGGGCGCAAGGAATCTGCCATAGATTGACAAGCCCCAAACTCCATTGCAACACCTTGAACCTCCCCAATTCTTCACTCCAAGGAGCCCAGAGCTCGCAGCCAAAGGCATACGCGATCAAAAAGGCCATCTGGCCTATCCTTCCCATCTGGGCGCTGACGCCGAACTTTTCCATCATAGGATGCACGGCATTCCCGTACGCGGCCGCGTTGAAGTTCATACTCGTCTGAACAAGGAAGATGACGGTGATGACGAGCCATTTTTTCTTTTCGGAATATGCGAAGCCGAGTTTGTCTTCGCAGTCTACCTTCGTTAGGATGATTTTGCCATCGCTTGAGCTGGACAATTCGGAGTTGTGACTCGATTTTGTTGGATGCTTCTCAGTGAGGTCTGGACTGGCAGTCGAGTCTGACGATTCCTCAATCTGAGATGCCAGATGGCTTAGGCCATTTTGTCGTTTGCGAAACCACCACATTGCGTGCATATTGGTGTTATCAGTGTCAAAGATGGTTTGATGAGTTCAATGTGGATAGATTTGTGGATAGTTATGATTAGAGAAAAGATAAGTGCGCAGAGGACGTATTATATGAGGATTTTGCTGCGGCGTAAGCCAAAGCGAGCCGAACGATGATGCGGTTCCATGGTTGGCAAAAGTTTGATACTGACAGGATGTGGGGTGGTCACTCAACAACAGGTGCCCCTTTGAACTTGGTCAATGATTCTCGCCACCTGAGATGGATATAACATCTTCAATATAAGCCTCGATCTTGGACTACGTGTTCAAAATTCTAGCGCTCGTTCCTCGCGAGGCCACGAGACTCACCTCCTCTATGCTCGAGGTGAGAAGCTTCAAACTGTAAAAAGCGGTTCATACTGGTCACACCCAAAGAAATGTGCCTGCGTGACCGACAACCCATAGAATTGCCTGCCGTTCTCGGGAAAAAATGGATATTATCGTCATTTCAATCATTGCTATTGCTTTTTGAGAAGTGGTTGCCAGAAAACGAGTCAACGTTACCAGTAAATCTTCCCCAAGGGGTATCACGAGACCACTCTTCCCATTCAATCGTCACCACTGGCATTAATTTGTTGATTTCGGAGCAGGGATGCTAAATCCGTAGTGGAAACGTAGCGCGTTCTTGTGGATCGAACAGATTGGGGGTATCTCGAAGCCACCTGAACCGTTTCATGCCCTCGATGGCCCAAGAGTCTAGCTGGCCTTGGGAGTGGTGCCTAGAAAGAAGCCCTTCGAGTGAGTGATCTGCACTTCGTGGCCTCCCGGCACGGGATGGTATGAAATTTGCTTCATATCCACGATGGCTTAATTCTGGCCGCACCTAGACCCTGTCGTACCTCGTCAAGTTGTTCAAGTCCAGTTTGTGGTTTACCCTTCCTCACGCGCTTTTTGCCAACCATCGAGTGACTTCCCATGAAATCCGCCATAATGTTGTTGAAGTCGGAGCGAAGAAGCGACGGAGCCTGACTACTAGTAGAAGCCTTGCTGAAGCCAGTCATACCAGACATCATAGATGAAGCATCATCCATGCCCTCATCATCAGCATACTCTTCCTCGATCTTGTCAAATTTTGCGTCGAGCATACTTTGACCTTCTGTGCGAGCAAGAACGGAAGAAGTCATACTGTAGCCTGATGTTGAAGTGAGGGCACCTTTTCGCTTCTTCTTTCGTCCGCTGGCGAGACTTGAGGCTCCTGTGATGACTGATTCTTGCATCTCCAACCGTTTTTGAGCTGGTGCCGACTTGACGTCCTTTTTGAATTTGCTAAATTCTTCCATCCATGCGCCATCACCGTGATCGTCAGTGTCTGGAGGCGCATCTGCTGTTGGAGGGACCAAAGGCACACCGCCTGGTCTTTCTTCCAACGATGGTGATTCCTGGTCTGCTTTGATGGTACGATCTGACTCCCACCCTTCGTCATCCTCCTCGTCCCAGTAGAGTGAATCCTCGAACTGCTCAGGGTCCACCTCTTCACCGTCTGCTGCCAGTGCCTCGAATATGTCCTCATCATCCTCAACATATGCCTCGTCTTCCAAAGCCTCTAGCACCTCTCGCAATCGCGGGTCCATATCCGGCTGAAAGCCCGCAATGGCATCCGGCACACTCTGTTGGTCCTGATACGTTGTTGGTCGTACAAACTGTGAGGGCAACAAATCCTCTGAGAAATATGACTCCGCCGTCGAAGCCATTGAGCTGGCCTGGCTCACACCAGCATCACTTCCCATATCCATATTCTTCAATTGATCCTCGAGAGTCATCTTGCTCTTCCCCTTCTTGTCTCCTGGTGCCTCCACGAAAACCGCGCCACCACTGGACCCCAGGTCTCGCATATGCTGCATGTAGTCATAGTTCGAATCGTCGTAGTAGATGCCATAGTTCGCCGCCTCGCCTTCGTTGTCTCGGACTTTGGACCCAAATTCCTCTTCCAGCTCATTTCGTTGCTTCGCTTTGCCTTTTGTCTGATTTAGATTGGATTTCTCCGTGAAGACCATGTCGGAGGCATCGGTATCGTGTATTCGGGGATCATTTTGGGCACGGTAGACGAGGGAGAAGGTGGTGGCATTTTTTTTGTCGCTGTGGTTGCGTTAGCTTTGTCGCGATTTGAAGCATGGAGTCGTGGAAACTCACAAGACTCGTTTGGGAGGCATTTTGAAGGATGATTTTCAGGTCTTGAGACTTGAGGGGGAGAATGGTGGAGTGTACAATGCTGGCCAAAGTGTTGTTCAACTTTTCGACATATGCAAGCGAAGATTTTAAAAGTGGGGTTTCAGCAGACATATTTTTAGAAGGGGGCGCCTAGAGTCAATGAGGGGTCGCCTAAAATCACTGAGGGGTCGCCAAGTACAAGGGTATCTAATTTCGGTCATGGATAAATGCTACAGAATTCCGTCTGAGAAGCGCTCAATTCCTCTTCTTTGCACCTTTCACATCTTTTCCTCCAGAGCCCTTGAATCTCTTTCCAAAATCTCCTATCAGCGCTCTCCCAAGTATACCCGCAACCAGCAATGCTCCTCCGAACACAAAAACAACAGTAACCCACTCCACATACTTCGTACTCCAATTCTCTAGATCAAGGACGGGTACACTCAGAGCTTCTACCGCTCCATGCTTTGAGTTGATCGCTGGGCTCGATTGGAAGTGATAGAACATAGTTTTTGGCCCGAACAAACCCTCATAACCAAGATTTGTGCGATCAAATGGAGAGCTAGGAAACTGAGCTGAAGACTCGGAGGCAGGACACACCCAGAAGACGTGAGGCCATGGGACCATTACTTGTGCTTTACCATCTGTCACGTTGGCTGCTGGAGGTATTGGCGTAGAATTATTAGATGATTGTGAGGGAGGGAGATAGCGAAGATGGAGCGGGATCGTGGCCGTGAAAGGTGGCGAGGTTAGAATATTCGTTCTCTCCAAAACTTCTGGAGGGCCGAATTCGAATAGAGCAGCCGAGCCCCATTGTGGAACGACCCAGTCTGGAGCTTCAAGATCGGTGGCTCCTGAAAGAGAGTGCAAGGCCTTGAGATGGTGGTTTGCAAGGAATAGAGGATCTTGCAGTGGATACCTATCAATGAAGAGGAATGACGGCAGGGTGAGGTAAGTGTGCAATCTGCAGTCCGAAGACGGAGCTACCAAATCCCTCTTGTTGATTGATATGGCCAGCGTTGGGTGGAGACCAGTTGGCTCGATGAATTGGACATTGTAACCACTGTTCGAGGGAGGGAGAGGATGATGTCGAGACGGGAAGGAGAAGAGCACAGGTGCTGGTAGATAGATCTGTTAGTCTTGTTTGGTAGACTTTGTGCCAGCAACTTACAAGCATGATCATCTTTCCCAACCTGCGTCAAGACCCCAGAATACTTCAATTCCTCTTCCTCTCCTTTGGCAGTAACCTCGTTCATCAGAACACCCACCTCCAGACTACCCTTGCCTCCTTCCTTGGCGCCTTTTTGCAGAGAATGCGTGTCCTTCCACCCCTCTTTTCCTCTCGCCCCGCTCCAATAAGCTTTGAAAGTTAGAGCCCCGGAGATACTATCCCAATCCGCATCGAATGAATCAGCGGTTAGCAAATCCCGAGTAGGCAGATTGCATTTGACATTGTTTTCAGGACAGAAAAGAACCTGGCAGTAAGTTGCGAGATTCATCAAATCGGGCACATAAGTGAAAAATTGGCGAGATGCTGCGTGAGAAAAGCGACCTGATAGTATCGGGACAATCGTGAAGGATTCCTATCCATGGTTGTTAGAACAATCCGGTGGTATTCAAGTGGGAGAATACATACCTCCACACTCTGGCATTTGATATCTGGGGTGGAATATGGCTTTGGGAACAGCGGGCCAAAGAGTCTGTGAATTAAACCACAAACCTTTGCTCTATTCATCTGGTCAGTCTCGTCTCAAAGCGCAACAAATATCGAAATGGAAAAAATAATACCCAATATCTTTATCATCTCCACCATCTGCCAAAGGTGTCCATGAGACATGCAATCCAGGGGAGACTCTGCTCACAAAAGGAGCAATCCCATCATACCGCTCAGAAGTCGACCATCGGATGTGTAATTCATGGCTGTTCCTCAGGACCTCTCCCAAATGAAGGGCTGTCTTTGGGTCCAACTAGAAAGAAGTCAGCCAGGCCATGCTCAGGAAATCTCTCGACTCAAAGAATGTGAAGATTCCTCTTTCAGTTAAATTCCTCCTCTGGTCAAATCCCTCCTCTACAGATGATATTTCGAGCATCCTGCCAATAGCCCTCCAAACCCCTTACAAAACCCTAGCACCTCCCCAGCAATCACACACATAGAAGAAAAAATTCAACATACCCTCTCTCCAACCTCCCCCAAACCAACAGTAACCTGCCACTCCTTCGCCGCATCAACTCCCTTCATAAACCTCAAACTATCATCCGAAACAACAAGAGTCGACGGGTCAAACTCATTATTGATGGGATCGCGGACGATATACGTTATTCTTTCTTTCATGATTGATGATTTGGGATGGATGGAATGATGCTGAAGGGATTCGGTTCAAGGAGGTTGGTTGGAAGTTGGTCCAAGCTTTAGGCAGATGAGTTGATGGGCTGAGCGTGAGGCTGTGAATTATGATTGACAACAATGGTGAGATTGATTTACGTTCTAGGCAAAATGTCATTGGTGCCATATTCTATCATTTTGTCTACGAGAACATTGCAAGTTTGATTCAGGAAATAGTTCCATAGAAACGTATTACTGCCTCGCCACCAACCACGCGAACAACAAAATCAAATAGTTGACAGGCAAAGTGTTTGTTGGGTCATACCGGTCAATGACTTTTCATAATGCATCATAATACCAATGAATCTATCAACGCCTCTATCCCTAAGCCAACATCATGCACATTGTCATATCCACACCACCAAAATTGAAGAATGCGGTCCCGTTTCCACAAGCATGTCGCTCATGGCCCCTCATTTGAGCTCTTTCATGAGACCCTAGGGGATATAACGCAATTGTTCGGGAGGCTCTTAGGGCCTAACCTAACCGTGAGTTGATGATGTTCGGCCGCATTTCTTACTCTCCTCCGGTAACCACCAATTTTTAGACTGCACCGGATGCCACCATCTTCTTTCGGAGATGGTTCTTGTAGTCTCCAATGCTACCATCCCACCGGCGGACAGTCTTGTTCTCACACACCATAATGTCCTTTGCAATCTTGTCGAGCAATCTATTCAAAATTAGCAGTGTTCCTGTGAGCGTACGAATTGGAAAATTAAAGCATACCTGAAATCGTGAGACACGACCACGACACCTCCACTGAAAGCGTTGATAGCATCTGCCAAACTGTCGATAGTTGGGATATCCAAACCGTTAGTAGGCTCGTCCAACAACAACATGTTGGGTCCCTCGATCGCGAGAAGAGCAAACACGACTCTGCTTCGCTGACCCTCAGAAAGAGTACCCATCAACGCAGTCTGCGATTCTCCTGTCAAACCGTATTTGCCAAGCTGTTGTCTCCAGTATTGGTAATCCTGTGATTTGGAGGCGTACTTGTCACGAACGAAGTCGAGGGCTGACTTTGTCAAATCAAGCGACTCAGCAGAGTGCTGTGTGTACATGCCGAGCTTGAGATGAGTGTGTCGAGAAACAGTGCCACTGGTTGGCGACAATTGACCTGTGAAGATTTTGAGGAGCGTGGATTTTCCAACACCGTTGGGTCCCACAAGGGCAGTTCGGGAGTCCATGTCTACACCGAAGTCGAGGTTCTCGTAAAGGTTGTCCTTGGCATCGCCGTTGTAGGAGAACGTGACGTCGTCGAGAGACAAAACTGGAGGAGGCAATTTCTCGACATCTGCGAAACGGAAAGTGAAGACACGGTCTTCGGCAACCTTCTCGATGAATCCATCTGCCTCCATCTTGTCGAGAATCTTTTGGCGGGACTTTGCCTGTCGGACCAAGTTGGCGTATGTACCAGCAGACGCAATGAACTTCTTGATGTGCTTGATTTCGTCTTGCTGCTTCTCGTAGGCCTTCATTTGGTTGACTTCCTGCTCTGATCGTGTCTTCTGGTAAGAATCGTAGTTTCCACCATAGTACAAGAGCTGCTTAAGACGCATATCGATCATGTTTGTGCAGACACCGTTAAGGAAATCCATGGAATGAGAAACGAGAATCAATGTGCGGTCCCACTTCTTCATGTATTCTTCCAACCACACACAGGCCTCGAGATCCAAATGTGCAGTGGGGTCATCGAGGAGTAAGAGGGCAGGCTTAACGAACAAGGCTTTGGCGAGAGCGACACGCATACGCCATCCACCGGACATGTCCTTGGTCTTCTTGTGGATAGTCTTTTTGTTGAACCCGAGACCGGTGAGAATGAGGGAGGCTCGTACTTGGAAGGTAGAAGGATCCATGCCTTCGATACGCTGTGTGGAGTGTTAGTTATGAGCATATGTGACATACGCTTCGTTACTTACATCGTACATGTCCATGAGGACAGGGCTGTCTGGTCCCTCTCTCTCGAGAATCTCCTCAGCGACTGTCTCAAGTCTGGCCATCTCGTTCTCGGCCTCTTTGACGACCCATTCCAGGGCTCCGAGCTCACTTGGTGCAGCTCCCTCGTTCAGTAGGTAAATATCGACGTGCTCTGGGAATGGGAACTCGCGCTTGGCGATAGCCTTGAGAAGAGTGGATTTACCGCAACCGTTCTCGCCAAGAAGGCCGTATCGTCGTCCATAGGTGACTTCCAACTGGGTATCGTTGAAGAGGACTTTTCCGTGGAAGACCAAACTGGCAGATGTAATTTTGACATCGCGACTGGCCTCCAAACTGGAGAGCACACCGGTCGTGACTCGGTCACTAATACCGTCTTTGTCTTCTTGGAGTGCTAGCTTTGCGACCTTCGCTTGGAAAGCTGCAGAAGCACCGTCCTCGTCGGAGTTGTAATCCTCGCCGTTGACGGAAGAGGCTTTTGAGGCTGCCTGGGAATTTGCTTTTGATGCAACCTTTGAAGCGGCAGTCTTTGGGGCTTTGCCAGTGGCGTCTTTCTTTGCCTGGCGGGCGGCTTTTGAAGCGGAAACCATACTGACTAGATTTTAGGAGTACGGTGGGTGAGTTGTAGAGTTGCAGAAACTGCTGGCGGGGATGTAAGGGCTGTCTAAGTGGTTATCGATTAGCTAGGGAAAAGTCGGCTGTGGGTCGTGGGATAGGTACTTTAATAGAGGGGCAATTTGCCAGCGAATCAGTGAGGTGGCGTGTGAAGGATGCAAAAGATTTGATGAGTCCTGCTCCCCGAGAGAACAGTGAATTCAACTGTATCGAATGTCAGAGAAGAATTCAACTACCGTGAATGTTGAGGTCCTGGTGGCAAAGAAATTTTCAGTTCAGCTTGACGTAGGGCCTGTTGACAGGGTTTGTCCAAATCAGATTCAGACCCCTCCATTGGAAAGTATCCTTTCTCGTTGTCCACCTGCAACACCATACAACTGGTAAATTACTAGCAAACCAGATAGAAAAGTCGTCCTTCTAGAATACCTAAATTTTTGTAGCACAGAAATATCACCCATGAATTTCTAAAAATAGCCTGCCCCCCTACAAGGAAAGTCTGGTCGACATTATTATCCTCTTCCTCATCTCAACCTCCCCGTGACACAATCCATTTTCCTTTCCTTTATATGTATATCCATTCGATGAACACTTCCTGTCTCATCAATGCCGGCATCTCCGCCCTACTCGTGATCATCATCTCAATACGCTGCATCGAAGCCTTACAAACTCCTCTAACAAGCGAAATGCTAATCCAAAACCATACGCGAATCCGGATCAAGTCCAACGAAGACCTTATCAAAGCATATTCACTACTCCTCGACTACATCGATAAGCCAAGTCTTGCTCATTCAGTCAAAGAACTTGTTTTCGACAAACCACCACAACGAACCAGCAGCGGGTGTTTTCGTCCCCCGCCAGGAGACGATGAAGCACCACAGATACACGAGATCATGAATGACGCGGAGTATAAAAGGGAAGAAAACAAGATAATTGGTACTTTGGATCGTCTTGGGCTTTCAAATGGCTTCGAAATCTCCGAAGGCAAAAAGGGGGCGCATGCAGCAGCTGTGCAAGCCATTAAAAAATGGAGGAATGCACATATTGCCCAGGTGGGATCAACGGAAGGGCAACCAAATGCATGGCAGAAGCATTGGTCCAACGACGAAGCTGTAAATAGTGCCTTCGCCCAAGTTCTCGCTCCCCTCATCATCTCATTTTCTCCGAACATTGAGATATTGAAATTCACCCTACTCGACCGAACAGCGCAAGATTTCTTCCTCCAAGTGAGCTATGGCTTGTTACCACCAACCTGTCTTCAAAACGTCAAACACGTTACCATTGGACCAAGCAAAAATGGCGCTTTCTGGCAGTACGACGTAAGATTCTTCAATAAATACGACGTCATAGGCATGGTGCGCTTGGTCCACAAGCTTCCATTGCTCGAAAGCATCAGCGTAGAAGGAACAGAAGCAGACCAGAATGGCCTCGATATGCAAACTCCTGGTGCCTCGTCTCTCAAACGCTTACATATCGGTCATTCGGACACCAGCAGCGCTTGCCTCTCATCTCTAATCAGGATGGCAAAAGCGCTTGAACACTTCACTTTCTCTGTTGGCGGACGAGCAACTAACGGCGGCGGGTTCTCACAGGTCCGTCCCAAGACTATTGCAAAATCCCTTCTCGTTCACAGAGAAAGCCTTAGAACTCTAGACGTGGATGTAGATAGCTATTTGCATGGCAGTTACTTTCAGGATGCGCAAGAAGAAGAAGACGGTCTCGAAGTCATTCGCGACAGAGAGCGGGATCTGAAATATTCTCGCCAAGATCCATACTCTCGCATCGACGAAGCCGAAGCACAAGCGTTGGGTCTCCCGATCTTTGCCAAAGATCTTCCCAACACTCGCAAATACGGCACTACCATCGGCTCTCTTCACGACTTCACAGTCCTGACACACCTCAGTATCGGAATCAAATTACTTCTTGGTGCTCAGGAATACGACCCTACTACCCGAGAGGAGGCAGTGTTGCCACCGCCCTTTCGTCTCATCGACGCTTTGCCATCCAATTTGGAATATCTCTGCATTCGAGGATACATAAAAGGGAGGGACAAGGTATGGGATGAACAAATAACAGAACTTATGGCACTCAAGGCTGAGAAGCTCCCTGTGTTAAAGACAGTAATTGGTATCGAGAAAGAAGTGATAGGAGGAGAAGTTATAGTGTACCCAGACCAAAATATGAAACTGCTCTGGAAAGAACCAAGAGCTGAAGAAGATTTATGGGAGGAATGGGGTGTCACGAAGACGTTTTGGGACGACAAGGACGATGAAGAGGATGACGGAGACTAGGATGGTCAAACACCACGAGTGAATGAAGCAGTATGATTTGGTGGAAACAGGTATCCTTCACGAAGCAAATCAAGGATGCAGATTAGGAAAACGGCTTTGTGATGTACATACATACCCCTCGCTTTGCTTCTCACATCCTCAGCACTGCCCTCAAAACTAGATCGATCACCGGCGGGTAAACCTCTCCAAGCTGTACATGATTGCTGACACCAATTCGCATTCCATTTTCACGAATCTCAGAATCCTTGTTGCCTAGTATTGTGTTGAATTTGGTGAGCCAAATGGAGTTCCAAAGTCTCTATATTCGTATGTGAATATGGCTACGTGGAATGTAGTGTGCTATCCTCCATTTCACGCAAACCCTCTCGTCCAACACATTCCGTTCAACTCCAAAGTCAAAATATATCGATTACAGTCTCAACCTAGCAAAAAACAGGTCTTTCCCCCTTTGCTTTCCCCTCACCATTGCAGCTAACATACTCGATGCGATAGACCGAGCATTGTTACTGCAATAGCGCAGAGGTCCGCGGCGTGTACGAAAACGATATGCATTACATCTGTAACGCGAACGATAAGAAGACTGTTGAAGATCAGTTCAATACGGATGGGTAAGGGTGTGACTGGGTTTCAGTCGATTAAGTATGAAATCATATATGAGACAAAATATCTCGAGAGTTTGAATACAGAGTGTTAAAAGGCAAGGGGATGGATCGGTTCTTTCATGTGTAGCCCGGCGAGCCTATCGAATAGGACACTTCATTCATGCAAAGACAAAGTTCAAAACTCTCCATTGAGGATATAGCACCTGAATAATGGAACCTTACTGCACTCTTCATTTTGATGTCGACATGCCAATTAACCTCTTTAGTTGCACGTCTAGTCAAGCCCACAGAATTGTCAGTATCGAGACCAATGTTATAGGAATCCTGAGAGAATTTTCAAGCGCTCCCCTTACTCGCCAACTGGTATCCACATACCATATTACAGCTAAGAATCTATCTTCAGGCAAGGTGGGTAATCATCCCTTAGTACACTCTCTTGAATCTAGACTAGAACTTGAGGCGATGCGGGTAACAAAAGACGAAGCGGGAAGAAAAGACTCCTGTTCCTTATTTTGCTTTGCGTCATGGTGGTGGTAGTGGTGATAGTAGAAGTAACTGTATTGTATTGTGGCTGTGGCTGTGGGGTATGTTGATACGTACATATAGACGTGTTCAGGACTCGAATTGTACTTGAGCCCGAAGGTATAGCTAGTAGCTTCCTGTCACCATCATATCTCCTCACAGCCCATCATAACGATGGAATCTTCATCCACGCTCTTTCAAATCCATGCCACTATTTACTTCATCTCAATCTTCGGGAAGAATCTAGGTCCCGCATACCCATTCACCTGGATATACTGTATATCAATATTCTCACCATGATGCAACTGCGGACTAAACAATTTCAACAGCAGAAACCTTCCCGATCTATGCAAAAATTAGCTTCTCCTCTCATCTTCTCAATCGAACAAAGCATGGACTTACACAGGCGGATCAAACTTAATCGTAATCCGACTCCTCATCTCCCCCATGAAGAAATTAGCACTCGGTTGCAAAATATCCGTGGCATCTCCACCTTCCCCATCGCCGTCCGCGGTGTTCGACCTCGGTTCAATCCGACCAGGCGAAGTTCTCCTTGCTGGTCGTGGAATTCCATAATGCAATTCGAGAATCGTATCTCTATACGCTTCACTCCCATCATCTCTCGCAACCATGGACGGTAAATAGCCCGTCCTCACAGACCCATCGTCGCTCCCATCATCGCTCTCCGCTATAACGGTGAATGGGGGAGGCGTAGGAGCGCGTGTGAGACCACTGGTCGTGGACGGCTCCAAAGCAGGCCAATCGCAATTATCCAGATAGGCCCCATGTTGCGGCAGATCCCGTTCTGCATCTCGCCCATAAGCATCAGCAGCATCGGCGGAATCGGCCATGCCAGGCGTAGGCCACGGCTGATCTCTGGGTTCACGGCCAGCTCGTCTCAAAGCTGCTATGGTTGAGATGTGATGATGTCGATGTGGGTTTATATCATGATCCCGTGGTCTATTTCTTGATGCTTCCCATACAGCACGATCGTGGAGAGCTTCTGCTAGGGGGATGCTATCTGAAGCTGAAGAGGGTGATGAAGAACGTGTTTGTGTAGAGGAGTCCTCGTATTGGATGTGGTAGGCTGCACTTCCTTTGACTAGGCTTTCTGGCGTCATACCCACGAATACGAGACCTTGTTGGAGACTGCTGTGGTTCATTAGAATGTGCCAATTTGTATGCCATCAGTAATGGGATTGGTAAGACTCACGGAGCAGTGTAGCCCATCTCAGGAGCGCGTATAGTAAGGCTGTCAAGATGGAATACAGACTCATCCCGATGTCGCAATAAAAGGTTGCACCGCGAACTTCTCGTACAATAAACGCTTTTATCATCTCTAAGCACATTTTCTGCTCTGTAGTTTTCACGATGCATGGCTATTGGATCTCTGGCGGGGTATTCGCCTCCATCACAGCTGACAATTTCCATATTCAACCGTCCTGGAACCGTCTGACCATAGTAGCCATATTTGAAGGCTGGGACATTGCGTTCGCTTGCATCATCCGTGATTTTCCTACGTTTCGAACGGTGTAGGCGCGGGGCAGATTCGTCGTTTGCACGCAGTGTGGATTCCGTGTCTACATGAGTTAGTCCTTGTACACGTCCCAAAAACGGCGGTACATACCATTCAGCTGAGAGTGCAACTGGCGAAGCTGAACCTGCCTGTCTCGGACTATGCCCTCCAAATTTGCACTATCGTCCTGCATCTCCCTTCGGAAGCGCCGCCAGGAGTTTCGTGTATGCCGACCTCGTCCTGACCGTGGCACCGGTGGTGTATATGCGGCAGGGGAAGAAGAGGGAGACCGTGATGCTCTAAACATGGGATATTCAGCGTAGTGGCCAGGTTGAGATGTGCGCCGTCCGGGCCTGAATCTCGATGCATTGGTCTGCGGTTCGGTGGGAAAGGGACGACGATGCGGCCGTTGCTGCTCGCTCGACGATTCGCCCGCATCTGGGTCGAGTGCCTGGCGCAGGCCTTGGAAACGATCCGTAAGGGATCCTATTTGCGAATTCGAGTCTGAGGCCGGGGGAAAGTCGAAGTTCTGGTTGCGATTTGCCATGGTCGCGATTCACTGGTCATGGGCTGGCGGTGCAATGGGTCGAGTTGGCGGAGAGGGCTGTCGTGTGTCGGGATTGTATTGCCTGGGTAATAGCAATGGCCTGGGATGTGATTTGGGGTGTCTGGAAGGGATAATGGTGCGAGTATTGGGACTGAGTTTGGGGTTGCGGGTCGGGTCACCCATTCGTTCACTTTCCACATGTACCCCACGATCCAACGGGCTCGAGTCGACAAAACAAACTGCAGGTACAGTGACAACTCACTCCCACATACATCCTCCACCAAACACACTCAATACCCCAACATGGCTTCCAATGGGGTGCAGGATGCAGCTGCAGAGACGGTGCAAGCAATCGCACAGGCTGAGGCCATCAGCGCAGGTCAGTACATCAGACATCTCGGCCAGTCTTGACAAACAGCTTCCTTCGACGGCCTGTCGTCCAGCTGTCTCGTTGACGCCCCTCGCCAACTAACGTACGCAGACGAGATAGCGCTTTACGATCGACAGATTCGACTCTGGGGCGTGCAGGCGCAAGAGAAGTGAGGGCAACCCAGCTCCATCGACGCCAGGACTCGGACGCAGCAGGACAGGAAGGCTGCGGTGGACTTGTGAGCTGACGCCAGCACTCATGATCCTGTTGCGCGCCGATTCCTAGGTATAGAGGGCGCTGTCACCGTCGCAGTACGAAATACTGACAATCACCAGCATCCGCAAGGCCAACATCCTCCTCATCCGTGTCAAGGCGCTGGCAAACGAAGTCGCAAAGAACCTAGTCCTCGCCGGCATCGGTTCCCTCACCATCATCGACCATGAGACTGTCACTGAAGACGATCTGGCCGCCCAGTTCTTCATCCAGGAAGCCGATGTAGGCAAAAACCGCGCCCAAGCTGCTGCCCCCGAGATTCGCAAGCTCAATCCTCGCGTCAACGTCCATGTCGATACCGACGACATTCGCACAAAGTCCGACTTGGCTGCCTACTTTGCGCCCTTTGATATCATCATTGCGACTGATCTGGATTTCCCCACTACCTCCACCCTAAACGCTGCCTCGCGCATGAAAGAGAAGGCATTCTACGCAGGAGGCGCCCATGGCATGTACGGCTACATCTTCGCAGACCTAATCTCCCATACCTTCGCAATTGAGCGCAAGAAGTCAAACGTCGCCACCAAAATCGGCCCAGAATGCACAACCCGCAGCATCGTCTCCGCAACCACAAAGCGCGAGAACGGCGAGTTGAAAGAGGTCGTCATAAAGCGCGAACTCTACACTCCTCTCCTCCTAGCAAATACCTCCCCTCTCCCCTCCGAAGTCATAAACTCCAACCGTCGTCTCCGCCAAATTACCCCTCTCCTCCCCTGCCTCCGCGCCCTCTGGGACTTTGAAAAAGAACTAGGCCGCCTCCCAACCCACTCGCATACCGACCTCCAAGCCTTCACCAAAAAGGCAACAGAAAAACACCAGGAACTCCAACTCCCTCTCGAAACCCTGCGCTCCGAATTCCTCCGCTCCTTCCTCCAGAATATCGGCAGCGAAATGAGTCCCGTCACGGCATTCTTGGGTGGACAATTAGCGCAGGATGTGATTAATGTTCTGGGGCTTAGGGAACAGCCTATTCAGAATTTTGTCATGTTTGATGGGGACGAGTTTCAGGCTCCGATTTATTCGTTGCATCCGATTTTTGATGACGGATTAGATACTGTAGTTAACGGGGTCCCGGTTGTTCCTGTGGTGCCTGCTGTGGGTGTTGGTGGGCCTTCGAGTGCTATGGTTATTGAGGATTGAAGAATGGAGCGATGGAGCCAGGGAACTATGGATACTTTGGATCCGATTATGATTTTCAATGTCGAGATTGATAGGGGAAGATTCTGACGCAATTTCTGGGAATCTTGCGCGCCTTGGAATCGTTCCACTTCATCATCTCACTTGGCTGTTTCTTGCTAGGCGTATGGATGGCATTTCGAGAGTGGTATATTCTCGAAGGTTCAAAAGGATGTGCTTACTGGCTGGATAATACTGGATGGTCTCAGAGGTTGTCATGATGCACTTGACAAGACATTACTGCGAGGTTCAAAAGGATAACGTCCAATGGACGTATGGGGGGGGAATATGATTACCAATTCTCAATTGAATGGCATAGCAGCGTAAAGCTGCTCAATATCAAAAATTCAATCAACCAACAGCTCGTAAGCTCCCGTGTAACAGAAACCACCAAAACTCCCCCGAACAGTATATACGCCGTGGATTTTCCCTTCCCTACTTGAACCTATTCATAATCCCTAATCATCACCCGCATTAGCCATCAAGCACAACACACATCAAACCGTGCCACTAATACTCAGTCCCCGAATTTCTTGCAAAACCTCTTCCACCCTCGCGTCCAAATGCCCCTCTGCATACTGCTCCCTCGTATCCTTGTCCAGAAACTGCTGCACCTGCGCCATCCTACTATACGCCTCGGCACAAAACCTCAACTGAATCTTAACCAAGGCCTCAAAACTGGGATCCAAATACGGCACCCTCAAATCAATCAACTGCGGCAACTCATCCAAAAGCTGCGTATTCAAACTCTCATACGCACTCCTCGCCATCTCCGCCTCCCTCTCCGCCATTGGCAATTTCTGCACATCCTTGTCCGGTTTCTCCGTTAATTTCTTGACTTTGGCGCGCAGGCCGTCGTAGTCTGTGAGTTTGTTTTGGCGCTTCTTGACGCATTCGTTGATGTCTGGGAAGTAGGCGCAGAAGCGGGATATTGGTTCCAGGACGCACTTTCTGTAGGGCCCGTCGAGGGCTTTTATTGTTTCGGCGTCTAGGTCTTCGACGGCGGATTTGTAGGAGCGGGAGACGCCGTCGCGGGTACCCGCGTCCCCGTAGAAGGCGTCGATTGTTTCTGCTATGCGCATTTGGGAGGCCGTCATTGCTGGGCCGGTTGTTAGTATGGATGTGGTTGGGTTGGGAGGGCTGGTGGGGCATGGACATGCCTCGTAGTGAATCTAGATAACCCTTTGCCTCTTTTTGTAATTTGGTTGCGGCACCTTCCATTGTTCTGTAGCGGCGGAGTTCGGTTTCAAAGTCGCGGTCGTTTGTCTTTTCGACTTGGCCTGCGTGGTAACTCGTGTTAGATGTGGATTGTTCTTTGTAACTACGGTGTGATATCCGTACCCGTCTTCATCATAACCTGGGTTACGCCCCTGTCGACCTTCTTCTTGAAGCCTGGAGTAAGGTCAGTCTCTTTGTGGTGCGGCGGGAGTGACCGTATACACACCTGACCAAGACATGTTGCCTGGAGTATTGCGGATTCTACTCTGTGTGTTTGTTGGAGAATGGAGATATACAGTGAGACCGCGAGACCGAGGGAAGCTTAACAAGTGGATTGAATGTGAGAAGTGAAGTTGGTTTGCCTAAGGAAAGTGGTTGTTGTAATTGTGGCAGTGCTTACTTGACATTCATGGTCCGACGTCAGTGTCATTCATCCTCAATTTGAGCCTCAAGCAAAACATCAAAACACCAAAATTTGTCAACATATCAATGCTACCCATTAAAAGGCGAATTGACGCGTCTGCCATCAAGAAGGCCCTAGAATCAGCAAAATCGCCTTCGCGAAAAACAATATTCTCGGGCATCCAACCAACAGGAATTCCGCATCTGGGAAATTATTTAGGAGCATTGAAAGGATGGGTCAAGCAGCAGAACGAAGCCGAAGATGACACGAGACTCATCTACTCTTTGGTGGATCTCCATGCTATCACTATCAAACAAGATCCTGCACACTTGAGACAATGGCGGAAAGAATCTTTGGCGGTGCTTTTGGCTATCGGATTGGATCCTAAGCGGTCAACTATTTTCTATCAAAGCCATGTATGGACTATGGCATTTAAGCGATTTAAAATATAAGCTGATGGAAGAGTAGGTGCCAGCTCATTCAGAACTCATGTGGATATTGAGTTGTACTGCTTCTGTGGGATATCTTTCACGCATGACACAATGGAAGAGTAAATTATCACTCGAAGACAGTGCGAAACCCTTTGACACACCATTGCAATTGGGCCTGTTTTCATATCCTGTTTTACAGGCCGCAGATATTCTCGTTCATCGGTATGCAATTGACTCTCGGACAGTACAGCTTGAATAGACTAACCTCCAGTAGAGCCACGCACGTCCCTGTCGGTCAGGATCAAAGTCAGCATCTTGAGTTTGCCCGAAATTGTGCAGGAGGTTTCAATGCTGTGTATGGAAAAGTTTTGGTAGAACCAGAAACTGTGCTTTGTAAATCCCCAACTATCCTCACCCAAAAAACATTGCCACTAATACCCATCCCAGCACCAGCCAGAAAAATAATGTCCCTCAGTGATCCAACAAAGAAAATGTCAAAATCAGATCCGAAATCGCATTCCCGCATCCTCCTCACCGACTCCGCCCAAACCATCAATAAAAAGGTCAACTCGGCCTTGACAGATTCAATCGAGGAAACAGGCTTGGAATATGATCCCATAAATCGGCCCGGACTTGCCAATCTAATTGACATCTGGTTCTATCTCCAGGGTCCCAAAGGCGAGAGCATAGAAGAGACAATGAAATGGATGAAACCCCATTCGAAAAAGAAGCTCAAAGAGCACGTTGCCCTATCGATTAACACCGCATTAGCTCCTATTCGAGATAGGTACGAAGAGCTCATGCAAGAGAGCAGTCAGCAATATCTTGAAGATATTGCAAGGGAGGGCGCTCTCAAGGCTTCGGCGAGTGCTGAAGTGACGATGTGTAGAGTGAGAGAAGCCATGGGATTGTGATGGTGAGCCTCGTAGAAAGTGTAAGATATTCGGACTTCTGGTCTATGTGTATATACCCTGTACAACAATCTCCTCACAACTTTGCGCCCATCTCTTTCTTTGCTTGTTCTCTCAGTTGGTTCTTCAATATCTTTCCACTCGCGTTCTTCGGGATCGCTTCCACGAATTTAACACCTCCATCTAAATTCTTGTATTTTGCCAATTTCTCACTGGTGTGTTTCCGAACATCTTCTTCTGTTAACGAGCTGCCAGGTCTTCTCACCACATATGCGCGTGGAACTTCCGAATCCTCGTGCGAGTGTTGGACACCAACGACAGCTGCATCCGTGACTTCAGGGTGGTGTATAATAACAGCCTCAAGCTCCGCAGGCGCAACCTGAAATCCCCGGACTTTGATAAGTTCCTAAACAAGTCAGTACATCACCTCATTCAAGTACCAAACCGCACTCGCCTTCTTCCTATCAACAATATACACCAGCCTGCCATCCTTCCCCTTGGGCCCCAAGTACGCCACATCCCCCGTCCAAAAATACCCCTCCTCATCCCAACTGGCCTCGTTCGCTTTAGGATTTTTATAATACCCCTTCACAATAATAGGGCCCCGAATACACAGTTCCCCCCTCACACCCTCCCCCGTAACATCCTGCCCCTCCTCATCAACAAGTTTAACATCACAATTCGGAATCACGGGTCCCACGGACCCGGTATCGTCATGACCAGGGTAGTAAAGCATAGTAGCAATACAACTCGTCTCACTCATACCCCAGACCTGATTAAACGGCGTTCCCTCTGGTAGCAACGCCTTGAATCTAGCTTGGAGTGATTTATCCAAGGGCGCCGCTCCAGACCACGAATTCTTCAATGAAACGAATGTCGAGGGGTGGACAAGGGGGTGGTTGGATGTTAGAAGCGTCACCACCATCATCGGTACCATGTTTATTTCTGTTATCGCGTATTTGGGGATGGCGGCGAGCCAGGGGGTTATCTCGAAGCGACGCATTATGTGCGTTACTATCCCACTTCGCAGAGGAGATGTGTGCGCGCGGGGTACTTGGGAGACGTGGAACATGGGATTTGCTATTAGGCGTCTTATTGGATAAGGGCGGGGTCGGTGTTCTATGACCAGAGTATGTTGGGCGACGAAATTGTAGTGCGTCATATTCAAGGCCTTGGGGAGGCCTGTGGTGCCAGATGAGAATAGGCGAGCGGCTGTGGTGGTTTCGCTGGTCTCCTTGTCGTTGAAGCGGGCCCAGTCGCGTTCGCCGTGGTTTTGGAGCCAGGTCCAGGATTTGAGGCCGTGTGGGACTGGGGAGTTGGGGGCGTGGATGTTGAAGACGAAGATGTTTGAGGGGGGGATTGAGGTTTCTTTGCAGGCGGTTATGACGTTTTTAAGGAGCTCGGGTTCACTGATGAAGAATTTTATGTCCGCTGTTTGGATGGCGTGGGCGAGTTCGTAGGAGGTATATGATGGGTTTGTTCCGGCGAATATTCCTCCTTTTGGATATTAGAAGTGGTTGAGTGCATGGTGCCTTTGATCTTACCCGCTGCAACGATACCTAGAAAGGCCATCGAGTAGTAGATCTGGGATTCCAATTAGATTCATTCTTGAAGCTGGTGATAATCGCCCAGTCGCTTCATCATTTCTTTCTGGAAGCAAGGGGCAGACTTCGAGATCGAGTACTTGTTATCTGGTAAGACAGTTGAAAAGATTCTGAAGATATTCGAGTCAAAATCGTTCGGACTTAATCCCCAACGATCACGAGTTTGACTTGATCATGAATCCATTGTAACTTTGCGTTCCACCGATATCCTGAACCAAATCTCCAAGCTATTTCTTTGATATTTTTCAAATATCTGGCACAAAAAGAAAGATAATCTTACATCGTTGAAAGCATGCATACAAACAACATCCCCTTTCTTCAAACCGGCCTCTCGGAAGCCAGCAGCAAGTCTTCTCACTATTCCTTTTGCTTGCCGATTCGAGATCGATCTCGATGGATTTGCCACATCGACGTAAATCTGGATCTGTGAGTCTTTTCAAATCAGATAGCTTGAAGACTCGGAATGAAATACAGGAATATCTTCATCATAAGAAGGATTATCAAATATCCATGATAGAAGATCTTGATTGGGTATTGGGACGTGAGTTTCGGCTAAGTAAGGCATGGTGAGAATGGCTTAAGAAATGAAGCCAAAGGTTTCGAAGTAAGTTTAGAGAGATTCAGGGAATAGAAGATATCTTTGACTATTGTCCTGCTATATCGGATGGAATTGTTGTATAAGCCGGCCTTTTGCGGCAGAAATCGGTTATGTGTGTCATTTGTGCGGGGATGATACTTGGTTGGTTGCCGCCTTTCGTTCTGGAGCAGAGGAAATTGCCTCTTTGCTACATTGACACCCCGCTTGAAAACCTCGATTGAACTTTTGGTATAACGAAGAGCTTATTGGTGTTACGAGTGAGCGTTCAGGAGGTCACCGAGAATTTTAAAGGTGGCGGCAAATAGACGCGCGCAAGGTGAAGAAACTCACGATAGTCGACCATCTCAGAACTCTCCATCTTTTCGCAGTGAATGCTTGACAGCTGGATCACACTATCAATTTCAAATACTGACCTCCCAAAACAACCATTTCTCACTCAGGAAGTCCCACCTCTCTCAACTTACTTCAGCACATGCAGTCGGCCCTGGCGACGCCAAAACTTCTTTCGGCGATAGTCGCTAGCTAACTAGCTCTCATTCTACCTGCCATTTCCATATTTCCAGCTTGTGAAATCGTGAACAAAGCTTGTTCATCGCGCAATATATCCCGCTTCGATGGAGAAATGGGAGTTCAGAGCTTTGCGCCTCTGTATTCTTCCGTAGTAGTTGACACAGGGAAAAGTTGATGTTGACTTCGTCAATTCGTTGATTTGGGTAGACAACATCTACAACAGAGGCGACATTGACCCCAAGAGATTCTGAAGTGAAAACAAAGAGAGATTGTCCGAGTAACTTGGACATTACTTTACTGTCAAACACATTGTGTGCATGTGCCTAGATTTTTTCGATATCGGTTTCTCAAAACTGAGCATATGCTTTTCTACCCTCACACGCGATTCTTGATCCCAAAAGAGTCTCCAGTACAGGGGTCCCAAGCTCCCACCCTCCTGCACGAAGCCGCCGTGCAAAATCATCAAAAGTCTTGTTCGAGAGGTCTAAGGATACCGTGACATGATGAAGTAGGTCTCCCTGGAGAGCGACAGTTCTCACTCCTAGTGAGTCGTTGCTAAGTCGCCGGGCGAGTAGAAGTGCATGATACCATGCTTGCAATTGCGATTCGGGCGTGATTCCTTGCTTCAAAACCACGATGGCTTTGGTTTGGCGTGTTGACGACTCGTACCAACGTGCTGTGTAAGGCTGACTCCATAAGAGATACTGTTGATCCCGGAACAGGTGCGTTATTGTCGACAGATCGATCGTTGGCAGTCTCGTGGAATTCGTGCTAGGGTTCAGATGGCTTTGAGGCAATGAATGAAGTAAGCCTTGGAGAGATACTCCAAAGTCGCAGTGACCTAACACCGAGCCTGAAAGCCATCGAAAGACTGAGCCTCCACGACTTTCGAATATCCTTTCCATCGCAGAGACATCCTTTGGGGTCAGCACTTTCCCTGTCTCCACTAGGTTCGAGAAAAGAATGTTTGCTCGCTGCCGATTGATTGTTCGTATCTTAACGGCGCGGACTGCAGCGTGATTGAGTGTCAGGTGCATGGAAAGCAAAAAGAGTAGCGACAGCCATGTCGCCGTCCGGCTCGGTAAGAAGTAGACTACTATAGATCCGAGCAACATGCCGAGAAGTGTGATTGCTGTTTCTTGACTTGATTCTGTCTACATCACATTAGCTTTGAGGTGAATTAATACGTGAGGTCCGACTAACAGCATTCAACTCCGCGATGTTATTCCATTTTGCAAAATGAGCACTCAAACTGCTCTTGCTGGATCTTCCAGAGACTCCAGAGGCAGCGAACAATGTACTTGAAAAGCACAGTACTGGCAATCGATATGCGGTAGGAAGTGATAGGGACAGGCAATCCAAAAGCATGGCTACGTCACAGAAGACATCCGAGATAAGCCGATGCGCCTTGCACTCCGCTTCGATTGATGTTCCCATGGCATGGGCGAAGGTGATGGTTGCCAGTCTGCCGAAGCATTCTCGTGTGACATTTACCAGTACGGCTCCCGTAGGTGAAGCAGATGAATTTCCTACCCCGATACCTATATCATAAGTCAGTTGGATCTGTTATAGGAGACCTAACGAGGTTCTCCACGGACCGAACCCTAACAAGCGGGAGGGCCCACGGGTCGATGTATGAAATATTACCTTCCCAGACCGCTCGAGAGGATATCATTCCTGCGATAGAGCCAGCTAAAGCTTGAAGAGAGTCCTAGCACCAGCAGATCAGATACGATCTGGTTGAACAAAAGGATGAGAACGACCTACATATATTTGGTATGACGTGTAATCGTCGCTGACACAATTCGGGTACCCATCAGGAAGAAAAACATCAACAATCCTTCGAGTCAGTCCCTTCTCATTCTTCGATTGCTACAGACGCAAGTCAGTTTTCTCCCAAAAATGCCATTCAAGTTCCTTGCACTCACAACAACATCGACTCTTTTCGGACCTTTCCTCCACCCGGACTCGACATAAGTTGTTTTCAGATTCCCAGCCTTGTCGTACTCCGCGATTTCCAAATCAGTGACTAGTTCGATTTTCGTAACCACAGTAGTCACTGTCGAAGTAGCCATGATTAAAAGTCAAGCCCAAGCTAAGAAAAAATTATGGCCTGTTGTGGGTGGCATTGGGTTGACTTTTGAAGAAGCCCTTCAGCCTTGTTTCAGCTTGCGATGCGCTAGACATACTCTATGCAAAGGGCCACCGGCCGGGTCAGCTTTTGACTTTTGCCAGAGAACTTACGATCTGTGTGGGGCTAAGAACAAAGATAGATAGAACGTGCCTTCAAAATATGCTCCGTGGGTACGTACTCAAGGAAGGCAGATCGCCATCGTGGTGAGTAGAAACATGCTTTTATTGCTACAGCCCCATTGATTTTGATACCTTGCGTGCAATGCTTGTCCAGAACCGCACGCCTGGTCCAACTGTGCAGCTCGAAAATCGCACTAGCTAGCGAACAGTTTCCGCTGCTAGGGAAAGACAGCAATATGAAAAAGTAAAGCTGGAACCAATTGCGGATCTTGATTGAATACCGATCAGAGGTCTTGCTACAACAATGTAGGCATAGTAAACCAGAAACGGAGACCAGTTTGACACGATCGTTTGCAATGAAGATGTAAAGTGCATTAAGGAAGAATGTTGACCAAGGAGGAAGTCCGAGTGGCGGATAACTGCTTCAGGTCTAAATTGTTCCCCGGATTTTGTGATTGTCTCAGATGCAGTGCTCGACCACGACAGGATTTTCTTGCCCCCAACTTGGTAGCGCGACGCTTTGAAACATTGATGTGTTGAGACCAATGATTACATGGAGATCTAATCTATATTGAGACAGGCCTGATAATTGATCGACCAGAGCGAGACCAGCGGATACCGAACTCGTAGGTGGTACGAGCTCAATATTAAATCGTATCTTAACGGCAGAGACCAGCAATATTAGTATGCTATCGTTGTATCCGAATCCACGGCCAGTGCGCTCAACTGTTGCTAGCCAGATACCATTCGAGCCCGAGGAATCAACGTGTCTAAGAGTATGTGAAAGTTTGATATTGTTCAATTGTACACTAATTATGTCAAAAAGGGTATCCCAAATGCTCGGTTAATCATACATCATTGACTCCGACCATGCTTCCAATTACCCAACCGGCCATGCTAATTTCTGCGCAAAAGAACCATAATACAGCACCAAAAGCTCCCTCTACTCGCCACCAAGACGACGTCCTGGCCCTCGTGCACCTGTCCAGCCGGTACTGCCAGGAACATCCTGTCTAGCACCAACGGCGGTGCCATAGCTTCTGTTGACAACCGGTCTTGCTACATCACCGCCGAACCACCGCTTGACCATGTCGGGTGTCTTGATGTAGTTCCTGCCTCCGCCAAAAGTCGGCCAAATTCTCGTCAGGAAATCGTAGGCATGGGCCGCCACCAATCCAGTAAGCTGATGCTTTGCAGAGGTGGGACCATCCATGATGAACGTGAGGAATATGAGCGCAGCGGGGAGGTATTTGGCAGGAAAGGTGAGGATGTAGATTGTGATGTTTGTGTTTGGGTTGTCTTGGGAGAACGTATAGGCGAAGGCGAGGATAAGCGGTTGGAGGAACATGAAGCCGCCGAGAAGTTGGCCACAAAGCGCCTATTCACAAGCTGATGTCAGTGTCGATTTAGGCAGAAAGATCACGCACAGACAATGAATAATTGAACGAGTGGGATGTAGGGAGCCAAACCTCCGCGTAGAGTGGAGCATTTTCTACGCAGGTTCTCAAGGCATTTCCCACCATGCTCACACCGCGCGCGAACCCTTTGATTGAGGTTGCGAATGATGGGAACACACGAAGTGCAAGGGTAATCTTCCTCTCTTCCAGGACCACTCCAACTACTTGTTCTAAGTTTGGGTGGGCAGATATGTGGAGGTGTTTCACGAACAATGGTGCATAGTACGGAGTGAACGATGGACAAAGGGAAGGGCCTGACAAGAAGCACCACCAAGGCGCACTTACCACAATGACGGCCATGATGAAGGCAACGTATACGAAGAATGAGCCGATTTCTGTGAACCGGGGCGAGTCGCGTTCAAGGCCACTGCCATATGTAAAGACTGCGTGCAGGATAAGATGTCTGTTTCCCTGCGGATCGGAAGGGTATAGCTTACGAAAGTACGGATCCATAAGGATGCCAAACTTGGGACCAGTTATGAGAAACGGCGTGATGAGACGCCATATCTCTGGCAGCTTAGTGACACGATAGATGAATTGTGGAATATAAGCTACAGAGACCAGTCCGATCATGTCTGTGTGTACGAGGACTGAAAGCGCGAGCGTTGCAGCTGTGAGGGTCCTGTTGATTTGTGTTAGAGTTGTTTCTTTGATGGAGAGTTGAGCAACAAGCTTACCTCGTCACAGGAGGCCATGTCCAGAATACTTCAGCCATGCTTGCAGTGTATGGTCTAATGAGCGTGATGTGCTTGAAGCTGGAGATGGCCTTTTGTGGAAAGCTCTTTGTTGAAAGACCAGATTTTAACTTGGAGGATTTCGGTCAATCATTGTTCCATGGATGCCTAGCTCGACCGTGTTCGGGAGAGAAGAGAGAGAGAACAACCTGTCCAAGATCGATACAAGTATAGGTGGCCTCTTTGGGAATAGAATGTAGCTATAAACCACATATGTCCATCTGCTTGGACTGCTATTGAAACCAACTTACCCTCTTGTCATCTGCTATTCGACTTCACGACAGCGAACACCACAGACGCCACCATGAAGGCTCAAAGCATCCTTACAAATGGAGTGTTAGCGCTTCTCAGCCTCCTTGCAATTACCGAAGCTGCCGAGACACGCGGGAACAAAGTCCTCTTGCGAAACGTGCAATCCTTGACGCTCAAGAAGGGCTTGAAAACATCACATCGACGTGTGACTGCTGTACCGCAGCTCAACTGTATCGGGGGGTCAGGAAAACCGCACTATGAAGTTGATGTAAGATAATCTTCAAGGTTCAAGATCCGGCTCTCGTAATAGCTAATCGGCTCCAGGTTATGAGATGTACAAATTCGGGATCTGGATATAACAGCGATGATGTTGAATGGACATGCAAAGCTACTTTGCCACCAGAGTTCAAGCTGGGGTCCACGGATGTGATCTGTGAGGGTTACAGTAGTTCGGACGACCCATACATTTTGTAAGTATACTTTTGATATCTTGGACGCACATCACTGATTTATTATCGTAGGAAAGGGAGCTGTGGCGTTGAATATCGGTTGTTGCTCACGGAACAAGGCCAGGAAAAGTATGGCAGTAAAAAGACCGCGTGGAGGAGTTCATCCAACGATGATTCGAGCTCTGGGGACTATACAAAGACAGATGAAGTCATCATGTATCTCTTCTGGATGCTCTTTGCAGGTGTTGCATTGTGGATGTTGTATTCATTCTTGAAGAACTACTTTGCAGGCGACAATGGTCTCCCAAGAAACCCACCTCGACTTCCGACAGGATGGGGTGGAAATGAAGGAGGTGACGATAGTCCTCCACCGCCCTACGACTATCGACCATCTGATTCCTATGGTAGGTCTCCTCCTCGAAAACCCTCTAGCAACACCACAAGTGGAAACACCCAACAAGGCTGGAGGCCAGGCTTTTGGAGCGGTACAGCTGCTGGTGCAGCCGCAGGTTATGCTATGGGAGCACGTGGAAACCAGAACAGGGGTCAGACGCAGGCGCAGGAGAGGGGAAATGGGTGGTTTGGAGGAGGTGATGCGGGTGAAGGATCCTCAGGAACAAGACGATCAGGAGGTTCAAGCTCACCCGCGCCAAGTTCTTCCCGATACGAGAGCACAGGATTTGGGTCGACGAGGAGACGCTGAGGTTGGGGATGAATCAATATGTGAGGATGAGGATAGCGGCGGGGACAATGGTGATTCTGTAACAATACTTGGCGAGCAGAATGATAATTCGGACCTCTCCTCGACCGATAGCTCGTCAACGTACACCGACTGTTCGGGTTCCTCCTCGGACTCGTCTTCAGATAACCCGTCTTCGGTATCGCCAGAACCCGATCTAGTATCGGTACGACAAACTGCTCCTTGTCCCTGCCGCGTTTGTAATTCTAGGTACTCAACCTACCGAAATTCACATCACGAAAGCCCACCTTCCAATTACTCGACCCACAGAAGCTCGCATCATGAAAATTCTGTCTCTGAAGGTTCGTCGTATGTAAGCTCTACCCATGCAAGCACGCCAATTAATGAGAGGTCGCCCGAGTGGAGATCATCGCTATTCGGTTCAAATTTCTCTTCGTCGACGGAAACGACATCAACGAGCAACAACGATCATTACGAAAGTACTGGTTACGGTTCAACCAAAAAGCGGTAGAATAGTTTACATATCGTCATGCATGCTTCATTCTCAAAAGCAGAAATCTAAATACAAATCAAAAGTTTCCACATCTCAACGAAGTTCTCCACTTTGACTATCTTGAAGTAGGGACTGCAAACTCAATCGATCACCTGTCTCTCAAAGTGTTCCTCCAAACTCACATCAGCTCACTACAAACGTCCTCCCAGTCACCCATCCCAAAAGAAAACTCAGACGCGGCTGAATCACGTTACCTTGCCTTTCCCGCGGAGAAACTCACCAAACTCTGCGGGGCGGGAACAATGATATAACCACACACGACTCCCTCGTCACCTGTCGAATCGGAATCTTTATATGCATGGACCCCTTGAAAGCTGACTTTACGTTATAGAAAGCGAGCAATTCGCTGTTGGTGAGTTTTTGTTACCCTCAGTTTTGCTACTCTTACCAAACGAGCTTAGATTTTGCCAACCGGGCTCTTGTTTTCACGAACCAGGCTTTTATTTTGTGTCACATTCTGCATGCCTTTTGGTTCCTTTGCGGTCCGCTGGAGCTAACGAATGATTTTCAGTAGGTTGTGATGACCATGGTTTTGGTTCTATGGAATGATGTTGTGCATGCTAGGAGCTAGCTGGTCGAACGAAGAGGTTGAGGCGATCGTTTTGTGGTCGGTTTGTGATCGAAGGATGATCCTTGGGCCTTTGGGTGTGACCTGCCAGCTCTTGGTTGGCGTGAAAACGCAATTTGGCATGTAAAGATGCTCATTATGTAGATTCCCATATTTCTATCACTCTTTCCTTCCTTTCTCTGTTTCTCTTCAACCTCAAACATCATGGTCGACTTTTCTCAGTATCTCCCGGTTGCCAGTAACATCAATTTCGATATCGACAATTATCTGAATCGAATCTGTCTCCCTTCTCAAATCCATAAATTTCCAGCACCAATCGCCAGATTTCTAGGGTGGAGGAAAACCCCCGTAAAAGCCATTGGAAATATCCTCGTTGCCCTCTATGCCTTCATTGGGGCCTTTCTAGGCCTCATACTCGTGGGAGCAACATTTCGCTACTCCCCTCTCATACAAGAATATCACACACCCGTCCTCTTCGCCTCCCTGGTAAGTTTCCTCTAGTTACCACCCGCCAAATTCACCATTGCTAACATATTTAGGGCGCAACAGCAATCCTAAACTACAACACCATCGCCTCCCCCCTTGCCCAACCCCGCGCCTCAATCCTAGGCCAAGCCCTCTCCGCCCTCATTGGCGTCTCAATCGCTAAACTTTTCGAGCTTAATCCGCATTTTGCCGCCCTCCGATGGATTGCTGGACCCCTAGCATGTGGTACAGCGTCTTTTATGATGACAATGACGAATACGGTGCATCCACCTGGTGGCGCCACCGCTTTACTTGCTGTGATTGATCCGACGATTAATGCGATGGGATGGATTTTTGTGCCGTTAATTGTTTTGGGGAGTCTATTGATGTTTTTGGTTGCTTTGACTGTGAATAACATCCAAAGAGCTTTTCCAGTTTTTTGGTGGACGCCACGGGATGTTGGAAAGAAGAGTGCTGAAGATGTTGAGAAAGGGTGGCAGAGCAAAGATAAGGATGGCAAGAACGAGGGCAAGATTGAGCAGATTGAGAACGTGGCATTTAGACAGATGATTATCCTAAGTGGGAGTGGTGTGATTATGCCGGAGGGGTTTGCGTTGGATGTGGAGCAAGTGCAGATGTTGGAGGTGTTGAGGGATAGATTGAGGGAATGGAATGTTGATGAAAAGGAGGGGAGAAGGAGTTTTGGGAGTGGGAGTGATACTACGCATGTTGAGCATGTTGGTGCTTGATGTGGATTTGCGGATTGTGCTTTTGATTGACGTGGGTTAGCGATGGTGTTTGGATTTGGGAATTATGATACCATGAGATAATGACGATACGAATATGAATGAGAACTGTATATCCAACCCTTGCACTAGTAAAAGGGGGACTCTGGGTTAGTGATGATTTTGACTTCTTGAGGCGGCCTATTACACAATGCGACAGGTCTCTAGTCTACTTCATTTTGATGTATCAATCCTGATGTCAACATGCTTTTGCAATTTGAGGAGACAGTGCATGGAGAAGAACCTGGATCTTCCCCGAAGCACTTCTCAAGCCATACTCCAGGGAGGCCGGTCTTGTGTGGAAAAGATTTCGCCAATGTGTTCAAAACAGGCTGGTAGAGATGGGTCTAAATTGTCATTCTGGTCAGTCTTGGTGAATGTACCAGTATTCTGTTGTAATCATCCATTGATTCAGCAATAATCACGTCTCACAATGCCACTCGCTTGAAGACCAGATATGGTTAGGGCCGAAGAAACTTTTGAATCTATGTCCCTATCGTGCTTCGAGTCTCCCAATGCTGTAAAAGACAGCTACGCCCATAGCCCGAATGCCGTTATGAAACAGAGAGCCTTTTGTAAGCCTTATTGAGAACCCCGCAATTCATATCAACTCCCTTCCCATCAAAATGCATCTATCGCTTCTTTTGCTGAGACTCCTTGAGCACCTTCTTGACAATCTTCTGTTCCTCGATCAAGAACGCGCGGACGACACGGTCCTTGACACATCCGGCGCATCTCGATCCACCATATGCTCGCTGAACGGTCTTCTTTGGGCGGGAGATGGAGGCGTATTCGCGTGGTCGGAGGGCTGGGACACCTTGGAGCTTGACACCGCAGTCACCGCCTGTAATTCAAAAAATTAGCCACTGTCCTATACTCAATCCAATGCGAATTCTTCGGCGTACATTTTGGAGCAGTTCCCTTCTTCTTGATGTGGAGGTATCTGAGCTTTCCTCCTGGGGTCTTGATTATGCGGACGAGGTTGGAGGAGGTGTTGTATGATTGCCGGCGGCGCTAGAAGAGGATACATGTTAGTGATTCGAAGGCGTATATGCTGAAGAGACTGCTACTCACGTAGACGAGGCGGTTGTCTGGCATGATGGGCGATTTGTCGATGAATTTGTTTGTCGATAGAAAGTGAAAAGTAGTCCAGACAAATTCGCAAGTTGTGTGGGCGTCGGATTGCCGCGTCCAGCCAATTAGAAGAAACTGCAAAGCTTGGCATTATTGATGCCTGCAGGCTGCCATTTTAGCCTAAAGAAATCGAGGACTAAGTTTTCAAACTACGCGATCACGACCATCTTAACCATCGCAACTATCATCGCTGAAGAGGCGCAACTCTCAGTGAGATCCAATCAAGTAAGTTTAGATCTTCCACTATCATCCCAGCATCCAAAACGCCGAGTGGAGCGCGACGAGAGACAACAACAGCACGAACCAAACTCAGCACGAGATCAACACCAAACATTCCGACAACCATTCACGACCAAACTCGAGGATCAAACCTCACATTGTCATCTTTGACTGGGCATTACTAATTTTCTCAGTTGTTTCATTCTTTTGATCATCGCAGGTCACGATTCTGGCGGTAGATCAACGCTTGAAAGAGCCCTTCATTTGAAGACGCGAGGCAACTCGCTGCCACCTCAATCATGGTAGGACGACCTCCTCCACCTCCAGGATGGGCTCCTCCTCCACCACCTCCGCCAGGAATGGGTGCGCCTCCGCCACCTCCAGGATATGCGCAGCCCATCGCAAACCCGGTGACGGCAAAGTTTGCGCAGAAGAAGAGTGCATGGGTTCGGTCACAGCGTGCTCGATTCGCGGAGAAGGCATCAGGCGGCGGAAAATATGACACGACGAAGAATGACATGCCACCGGAGCATTTGAGGAAAATTGTCAAGGATATTGGAGATGTTTCGCAGAAGAAGTTCAGCAGTGACAAGCGAAGCTATCTGGGCGCATTGAAGTTCATGCCGCATGCGGTTCTCAAGTTGCTCGAGAACATGCCTATGCCATGGGAGGCTTCAAGAGACGTCAAGGTCTTGTACCATGTCAACGGTTGCTTGACGTTGGTCAATGAGGTTCCTCGCGTTATCGAACCCGTTTTCCATGCGCAGTGGGCGACGATTTGGGTTTGCATGAGACGTGAGAAGAGTGATCGTAGGCATTTCAAGCGTATGCGATTCCCACCCTTTGACGACGAAGAACCACCACTGTCCTGGTCCGAGAACATCGAAGAGGTGGAGCCCGCGGAGCCTATTCAGATGGAACTTGATGAAGAGGAGGATGGCCCAGTCATGGAATGGTTTTATGATCACCGACCTCTACTGGACACGTCACACGTCAACTCGTCCAACTACAAGAAGTGGAACATGACCCTTCCTCAAATGGCCACTCTTTACCGATTGAGCCACCAGTTGTTGAGCGATGTGGTGGACAAGAACTACTACCACATGTTCGATCTCAACAGCATGTTCACAGCGAAGGCTCTCAATGTGGCTATTCCTGGAGGCCCACGTTTCGAACCGCTGTACAAGGACATCGATCCAAATGAGGAGGATTTCGGCGAGTTCAACGCCATCGACAGAATCATTTTTCGCCACCCCATTCGGACCGAGTACCGAGTTTCGTTCCCATTCCTCTACAACTCTCTCCCACGTAGCGTAGTGGCTGCCTGGTACTCACATCCACAAATCACATATGTGCGCACCGACGACCCGAATCTTCCTGCATTCTATTTTGATCCAATCATAAACCCAATCTCCTCTCGATCTGTAGCCCCGAAAAACCTCTCAATCAGTCTGGAGGACGAGTTGTTCGGAGAAGGCAACAATGAGGAAGATGATTTTGAGCTGCCTTCCGGCTTTGTGCCATTCATGGACGACAAGCCACTTTACACAGACGACACAGCTTCAGCCATTGCATTGTGGTGGGCACCATTCCCATTCAATACGAGGTCCGGACGCATGGTGCGCGCTCAGGATGTGCCACTTGTCAAGCAATGGTATCTCGAACACGTTCCTCAAGGCCAGCCCGTGAAGGTCCGGGTCTCTTATCAGAAACTGCTCAAGTCTTATGTGCTGAACGAGCTTCATCGAAAGCCGCCAAAGCCACAGAGTAAGCAAGATTTAATGAAATCGCTAAAGTCGACCAAATTCTTCCAGCAAACTACTATCGACTGGGTCGAAGCAGGTCTGCAGGTTTGCCGACAGGGTTTCAATATGCTCAACTTGTTGATCCACAGGAAGAACTTGACTTACTTGCATTTGGACTACAACTTCAACTTGAAGCCCATCAAGACCTTGACCACCAAGGAGCGTAAGAAGTCGCGTTTCGGAAACGCTTTCCATTTGATGCGAGAAATCTTGCGCCTGACTAAACTCATCGTGGACGCGCAGGTCCAGTACCGACTCGGCAACATCGATGCATTCCAGCTCGCTGATGGTATCCTGTACGCCTTCAATCACGTTGGTCAACTTACTGGCATGTACCGTTACAAGTACAAGTTGATGCACCAGATTCGTTCTTGCAAAGATCTTAAGCATTTGATCTACTACCGATTCAATTCAGGTCCTGTCGGAAAGGGTCCAGGTTGTGGTTTCTGGGGTCCAGCATGGCGCGTCTGGCTCTTCTTCATGCGAGGTATCATTCCCCTCCTTGAGAGATGGCTTGGTAACCTCTTGTCTCGACAATTTGAAGGACGTCATAGCAAGGGTGTCGCAAAGACTGTCACCAAGCAGCGTGTCGAGTCTCACTTCGATCTTGAGTTGCGTGCCTCAGTTATGGCCGATCTTATGGACATGATGCCGGAAGGTATCAAGCAAAACAAGGTCCAAACAGTTCTTCAGCATTTGTCAGAAGCATGGCGATGCTGGAAGAGTAACATTCCTTGGAAAGTTCCAGGTTTGCCTGCGCCAATCGAGAACATCATTCTACGATACGTCAAGAGCAAGGCCGATTGGTGGATCTCGGTCGCTCATTACAATCGTGAACGTATCCGACGTGGTGCTACCGTGGACAAGACCGTGGCAAAGAAGAATTTGGGACGCCTCACTCGATTGTGGCTCAAAGCTGAACAGGAACGCCAGCACAACTACATGAAAGATGGTCCATATATCTCCTCTGAGGAAGCTGTTGCTATCTACACCACAGCCGTTCATTGGCTCGAGTCACGTCGTTTCCAGCCAATCCCATTTCCAAGTGTGTCCTACAAGCACGACACAAAGATCTTGATCCTTGCTCTCGAGCGCCTTCGTGAGGCTTACTCTGTCAAGGGTCGTCTGAACCAGAACCAGCGTGAGGAACTTGCCTTGATCGAACAGGCATATGACTCTCCTGGCACAACACTGGCTCGTATCAAGCGCTTCTTGTTGACCCAGCGTGCTTTCAAGGAAGTTGGTATTGACATGAACGATAATTACAGCTCTATCAATCCAGTATACGATATTGAGCCCATGGAGAAGATCACAGATGCGTACTTGGATCAATACCTCTGGTATCAAGCCGATCAACGCCACCTCTTTCCCGCCTGGATCAAGCCATCTGACGGTGAGGTGCCACCTCTCTTGGTGTACAAATGGGCTCAGGGAATCAACAACTTGGACCAGGTTTGGGAATACCAGAATGGTGAATGTGGCGTCATGATCGAGACCCAACTGTCCAAGGTGTATGAGAAGATCGATCTTACATTGCTGAATAGGCTGTTGCGATTGATCATGGATCACAACCTGGCTGACTATATCACGTCCAAGAACAATGTCTCTCTCAGCTACAAGGATATGAATCACGTCAACAATTACGGCATGATTCGTGGTCTTCAATTCTCAGCCTTTGTATTCCAGTACTACGGTCTCATCGTCGACTTGCTTCTCCTCGGTCTTCAGCGAGCAAGCGAGATCGCTGGACCTCCGCAAGGGCCCAACGACTTCCTCCAGTATCGCGATCGTGCTACTGAGACTCGACACCCCATCCGACTATATACCCGCTACATCGATCGTATTTGGGTGTTCTTCAAATTTACCGCCGAAGAGTCACGAGATTTGATCCAGCGATTCTTGACCGAACAACCAGATCCTAACTTTGAGAACGTCATTGGCTACAAGAACAAGAAGTGTTGGCCTCGAGATTCGCGAATGCGTCTCATGAGACACGATGTCAACCTCGGTCGCGCTGTCTTCTGGGACTTGAAGAACAGATTACCCCGGTCAGTGACCACCATTGAATGGGACGACACTTTCTCGAGCGTGTACAGTCGTGATAACCCGAACTTGCTATTCTCTATGGCTGGATTCGAAGTGCGCATTCTTCCCAAGATCCGAAATTTGAATGAGGAGTTCGCTACCAAGGACAGTGTCTGGGCGCTGGTCGACAGCACGACTAAAGAGCGAACAGCTCATGCCTTCTTGCAGGTCACGGAGGAACACGTCCAAGCCTTCAACAACCGTATTCGACAGATTCTCATGTCCTCAGGCTCGACAACTTTCACCAAGATCGCAAACAAGTGGAACACTTCTCTCATTTCTCTCTTCACTTACTACCGTGAAGCCGCTGTGTCGACAGTCAATCTCTTGGACACCATCGTGAAATGTGAGACCAAGATCCAAACCAGAGTCAAGATCGGTCTCAACTCCAAGATGCCTTCTCGTTTCCCTCCAGCCGTTTTCTACACGCCCAAGGAATTGGGAGGTTTGGGCATGATTTCTGGATCCCACATTCTTATTCCAACAAGCGACAAGCGTTGGTCCAAGCAGACCGATACTGGTGTTACCCATTATCGTTCCGGTATGACCCACGAAGAGGAGTCTCTAATCCCAAACATTTTCAGATACATCATCCCATGGGAGTCGGAGTTCATCGATTCTCAGCGAGTCTGGACAGAGTACTCACAGAAGCGATTGGAAGCTCAACAGCAGAACCGTCGTCTGACACTCGAGGATCTCGAAGACAGTTGGGATCGTGGTCTTCCTCGAATCAACACCCTGTTCCAGAAGGATCGCAGCACCCTCAGTTTCGACAAGGGTTTCCGAGCTCGTACTGAATTCAAGGTATATCAGCACATGAAGAGCAACCCTTTCTGGTGGACCAGCCAGCGTCACGACGGCAAACTCTGGAACTTAAACTCGTACCGTACCGATGTTATTCAGGCTCTAGGTGGTGTGGAAACCATCCTCGAGCACACCTTGTTCAAGGCAACCGCTTTTCCAACCTGGGAGGGCCTGTTTTGGGAGAAGGCCAGTGGTTTTGAGGTATGTTCGACGTTCCAGACCCAAATACGAGATCATAGATGGTCAAGCAATTCATGTCCACCTTGGAGAAGCTACACCCAATACAACACGCCCAACTGGACATCAATGTCGATAAATTCCTGGCAATTCAAAAAGGAATCTCGCCGGGAATTTATCGATATCTTTTTCGCGTTGAGCAGTTGTTGTTTGGAAGCTATATAGCTTTGAGGTTCGGCTGACAGGGGATATGAACTGATTGACCGACTGTGATGCTAATATCCACCGGCGCAAACGCTAACTTTGCACAGGAATCCATGAAGTTCAAGAAGCTGACAAACGCCCAACGATCCGGTCTCAATCAAATCCCCAACCGTCGCTTCACACTCTGGTGGTCACCCACAATCAATCGTGCCAATGTTTACGTTGGTTTCCAAGTCCAGCTTGATTTGACCGGCATCTTCTTGCATGGCAAGATCCCGACCCTCAAGATCTCTCTCATCCAGATTTTCCGTGCCCATTTGTGGCAGAAGATCCACGAGTCTATCGTCATGGATTTGTGTCAGGTCTTCGATCAGGAACTAGAGCTTTTGGGTATTGAGACTGTTCAGAAGGAGACCATTCATCCCCGAAAGTCATACAAGATGAACAGCTCTTGCGCCGATGTTTTACTCTTTGCGAGTCACAAGTGGAATGTCTCCAATCCTTCGCTTCTTTATGACACCAAAGATACCATGACTTCCACGACAACAAACAAGTTCTGGTTCGATGTGCAACTCCGATATGGTGATTACGACTCCCACGATATCGAACGCTACACTCGCGCGAAGTACTTGGATTACACAACGGACAGCATGAGCATCTACCCATCTCCAACCGGTCTCATGATTGGTGTCGATTTGGCTTACAATCTTTACTCGGCCTACGGAAATTGGTTCCCTGGCTTGAAGCAACTCATGCAAGTCGCAATGGGCAAGATCATGAAGAACAATCCTGCTCTCTACGTCTTGCGAGAACGTGTGCGCAAGGGTCTGCAGCTGTACTCGACAGAGAGCAACCAAGAGTTCTTGAATTCGCAGAATTACTCAGAACTTTTCAGCAACCAGATTCAACTCTTCGTCGATGACACCAATGTCTACCGTGTTACAATTCACAAGACCTTCGAGGGAAATTTGACCACCAAGCCAATCAACGGTGCCATTTTCATTTTCAACCCCCGAACTGGTCAGCTCTTCTTGAAGATCATTCACACCAGTGTTTGGGCAGGTCAAAAGCGTCTCGGTCAACTGGCCAAATGGAAGACTGCAGAAGAAGTGGCTGCTCTCATTCGTTCCCTTCCAATTGAAGAGCAACCGAAGCAGCTTATCGTCACTCGAAAGGGTCTGCTCGATCCGCTCGAGGTTCATTTGCTCGATTTCCCCAACATCTCCATTCGAGCTTCTGAGCTACAACTGCCCTTCCAGGCTGCTATGAAGGTTGAGAAGCTTGGTGACATGATCCTCCGAGCTATTGAGCCTCAGATGGTGCTCTTCAACTTGTACGATGAGTGGCTCAAGACCATCTCTTCCTACACTGCGTTCTCCCGTCTCATTCTTATTTTGAGGGCGCTTCACGTCAATCTCGATAAGACGAAGCTAGTTCTTCGGCCAGACAAGACTGTCATCACACAGGAACATCACGTCTGGCCGACTTTGGACGACCAGGCATGGATGAAGGTTGAGACTGAACTTCGAGACATGATCTTAAGTGATTATGCCAAGAAGAACAGTGTCAACACATCAAGTTTGACATCCAGTGAAGTCCGAGATATCATTCTCGGTATGGAGATCAGTGCCCCCTCCATGCAACGTCAACAGGCAGCCGAAATCGAGAAGCAACAACAAGAGCAGCAGCAGCTGACCGCTGTCACAACGAAGACTCAGAATGTTCTTGGCGAGGAGATCATCGTTACCACCACATCGCAATATGAACAAGCAGCATTTGCCTCGAAGACCGAATGGAGGACACGAGCCATCGCTTCGTCCAACTTGCGCACTCGCTCAAACAACATCTACATCTCCTCGGATGACGTTCAAGAAGATGGCCATTACACCTACATCATGCCAAAGAACATCCTCAAGCGTTTCATTACCATTGCGGATCTTCGTGTTCAAGTAGCAGGCTACCTCTACGGATCTTCTCCACCAGACAATGACCAGATCAAGGAAGTCCGTACGATCGTCATGGTTCCTCAGATCGGCAACACTCGTGATGTGGAGCTTCCTCATAAGCTGCCTGAGCACGATTACCTTGATGGTCTAGAGCCGCTTGGTATCATCCACACTGTATCTGGTAGCGAACCTCGTTATATGAGCGCCATGGATGTCACACAGCACGCTCGCCTCATGAATGCACACAAGTCCTGGGACAAAAAGACTGTCACCATGACTGTTGCGTTCACTCCAGGCTCTGTTTCGCTCTCTGCCTGGGCTCTGACTCCGGATGGCTACAAGTGGGGTGCCGACAACATTGACATGCAGAGCGATCACCCCTCAGGCTTCCAAACCGACTTTGGAGAGAAGTGCCAGCTCTTGCTCAGTGACAAGATTCGTGGATACTACTTGGTGCCCGTTGATGGGATTTGGAATTACAGCTTCATGGGCGCAGCTTTCTCTGCCAGCGTGGCTAAGAAGGATGTATATGTGAAGATTGATACCCCATCGAAGTTCTATGATGATATTCATCGACCATTCCACTTTGCCAACTTCGCGGAACTGGAGGATGTTTGGGTTGATAGGAGCGATAACTTCGCTTAGGCGTGGATTTTGCGGAAGGACAATAACGGAAAAAGGCGTAAAGGATAAGCATGGCATGGGATGGCGTTTGTACAGTATTGGTCTCATTATGGGAGGAAGTACTACTCTTGGGATGAGACAGCAAGGTCTCTCGAGAGGGACATTGAAAATTCTTGTTGTCGTAGTAGCACCGGGGTATACATAAATGCATTTTGCTTGATACTCAAAGAACTTGCCAGTTCCAATTGCAGCCCCAAGGAGCAAGATTTCTCAACACCCCTGACATTTTCCAAACTAGTGAAATGATTTTGCGACTGTGAGGATTGAGGCATGTTGAACAGCCCACCTGGGAAGCCGTTTCTGGTAACGAGTAGCATAAGGCAGAAAGATATACCAGGGCGCATCATAATCCAAATTTAGCCATGAAACTCAAATGCTGAACCGATTATCATTCCAAGATCTTCGTCGGATCTAATTCATGTGAACGAGGCTGTTCGCCAAAATATGTAGGCTCATTTCGGGGCACCTTGAATACATACCCCCGCATGCCCCGCCATTGAAGCTCTCCACAAGCCGAGCTCCCTGCATCCTCACTGCAATGCTCGTCATATCAACGGCCGATCACGACCACCAACATCTCGAAATGGCATCCTATCAATTACACGTCCGTCTTCGCGTCCCAGAAGTCCAAATAACGGAATCATGTCGCCGAATTCCCTAGCCAACAATAAAACTGCGAAGATACTGAAGGATGCTGAGGAGGGAGGATACGGCGTTATTGCGCCTGTTATCTACAACGTACCATCTCAACGCCTGCATACCGAATAATTCACTAACATGTTGCATAGCTGGAACACATCATCGCCTTCGTCCAAGCAGCAGAAAACAAACGCTCCCCCCTAATCCTCCAAATGTTCCCATGGGCAATCACTTTCTCCTCCGGCCTCCTCGTCCACGCCGCAGCCCAGGCAGCAAAATCCGCTACCGTACCCATCTCCGTGCACCTAGACCACGCTCAAGACGAAGATCTCATAAGACATGCGGCGGATAGGCTCCCCTTCGACTCTATAATGGTAGATATGTCGCACCACGAGCGCGCAGACAATCTAGCCAAAACGAAGGAATTGGTAGCGTATTGTCATGAGAGGGGTATAACAACGGAAGCTGAGCCGGGACGGATTGAGGGCGGAGAAGATGGGATTAAAGATACGGCTGAGCTTGAGGGGATTAAGACGACGAGGGAGGATGTGGAGGATTTTTGGGCTACCGGGGTTGATTTTTTGGCGCCGGCTTTTGGGAATATTCATGGGGAGTATGGGGTTAAGGGACCGCAGTTGGATTTTGAGAGGTTTGTTTTCGGCCGTCGAAGACGTATTTAACCTCTGCTAACATTGTCAACAGGTTGAGTGAAGTGAAGGAAGAGATTAATGGGCGGTTACGGATAGCTATGCATGGGACTAATGCCTTTCCAGAAGATATCATGAAAGAGTGTATCAAGAGGGGTGTGAGCAAGGTCAATGTCAACAAATTGGTCTTGGACGATTATAATGCCTATTACAAGGCCAATGCAGCTACAGTTACATTGACCAAACTGATGGAGATTGGTGTTGAGAAGGCAAGGGGATTGGCAGAGTGGCAGATGGATGTCTGTGGAAGTACTGGGAAGGCGAAATAAGACAATAGACTCCGAAATCGACCTCAGAACCCGGAAACAATTTCCAAACCGCTTCTCCCGAACTTGGGCTCGGAACATCAGAAGGGGCGGTTAGCAGCGTCGTATTATTGTCAACAACAATTCTCGGTCTTCTCACTTTCTTCCTCATACAAAATTATCCCTCTTCACACCCCTTCGTCCTCTGAATTGCCATGGCTGATGAACTAAGGCACCAAAACGCAGGAAACCAAGGGGCTGGCATGTTTGTTCAGCGTATGATTACACAAAGAAATTCTTAAGCGCGTTTTTTAAATAAAAAAAAAAACGATGCCTTGCTTGCATTTCATCAAATTCCAGAATGGCAAAAGTAAACATTCCAAGCGATTTCTTATTCCTAGCTAACTCGCTGGCCAGAGATAATGAGTACATCGAAACTGGATATAGGCCAGTCTCAAACTCGTTCAAGATATCATTGGCCACGACGATACAATTACACAACAAGACCATCGACATATGGTCGCATGTTTTTGGCTCAATCCTGTTCTTTACACTCCCAATTTTTGTCTTCCGCGAAATACTCCCCCGATATGGCTCTGCAAGCACAGCCGACGTAATCGTCTTCTCAACATTCTTTTTTGAAGTAGCAATATATTTTTTCCTTTCTGCGACTTCCCTTATTCTTAAATAACTATACCTACTCTGTGGCAGCCTATGGAAATCAGCTCGATTATGTAGAAATATGTCCAGCCCATAACCAGACCAACTAAAGGCAATAGCTAGGGATAGTGATTCTAATGTAGGGTTCAACATCCCGTGCGTATACTACGGTTTCTTTATGATCGCATCGTACCTTCGGAGATCGACTGACTACTGACAGATTCCGGAGAAGTGGTCTCCAAGAAGACACGATATATATGGGGCCAGTCATCGAATCCTGCACTTTGCAGTCATCTTGGCTGAATTGGCGCACATGTTTGGACTTCTCAGGGCGTTTGATCACCTTCACGCAGCCCGAGGAGTATGTTTACCTTAGGTATATAGTGATACCGAGACATCAATATATGGTCCAATCGATAAATCCTTCAGCTTTGTTTCAGCAGATGTCAAGTGACTCAAATGTCAGCCGATCGGCCTGAATGTGAAAGTCAGCCTCGGAGAATGCAAATTCCTCGCCGGAGACATTTCGAGTCCCTGTGAATAGGTCTATCTTTGCTTTGCCTTGCATGTTGCAGGATATCCGGAATAACATCTGTTGTGAATGGGGGAGTCCGAAGGTGGTTAACTTTGATAGGAAGATGAGGCTCCAGCCTTCATCTAAATATGGCATCGTGGCGTGAGCTAGCTGAGACCGGGTGGCTGAAGCTTCCCCGTGCATACTGATTCAGCCCAAAATAATTTCTTTTGACAGCTCGTGGTTCCAGCATTGGGCAAGAGAGAAAGGACACCTACAACCATCGCCCCTAAAAGGATTTACATAGTCTTTCTCTACAGGACTTTCCCTTCTTCCATCCTATTCACCTCTTCAAACAACACATCGGCCATCTCTCCGTCACCACTGTCGCAACCTGTAATACTGTGACGACAAACGAAACCACTTTACATTGTTGTAAGAACCCCAAGCTTTCACCAAAGACTTCCTACTACACCGCAAAATGGACTCCATCATCCGCAACGCCGCGCCTCATGGCACACCAACTCTAGAGATCCCCCGTCCTTCAACACCAATGCGCTCCCGCACTCCATCTCCCTCCCGAGATGGCCATACCCTGTACTTCGCCTACGGGTCCAACCTATGGCGAAATCAGATGCAGACACGCTGTCCCAACGCCCAATATCTCGGAATCGCCCGTCTTCGTCATTGGCGCTGGCAAATCAACACTCTAGGCTACGCCAACATTGTCGAAGCACCCGCTGCACCATACTCGCCCGCCACAGCAGCATGGCTTGGACCTCTCTTCGGCACCGATGATCTGAGAGAAGACAACGACCGTGTCTATGGCATGGTTTGGCGTCTTGGTCCAGGTGACGAGGAAAAGCTTGATGGTTACGAAGACGTGGGTGAGACGTTCACCAAGGAGTCTGCGTGGGTAGAGTTCTGGGGCAAGCGTGAGGGCGAGAATGGGGAGAGGATCAAGCCCGACTTTGTCAGACGGAAGCCACAGCGCATCAACACTATTGTCTACGTCAACCGTAACATCACGCAAGACATTGAAGGCAAGCCATCGGGCACGTATCGATACAAGTTGAACATGGGTATCAAGGATGCCGTTGAGGAGGGCTTCCCACAGAAGTATGTTGACGAATATCTTCGACCATTTGTCCCAATGGTTGACGAGCAGGCGGCGGTGACTATGGCAATAGAGGATGCGGTCAAGATGGGTATCGATGTCCAGGCTGTTCTCAAGAAGGCAGAAGAGAAGCTCGCTGAGAGTGGTGTCAAGGAAGAGAAGGAGATGCAAGCTAGCCAGGAGTCGTTGGGCAAGTACTTGCACGAGATTGTCACTGAAGCAAACAACACCGGTGAGCAGACTGGAGGCAAGGCTGACTCTCCATCGAGAGGACGTGCCTTGAGCTCCGTGTGGTAGTTGATGAACATGGCAAACAAAGTTTCTACAAGTGCATGGTTAGGTAATGGTAGTGATGGGACCGACGGAAAGGAAATAGGATACGACGAAATTTGCACAAAAACGGGGCTGCATCAGTGGTTAGACGAAACACGTCTTCTGCAGTCATCCATTCTCTACTCTGGGAAACATGGGAATTTGATTTACTGGCGTGGCGTTCGGATCATTGGATGGGATATGCATGGTGTACATACACGGTTCACTCGAGCGACTGCGGTCGACTCTGGAAGTCTGATCGTCCTCATATCGAGAAGGGGCTGGAAAGCTTACGATGGATTTCATCTCTGCTCTGTTGGACCTAGTAGATACGTACATATGTATATCTAATTTGAGATGGTTGTCTCATCTCCCTTTATCAACTCTGGAGACGGGCGGGGCCGAGACTCGAGAACAAATCACAGAGACACCGCGGTAGAAGAGACGACTCAGCAAATAGTACTCGACCTTGTTCGACTACTTTGATATGACCAGGGAACACAACGGCAGTTGAATTCTATCCAAAATTCAATGACCCATCTCAATCAACAACACCGTCTCGTGGCATCTCAACCTAGAGATTGCCCGTCACAACTTTCCTGGATTTCCAACGTCATCCAAAGTTTGAAAGTTGCAAAGTGCGGGGAAGTATACGTTTAATGCAGACCAAGAGATTCTCGGACTGGGGTTGGAGACTCGACTCGAGGCATTGTGTCCGCAGAATCGCGGTCATTCCTCAGACCACCATAAAGTCGTACCTTCGCCAATCTTGTACGCAAATCTTTTCGATCAACGGCCTCGAAACGTACACTGGATGTATCCACCTCCGCTGCCGATCAAGTCCGTTTGCCGCCCACCACCCTCTGACTCGGGTGGGCTTTCTTGTTTTTGGGAACTGCTTCATCATGAAAAGGTTTTGTGGCATGTGTGTTTGGACGGGAAGGGAAGTATATATTCCGTTGAATTCGTAGGTTATGTCTTCTCGCATTCCTCAACGGTCTTTTTCTTTAAGAAACAAATCAAACTTCTTATCCTTTTTTCTTTTTTTCAACTCTTCCATTCCATTGAGCTACTGCACACATCCAAAAGCATGCCCTCAAACGAGGTCGGTCCAGCCAGTAATTGCCGTCCACCACAGCATATCCCAGGCGGCCCAGACCCACCAGTCCTAGCCTCCATCGAATCTTCCTCAATGCCATACCTCAGCACCGAACCCTCCCCAACCCAATCCTGGACAATAACACTCAAAGACAAGATCATCGCCATAACAGGCGCAAACCGTGGCATCGGTCTCGGCATCGCCCAAGTGTGTCTCGAAAACGCGGCCAAAAAAGTCTACTCTCTCGATCTCATGGAACCAGGCGAAGATTTCGCCGTGCTGAGCAAAGAGCATCCGAATTTTGTTTATCTACAGACGGATGTGACGAGTGATGCCTCCATCGAAGCAGCGTTTGATAAGATCATTGAAGTGGAGGGACGGTTAGATGGCATGGTTGCTAATGCGGGAATGACGAAACATCAACCTGCGTTGGATTTCTCAAGAGAAGAGGTTCTCAAACTTTTCAACCTGAATGTGTTTGGTGCTTTTGCTTGTGCCCAGATCGCTGCTCGGAAGTTCATCAAGCTAGGAATTAAAGGTAGTATCGTCTTCACAGCCTCGATGACATCCTACCGCCCCAACCGCGCCGCACCATCTGCTCCTTACGGCGGGACGAAGGGTGCGGTGAGGAATATGACACATACCCTTGCCATGGAGTGGGCGAAACATGGTATCCGCGTCAACTCGATAAGTCCAGGCTTCGTTCGCACGGCTATGACATACTACGTCGAGACTGCACCTGTAAGTTTTGGCCGCCTAAATGGGTGGATTGAACAAGCTAACGTTGGTGGTAGGATTGGAATCTAAAAATGGAGTATTATGGTGGTATGCCGCGTCTGGCCATGCCTCAAGAACTGGGCGGTGCTTATGTTTACTTGTTGAGCGATACGGCGTCGTATACGACGGGTATTGATATTCCTATTGCTGGTGTGGTAGGTGCCTGGTAAGGATTTTGAGACAAGGCGATTGTGGGTGCCTGGAGAAATGTATGGTTCTTTTTCATGTTGTGTTGCTTGGCGTTGGGAGGATCTGATACGGGGAATGATGGGCAATATCCTAAAGCAAGAATGTTAGTGTTGAGGAAGCTGGGATTGAATACATTGACCGAATGTACAGGGACACAGTTGTCTCACCGATTCATTCCCGCACTGGCGCTACCTCCTGAGAAAACCACGAAGCCGGTTTCACGGCATATCTATCCTAACTTAATATTACTATTGTCAAATTCGCTCGCGAGACATCATTTAGGTTGCTAGAAACCCATCGATATCGATGTTGAGTTGGGCGTGTTCTAGAAATCTTAGTTTCTCGAGTGGTTGGGCATCGACCTCACACTCTGGGTGTTGATACTTGACCGTCGAATCCTGGCCATTGTTGTTTGTAAACTGCATCAACGAGTTTAACGGCAACGATAAGTTTCTTAGGCAACGGAGCGTCAATTGCTTTGAGAAGAGCAAGGAAGTGCTCCAACCCAGCGCTACTGATCTTGAACTTGGTTTTCTTCTAGTAGAACCCCTTGAATTCTGTTCTCCTTTGCGAGCACATGTGCAAAAAGCTGAACCCATCGTAAAGTTCACGAGGAGGCTTCGCTCTCGGAAGCCTCACATAGCGCTTGTATATCAAGCCTATGTCGGATGAGGACACGCAAAGACAGTTCTAAGAAAAGACTGGTTAGTACGATAGATACACCCGGTATGCATGTGTTGAAGCCTGGCAGGATCGACAAACCGCCAGGTAATTTCCAGAAAAGTGATTCGCTATTCTGCTTAGCTCGTTGGGCTCTCTTTCTAGATGGACAAGTCCGTCGTTGGTTTTTTTGGCGAATTCAACAGGCACGGTAAATGGTGCAACAATCGATGGCACAGGTGTGGGTGTGGGATGTTGACTTTTCTTCTTTGTCGGATATGTCTCGTCGCGGCTCCCTTTTCTTTTCCTGACACAAAAACGTGTCAGTCAAGGCGTAGGATGAGAGTAGGCTCGCCTACTGCGCCATGATGATGATAATGTTGTATGTCATTGAACGATACGAGAATAAATGTTGATGTTATTGTTGTCGTTGTTGTTGGATGGATAAAGTGAAAGGGAGCGATTCACGACATGGATGTCACCAAAATAGGGGCGAATTCACTCTAACCACTTTAGGTCTGTGTTTCGTGGTGCTCCTTCCAATATTCCTTTCATTACTCCTGTCAACTCCGGCCAAGACATACAAATAGGAATTGATTGGAAGGAATGTGGACGAACCTCAATCAACCCCAGTCTCATTTGTTTCGAGAATGTATTTAGCCCATTCATCCCTGTCGTGCCTTGCATCCCAAAATCCTTTCTAGGCTGGAGAGTGTGTTACACGAGATTGTTGTGCACACTTACTTGGCTTGTTGTGAAAAGAGGCACTATGTCCAACTCGCCAATGGCTCCCACAAGCGAGACTTCAAGTTTCTTCCTGTATTGTTGAAATCACTCCAGGAACCATGCTTTCGTTTTTCAGGTCGTTGTGAGTTCGATGCCCTTTTGGTGCTCCCTCATGCTAATACGAAGACAATAGTCTCCATGTTTTCCTAGCATCCGCAACCCTCCTGAGCACAAAGTACGTACTGGTTGATAGAGGCTGTTGTGAGTTCACACTTCCTCCCATTGATTGCCCGCACTGACCACGATTCCAGATCATCGTATGCTTTTTGATATTCAATCTCACGAACACGCTAACCTAGTCTCAGCCATACACCTGCTTCTTCTCCAGCTTGTCCCTATCCTTCTCTTTGCCTTTCGACCTAAAGCTACTTTTGCATCCTTCACGGTTGTATCAGACAAATGGCTCTTCCCTTTCCCGATTACGGCCGGCACGGTGCGACCCCTTGTGATAGGGCGTACGAAGACTCTCTGGGCTTCACTAGGGCTCCTAGCCTTGTCGCTGCCTCTCTTCGCACAAGCAATTGTTCATCTCAACAATGTGCCAACTTTGGCTATGCTAATGGTAATAAGACCTGACATTCAGAGTGTATATTATACTTACACCTTCTCAGAGTCTTACGTTGCTCACCGAACTCATTGCAGCTCAAATTGTCGCGAGCAGAACACGAAGGCTGGAAAGGTTGTGCGGGATCATCGTAGTGTTGCTGACAATGGCACTGCTGCTCTTCGATGAGTATAGGTTGACGGTGAATGGTCTTTTATTTGGGCTGTTTGCCCTTGGTCTCACTGCAATTGGAAAGTTGCTCATCCGCGGCACACATCGTACCGACGACTCCGTTAGCGATGTTCATGGTCACATCTCCTATCACATTGCGATCAGAGCGGTGGTACTGCTGTCCATCGTAGCAACAGTAACCTGGGCAATCATTGTTGAAAATACATTTCGGGCGATGGAAAGCTTTATCCGGATCAACCCTTTGGCTGTCGTCGTTAATCTCATCCTGGTCTTCACCTTCGTCTTCGAGTCCACGGCGGCGGTGTATAGGGACCAAGAATCCAGCTCCAGCTTTGGGACAGAATCGGAACTGCTCTTGTTTGCGGGTCTTACGAGCCTATTGCATTTCGTATCAGCAAGACGAAGCTATTCCACACTTGTGCAAGTCTTGGTGTTCACTGGCGTGTTCGTGCTGTCATTGGTTCGTGGCTGGGGCTCGGATGGTCGGATGAATCTCGAAGAGAAGGACGAAATGGAGAAATCGGGAGTGGACGGTTTAGACGAACACACATTTCGACCAAGCTTTAATTCTGATCCGGAAGCGCGATCGACTGATGGCCTTCTCAACGGAAACGAGGGTATTCGACCATGTGTGGATATTTGCGATGCTTCTGTGTACGAGTGTCATGCTCGGCAATTTGAGTATGACCTGCGGTACTACAAAATTGTCGTGTCTTGGCTCAGGCTTTCTCGCATACCCTCCTTCCTGATCGCGTTTACCGTCTGGTGTGCATTCTCCACTTGGAACTTCAGCCGCACCACGGTGTCTACTCAAAACCGGCACTCTCCTTCCTTGGACCTGTCATATCGCCCGAAGTTCGACCTCGACATTGTCATGAACATGTACGATGAGGACCCGGCATCCGTTGCCGCGATGATCTCTGACCTTCGTCGCCTACCCAATATTGCGAACAAGACCACGAGAGTATGGATCTACTTCAAAGGAGAAGGCCACGGTGCTTATTTGGAGGCTCTGAAGCACAAGACTGGCGCCACAGAATTGATCAAATTACCAAATATCGGCCGCGAAGGCGAAGGCTACCTCAATCATATCATCTCCAGATTTGACAATCTCGCCAAACATACTCTGTTTCTTCAGGCCCACGTCCACAACTCTTGGGAGCTGAAGCGCAGGGTAGAGCATTACTTTGTACCAAATACTGGAATGCTCAATCTGGGGTTCTCGGAGGCTTGCAATTGCAATGACTGCTGGGACCGGCATGGCTGGCATGATAAAGCCGTCTCGAGGTTGTTCCAAGACGTTTACAACAGCACTTGTTCGGATGTGCTTCTCTCGTACAAGGGCCAGTTTATCGTCTCTTCCAAGCGCGTTCGAGGGCTGGATCTCAGCGTCTACAGCGGTCTTCACAATGCACTTATCGATTCAAACAGCTGGGCACACCAGGAGCCCTATTTGCGTGGACGTGCTGACTCGATGAGTGCACCTCAGTTTGGGTACACTCTGGAACGTTTGTGGTCTATTCTTTTCCAATGCTCCGAAATGGATATTATTGCCAAGTGTCCGACGTTGTTAAGTGGGACGAGAAGTGGTGGAGAGGTCAGTGACTGTCAATGTTTGGATGTCGCTGCACCTTGAAGTTGTCGAGTGCTTGGGCTGGCGGTTTAACGTATTCGAGATACCCCATTGTTTCTTTGCATAGCAGGTGGCGTTTGTTTTGGAGCACCGCGATGGCGTTTGCTACCCTAATTTGTACTCTTTCGTGATACACCATGAAATTCGATATTTTCAAGCTCCTACTCGTTTGCGTATCTCGCTTCCAAGCTCTTCATAGATCCATATCAGATATCCTATCGGCATGTCCAAGGGACTCTAGATTGTTGATTCTTAGCTCCAGTTTCGAGCTCTACCCATCGTCAGCAGCTTCAATGCCCAGCGCTCTGAAGATGCCACGATGTCACGACAATGCAGAGCCAAGCAACACCTGCATCGCACCGTATATTCGCTATCCCAGTCCACGATCACCTCTTCCCAACGTCCGCCACGATCTTCGTTCTAGAAGCTCTCAATCGCGCCTCCCTCGCTCCACAACGACAAGAGAGAACGGTGTATGTACCGAAGAAACGCTCTTCCCGACTAAAAAAAAAAGGCACCACAGGAGAAATTCTCCACCCCCGGAAACCCTCTCGCGGAGAAACAAACGATCCTGATTCGAAACATGAGAGGAGAACGGCCCGATTGATAGCGAAAAGCGAGTCCAGCAATGGAAGTAGATGAAAACGTGCCCTCGTCGCAATTAATGTGAGGAGAGATGGAGGCGATGGTTCGCCAAGAGGGAAGTGAGCGAGCTAGCAGAAGGAGGGAGCTAACAGGGTCACGCTACCTACCGTTTTCTGCAAGTGGAGAGTCTGGAACTGTGAAGTGAAAGACTAGTCGTGCTGTGTAATGGACAGCTTTTGGTTGGTGGGATAGCCTCCATATCTCAGCTCGTCATCAGCTCGATGGAGTGGTGATTTTCTGACATTCTCGTTCCTAGAATGAGACTAGCCGGCGATCGAATCTCACTGCGTCAAGCATCACCTCTTCACCATCGTAAGCTTACATCATGACCTTCTTGATCGGTCTGTTCAAATCGTAAGATAAGGGCGTAGAGGGCTATTTCCGGGACAGACTTCACACTATCAGAGTCGGCAACCCGACGAAAACATGTGAGTGAGTGAGTATGCAAATCCGCATTCGATATCTCGACATACTGGTATGCTACATACAAGCACTAAATAGCCTCTTAGTGATCCAAAATGGTATCATCCCCCCCAATTCGCCCAACTTGAAAAATTGGCCCCCAATTAATGTACAGAGCTCGAACTAAGTCGGCATTTTGTGAAGCCACGGTTCCATCCATGCAAAAATCGCTAAACAATGTGTTACACAAAGACAAATGCCTTGAACCAGAAAAGAAAATCAAGTGTAAACCACCCAGGACCTTTCAAAAAAGCGCATTCTCAATTCTATTAAACCGCTCCAAAGTTTCTAGCGGTTTCAAAGATTATTGCCAGAAATTTGTCGATATCGAAGTCGAATTGAGCGTGTTGTAATGACTTTAACTTGTCGGGGGTGGAACTGAATTTGGCGAATCACCCATGTGTTTACTTGACGAAAGCCGTGACGGAAAGGAAGACCGAGTCGTGGTGCAGTGATGTATTAAATATGACGCTGTAACGCTTCAAAACAAGTTGAGAAAGGTGAAGTATTTCGTCAGGAATCAGCGTTTCGTGAATCGACCTAGAAAAGATGGTTTTGAGGATTTTGACGCCGCGGCAGCACTGGACGATTCACCATTTTCGCTGCCAGTATTCACCTGCGTTATCAGAACGGTCGTGCTCTTCTCAGTTTTGGCGGTGGAGCCTCGCGGTGGGGAGGATGGCTCGGATGGCGGCATGTCAACCATAGGTATGATCCGGTCTGAGACTCCCAGTTAGCATGATATTCGATTTGGTATTGCTAAATTGTGGCCGCTCATTCCGTTCCCTCTCGAACACAGCACAATTGACGAGATGGGCTTTTGAAAAAGCGTACTCTCGATCTCAAAAAGCAGTCCCCAAGTTTCCAGCAATCTCAAAATTAACCTTGCCAGGAATTTATCCATCTCGAAATGAGATTGTTGTATCGCATCGGCCAGATGGGCGGGGAACAAAATTGAACATACCTTCATCATCCACTTTTTTGCCTTTCGACAAATTGTTGGCCTCGGGATCCATCATCCTATTTTCCTCTTGGTACAACTTCTTCTTCTGGCTCTTATACATCGAGAATAAAATTCTGCTACCGTGTAACTGGGCCATTGAGAAAACAATGTGCAGAATTGGGGTGACGATCTTGAAAGAGAGTTCCCATCGGGACCATGACTGGGCCAGAAAGACAAATATCATAATCGTTTCTGCAATGGTGCCGCAGATCGTAATCAGGCAGGTTCCCAGGAAGACGTTCATCAGGAAATAGTGGCTGTCATTGTAGACTCGGTAAAGGATGATGGCGACGTTGGGCCACAGCTCCGCCAGAACGTCAAAAGCACCCCATACGAGGCACAACATGAACTCGATGGTGGCATCCCGTTGGTGGTTGAGATCCAAGCTGAGAACGGTACCAGTCTGGGCGATGACAATGGCGCCAATGTGGTGAGCGACGGAGACTGGAGAGATCTTCGCGCGGAAGAGGAGCTCGAAGATGTACATTGAACAGAAAAGTTGCGTTAGAATGAGGAGAATATCGCCCATGGACACGTTCGAGTGCCTTGACATTGGGGTTTGGAAGTCGGCACTGCCGAAGAGAATGTGGACCCAAGGGTACGCGCCGACGATGAGACAGAATATCTTTACGCCGAGGCCGATGTGGTGATTCGTAAATCCGCGCTGGGCGTCGATATTCAATTTTGTCCATATTCGTCGATAAACACGAGGAAACAGCCATGCCTCAAACATGTAATGGCGGATCAAGAACAGCAACGCCAATATACACGTCAGTATGAGGCCTGAGTAACCTAGTAGGTCTGACAAAAGTTGGTTTTCGATCGAGGCGATCTTAGGTCTGTGTCCGCGGTGCCGAGGAGGTGATGTAGGTGTGGTGGTGGGGGTGATAGAGGACGTTGTCGACGGAAAGGGGTTGATGGTTGTTGAGTCCGCCATTGTGGTTGTGGGTGAGAATGAAGTCCTGAAGGCCGGGTTCTAGCGAGGTTTGCTGTCAGTAAGAGGACTGTAAAGTTGTATGGAGCCGAGACAAGAATTGGGACAAAGGTGTCTCCAGCCCGCCGCGAAGCTATGTAGACTGAACAACAACGACAACAATTCGGTATTGATGTCGAGTTACGAGTGCTGTTTTAATTGAGGCTTCTCGAGGCCGAACAGCTGGAATTGGGACTTGGTTGGCAATGCTTTGTGGTGGACAGCCTTACCTATGCTCCGTATCATGTACTGAAGATTTGTAGCGGCGGTGCACTGAAGTGCAGTGTGTTTGGAAGGCTGTTGCCTAAGTCGAGAACAAGCCGAGATTACAATGCGTGTTGTCGTGTGCTTTGGGTAAGACCGGATTGAGAAGGAGAGGAATGAGAGTATGCCTGTGAAGGATGGGGCTGGGTACTTGAAGAGACAGGGAAGAAGCGAATAGGTTCTAGAATTGAGCACAAGCGCAATGGGGGCGAAGGAATTTGAAGTGCAACGAAGTGCAACAAAGTGCAACGAAGTGAAACTGGGAGGGTTGAGGACCAGTATTTGGGTGAAACAATATGGAGCTCAGACGATCAGGGGCTTGGCGTGAGCTTGTTTGTCGTGAAGCCAGGGGATGGTGGGTGGCGTGAAGATGGGGGTTAAATCGACTCGGTGGTATTCATCTAGTCAGCGGGCGCAATCTAAATATTAAAACTGTTGCGTTTGGAGGATGGAATCGCAGGCGATGAGAAGTGGAGCTGCAAGACTTGTTCTTATTCGAAATGGGAACACTGCTATGCTCAGCCAACAACATTTCGGGAAATGCATTCAGAGCAGCTCATCATCCCGACCAATGCTAGTGCGACGCCCAAGCCCAAGGATCCAGAACCCTTGGCTGCTGGCTTATTTTGGATTGTGGATTGAGGCGCACGGTGTGGGTCGTGGACACAGACATTTCCCATTCTCCGTCCACTCAGGGCGTGCATGAATGTCGTTCAACGGAAGATGGGAGAAGCTTGATTTCGCCCCCTCTTCCCCATGTGAGGGCACCACGCAAATTGGTCGCCCGAATTAATTCTGCACGTCACTCTTCTGCGACTGGATCGCAGATATGCAGCACTTGATAGCGGATAGTACTTCCCTCCGTATCTAGCGTTTCTGGCGGAGGAGGGGCGCAGCCGTATGCTTCAGCGACGTGGTGGACCTTCGGGTGCTGTGAGACACTCAGCTCCACGGGCCGGAACATGCCAGCCCATCATCATGCCCATATGTTACATAGCCATCGCGAACTCGTCCCTTGCCGATGGAGGCTCTCGTTTTCCTGGGGGATCTGGGGTGTAGCCTGTGAGATTTTCGCAGGAACACCATTGCTCGCCACCATGCCGAGGGAAAGATGGGCAGTGACACATGGAGAGCGCCGGGGGTTAATATATTAGCTTCACCCCAAGTCTGCACAGCGACAGAGGATGGCAGCACAATTTCAAGCCGAATCAAGAAATTTTGGCATGCAAGAGGAAAAGGTGGTGAGAATGGCTTCATTATAAACAGTCGAAGAGATGTAGTTCGAAAAAGAATCTTATTCATCCGCACATCATCCAGTCTTGGTCTGCTTGGGAGGACTTGGCAAGTGGAGAAAATGGGATCGAATCCGGGGCGACGAGCGATACCCGTTCATGGCGTTTGCTCAAAAAGCTTCAGGATTGGCCAACTTGGTTGCGGCAATCGTTTCCTGGTCTTCACACTGTTTCTGGAACATCTGGCTCTGCATTGTCGTTTCTTGCTTCACACTGTTGTGCTAGCGATGGCGAGACACCTTTCATACTTGATGGCCCGTAATAATGTCCAAAAGCAGAAGGTATCTGACTTTCTGGTGATCACAGACTATGATGTATCTACTCCGCATTGCTCCGGCTCACAAATCATAGGGCAAAATAGGTCAGACGAGATCCGCTCGTTTGTGCTACAACTTTGAACCGAGTATATTAATCTGAGTCTGTAGAAGATTAAGCGAGCGAGGACTGTTAATGGAATAGGATTCTCGAATCTCTTCAACCCTTCCTTCAGCCATGGATCACATTCGTTTGACGGAACTGCCCGAAATGGGTCACGCCACCTGACACAGTGGACACTATTCCTGATGGCTCATCTACGGTCGTAACTATCATGGCTCAATACAATTATAGATCATGATGCAGATGGACTGACGGACATAGATAAGATCACAAACTTCGACTAACAGAGAGTGTCTCCCTTCCCGGTTGTGAAAAATCAGCCATGCACTCAATCTGTAATATACCACCCCACAGTTGATCATATATGGCGGGCGTGAACTCCATCAATCTAATTGACTCCGCTGTCGTCCGGACAATCATGGTCCTAGACTGCCCTGATCAGTGATTGTCCTGTCCACGTGGAGACATCATGTCAGACTCACGAGCTCCAAAAGCTTCAACTATAAATCTGTTTACAGTTACGGCCTACATCATCATATCATCCACTAAACCTGTTGGTAATGCCAACCCAAAGACTCCCGGATTCGTATTATGATACCTTAGCTCTCATCGTGGCCTTTCAAACAGCACCAAGCCGCGGAGATTATCCCTCTTCAGATATTAGTGTGGAAGGATTAGAGTGTTTGCAAGGTTTTATGGACCTTCCTTTTGAATCATACGAGTTCAACAGCTTGAGTATGCTCTTGGGTCCTCAACTGTCAATGTCAAAGAACCGCCATTCTTTCTTTGCTCAAAATTTCTTTAACGCAATAAACCGAGAAAAGTCTTCGCATAACCGATGCTTCGCAGGCGGACATCATAATCAGCTCGATCAATGTTGGTAAGATGGAAGACAAGAAACCTTCCCGAGTTGGGTACTCTGAAAATAGTATCCCTGTAGATGCTCTGACGAAATTTCCAATACTCGGATTTCTCCATATACGAAGAATGAATAATCTGAAAGGATCGTATTGGATGTCCTCAAAACTCCAAGCCCAAACTCCATATATCCAAAGCCTCGTACGTGAACCATTACTCCCTGCGTATGTCATGCACATGCACTGGAAATTTCCGGTTCTTTAAATAACCCCATGACGCTTCCCCTCACGGATACCGCCAAACGTTGAATTGTTTCATTGGTCAAGAATCCCTTGCTTCTGCAGAATCCTTTAGGATCCCAACCCACAGCACATTCCATATCAAAGATCTCGCAGCGACTCGGAATCATTTCCACGACTCCTGACCACGTATTGAATTCCGGCCGGTTCGTGTCTTTCTCGATATCTCTTCTATTGAAATCTCCTTTCGTCTTCTATTGAGACTAGTTCCCGTCGACGAAGTACTTCTCCTAATCTTGGAAGGCATGCACGCTGTACTAGATCTAGTACTCCAGCCAAATACTCAGTTAGAAGATATGTAATTGTCTTCTAAAAACTTTGCCAAAGATGTGACAACCCTCAGTTCGTACCCGATCCCGGAGATAGCTTCTAGTACCGTTCATGCCTAAGAAAATCGTTCAACCCTTCCAAGCATTCGTCTCGTTCAACAGACAGTCACCTAGATGTTGGATAGCAATTCTAGATAGGAATCCAGGCAAACAGCATCTTTTTGCACATCGCAAACACCTAAGATGGTTATATTACTGCCTATCCTTAGGCAGACAGCATGATTTGTACTTAGCGAACACCTAGGATGGATGTATTACAACCCATCTTCTCTAGTATTCATGACTATCGTTTGCATGTCCAATTTCCTGTTGAAGTTTTGCAGACCATAAAACTATATCCTTTGATCTCAACCACGGTACCCAAAATTTACACTCACTCGCTGCTTATTTGTTAGGTCTTCTTTTCTTTCCCATATTCATTCATCATACTCATCGAAACTTTCTTCTTCCATGATACCTACTCATCTCTCACGAAACCCTATTCTATCAGCAACGAAATCCTTGCAGCAACCAACCCCGTAGTCCTCCAGCGCCACTATTTCAACAACAAGATCAACCCAAGCCTCACAGAAATCCCAAAAAACTCATCCCATCATGAAATTATCATCCTCCCTCGCAGTCATGGCCGTGATCTCCCCAGCTATAGCAAGTGCAATACCCACCAAAGTAATTGGGTCCGTCGTCGACGTCGCGAACAGCCCACCATCTAATACACCGCAGTCAACAGCGCGCGGTGCAACGAAAAACTCTGCGATCTGGGAAGGGCCCGAACATGAAAACGTGAAGAGAGACGACTGCGTTGAAGATGATCACTTCGGATGTTACGAGGACAATGATTGCTGTGATGAGAATGCTTTCTGTATTCGCAATTTCACAGGCTGGAAATGTTTCAGAGGGGCGCATTGAGTAAGGTGAGGATTTGGTACAGGGGGCTTGGAATATTGTGTGTAAGATGGGATGAGATGAACTGAAGTCGGGCGACATTGCTTTGAGGTGGACGTTGGATCGTAATGGGCTTTTTATGTGCCGCGTCCTTGCTTTCAGGTCCTTTTATAATCTAGATCCAGGCAACTTTCCATCATGACCAAAAACCATTTTCCGATTCAGCGTTACTGTGTCCTGCCAAGTGGGCACTGATTCGTCCGCATCCTTTTTTGAGATCCATCTCCTCGCTCTTGCCTGGCCGACTTCATCACCATCTCGTTCACTGTCCTCAGTCAACAATACTGCCGCAACAAGCCAGGCCAGTGACTCCAGTAACTCTCTGCCCCTGAATTTGAGCTCCTCAGGTCCAAGTTGGGTCCATATCTCTTCCAATTTCCCCAGCTCACTCCGAATAACCTCTTTTGTTTTACTCCAATTGCCACTCCATGGCCCCATCATCTCGTGGACCCAATCATTCAATGCCTTACGAACCTTTTCGCCCTCCCTGCCTTTCATAACGCGAACGACGTCGTGAGCCATGACATCCGTCGTCCCTTCCCAGATGCTCAAAACATTGGCGTCGCGGAACAGACGAGCGATGTTGAACTCTTGTTCATCCTCCAAGTAGCCAACACCACCAAGACTCTCCATGCATTCCTGCAAGCCGAAAATGGCGAGTTTGGAACATTGTGCTTTCATGACTGGTGTAAGGAGACGAAGAAGTAAAGAAGCCTGTGCGACATCCTTGACCACACCTCTTTGAACTTCTTTCTCTTGCAACTTCTGATCCTGTTGGAACTCGCTAGGGTGTTCCGTGATGCCCAATAATGCAACAGCGAAGAAACCCAAATGCATCATCGCTGCATAGTTGACCTCATTCATCGCCATAGTTTTGACATGTGCGGGCATATCCATAAGCAATTTCCCACCATCCACCTTCCTCACCCTAGAAAATGCACGAGAGATGGCTAAACCGCGGCCCCAGAGACCCAGGGCAGAAAGCCCGGTGTGTATCCGTGTGATGTTGAGGACTGTCGCCATTTCTCGTACACCTTGCCCTTCTTCACCAATGATCCATGCGCGTGTGCCACCCAGGACGAGTTCCGCAGTGGGAAGTGCGTGGGTTCCAAGTTTTGGCTTTAGACGCTGGATCGTTATGCCGTTGGACTCGCATTCTTGGCTTGCCGGAGCCAGACTCTCGGTCTGGTTCTTGCTGGAAGTGCAGCGTCGCATGGGCGCATAGAAGAGTGTGATACCCTTCGCAGTCTTCGCCAGTAGAACAGCCATATCGGCATCTGTCGCGCTGGAGAACCACTTGAAACCCTTGATACTCCATGGACCCAATGGCATGCCTTGCGCGTCTGTGGCCTCTATCGCATCTCCATACGAAGAAGGAGGCAGTAATGTAGCGACTGTTTCAAGCCCGCGTACGTCGCTGCCACCACTCCTCTCAGTCATCCATTGTCCACTTGTCCAAGCTCTCCCAACCTGTCGACTCGTGAGATTCCGATATGCCTCCCTGAATACCCTTTGTCGCTCATCACCAACGCCTTCGCAAAAAGCGTATTTCCTCATTAATTTCGCAGCACCATCGCTCATAGCGCTGGGGCAGGTAACAAAGACGCTACTTCCAGTCCATAGATGGTACTTGACGAATTGATATAACCGTCCATAGCTTCCATAATCGCCGTCATAAGGTATTGCAACAATGCCTTGTTCTATGCCATAATTCTGGAGAGAGCGCCAGCCTAGGCCGGTATGCAATGTACTGACTGGGTGGCCAAAGGTGGTATGCGTGGATACAGAAGGAGTATGTCTTTCTGCATCTGCTACGAGGCTGAAGGTATGAGGTGTGAGGACGTTGGCGGCGAAGGTAGAGAGGTCTGGAGTTATTTTCTGGCGGACAAGACTAGGTAGATAGACTATTCTCTTCCATTAGCTGAAAATATCTAGATTCCTTGAATTGGGTAAGCCTATACACCTGAATATCCGGTTCAGAACCACATCTTCATGAAGCTGGTTTTCAAGCTTCGGGTGAGTTTGGAAGAAGCCCTCTGTGCCGCTAGAAGCTTTCAATAGAGCTTGAGGTGCCATGATTACACCTTATGGACGAATGATCAATGAGGCAGGAAGTGGTGCATGCTATACAAAGCAGTGGCAACATATGCACGAGCATCCATAGTGAGGTGAGAAGACGCCGTTCTTCTCCGAGGTGAACTAGGGTGGAAGGGAATGAAAGCTGGGGTAAGCTCCGCTAGTTCCGTTCGTCACGGGACTACTTGCCCGATTGGGAAATGAATGAGATTCTGGAACATAGAGCCGTGATTGGAATATGCATTTAGAGAAAACCACCATCGCAAAGGCCACGATAGTGTGATTCAAGTAGGTCGTGTTGCTGAGAGTGTTCAACTCATAATTTCATGCCTAGTGATTAACTCAGGCTTGGTATACTTGGAAAACAGTTGCCAGAATCTGTCTTAATTCTTTGACATTCCATAGTCTTTTTCTTGCTCTGCACTTTTTGAAGTTCTGGTTAATCCTTTCTAAACTGTGGTTCTCTTCGATAGCATTGGGTCAAGGTTTTTACGATAACGAATGCGCGTGAATTTCAAGGATGGAAAGGTCATTTGTTTGATTATAACTTAATGATTTGACCCTGGTCATTCATAACATTCATTAGGTAGCATTTCGTGCCTCAAATGCGTTGGAAAGGACGATGCTGCCCTTGGCTGGAAACCTCCTCAAAAGAAAGTGAGAAGCGGTGTAAACAATAATACCCAATCCGCACATGCCACTGATAACGCCAAAGCCAAGGAGATACTGCATGATATATTAGCGTATGCGGGCAAGGAGTGCGGAGGTGTTTCATTTCACCTTAGGAGCATCTTCTGATGGGAAGAGATAGGCGCCATAAATCTGAGCCAGGTTTCCCAAAGCGTTAACCAACGCCAAAGAAACACCACGAACTTCTCGCTGCATAAAGCTAAAGGTCGATGCGGTATAGGATAGCGCCAAACCATTTGATGCCCATAGACCAGCAGCCATAAAGACCAACAAAATATACCGGGCTGTAAAATTGTAGATCGTGCAGACGCAGATACTGCAGATCAACGAGACTCCGAGCCACATTGCAATAACGAGCCCACGATATTCTGGAAACTTATCCATGAAATAGCCCGTTACCATTACAGCTACGAAGGCAACTGCATAGATGGGCACGACCATGTATTGGGCCATTTGTGAAGTGTAGCCGAGTCCCTTGACCAGAGTAGGATAAAAATAGCTGAGGGTTGAAGAACCAACGATGACCATATATCCTACCACAAGGAGCCATGTTCGCCAGTCTGTAATAGACTTGTACAATGCTTGCCGTGACGTGACACGAGGAGCATCATCCGTTTGGGATTCAATAGCATCCGTCTTCAAACGAGATTGCGCCAATGCTCGTTCTTCGACGGAGAACTTTTTGGTGTTCGATGGAAAGTCGAGGAGGATGAAGTGTGCAATTATAGCCCAGCCCTGTTGAATCAGTAGCCCTTCGATGTCCAGAAATTTGTATCAACTCACAATAGTCGTAACGCCCTCAACAATGAAAAGCCATCTCCATCCACGAATTCTGATGTCGGGATTAGCATGGTATCATTGTGTGCTGCTACTGGTCGCGAAGCATACCCGTGAACACCATCAAGTCCACCTGTAATCGCTCCCGCAAGGATCCCACCGAAGGCTCCGGACATCACCGCCGCTGAGATGAAGATTGCGAATCGCTTGGACTGTTCGTTCTTTTTGTACCAACTGGACAGTATGAGTAGAACACCTAGAGCAAGGTGAGAATTGAAAAATAGCATCCGTATTGGTCAACACTTGAACCCACCTGGCGAGAATCCCGCTTCCAAGGTTCCAACAAGTAGACGAAGCCCAATCATCTGATGGTAGGTGTCCACTAGTGCCATACAACATGTTGCTGTCCCCTGTCGTTGTGTTTTAGTGAATGTCAAATTCAAGGATGTAAGATCATGTTTGTGAAGGACCACAAGACTTGGGCACTGCCCTGACTAGGAGCCTTGTGTCCAAAAGTTAAGATGGTTCCCATGAGAATAGCTGCCCGTTTTTTTCTTTCGGTTGCTACAGCTCTTTCCATGTCTTGACAGGCCTTACGCACATAGAATTTGATTTCTAGTTTCAAACACCTTCCTCCTCTTGAAGAGCCTATGTGCCATGGACCTACGAGGTAGGAAATTCCAACAACGTACCCAAAGTATCATAATAGTTGGTAAGAATATGCTTGGTCGCGATTTGGAGAGGATAAGATTCGAGGGAACCTCAAACAAGACGTATGTGATGAAGAACACGATAAGCACAAGCGAATATTGGCTGGAGGTAAGTTTAAGGTCGGCATCCATTCCCGCTATCTTTGCGTTGCCGATGCTTGCATGAATCAGTATTTGAACTGCATGGACTGTCATGTAGAGACTTACTTGGTCCTGTCCATGTAGCTCAACAAGTACATAAGCCAGATCGTTGGCAGCAGGAAGAGATCAATCTTCCTAACCAGCTTCTCCTCATTCATGGTGAGGCCTTCGGGTGAGTCATCCATTTGCTCGATCACGATGTGTTGCTCCTGGGTTTTGACAACTTCGATGGATGAAGTACCACCCCCCATTTTGTGCAAAATTAATTGTCTTGCGGTATGAAGACCGATGAAGTTTGGTATAAATAGTATATGAAAAGGGAGACAGCACGAGCGCTCATTAAAAACAAAAACGACAATCCCAAGCAAATATAGGAGTGTGTTTAGAATGAGTTGAATTCCGGTAGCAAAGCCACTCGATGGGTTTTTTGCAGCCACACACTGAGAGCTGTGTTGCCATGTGCAGCTTTCGATGGCCTCGCTCAGGAAGGAGTCCTCTGTGGCAAAGTTGCTGGCAAATGCGTAGCGCCTAGATGCTTCGTTGTACTGATTTGCGCGTCAACCGTCGAAGCGGTCGCATGGTGTTTTCCTCGGAAAGCGATCACGTTTACGCCGTGCATGTTCTCCAGGTTGATCTCTGACGCGTGGAGCGCGTGGAGAAGCGAAGATTGGGGAAGTGTATGTCATTATCCAATAGCCATTGGAAAAGGGCCGACTCATGGCTTGGAAAAGCGCCACACACAGGTTGAGGTGGATAGAACGCCGAGACGAGGAAACGATCCCGAACTCCTTGTAGACGTCCCAAAATCCCATGGTGATCTCAGTGTTTCCTTTTGCTCGTCTCGAGCGCATGGTGCAACTCATTGATCTCTTCTTTTCAGCCCGTGACGATGATTTCCACGTCCCCACCCACCGCTTCGAGCGAATCTCCAGCGCGAAAGAAACGGAAAAGTCGAGGCAGAGGCTTGCGGACGACGACAGGATGTCAGACCTGCCGTACGCGGCACATGAAGTGCGATGAGAAACGCGAAACATGTGGACCTTGTGAAAGATCAGGTCGAGAGTGCGTTTACAAGGATGGAGTTGAACCTTCGATCCAGAATGAGGTGCGTACAAGTAGTTTTTTTCATCGGTAGAAGTTGTTACCGTGGAGCGCCCGTCAAGAAGCGAATCAATGTCAGCTCAGAGTGTCACAAACATTATCTTTCATTTGTTCTGTTCATTGTATTTGGCAGGAAATGGAGGTGGTGGAGAGATCAACGTCACGTTGAGATCACTGGATCATGCCGAGCTGCTTCCATGCTCCACTTACGATCACCCTGTTCGTTCAGATTGACTTAACCTCAATACATCGTCTCATGGTCTTTCATAACTCTTCTCTGTTCCAAGCTGACTCGTATGATGGGTAGAACTCCAACATCACCACTAAATTGGAAAGCACATCGCCGCAGACATCCTCACATACTGCCCAGGCTGAATCGGACCATGATGCCTATTCAGTGTCTAAAGAGGTCGGCCATGCTTCTACCATTCCCGTTCGGTCCGACGCAGTTCAGGAGGCCATGCAGAATGAGCATGAATCAAGCTCACAACCACAATGGAATGCCTCGCAAGCCTTTGATCCTTACCAGCACATAACAAGTCCACTCTCAACAATCAGCTCGAATGCTGGATGGAGTTTAGATGTTGCACCACTGAAGTGGTTGGATCTCCTCGCTGATGATGCTACTCAAAACGACGGTGAATTCTCCATGGACCTTCTCAGCTGGAGACAAAAGGTTCAGCACCCAGGAAGTGCTGCCAGCCAAGCTGTGGATCGGGGTGCTTTCTCCGAAAAGCGTCAACCTTTTGGTCCCACTTCTGCACCTATGACACCAATTCTGGCACCTTTAATTCCGCCTGTGCTCACTGTGGAGAAAGAGCCTTGGCAGTCTGCTATACAGCTGCAAGACCACCAGATTCCCATTTTCAGACGGTTTACAGACAGGCTCGCGCTCTGGCTTGATCTTTTCGACCCACAGAAGCACTTTTCTAGCTTTGTTCCACACTTAGCATTAGGAAATGAAGGCCTGATGAAAGCTATCCTTGCTCTAGCAGCGCGTCACATGTCTATCAAGCCAGCTGAAGGCATCAACATAGATCGTAATGATGCTGTACAGTATTACCACGAAACGCTCCACTATCTGTGGGGAGCAATGAAATACGAATCATACAATCGAAGTCTGGAGCTCATCGCAACGGCCTTGATCGTGTCAATGTATGAAATGGTGGATGGTGCAAAGGGAAATTGGGAGCGCCACCTCCAAGGCGTTTTCTGGATCCAAAGGACAAGGAATATTGGAGCCGAGTCGTTGGGGCTTGAAGGGGCTGGCTGGTGGTCATGGCTGCGTCAGGACGTCTGGGCCGCTTTCAGAGAACGAAGGCGTGTCTACAGCTTCCATCGACCCATCTTACGCTACGCAGAGATGTCCCCATACGATCTTGCCTCCAAATCTATCTACTTGTTGGCTCAGTGTGTCAACTACAGCTCAGAGAAGGAGACCAAAGAGGGCGTGAACAATCTTCACCTCAGAATTGATCGTGGACGGTTCATTTCAGAGATGCTCGATGAGTGGCATCGCAACCTGACTGTCCATTTTAAACAATTGCCGTTACCGGTCTCTGTAGACGACGTATTCACGCCAATCTGGATCAATCCTTCATCATTGGCCACCGCTATTCAAATGTACAGTTTCGCCAGAATTTTGCTAATTGTTAATCAACCTGCTTCTGGTTACAATGAATTTCTACGACGAGAAAAGCATCTGAGCGAAGCTGCAGAGACTATTTGTGGTATCGCCATGATGATTGTGGACGAACCTTCGACTATTACGTCGACCATGGCATTGTACGCTGCAGGTTTGTACACAAACGATAAAGGTCCACGGAAAAGAGAGGCGATCGTCAAGCTCATCGATACTCACCAAATGCGCACCGGGTGGCCGGTATACTCCTTGACCGAGGAGTTGACAGCTGAATGGACGGCAGCAGACCAGAAATGAAAAATGAAGTGATCCAGGTTGATCCCACGAAACTTTCAAAATCATTGCAACTCCGGTGCAATGTGCCTTGTAGCAAAACACAGAAACTGCCGCCAAGGCCAATAATGAGTCGATGACTCCCAAATTTATCTTCAATGTCGCCATTCACGGCTCCCTATTGGAATTCGCATACACCACTGCATTGGAATAGGTTCAGTACCTCCAAGTTTCTTAATTTGCCGCCAAATCGTGTCACTGCACGGCAGTTCTTCTGTCGCTCTTGCCAGCCTCGACTCTGCTCCACTCACTGTATCGTGGCCATCCGGAGGATCCGGACCGAAGCGAATGTCACTCTCAGCCCACCCCACCGCAAGATCATATAACAACCAGCACCAGGAGTTGAAGGGAAAAGATCATCAGCAATCCATTCAGTACCACGCAAACTGAAGCTGTTACCCTTTAAGTATGTAGTTCACGATACCTCGCGCAATATAGCCCTAAAGAAGGAGCTACAACTTGCGACTGTTCAACCTTCTCCGTCACGACGCCCACGGCGGCCATTCATGCAGACAGCCGGCTTCATCGATGTCTTGAGTGATTATGGATGTTTTCGGGGGTTGCTCAATCCCTTTGATACGTCGACTCCAATAGCCAGGGTTGGATCTCGAAATGTTCCAGAGGACAGAGACTAAGAGGTGAAAATGATGGAAAAGGGTTCAGTGGCGAAGGTGCACGAAGACGAAGGCAAGTTACAGGGATGAGAGAGTCCAGAAATTAGAAGGAAGTCCAAGAGTTGTGGAGTTGGCAAACTCAAGAGCGTTAGAAAAATCAAAGAATCTTGATTAGAGAAGGCGCAAAAATCACTATGAATCAACATGCGCTGAAGCCTGCTCGTCGCTTTGGCATAATCTGTGATGTTAGTGACAAGGTCACGACGAGCTACACAACAGAATCAACAAATCCTCTCTTCGATTTCAATTACTACCACGCTATGCCGTCGATCGGTCGGTCGATTATCGTATACGAATTATGTTCCCATGCCTTCTTATAATCGGCACCAAAAAAGCCATTTTCCCATTTCCCAAAAACGCCTTGCGAGGATCCAATTTCTCCCATCCCACACGTCACAAAAAGTTCTTCAAGCTCCTCCTAACAAGTAGCGTCCGTTTGGCAGTCTTGGCGTGTTTATTCTTCTTCCCCTTCAACAAACCTAAAGCGCGCAGAAAAGAATCTTAGTACCACTCTCAATGAACTGTGATTAAAAATGATACTCATCCTAACAGACAAGCATCATAGCCAAAGCAACTTCAAGCGCCGTACCGACAAGTCCCGCTTTTCCTCCTTTGAGACCCCCTGTGGCGGCAGCAGCTTTGGAACTCGTTGTCGTCACGGCACCACCCGTACCTGCTGCGACGGTTGCGGTTGGGTTCAGAGTGACGACTTGGTTAGAGCCGGGTTTTGTCGCTGTTACGGTGACTTTTGCGGCGATGGAGGAGGCGCTGGCTTGGTTGTAGGCTGCGTTTGTGAAGCCGCAAGCTTGAGAGACTGAGGAGAGGTCTTGATTAAAGTTAATATTATATCTCGTGTTGTGAATAATTATTGTTATGACGTACCGGCTGAACCAGCATTGGATTGTGTGATGCAAATTGCGCAGTTGGATCCAATGGCCTTCACGTCGAAAGACGTATTCTTGCAAATACAATCTGATTCGGCGGATGTGAGGGAAGTACCAGTGCCAACAGAGCAAGTCGTCGACAGTTGGATCAGAGGTCTGCAGACAGATTTGCAAATAGTTGGGACATCGGCGTCGGTAATTCCAGCCGCGAGACTGGAAGTGGCGAAGGTGATGATCAGGCTGGAGATGGTGGAGTAGCGCATTTTGAATGAAGGGTGCGGCTTGTTTCTAAGAATAGATCTAGGAGAGATGGAAGATCGGTCTTTTAGAAAACAAGAATCAATAAGCCTCGAATATTATGAACCTTTGTCGTCGTGTCAAAGAGCGTCGATAATATTCGTCAGAACTGGAGAAAGCTTGGTATAGAAACGAAGGAAGTCGAGAAAGGTTGATGTGAGGAGGAAGAAACGGCAGTTGCTCAAATATGACAGCTTTGATGTTCAGACGTCCCGGTCGTCGTGTGGTAAAACTTGCAATTGTTTCTTGAGAGTGAAGCTTTGACAGGTTCAAACGGGTTTGGGAGGAAGGTCGAGGCAGAGTTTATACTTAAATAGCTGTGACGGACGGACGTTTAAGGTCAGGTAAGGTTATGGCTATCATTATTATATGAGCCGCTTCGGCTCTCCTCTATGACAAGGATGTAAGCGGGTGAAGAGGCTGAACATGACGCCCCTGGCACGCTCATTGGCAAGCCTTCCCATGTGCGTGCAGCGTTGAACACCGTTGCGATGGTGAGGGCGGTGGCTGAGAATTCGCGTTTCACAACGAACCTGGAAAGTTTTGACTCTTCTCGGACACACAAAGTCTCAGGCGTCCACAGAGAGGAGAACCCTTCATTTATCAAGGCAGTGATCGGCATACTGTTAGGACCGACCACCCGTGTTTTTCAGTGAGGCCGGGCCAGCGCACAGGCGGGTCCGCTGCTGTTTGGTGAGATTTTGAGGTGGTAAGCACCAGGATTGATTAGAATTCAGAACAACAGGAAACAATCTCTACCCCAGCCTTCGGCTCTGTGGGTGCATTTCCTAAGGCTGGAGAACGGTGCACAGCAGTCCTGGCAAACAATTGTTTAATGAAGGGCAAGCATGGACAGTCCTGATCTCAATGTTGTGATTTGGTTTCCCGCCGATCGTTCGAGAAGAAGAAGAACTTGAATAGTCTTCTTTTAGAAGGTCAATACAGAGTCGTCACGTGTTCAGCAAAAGGCAAATTTTGGTTTCACATCTCAAAAGAGAAGGCGTTTGTATCATCGTAAAGTCTATTTTGTTCTTGATTTAGCTGCCAGGAAAGCTTTTGCCCACCGAGTTCATATGTATGTACTCCGTAAATTCATTCAATCATATCCGCTTGCATTAGCAATGATTCATGGCAACGTCAACCCCTGTTCTTCCTTCATCATCCACATTATCGGGAATCTAAGCTGGTGGGGATACAATGAACTCAACACCCTTTGCGATGTTACCGGTGAGACCCTTGTAGCAAGCCTCGAGGAGCTTCTTCTCGTAGTCGTTGGCGCCAGAGACAACGTTGAAGACCTTCTTGACACCTTCTGGGCCAAGCTCGGTTGGGACAGAGAAGAAGTCACAGCCAGTGAGCTTCTGGATCTCAGCACCACCCTCGACACCTGGAAGGTAGACGAAAGTTGGCTCGATGATGCCAGACTCTCCCTTTGAGGCGCGGATAACCTTCTCAGCGAATCTGAAATTGTTAGTAATGTTTAAAGCGCAGGAATATCTAGAATAATTCTTACCGGAAACCTGCGTATGCCATGGAGAGGGTTGCTGATCCAGCACCATCCTTGGCCTTGACGACCTCGTCACCACCGAATTGCACGCGGTAGGTCAATGCATCAAGCTTGTCTTGGGGAATGTTCACGGCTGGCTTAGCCTGGGAGAAGAGAGGGACAATGGTCTCTCCAGAGTGACCACCAATGACTGGGATGGTAGTCTTGGCTGGGTTCTTCTCGCCAGTAATGGATGCAACGAAGGTCTCGGCACGGACGACATCGAGGGTGGTGACACCGAAGAGCTTCTTTGGGTCGAAAACGCCAGCGTTCTTGAGGACTTCAGCAGCGATTGGGACGGTCGAGTTGACTGGGTTCGAGATGATCAAAAGGTATGCCTTTGGTGCGAATTCGGCAGCTCCCTTGACAAGATCGCGGACAATACCGGCGTTGATCTTGAACAAGTCGTCACGGGTCATACCGGGCTTGCCTAGCAAAAGTCAGTAATCGAATTTCATGGTGGTTCAACTCGACTTACGAGGGATACCGGCGGGAATGATGATGATATCAGCACCAGTGAAGGCGTGCTTCATGCCATCGTCCTTTGGGAGGTATCCGGTGACGACCTAGAACTCATGTCTTAGTATGTATTCTCTTCAATTATGACCATCATTGTATGCGTACCGCTGGGGTTGAGATGTGGGAGAGGTCGGTGGCAACGCCGGGTGTGTTGACAACTATGCAATGTCAGAATGGCTCTCATATAGTAGAGGACGTGAGATATATACCATCGTAGAGGGCGAGCTCGTCGATGAGCTGGGAGTTCTTGCACAGTAAAGAGAGGGGCTAGAAATAAGGCTTGTTAGCAAAGGGCCCATTTCATATTGAATGTCATTTGGCAGAGTCAACAAAGTCCAAAGACCAATTGACTAGCCGGACAAGCTCTGAGAAGCGTTGGGAACAAAGAAAGAAGATGTTCTTACCTGTCCGATTCCACCAGAGGCACCTGCGACGACTACATGTGAAAAATGATTAGTTGTTGAGACAGCTTCTCCGAGAAGAGCTCTGCATACCGGCTTTGACCATGTTTGCGGTTGAGAGAGGAAGAAAGATGTATCAAGTGTGAATTGAAGGTGGGTTGAAGATCTAGAGAAAAGATCAGGTCTGTTATAAGCTGGATGCGGGAATTTGTTGTGTTGAAAGAAGTTGAGGAGCGGTCAGGTGGAAGTGTGAACGTGGGGTTGAATCGTTGGAGGGGTAATTCAAGGTAAACAGCTATGTAATAGGATACTAACCTAAGTAGTGATAGCAACGGTTTGTTGGCAATACTTCAAGTACAAATACAGAGACTAGGCAATTCACTGCTGATCGGAGATACTCGATTCTTTTTATAAATTCTCTTCCACAATCGTCATAGGAACAGCCCATCACAAGCCTCGGACAGCGGACGGCGAAATAGTGGGCAAATCATATGAATCCGGTAGGAATCGGACACCAAAACTTCACTACGCAGGTACCGGCAAGAGCCTGCCAATTAACGGGAATCACTTATATTGTTTTATCGAGGAAATGCCCGACGAGTTTGGAATGTGTGTTCAGCCTGACCCTAACCCTCCCGACCGAATCATCTCCTCCTTCCGTCCAGATACTCCTGACCATGAATGGGTATGAATTTATCTTTCTCCCCGAAAGCTCAACATCACAATCTTTCTTCCAATGAATCAAGGAAATGAACATGCAATTGACGCCGTATTAATTCCCGGAATGTGATCAGTCCAACTCATGGCCTGAAAGCCATGCCTTCATTCGACCGCGGACAGCGAACGATTAGTGACACTCTGTTGTATCTCTAGGCTCTCCAGTCCGAAGCTGTTGTGGAGGTAGGGTTGGGTCAAGGGTGTTCTCATCATGAGGGTATTGAGCACTAAGCAAACAGCTGTTAACACAGACATAACAGACGCGGTGATTTTTTGAATTCACGAGTCTTCATTGACATCTGGCGGCTGCTGTGGCATGCCGTGTTGTTGTGGCGGCATTCCATAGGCTCCATACATCTGCATGCCACCCATGTCCTGTGGGTACATTTGCGTTTGCTGCGGGTATTGCGGATATGGAACAGATGGATCCTGAGCCAACGGCTGCTGCGGAAGGAATTGACCTTGCATGTGTGGGTCCATGCCGTAGTCTTGCTGATGCATCTGCTGTGCTGGTGGTGGGTGAATGCCCTGTTGTTGAACTGCAGCGCCTTGTGGTAGGGGAGCAGCAGATGATTGCTGCCCGGCGCCGTGCCCTGCGCTTCTCCTGTTCGAGGCGGCCTCTTCCCTCGGGACAATGTCGATCAAGAAATCGAACTAGAAGTATAGAGTCAGAGAAATACGACTGTATGAACCACTGCTTGCCATACCATATCCGACTTAGCCAAAGCAGAGGCGATATCTGATCTTTGCAAAGTCCTTCGCTTGTTCTCCTCCGCATGTATCCAAGCGCGCATTGTAAGTTCGGTGATGAAGATGTCGCATCCCTTGGCGAAGAGGATTGGAGCTTCGGCTGAAATCATCTTGACCTCAGGGTCGGCCTTCATGACCTTCTTGATGCGTGCGAGGGGTAGCTGGTGAAGCTTGAAGTCATGCTCGTCCGTCTCCAATCGCGTGACCTGATTCTGCCAGTACACGTTCAGGATCTCTTGTGGCTGGCCTTGAAGACCTTGCGACACCTGATGTCATAATTAGCGACCAATTCGACGCGACGAAGCACGATAGTTGAGAGCCCTACATTCACCCACGTTCCTGTGAAAACATCTGGCGATGGCGCTGCGCCAGCCAAGGCAATCTAGACCAGAGTATCAGTATGGAGGAGGAAGGAATGGAGTCCACCAAAGTCCTGGAGTCCGGAGGAGGTGGTTCGCGAAGGATGACCTACTTTCTGGCATGCTCCTGCGAACGCATAGATAGTCAGCGCATTGCTTTTGAAGGTGGGGTAATTGGGATCGCGAGACAATTGGAAACTGCGCGAATGATATTACTGACCATAGTGTCCTCCTGCGTTAGGGTCATACAGTGGGTTTCCATTCTGACCATCGTATTTGCGCGGGCCTCCAGCTTGTTGCTGTGGATGGCTTTGCTGAACCTGGCCCACGGGCGCTTGCTGGGTAGCACGATTCATCGTCGCGGTTTTCAACTACAGGACGTCGCAATTGTCGAATTGCGCGCTGAGTTCGAATGACGAGAGGGCAGAATGGAGGAAAGGTGGGTGGTTGGTTATGCGCCGGGTGCAAGTGACTGCTTTGAATAGAGTGCGGTCGCAGTTTGTCTTGTCGAGGCGGTGAGGAGAAGCTTGAGGATTGACTGTGATCTCGCTTGCAAGTGTTGTGTCTGTATGCGATGCATCATCTCGTCAGTCATGTCTACTCCCATGCTCCACAATGGGATTGTTTACCTGTCTCGTGAAAATGGCTTGAGCTTTTAACTGGCAGGGCTATAGGTTGTAGTGAGCCTATAAGAGTTGAAGGATGAGTCCAACCAAGAGGAGAGGCCGAAAAGCACCGAATCAGCCTTCTTATCTTTTTCGCTGCACGGGACTGGGTGAACCACTCAAAACGAATCCACTGGGCAATTTGCGACGACCAATAATCCGGGGAAGGCCAGAAGGGGAATTGAGAATTGATATTCAGACTAAAAAGTCAAGATGGAACCTCCAAAATTGGCGGCGATTCTCCTTGTTGGATTGTCTGTGATTGAGGAAAGGTTCGAGTCGAGTTGCTGGTGGGAAAGACGAGGGTATCCAAAGATCCAAAAAGTGTAAAGCAGCCAAATGGAAGCCTATAGGTAGGCAGCAAACAGTGCCGGAAGATTTCTTTGAATGAGATATCCAGAAGAATTGCGTATGCGGATTCAAGAGCAGCACGACCAAAGAAGAACAACGCTTTGGCAGTTTCTCTCAGGTCATAAATGTCTCTGGCGAACGAACGAATGACGCTATTTCAATCCTGTTCGAGTACTCGGGATCGTTCATACACGCTGGCATAGCCAGGGCGCAGCGTTCTGCATAAAATCTGCCACCTTCACGAAAATAAGGCGGGCTGATTGGTCACAAGGTCATCCAATTGCTGCACCTACTTGCCAGCCTCAGTGACAGCTCATACATCCACACGGCTGGGCTATGCTATGCGTCACTCCCCTACACCTCAACTTCAATGTGAAAATTCTGTCACCGTCGCACAGAGAAACTCATTCTACGAATAAACAAGGCGTAAGGGCGCTTCGTGAAGATGATGAAGGTATAAAGTTGGGCATCAATGTCTTTGATTGAATGAAGCGGTTCTCCCAATATTCTAATACAATTCTACGATCCGCTTCAAGTCTTCCCGTCAGCATTTTTCGACAGCCTTACTATTCAACTTTTGCCAAGCTCTCTAGGAAGACGGCACAGCTGATTTGTAACCCCTATGCCTTCTTGCTTTTGATGATGCTGAGGTGGCCCTGAGCCTAGTATTTTTCTATGGCATGGAGTCGTCAAAAGATTCTCAAAATCTTCCATCTAAAATTGGCAGACAGGTATCGCCATCGATATGGGTTCGATGTAATGATGATAGTCTTATCAAGCCAAAAATACCCAACTCAATCTGTGACTGAATTGCTGGGCGGAACCGGGAGTATGTCGTGACAACTGATTTTCTTCCTGATCGGATTTCTGGAAAATGAAGCACCGATCGAGAACCTCATCGAGATCAGGATTAAATGCAGGTCGATCTAGTGCTGGTGATGTGGTTGTAATGACCCATGTCTTCCCCTTGAACGAACCACGCCGATCTCCTTTGGCACGTACTATTCCTCCCATTTGCAGCATGACGGTCGTTCGAAGCGTTCCTGAAGAAGACCAACAAAGCAATCCTATAACGTGACCTTCTGTTCGAGCGACCGGTCTGGCAATGGCTGGCGAAGATCATCGCGAAAGAACAACTCACGATGGACAGCTGCAAGCGGATCTGAGACAGGAAGGCTGCTGTTTCAAATGTTGTCTTTCTTTCGTCGAAGTAGTTGGTCATGATCCGTAGAGTTGTTTGCCAATCTCATGGTTTTGAGCCAAATGTACGGATCTGGAAAGTTGCACCAGGTAGTTCGGAAGTCTCCGCTTGAACTGTAGCTTTAATACCCATTGCAAAAAGTGCACCACGTATGAGGCCAGCTGGGAAGTAGAGGAACTGGGAATGGTCAGTACAATATCATCAAAAACGGATAATGCGGTCAACCCACAGGCTGAGCTTGCGCCATCATGCCATCACGACCTCGCTCGAGACTCATCTTGCCGAGCGGCGTGAATCTGTTGTCTGTGAGGACGTAGATGCCTCGGTGGTTGGTCTTCAGATTATCGATCTGCTTCTTGAAGACGATTAACCATAAGTCTTTGCAGAGGAACTTGATGGCATCCAAGGTATCCTGAAATCGTGGCTTGTCTCGCGAGAATCTGGTTGGAATATGTCAGTATAATTTCTGGTCGACTGAAAGACTCCATGCCGCGTCTTCGTTGCAGCAATATAGGCAACAATAAGATGAGCCTCATAGAAGCTTCCGACCCAGCTCATTGTCCAGAGTATCGTAGAAGCTCCCGAGCCTCCCATACCAAGTATACCAAACAAAAAGAAAGACAAAAATCATACCGCTCGACCAACCCCAAACCAACCCTATACCCCAACCCATCCAACTTCCAAAACACACCCTCCCTCGTCTCCTCCTCCTCTCTCCCCTCCACGACGCCCCCAATACCACCAATCCCAAATCCCTTAACTAACTTCTCATCCCTCAACCTTACCCTCTCCTCCTCCTCGGGTCCCTCCTTCTTCTCCTTCGCGTGCCCACCAGCTGACCACTCATCTTCCCTCGCCGCTACTTCGGCTGCTATACGGTATGCCATGGGTACAAGTTCAATGAGGAGGAATTCGAAGCATGCTGCTGCTACGGCGGGGGCGTTTGGGTCGTCAGTGGCGAGGGAGGAGGGGTTAGGTGATTGGAAAGACATTGTTTAGGTTGGGAAATGTTGTTGTTAGGGTTTTGTCATGAGTGGATGTGTGTTGGAAGTTTGGAGCGGCGATGTTGTGAAGTTGAAGGTTGAAGGTGAGGCCTACCTACGAGAACAAGGATGGGACTCACCAACAATCATCGAAATCGACGCATATTAAATTTACAACACCATTTCGGGACTCATTGCCGCTATAAGCAGTAGAGAATCTTGACGGGTGTCTTTACCCATGGAAAGTAGGTAACGAAGTTGAATCGGGGAGCTAGGTTCAAGTTAGAGCTTATTTGGCCTCACCAGCTCGAATTGTAATATTCTGATGATTCGAGTCACGGTAGTGGTCTTTCATGAATGTAACTAGGATTCCATTTCTTCAGCGTGAGCTGTTCGCCGAACGCCTTGCAATGCCCGTTCGTCCGTCATCTAAGACCATCCCAGGACTCCCAAAATGTTAAGCTATTATACAGCACAGATCCGAATCTATACGTCCTCATCCACCTCCATAGACCCATTGGTGTGTCCATTCGTCTGGGACAAGTGATTCTTGCCTGTTGGCACTGAAGCCTCCTTGTCGATCATTTGTCGTGAAACGGAGACGATGTTGTCTTCTAGCAACTGCTGTCCAATATCCTCGATATCTGAAATGGTTGGTCAGTACAAGGTTGAGGGAAGCAAAACGCTATAACTTACGCTTCTTGGGATCAATCTTTCCGACATATCTCGTCTTCAACTGATCCTTAGAGAGCTCGGATTCTTCCTTCACACGCTTCTCATAGCCCTCTGCCAATGAAACAAGCTTCTTGAGTCTGTCCTGGTTCTTCACGCCCTCCGTCCGGAAATCATTCATCTCCAAGGCCTCCGTCCACACATGCTTGTGAAGGTTCATGAGCATATTCTCCTCAAGACCTGTCTTCCTGTAGTTGATTCCAATGCTGTAGTAATGCCTATTGAGACCGTGGATGAGGGCTTGGATAGAAGGCTTGTTGAGATGTCCCAAGTTCGAAGTCGTCTGGCGAGGCTCGTGTCCCATCATCAAAGTCTGAGGATTGATCAAGCGGAAGGCATCGATGACGACTTTGCCCTTGACGGACTGGATAGGATCGACAACCACAGCGACGGCTCGAGGTGTGAGTTGTTCGAAAGACTGCTGCGTGTTGATATCGACGGATGACAGCCAGCAGCCAAAACCTGGATGCGAATGGTACCAGCCTACAACGGTCTCTGGTCTCCCCGTTTGCCTCAACATATCCATCATCTTCGTCTGGAACACCGGATCGACGGCCTCGACGCTGACTCCGGTTCCACTCTGCGGCATGGCAAACACATCGACCACACGGACCGTGTAGTCGTCCACGAACTCTCCTAGCATCAGACCCATGACTTCCATAGGAACACCTAAATTATATTGATTAGAATGCGATTCTTGGTATTTAGCAATGAAGGTCTGGGTGCTATGTACCTGCTCGGCCATGCCTCAACATCTTGAGAAGAGCTAGCGAGGATATGTATACGGTTTCGGAGTTATCGATGAGGTTTGTGTCCTTGGCTGTGATTTAGATATTGAGCTTCTTCATGTCGTAAACAATACTTACGCCGCCGGATGCACCTCCGCCTCCCATATTCTGCGCAGCCGCGAGCATTCTGTTCAGTCTCTCCATTTTGATTTATGTGTGTGGTGTGGTCGATGGGTAAGGTAGTGTTTCGGTGGATGTGGTTGATGAGAGAGGATGGGACTTCTGACAATAGCAATCGTAGCTTGAAGCAGGCAAGGACGAAGCGCGTCTCTTCCGCAATCGACGAGCAAGGGTCCATCACCACGTGACCTTCTCAAGCTCGATCAATTCAAGTTCCACTAACCGACACTCTTTCACAGCTTCCATAACAATCCCGCCTCTTCTCGTCCATCTTTTCTGGGCCCCTTCAAGTTTCCTCACTCAAGCTCTCTGCCATCTCCTCACTGTACATCTAAGATCTCTCCAATTTCCCTGCTTATTCTCTGCTTCAATCATAGCTCACAACCATGGAGGATCACCTCGCGCCGCTGGATGATCGGCCAGTGAATGGAGCTTCAAACAAACAGAGAGTGGCATATTTCTACGACAGCGATGTAGGGAATTATGCATACGTTGCCGGCCATCCTATGAAGCCCCATCGTATACGGGTCGCGCATAGTTTGATCATGAATTATGGCTGCTACAAGAAGATGGAAATCTACGTGAGTGGTTGTTCGTTCATGTATGTGATATCTTGTTCTAACCTCCATACTCCAGCGCGCGAAGCCTGCGACCAAGTACGAAATGACGCAGTTCCATACCGACGAGTATGTCGAGTTCCTCCAAAAGGTCACACCGGACAACATGGAGGGGTATGCAAAGGAGCAGACCAAATACAACGTCGGAGATGATTGTCCAGTTTTCGACGGACTGTTCGAATTCTGCGGTATCAGTGCAGGTGGCAGTATGGAAGGCGCGGCGCGGTTGAACCGGGAAAAATGCGACATTGCCATCAACTGGGCCGGTGGTTTGCATCATGCAAAAAAGAGTGAGGCCAGTGGCTTCTGCTATGTCAATGGTATGTGGACCAGATGCGATCAATACACCACATCATGCTAACAATTTTTTTCTAGACATCGTTCTCGGGATAATAGAGCTCTTGCGCTTCCACAAGCGCGTTCTTTACATCGACATTGATGTTCATCACGGAGATGGTGTCGAAGAAGCCTTCTACACGACTGACCGTGTGATGACCGTCTCCTTCCACAAGTACGGCGAATACTTCCCAGGGACTGGCGAACTACGAGACATTGGAGTCGGTTCCGGCAAATACAATTCCGTCAATTTTCCGCTCCGTGATGGCATCACGGACAAGACCTACAAAAGCGCGTTCGAACCGGTCATCAAGGCAGTTATGGAATACTACAGACCTGATGCCATAGTGCTCCAATGCGGTGGTGACAGTTTGTCTGGTGATCGTTTGGGTTGCTTCAACCTCAGCATGAAGGGGCATGCCAACTGTGTCAAATTCGTTAAGTCTTACGGCAAACCAACCCTTGTGCTTGGAGGAGGTGGATACACGATGCGCAACGTCGCGCGGACCTGGGCATACGAGACCGGAGCACTAATTGGAATGGAACTGGGCCCACAACTGCCCTACAATGACTACTATGAATACTTCGCACCCGACTACGAATTGAGCGTGCTCCCATCAAACATGGACAACGCCAACTCTGAAGAGTATCTCAAGCGCATAACAGAAGAAATTGTCAGCAACTTACGTCACACTGGAACACCCTCAGTACAAATGACCGAAGTGCCACGGAATCCGATCTTGGATGGTATGGACAGTGATGCTGAGGACGAGGCCGATGATCTAGACGCAGACATTAACATGGATGTGCGAAATACCCAACGCCGTGCGGATCAACGTGTGTCTCGCGACGAAGAATTCGACGAGAGCGAGGACGAAGAAATGGACGAGGCAAATGGCATCCGAAGACAACCAGGTGCAACAAGACAGCGCAACATTGGCATCATGGACCACAAGAACCCTCATGCGGATGACGACATAGATCTTGACTCCGATGGCGAGGCGGTACTCGTCTCAAGAACCAACGGCGACACACTGGAGGGTACAGGCTCTCGAGAAGGAAACCGAAGAATAGCAGAGGAGAAGGCAGATGCAGCGCTTTCACCGAAGAGCGCCTCAAGCCATGGCTCCAGCACTCCAGGGTCTCCATCACTTGCACATGCCACGAATGGCCAAGCTTCAGGTGCGGCTGCAGATGATGAGGCTGCCGACGAAGCGGATGAAGATGATATGGAAATGGACATGGATATTGATGAAGGCACTGCTTCTGACAAAGATGATTCGGATGACGATGCATTCCCGGATGTACCAGCGGTCACTTCCACAGACAATCCAGTTGCAACGTCGCCTTCATTGAAAGATGAAAAGGTATCTGTCGAGTCACCAGCACCTCCCGCACAAGCTGCAGCAGATCCGGATGTAGACATGGAGGATGACAACGTTGCTGAATCGTCTACGGTGGCTGCAGAAGCCCAACTGGAAAGTCGCAAGGGAAGCGCAGCTCCAGATGCCGAAGTGGATGAAAAGGAAACCAAACCAGTGGACAAAGAATAGCGCGGTGACTGCTTTCTTTGTTATGAGTGTACGATGTTCACGCGGGTTCGCAGCATTTGCCGGGATGTAAGGTGTTTGGGCTTGATAGGAGTTCGGTGGATGGTGGTTTTCTTTCCTGTTCATTATTGCTAGGATACCAATACCGTGGAAAAGAGATGTATGTACAGGTATTTTGAAGAATTTATCCATCGTCGAGGACGATGTCGATGTCGATTGTGGTTTTGACCTTTTTCCCAATTCTGACCCAGAGCTCGTGACTCTAAGAACTTTCTCAGTCTCCTCTAGCATTGCACCAGTGATTAGAACTGATCTAAATCTTGTGCAACAGGCAGCTCATGTTCAGCCACCATACGACAGAGTCAGAGTTACATACTCCCCACGCTGCGGCCGTTGAAGACGCCGCAATTGAGGCTTTCTTAGTTGTCCACGAAGCTGTCATGTTACCATCAAACAGCCCTTTAAGGCTCAACACGACCATGGAACCCACTTGAACACAGGGAAAAAGAACAATAAGAGGCAAAAACCGTCTAGACCGTTGCGACAATACCAGGGTTAATTATCGTCACAATCTCGCGTGTCGGCGATCTCGGACTTAGATGAACTCATCTGCGCCTTCGACTTCCACACCTTGCTCTCTCCACCTGCCTGTCTGCCTGCCGGGTACCTCCTAGTCTCTCGCTCTGTCTGCCAACTCCAGATCTCGTCACACCAGCATTTGTCACTTACAACACCTCGCCTCTCTCCTTTTAAACCTACTATTCCCTCATCCTCTCGTCGCCATCCCCCCACTTAACCAAGACCAGAACAGCCCCGAGCCAGCCTGACAACAGCCACCATGTCCGCCGAACGGATTCTCATGAATGAGTACCGCCAACTCTCGAAAGAGAAATGGACAAATATCGAGGTAAGGATCGGCATTGGTACATCTGAACACAACAACTGACTTCTCAGCTCGTCAACGAGAACATGTTCGAATGGAGCGTTGCCCTTATCTGCCTGAACACCGACTCACTCTACTACGGTGGGTATTTTAAGGCTAAGATGACCTTTCCGAACAATTACCCATACAGCCCTCCAAGTATGTGTGCTTCCTAGAAGTTCCCATTGAACGTGCTAACAGATGACAGCCTTCAAGTTCACGCGGCCTCTTTACCATCCCAACATCTACCCCGATGGCCGACTGTGCATTTCGATCCTCCACCAACCTGGCGACGACGAGACATCTGGTGAAACTGCTGCTGAGCGCTGGAATCCTTCGCAGCGTGTCGAGTCCGTCTTGATCTCCGTACTTTCCTTACTAGATGATGCCGAGGTGTCCTCTCCCGCCAATGTCGACGCCGGTGTTATGCTTCGGAAATCACCCGAGAAATACAAGGAGATGGTTAGGAAGGATCTGGAAGCCAGCAAGGCTGACATTCCCGAGGGATACGTGATGCCCACGGCTGAGGATGCCTTCAAGACTGTCCGCGAGGAGTCATTTAACATGGATGACTGGGGTGATTCGGAGGAGGAGGACGACTTTGGTGGCAGCGACTCGGAGTTTGACGAGGACATGGAGGTCGACGATGCGTCTGGTGTGTCTGGCAGCGAGGCTGAAGAGGAGGATGACGATTAAAATCACGATCGTCGTCGAGATGAGGACTAAGCGGGTCTGATTTCCTACTTCATTATCTCAGTGGGTTTTCTTTGCAAGTTTTATAGCGTGGAGTTCGGCATGGGTCTGTTGCATTTCAAGGCTAGTTGCATAAGGTGCGTTCAAGGCGTTCGGCGGGAAGCTGCTCGCATTCTCTCTCTGGGTTCTGGGTGTTTTATTTACGACCTCACTATTTACTTCTTCGGTATCTTCTATGGACGACATCGTACCTAGATCTACGCAAACCCTAATGACACGATTGGACTTCAATATGATTATTGTCTTTGTTGGTTCCCATTCTTGACTGTTATTCAATTCATGATTTCCTATTGCTCGCGATTTTCCTTCAAGGCCATTGGACACTGTGGCCATGCGATACAAAAATGGTCAGATCATGATTAAGCTCCGTAAACATATTCATAGCTTAGCAATTCTATAGCACGAGAGTGATGTTTGCGACGCCGTTGGCCAGAGAAATCAACTCATCATTCTTCCAATTGTTTACCCTCAGCCACCTCTCACAGCTCTCAACCTCAGCATAGACTGTCTGGGAAATTCGTTTCCTGTACCGTGGATTCTAGTCTCATGATTACATTGTACATACAGTGCCGTTGAGTATTCCGACACGGAACCAATAAAGAGCCTGAGGGCGATGAAATCTTGGCAGTTTTCAACCTTTGTTTTCTCGCGAGGTTAAGAATCATGGTAGATAGTATGAGGTATATATTTCCAAATATGTACGTGACATGTTGGTAGTTGGTGCTTCGAAAAGATAGCCTTGTTCGTGTCTGGATGAAGTAATTCTCATATCGTTTAGCTCAAAGGGAAGGAATTAATAATCGCCGGTGATACAGTTCCAGGCCATCTAGGACTAAGAATATGAGAATGGACCTTTCGTTTCAAGACATGCTCAAAGTTTCTCGGAGTTCATCTACTGGAGAGTCAGACAGAAACCCAGTTGTACTACGGGCAGTTCATCAATTGAGTTCCGCCCTCGAGAAGCTAGGATCGATGTAATACGCCCAACTCGACACCAATGAACTCCTGGCAATATCTCTTTTGAAACCGCCAGAAACTTCAAAACAGCTTTGTGGGAGTGATATTCCGCCGTCTTTCCTGAGGGCTCTGATTCGTTGCAAATTTGCACCACGTGACGTGGAGCTAGTGGAAAAATAGTTCTGCGAAAACCTCCAAAGAGCTCTTCGCATTTCAAGATTCGACGCAAGGCCAATACAATCGCAATGGCTTCCTCTACTGAACTCGAAAAGTACACAATCAAGCCTCAAGCTTCGGCCCCTGAGATTGACACGTCCGACTGGCCTCTCTTGCTCAAGAACTACAACAACCGTCAGTTCTGCACTGGACTCCATACTTACTAAAAGCTAATATCTTCACAGTACTCGTTCGAACTGGCCACTTCACCCCTATTCCAGCTGGATGCACACCATTGAAGAGAGGTGCGGAAATACTATCAATTTGGGAGCTGCCGTGGTTCTAATACATTTGCAGACCTCAAATCCTACATCAGCTCTGGTGTAATTAACCTCGATAAGCCTTCGAATCCTTCCTCGCACGAAGTTGTTGCATGGATCAAGAAGATTCTCAGAGTCGAAAAGACTGGTCACAGCGGAACCCTCGATCCTAAGGTGGGCACTTGAACAATTCTTCACGACTGAGAAGGAACATGATATACTAACGCGCACTCAAGGTTACCGGTTGTCTCATTGTCTGTATCGATCGCGCCACTCGTCTCGTCAAATCCCAACAGGGTGCCGGAAAAGAGTATGTGTGCATCATACGCTTTCACGAAAAGGTCCCAGGTGGAGAAGCACAATTTGCGCGCGCTCTAGAGACCTTGACTGGTGCTCTTTTCCAACGTCCACCACTTATCTCCGCCGTCAAGCGTCAACTCCGTGTCCGCACAATCCACTCCAGCACACTCTACGAATTCGACAACGAACGCCACCTCGCCGTATTCCACGTCAGTTGCGAAGCAGGAACCTACATTCGAACACTATGTGTCCATCTCGGTCTTCTATTGGGCGTTGGAGCGCATATGCAAGAGCTTAGACGTGTACGAAGTGGAGCTATGTCGGAGAGCGATGAAATGGTCACGCTGCACGATGTTATGGACGCACAGTGGACACAGGACAACACCCGGGACGAGACTTACCTCCGAACCGTCATCAAGCCTCTCGAGAGCTTGCTAACCACATACAAGCGTATCGTCGTCAAGGACTCTTCGGTCAACGCCATCACATACGGTGCCAAGGTCATGATTCCAGGTCTTTTGCGATTCGAGGCTGGCATTGAGGTTGGCGAAGAGGTTGTTATTATCACCACCAAGGGAGAGGCTGTTGCCCTGGCTATTGCAATGATGTCCACTGTTGAACTTTCCTCGTGTGATCACGGTGTTGTCGCAAAGATCAAGCGTGTTATTATGGAGCGCGATCTCTACCCCAAGCGATGGGGATTAGGACCAGTCGCGCAAGAGAAGAAGAAGATGAAGGCCGATGGCAAGCTTGACGTGAGTATTTCCAGAAAGAGCGAATTTCTCGATCATCATCCTCGACCTATTTACTAACAAGGTCTTAGAAATACGGACGACCAAACGAGAAGACGCCTGCCAAGTGGAACGAATCCTACAAAGACCTCGGAGCTCCAGCTCCAGAACCAGCAGCTATTACACCAGCTGCCACACCCGCCAAGATTGAAGCTCCAAAATCCGATGCTGGCTCCGATGATGAGATGGAAGACAAGGCCTCATCACCAGTCGCCGAAGAGAAGTCGAAGAAGCGCAAGCACGACGGTGAGACGGCGGAAGAGAAGGCCGAGCGAAAGAAGAAGAAGAAGGAAAAGAAAGAGAAGAAGTCCAAGAAGGACGAGTAAAGATCTATTTGGATTGAATGCGATCGAGTGCGATTTGGAAGGGCTTGTTTGGGAACTCTGATCATCGTTTCTGCACCATTCTCGTGTAGCATAGCGCGATTCCGGGGTGTTCAAGGCGTATTATGTTTTCTGCTAGTGTGTGGAATGGCGTTCCTGGTAAAAGCGGTCAGGATTGGGATGGTATATTCTTTCCTTCCCGCGTCTGTCGATATCGCGCAAATCAACGTAAAATATTCTCCAATCGGCTCATTGAGTTTGGTGTGCATTCAATTCAGCCCGCCCATATACAACGTCCCTCTCTAATGTGGCCGGATCCTACACCACACGCATAGAGCCCCTTTCTACAATATGGCCTCGCTTAATCTTGAACGAACAATAAATGATTCAGCAGGCGGAAGATGGCAGGGAGGTTTCAATGCGCACCCTGCATCTCTTTACATGCTTGAACTTCTCACCAATTCGTACCCCCCTCAAACTTCATTTCCGACCAAACGGCCTATGTAGTGCACGACGGTCCCGCCAAGTCATGTCAAAACCCTTACCACAACTGTTACTTCAGCTCCATCATGTTTATCGTACCTATACTCAACAAACATAACGATTGGCTACGCGACCAGTGGTCCGTCTGATTAGGTACCGAATCTTGTCCTCAATTTAGGCCCGCCCATTGACTATTTGACCTGTTTTGCCTCAGGGTGGGCGACAAATCTCACGTCCTACTTTTCCCCTGGTATATGTCCGTCTGAACATACCTCCGCGTGTTCTGCCTACTGTTTTCTCCCTCCAATTACTTCTGGGGAGACGACTGTCATATGTTGTCCAAGGTATGGTGCGACTTCTTCATCTCGGATCTTTTGGCTACAAGTGATCATGGTAGTGGCTATACGTGTGGTAGATACCCCCGCCATTCATATGCCCATCATCGTTTATTGGCAACTCACAAACCACGCTGGATCTTTATACTACTGGCAGTAAATCCGGTAGCCATACATTTCTTCCTGGAGGCAGCGCGAATGCTCTTTCGCTTCAAATCCAGTTCCAGGCCACCGATTTCGTGTCAACAACGAGTAGCAGCCGCCCACACACAACAGGCCCCATCACAGGTCCCGTTACAAACGCACGATCACCAGGCCTGTCCACTGGAGCCAAGGCAGGAGTTGGAGCCGGCGTTGCAAATGAGGCAATTGCCTTATTGTTACTTAGTGCGCTGCTCGTCAAGCGACGAGGGCGAAGGTCTAGGATAAACCAATCGCCTGCGACAGTTCAAATGCTGTATGGGATAGATACGAAGCAGAAACTTGTTAGGAACTCGTATGCGACACCGAAGGTTGAAGATGCCTCTTCGACTATTGCAGAGCTGGACGCCTTGGGCACACTTACAACCTACACGTCTTCGCAGCCAGGAACGAGGATACGAGACACGGTTGAGCTACCAAGTCAAGCATCCCGGGAATGTTGACTCCAGTATTGCTTATCCCCAAAAGCTGGCCGATGCTGCATCCGAGACGCGAAGCGCAGCGTCAGCTTTGCATGAAGCCAGACTCGGGTATGTGGAAGGCGATCATGGCATTCAGAAGCAAATCAAGCGGGTTAAGGAAGAGAAAGAGAGACTCACCAGGATCAATGAGCTGGAAAGGTTGGAGGCGGATTTGCAAAAGAGACTCGCTGGGCCCCAACTTCAATATGATAGAGAGATGTTGGTGATGTCTTGTCTTGTGCGATATCTAGGTTTTATTTTGGTCAAAATGATAGTTTTTTTGTTATACGATTAGGGGCGGACTTATCCTGCGGACATGTGTGGACAGGTGTATGCATACACCTCGCCGATTCCTACTGTCAGCCAACCCCGCGAGTAAATCGACTCTCTGCCAAGACAGAGTGTTGTAGCAGAGAAGAGAATGTGCAGCCCTTCTTTCCCAATGACTGAATCCTTTTTTCTTCATTTGATTTTACGTTTGGAACTGCTGGCTTCCTAGATTTGCGTTAGGCAAACGTGTAGGTTGTTAAATAAGTGAGGCTGATGCCGAATATGGAGCTTCCTACGAGAACCACTAGTTATCAACTTCTTTTGGTGTGAATAAACATTTATCGATGACAGTTTTTGATTGTGTGAAGAATGAATGGATCTGTTTCAACATTTTTATTCTAGGAGATTTGATGGATGTTCCTGATACGGTTGGATCTTTATAGAGCCGCCCAACTTTAAGTTTTTATCATACATGTGAGTTTATTAGTTTCATAGCTACGTCGGCTGCGGATGCCTGTTTATATAGCTTGCGTTATACATATCGTATTCGAAGTAATAGGGAGAGCGATAAGCTCTCAGGAATATTTGGAAATGTTTTTCTAGACATTTAGCGTCTTGCGAAGAGAGGATAGGGACTTTGAATTGTTTGCAGGTCCTTGAAAATCCATATCAGTTCTTGGCTTGCATAACTTTGTGAAGCTTTTTTGGCTGAGGATATATGTGGAGTACTACAGCTGCGGAAGGCGAATCTATATAACATCTTCGCGGCGAGGCTGAAGGTCGAATTTCGAGCTCCAAACATTCCCCCACTTGACGATCTAGAATTTCTACGTTTTCTGCAGTGAGCATAGTTCTTGTCTTGAGTGGCTGCCGATTGCATGATGAATAGATCTATTACAACATTTCTTTTCATGGAAGTTTAGTGGGGTTTCCAGATGCGGTTAGGTTTCACGTGGCCGCCCGATTGGATGAAGTCATCGATCGCAACATCCTGGTCATGATCGTAGAAATCGCGTCCCGCGAACGCGCCAGGAGGATGGAATCCTTGGGTTGGGTTTCCCCTGGTCTTTGAATTCTCTCACTCTACAACACACTCTGTTCGGTGATTTTGAGCGCAGCACTTCGAGGTTGATGCCATTGTTCTCCTCTGGTTCTTTTGCAGCGACCAGGCTCTTACAACACCAATTGAAAGACAAACACGCGACCTTTTTTCGCCAAATTCCGGGCCCCATTCCTCCTGCGCGACGCAGCTTCACCACCCCTTTAGCAATCATGGCACCAAAGCGTAAAGCTGGAGCTATAGCAGCGAATACCTATTCCGATCTCACAGGTTCAAAAGCCAACGCGCGATCAGAAATATCGACAACGCCCACGAAGAAAGTAAAACTATCGCAAACGACATTAGATGGCTCGCTACCATACACGAAGAAAACCAGTAAGACCTCAACAAATCAAGAATCACCATCGAAAGATGAAACGACCTCTCAAAAAGATACACCCTCCCAAAACGGCTCCAAGCCCAAGGCCGACCACTCCAACGATGTAATCCAACGCCAGTTCTACCCACCCGAAATGTCAAACGAACGCTGCGCCCAATACAACGCCAACGAAGTTCCTCGCCCCATCGAAGTCCTCCACGACGCTGTTGCCGAAACCCAAAACGCCAGAGACAAGATCAAGCCCGGAAAAGCGGTACTACATTGGTTCAAACGTGATCTCCGAATCTCAGATAATAGGGCTCTGTCTATGGCGAGTAGAAAGGCAAAAGAGTCAGGTGCGAGTTTGATATGTGTTTATATTGTTAGTCCGCAGGATTATGAGGCACATTTGACAAGTGCTGTGAGGGTTGATTTCGAATTACGCTCTTTGGAGGTTATGAAGGAGAATTTGGCAGAGTTGGGAATACCGTTGCTTGTCGTGACGGTGGAGAAGAGAAGGAATGTGCCTGCTTTCCTGATAAAGTTGTGCGAGAAATGGGATGTCAAGCATGTGTATTGCAATATCGAGTACGAAGTTGATGAGTTGAGAAGGGAAGCTAGGATGACGAGAGAGTGTTTGGAGAAAGCCATCAATTTCTTGGCAGTCCACGATGATGTTGTTGTGACGCCTGGGCAGCTGAAGACGGGTACGGGGAAGCAATATGCTGTCTATACTCCCTGGTACAGGACCTGGATGGCTCATATCCACGCTCACCAGCACCTTCTCGACGCTGCGCCAAAACCCGAAAAGAATCCAGCAGGTTCACGAGAGAAGTTCAAAGAGATCTTCGATACACCAATTCCAGCCGCGCCGGATAACAAAAAGTTGACCGACGAGGAAAAGACGAAATTCACGAAATTATGGCCAGCAGGCGAACACGAGGCCCTCACGCGGGTCACAAAGTTCATCTCCTCGCGAATAAAAGCTTACAAAGATTCCCGCAACTTCCCCTCTCAAGACGGCACAGCGAAAATTTCCGTCCACCTCTCTACTGGAACTCTGGCTGCGAGAACGTGTATCCGTATGGCTCGAGATGCAAACTCAACAACTAAGCTCGATGGAGGAAATGAAGGAATCAAAACCTGGATTTCGGAAGTAGCGTGGCGCGATTTCTACAAACATGTTCTGGTGAATTGGCCATATGTTTGTATGTCTAAGCCGTTCAAGTATGAGTATACGAATGTGGAGTGGGAGTATGATGATGAACTATTCCAGAAATGGTGCGAAGGCAAGACGGGCTTTCCAATTGGTATGCTTTAATCCTCCTCCCTGTCTCATTCTGTCTTGCTGACCGTGTCGTGGTTTAGTCGACGCAGCGATGCGTCAAATGAACGCAACAGGCTGGATGCACAATCGCCTCCGCATGATCGTCGCCTCCTTCCTCGCCAAAGACCTCCTCTTAGATTGGCGACTCGGCGAACGCTATTTCATGCTCAGACTCATCGATGGCGACTTCGCCTCCAACAACGGTGGATGGGGTTTCAGTGCCTCCGTGGGAGTAGATCCACAACCATACTTTCGCATCTTTAATCCTTTGTTGCAGAGTGAAAAATTTGATCCCAGTGGGGAGTTTATTCGAAAGTGGGTTCCGGAGCTGAAGGGTGTGGTGGGGAAGGCGGTGCATGAGCCTTATGCTAGGAAGGAGGGCGTCAGGGCGAGGAAGGGTGGGTATCCGGAGCCATGTGTTGTGCACAAGGATGCAAGGGAGAGGGCGCTGAAGAGGTATAAGGAAGGGATTGGGAGGGAGACTGCCTAGGTGTTTAATCAGGCCTCGAATTATGTTGTCTATCAGTAAAGAGGGTGAGTAAAGACGACCATAGCCTGTAGGAATAGAAAGCACCGAATATGTCCTGGCATATCTAGTCTTTTGGTCTGCTCCGTCTGTATAGTTAAGTATGACTCGGAGGCCATGAACTGATAGGACACAAGGTTAAGGCTCGCAGAAACTGGAGGAGAGAATTATTCGTGCCCTGGAAAGACTGTCTAGGGATGTGGAAGGCTCGTAATTTTGTTGAGCTGGGACTGACACTAGTTGTATCATCAGGAGGGTTGTGGTTATAGTTAAAAAAAATAAGGACAAGGGAAGTTAAATAGCAACATCTAGGAGCTAGGAAGAGTAGACCACGGGAGGGAGGTAAGAGATGAAGAGAAAGAAAAAATGTCGACAGAAGCAAAAGGCATAGAAGATTGCCTCGGCGGGCAAGTGGTAGAACAGGTTCCTTCTCCTAGCAAACAATGCGAAATGCCTGCAAGGCTGTAAATCAAGGAGTAAAGGAGCCGTAAGATTACCGGAATGCAGAACGAGAAGTGCTGCAAGGCGGACGCAGACAAGAGCAATGCAGGCAAGAGCAATGTGACTCTAATGTCCTGTTAGTGTTGATGTGCATGGTGCTAATGCTGGATGGAGTTGGAATGCATGTGGCTGGTTCGTGTTCTTGCATGTTGACCACTGGCATGTCGTATGGCCCTGCAATTGACCACTTTGGGTTGAGTAGGAGATGTGCGTGACCCAAATGGATGGTATTAATGCTCTGTTTGGATTGCTGCAACTTAAGGAGGTGTAGAATGTCGAGGGCTGCTTCGAGAGTGGTCAAACAGGTTGAACTAGTCCAGCATGACGGTGACTTCAAAGCACAAGTGTGGTAACTTGCTACTTATTCACGCTACTCTCGCCTATCCTTCAACGCATGTGAAAAGTGGCTTTTGTCCAGTTTACCATGTGAGAATAAGAATTTTCGATACTCATAGAGTCACATCGTCGCCGTACGTCGACTAACGCTTGAGAACCAGAACGAAAAGCGGCGATGGGTCGGGTAGCGTTCAAATTCCTGACAGCATAGCAGAGTCGTAAATCACTTATGGCTTTTTCAATACGCTGAACAAACGCTGGGAGATAGAAGTCCAGATACAGTTCTTTAGGCGGATGTTTCATCTTATGCGGTCGTCTTTGCCGATGCAAGGGATGTTGGATTGTTGGATTTTGAACGTCCCACACCACAACCGTGCTCTTGTCCCCTCTTCAGTTTCTCATACTTTTTGTACCACATGGCATGCACATGCTATCCTGGTATATTGATCCTGTGAAGGTGAGCATAACGTTGCTTACCAACTCCCCCTATACCTGTTCAGACGCGACAGAAAGTCTGAACATTTGGAAAAATTCACGGCAGAATTGAATGAGAGCACAGAGGAATCAGCCCTGTAACATTCATCCAAAGTAGATGTAATTGTCGTCTGTTACCTAGCGAGCCGAAGTATTGTCAATAGATGTCACCGTCCTGCTAATAATGGGTTTCACTAGCTCAGCGCCACAAATTTTTGCTAATTGATGGTTGTACCGATCACGACGAACTGACATTGTACTTCACACTCTCATCCTCCACATGGGAACAGACTTCAATCCGTCATTAGGACGCCAGAGGGTGACCTCCACTGATTTGCGTGCTTGGAAGAATGCAAGTCAAGCCCCGCAACCACGTTGACCTCACGTCGTGCTATGCCGCAATCCTCCTCGGGGCTTGCTTCTGGACCGTGTCTTCAACGTTTAACGCCACCTCCAGGGACTTGGTGAGCGTTTGGTCAACGGAAGGCCTGTGAATCTGCAAACCGCTGCGAATTGCGAGTCGCGAGTGCAGAGTTCTGACATGTCCACTGTAGGCGAAGGATCCTTCATGCAACTTGATGCAAGATGGGATGGGCGGCTACAGACGACTCCTGTGAGGATGATCTCCACCGGTTCTCGACTAGTACGTACCCTACAGATCGTCGTTGATCCAATGATCTTCTTACTATCAAGCAAGCTAAATCTGTCTTGTATACATATGCGGCCTCACAATCGAAGAACGACACGGAGCATTTTCCGAACCAGTCCGACGGCAGGGAGAGAGGCTTCGTGATTCCGGATTTGAACCGGGGAACCGTGATGTGGAAAACCCGGATGACTTTTGACCCGAATGTCTGGCAGCCTTGCCGCCATCAAACCAATGTCGTGGTAATGAACAGCACAGAATCACATTGTTCTCCTATCTCGTACTGCTATTGGTTCTCAATCAATATGGCCCAGGCTGCAGATCAGTATATGCTCGTTCGTTCTGATCTATTGAACATCGACGGCAAGGCTGGAGACTAGGAGACTTATTTAGGTCTCACCCGCGAGAATTTAAATTCCAGATTTATAGCGTTTGCAACTGATTAGATTTCAAATTGCAGTGGTGGCAGAGAGCCAAGCAGATTGTGGACTGTTCTTGGTCCAAATCCCATCATCATCAGCCCTGACAATGAAGAGATGTGGTGGCTTCCCACTTGGAACTTGTCACACTTCACGAGGCAGGGTCAGAAATTGGTATGATAGGCTCGTGCCCATAGCCGCGGTAGTCGCGGCTTCAGGCTGTCACTTCGACCCAAATTCAGCGGCCTGCTCTAGTATATTCTGCGGCACAGACGATCTCGATCTGCTCCCTGCGTAATCGATAGAGATGGGTGGAGTCATCGATACTGGAAGACAGAAGCAATTTAGGCGTGGCTTCTGGACCTCGCTAGTCGTTGTCTCTGGTAGGCTGGTGTCTAAACGAAGAACAACGGCAGTGACGAACGATTGTCCTACGTGGAAATGTCTTAGAGAGGGTGCTCGAAGAAATCTTCCGGCCCAGCCACCCGTGGCCTTGTGGAGAAGCCGTTGCAGGGGCCGCATGTCGCTCAATGCGTCCGATCTAGGTGATCTTATTTTTTGAATGTGTAGGGGGTCTTCCCAAGTTGCCGGGATAGAAAGTTCAACAATTGGATGATTGCGAAGGACATGTTTTGAACAGCGCCGAGTACCCATGATGTGTTTGCATCTTACCAGGGTTAGATCTGCTTCTGGTATCTTCTCCACTTCTGTGCCTTCTTTGAACGAAACCTTAGACCACAGTCTGAGAGGCCTGGATTAAATTCAATCCTTCTAGAAGCAGGACTTCTCTTTGCCTATCTCATTTCTTTGCTTAGTTTGATTGATTCCTCTTCTTCCTCTCTGCATGCCCCCACCCTGTTGCAAGGCGCAGGCAAGGCTCTCCGAGCCTACCACGCTCTTGTGTTACAGTTCCGATCGGCCGTGGCACCGACAATGCAGTCTCCTCCAGATACTCCAAGCTCAGCCTCTCCTATACTCCACATCGAACTCAGTCAGTCCGAGAATCAATTCTATCACCCAGGAGGCCTTGTCTCCGGCAACGTCCGTTATGCTCATCCTCAAGAAATCGACAACTTCGAGCTCACGATGACATTTTATGGTGTCAATCGGACTTTCGTTTCGACATCGGAGAATAAACCCTTCCAAGAAGCAGTCCTGTTCAAGTACGAAACCAGTCTCCATAACGGTGCGGCGCCTCGCAACCGCTCAGGGCAGCAGCATGTTGCTCCAATGGAGTTCTACTTCAAATGGCGATTTCCATCCGTGGCGGAGAACCGACAGTTCAGTCAATCCTTTGGTGCAATCGGTGGCCACATATGGGAGAATTCTCGACATTCCCTGCCTCCCAGCTTCAATAGCACTGTGCCTTCTGAGCACGCGGAGAATGGTGTAAAACGTTGCTCGGTTGAATACGCCCTGGAAGCAAAGCTTTGTTACAACAAAACCCCGATCACGACCAAGAAGCTGCCGATAGTGTTCTTGCCTTCGCGGGCCCCTTCTGCCGACCCACGTTCCAATATGATGTTCAATCATAGTCCCATGCTCGAGGACGGAAGCGAGAAGCCAGACAATCTGTTTGAGGACCGAAGCAACGGCTTCAGGGTGCAGTGCCCCGAGAAGATTGTTCAAGGACAGCCATTCAACATTAACATCTTCGTTGCGTTCAATCCTTCTAGTCTACCAGACGACTTCGTTTCTAGACTTGTGAGCATGGAGATCACTAAGCTTGCAATGGTTTGCACCACAAGTGTTCGCGCTGCTGGAGGTCAGAATGGTCCCATCCTTTCGCCAACAAGTCAAGAGGAGCGTAGTTCTGCGCGACGCCAATTTCGACCAGCTTCTCTTCTTAGTCCTCCTCGGTCGTGTGTGAGCGCAGATGGATCTGACGAACTTGAGTTCACTTTCCAAGCCAGCATGCCATCGTATTACCACTCGACCTTTCGAACCTTCCTCATCGCCAACAACTATCGTTTTGAATCGCCGATCGAAGTCAGGGTGGATGGACGGACACTCGAGCTGCCACTCTCAGCGCCAAATGTTACTGTGCTTTCGTGTTACGCCCCACCAAGCTCCAAACGATCAGCGTGTATAGCTACTCCATTTCCTCCTAGTCGGGCATCAAGCTATTGCATTGATGCGCTCGTTGAACGGCATTGTTCTCGTGTATGAGGTGCACCGATCGCGCACATCGTGATATTCGTCAAACGTTTGAAGAGAGAAACACCAGCACATCTCTGTTGATATTGGCATGGCCAGCAACAAATCTTCGACGTACATACGTCACAACAACTTGCCTTCCACTTTCGACTCACTCATTCACTACGACCTTTTGCGCTCTCTTCCGCGGTACTAGTTTGCTCCCTGGACTGGTATCGCCCAGCTTGCAATTTTCAGAGAGAACTCCGCCCTTTCAGGAACCACAACATCATTATTACAACTTCGCACTTTCGAGTATACTCTTGTACATCATCCTCTATCCCAATCCTACGCACATTTCACACAAACGGATATCCAAAAGGGCGTTTTTGGTTATTCGCAACGCAGCATTATACCATTAGACAGAAAGAACGGAAAAGGCCTCGAGGCCGGTGCATTTTGGGAGGCTTTTATCGTTTTTTTTTTTTCCTTTTCGCATGCACATTGAAGTAATGGAGAACAGGAGAATATGCATTACCCGGGGGGTTATTGAAGAAGAGAGGTGCAAGGGACACGCGCTATTCAATTCTTGCATGTAGTTTTTAGCCTGTTAGTCGTGTAGATAGGTAATTGAAATGGATGCTCTGGAATCTACCTGAATGTCAGCTAGCAGATATTGGTTTCAGTGTCTCTCGTTTGACGTATTCTTTTGCTCCATCAACAAAGCCGAACGACTTTGCTTCTGGGAAGCTGATACGTACTTCAAATGTAGGGGTTTCACTCATCTTTCTTTGACCTGTAGGGCAAGGACATTCTTGGATTTTTTCTTCGTTTGGAACAATAATGTGCAGTAATTTGCAATGAAAATCTCCTAATTAAGGGCCATTCTAGTGTCAGCCGCTGATTTGCTTCAATCCCGAGCCCCTGTCGTTTGTCGAAGTTGCTGACAGGAGAGTTGTAGAAATAACAACAACATCCTTTTGAAACTGATGTGAGACTCTTTCATCTCACTACATTCTGTGAGACTCTCTCGAAAATAAAGCATTATCCCCATCACAGCGGCGGTGTATGCCCCGGCCTCTCCACTTTGTTGACGTCAGGGTGAACAATAACTCCACAACTTGCTCGGGTAAACGCACTCGGCTATGTTCACGTTCGATTCTTCCTCTGTCGAGTCGTCACTAGATGGCATGATTGTGGCTGCTTGGTAATTCAATTTTCTTTTGGCCCTCATTCGGTCCAAATCCTTGTCCAGGATCCAATACAAATCCTTCGAAATGTAACGCCTCACTGCCCTTTCCTTTCTTCATCTCAACCTCTCTCTTCACCATTAGCATTCCTCGAATCCTTTCACCACATCAGCATCAAGTATGGCCCCTCCAACGGAAGCCCGCACCTGGACGCTTCAGAACAAACCGACAGGCAACGCAATCATTTCTTCGGACTCCAACGCGACTTTCAAGCTTGGAAAGAAGCCTCTCCCAGCTCTCAAGGATGGAGATGTCCTGACTCAAACTCTGTACCTTTCCAATGATCCAGCCCAGCGAGGATGGATCGACCCATCCATACCTGCAGACCGTCTCTATGTGCCTCCCGTAGAGGTAGGCCAAACCATGAATGCACGTGGAATTCTGAAAATTATTTCCTCCAAATCTTCTTCGTTCAAGGAAGGCGATCTCGTGGTGGGAGGAAGTGGCTGGAGCGAGTACAACGTACTGCCAGCAAATCAGCTTCAAAAAGTCCAACACATTCCCAACGTTTCCGTGACTCAATATCTCGGTGCTCTTGGGATGACTGGTATCACCGCTTATGCCGGCCTCATCGATGTTATTGAAGCAAAGAAGGGCGAATCTATTGTCATATCAGGAGCGGCTGGGGCTACAGGTTCGATGGCTGTCCAAATTGCGAAGAACATGATTGGTTGCTCCAAGGTCATTGGCATTGCGGGCACTGATGAGAAGTGTGCTTGGGTGAAGAGCTTGGGCGCAGATGAATGCATCAACTACAAAAAATCGGACTGGAAGGAGAAGTTGACGGCTGCAACGGAGGGCTACGTCGATATGTACTACGATAACGTCGGTGGAGAACAACTTGACTTCATGCTCACACGCCTCAAGACCTTCGGCCGCGTGGCAGCCTGCGGGGCTATTGCGGACTACAACAACTCCAAGGACGAAAGATCCGGCCTGAAGAACTGGTTCGAAGTTATCACACAACGAATTCAGATCAGGGGATTCATCGTTATAGACCATATCAAGGATGGAAAAGCGGCGAAGATTGTGGGAGAGCTGGCCCAGGCGGCGAAGGATGGAAAGATCAATGCTAGCTCTGAAAATGAGCATATTGTGGAGACCAAGTTTGAGGATATCCCGAAGACGTGGACTTTGTTGTTTGAGGGCGCCAACAGGGGCAAGTTAGTCACCAAGATTGTTTGATTCCTTTTTTTAAAGGACGATTCTTCTTTACAGCTGAATGAGGGTGTACTAGATACTTGTGGGGCTTAGTCTTACCCATGGACTCAAAGTCAAATTTTGCCTCAGTGTCTTTCTGCAATGACAACGTTTACAACTATTTGAATTTTGGATAATTGATAGGGGCTGCGTGGAGTGGAGAAGGGTAAGAACATCATCGACCCATCACCATGGGAAGCACCCTTAGATTCGGCCTTCAATTGGGAACCTCACTGGACCTCACTTAATTTTCAAAGCTCAAGATACTTTCTGGCACCACACTTTACAAATTGCTTCCAAAGACCCGGTCGCATAATCACAGCCCTTGTACAAGAGTGAAGAGTCGCTTGCTGAATGGGGGAGGATCTCACTCAGGTTAGTGAAGGATACTCCTGCTTACATCGAACCTATATTGGAAGAATCTCCGCTTCACCCTTTACAATCTCTTCTCTTTCTTCCATCACCTCTCGTTTTAGTAATACCTTCCTCAACGAACAACATCTCTGCACAAAACACCAACATATTCTATTTACTTCCACTTTCCACACTCGCTCCCAGAAATCTCAAAGCACCAGAACCAGCAAATCATGAAGTTCTTCAGCTCCTTCTCATTCCTCCTTCTCACCTTCACCCTCCTGGTCTTCGCCAGCGAGTCCGACACCGGCAACGACGGAGCCGCTGGACCACCACCACCAACTCAATGTACCCTGTGCACCTACTACTACAACGACTGCATGGCCGTATGTTCACTTCTCCCTCAATCCACCATGCCGAAGAATTGAGCTGACAACCTGTGTTTAGAACAAGTGCTCCACATTCATTTTCGATTGTCCCAAGTTCTGTCGATTGGATACTTGCAGCATCCACCATGAGGTGAGTGATAAAGAAGATGCTGAAGTGAACGTGGACGTACTACTAACGTATTGACTTTTCAGTGCCAGCCGTGTGGATGGAAGGATTGTCTTTGAGTCATCTGCAAAAAGTCACTCATTGACTGGAGTAACAATGGTATTACTACTATATGATGGTAGTGGGTTTGGAACTGGAGATCGACATATGGATAAAGAGAGACTTCGGGCTCGAGCTAGAGAGCATGGGGGTCTGGGTCTAACGAAAACATGAAACTAAATCTTTGAAAGAGATACTGTAAAAGAATTTTGCTCTGGCTTGCCTTCTCAACGGATAACATCAGCATGTACGACAAAGTACCTTTCCCATTTTCACTCCGGCATTTGCCATGTAACCCTTGTGGTTTAATGCTTAGGACACGTACTCAAATTGAGTTCCTTCACCTTCACTACTCCATCTGCATACTTTTTTAAAGAAACACAACCTGAAACTCACTATATTTCTGCTTAGCTCTCTACACATAACCAAGAAGATGAAACTCTTCAACCGTCTCTCTCTCTCTCTCTACCATACTTCCTTCTCCTCGTTCCCTCAATGGCAGTAGCCTCGATCATCGGCCTCGAAGCAAGGATGGCTGTTGGCGGACCACCACCAAACTGATGCGATGCGTGCACCGCTTTCTTCAACTATTGCCAATCCGTAAGTACATAGGTGTTTCCCCTTACGAAAAAATACCCCTAACGTGAGTTCAGAATCTATGTGGTCCAGACCTTCCTGATTGCGGTCAGTTCTGACGTTTGTACGTCTCCTGCGACCATCCTGATCCGGTGAGTCTTTGCGATACAAACCCAGTGTATTAGGCGTGTTGATAGGTGTACTTGGTGCCATGCGTCCGGATGGAAGGGTTGTGTTGGATGAGGTAAGAATTGAGAAGAGTCTTCAGGGCATTTTTCTTGAAGTCTGATTGAGTATGCGGAAGGGAGTGTTTGAGATGTACAAGGTCTTCTTCAGTCTTGGTGTTACAGGAGTTGAAGAATTCGGGGTGGGAATATGGAGCCTTGAAGAAAGAAAATTCTATCATTTTCTATCTTCAGCTTGCGGTTATGATGAGAAGTTGAAAGAAAGTGCACTTCCAGCAAGAAGTTACCCAACGTGATCCAGATCCATAACACAACATCTTCTCGTCGTCCTTTCCCAAATTTACCATCGTCGCCAACGTGGCCTTCGATCCACGATCTAGGAGTTAACTAGAACTCTCACAACTCATTTTTCATTACGACTTGAACAGACTGTGTACCTATTCTTCTGCACCACAAATCTCGTTGTATCTCATCTAGAAGCGACCCTAGGAGTCAGTACCCCACACCTGACAATCATGAATCTCCCAAGTTCCCTCTTCCTCCTCACTTTCGCCTTCACTTGCTTCATCAACGCCACTTTCGTCCTCGCGAATGAAGCCGTGAGTGACAAGCCCGGCCCGCCGCCAAATTCGTGCGTTTACTGCGAATATCTCTACAAAGACTGCCTCAGCGTAAAGTCTTCCAATCACTGTAATTCTCACAAGTTCTTGAGACGTTAACAATGCTCTTCCAGAAATGTAAACCAACACCACCAGATGAATGGAGGAATTGCGAAGCATACTGCAAATACAAGCGTTGCGCGGAACAGCCGAAGGCACGTCTTTACTTGCCGCATCTAACGAAAAATGAGTGTCCTGACGATTCCTGCAGTGGTGCAGGGAAGAGTGTGAATGGGACGAGTGTACGAAGGGTGACTTGGTGGTTGAGTGACATTCTCGTGACGGTCATCAACAAAACCGAAACCATTTGCGCTGATCCATCTCACTGGCGTTTTACTCGGAGTTGCACCTTCACCAATGATATCATGGACAAACGCCAGCTTCCTACGCTCGCCACTGCGATTGTCATCGGCCAAGTCTCTACGACTATTGGAAGTACCCATTGCGGCGGCGTTATACCAAGCGGTTCCAGTATCTCGTCCATCAATGACATCGGCTCCTTCATTAGCAAACCGTTAGCGAGAGTACGCGGAAGAGCAATTACTCAAGCTTGGTGAAGCGAAGGAAATAGAGCACTGAGCAGCATTCTATGTCAACTACTTTACTGATTTAGGAATACCGAAGAAGTATTGGTACTGTAATGTAGGTTTATCACTTCGGGCATCATACTTCTCTTCTTCTATGCTTCTCCGGAAGCCTTCAAGGCGTGACCCGCAGAGATCCCAAGCCTCATCGCTTCACTCTTAACCAAACCAGGTAATAACTTCTCGATGGACTCGCCCTTTGGCGTCCACCCGAATAGCTTCCGTGCTCGAATGGCTTGGCATCTGCTGTTATAGGCCCACTTTGGACCTCCATTAGTCGTGATTTCGTTGGCTTTCTCGACGGTGATGGAACGAACATCCGCGGAATCGATGAAGCCTTGCTTGTGCACCTCGGCAGCGATCTTCTTGGCCATGTCGGCCCATACGAAATCGCCGTTTTCTGCAAAGTAGTAGCTGGTGACTGGATTAGTCGACAGCTTTCGATATACGTGTTGCAATACTCTTACCCTTCATCTCCCCAGGTAGCCTTGCCTCCTCCCTGTGCTGCTTCTTCGACGAGGTGGAGGTATACTTGGCTCAAGTCGTGGACGTGAATCATGGTCCACTTGTTCTGTCCTTCGCCCACCATAAAGCCATACTTTTCTGTCATCATGCCCTTGGCCATCTGCTAACGGTTAGAAGCAGGTCAGAAAGATCAGACAAAGTTTGGACTCACGTGGTGCCACTGGTCTGAGTAAGTGTTTCCGGGGCCGCGTCCTGGACCATAGATGGTCGGCGGACATACGATCGCAGTCTTGACATTGCCTCCTGTCGCGAGAACGATCTTGTCGACGTTCCTGTGCCATGCCTGGTCTGGAAGGGAAGTCACTTCGGCGACGCCGTCCCAATCGTTGTAGACTTTGGAAGAAGCAGTTCCATAAGTATCGCGTGCCACATCAGCGTAAGTCAATATGCCTGTGCCAGAGGTGTGAATGAGAAAGCTCGGCGCTGAGCGTGACGAAAGCCCTTTGATTATGGCGTTCGCAGAAGCCTCATGATCGCAGTTTGCCCAATCTGAAAATTAGTCAGTGAATAGGTCGAGTGTGAGTTGAATTGTCGATGTGTATGGGAGTCTTGCCAAATCTGAACAGAATGACGACGAAGTTGCCACGAGGAATAGCTAGGGCTCGCTTGACTTTCTAGTATATCGTGAATACTGCATCTAGAACCCTAGGGTTATTCAGGGGTGCCGCTTGTCATCATCCATCACGAGGTCTCGTCTCCGTGGATATGGGAAGCTGAGGGCAGTTACGAGGATAGAGTATCGTGAAAGAAGGCTACTCACGACAAACAATATCCGCCTTGCTTGACTCTTCGATGATCAGATCGACAGAATCTAGATCTCCATACACTCTACGATACACTGTTAGCCAACATGGATTTGCACGAGAGTCGGAGATGTATACAATCTGGCTTTGGGATATTGTTTTGCCACTAAAGCCTTCTTTCGTTAACTACCATAGTAATAAAAGTGTGCCATGTTTTCGTAAAACCTACTCCTTTATCGCTGTTCCTGACCAAACAGGTGAGCTCGTACTCCGGATGGGCCTGAGCAATGGCGTATAAGGCATCACCTCCGATATAGCCTGTGGCGCCAGTTCTATTCACTCTAGTTAGCGTTCTATACCCTCTATCTCAAGCGCGTAACATGCAAGGCTTTCGTACGCAAAGATTTTGGTCATTCTAGTTAACAGCGTGGCTTTGTTTGGTGGAACGTAGGAGGTGTTTGAGGCTTTCTTGTTTGTTTACGAGATAAGATTCTCTTCAGAGTTCAACTTATGCTTAACGACGGTTCATTATTTGAGGTTGATTTCGAAAGCGCCTGACAAAGCAGCCCCATAAGGTTGCTCTTCACTACTACGTCACGACATCCACAACTCAATGTTGGCGGGGAAGGCGGATATACTTCCTCATTGAGCCAACTACAAGCTTCGAGATAGAGGGAGAGCACTCGTAAAGCCGGCTGCGAGAGAAATTCAGTCGCATAATGGTTACCTGTCTGACAGGACCTGTCAGAAGTTGTTGGGTGATTTGAAACCGCGAAGAAGTTCGGGTGAGATTTCTATTGGAGATCACGAGACGCCACCACCAATCCGAGCTTCCTGATCCTGCGTCTGCCCTTCTTCCATAAACACCAACATCGAAACCATCTCTTCGCCGAATTTCTATCCATCGCCGTGCAGGCTAGTTCGGCCCGAATCTCACAAGCCATACCCGCTCTATTCTCCATAACCCGGCCGCAGCGTTCTGGCCGTGACAGTGCACTCTGTGCTTGATGCCCTATCACAAATTGCATGCAGGTCTCGCGACTCCAGATCAGATTTTACACGGACCTTCACGGTCTGGACTGGACGGTACATCGACTATAGGCTGAGATGCTACTCCACAGATGGTTGTGCCAGCAATCCGGGTCCCACGCGCTCTCTCATCCGTGGATGCATAGCACAACTCCCATTCTCCTCCACAACGAGGGCAATATCGACACTTTAATTATTATTTTTGCCTGTAGGTAGATCCGGAGTGGGCTCAAAGCCATCTTTACGTATAATCGTAGCCGGGATTGCTTACCTGCTTTCGATGCTGAGTTTGAAGGTATATGTTCTTTGTTGTGCTGGAACACCAAAGTCGTGTACTTAGGACCGTAACAACAAGACTGCCGTCCAGATTTGCCGTGCGCTCGACCGATTAAGTCGGGGATTTTCTGCGGCTCTTTCTAATCAAACATCAAGCAAACGCATAATCACCACCTGCCGTGACGCTGGGACAAAAACCAACGCTCACTCCATCGCAGCACCTTTTCACCTTGAGGATCTCTTATTCAACATCCCAGCACACTTTCAGAGATGGTGGCAACTATCATATATTGATCTCCAGATTTTTGGTCTCTTCAAGCCAGTCAGGACATCGATTGTCCCTGTTCTAGCGACCTTCCAAGAAGGTTGAGATTGCATTCCCCCGTCATTTTCAATTTGCTTCCCGTTTCAGGTATCAAATGTCAATGCGCAGCCGCCGCGCCACTGCTTCACAACACCAACATGGACATGCCCTACTAGATTTGACTACGATCATCTTGAAACGGAATATGCAGTATCTCTCAAGCAATCCACCTCACTCGTGCCATCCACTGGCGTGAGGAAGTTTACGGTGTCAACCTTGGAAGCGATTTATATTGTCTACCTTGGAATAATTGTTTCTTAGAGCTCTGATATAAGATAGCATACCTGCCAGTCTACGGTCCCACACCACCAGTCGTTTCGTTTGACGGTTCCTGTTCCTTTCTTCTAACACGCGGCCAAGTTCTATTTGTTCTTTTTCGCCTGCATAAAGACAAATCCGTGGCCGGTTCCTCGACTGTCTTTGGTTCCTTCTAATTCGTACTGCATCAGGAAAATTTCTTCGCGATATCGACAATGGCCGCTCAAGCACCACCAGCTGTCCCAGTGGGTTCAGCTCCAACTGCACCAGGCGCTGCTCCACCAACACAGGCACCAGCTGGATCACCGGTAGCAAGTCCAGGACATGCAGCTCCTGGCAGTCTAGCACCGCCAACTGGACCAGGCGCACCAAGCGTTGCTCCAGGAGCAACTGCCCCAGTCGCTGGTCCTCCAAAGGGCCCAGTTGATCTCAAGACAGTCAAGTATGTATCTGGCAAAAAACGTCCCGTCTAACGATTGCTAATATGCAATAGCCCTTTCCAAGCTTTTGGAGGCGCTTCCTTCACAATGGCCATTGCCGGGTGCGTGGCTTATATATTCTCTTTCGTTACACATACGGTCCAAATGTTCAAACACAAATCCTGGTACTTGAATCTTGTACCACAAGCTGCGTTGATGAGCGTTATCAGCATGGTCGCAAGGACACATGCCATCATCGTTGTTAAAGAGCAAGGAGCTACTGGAGCATTCATGATACATATGATCATCAGTGCTATCGCACCTTCGCTTCTGATTTTCGCAAATATCTTCACATTCACACGAATCATGTGGTGGGGTGAGTTGTTCACTTCGGTCCCATATACGACGTCCGCTGACCTGTCAAGTTACACCGAACGACAAGCGCAACGCCTCCACACTCTGGGCACCACCAAGACAGATGTCTTTGTGCTGGGGAATGGCCGTGATGCTTCCGGATATCACCAAGATGGTTGCACAAAAAGCTTTTAAGCAAGGCGATATCAGTGGCGCTCGACTCCAGACTATCGGCCAAATGGTTCAAACCCTTGTTATTACAATGTTCTTCATCATGACTATTCGTTTTATGATGATCAGCAGACGTTGGTTGATTCACGGAGATTGCGAGGACAAGAACTGGAGATCTCTCGGCTGGGTGACTGTCACTATTGCAGGAATACTAACGGTATGTTGTGCTCATGGATTTGCCATTCCGTATTCTAACAATGTAACCAGTTCCGTCACGTGTTTGCGCAAGTCGCATTTGATGCACAATCAGATCACACTGGAAAGTCTTTCTATGGATCCCATGAATGGGTCTATTGGGTCACTCAGGAAATCCCCGTCTTCAGTGAGTCCATGGTTAACAGTAACGTTCACGGAACCAAGGCTGATATATAATCTAACAGTGGTTATGACTCTTTGGAATATGCACTATCCAGGTGCCTACCTGCCATTCGAATTCTGCCGTTTCAAGTTTGATGTCAAGAAGATTGAGAAATCAAAGCTCGACAACACCTGGCCACTCCAAATCTCGAATCCCATTCGAAATCGCGACGAGGAGTACGCACCACGCCATGACGACTTTGTTCGTGGTCCAGACGACAAGGGAATCGAAATCACCCTGACCGAGATGGCTCCTCCGAACAAGGAATACCGAAGCAGATAACCCTGCTTATTCACGGATTGATTTAAGAAGGGAGGTTGGAATGATACCCTGGACTCGCGAACGCATTTTCTCATTGTAGTTCGCATATCCTACGGTGAATGGAGTTTTACGGAGCCTTCTGAATGGATTTTTTATGGTATTGGGAGCAGGGCTGTGTTGATTTTACATTAAATCAGGGGATGGAAGTTACTGAACTCCATGGTCTCGGGGTAGAGCTTGGATGTTTGAAAGATCAGGTCAGGTCAGGTCATGGTTGGGTTCGCGGGTCATGATGTTGACGAACTAGAACGAGGGGTCATGTACACCATCATAGAGCACGAAAACGTCAGTGTGTATATACGAAGGAGTGGCAGAATCAATTCTAACACTACATGTCATCAACTTCCTGTGTCATGATTGAAAAATGGTTGAGATTGTACGAATGATCCTTCTCAACCACATTCCCTTTTTGTACACATCAAGCAATATCGTAAATCGACCCTCGCCCCGCCTTCTTCAAAATACGAGTGGATCAATCAAAGACCTCTCAAGCCCCACAAACGAAAGAGATATACACCCTTGCTCGGATCCCAGACCCAGGACTCAGATCCTCCAAAACGTGCAAACAAGGGCTTCCCCTCTTCCAACAACATATTTAGTAAGATCCCCCTCCAGGAGCTAGATAATCGCCAGAACCCTCGTAAGGATGTCGATCATTGCGTTATCTGAGATTCAGATTTGCGGGCAGATTGCCCCGTGGTGGATGACTACTTTTTAATTGTAGCGTCACCTGATGTGGTTTTCAATTTGTGTTTTTGCTCGCTCCTCGCTCCGCTGAGCGAGTGGATCCGTGGATCCAGTGTGGTGGGTTTTGGGGCAAGAGGTGGTAATATAGACGACATTGTGGACTGTGGTGGTGATCGGCCGATAGTACTTTAGGATGTGTTTTAGGATCTTCGTATCTGGTGTGCGTTTAGATTGGCGAGATGTTAAAGGTCACAAACCTGCTTTGGCTTTTCATTGATTGGTTAGAGTAGAGGAGGTGAGGGGATAATAATGTGGAGGTAATCAAAGCTTGTGCGCATCTATCATCAAGCATTACTGGGCATTTCAAGCTATTGAAAGAAATGTGCTTGATGGCTATTTTTGGTAAGAAAAAATTGATGATAGAAAAGGGTTGGAGTTTTAGACTCAATGTTTGTGTCATTATTCTATTAGATTAGAGAAGCAGGCTGATGTAGCCCTCTGGCAAACGTGCCTGCAAATGCAGGAAACAAGATCCTACCAACCAACGCCTAGAAACGTATTCCAAAATATGCTTTTTTTTTCCAAGGTCCTTGGGAGACCACAAATCCTCCAGGCCCAGGCTCACATTCTATCCCAATTTTCCATCATCCCCTGAAAGCGCCCCAAATATCAGAAAGCAACTCGCTGAGTTTATTCAACAGTCTTAATGAATCCGCCAGCCTTCTTGTTCTTGAAGTGAAGAGTTGGCAACAAGGCTGCGGTGGTGAAGTAAAGAATGGTAAGGGCGATGCAGAATCCCCAAATGGCCTTGGTCTCGAAGCAGTTGCTTTTGCTCATGCCAGTCCAGGATTGAAGAGCGATGGTGGAGCCTGGCTTGCCGATGTTGTCTTGGATGTTCTTCAAGACATCGCCACCAAAGTTCTGGAAGGGATAGTAGCAGTTGAGGCTGGCTACTGGGCGTCCAACAGCGACTGAGACCACCATAAAAGCGATGAAGATGAGGAAGTCGGCGCCAGCCATAACGAACATGCCAATGTTGGCACCCGCCCAGTAGAAGGAAAGGCTGACCAGAGTGTAGAGCATGGCGAGTGACGTCTATTGCAATATTAGTATCTCATTGGACCAAGAAGCGGTAGCGGCCTTACAATAACAAGAGCACCGACAATCTCCCGGGAAGGATCATGGTTCTGCATTACCATGCCATTGACAAAGTTCGCGGTCAATCCGATCAAAACGATAAGGAATGTGAGTTGGAGAGCACGAGCACCGAGGAAGGTGGCGCTGATGGGAGCGGCTCCGTAGCTTGGAATCTGCATGATGATGGTTGTCAAAGTGGAAGTAGGTAAGTTGGGTATTGGTTGATTTGGTGTAGTGAGAGAGGAGTAGTTCGAATAGCGATTGCGTTTGCTGAGAAGCTGTTGTGCAAAGAGTGGAATCTGCCGGCAGATATAAGGAGAATCTGAGTGTGAAAGTGCCAGCAAAAATGAATCAAAAGACAAAGAGATCTAGGAAATGACTCTAGGAAATTCGTAAGACAGGAAAGTGTAGGAAAAGATTGTGTTGATGATGTTGAATCTAGGACGAAGTTCCACCCGGCTTAAGTATGACTGAATGCCATCTTTGTTTGCAAAAATCAATCATGGTTGAATCATTGCTATAATTGACAACCTAGATGGATTGGTTTCATGCACTTGACTTGACGCTGACAGTTCCAATGAGAGTTGCATTTGGCTATGGCGGATGTTCCCGTGAAGCTGAGGTCGTGGTTTGGTGGACCAGCCAGCGGCTACGGAGATTCGTTGACAATGCGCATCACCCATGTAAAACACGATGACCATTCAGAGCCCAGAACAAGTCGGGCGGCCTAGCGCAGCGGATGAGGCTCAAAGGATCGGATGGCGAGAGCCTCTCAATGTTCGTTGCACAGCATATTTTGATGGTGAACGGTCAACGGTCGGAGGGTTTCATCTTGTCTTCCGCAGCCGCTGCCGTGGGCAAGCTGAGGGTGGCTGTGCTATTCCTGTTCATGTGTAGATGCGCCCAAATGAAGATCATATTCTTGATTGCTAAATTAAATGTTTGTTGGGATTAATGAATGGTTGATGGTTGACGCTGAGAGATGAAGCGGGCACAATGCTCGAAGTCCGAGTCATTCATTTTCGGCTATACAAATTTGTTTTAGTTTAAAGTTTTGTAAAATTTATTTTCCAGGGTTCTGTCCACCTTTGATGAGAGGTAGGAGTAACATAGTATTCAGACCGAATAGATCGAGGCATTAGAACTATCGATACGAACATTGATATATAATCATCCTATAGTTGAAAAGTGTAGATAATCTCGGAACAGATGTCTTACTTTCGAAGCTTTATCCATGCTTCACGTCTTTGATAGAAAATTCCTGCATAGCCTATAATATCACAATTCGCCGTGGGAATTTATCATAACGTCGCTTCGGACAACTTCGGATCTATAGGAAGCTTGTGTATTCTGTCCAAAAATTGGACAAGCTATAGATAGACATAGAAAGAGTCTAAGCCATGCAAAGACATTAAATATTTGAGCTCGTTGCACTTTAGTAGTGATCTGATGCTTCATTAAGAGAGGTTGGCAAACGAGAGCCTAATATATATATCTAAGCGAACAAGCTGCACCACGTTCAGTTACCTTTGTGTGAAAAATCACGCCGAGCTAATATAGGTATTGGTAAAAAGACTCTGTCAAGCCACAGCTAAGCTAACTACAGATCGTTTGTATATTTACAGTTCTAATCGAGGTTCGTTCGACGTATATTCATGAGTCTGCTTTTATAGAAACAGCATGTATATTATTCTCTACCAGTCCTAAATATCACGGGATCGCAACGTTCACTGAACGGACTACCGCAAGTGCTTCCTCCGATACAATGCGAGATGGGTGAGACAGTGCGAAGACCGTCTTCTTTATCGCGATAACATATTCTAGCAGTGCGAGCGCCTTCTTTGTTTCCTTATTCGAGTAGTATACGAGTGCAAGTGCGTGTTGTGATACCAGTCGTGAAGGGTGGTCCTCTAAAAGTACCTACTTATATACCGCGACGATATGCTCTAGCAGCGTCACCGCCTCCTTTACCTGTCCATTCGCTCGGTATGCGAGTACGAGTGCGTATTATGATGCCAGTCGTGAAGGGTGGTCCTTAAAAGCACCTGCTTATATACCGCGACGATATACTCTAGCAGCTTAATGCCTCCTTCACCTGTCCGTTCGCTTCGTATGCTATTGTGAGTGCGTGTTGGGATACCAGTCGATCGGGGTCGTCCTCTGAAAGCACCTGCTTATGTACCGCGACGACATGCTCCTGCAGCGTCACCGCCTCCTTCACCTGTCCGTTCGGTATGCGAGTGCGAGAACGTGTTCTGATAGCAGTCGAGACGAGTCGTCCTCTACTAGGTGTTTCTCTCGCCACTCGCATGACTTTCTCAGCCATCCTACCGCCTCGCCTATCCTGCCATCCACTCGAAGGCACCGCCCGATTTTTAGATCTAACTCACCCCTCTCCTCCGTATTATTTTCACCGTCATCCCGTGACAGCCGCAACGCATGTGGCAGATACTCCCTCCCTATATAACGATTCTCATAGTCGTCGCTCGGAAACACCTCGGCAACATGTTCTATCGCCTTCTTCCTGCTCTTGACCCCTCGCCTACTCTGATCAAGCCATATCCGCATAGCTAAATGTACTAGTCGGTGCATATCATATGCAACCTTATTATCGCACTTGGCGATGAATGCGTACGAGTAGATAGTCCTAATAGCATTAACCATGACCGCTTCTGGCTGTACTGTAGGTAGTATCGAGCGTAGGATACCCTTCCACTCAATGCACGACATGAATGACAGAAGGTCCGCCGCGACCGTGTCCTCGGCTAGGATATGCTTGAATGATATTACCCATGTAGTGGCTGCTGCGGCTGCCTGTTTTCGAGTACTGTCGTAGAACTCACGACTCATCACCGCGATGAGGTCGTCATCTGTCTTCTGAATGAGCTCCAGGTATTTTGAGATCGTCATCTTATTCGTGTTGATGTAGGCGATCGCCTAAACCATCGCGAGCGGCAGGTAGTCGAGCTCCGCGACGAACTACTTGATCGCATCCTCGTCCACCAACTCTTTTCGAAGTAAGGTCTTCGAAAATGCAACGGCTTCCTCTTCGCTCATCTTGCCTACTTCGATCACATCGTTGCCAGCAAGTGCCACTGCCATCTCCTGCCGACGGCTGGTAAATACCGTCACTCCATAGTCATTCTCAGGCAGGAAACTAACCACGCCGTTCGACGACTCTGTCCCGAACAGTACTTGCTTGTCGTCTGCATTGTCAACTACCAGTAGCTATTTCCCAGTCATCTGGTCGCTGAGGTACTGCCTCACCAGCTCTTTTACATCTTCCTTGTCATCGCTCGCCCTCGGTATACGTATTAGTCTTACGATCTCGGTGCACGACTGTTCGAAGCTCTCGAGGCTGACAGCAGAAACCCAGAGTACCGAGTACTCCGGCCTCTCTCTCTTCACAGACTATGCAAACTCAAGCACGATCTATGTCTTGCCGATTCCTCCCAGCCCGACGACTGCAATTATGGAGCATTCTTCGTCTTCAAGCAGTTTTCGCTGCAGCTCTTGGAGTTCATTGCCGCGGCCGATGAAGCGTCGGTTCCTGGAGAATGGGAGGTAGTAGGTTAGTGTGGTCTTAGCAGTTGTCGGGAAACAGGTCGTGTCTCTATGGTCTGATTAGTGTTAGCGTAGATATCTGCTATGGGACGGTCTAGAACGTTTTGCAAGTAGAACTTCGCAGCGTCGTGCCGACGCCGATAATCATGCTGTTGGAACGCCACCAGCAGGGGTATTCAGGGGTGATGAGGTTGCGACCTCATCGCACGAACAGTAGACAGATCAATCAAACAAGACATACTACATTTCATACGAGACCCTTATACATATGTATAGAGCCCATTCAACACATGCTGTGCTCCTGGGTTGGCCCACAAAAAAGTACATTTGCCTGAACGAGAACGTACCTATCAGGTCACGTAGCCCTTCTATTCCCTGCCCATCCTGCCGTCTCCGTATCTCCTCTCTCAGCCGGAGAGCCGCGTATGCTTCTCCTTCTCCGTATATGAGCGACAAAAACACCCCGAAGATCCCGAGTAAGCAATATACTTGGTCCTCCTTCAACGTTGTTGTGCGTCTAGCCGCCCAGCTCATTCGCTCATCCACGTCAACCTCGGCGAGACTTTGTCCTCGTAATACTCCGATGGGAATCTTGGTAATCTCATGGATTTCCTGCTCCAACAATATCTTACTGCCAAGTCGCCTACCCCCCTTGCAGAAGAACTCGACACTAGCCGGCGCGAGAAGCTCTTGCAACGTCCAGCCTCGCGTGAACCATCGACTCTGTCGAAAGGCATTCTCCCACGTTATCCGGAACGCCTGGGTATCGGAAACCTCATCTGGCACCTGGACATCTGACAGATATACATAGCACTTGCTTGCCCGCTCTTACCAGCGGAACATGGAATTGATGGCCGTGCTAAGCTCATGGCTGCTAGACTTATCGATGCAAACTCACCCTACACTTGTGACAACATGGACTTTGTTGGAGCCCTCACGAGACTTGTAATTCTCCACCTGGGTTTAGACTTCGTACACCATTGCTCGTCCTACAGCCTTGCCTAACTTAACCATCATTTTCATTACTTTTGTAGGAGTACAAAATCATTATCGCGCTCGAGGGTCTGAAAATGGCCACCCATTATGTCTCTCAGTGTCACTGATGGTCCCATTTGTGGGACTCTAACAGAACAAGCTGCCCTAAAAGCTCTTCAAATCAACAGACTGTCCACAACAAAAGGACGGCCACTCGCAAAGGACATCAATTCGTAAAGGCTGTCTAGCTCAAAAGCCCTTTCAACCACAGCATTACCACACAGTTCTTTCCACTATTCAAGCTCATGACTAGATCAAATCAAACCTTCAAATGACCCAACGATTTTTAAAACCATCAGGCAAGATTGACTGTAATCTCATGTACATGAGCGCGAAGATTCACCACCCAGGACGCTAGCTCCAATCAAAATCAGCGAAAACCACACTCGTTCAATTTCCGGCTCTCTTCATGCACTTCAGTGATGAAATCATGGAGGTTGGGAGTGCTTCGCACAGCTCAGGTTACTTAGCTACTCATAGCTCGCGTTGCACCCTTGTGTCACCCAAGGTCAAATATGGGAACAGATTTGCATGAGAGAAGATTTCTCTTTGATGTTATCCGCTATTTTCAAGTGGATTCTACTCTTCAATGGCATACACCCGACTAAGTTAGGCCTTTTTAATCTATTACATCAGCAAAATCTTACCCGGCTCAACCTCGACTTATTTATACTCAGCCTGAATCATGCTTGCTCGGGCTTGCTCGGGCTTGCTTATAATCAAAATTATAGTGCCTCAGACTATTTATTACCACAATCAGGCCTTTTAGTTCCCTGTCCTAATTCTGGTCCTTCAGCTTCTTGCTTTTTTTTAGATTTCAATATCAGTAACTTTAAATACATATATATAATAATACCGTTTGGGAGCCTTCTTCTCTTAGGAGCCTTCTTCTCCTGGGTAACCTTCTCCTCGGCGACCTTCTCTCCTTAGAGAGTTTCTTTAAGCTTAATCTTTTGCAGAGCCTATTGCTCCGCTTTAACTTAAAGATTTTGACACTTATCACGGTACTACCCCGGAGAATATAATCATGTCGGCTCCATATATATCAGACTACGACGAGTGTAAAATGAGGGTAATTCCACGGTGTTTACCTCACTTAGTATAGCGTGAACGAGGACTATTTCTGGGCCCCTGGGGCCCTAGATACCCCCCCCCCCCCCCCTGCTCATGAGGACGCTGGAAAGGGCACTAGACTTAAGGTTAAGGCCCCTCACGTGGCTTCCCGTTCCCGTGGGAGACAAAGGGAGCCAAGCGCAGGAACTTGCAAGGAATTTGAAAGCGCTGAAGAAGCCCCTGGACAAACAACCCGGAGCTTGTTCTCAGTGAGAACTTTCGATTAGTTGTTGACATTGGGGTGAGGGTTTCTAGTCGTGTACTTGTCGCCTTCCGCTAGCATTGTCTTTTGTGGCATGTATTTCTATTGAATACTTATGGTATTTAAAGATCAGCTTTTGCCGCTTGCAGATTGTGGTTTTATATGCAACTATTCGTAAACAAATATCTCACTCGGGATATGGATTTGATATCAAATCCAAACCATACATATTATGGGGGAAAAATAGTCAACTGAGCTTGGAGAAATTGAAGTGCCTGACGTATTTCAATAGCGAATGTTTGAGCATCTGGTCAAATTACGCATAATAAAGTATGTTGCAATATGCAGACGACAGGGTGATGCGTTTGCGCATGGCATCTTAACCTCAACGTTTGTCCGATCGCTAGGCTTCCAGATATCTCTCCAGCATCACTTTCGGTCCTCTTCGTTTTCGAAGCTTAACCCGCCCATTGTAGTCACTGTTCATCGAAATAGCAATCTCCCTATGGTGAGTCCAGTAGTTGAAGTAGGCATTATCGTAGTCAATAATCGTTCCATTGTCGCTGGACGCCTGGGTTTCCGGTGCTGAAACCGCCGCAGTGGATGGAATCTCTGAGGATGTCGGTTTTAAGTTGCCATTCTCTAACCAGGAGAGTTATTTAGATGGCGTAAATGAATGACCGAAATATCGCCATAGAGTAAGGCTGACTATTGCTCCGCCGCGAGCCTGATTTCGGGCCTTCATTGCAATATCCGGAATCTGAGTGTAGCACGCGGATATGCAGATGAAAAAGTAACTAAGTAATAAAATAATATGACTTTGTAGTGAAAAGCTATGTACATCCTGCCGCCGAAGATGGCGACAAATGCCACTCTTTTCGTAGGGCAAAGGTATCGATGGTGAGTCTGTATAGTGCAGCAGGTGTCCACCCAGGAGTACAAAAGGCCCTCCTCGGCAGCCTTTTCGGCGCAGAAGCGGATTTTGGCGTAGCCAGCCTTGTCCTTGCCTGCACCGGCTACCAGCTCATTATACGTGACTTCTTGACCCTCGGTCCAGGTGTGCGATAGTATGGCATACGGAGGAGGGTTGTCGTTGAAAGATATCAGCTCGAAGTCGCCGGTTGGCAAGCGCTTTAGCAAACGCATCATGGCGCTTGCATGCTCTCCCACGAGCCAGGGATATTGGTCGAGCTCGATCGCAACGCAAGCGGACTATCGTGGTGAGGCAGGAAGGGAAGAGCAACGGTACACCATCTCTTGATCTGCTCGAGGTTCGTGTTATAACACAGAACGCATCGAGCAGGCTGCAAGTTGGCACTCGGTGGGCGCTTGGGGCTGTGTGGTCGTGGTGCTCGTTGGGACTCAGCTGCAAGTTCATGTGCGGGGGTTCACAAGTGCGGCCTCGATTTTGCCCGAACGCCCTGTTTTGGTGGAGAACACAACACCAAGCACATGCACGGAACCTGGACAGATAATCCAGTAGTTAGATGATATCACCTTATAGTATGCTGTCGCGATTTTTGAGACAAGTAATGAGTGAAAGGACGCGTCTAGACAAAACAACATGTAGGGCCAAATGCTACTGTCACGCGAAGGAGTTGTACTTCACGTTCTCGAGACCCATTCCAACAATCAAACCGTTTCCAGAAAATTTGGCCGCCATCGCTTGCCATCTCCAGAAGCTGCGAAAGAATCTGTTCGACAACCTCATGTGCGTCTCGACTCTAACGTGCCAACACAGCATAGGCATGAAGAAAGAAGACCTCGGCGCCTCAATGAACAGACGATAATTCTTCTTTGATCAATGGTTGAGTTGTCCATGCATGCTCCTTCCCCTTCGAATTACGGGAGTAATACACATCGCCAATGTCGATTGCCGAACCTAAATATAGCGCCCACGTGACGACTTTGCGCCCGATGGAACAAAAATCATTTCTCCCGGCATCGCCCGACTATCAGTTCCTCTTTTCTTCTGCTACGTTGAACCAGTCAAAAAGAAATTTAACAGCCTTGAAAACAGGGCAGCAGAGTCAGACAAGCCCACAAAACGGCCCAAAAAATGAATCGTAGCATTTCTCTCCCGCCGGGACTATTATATGTTAGTCCAAATGTATTGAATACATGGGAAAGTCAGATCTTACATCGAACCCGGGCCGTCCGCGTATTTGCCAGAATGACAAGCGGAAATCATAACCACTAGACTACGGAAGATGGGCAAGCTGGGCTTGTCGTAGTCGAGAACTGGCGAATTTTTGCCGTTTTGGCTACATATATGAGGTTTTCTCTCCCACCTCTCATACCCTACGAACCTCAAACGCTAGACAAACCCTTATTGTTCTCGTTGCGATGATTTTGTTGAGTTGAGTGCATATTCTCTGATTTTCTTGTCATGTGGGGGGCCGTGATTTTTCCCAGCTTTCCTTTCTCACACCTTTCAACATCAACGACATTATCATGAACCACAAAATCCATCTATCTTCGATGTGCTTAGGGAAACAACAGACCTGGCTCTCCCAGGATCTCCCCGATTTATGCAAAGTCCACTAGTCAGCTCGCTTCCATATCGCTGATTCCACAAATGAATAGATCATGGCCAAAGAAGGTTCAACAACAGCAACAACTTCACAAATAACCAGCTCAGAGGTTGGGCACGATCTGACACGTTTCTTTCTCTCCCCAGAACAATTTCTATACATACTATGAGCGACAATGATTTATCATCAGCCGATTTATAAGCGATCATCTCTCTATACAATTACGTGCTCCCCTCATCATACGTTTCGTCAACCTCTTTGTTTTTTTACCCGCTACCTCTTCCAACCTCTAAAACCATGAGTCCAATCCGTGTCGGCATAATCGGTCTCTCAGCAGCAGCAACAGGCACAAATTGGGCCGCAACAGCTCACCTCCCCTATCTCCTCAAATCACACCATTACACCATCACCGCCCTCTGCAACTCAAGTGTTGATGCTGCAAAGAAAGCTATCAAAGCATATGAGCTCCCTGATACTACGAAAGCCTATGGATCCCCGGAAGATCTAGCCAATGATCCCGATATCGATCTCGTTGTTGCCAATACCCGCGTAGACAAACATGCTGAAGTCCTCCTCGCATCATTGAAGAAAGGGAAGGATGTTTATTCCGAGTGGCCCCTTGATAAAAATGCCGTTGTGGCGAAGGAGATGCTTGCCGCGGGAAAGGCAGGTGGAGGAAGAATAATTGTTGGGTTACAGGGGAGACAGAGTCCTACGGTGCGGAAAGTCAAGGTTTTGATTGATTCAGGGAGGATTGGAAAGGTATTGAGTTCCACTGTTGTTGGGGCGGCTGGAAATGGTGGGGGAGAGGAAGGGAGTTCTGTTAGTTATTTTACTGATAAGAGTGTCGGTGGGAATATGTTTACCATTCATTTTGGGCATGGTATGTTCTTCCTTTTCCATTTGCTTTGTGTCTTTCGCTTTTATGCTACAGTATAGGTCACAGTAGGGAGGTAGACTGACTTGCAACAGCCATCGATTACATCCTGTATACGTTAGGTGAATTGAAACAATACTCCAGCATCCTGGGCAACCAACGTCCAGAAACCCGAATCATAGACCGCTCAACAAACACAGTTGTCAAAACCGTTATCAAAGACTCCCCAGACCAAGTTCTTCTTCAAGGCACTCTCCAATCCGACACAATTCTCTCCGTCCACATCCGCGGCGGCCGGGCCTTCGCCTCCGCCCCGAAATTTCTCTGGCGCATCTACGGCGAAAAGGGGGAAATTGAAGTTACGGCCTCGGGTGGAGGATTAAACGTCGGGTATGACGACGAGCAGATCTTATTAGATGATTTAGTTACAGGGAAGTTAGAGAAGGTAGCTGTAGATAAAGATGAATGGGATGAGTTGCCTAGACAGGCTAGGAATGTTGCGAGGTTGTATGAGGCTTTTGCGAAGGGGGATGTGGACGGGGTTGCGAGTTTTGAGGAGGCGGTTAGGAGGCATGAGATGATTGATGGCATGTATGAGCATTGGGAGAAGGGAGATCAGGGGAGGTTTGCTTGAGTTTGGATAGAAGATTCTGGAATCATGAGATGTTGAATAAATTTGATGGAGTTTTGAAATAAAAAGTAGAAACCGATTGAAGCTTCCAAGCTGTTCAAGGTCGAGTGTAATTATCCTGGTCAATATTGATAGCTCTACGTGTCCAATGGATTGGAAAAGAGAATCGCTTCATACAATCTTCAGAGACTCTATCTCAACTTCAAGTTAGGTCCTTTCATACAGAAGTTTAGGATTTCAAAATCCCTCTCAATACTCGGGTATTTTGCACCACATCTAGCGCGAGGAATTTTCAGAACTTTAAATGATCAGAGCCGCTTTGATACTCGAGAAAATGATAAATGACAAGTTTATTGGTTACTAGGGTTTGTGTATGCGGTCGGGTCTGGTGTTCGAGGAGTCGCTAGCGTGAACCTCTATTTTTGGGGACCTTGACTTTTCTGATGTTGTCGACTCCAGTGTAGAACACCCAATCCATCATCCAATGGCCCTACAAGAGCTGCGCAGGTCTTTTGGCCGCTCACTGTGGAAGGAATCGCATCAATGCATACGACTACAAAGAATTGAGGCGCGGCGATGCGTCTCATCGACAGCAGGCTCATCGGATCTGGGTCTTGAGACATCCTCCTTTCAAGTCCCACCACCGACCGAGGACATTCTCAAGAACTTCGACCCAGTGGGTCAATCGAAAAGACGGAGACAGCAACTACCTCCAAGCAGGTCAGTTGATGCAATTGTAAATGATGCGGAAATAGTCTCACAAACCACAGATACAAGTTTCGCCCTCCAAGATACTACCGTGGACCACTCCATCCCTACCAACCTCCTCCACCCTCCGATCCTTCATCCCGAGAGTTCGTACCAGGCCCATTCACTCTCTCTCGCCTCGAACAGACATATCAAAGCACAGCCGCCCATGACCTCCTAGCTTTAGCATATACCCATCTTCCGCCAGGAGTGAAAGAACCAGCCATCGGCGAACGACTGCGGACATGGGAAGGTGACTCGCCATACTTTGCCAATCGACCTCTCCGTGCTCCAAAAGGAGGATCCGTTTTGCGGCCTGTCCATAAGCGAATAACTTTCCAAAATGTGCCAAAATTGGAGCGCATTACCGTACATACCATGGTGAGCCAAGCCAGCAATGACAGCGCATATCTCCACGTTGCTGGTATGGTTGTACAGTCCATTACCAATGTACGAATTGAATCACATCAATCGAGAACGGCTGTGCAACAATGGGCATTGAAGAAGGGCAAATACGTGGCGGTGACGGCAAATTTGTATAATGAGGATATGCATCACTTTCTGGCCAAATGCGTTGATCTGGTCATGCCTAGGATTAAGGATTGGAAGGGTGTGAAGGGGACAAGCGGTGATGGTACGGGATGCATTTCATTTGGGTTTGATGCAGAGACCGTGGCTTTGTTCCCAGAGATCGAAGTCAATTATGATATGTGAGTGGTATTGCGAATGATGGCTTTGAAGTAAAGTCTAACACTGTATTAGGTACCCACCAAAGATGATTCCTGGATGTCACGTAACAGTTCATACGAGTGCCACTACGAACAGAGAGGCGAGATTATTGTTGTCTTCACTAGGCGTACCGTTCTATGGAGAAATGAACATGTCGAATTGAGTGGTTGGGAGAGCTGTATTCCTAGTGCTTTTTGGGCAGTGCTCCAGGACATCAAAGCAAAGCATATAGACGACTGTTTGTAGGATACTGTGAATATAGATAGATGCATGCGAATTAAGTGGCATCCAAATCATTCCGAATCTCAAGACCCATTGTATATTCTGAACGTTCTTGACTATTGTGTGTATGATTCTTTGATTATGCTGTACAAAGATGGAAAGGAAGTTGAATATTTTGACATATTTGCACAGTTCCTATGGAATCGAAAAACCAAGTCATCATTAAAAGAGTTCACATTCCTATGTCTTCCTCTGTCCCCTCAATTTTGAAAAATCAATTAAGAAACACGTGTTTTGGTGGAATTATCGTGGTGCTGCCTAGAATCGCGAATTTGAATTGGAACGATCAGAACAAGCTCAAAACTCGGTGCTCGTTCAACATTGAACGCCACTGAGGTCTTGCACTCCTCAGAAACCACCCAAGCTATCGTTTCTGAAGCAATTGTCGACTTGGATCGAGTCTTTCCATCCAGTTAGTCGCGTCAAGAACGCCAATCAGGGGCGCACGAGCCGCTAGTTGTCTTAATCTAGACAAGTAAGGTCAGTGATTGATCTTTCGCCGCTTCGTTTGCCATCCGCTACTCTGACCTGCTCTCCTTTCTCATCTTCTGCTTTCACTTCCGTTGTCTATCCAAAAGTCACTCTTTGCCCGCTTTGTTTGGCCAGCCTTTCATCCCCTCCATCAAGATGCCTCCCAAATCGAGGCCGCGTGCTTCCAGAATTTGTAAGAAACCAATACATAGGCTGTTTTTGGCCCAACACAAGCCTTGCGCGCTCGATTGCTCACAATCAGTCTTTGAATAATTGCTAAATCCGTAAAATAGCTGGCAACGAAACCTCCAAACCTACATCCGATGCCAACGCCACCCGTCGCCGCAAATCCGCTCGCAACTCGTCCTTTGTTGCCAATTCTTCCGATAACGAACAGTCCACCGAATCCACATCGAGCGTCCCCGTCGCAAAACCCACAGGCAGGCGATTCCTGCACAGCGTAGTTATCCCAGCCATGAAGTCCGAGTCAGGCTCTCGTCGTGAGACCGACGCCAGCGCAAGCTCTCGCTCCTCGATGGGTTTGTCTACCAGAGACAACTCGATCGGCTACGACACACCTATCTCGACTACAGCCAACACACCTGCTGCCGATGGGATGACAACCTCTGGTCGTCGTAGCTTCAAGCTAGGAGGTATTTCTCTTAGCTCTAGCAACGAGCGGAAGAGAGGCTCACAACCGGCTCCAACTCGATGCAATAACACATCCCGGGATGAAGAGCTTGCCCGAGCCATGCAAGAGGAGGAATATGGATCATTTGCAGTCAGCGAGGCGGGGCCGTCTTCAGTCCGCCCTGGTGCTCGCAAGCGATCCTTCGTCAATCTCGTGGACGACAGTGACGATGAAGATGTCAAATCAAAGGTGAGATATATGGTCATATTGCAGATGGATCTAAAGCTAAGCACACAGTAGGACTCGGACTCGGACTCAGATGACGAGCCACTCGTGAAGCGTAGCCGAGTAGCAACAAATGCGTTCAAAATGCCTGCCGTGAGATCCAAGCCGGTCCGACAGGCAAGCTCAAGCGCCCGCAAGGCTATTGCAATTGCGAAACTTGAAACCGACGACGATGATGACCTCTCCATTAATACAGGCGACGAATCTTTCGACAACGGTTCCGATGATGATGGCCCTCTCATGAATCGTCGACAATCAAATGCCAGCCTGAGCTCCCTAACCTCGATAGCCACAACTACGAGCACTTCGACTCCAGCCTCGACCAGCAACTTGCAGGCTTTGCAAGCAGCAACAGATTGGAAAGAGCGCCGTCGCTTGGCAAAGGCTGCCCGTCTTTCAGCATTGAGGCAAGGGCAACCATATGATCGAAAGCAAGCTCGTCGTAACAAGTTGGAAAAGGCGCATCCTGAGATCAAGACCATGTGGGACGAACTGAAGAAGATCCCAATCATCACCCCGAAGCAAGCTGAGCAACCTGAATCGATCACTCGCACGCTCAAGTCCTTCCAACTCGAGGGGCTCGATTGGATGACAAGACAAGAGAAGTCCTCATATAAAGGCGGACTTCTAGGTGACGAGATGGGCATGGGAAAGACGATCCAAGCTGTTTCTCTCATCATGTCTGATCATCCCGCAAAGGACCCTACTCTGGTTCTAGTTCCACCAGTCGCTCTTATGCAATGGTCGAAGGAGATCTCCGAGTACACGAATGGAAAGCTCAAGGTGCTCGTCGTCCACAACACCAATACCAAGTCCAAGAATCTCACTGTGAAGACGATTCGGAGCTATGATGTTGTCATCATGTCTTACAACTCGCTAGAGTCGATGTTCCGAAAGCAAGAAAAGGGCTGGAGCCGAGGCGAGGACATCGTGAAGGAAAAGTCACCGATCCACACCGTCAAGTTCCACCGCCTCATCCTTGATGAAGCTCACAGTATCAAACAGCGCACCACAGGTGTCGCCAAGGCATGCTTTGCTTTGAAGGGTCAGTACAAGTGGTGCTTGTCTGGTACTCCTGTTCAGAATAAGATCGGAGAGTTCTTCTCACTGCTTCGCTTCCTCGAAGTTCGTCCATTCGCCGATTATTTCTGTGAGCGTTGCGAGTGTGCTCAACTTCACTGGTCCATTGGCGACGATTACATGTGCAAGGACTGCAAGCATTCTGCTGCCGAACATCGCTCAGTTTTTAACGAAGAATTGCTCAATCCCATTACTGGTGACAGCATGGAGCTTCGATCTGATGCCATGAACAAGCTCCACGAGATCACAAGCCGTGTCATGCTACGTCGTATGAAGAAAGATCACACGTCGTCCATGGAGCTTCCTCCCAAAGAGATTGTCATTCACAACGAATTCTTTGGAGAGATCGAACGCGATTTCTCATCCAGCATCATGAGCAATACGGCGCGCAAGTTTGATACCTATGTTTCACAGGGTGTCATGCTCAACAACTATGCCAACATCTTCGGTCTGATTATGCAGATGCGTCAAGTCGCCAATCATCCCGACTTGCTTCTTAAGAAGCACTCTGAGGGCGGACAGAATGTTCTCATCTGCAACATCTGTGACGAGCCGGCTGAGGAAGCAATTCGGTCACGATGCCACCACGAGTTCTGTCGCTCTTGCGTGAAGAGCTATGTCCAGACATGCGAGGCCTCTGGCGGTGACTCTGACTGCCCACGCTGTCACATTCCATTGTCCATTGACTGGGAGCAGCCAGACATCGAGCAGGACGAGGACCAGGTTAAAAAGTCTTCTATCATCAACCGCATCAAAATGGAGAACTGGACCTCGTCAACCAAGATTGAGATGCTAGTCTATGATCTGTACAAGCTTCGTAGCAAGAAGCAGACGCTCAAGTCAATCGTCTTCTCTCAGTTCACCTCCATGCTGCAGCTCATTGAATGGCGTCTTCGCCGTGCTGGCTTCAATACTGTCATGTTGGACGGTAGCATGACACCAGTCCAGCGCCAGCGAAGCATCGACTACTTCATGAACAACACCGACGTCGAAGTCTTCCTTGTGAGCTTGAAGGCTGGTGGTGTCGCACTCAATCTCACTGAAGCCTCGAGGGTGTTCATTGTCGACCCGTAAGTCAAGCACTTTATCATTCTTCTCACAGCGTTACTAACATTCTCTTTAGATGGTGGAATCCTGCAGCCGAATGGCAGTCCGCCGATCGATGCCACCGCATTGGCCAGACCCGTCCTTGCGTTATCACCCGACTCTGTATTGAAGACTCCGTCGAGTCGCGCATGGTTCTCTTGCAGGAGAAGAAAGCTAATATGATCAGCGGCACAATCAACAATGACAAGGTCGCCATGGACAAGCTAACACCCGAGGACTTGCAGTTCTTGTTCCGTGGTACTTAGGTCCTTTCAGTACCTTTCTCACACACGCGCAACGTTGTCATGATGCCCGTACCTACTTCACAAGGTCTTCATTGTACCCATCACATATCTTTGTGATTCTTGGAGCATACTCTATTTTCACATTTTTGTCTACTTTTGTTCAGCACGCGACCGCCCCTTACATTTACTTTGTTTTTACGTTCTCTGGTCGGTTTTATATGGGAGGCTTTACTGAGCGACGCGCGGCGGATGGACTATGGGATGGGCTTCTGATATACGCTCACGACAGGTAAAGGCTACATGGATTGATATGTTTAACTTGCATGATCCACGAGGGACAATTAGGAAGATTATCGCAGATATAGATAGATAAGTATAAGTATACTTTACAGTTTCTAATTAACATACGCTGATGGATAGTGTCTTGAGTCGATGCGATGAGTATCGTGATGAAACAGTTCGTAAAAATGTGGCAGCACAGCTGGGTCATAATTCTATTTCCCGAATCAAAACTGCCAATCGAATTTGGTTCCATCAGATTTAGATCGAGGGGAATAAATCCCTGGCGAGATTGTCTTTAAAATCACTTGAGATCTTGAAGGAGCGATAGATGGACATGGCGCTTTTTGAAAGCCTAGCCGATCCATCATGCGGTTGGAAAAGGACATGAAATTGACGGCTCAGGTGTACTGCAGGATTTTTGTTTGCTCTTATCGGTGGCTGATTGTTGAACACGTTTGGTCATTCAGGAGACTTGAGGACAAGGCTGTGCCAGTTCGTTTGAGAACGGGTGTCCATGACTAGCATTGCAAGCAAATCTCGCTGCGCAGGCATGTACATCGTCATTTTCATCATCATCATCATCATCATTAATGTTTGCTGTTTGTTGCAAACTTGGAGCCTAGTCGCTGGTCTCAGAAAGGGAGCAGCAATGGATGGCCCTACTACGGCGGTCGCTAATCGAACTATACAGCTTTGCACGACCGCAAACCCCATTGAACAACAAAGCCGACTATGCCGCAACGGACAAACCTGAGGTCAATTTGCTCACAAGATATAAGTTCATGGGGTTGGATGTTGGCCGTTGTCATGACTGCGAGCTCCAGACACATCATGAGCCCATCTCTCGCATCACTTCCCCTCCGAATTGCTCGACACGGTTTTCGAAAATGTCGGTGATCAACGACTTGTACCTCTTCCTTTTTGATCGGGTCTTCTATGACAGCGCTACGCGAGTTCTGTTCCTTGGGTAGAACTTGATCGCATATGAGCCCCTCACGGTATACGCTCCACCCAGTCCAGCATACATTCTTCAAAAACAGCAGCCCTCGGTAAACGTGAGGCTTTGGGAGAGTCTCTCATCTGGATGAGGTACAGTCGGCTCATCAAAAATGGACTGAATGTGAGCGAAAAGGTTTGTTTCCTTCAGTCTGGTTTCAGAACTTGTAGTCCAGGGCGAGCTTGCTAGATTGCTTGAAAAAAATCCTTTTCAATTGTCAAAAATTCAGGAGGCTCAATTTTGATATAGGAATCTGATAAAGGGTTGACAGTATGTAAACACCCTACTATTTACTCCATTTTTTCGTCGTACTCTGACTTCTTTTGTGTAGTGTATTCTCATCTCGGAAGTAATGGCAATACTCCACATAAAAGGTCTTGGTGTTTGTTAATTGTGAAGACGACATATAACACAGTTTAGTGTGTTCCGATTATCAACACCTTCTGCTCAACACTCCCAGCATGGATCGGAATAAAGCCAGGCTCAAGAATTCTCTCTCATCTATCTTCCTAACAACAACCACGTTAGGACGTTTCAGCAACGATGCATCAACCTAAGGCATCTCTCACTACCCTAACCCCCGAGCTTCTGGATCGCATCTTCGAGCAGATAGATTAGCCCAGATTTCTTCGTCCATTTCTCTTCTCTTGACAATGCTTTTCAAGTGTCAAACAAGCTATATATTACCACTGAACCTTGACTGTTTGTGATGGTCAAGGTCCCACCAGCACCAGCCTGACTCGTTGTAGTAAAGTCTCACTCGAATTTACGTTGGACGGGCTTCTCTCTGTACAAGAAAATGTACAGCGCATTGAGTTGATGGCGCAGAGCCAAAATGGTCGTACAAATCAGCTCTCGAGCACCCATTCTTTCGAAATCGGTCTGCTGCCGAAGCAGTTCATTCTCGCACTCCTTTCACAGGTATCGAGGCGGTTGGATAGGTAATGACGTTGGCTGGGTATTATGTTTGTAATGTATAAATATTTTTTAACTCTTGCCTGCTCCATCGAATTTGCCCCTGATCTCTGCCTTAACCTTGCGATCAGCTCCAGAATCTTGATAACCGACATGCTCGAGCCATGCGGTTCTGCGTGTGGCGATGTCTGAGAACAGCAGTGACAACCAAGGTTCGGGTCAGAGCGACAGGTTGAAAGAACCAAGCACATCAGCGCACACAGGCAACAAAGCGAGATATGCAAATTATGATAAGATGTCGACGGCGACTGACTGAAGAGAGTCCTTTCCCTCTCATATTACTTCCAACCTTTACGATACATTATATCGCATCTCATCACACCCCGATCCGAATCAACCTCACAACTGAAGCGCTTCAAAATGCCAGAAAAATACATGCAAACCCGAGGATCAAAGAACAAAACTTCCTCAACCGAGACCGATAGCATCTTCGACAACGCAGAGTATTGCGCCGCAGCGAAAGACTTTAGAGAGAACTGGGCCAGAAAATACCGAGATAACAGCGACCTACAAAGGGAGCATTTGGAGAAACACAGATTGAAGGTTCCTTTACAAGGGAAAGATTTCGTCTCTGATTTTGTGGCTATGGGGATCATAAAACCCGCATCTGATAGGAGTGGAGCGTATGTGAAAGTTAGGAGGACGGGAAATGGAGAGGTTGAGGAGGGCAAGAAAGACACTGCAGGGCAGAACGCGAAGGCAGGAAATTCAAAGACCGAGAAGCAAAATGACAAGGCGGACAAGAAAGAACCTGAAATGCGAACTAAGGAGGTGGAGAAGAAAGAGACTCAAAGGCGGAGTGAAAGGGTGCCAAAGAAGAGCCCAAAACTGCAAAGCAACGAAATGGCAAAGAAGGAGCCCGAACAGAAAGGTCATGAAATGGGAAAGAAAATCGCAAAACGGCCTGCACGACAAGATTCGAAAAGGAGCTCACCGCAGACCGGTATGCCAAATCAGGGAGAGTCAAGTAAGAGAGAATCCGGGGCCGCCAGCGAATGGCAAATTGCCCACAATGGCGGAACAAAGTTGACGCTAAAGAGGAAGCGATCGATTGAAAGTAAGTTGTATGAACTTTCTACAGACTTGTCGCTAACTTTGGCTTTACTCAGATAAGACCTTGAAGAAATCAGCGGAGAAACATCCGAAGATAAACCATCGATCTTGAATCTACCCCTGGAACTATAGCTTATGATATATGGACATATCTTGCATGCGACTGATGAATACCGGACCCTACGCCGGCTCAGGGAAACATGTCGAGCTTTCAGGGACACGATTCCTCCGGATATTAACTTTTGAAAAGATGCGTGGTTTACAATGAGCTGGGTTCAAGACCTCTTCTGGTTATCCACGAATCTGGCGTACACCAATGGCCCGTTGGACCCTGCACCTCGACTTTTCTGCTCCAAGGCGGCGAGGAAAGTGACGCGGCTAGCTGTAAATCTGCGATCCATCTCTTCTCTCATTGAACAAACACCTAGCGCTTCAATCTTCAAAAGTGTTTTTCACCTTGGTAATGGTAATCGGTCCCAATTGGTTATTTGGGATGTTCTTCTCAAATTTTTCCCTGCGGTGAGGGATTGTCATCCTCACAGACGGTCTTCGCAGGAAGGAAGACAGAGCAGCAATGGAGAGACTGGCTCATACCTGTCCAGCGCACATCCTGCTAATCAGAGGTGATATGGAGCGTCTCGAATTGCCTTGCTGGAACAGAAAAACTTATAAAGCGTGTCGAAAATGGTATTACAAAAGACACCGTTTGCTTGATGCCTGTCTGGAGCAAATTGATTCGCAGCTCTTCCAGATGGCTTCCAAATCATAGGAGCGAATTTCTCGACAAGTCGAGGTAGACCAGGAGCAACGTCAATTTCGTACAGCACAGCGACAGAACGCAAGACACATGCAATATATGAGAATGTTAAGAGATTCCGTTGACTCGCACCATACGCAAGAAGGAAGCTATTGGATCAAGTGCCCCAATTTCTTGTCAGACTGGATCGTGGAGCAGCCCGGTCTCACAATCAAAGATCTGGGATACAGTTATGGAATAATCATCGATTTTAGTTCGATTAAGGGCAGTGGGTACGCTCCCAAACCGATAGGACACTTTCTCTCACTAGAGCTCAGTTTCAGATTCTCCGGGCAAAGGTTCTTGGAAACCGGGGAGTGGAGGACCGGTGAAGAGATGTGGAATGGTAAACTGACTTTCAAGGATGATTCGTGGGCTAAATTCCATGTTTGGATGGTTCTGAATAGCTTGAAGATTGTGTTTCAAGGACTGAACACTACACATGACCACGGAGATGCCAATTGTCCGATTGGGTTCGAAAAAGCGAGGAGTATGGAAGAACGACAAGATTCCCAGAAACACGACCTTGACGATGGAAGCAAGGGACAGGGAATTAACCAAAGAAGCGGAGCAGAACGACACTAAAAGAGCGTCAGTCAAGACACAGAGGCGGTCTTGCTCAGTTCTTACGACTCGATGAGTTTGACCTACTGGCAGACAGAACAGATTCGCTTATTACGACTTAAACGCGATGTCTTCGTACTAGGCTAGATAACCTACGCAGGTGAGGGCTATCAATTGAAAGGTCGAGCGATGACTTCTTGGCAAGAGACTGATACGGTGCTGGCTTTCGACTGGCAGGAGAAGATTTATTACGAAGTAGAAACACAAGTGGTGAAGAATGGCTGGATTGGCGAGTTTCCTCGCACTGATAAAGGCGACAATCAAGGCAATATTTCTTGCCGCGACGGCGCCTTCTTCAGCCTCGATGGATTGATCTGTCGCCGGTCTCCAGGGCCCATAAAATTTTCGCTTCCAAGGATTCAAGGTGGGCGATGTTTGAAAGCATTTCGGAGGGTTTATATCAATCCGCGAAGTTGAAAACAATGGCTTGCTCCAAGGAGTTGGTATCTAAAGAACTTTAGATTAGCTATGTACATATCTTTCTAGTTCTACCGCATGGCAGACCAATCTGCAAGATGCGGACTATCCTTTGTGATCTCCAATTGAACCAGCCCAGAGAAATTATGTGCAGCAGTTATGAAGTGATCTTCGGCTTAATCTAGGCACGGGAAAGACGTGGTCTACGATTGACGATTGATTCGGTTTCTAGACGAGTTTGTGTTTACGCCCTCGTTTTCCAGTCAGCAATATAGCAGCGATATAATTCCCATCATGGTGAGCCGCAGATTGCCGGCGAATGATAGCGTTCATAGTGTTAATGATTCGATGTGCGAAAAAAAGGCTTTCATAAGACCTTCTTGTGAGTCCTGGAAGTGAAGTGAGGATGGATTAGGTAGGAGTTATCGCCCTGTTTTTCATCTTGAGCACTGTATGTAGAATGCTGAGAAATTGAGTTTGGCCCTGGACTATCCGAAGTCCTACATTCGGAAAAGGCTTTGGCATCGATGACAGCTCTGCCGTTTTCAAAGTCTTTGACTACCTCTGAGCAAAGGACGGAGGTGGACGTCCGTCGCAGGTCGACCGAGGTCACCTCTCCAGGGCGACAAAGAAATGACCGAGACAAACGGTGAGTAAACTTCAAGATCGCGCTAGGAGCCGCATCAACTCGCCCGCCATACTGGTAGAAAACTTGCTCCCTTTCCGGAGCGGAATCGCATGCATGCAACCGCATGAAGATGCAGATACGCATCGGCGATGTGTCCGTTGCTGACAACGGGTGCCCAGAGATGACAAGGCGAAGGTTGGTTCCCGCAAGAGGAGCCGTCAAGGCCGCCAGGGGAATTTAAAGCCCGAGACCAACCCTCTCGGATGATGATGCCGGCGTTTGCTTTAGGTTCTACTAGCCCTGGACCCCTATCATCCTTACCAGTTGAGGAAAAGAAGATTCTCCCTTTCACCAACCTCAAGGGACTTTTTGCGCAGCTTTTCTTCATCTTTCGATACAAAATTTGACGTCTTGGTCCGGCAAATTGATGCATAAAGATCGCCTATACGAACGTGGCTGATCTTGCTTGAATCAGCGTCTCTTCCCCCCATCCAGGAGGCTTATACCCTAAAAATAGATTAATTCCGCTATCAAGAGGCAGGTCCCCAGTATTTCTCTCAGCCTGAGAGCACAGAAATTTGGGACTACCCTTGCGTCCAATGATTTTCACCTGCACGCCTAGCCGATCATTTCATATCGTCTCAACCCGAGAGATTGATGCATTGGGATAACTTCTCAGACGCTTTTGTATCTCCAAGCAATATGTCGCTCTCTTCCGTGACGTTGGGGAACGGCAACGACTTTCCTGGTGTTGCGCTTGTCACTGGTGCTGCTGGATCTGGTATGTTAGCAGCTGAAAGAGTTTTGCGGGGACTGCCACTAATTGACGTTTGTGACAGGAATCGGAGCTGCTGTTGCAAAGGCCTTCGCGACAAGCGGATGTAAATGCATCGCGATCACGGATATCAATGCGAGCAAGCTTGAGCAGACGAGGGAAGAGATCGCAGTCATCAATGCCGATGTTGTTGTGCTCACAGCAGCTGGTGACATCGCCGACGAGCGCTTTGTCAACGCTTTCATCAACAGCGTGATATCAGAGACTGGAAGAATAGACTATGCTGTTTGGCTTCCTCTAACTCAAATTTTCCACTACGAAACTGACACAAATAGGTAAACTGTGCTGGAATATTGGGCAACAACCAATCTTCAACAAACACTTCGTTGCCTGAATTTGACCGGATCAACGACATCAATTATCGCGGTTGCTGGCTTTCATCGCGAGCTGAATTACGAGCAATGCTCAAACAACAGCCACTTCCAGATCCATTTGGCGATGCAAGAAGGCCACCAGCGAGAGGTGCTATCGTCAACATTGCTAGTCAACTCGGAATTGTCGGACGCCCGCGGTGTAGTAAGTCCAATTCGCGTTTCGTGGGGGCTACTTAATATTGACAACCTTTAGCTGCCTACTCAGCCTCCAAGGCTGCAGTGATGGCCATGACCCGCGGCGACGCAATCGATTATGCCGAACACGGTATTCGCATAAACTGCATTTGTCCAGGAATCATCGACACACCGATGACTAACAGCGATCCACGAGTCGCCAACATGCTGCAGGCAAGTGTTGAGATTGCACCCATGAAACGCATGGGAAGACCTGAGGAGGTTGCCGATTGTGCTCTGTTCCTTTGCTCGCAAAAAGCGAGTTTTATCCAGGGAACTAGTTTGGTTGTTGATGGTGGGTATGTCCTCAATTGATTGGGATATATAATTTGGTATCTACTTGTCATGAAATGGGAGTCAATGGGTTTTGCATCGCATTGGACGGGATTCATTATCAATATCAGCGTATTTTGGCGAGGGGAGTAATTTTCTATCAAATTTTCTACAGCTACTCCTTCGCTCCACTTTCCGAATCCTTTCCCTTCCTCGCCTCCTGGCCTCGAAATCTCGGTCTCCTTTCCTCTCTTAATATTTCCAAACACAGAGAGAGACTTCCAACAGACCACCAGACACAACTCACTTCGCTAGCATCAGCCTCACACACTCACGTCTACAAAGCTAGTAGGATCTTCGTTTGAGAAGGGGCCATGCACAGATGCCGAAAGCACAAACTCCCATTTAGCGAAAGGGATTCGCTCATGGTCAACCACCCAACTCTCAAAATCCCTGCAAAAGAAGCTGCAGCACACGGACAATAACCAAAAATAGCTAGTCACCTCCCAAACCGGCCCACAACTACCAAAAATTGTCAAAAAATATATATAATCAATTGCCCTCACGCCGGATCGAACAGCGGACCTCCTCATGAGCCTTTTTCAAGTACTAGTGAGACGCTACTACCACTGAGCTACGGGGGCTTTTGAATATGGGTGAGGAATGTGGGAGTTGTGAATGTATGGGTGGGTATTGATGAGTGGGATCCTGTGGACCAGGCGAAAATCGTAGCGAGTTGTGTAAACAAGTTTGAGAGTTTGAGGTAAGTGAGATTTGCACCATACTTGTGTTTTTAAGTCGAAGGGCTTCCGAGGATGGTAGATATCTAGAGTGATTGTAGGGAGAAGGGGAGAGGATCGCCAGAGCAAGCAAGGCCAATGTCGACCTACTGAACAGCGTTGAGATACTACGCTATCAGGACCATATATGGTAAAGAAGTTTACGATACTATTAGCTTCTTCAAAGCAAGCGTAGGCCATAATTACAGGACACAGGATATCGAGTATTTCCGCAAAAAGAAAATCTTCCACAGGCCATCCTTACTCATAACAATCAATTATCCCTATCAAGTTCCCTACCTCTCAGGGCTTTTTTCTTCTCGAAAACCTCCTTGCTGTCCTGACCAGATCGAACTACCCAAATAAGAGAAAATTTGCCTAAAAAGGCAAAAACATACAGCAGCAGGGATTCGCTGGTGGTCACCCACCCAACTACTAGTCTGCCGATACCAAGCTTATCTGTGAATGAGCAGACGGGGATTCGAGTTTTCTTGATTCAGTGGCCGTATGTAGCAGCTGAAGTGCGGTTTTGAGTTGATATACCCTATGGGATGGAGGAAATCAGTACTGAACCCATCAGTTGATCACCAAACAAGAAAACAGAATCCGAAAAACAACAATTACAAATCACACTCTATATTAAGATATCCTTGAAACCGCTTACGAACAACCTAAATCTTCGCCGTCGCTGTCGCCGTAAACTCCGCGCTAAATGGATAATCCACATATCCCTTTGCTCCAGCACTGTAGAACGTAGGTCGATCATATGGATTGAGCTCGATCCCCTTCTGAACCCGGAACGGCAAGTCTGGAGTGGATATGAAAAACCTTCCGAATGCTGGAACGACTTGGTACTTTGGATATCTCTCCTCAACAATTTCCTTCGCCAATTTTGCCGTGATTCCGCCAGCGATCAAAACTGGTTTCTCGGTTCCCCATGCCTCCACAGCAAAATCCAGCCCACCTTGTGCGGCGTAGACACCATCAGTTGGCCCCGTTCCTCCCAGTCTCGGCTCGATCAAATCTAGGAAGGCGATGTCTAGCGCCTTGAGTTGTTGAATTAGATAGGTAAATGTCGGTTTTGGGTCGGCCATCCTCTGGTTTCCGGGTTGGAATTGAGTAAAGGGACTCAATCTCACACCGACCTTCTCCTTCCCAATGGCAGCAATAATCGCTTTGGTAGTTTCCAAATGAAATCTCGCCCGGTTCTCAATGCTTCCACCCCACCTATCCGTCCTCTGATTCACAACGTCTTGCAAAAACTGATCAGGCAGATACCCATTGGCACCATGAAGTTGCACCCCATCAAACCCAGCTTCGATCGCATTCTTGGCCGCCTGAGCATACTGGAAGATATATTCTTGAATCTCTCCTTCCATCAAAGCATGTGACGGTGCTTGTCCTTCACCAACCGGAAGCGGACTCGAGCTGACAATCTTGAATCCTCCCTTCTTCATTACCTTGGGCTGCGCAACTCGTCCCAGCGCCCACAATTGTACGAAAATGAAAGACTTCTTTGCATGCACCGCATCTGTCACTTCTTTCCATGCTTTTATTTGCTCAGGACTCCAAATACCCGGAACGCGGTCGTAGCCTCCGGCTTGTGCTGAGATGTATGTTGCTTCTGTGATAATGAGAGTTCCTGGAACCGAGGCTCGCTGTTCATAATATTCCTTCACTATTGGGAGGATAGGAACATTATTTTCATCGGCTCGAAAGCGGGTTAAGGGCGCCATTGCTATTCGATGACCCAGTTTGATGGAGCCGAGGGCGAGAGGTTGGATGAGTTTGTTTGACATTTTCGCACAAATGATGTGATCTGTATGGAAATTGGTTGATGGGGGGGATTGAAGCTCTCTTTTGGAGTTACGGAGGATTTGTAGACTATATACTTTAAATATCAGTAGGGAAAGTTGGATTGGAAAGCAGACAGTGGTGGTGCAATATGGAGATGCATGGATTGGATGTACTAACCTCGGTGTTACTAATCCAGTTCTTATTACCGGGATGTTGGATCGCACCATGTCCTGATTAGTTGACGTTGAGTCTTACTGTATTAGTGATAAGAATCCAATCGCAGTCAGCTCGAATGATAAGGATTGTGTGATGGTCCATTGGTAGATTCTTCCTACATTTCTGCTCAACGAGTACGAGATTTTATCGAGACAGAAATAAAACAACGACAGCATTCTATCTATACTACTTTGGTCTCAGGCGCCGAGAATATGGCGATCTATTCTTTACGCAACAAAGATCAGAAATTAAATACACACAAGAAAACAAACGCTCTCGAGGCGCTACAATACAAAAGAGGGTATCTTGCCAACCATGCAAATGCTCCGCGAAATCCTTTCCCAAATCTCACGCAAACCAATTCTAAAACCACAAAGTCGATATATTTTACGCGGCCTTCTCAAGACTCTGCATCATAACCAGCTCAGCATATCGTCCGTTCTTCGAAAGCAAGTAATTGTGGCTTCCCTCCTCAACAACTCTTCCACCATCGATGACATAAATGACGTCTGCTTTTTGGATCGTGCTCAAGCGATGTGCGACAGCAATAGTCGTTCTACCCTTTGCTGCGGTGTCGAGAGCAAGTTGAACAATCTGCTCGGACTCCGAGTCCAAGGCGGATGTTGCTTCATCGAGCAGCAAGATTTTGGGATTGCGCAGGAGGGCTCGGGCAATTGCGATACGCTGCTTCTGTCCACCAGAGAGTAGGCCACCTTTACTTCCACAGACGGTGTTGAAACCGTCAGGCAAGGATGTGATGAAGTCGTAGATGTTGGCGTCTTGACAAGCCTTGATGATTTCCTCTTCGGGAACGTCCTCACGATCCGCACCGAGCAAGACGTTTTCCCTGATCGTTCCTTGATAGAGCGTTGGTTCCTGACTCACGAGTGCTATGTAGCTGCGGTAATCGTTGACGTTGAGTTTTGAAATCTCCTTGCCGTCGACGTAAACACCACCGGAGAGAGGATCGTAGAACCGTTCCATAAGAGCGATGGTTGTAGATTTACCACAACCACTTGCGCCAACGAGAGCGACGTATTGTCCTGGCTTGATGGAAAGGTTGAGGCCACGTAGAACTGGTTGTTCAGGTCTGGTTGGATATCTGAAATGTACATCTCTGAATTCGACGTGACCCTCCACTGAAGTCACCTTCTCACCTTCTTCGGACCAAGAATCGATCTTTGGCTTGCGGTCAAAAAGGGCCTGGAGTTCGGCAGCGGCGTGTTTAGCCTTGCCCATGTCTGGGGCAAAGGAGAAGATAGTCCCTGCTGATTGAGCACCAAAAATGATGGATGAAAAGCAGACGAAGAACTGGAACATGGTGTACTCTCGTTTGGCGATGAGAGTGCCACCATACCAGAAACCCAGTGCAATACAAAAGAAGACGAAAGATTGCGAAGCGGCGTAGAGACTGGACGACTTGGCCACAGAGACGAAGCTAGACTTGAACTGATGTTCAAGCTGGTTGTGATACTTCTCCCATACGTCCTCTTCCCGGGTAAGTGATGCGACAGTGCGGATGGCGCTGGTAGCCTCACAGGCGAATCCGGCGGATCTCTCGTAGGCTTTCTTTGTTCTTGCTTGGAATCGGGCCAGCATCCAGAATCGGAAGAAACCACAGGCAAGAAGGACGGGGATAGTTGAGATGCAGACTAAAGCAAGTTTCCAGCCGATCGCAAGAGACACAGTCATGGCTGCAACGAGAGTGGTAGAAACCTGCAAGATAGTTCCAAGCGTCGATCCGCTCAAGCCCGCGAGATGGGTAGATGAGGTTGAAAGGAAGGATGTAAGAGCTCCAGCATTATTCTCCTCACGATCGAAGAATTCTGATAAGGTTAGTGTCGGATATTAGATCAAGGGGCGAGGATATCACTGACCTATGTCTTGTCTGAGCATCGTGCGGAACGCCTTGTCTCGCGCTCTGTGGATGAGTCTCTCAGAACAGTAACCAAAGGCAGCACCGTGACCGAAATTGCTGATCAATTGAGTCCCTGCAAGCATGAGATACATGAGAGCCCAGAAGTTGATTTGACTTCGAAGCTCAGCAAACTCAGTTGGAGGTAGAGACAGAGCAGTAATGGCTTTGGCGAAGAAGATGGCCTGGACAGGATTTCCTCCTCCAGCGATCACAGAACAGATGAAGCCGATGAGCATAATATGCCATTCGCTTTTGTTGAAGGACCACACGACGCCCATGAGCTTCCATAAAGAATACTCTTGCACTTTCTCTTCGCTTCTTTTCCCGAGTTCAACGCTCGATATTGACTTCCCAGATTGCATACGCTTCAGACGTCCGACAGGATCTTCATCATCGGGGTCGATTGGCTGCCCTTTCTCGTTTGTGAGGCTACGACCAAGTTGCTGACTATCGACATCCTGGAGAATCTCTACCTCTTCGGGATCTTCGTTTTTTATCTCTGCCGCGATGCGCTGGGCTTCGACGAGGTTGAAGTAGGCCCCTTGTCTGTCAAGCAGTTCAGAGTGCTGGCCTTGCTCAATGATTGCACCCTGAGCCATGACGACGATGTTGTCGGCGTTTTTGATGGTGGACAATCGGTGAGCAATAACGATAGTGGTACGTCCTTGGGCTGCTTTATCCAAAGCTGCTTGCACAACGCCTTCGCTCTTCGTGCTGTGTGTATGATTAGAGATTTATCGATCTGGGAGGAAGGGATGAACTTACTCTAGTGCCGAAGTTGCCTCGTCTAGGAGAAGAATTTTGGGATCAGATACCACTGCACGTGCAATAGCAATACGTTGCTTTTGACCTCCAGAGAGCAGAAATCCCCGTTCTCCAACGTGAGTCTGATAGCCTTCTGACAGTACCATGATGAAATCATGAGCATTTGCCATCTTTGCCGCACCCTCAATCAAGTCCTTCTGCTTCTCAGGAGACACTTTTTCAAATTCAGTTCCAAGAAGCCCAAATCGAATGTTTTCGTAGATTGTCGTTGCGAAAAGCACCGGTTCCTGTTGGACAAGCGATATGTTCTGACGAAGCCAATGAAGGTTGATCTCTCTGATGTCGTGTCCATCAAGAAATATTTCCCCTCCTACGGGCTGGTAAAAGCGCTCTACCAAGCCCACTATGGTACTCTTTCCAGAACCGGATGCTCCAACCAATGCGGTCTGTTTCCCAGCTGGAATGACCAGATTAACACCGTTCATAACAACGACCTCCGGACGTGAAGGGTAGATGTGTTTGACATTGCGCAATTCGATTGTACCGGCCATCTGATCCAGTATCTTGCCATCCGATGAACTCGGGTCCATGGGAGACTGGCGATCAATAGCGGCAAAAATCTTCTGGCCGGCAGCAACTGCGGAGGTGAAGGCTTTGAAATTAGGAGCAACATTTCCCAAACTGAAGGCTCCTATCATAACCGCGAAGAGCACGGTCAGAACCTGCGAGACAGACATCTCCCCCTTGACGAGGAATCGGGAACCTTGCCAGAACGAAAGACCATAGTTGAGGTAAACCAGGGTCATCATTACAGCGATCATACCGCCGAGACATGTCTGGAGCTTTCGGCCCCACTTTTCGGCTTCCACGAGATAGGTGTCGTATACCTTGGCCAGCTTGTCTTGAGTGTTGAAAGCTGTTGCATTGCGGACAGAGCTGAGGACTTCTTCGGCTACTGTGCCGCCCTTTCCGTATTCTGATTGTGAGCGAGCAGTCCACTTGACAATAAACGATGAACCTGCACCCATTGCGACAACAATTGCAAACACCGTAGAGGTCAGAATGAGGGTGAGCTTCCAGTATTTGATAAAGGCGATGACGAAGGCTGCAATGAAGGTCTAGTTGTGTTATATTAGTAGAGTATTGCTGCTAGATTTACAGCTAACTTACAGCCATCGCATTCAATGTGAGACCGAACTTCTCGCTGATGCCGTCCTGAATGAAATTTGTGTCTGCCGTGATTCTGGTGGTAATCTCTCCAGCACCGAGCTTGTCGAAATATGCTATATTTTGCCTGAGCATGGCCTTGAGATATCTCTCTCTAATCTTTTGTGTACAATGTTCGCCGACGTAGATAAATCCAAGTGTGGAGGCATAGGTCGTAACGAAAGTTCCTACAGCAATATTAGCAAACGAGCCAAGTACGGTACGATGTGTGATGCTGACCAATTGCAAGGTACACAAAGTAAAGGACCATGTGTGAAAGAGTGGCATTGAACTGGGCGTAGGTCGTTTTCCCTTGGAAGTAATCGCTGTAGAGTCCTGTCAGAGATCCGAAGACGATCTGGAATGAGTTAGTACATGCTTGAATTGCTATTCCTCTACCAACTCACTGTCATCAATGGCATTGCAGCGCCTGCTATGATCGTGCAAAGACAACTGATCCCCCATATTGTCCAATCCCATCGCGTTGCATAGCGGTATAGCGTGAAGTACCCTACTTTGACGGGCGGAATATGCACTTGTTGTCTTAGAATTTCCTGTTCATGTTCTGGGAGATGTCGAAAGGGATCATCATCGACGTCTTTGACTTCAATAACGTTTGAGTCCAGCTGTGACAAACATTAGTACCGCCAGTAACGTTCTCTCCGTTTTGGGTGACATTTACCTTTCGCAGTGCGTTCATGTCCGCTAGCCCACCTGTTGGGTCCATATCCATTCCAGCAAGCGGTGCTTGTCCCATTTGTGTCTTTTCATTATCTTTCTCTATCTCTTCTAGATCTGAAGACCCACGGCTGGTTCTACTGGCATCTTTGGCTCCGACAGCCGAGCCGTCCTTCTCATCTCCAACTGCCATGGTGTAGAGATTTCAACAGAGCTTCTCAATGCTCGATCTCGTCCGTAAGATTGGCAAGGAAAGGGTTTGGTCGCGACGAAGTAAGGTGGTTCGACGATGTGCGAATGTGGCAACCGGTAGAGAGAGATGTCGACGTAAACAAAAAGATAGTAAGTACAAAAGATGCGATTGTAACTGAATATTTCTATAAAACAAAAAGGCTCTAAGAAGGACAAAAGAGGAAGAAGAATACGAAGCAGGTAACAGCCCTGACGCGATCTGGTGTGTACGCATCATAACTGGGCGGCCTTCTGCACTTGAACTCCCGAATACTCGTAACAGAATCGATGCGACATTAGCCCGCCGTGGCTAATGCACGGACTCTGAAGATTCCCGGGTGGGTCTACATAAATTGTCGGTGATCCTAGCAGTCTTGACGCCTCCACGATGTTACAAATGAGATTTTGGCTTAAAACGATCTAATTATCGACATGGTTCAAGGGCTTGTTGAGAGCACATATAATAGCCGTCTCTTATTGTCCGGCCGAGACGTGATCGAATAATATTCACGATCAGAACTGCAGGCGGATCGCAAACGGCGGAAAGTTGCACCCTTTCCCCGTCCTTTTCCAATGCGAGAAATCCGAGGTTGCCTTGAAGAGGCAAGCGAGGCGGCGTCGCTTGCCCCTTGGACCCATCAGATCTCGCTACACGCACCAGAACCCATCCAGAACGGCCCAACGAAGCCAGGTACCTCGAGGTATCAAGAAACCTCCATTTCGGGAGTTGGGTACGAGATACCTGTCAGTAGTAGTACATGCAAGATCTCCGCGTAGTGCGACTATTTGGAAACGTTTCAACATTGTAACTTTTCGTGGTGAGGTTGGATTTTGAGACACTTGGGTATCAACTTCGTTCGAAATAGGCTCGTGCCCTCAATCTAAACCTTGAGGCTCTGCGTTTTTGACAGGTACTAGCCAGATTAATGCTTTATCAGAGTCCTAAAACCCGGGAATTTCCAACAATCCGATCTGGGTAGAGCTTAGAAGATATTCGTGAATCTGCGAGCTGCTCGGAGTGGTGGGCGCAAAATGGGGTGTCCGAACTTGCACAGCTCGGATAGTCTGCCTTCCGAATCCGAAAGCGAAAAGGTTCGAAGTATTGGCAGAAAAGAGGTTCTCTAGTGTTCACAACGATATGCAAAGCTCACCGACTGGAACTTGAAGATCCGGAATATTATGAAAATGATGCAGCGTGTACCAGGAACATCCAGATGTGCATCCTGACGGATTTTTGAGTCCATAACGCCGATACGAGTATGTACGAGCGTAAAAGAAGTCAAGCTGACAAACAGAGATGAAAAGGAGAGGAGGTTGAGAATTCGATCACCAGTTTTTGTTAACATCATGTCCAGCATTGATAATTATACGAGCAGAATTGTTAAATTTGGATGTCGTCAGCGTCATGTGACTGTCGACTAGTCCGTCTCGTCCATTCCTTTCTGCTCGAAAAGCTTCGAATCATAGGGTTTCACAGCTGCTTAATTAATTATGTTTCTTTGCTGGTTTGAGAACCTGGGAAACAACCATCGGTACTACGATTTTTCTATCTCAGATAGTAGTCGATGCATTGCCGGGGGTTTCTAAAGGTTTATCGCCAGGAGTTTATCGCTATCGATGTTAGCTGAAATAGGTTCCACTGATTTCAGCTATTCCTTGTCGGGGAACAAAATCCATGAAGAGCTATTATAGGTTTGCACTGTCAACGTCAATAGACTCCTCTTCCTTGCGTTCCTGCCTATTTTCGACCGTGACGATATTGTATGTTGCCCGCTGAGCAGGTGGAAACTAAGCTTGGTTGTTGTTCTCAGAACAAAGCTCCTATATTCTGTTCATCGTCGTTATGAGGGTTGTGCTGGAAATCGGAGGAACGTGTCACTAAAGGATCCAGAAAAGTGTAGCACGAGGATTTTCCTAGCCCAGCTTTGAAGCTCTGATGACAAGCGGAGCACGAAAAATGGACGTAGACTGTGTATGAGGAGGTTTCGATTTTTTTGCCCGATTCAAACGCCCAAATGGCAAGTTTTAGCCAGATGATGCAGAGCTTGTCCACGCCTAGTAACTTATGCCATGTTATAGTGTAGAAATCCTATTCCCGCATCGTCGCCCGTCGCATCATAATATTTGCACCCCATCGAGACAAGCATTCCTCCTCCCATCTTCCTCCCATTCCAGTATGACAACGTTTATCTGAGTCTGCGAGCTTCGCGTTCGGATTCGAGGAGGCACAAGATATCGTTCTCGCGGACTGGGCCCTTGACGTTTCGGATAATCGACTAGGCAGAGTGTTAGTAAATGTGTTCTTCCTCGTTTGGGATACTCTGAGAGGCTCACTCGAGTGGTGTCGTCCATGAACTCGACACGGACCTGGGTGACTCCACCGCGCGAACCTGGAAGCGAATGGTAAGAGTCTGAGATAACATCCACTATTTCCTGGTCATTTACCTGTCCTGCCGAGCACACGAGTAACCTTGACCAGCTTCTGTAGTGATAGTCAGCATTTCAAGATGCTCCGAAATTTTGACAGGGTGGCCCTACGATTGGCTGCTTTGCTGCGTCCATTTTTGCGGTATGAGGAAGTTTGGAGGTTTGGAGAGGTTCGGGGGGTTTTGAAGGTGGTGAGGGTGAGAGTTGAGTTGGCTTTTGATGTTTGAAGAACGATGACAGGAAGCAATTTTTGGTGTGGGAACGTTGAAAATGGGAAATCGGTCCTGATTGGTGGAGAGTGCCAAGATATCTCCAGGCACGTGAGCCAACGACTTTCACTTAGGATACACGATTTTGCAATCCTCCAACCTTCAACTTCACATGCAATCTAATATTACGAATGCGCCCACCTCTAGGTTGTGAGGTGTCGAGGATTGAAATGAAGCTCCTTCGTCACGCACATAATTCAATGAACTGTGCCGCTCGCCAGTTGATTCGGCTGCCATATAGCCAGATTGCCACGAACCCTTCGACCTATAAAGCACTTTCTGCAATTATTCGCCGTGGTATTCCGGATCATATCATACCATGTCGCCCTGAAATTCTGTCGTACTTCCTTCACTAGGACCCCAAATTCAATTTAGCCTCTTATTAACACTATTACTAAAGTTTTCAGGCAAGATTCAGCATACATGGGCAAATATTTTTGGCCGCGAAGGTGATAGAGCAAGCGCTATAAAGCAATGCTAGAATTGGATCTCTTTATGCATCAGCTCAAGATCACAACCATCTCAATCGCATCCCTTTTAGCAAATGCAATTGCCAATCACCGCTCAAATCAAGCACAATCACTTCACTATGCTCTTCTCAACAGTCACAGCCATTGTGGCAGCTTTCTTGACTGTTCCCATCGCTGCCATCACAGGAATATCCGGGAAGACCCTTGTAAAGCATCCAGAATGCGGCTACTCTCCTGCAGACTTGAAAACTGTGGTATACATGGGGGTAAAGTCTCCCACACTCATATTCTCCTATTCTTCTGGCTGCGCTCTCCGCATGGTATCGTTTCCTGACCCTCTTTGCAGACATGCCACAAGCATTCGAAAGATCCCACGCTAGACTGGTGCGAGGTTCCTACAAAATTCAAAGGAGGTGCAGTCCCGCTGTGTGACTACCAATATCACAATGACGCCGGCATGACCCCTTGCTGGCCGGACAAGATTCGAGATACTACCGGTGACCTACACGGCAGTATTTACGGCGTTAGTACTTCCTATGTCCTTCCCACCGTTTCAATGCTGCAAATACTGACTCCGATGCTATAGTGCAAGAACGAAGGAAACGCTTGCTTGGTTTGGCGCTCCACTGAAATCAAGGACACCTATGTCACCCACTGTGGGGGTTTTTTGGGCTCGGAAAAACAGAAGGGTAATGAGCTTTACAAAGTAGTGGGTAAGAAGCAGGGAGTATTTTGAGTATGACCTATCTAGCGTGCCCGAAATGTTTCGTCTGCGCATGAGACTTAATACTACACCTCTAGCAATAGATGCACTCCTTTTCCAACCGCTCTCGACTGTATTGTTTAGACAATCTTGCATGAGAGCTGGTACCTCACTGATCGTGATTTCCGTTTTGACAACCAAGGTCTAATCAATTCCTAGATCCTACGACGATACCTGCTGATGGCAAACACGTTGGATAAAACTCCCTATTTGGGATCATACGGCGTCCTCATCTTTCACTAGTCTAGTTCAGCGACACAAAAATCACGGCACAACCTAATTCACGACGATACACACCCTAACCGCATGCTGCATAGCCAATGAGTCCCTGAGGGTCCTGTACTTAAGGATTTCACACAAGAATACTGCAGTCTCATCCCGCAAGCTCGCTCGCTTCTTGCTTCTCTTATATATGCAATTCAGCTCGAGGCACGATCTATGCCCCTTGCTCAGGGATGCCCGCTTTTGAAAGCCCTCCCTCTTCTATCTTTTGTTGTTGCTTCTTCCTGTTGAACCGGTATGCTACCATGGTTACTATCAATGCACCGATGACGATTCCAGCTAGCCTACCGGTGCTTAGACCTGTAGAAGAAGGTGAGGTGGGTGCAGATGTTGGAGAGGCTGTGGACGCGGATTGCGTGGAGGTCTAATCATAATCAGTGTCAGTGTTTACCATTCCACCACATCTATTCCAAAGCATCAAGGTCTACGATCAATGAGCCGGATGAAGTGGTGGAAGTAGCCACAGCAAACAATGTTGGGTTAAAATCCGATGATTGGAAGCGGACCGTAACCCCGTAGGCATTAAGGCCGTTCGAGGTCCCCACTTCGAAAGTTGTCTGGGCGGTGCAGCCGCTTTGGATGTGGTCATAGCAAGTATCGATCCGGAGGAATAAAATGAGATACAGCCCAGTGTGGATTGCCAGAAGAGGTCTGTATGTGGACTGGTCTGGCACGCAAAGGACTGGACACTGCAATTCAAGTAAGTAAATAACAAATCAAGTTATTCAGGAACACCAACCTAGGGCAGCATGTCTGGATTACTTCGGTGAGAGTTCCGAGAGCATTGATATGAGAGCACGCTGGTATATATCCTGAAGGACACTGCCCTGGCGAGTAGGTTGTCGATGGGTTGTAGCCATTAGGTAGGCAATCTAAGGTGCTAGGAGAACCTTGGAGGAGGTAGTGAAAAGTACTACCACCTCCTATCGGATTGGTACCAGCGCTGATTTTCTATAGGTTGCTAGGAGCAAGACACGAGGGTAATGGCCTAAATTGAGTCGTCAATGCTGCGGCTGTCATGGTGTAAGATTTTCCTTCGATCGAACAGTGTGAGAACAGAAAAGCCAAAAAGGAAAGCCACATTTGTTGATGTTATGCTCCTTTCTTATCGATCTAATATCCCCTTTTTGGTGGGCGTATAAGCCTCGTCAGCCTTTTCAGCCTTGAAATCTGACGACGATAGGTCGTGGTGGGTTGCAAGGTAAGGCCACTCGCCCTATATTAACTGGCTACCGAAGTGTCCGTCTGAGGAAATATAGGATGCAGGGGTGTCTCGCGCCTGGTCACGGACGTTACCCTGCTACTCGAAGCCAATAGAAATGACTTAGCATCATCCCTATCGTACCACAAGAAGATATCGACCAGAATTACATCTCATTGACTAACAAAATCTCCGACCCCTAGATTCCAGAAAGGTAATAAAAAACCAGCCTTGACCCGGGCTAAAGACTGCCAAGGACCTTTTGGAACGAATCAGGTGTTAATATAACTTTCAGCATGTTCTGAAAGGCGCTTCAGACAACAAATGTACTTCGATCCTAAAAGACAGACTCTCCATAGTTTAAATGGCGCGGCTTTACCATCTCTTATATGCGGATGTGGAGCCAGCCAAGAAAAACAAGCTCCTTTCGAACTAGGAAAGATCCGCGATCAGCCTGATTCGCTCCTTAAGAAGTCATTTTCACATTGGGGACCGGTAGCAAGGACAAAGGGATCAAGGCTGTCGACTGTAAATGCACTCTTTAAAGCATAAAAACACCATAAATTGGAATCCAATAGCCTCAAACATAAGACTAAGATGTCACAACCTAACTTTATTACCTCTTTCACAAAGACCTACCGTCGAACCCCCTACGTAGCAATATCTTCATCACGACTCGAACTATTAGCATCAAGTAAGACAATCATAATCACTGGCGGAGCCATAGGAATCGGCTTCGCAATCGCATCCGCATTCGCCTCAGCAAACGCTTCAAACATCATCCTCCTCGCTCGCCGCCGAGAAATTCTCCAATCCGCAAAAGAAAACCTATCCTCCGTCTACCCAAAGACTCAAATCCACACCTACACCGCCTCCGTCTCCGACGGCCCCAAAATCAAAGACATCTTCACCGATATCCGAGAAAACTTGAAGATAGGCGTAATTGACATCTTCGTCCCCTGCGCCGGCGTCGCCAACAGCACAAAGGAAACCCTCGACTTAACGTTATCAGAAGTGTGGCAATGTTTAGAAACGAACGTTAAAGGAGCCTTGAACGTTGTTACTGAATTCCTCGCCTCTAACCCTCCCACAAAGAAAAAAGAACGAATAGTAATCGATATAACGTCCGGCGCAGCCCATCTCGCTCCGCCAACACAATCACCCTACTGCGCTAGCAAAGTCGCCTTCACCAGCCTCCTCCGCCAAATCTATCTAGAAAATAAAGATAGGGGAGTGAGGACGTTTAGTATCCATCTTAGAGGTGTGTTGACACAGATGACGAGGTCGTTTGGGTATGGAGAGGTGGATGGGGAGTGGGACAGTGTTAAATCTACCGGGGCAATTTTGTGTTTGGCTTTCGAATGAGGAGGCGAGGTTTTTGGCTGGGAGGTTTGTGTGGGCGAGTTGGGATGTTAAGGAGTTGGTGGCGAGGAAACGGGATTTTGAGAAGGATAGTGGGTTATGTACTTTAGGGTTGATAAGTACTGGGGAGTTGTTTCCTGTTGGCAAGGCGGTATGAGAGGAGGAAGGCTCAGGTTCCCGCTGAAAAGGTGCAGTCATCCGGGCTATCAATGGGAGAAACAAGTCGCCGAGAATATCCTGTAAGTCGCCTTTCGTTCAAGAGGTATCTAAGATTGCTAGGAATTCATCGCCCTCTCGTTCAAATATGACCATTTTCGGTCGCTGTTTTCTCCCACTGACGGTCCGGGTCACTTGAACCGTGATTGTATAGCTTTCTCTCATATTATAACACTCCTACCATCATCATATGACCCCAATTTCACTGTTTCGACATCTTTCGTGCCCAAATCTCACTCTCCTTTTCGCATTGCAACACATCATGGAATCCGACATGTCAAACGTAGCACTCGAAGCACACTCAACTGGCGCCCGCAGGTATAAATCCACCTCTTTCAGATCAGAACAGTCCTGACCTCCCACATCCTACTCGACACAGGCATGTATTCCGACCTTGTGCTCCGCTGCAGCGACGGCCAAGAACCCAAGGTCCACAAAGCCATCGCATGCGCACAATCAATATTCTTCCAGAAAGCTTGCGCGCCGGGTAATTTTAGGGTCAGTGAAGTGAACTTATTTCCCACACCTACCTACCTACCTTACTCACTGCAAGAGTAATTTCATTTGAGCACAAGAAAACAAATTTCAAAGCTAACATTTGCACAAAAAGGACGTGAAATCTCGTCAACCTTACCATTGGGGATTCCGCCACCATCTCCACGCTCTTGAACTATCTATACACCATGACCTATAGCAGTCAAGCTGAAGATAGCCTGATCACCGACGTCAATGTCTCTCTAGCCGCATATTTCTACGGCATTCCGATTCTCAAACAAATAGCTACAGGAAGGTGCAACTCCCGCCTCGAAGCGTTCTGGGATAGCAACGAGTTGCCTCAAGCTGTTGACGCCATCTACACCGACACTGATTCTTCCGATCGCAATCTTCGGGATTCTGTGCTAAATACCACTGTCGCGCACGCACTAGGTCTCATCAAGTCAGACGAAGACAAACCTCCTACCCCTCTAGCTAAGCTTATGGACGAAATGCCTGAGCTTGGCAAGGACCTCGCAGTGCGTATGCTCACCGAAGTCGAAGAAGCTAAGTCGGAGATCAAAAACATGAAGTCTGGTTGGGAGGGCGCTACAAGAATCCGGTGCTATTGTGAACATCTGTGGGCTGGTCCACCTGCCTGGTTCTACATGATGGCGTGTCCAGAAATGTGGACAATTGTTTTCACAGTGTGCTTTCGACGAAGAAGAACCTCATGAAGGCGAGTAGTTTTCTATGCAATGAGGCATCTTGGCTGAAGGAACCTGGTGTGAGAACATCGAGACTTGGAGAAGAAAAGCGTCGCCATCACGCACTTATTTCCAGACCCGTTGCGCTTAAAAGCAAGACCGATGTATGGGTATCAAAACCAACGCCTACCCAAATGAAAATCCCATGCAATCGTAATTCGAAATGTGACCATTCAATCATCATCAGTACTCGAATCTTCATTCCATTTCCTCTTCCCATTATCCGTTCCCTTTCCTTTACTCCCTCTCTTCCCCAACGGAATATCATTCCCACCCGTCGCCTCACTCAAATCCTGCTTCAGCTCCTCAACAACCTTGATCCCAAACTCATACGTCCTCGCCTCCCTCGTCTCCCCCCTCCAAGCCGTCTCACTCTCTACAACCTCGTCTCCCTCCTTTCCATCACCCTCCCTTGCCCCCCTCTTCAACACAACCCCCAACGTCCTAGCATGCCTATACCCAGGATAAACCTCCTTCTGAAACCTCCAACTCCTCTTCACAACCAACCCCGAATGCCTAGCCAAATCCCTAACATTCCAAAGACTATACGGCTCCCCTTCAAACAGCGTAACCAGTATACTACTCTCCCCACCTTGCCTCAACAACCCCTTCGCACTCCCAAAGAACCCAGCCAACAACGCCTGGTTCGCTCGGACCTGTTTATTCACATCCGTGCTCTTACCGCCCACATGCGGAAACATGAAGAAGATTCTATCAAACGGCGCGCGTGTTTTTAGGGTTTTGTACGAGGATATCTTTGTGGCGTCAATGGAGTGGAGGAGGGTCTGTTCTGTTTCGGCGATTGTTGCCATGGCGGCTGTGACGTGTGGGTATTTAAGTACAAGTTCTTCTTCTGAATCAAAGGTTGTGGATGTTATGGATGCGCAGCCGTGGTCGAGGAGGAGGGAGGTTGTGAAGCTTAGGTCGCCTGTAAACAATTACATATCAGCCTCAATTCCAATCACTTTGTTCCAAATTCCATCTTCTGCAAAAGGATTCTAGTGGGAATGGACAGACCTTCACCAACAAGTAAAATCTCGTCATACACATCAAACGGCACAATGTTCTGCTGACTCGCCTGAACCTTCTTCAGCTTGGCTTCTACCTGCGGCGCACCCTTTTGTTTCTTGCTCGGAGGGCCGTCAGAAGGTTTCCTAGCTTTTGCTTCCTTGACTGCTTTCGAGTCTCTCATTTTTGGTCGTTCGCTTTTGGGGAGGTGGGAGAATTTCCCTGGGTTGGATTTCTTGCGGCCCATGGTATGGGCTATGGAGGTGAGTAGTTGGGGCCCAGGGTAAGATATTGGTGGAAGGGAAGAGTTGTTGTTGGTGTTCATAGGTGGAATTGAGGTGCAGATATGCGAAAAATGAGGCTCTGCTGTGAATCTGGGGTAAAACTGTAATAACATTTTCTTGGGAATACGAACACTCGATTGAAAACAAATCGTAACCGAATAGGACATCAAGGTTGCTATCCGAAAAGACAATCAATCACACTCAAGAGTTTGCACAACCACAGTCTCAGACACCAAATAATATTGACACATCTCTCCATTGATCAGAGCTGCACAACTGCCTCGCTATATAAAGCCACCTCAAACCACTTGCTTCTCAAGCATCAAGCAAGCCACCGCCATCTGCCATATCATTGCAGGGCCTATCAGATCTTCCTCTACGCGCAAACCGATTCCATCGCTAGTCGTACAAACCCAAGAAAAGAACCGAGGACGCGCAATGTTTCCTCCCTTGCGCTGAATGTTGTAAAGCCAAAAAAGTAGAATAACAGGTGAGAAAGTAAACGTCAAACCCACTTCCAATATACACATGGGCTCCTCTGTGCCTTTTCGATGATCCCGCTCGCATCCAAGTGGACACCAGAGAGTGTGACGGGCCATCGTCATTGAGACTTCGAGGCATTAGTGGTCGAGTCGAGGGGCATTTTCACTAAAATTGCTTGCTGGCACTGCACGGAAGGCGTCGTCGGCTGAGGCAGCATCGTATCGAAAAAGAGTGAGAACTGTATCTTGCTTCATCTAGACAAGATGGATTTGCTGATAATCTTTGATACCAAATGGTTTCATGCAGGCCGGACATTTGCGTTGACGAGTGTCGATACGTTGTTGTACACACTCCTTGCAGAAAGTATGGCCACATACGGTAAGGACCGTGTCTTTGATTCGGTCCTTGCAGCTCTGGCAGTACGCCACTCTCTGTCAAATTGATCAGCTGGTGAACCAGAATAACTTGTCATATCATAACTTACGCGTAGTAGATCCAACTCTTTGTCGGGCTTCGCACTGGCCTTCTGTTTCCACTCCTCCACTTTCCTCTTCGAACCCTCGAGCTGCACTTTCAGCGCTTCCACTTCTTGTTCCGACTCACGGCGAGAGTGCTCCGAGGTTGACATTGACGAGTCCTTCTCACCGAGTGAGGCAGTGAGCTTGACGATTTGCGCCTTCAAATTGGCCTCCATCAAACCAACTTCTTTCAATTTCTGATCAAGCGCTTGCTGTTGAATCGTCATTCCAATCATGGTATCCTTGTGTTCGGCAATCTGCTTGTCCAAGTTCGTGCACATGTCGTGGTATTTTGCCTCGTTGTCCTTCAGTGAAGAGATGATCCCAGAGCTGACTTTGTTCTGTTTTCGCAGCGACCGGACCTCGTTTTCATTGGCTTCCTTAGCTTTCATGGCCGCGAAGTACTTTTGATTGGCCTTGGCCTTCTCAGCATTCAACAATCCAATCTGCTCTTCCCATTGTGCGGCTTGTGCAACTTTATTGGATGCCAGTGCTTGCGCCTTCTTCCATGCTTGCTCCATTGATGGGAGCTCATTGCTGAGCAGCGCACACTGTTGCATGAGGTCGGATACTTTGATTCGGAGCTCGTCCGCGGTGGCCTCCTTCAGTTCGTCAGGGACTTGCGCGTGGGTTTCGCCGAACTGAATTCGCAGACGTTCCACTTCTGCCTCCAAAGCCTTGATGCGCTCTTCTCCAGCTTTTGCCAAAGACGTCGCCTGCTCAACTGTCACCCTGCGTTCCGTCAAAGAGGCTTCGAGAATAGAGCTTCGGGCCTGTAGATCGTCTCGCGCGGCACGAATCCGCTGTAGGTCAGCATCTGCTTTGGCAAGCTGAGATTCAGCTTCCGAAGTGGCAGCCCTAGACTCCTCATCGAGTTTCAGCCGGTATGCCGTACGCTCGGCTTGTGCTTTCTTTGCTTCCTCGCGCAGTTGTATATGGGTGGCCTCGAGATCGTTGAGCTTGTTGAAGCTGTCTTCGAGTTGCGATTTCATGATTTTGAACAACTCTGTGCCGGCGAAGTCATCGTCCGAAAGGGTGTCTAGTCGTGTCCTGAGCGAAGTGACCTCCAGGGTCAGCTTTGAGTTTTGCTCCTCCAATTGCGAGAGCTGTTCTTTTGTCTTCTCTGTGACAGCCATGGCCTCAGCTCGATCGCGCTCCGCTTCTTCGCTTGCCATGACGACATCTTCCGTCACACCGTTAACACTGTCACCATTGAGCTTCTCTTCATTTTTCTCTGTTTTCATACCAGCCTGAGCTTGTACCTGTCCTTGCTTCTCCACATAAGCAACAGCCTGACTCTTGGAGCGGTCCAACTTCTTCTCTGCGATGAGATATCTATAGGAGGCATTCTCAAGGCGTTCTCTGATTTGCTCTTTCTCTGTGGTTACCCGTTGCAGTTCTGCAACATGAGTCTTTTCATTGGCCAGTAAAGTAGTGACACGCTTTTGCAGTGCTTGAACATCTGGTTCAGTGGATGGCAATTTTGAGTAGAGGGCAGATATGGTGGCTGTTATGTCGGCAGACCGAGCAGAAAGATGCTCCTTGAATTTTTCTGAATCGGAAAAGAGGAGTGAAGATATTGAATCGGGGTCTAGTTTGGATTTAGCGCATGGCCTTGGGGGTGTGGAGAGTGTAGGGAGGAAGGGAGGTCGACGTACTGTGATTTTCGGAGGGTGTTTCGTTGACGAGAAGTCGAACTTCATCCATTAACTGTTTCCACCATCCATCGATGAAGCGGAGATGGTCGTCGTGATATGTTGAGCTTTTCTCGAGTTCTGCCACGCGCTGTTCGAGTTGCTGCTTCTCGCGCCTGTACTCCTTGAGCTGTCGTATGATGGCATCCTTTCGAACAACCTAAATGCGCAACCATCATCAGCATCATCTCTCATCGCTTTCTCAAGTCATCGAGGGCGCACTCACCTCGAGATCGACTTGCCAGCTCGAATTGGCGGTGCCGAACTTGGGCACGTCGGCGCCGTCGTTGGAGCCAGCGCCATTGGTGAGGGTTGCCTGTTTCTTGATGGGAGGGCCATTATCATCTGGGTCGGTAGTGAGATTTGGCCGCTTTCTGTTGCTTCCTTCGTCCATCTTGACAAGGCCACCAACTGAAAGGACGGGCAAGGTGGCGACACTCATTAGAGCCGTGGGCCTGAATGGTCGGGATGAGAGATGGCCAGTAGCACCAACGTCCTCCCTCTTGAGCAATGTGATGGCTTTGTGTGTGGTCGCGTGCGCATTCCTCGATGGATGAGTAGAAGTGGACAAGTGCTGCAGTCTTGAAGTCAGACAAGGAGAGATTTCGAGAAATTGTGCACGTGACGCGCTAGCCGTAAGCCACTGATGACTTAGCAAATTTCATAGAGTGTTGTATTAATGACTTCTGCTACGGAAACAATACTCGGTCATGGCTACATTTTGTTTAAGTTTCAATGCTGTTCAAATCGGCAGGGACACCACGCATTTGGAGATTGACAGTTACCACTAGCAGCCTTTGCAAACGTCAAATCACAGCAACACATCACAGTCGGTCCTTCAATTCATCTCCAATGAGTCAAGTACTGCAGTGTCTTCTCTTCCTGATATGACATTATATTTTCGGTAAGATTGAGTGCATGTCGTCATAAACCCTTTCATCAACTGTGGTCATTGGCATTGAACGGTCATCACAAAAAGCTCGGAAAACATTCTGCACCCACCATAGACGCAGTACATGAAACAAACAATAGGCTCTTGCCAAGTTACGCGTATGTTACATTAAGTTTTGTTCCCCCTCTAACAATTCCTTCCATCCATCCCCATTACCAATGACCAAAAGAAACATCCACATATCTAGTCCTCGTTCTCCTCCTCGAGAGATCTCGAACCGAACACATATCGGTCCTTACCAGTGTGCTCATCATGTTCGTGAATAATGGCAACCTTGGCAAGATGGGCCAACATGTTCTCAATCTCGGTATCCTTCTTGCTTCGGGTCTTGCGTCCCAAATTGTCGAGCCACTTGATCTGGTTGAGAATGTAGTAGACGATAGCGATGACGATGGTAACACCAATGGAGTATGCCCAGATGACTACTACGGTGACAATGTCAGTCCATCCATCGCCGCGCTGCTGGAAGTGAGTGACTGGATCGGACATCTCCTCTGCGAGATTTCCACTGAGCCAGCCGAAAACACAGAAAAGGGTTGCGAGAATGTCGACACCGAGAATGGCGCCGATGAGCTGCCACGATGGGAATGTTTTACCACCACGAGTAACGAAGATGAGCCAATTCTCTGTCAATGAAATCTCGAGGAAGAGGATTTCCTGGATGGAGCCGTAGTTTTGCACGATACCGCCGTTGGGCAAGTACATTGTTCCACGAATAACCCAGGTTCCAAGAGCGAGTAAAATACCGAGGATTACAGAGATGATCCAAATCTTGGGCAATTGCCATTCCACAGGTCGTTCGTCGGAGAAGGCGTTATCGTAAGCAACAGCGACAGTAGCCAAATCAGCGAAAAGGGCGATGAAGACGATGAGATCGACACGGACAGTTTCATTGATAATGATCATGCTGGTGGTGAGGTAGATTTCGAGATGCAAGCAGAGAGCGATACGGTACTGGATGTAAGACTTCATGCGCTGGAAAATCTCACGGGAGGTCTTAATGGCCAACACGATGGTACTGAGACCGGGGGCAAGGAAGACGATATCAGCTGCAGCTTGGGCAGCCTCAGTGGCGCCCTCGACGGCAATACCACAATCAGATTTCTTGAGGGAAGGAGCATCGTTGACACCTTTAACAACGTTAGCAAATGTTTCAGTTCAAGAGACATGTTTTGAACTTACCATCACCAGTCATGGCAGTGAGATGGCCACGCTGCTGGAGCATTTCGACGACCTGGTACTTATGTTCTGGGAAGACTTCGGCAAACCCGTCGGCTCGCTCGACCAAGTCGTGCTGAGTTGTACCAGTCAAACCACCGTGAATGAGCTTTTCCGAGTTGTAAACCTTGGTTCCGAGAGCAAGCATCTTGCAAGTCTCCTTGGCAATAGCGATGGCATCACCAGTCAACATCTTAACAGCGACACCGAGTTGTTGGGCTTCAATGATAGTCTGAGCGGTGTCTTCACGGGGAGGATCGAACATAGAGAGTAAACCGAGGAGGATCCAGTCACCACCGTTCTTCTGGTACGCAACACCAAGGGATCGGAAACCACGTCGGGCGAAGTCAGTAGCCTTGTTCTTGAAGAGATCGGAGGTTTCCTTGGAGCAGTTGGTCAAATTCAGAATGGCTTTTGGAGCTCCCTTGGCGCAGATATATTTATCGTCATCGAGTGTGCAGACAGTGGTAATTCGCTTGGAGACAGGGTCGAAGGGGGTAAATTTCTGAGTCTTCCAGTTACCCTTTAGTATTTCACGGGCTTTGGGGTATCTCTTGAGAGTGAGAATGGTCACTTTGTCGATGGGGTCGAGCGACTTGAGGTTGTGTGAAGATGCAAGAGCAGCGCAAGCCATCATCCAGTTGACATCCTGTCCTTCAGCGACGAAAGGCTCTCGGATACTGAGCTGATTGGCAGTCAATGTTCCCGTCTTGTCAGAGCAAAGAACATCCACACCAGCGAGGGACTCAATGGCGGTGAGCTTTTGAACGATAGCCTTTTGCTTAGCCAAGTAGGCAGCTCCGACTGCGAGGGTGGTGGTGGTGACAACGGGAAGACCGACGGGAACACCAACAATGAGCAGAATGAGGGCAAAGTGCAACAAGTTCTGGGAGGAGTGTTCTGGGGTGGCAATCTTCAAGTGATGGAAGAAACCTCCGATCCAAGAGAGAAGGATGAAGAAAACGACCAAGACGAGGAGCGCAGTACCGATGGAGTTCATGATAGCCTTGAAATGTCCTTGATCCTTCGCACCTTGAACCAAGCTGGCAGTCTTTCCGACGAAGGATTGGCGTGCAGAGGTAAGTGCGATACCGTAGAACTTTCCACGTTTGCAACCGGTAGTGTAGTATGCAACATCGCCCATGTACTTGTCGACAGCTAAGGATTCACCGGTGATAGCAGATTGATCGACAGCGGTGAAAGCGTGGCCACCGCGTGGTTGTCTGTCCACATGGTCTTCTTCTTCTTTTCCTCCAGATGATTTGCCCTTCTCGTCCACTTCGTCGTCGTCACCAAACTCTTCACCACCTTCAGGGTCGCTGGCGTTGTCGAATTCGTCGGCTTCTTTCATGGCAAGGTATTTTTCGTAATCGTCGGGCGCGTAGTAGTCGCAAATGACACGGACATCAGCTGGAACAGTTTCGCCTTCCTCAATGACAAGCTAAACGTGATTAGTACTAGATTATGATGGGGAAGGGAGGTTTGCATACAATATCTCCAGGAACGATTTCGCGAGCCTTGATTTCTTGTTCAGCTCCGTCGCGGACAACAGTAGCTTTCATGGCAATATCTCCCTTGAGGGAAGCGACAACATCAGCGGCCTGCTTTTCCTGGTACCATCCGACGAAGGCGTTGAGCAACAGGATACCACAGATGACACCGAAATCAACCCAATCACGTAGACCAGCAGCAAGGACAGCGGCAAGCTCCATAGCTGTGACATTGTGTTAGCTGTATTCCTATCCTGAAAGATCTTGCAAACCTACTGTAAAGAACAGGACCAGTAAAGTAGCTAAGGAATTGCTTGAACAGATTCGTCTTTTCGGACGTAAGCTCGTTCCATCCGAACTTTCTGCGTCTGTTCTCAACTTCGCTGCCAGAGATACCCTTCTTGATGTGCGCGTTCAACCAATCGTCAGGGACAACGAGGTCGTCAGAGCCGTTACCAGCATCTTCGTCTCCACCGCTCTTCCAGAACTGCCATGACTTCTTTCCTTTGGCTGCTTTGGCGTGCTTGTCGTCGTCGTCCTCGCCTTCGGTTACTGCAGCTCTTGGATCCCTGTAGCCGGTGATGTATCTTTGTAGAGCTGTGTACTCGTCAAGGTCCTGCAGAGCCTTGGGGTCTGAGAAACTCTTGAATCGAGCTGTCTCGGCAGTTGAGTTTCCTCTCTCGACATCTTTGTCGTGTGCCCCATTGGCGAATTGAATTCCTGTAGACGCCATCTTCTTGCAATTTCGTCCCGTTCCACGAGGCAGTCGACGAGATGGAAAAAGATCGGAAGCAGGATATGGCGACTGGACTATGAAAGACCTTAAGCTGAACGTTCGCACTTATGTCGTCACATCCAAAGATAAAAGCAAGTGGCAGATCCGGGATTGGCGTTGTCGTCAAACTCTAGTCAACATGCCGGTGGGCGGTAGCATTATAAAGGGCAGATTCATGTGGCTACCGTAAAAACTGTTATCCGCCATTGTTGCGTCGGCATGGGAGGGGGAAAATCGCGCACAAGGCCGTCCGATCCGCGCTCCAGTAAAGCTTAGAGGTTTGTGGTAGTTCCATAGCTTGAAGCCAAATTGCTACGTCGGCGGCTGCCAAATCGGTGATCGGGCAAGAGCTTCCTAGCTAGCACGAATAGTCTGCAGCTTGCATGCACGCCGATTGCCTCCATTTGGAGCCATTGGCGAATGAGCGTTCTCCGGTGAGGGAGGGAAGCAAGCCAGAAGCTCGTGGTTGTGAGGGTGCAGAAATGACGTTCCGACAGAGGATCAGCTTCTCTGCAGACGCGGCACGACGAGACCCACATATTGTTATTAAAGCTGACGGACCATTCGCCGAACCCAAAGCTTGTATTGCTTGATTTTTTCCTGGTAACCAACGAACCAGCTTCGCTTCCAATCGCCCTTCGAGCCGAGACTCTTAGGAATCTTCTCTCACTCGGGAGGGTTGAGGTGAAGCTAACCTTCGACGCAACTTGGCAACCTAATTGATTATCCGACGCAATCCGCACTCGTCCAACATCACGAACAATCAGCCCGAATCATCTCCATTGAGAGAATTGTAAGATGGTTCTTCCATGAAAGCAACACACACTCTCTAGTGCAGGCACGGCAAGCCATCCCGCGTAATGTAGATTATGACAAGGCTGACACCGATAACGAAAAGTCCGCCCCCATCCGTCTGTTTTTGGCCCCACTGTTTAATCTTGGTAATCTTAAACGTGCATATCCCTCTACAGAAGGTTCCCTGCTGCCTTTATTGGGAATTGTTCTTGGTAACGCTCTGGCAGAGCGTTTTCTTTGTGCTGGATGACATCCCAGAGGCACCGAAGGCTGTGCCCGCCAAATACATCTAGAGGGGCTTGTCGATGTTCATGTACAATTGTTATCAATAATGGTTACTCATGGCCAAGGTGATCAATAATGGAGCCACCCTGCCTCGGTCCCGTAAGACTGAGATTGTTTTGGTGCCGTATTTCCCGCCACGAGTTTCTCTTTGTCTGAGAATATTGTCCGCCTGTGAATCTGCGAGGCGAAAGTTGTTGAATGCCCAACTCGGCCTAGTCCTGGGAATAATTCGACCGAAATGATTCCCAGTTATAGTCTCGACTCTCGATATGTCGGGGGATTATTCGGATCTCACATCGCGCCGAGAAGACGAAGACTTTCGAATGGTGCATTCCAGGTCGAAAGGCGAAAGCGGGAGAGCCATTTGATTTGTGTTCGAGATGCAATTTTGGAGTTTTCACTGGTTTTCTTCTCTCGCGAGTCGCGCTCCGAAGACCCAGTTATGTAGAGTTTTTCCACGCCAACAGTTTCACGATGATTCGTCTGCCTTGACAACGGGAAGCGCTATATTCATCCCAGGCCTTACAGGTACGAACGGCAAAGGTAGGAGGTCTTTGATTCCTACCACGCGCAATTCTCCCTCATCGTCTCTCACAACAATTTTGATATCCGCGCAAAGATCCAGCATGATCTGTCTGCATTTCCCGCACGGGTTTATGACGATGCGCCTCGTTTCGGAGACAGCGACGATATATCTCAGATCTGTTGGGAGATAGCCTTGTGCGCAAGCAGCTCCAAACAGAGCTTGCTCTGCACATGGACCTCCTGTGAAGTGTGTAAGATTGAAGGCTGTGATGATTTTGTTGTCTTTGGTGTAAGCAGCGGAGACGACCTGGTGGATTTGGTTTGCTGGTACGGCATCAAGGGTTTTGAACGCCGCATCGATCAGAGGCAGAATGTTGAAATCCTTGGTCGTCATGATGAATCTCAAATTGATTATTTGGGTGGAGTGAGGTAGGTTTCTTGAATTTGCATCATCCAACTCGTATTCTTCCAAGGTTTTGTGCCAAACACCAAAAAAGCGATTTTACCCGAGCCCAGCCACGCACATTTTCAAAACCTGCACCACCAACAAATTGGTAAAAAGAAAGTCCTGTATTATTCATTGAATACAACCAATCTCGAGAAGTTTTTCTAAAGTTTTTTGTGTTCAGATTCTAAGCAAGGCCTGCAAATATCGAAAAACATCGCCACAAGAACTTCCCAGAACCAAAACAGGAAAATGGCAAAAAGGAAAGTCTTGTACTGTTTAGAACAGACATGGAACTTGTCTCCAGCGAGAATCGAACTCGCGGCCTTCGGATAGCACACTCAGAGAGCGTTCATAGAGAAACTATGAGACCGACGTGATAACCGACTACCTTTAAGGAAGTTAGTATTGACGGGAAGGCAAATGGAGAGATGAATATCAACTTACACCATGGGGACTTGGAAGCCAATTCTAGAGACAAATATTAATGTAGACAGTGCCCGCATCTGCACAGGGCATACCACCCGAGGATTCTATGGACCAATCAAGACTGTCCCTTCAAGCACATATTTTGTGCTTCCGCGTCTTGTTTCCTCGCATTTATTCTTCTTGAATGCTCCTCAGATCAACAATTCTCTTTCGAATTATCAAAGATGGTATTTTTATTGCTTTCTGACCATTGATGTTGTTGTCACGGATTTGGCCTTGAGCTCGGTCTTGTCACGTGATTATTTACAATCAGCGGCGAAATTTACCTCGCGGGCGACGCTTCTCTTTCTCTAATGTATTGATCTCGTCCTTTTTCTCTCTGTTGTATGTAGATTCCTTGGCAGTCTCCTTGGACGATCTTAAAAACTATATCGAGTTCCCTAGAACCACTAAACCAATACATACAATATTCAGCTCGACAACGACACTTCCAACTTTCACCTGGAGCGTTTCTCTTCCCTCAGAAGCGGTTCCATTCCTAGCATCATAGCTTTCCAGTCGCTCGTGTTTCGCTCAAGTACATGTCTCTGCTGCCCTTTTTGCCCGGCATCATTTCTTCTTTTCTCGCCTCTCCCGCTTCTCCCTCCGATCGAGATCTCTTGCGCATTTCGTGAGCACCGGTCTCACAGTCGGCTCATCACTTCATATGCTCAGGCAGCCGAGTTGCTGAGATGTATGGCTCGCAGCCAACAATTGTTCAACTCAAAAAAGAGAACAGTAGATTCCTAGCAAGTGTTCTTTAAGAAATTGCATGGAGCCTTCGATATCGAAGTTTAGCTGGGCAAGTCATCTTTGATTTGAGCTTCTCGAGGGCGGATATCAATTGGCATTGTTGTTTCTTTCTCTTCAGGGCGCAATCTTGATCTGCATTTAAGTTCTGCAGGACAACCTTCGACTCAAAGAGTTCGATTGTTATACACAATATTCAACACGAAATCCACTAAACACCGAGGACACTCAATCGAGTATTCCTATGTCTTTTGACTCGCCATACGGTATCGAGATTCTTCTGACAATTTAAAATCATTTTGGTCCTCATCTTGTTTCAAGATCTTAGACAAATTTGAACAAAAGACGATTTCACTTGGTCTTGGTCTACATTGCCCTCGAGCACTAAAATCTCAATCTTTCTTCTCCTTGAAATTTACCCTTTCCCTTCCCTCTCAAACTTATATATCAAATCCCTTCTATAGTCTCCCCCAGCCCACGCCCTCTCTCCATGACCCAAAGCTAAAGACAGCTCCAAATAGCATCAATGCCCAACACATGTGCCAATTCACATAGCACCCCAGCTCATTCTTACTTGACAGACTCGGAAAATCAAAACAACGATTCCTTCTTTCAAAAAAAAGAAAAATCTTGTAGAACATACTTCTCACAAAGGCATTCAATATCCACATCAAATCAAGTTCCTTCAAAACGCACTTTAGATTTCACAAGTGACATTTATATTGAAATAAAATCTCAACATATATCAACCCTTGTGACATTGTCAATAAAATTTATTGCTCAATCCAAACAACCAGTCAAATTACCCAAATCATGATACCCGTCTATCCACCCGGACGAAAACAGAGACTAACAGAACCATTATCCCTCCCTTTCCAACAACACTCAATTTCCCCACAAGTTCACCAGCATGTCAGAAAAGTATTTGCCGGAATTTGCAAAGCCATCATCACTTCCATTTCTAACACTATAGTCATCAAAGACATAATCTTTCAAACATTCAGAGCGTACTGCAATACCCTGACACAATTTTCAAACTTTCCAACCATTCTAAAAACGATCTTACTAAGAATTTTTACAATCGTCGAATTGAGCTGGGAAAATTTTACTTTCGAATCACAGCATTCGAAATCAGGGCAAGGAAACAAACGAAGCAACTCCAACCATCTATCTCCATATCAACAGCCTTGCCAATGCTGTCTTCATGAAGCTTTTGTTGGACTTATTGCACAACGGGGACACCTTTGACAAGATCATGCTGGTAGAGCGATAACTTAGCAAGGCAAAGCACAAGTCAAAGGAATGAACAATCATGAGGTTATAGTCTTTTATTTCGCCACGTTTCCCTATCAGACTTTACTATAACACATTTCACTCTCCACTTTCATACGAACCGCGCCGGCAATGCAGCCAGAGCACTCCTTACCCCAGCACAACACAAACGCGCTTATTCTACTTCACTCCCATATATTATGAAAAGAGCAGGAGAGTTCAAAAGAACGCCTCATCCATGCAAATCCCGCCAAAACGGCATGATATGAAAACGTACAAAAAAAGGAAATCCGTGGCTCCGAAATAGAAACTATGCCAATCAGCCATGATGATGGCAACCCAGATATCCCATACCACAAACAACATAAAAGAATCGAAAGAATTGTCTGAGATCGGAGGATCAGGGACCTCTCCTCCTCTTACTGTCAGGTCCATTTTCCTCTCCACCACCACGTCCACGTTTCCTCTCCCGTCCACCATCACGTCTATCCCGATCGTCTTTCCTATCTCCACCGCGACCGCCTCTCGAATCTCCGTTTGAAATTGGTGGCGGAGGTGGTGGTGGGGTAGGAGGTCTCGGTCCATGTCCATCCCAAATCGCTGTTCCTCGTCTGGGCGGTGGCTCATCAATTCTAGGAGGACCACCACGTGGTTCGTCTCGAGGTCGATCAGATCTCCTACTGTCGCCATGTCGACTATCTCGATCTCCACCACGGGATTCGCGCGGTTCACGCTCTCGATCGTGATCATTGTGTCCTCCACGACGTCTACCGCTGCTGCTGCTGTGTGGTTCACGCTCACGATCGCGATCACTTCCGGTCTTGTCCCGATCTCGACGATCATCTGTACCGCTTCGAGGTGGGTCATCGCGCTGTCTTGTGGGTTTGTCAGAAGCATCGCGACGTGGACTTCTTGATCTACTGCGGTGTCTACGCGAGCTTCTCTCGCTCTCGTGTTTGCCGCTACGCTGCCGCCCACCCTTGCTGTCAGATCGATCATCCTGTCCACCGCCACTGCCTGCTGGGCTGGGTGCATCATTGGCTTCAGCTGCAACCTTGCTCATACGTTCTGCCATGAGATCAGGTCTGGCTTTCGAGTCTACGTAAGGTGATTGCGCCTCTGGCCTCGTCGAAGGGTTGGATGTAGGCTGTGGTATGGTTGGTGACTGTGGTGCACTTTGTTGCTGAGAGCCGCTAAGTCTGCCTGCTGATGCGCGACCACGAATGTTCGGACCAGTCTCCTCATTAGCTTGCTTCAACATGCCAGTGATATTCTGCATCAGTCTGTTACCACGCTGTCCCCCACCAGCACTAGAAGCTGGACCGGTAGGTGGGAATCTGCTGGTAGGTGATGGAGCTGCCATGTTGCTAGAGCCAGGAGCCGGGCGACCGCCACCTCGAGGGCCTTGTGGTGTGAAAGGTGAGGTAGCACTGTTGCCTTGGCTGGCTGGACCTGCTGGAATATTCATTTGCAAATTCGGTGGTTGTATATGGCGAAGTCTGCTTGGATGAATGCTTGCCTGGTCAGCAGCAGGGCCATGCGGAGCAGATGCAGGAGGGGCGGCTGCTGGACCTGTCGGGGGTGCTCTGTCGTGACTGGGAGAAGACGGAAATTGTGGTGACATTGTCGAATCCATGCTTCTAGGACCGGATGGGGCTGGTGCTGTGAAATTGCGACCTCCCCCACGAGACGGTCCACTTCCTCGCCCTCTGGGACCTAACGGAGTTTCGTTTGACGCATTCAGTCGGCCGTAATTTGGATCTTGGTTAGCTTGTGATAGTCTCCCGTGATTGGGATCCTGAGGTGGTCGAGAAGGAGGTGCTGCCTGGTTAAAGAGTTCGCGCCCACGTCCTGGTCCCTGTCCGTCCTGAATTAAGCGATCAACTCGTGGTGCTGATGGTGGTGGTCCGCTTGCTTCATCTCTCCTATCTTTGGTGCTGCTTGGAGCGGGCCCAGACTTCTCAGGAGCGGCCTCTCGCTCATCACGATGCGATGTGCCACGGCTTGCTCCTGCTGCAGGACGTTCATCCCTGCGTGGCGATGGTGGCCGTGCATTACGTTGATCGCGAGTCTGCCTCTCCTGTTCTAGCTTGCTCTTTAACGCGGCTCGTCGGTCATCTTGGTTGATCAACTGAGCACGTTCCGGATTGACGGCAGGCCCAACAGGACCTGGACGATCTGATCCCGACATGAGAGCTGCTCGCTCAGGATTAATGGCTGGACCTGCGCCGGGGGCTGGGTCTCTTGGAGATGCGACATCAGGACCTCGTGTGGGCGGAGGGTGCGGTGGATGCTGGCGTTCACGTTCGCGTGGATCAAATGGCGTAGGTGGGCCACGAGAGTCCGAACCTCCTCTGCCTCTGCCTCGAGAACTTTCCCAGTCACGATCGCGTTCGTCACGCGGGTCTCGAGGGAATTGAGGACCTCCTCTGCCTCGCGGATCACGAGCATCAGGATAGTCTCTGGCGTCTCGCATATCTCTAGGATCCCGCACATCTCTAGGATCTCGAAGATCTCGCGGGTCCCTGATATCCCGTGGATCTCGGGGACGATCTGATGGGCCATGGCCAGGTTCACGGCGGTCCCTATGACCCTCTGGTGTTCTACCTCTGCTGCGAACTCCTGGAGAGCGGTCTCGGAAGAGATCTTTGGCAACGGCGTCGACAGGTCTTGGGACATCTGTAGGTCTGTCTAATCTACCATATGTTTCACCCGAGCGGCTTTCCGGGCGCGGTGGTTCAGGACGGTGTGAAAGTCGGTCGCGCCCTGGGATGGGGCCATCTGGTCGAGCGGGCAAGTTATGAGGCGGCCTCGTAGGAGGCAGATTAGTTGATGTAGAACGACTCAACTCAGGCTTTGAAGCGTTTGAGTGTGCAGGTGCTGTTGATGGAGTGAAGGCTGGTACGTCGGGTTTCAATTGGGATTGTGATGGTCGGGATCCAGAGGTGGACTGGACATCAGGAGTACGATTGCGGCTTCCACGGGCACTGTCAGGGCGAAGATGGTTCGCGTTGATAGTAGTAGGAGCAGCTTGAGAAGATGGCGCTGGTTTGTCGACCATTTTGGCATCATCGATCTCACCATCCTCAGCATCAGCCTTCGTCCCATTGCTACCAGAGGCGTTGCCTGCCGCCTTTGTTGCAGTGCCATTGGCCGGAAGATCGGAGACATCGTTCTGCAAAAGCATTAGTGGCTGCTTTAAGCTTGTGATTCGACTTAGCAAACAAACCTTTCTGAAAGCCTGAATTGGCAACCAATCTTTCTGATGTCTCTGGACGTTGGCCAGCAAGGATGACGCAGAGAGCTTGATGTCCTCTCTTGGATCACTCTTAGACAATGCCGTTACACTTTCAAGGATAGTCTTGCCGTGGAAATTGATAGCAGGGAATTGCGTGTGGATGCCTTGGAGAACCTGGAAAGTGTTTCGAATGCGCATGAACTCATCGCTTAGGAGTAAAGCTTTGAATGCGCTGCTGATCTCACTGTGCCATCTGAACAAATCACGGCGGAACTCTTCGAAGTCGATGTGAGTCTTTCCCATGCCGTCTTCCTTCAGTTCTTTGGCGAAGCCTGGGAAGTCTTTTTGAGGTCCCAATGCTTCCTTCTCAAAAGTCGTGGCATTCGAGTGCCAAGAGCGAAGTTCTTTCAAAATTTCATTCAAGAAGATGCTGAAGTTCTTGGCTTCTTTTTCTGTCCACATGAATAGGAGACTTCGAAGTGTGCCTGCGCGAAGTATGCGGTCGAGGACATACTTTGTGCGGAATCCAGGAGTGCCCATTTTGTGAATCCAGAAGATGAACCTTGCTGTGTAAAGCGCGTCGATTGGCGATAACGTTAGACGAGGTACGAAACATTCCTGTATGAGGGCATCCATTAATGCTTCTTGCTTCTCTGGAGGAAAGTCTGCGAACCAGATCTTGCGCTCCCCATTGACGATGTTTTTTCTCGTAGCCATAACATGCTTCATGTGTTTTTGCGCTTCGGCATTCAGGCCTTGGTCCACTTTCTGAAGTCGTGCCTTCTCTCTTCCAGTGGGCAGCCCCTTGAGCTGGTCCTTGACCTTGCTGATTTCTACTTCGTACCGAGGAGCCATCAGATCTCCCAGAGAGAGTTGCCAAAAGCGAACATAGAAAGACAAGCTCATAGAATTGAGCTGCTCCTCTGACAAAGTGTTTTTGAGGCTGTCCATGACGGTCCTCAGAACTGGGTGAATGGAGTCGTCTGCTTTGGTAACATCGCCATTTGTCGAAGGGGTTGCCGGCTGTGAGCTCTCTTTCATCTCTACGTCCTTGGTCTCCGTGCCAGATACACTATTGGCCTTGGCGATAGATGCACCTTGAGTTGTCGCAGCTTCAGCCATCTCAACGTCGCCGTTTGTTTGGATGGTAGTGAGTGAGGTGTCCTTCTTCTCCACCGTTTTCGAGGGATCCTCTATCTTGTCGGACTCCTCCATGAGATACTGGATGCTTGGTCTACAAATAGCAAAAGCCACCGAGACGTCAATACCATAGCGGGAAAGAAGTTCGGCCAAGCCAGGGACTTGCTTGTCGAACTCATGTACCGGAAGAAGGAATCGAAGCATATCGAGGTATTGAACGAAAGCGTCTTGAATTTTGGAGAGATTGCGGCTCATGACCTTGACCGGTGCGCCTTCCTCCACTGCTTTGTCCATATAGTTCTGTCGTTCTCGAGCAATGGCGACAAGAAGCTGTCCTGCAAGTCCACTCCTCGTCAAGGCATGCACAAGACGATTGGAAGCTGGTTGCGAGAGATGACGGGTATCGGCGAGTGTCTTGAGTGTTTGTGATTGAAGAAGCGGCCGTCCAGCCATAGCAAGGCATTGCTCCTCAGACCAGTTGGTGTCCGGCTTGATACCTGCCATGTTCTCCACTAGCTCTTCGAGGACCTCCAGATCGGTAGAATTGCCCTTTTGAAGTTGCGCATTGACATAACGCAGCACTGGCATGGCATCCAAGGACTTGTATCGTTTCAATGCTTTCCCAGCAAACTTCGACAGAGCTTTGAGCCAGGAACTTGTCAACATGCCGTCGGACTGCACACGACCTCTGCCAGCGCCGCTCAGTGCTTGCAACAATGACCAAATGAGAATTTCGTAGCCAAGGAAGGTGAGGTATCGAGAGCACTCAACCACAATGTCGATGAGATTGGCGTACGATTCGATCTGACTGAGCATGACCTGGAAGACAATTCCAGGGGAAGCGTAGGAGATTTTTGCAAACGCTCGTGCCATTTCTCTCGTGTTGGTCTTGCTGATACGCTTGAGGACATCCTTGGTCTCGGCGCGGGTCTGCTCGAAGGCGTCCTTGATGTCTGGAAGTCTGGACGTCTGTCCAGTGAACCATTCGGCATAGATGTTGTACCGCTTGTCCAACGGGAAGAACTTGAGTAGCTCGAAGACTTCGTTCACAACAGCAGGATTGGTTTTCGTCAAACTGAGAGCCGGTACCAGGAGACGTTTCAAGAGCTTGAACCACCGTTCGTGCTTTTCAGCAGATGAACTCGCTTGCAAGTCCTTTTTACCAACTCGAGCCAAAAGAGACATGAGAGCTGGGTCTTGGCCTATCTTGACACCTGCCAGGTTCAGCAAAGTTGAGCACAGACTGAAGACATCGTCTATATTCTGGCAGATGGGAACGTTGTCGGCCCATTCCTGCCAGTAGAATCGATACTTGATGTTATCAGATGGATCTGTCCTTTCCAGGTTCGCGAACTTGACTTCTCTCGGTGGCTCTCTGCCTTCGAACCCCACGACGCCGCTAGAAAGCACTGAAGTTATCCTCTGCTGAGGCAGTCGAAGTTGTAACCGATCAGGGATTGGTCGAACGTCCTCGGCGATCTTCGATAGTGAATGGCGGAGTATGCGATGGAGATATTGCGGGAGGTCAGGATGTAAATCAAGGAGCCATGGGAAGCGGCCCAGGATGAAGAGGGCTTCTGGAATAGCACCAATCAGAAGCAGACTCTTTAAGAGCATGATTTTCTGATCTGCTGGTTCGGGAAGAGCCTCATCCTCTTGCGCTTCAATCCTTGCCGGCGTCGAGCCTCCTTTGCTCGCAGCTGTATCAGGTCGCAATGGCGCAGATCGTGGGTCGGGGTCCCGAATAGGGCGTCCTCCTGGCCCTTCATCAGGTAATGCACCGGCCATGGTGAGCGCGTTCACTCCGCCACCAGGTCGCTTCTTTCTGTCTCGTTCTTCCTTGTCCTTCGTGAGTTTTTCCTTGACTTGGTCCATGGACTCGTCTGGTGGATAGAGGTGCGGGTATAGGTCTCGAATAGAAATGAAGCCAATCTTAATGAGAAGAGCAGCGAGCCAGATAAGAGTATCGGGAAGCGTATCACTGGCATCTCGAGCAGGCGACGCATAGAAGCGAAGCTTGAAGCCCAGAATCTGTGCTGCGGTGGAATTGCCCAATGGTGGAAATGTTCCTGTGGCCGAGATCCATTGACGACCCGACTCCGCCTTCTCCTCGCTCTTGTCTTTCTCATCTTCTCCATCCAACACGGTATCCAAAGCACCACTCATCTCGTCATTGCTTATGACACGTCGCCCACCTAGTTCGTAGAAGGCAGCCAGACCAATCTCCTCCACTCGCTGCCAAAACCTCACGTCTCTGTGAAGCTTGTGAGCTTCAACCTCTTCCAGATCTTGAGGAGTTGTGTCCAAAGAAGGATAGCCAGGTTGTGCCCATGGTGGAAGATTGCCACAATCGTCCTTCTCTCGTGTAAAGCCAGGGACAACCTTCTCTTGCGGCCACCATGCGCTAATTCTGAGAAACTTTGCGAAGAATTTGTTGTGTTTGACCAGGCTGTTTGCAAATGCATCGAGTGTGACATCGAGCACTCTGCCAACATCAAGATCAAAAGCACCAATTAGGGCCTTGACCTTTTCGTAGGTTTCTGTAACAACTTCGTTTGATGGTTTGAAGTTCGACGTCACTGTGAAGTATTCAGTCATCAACTTTGAATATCCCTCCGTCTCCTCTCTTAGCAAGTTGTATGCCGACTGTCGATATAGCACATTCGTGGAGTGTCGAATGCCCATACGGTCAAATGTGTTCCGGACGAGATTGAGAGTTTGGAGAGGACCGGTGTCGAGGATTTCGCGAACGAGAGATTGCGAAATGTCTGTTGCTAATAGAAAAGGCTGCAAGACACCTGTCGCGGCATTCTCAACATCGGCAAAGATTGCAAACGTATCTAGAAATAGACTATCCAGATCCAACAGCTCCCTGTTGCTAGACTTTTTTAAAATCTCTTTCACAACTGTACCGGCATCGTCTCTGTTCACCAATCCATTGAAAGCAGCCTGGAGAAGTTCCTGGAAGATGACACCAAGGGAGATGATGTCTTCTTTGTCCTGCTCTTTCAGCGCGTCGTCAACCACCGCTTGACGTCCAGAAGCTTTCCATGCCTTCACGCGCTCCTCTGTGAGGTATTGGTAATGGTACGGAGGAGCGTTCGGTTTTGGGGCTACAGGAGCAGGGCTTTCGGCGGATTTGGGAGCTGGATTCGACGCGCTCGGTGCTCTAGTTTGCGACTGAGTAGGAGCTGGAGGCGACATGGCATTGCTTGGAGCAGGACTGGCCGCGGCTGGTTGTCGGTCCTGTGGTGCGATGGTGGGACTCTGGGGCTGTGATTGAGGACCTCCTCTTCCTCCTTGACCTCCACGACTGGACCTCCTACCACCACCGCGATTACCATTGCCATATGAGCTCTGATTCTGCTGTGCTAGATTGAGATTGCCTGGCCGATGTGGTGAGTTCCTGTTCGGGCGTGGGTCATCGTCCTGCGGCCTCCTCCTTTTGGGCGGCGCCATCACTCCCTGCCTCGTCCCTTAATCACCCACTGGGATATGGTGTCTTCTGCAGTGTGTTGGTCATGCAGAGCGGAATTGGGTGCGATGGATTTGTGGTATGTGTGAGCAGGCTGATGGAAGGCGGAATCGCGAATGGGTAATCGTGGGGTGAGAGCTTCCTCTCCTGCGGATGTTGATGGGGAGAAGGGCTTGCGCGCGCTCCCAAGTAAGGGAGTGTTTGGAGGTTGTGAAAGAATGGGGAATATAGTTTGATTATTGGGGTTGTAAAGGGTGGAATTCAATCTCGAGCTTGTTGCTTTCAGAATCTTGGCAAACGGTCTGAACTTTGACCTGACTTGACCCTGAACGCCGCAAACGGCGAAGAGAGACAACACCACTTTGGCAAGTCGTATGAATTAAACAACAAAGTCATTTCAAATTCCGTAATGGCCACTTCATGTCCGAACACGATACCTCCTATTGAAGAATGGAAGAATATGTCTAACACAGTAGAATGAACGAATACATCACGATGACTTCCTGGCGATATCAATGTCCAATTCGCCAGAAACTTGGAGACTGCTCTATAAGATTAAGAAAGCGCCGTCCAACGGCATGTTATGCATAAATCACCAAAATATAGATATCACTGGCAAGAGGAACAATTGAAACGGCAAGATAAAGGAGTGTATTGCGTGCCGAAATGATTGTCAACATATCCATCGCTTCGCTACCAAACCCTCACTTCCACCACGAACTCCTCACCGCCCAGTCAAGAAAGGGAGCGCATTGCTCAACCTAACGACATGGATCACGGACAAAATGTTTAGGCAGAAGCAGCAACTGTCTGGAGACGTTCCTGTTCAAGAATGTTCTCCAAAACGTGACCGGACTTCATGTCCTCCATGGCTTTGTCGACACCGAGTTGGCCGTCGGTCCAGAGTGGAGCTTCAGCTTCCTTGTCAGCCTCGCCGACCCCGATGAAGCCACCCTGAGCGGCCCACTCGCTGGTGCGCTTGATTCCAAGCTCGTTCCAGACGCTGTCCATGGCTTCCACAAGATGGTCGCGGTACTCGCGAACGTGGCCAGGGGTGGGTGTGATACGAAGGCGTTCTTGGCCGACAGGGACTGTGGGGTAGTTGATGGCCTGTACGTAGATGCCCCACTTCTCAAGCAACATATCGCTGGCCTGTCTAGCCACCTCCGCGTTGCCCACAAGGCATGGAACAATATGACTGGGATTGTCCATGACTGGAATATCCTTCGCGTTCAAAGCATCCTTCACAGCTCGGGTATGGAGCTGTTGAAGGCGCCTATCGCCTTGATAGGCCATCTGGTATTCAATGGCTGCTTTTGCACCAGCCATTGTCGCTGGTGGGAGGGAAGTGGTGAAGATGAAGCCAGGTGCAAGGGAACGAACAGTATCGACAAGTTTTGCAGATCCGGCAATGTAGCCACCAACACATCCATATGCTTTTCCGAGAGTGCCAGTGATAATGTCGATTCTGTCCATGACTGTGCCTTTTGGTTGTCCAGCGAGATGAGCGTCGTAATCAAGATGTTCTGCAACACCAGCTCCAGTTGGCCCGTACATGCCGACAGCATGGACTTCATCCAAAAAGGTAACGGCGCCGTACTTTTCAGCCAGGTCGCAGATTTCTTCAATAGGACCAATTGACCCGCACATACTGTAAACGCTCTCAAATGCAATAATTTTTGGGGTGTCGGGCCCCACAGAGGCCAATTTGGCCTCCAAGTCAGCCATATCGTTGTGCTTGAAGACCATCTTCTTTGCGCCAGAGTGACGGATACCCTGGATCATCGAGGCATGGTTCAAGCTGTCGGAGAAGATGACGCAATTGGGCAATTTGCTGCCCAAGGTCGCCAAAGTGGCGTCGTTTGCAACATAGCAAGAAGAGAATACAAGGGCGGCCTCCTTTGCATGAAGCTTCGCCACAGTAGCCTCCAAGGAAACGGCATTTTGATTGTGCCCGGAGATATTTCTGGTTCCACCGGCTCCAGCACCGTAGGTATCCAAAGTCTCATGCATGGTCTTCAACACCTGAGGGTTTCGCCCCATTCCAAGGTAATCGTTGGAGCACCAGACAGTGACCTTCTCCTCCTTGGAGCTCAAATGAGCTCGTGGAAACTCCTTGGCCAGACGGTTGATGTTGTTGAAATAACGGTAAGACTTGTCCTTGTGCTTCTTGTCCAATTCGGCCTCGTAGAATCCTTCGTAGTCGAACTTTGCGGCCTTTGGTGGAGCAGGCTTTCCGGTGGAGGAGATCTCAGAGGTCTTCTTGGAATTGGCTGAGGACTTCATTGGACGGACTAGGGGAACTGAGAAAAGTCAGTATTTTGTCAATCCCACGAGATCAGAGTGGCATACCCTGGTTCTTGCGGATCGAGCCGACATCAACAGCCTGAGCCTCCTTTGGAGCTACACTGTGGAATTGGGCACGATCGACTTTGCTGTGGTAAGCGCGAGCTCCACCATAGGCTCCGGCCAGGGTAGCATTTCCAGAGCGGGAGCTCTGAACAGCGAGGGCCTTGCCCATGACCGGGCAGCGGCGGGCGAGGACCTGAAGGTTGGACATGCGACCGCCGCCTGGAGAGGCATTGTGGGCAGTGGTGGTGGAGAGAGAGCGGAGAGTGGCGGGCGAGGTTTTGTGCAGGAATGGGCACATGGAGCGCGATTGACGGAGAAGAGCCTCCATGACGGCGAATTGGTTGGTGTTGCTGAGCGTAGGGGAGTCAAAAATACCAGTGGGGCAATTGAGAGAAAGAGGGAGAGAGATAGAGAGGAGAGGAATTGTAGGGCCAGGCGAGGGCGAGACGGATTTCTAAATATGAGCGAGCGTGATGAACGGAATCCCTGTCTGCCGAATCCTCTCCCCACGATTTTCAGCGTCTGGCTTATTCAAGCCGAGTGGTGATTGGCTGGTCCTGCGAATTCGGCGACGAGGACAGACGAGTCTATAAAGCCATACTTCCCGATGGAGTAAGCTGAAAACGGCATGGCTTCTGGCGGTGAGGCGATTATCGGCATCCTCGTACGAGCGCCTTGTAGGGAGGGACTGGGGATATCTGGCCTGTTCAAACTGATTTGTGAATTGTTTCCACACACGAGAAGTTTCGACATGTCAGGTAGCCTGGCTCGAGGATCGATGCTAGGATCAATTGAGTTTCGTGACAGAAGTCATGACATGCATATACACTATCCCTTACTCCGCGCGGCCTCTCCTGGCCAGAACATCAATCTGATTGCTCACAAGAAACAACAAGACGAAGCAGAGTGTGGCATCAGAATGCATGCATGCGTACTCTAGCCGACAGATGCAGTGATTACTTTCAAGCGTAAACATTCGGAGGCACAAGCAACTACCCTGGTACGGGAGGTGTCGGGCTTTGCAACAGGAACAACATCCTTACTCGTAGTCAAATTTCAGTGGTCTCCAGCTTCGGCTTTGTAGATCGTTCTGCTGCGCGCATTAATCATCCACATCCGGAAAGCCCTAGGATCTCAGAGCCGTAGAGTTACTATTACGTGAGAAATGATGGAAATGTTTAAAAGTCCTTCGAATCGAGGACTAGTTCTTAGAGTATATGCAGAGAAGGTAGCTACGGGAAGCTGAACAGTAAATAACCAGAACCACAGCTAGGCCACTAATTCCGTTCCCTAACACAAACAAATAGCGTTCGAATAGAACGTACTCAATTCAGGATAGATATCTATAAATTTCTGGCAAACTTATTCGAACTCGCCAGAAACATTGCATTAGCGATATGAAGTTGAGAGTGCGCTATCTAAACAGCCTATGCCTCAGTCGTTGCACTCAGAATGGACCAGAGTTGATGGCTCAACTGTGTCACTAAGAAAGTATGGTGTGCTATCTCGTGAGTATGCTACAAGTCAAAACTGTCCTTCAATTTGTAGTTGGTCTGTCTACGCGTGATTTTGAGCGAGAAATGAAAAGAATAAAACGTCTATCCCATGGGGTATCAAAATTGCATAAGTCCTCCAACGCCAAAACCCATGCCCGCCATATGATTTCCACCCTCGACAAACTGAAGTCGATACAGTATGTTCAACTCGATATCAATATCGATGAATTCATGGCAATCTCCAAAAGAAAATCGCCAGAAATCTATCACACTCCTATTTTTTCCCGAAGCCGCCAATCCAATTAAAGGTGCTGCTCATCATTCCATCTTTGAGTCTTAAGGGAGATTCCGTTTCGGATGCCATTGGTGGAGCCGTTGATGGTAAACCAGAAGGCAGACCATTGACGTGGAATGCCTCGCGTTCCCTGACCTGGAAAGTTGAGGGCGGTATGACAACCGAATGAGCAGGCAAGTTTTGCACTCTTGGACTAGCCAGATTCGCCTGCTGTTGGCGCGCCAATATTCTCTGGTGTTCCAATGTTCGTCGTCTGGACAATTCTGCTTGCCACGCGACCGGATCATCTACTCGCTTGCGCTCGTCTGCTACCATTCTCTTAACCTCTGCTTCTTCCTCTGGTGTCAAAACCTCCTCTGACTCTTCTTGCAGAGTCTCTGTCGTTTTGATGTCGCAAATTGTGGACGAGGTTCCTTGGCCCAGCCCATGAATAACGCGATCAAGGACTTTGATGTCTTTCCCCAGATGCTCTGACAATTCGTGCTGCTCTACTCGCACCGGATCGCGAAGCCACTCGTTCTGCCTCGTGGCCAATGCCTTGGTGTTGCGCCTCTCGACTACCCGGTAAGCAAGTTGGATCTTGAAGACCGTTGTGTTGTGCAAATTCTCCTCATACGTGCCCGCTGAAATGAATCGATAGACGAAAACTGGTTTAGTCTGCCCAAGGCGGTAGGCTCGGCCAATCGCTTGCTCTTCGTGGGTGGGATTGAAACTGAAATCATAAATGATGACACGATTCGCACCCGGGAGATTAAACCCTAGTCCGCCCGCTTTCGTGGAGATAAGGAAGACATCGTACTCGGAACCATTTCTGTTGAATTCTTTGATCATGGTCGGTCTCTGGTTCATCTTGGTTTTGCCGTCCAGACGGAAGTAGCGGACGTTGTTTTGCGTGAGCACCTTCTCCAGGAAGTTCAACGTAGCAATACTTTGTGAGAAGACAAGTACTTTGTCCCCAGCCTTGATGCAGTACTTCAGAAGCTGCAGAAAGAGGGCAGACTTATTGGAGTGCTCTACATCTTCTAAACTGCGCTCCGTGGCCGCAAAGATCGATCTCAGCTTTTCCATCAGTTCGGGGGTTATCTTGACAGGTTCAATATCTCCTGTATCTGCCAGCTCAGTGTCTTCGTTGGCTGGATCAACACTCCCCGTGCTTGGCTCGTGATGACCACTAATATCCTGCAACGTAGTTAGCAATACCCCAAATAGCAGCGTGCGATATACGCACTGCATCCTGATCTAACGAAGTCTTTTGTGGACTTTTGTTTCCCTTGTTGTCCTCCAGCAAGCTCTGCCAGAACGGCCAAGGGTGCCCACAAAGCAGCCCGAGTTTATTCATCCATGACCACAACCTTGTATTGTTGACGTCCCCTTTCTTATTGATGTCGCCTTTCTGCGCACGACAGAACAGCTGAAAGAACGCCAAGTATGCCTCAAACTGCATGTTCGTAAGTGGAACTTTGATCATGAATTCGATCTTCGGCTTCAAGCTTCCTTTGAGTACATTGACCTCCCGGCGATGAATCTTGGGGTCTAGGATGTCTTGAAGGGCTTTCAACTTCTTTCTTGAGGTTCGACGCTCTTCTGTGGTGCACTCCATGTCATTTCCTTGCTCGATAGGCTCTACGAAATGAGCCTTGAACTCAACCTGATCTCCAAGATATCCTGGTGAGATCCATTCAGCCATTGCGTAGTATTCTTGGAGGTTGTTGGAAAGCGGTGAGCCCGTCAGCGCGACTCGGCTCTTCGTTTTGAATAACTTGACGGCCTTCGAGATGCCAGAGCCAAGATTCTTGATAGCGTGGGCCTCGTCAGCGATGATCAACGAAGTGCCGTGCAACAACTGCTCCTTCACCGCTGCGTACTGGCTAGCTGTCAAAGCACTAGTTCCGCTCTTCTTTTTGACCTTGTTCTCGAGGATCATTCGAATGAAGTCGTAGCTAACAATTAGGATCCCTGTCTTCTCATGCCAGGTCTGTAGGGTGTTCAAACGAACAGCGATACTCATAGTTGCATCAATGGACCAAAGACCGCCGAGTTTATTGTTCTTGTTCCACATGCCGAACTCACTCTCCCAGTTGAAGATCAGCGAGGATGGGCATATGATGAGGTTCCGCTGTTTTCTCAGGCTCTTAGGGACCTGCGAGCGAAGCTTTGGGTCTGCGCAGGCTTCCGCGATCGTGACAAGAAATGTGATGCTGCGAGGTCATATTAGCTAGCTTCATACACCATGTATTGAGTGACTTACGCTTGCATAGTCTTTCCAAGGCCCATGGTATGAGCCAACAGGCAACCTTGCATGTCTACTTCTTTTTCCGTTGATGCTACAATCGAGGTCCACAAGAAGCGAACGCCATCGACCTGATGTGGTTGAATCTTCCCAGCAATGTATTCGTTGATATAGATTGCATCTTCGTCATCTTTCTTTCCAGGATTGACGATAATTTTGTCGGGTTGATCGCCAAGCTGTGAGCTCTGCTGATGGAGGAACAAAGAGGCCCTCTCAGCATTTTCCAACTGTGTCCTCCTGGTTCTCTCACGGATCTCTTTTGCGTTCTGACTCTCTGCAACCTCCTTCTTGCGCTTCTTGTGTGGCGTGTTCTGGCTAGCTGCGAAGACCTCCGGGTCCAACTCGTCATCGGAAGAATCCGATTCGCTGGCGCTCTTCACGCTTTCCTTATCCACCGTCATGTCCTCTACATCAATTGGCGCGTTGTATCGGTCGTAAAATCGTGCCAAGAAGACACAGAAGTCTTTCAAGCTCTTGTTATCGGTGCGCTGAATGGTCTTGCGGATCTCTTGCACGACGGCCGTTTTGATGTCTGAAAGAAAACACCATGAGCCATCGTTCCAGATTGTGTGTTTGAAATGGTCGGGCTCCTTCTTGACCCAACAAAGATAGAGACGGAGTACTTCTTTGGCACCAAGCTTCTCTTCGTGGGTAGCAATGCCTTTCGAGTGCATCTCGATCTGTTCCTCTACTGACTTGACAACTTGTGGAATTTTTTGCGGAGTGACATAATTGTAGAGCTCGGAAAACTCTTTCCTTGGCATCGTTCGCAAGAGTCTGATCAGGATACGCTTGTAGTCCTCGCGCTCCGTCAGAATATCGATATCCCACTGTAGCACGTCCTCATCGAGATCTTTTAAGGGGCTTTTACCCCACTGTTGATCGGTTGAGATGGGTATCTCAGGTCTCTTGGGTACGGTCGGTGCTGGGGCCGTCTCCTCGGTATCAGACGTCAAGTCAATAACGTTGGACGGCTCAGAGCGCTTCAATGAATCGGGTATCATTGGGTCCTCGTGCGGCGGTTCCGGGTCTGCAATAGAACGACTGGTAGTAGCACCTGGATCAGCACTTCCCCCGAGGACACTGTCCTTGTCCGAACGTGCATCAACGTGGTCTGCAGCCATGTCTTCATCACCATCCATCCCGTCGTCCATGTCGTCATCTATGCCTGTGACCGAATCGTCTGGGTCAACACGTTGGGTGAGATCAAGAAAAGCCACAGGCTCGTCGTCATCAATCTCCATGAAGCCGTTGAGTGACTCTGTTTCAGTAGCAACCTCCGAATCGCTATCCAGAGAGATCTCATCTTGGTCGGCCGTGGAAAGAGGCTTGGTGCTCTTTTTCTTTGACTTAATTGCTTGCACAGGTCTGGAAGGGGGATTAGTTCGTTGCAGCAAGGTCACTTTGAACCTGGCCTCTTCCTGCTGGATCACAGTCTGTTCCAAGCTCTTACATTGGTCCCGAACTGCTTTGGCGCTGATCCATGTCTCATCTGTGATGCTGTCCTTGAGCTTAGAGAGACGGTCACTTGAATTGAGACGAACTAGTCGCTCCCTCTCTAGTGCGGACCGTCTGTCCCTTGGATTCTTCTTCCAAGCCTTCCAGGCTGAATATTCACGTAGCGGCAGTTTCTGTCTCTCCCATGTGGCAACATACCCACTGATTTCCTCGTCGATCACATCGATAACCTTCTCCTTGGACAAAGGTCCACGCGAAGTTCCATCGGGTTCCTTCTCCGTTTGTTCCTCTTCTTCAATTTCTCTCACCAAGTCCGACATTTCTGTGTCGTGCTCAGATTCGCCGTAGACCGGAAGCTCTTCGCTTGGATATTTTCCATGGCGTTGTAGTAGGAAGTCCCACTCGTGATTAGAATTGGTTTCCATAGTGTCGTCTCGTGGAGTGTCGCTTAACAGGTCGGCAGCTTTTTCGCGGGTGGCTTCCACACCGCCATCCGTAGAGGTGAAGACTAGAGCGGAGCGAGAATCAGTTATCGCGCTGGCAGACTGGGCGTAAGGAAATACAGCCAAGGCGCGCTGACCACGACGTGTGACTTCGAGAAGAGGTTGGCGTAGGAAATGAAGCATTTGGCGATAAACATAACCCTGACGCCCTGGGATCGACCGTCCTTGTAAAGAAATAATCTGGAAATCGCTAGATTCTGTGCCATCTTCTGTAAGTGGTTTCATATCCACGTCAGGGTTCAAAATTTTGCTCGAACCACCTGAGCCGAAAAAGATATCATCTGGGGTGAGCTTTCGAGGACCAAGATACGAGTGTTTTTGGGACACGATTCCACTGAGCCAAGAGCGAGTGGGGAGCTGTACAAGAGTAGTCGAGGCGGAATCACCAGGCGGCAGTTGATTTGTTAAGAATGACACCTTAGGCAACGGAGTTGGTGGAGCAAGATTTAGTCTTCGTTTCTTTCGGCTGTTTGCCTGCTCTGGTCCAGGGCTGCTTTGTCGTTTCGGAGACTCATCTGGTTTTATGGGCAAATCACCGAGAGCGCCGATGAGCTTCGAACCAATTTTGGAGGCGCCAGCTGCGCCATCCACGGCAGGCCCTTCTTCATGGCGGCTCAGGGTAGTACGAGCGGGGCTGCCCTGAATTGTTGGAAGCCCGGGGCTGAATGGATGACCAGGTGTCGCGCTGAAGCTTCGAAAGACTGGTGTTGAGGCTGGAGTCTCCGATTTGATTACTTGCTCTAGCTTTGAACTGGATTGTTGCTCGGACATGTACTTTTCTGAACGGCCTTGGAGCTGCAAGATACCCCACTTCAGACCGGCTCGGTGGCCTATCGCCTTGATTCCGAGTTCGTCCTTGAGCTCACTTTCTCCGATATGAGAGAGAAGGGTACCACCTTCGACATGATTTTCTCGTAAAGCACGCTCCAATAGAGCTGGGTCTGGTAGAGGGGCACCAGGATAGCCGGCTTTCCAGAGTACTCGGGCATAACAAAACTCTTGCACGACCTCGTCAACCGTCCAGTCCCAAGGATCGGGTTTGGTCTCCATGGTGGGTGGCTAAGGTAGTCAAGAAGCCGAGAGGTGTCGAAAAAAGGCACTGGGGTGAAGTTCGTTGTTTTGTGCTATCGTGAAAAAGAAGAAGAAGAAAGAGTGATGTGATGGAATGGAATGAGTGGCCCAGAAGAGGGATCTGGTCGCAGATCTGGTCAAGGATGGAAGACAGGTGAAGTCTAATAGGTGCAATCGACGAAGCTGGATTGAAAGACGTGTTGATGGTTGATCGATGAATGAAGAGTGACCCTCCCGACAATAGTGACGTTTACCTTCAACCCCCAACCACTGGCGGGACTTTGCAAACGCAAGTCACGATCATCGCGGATCTTGTAGTTGACAATGAAAAGGAAACCTTGGAGCGTCGAGGAGGCTTGTGGCGCGTTGATGGTTGTTGTACTATGGTAGGTGACGAGGTCTGTGTACGCGATTGTCTTTTAGACACCCTCTCACATGACAAAAGGGTCTTAGCCCAGGCCACAAATTGACCAGATCTGTTGACTGTTCCTTCTTGATGTTATAGTGACTGTTGAAATCGATAAGAGCACTGCTGCCTCAGATCTCAGGTCTTTCTCGAACGTCACGGTCCAAATTGCGTGCCCTCAAGACCCTTGCAGCAATTACAAAGCAACTTAATTCAACATCAATCCTCGTCGTTTTTACTTTGAGCGGGAAATACAACGCCTTTTCACAAAATTAAAGGCCATGGCTTCAAGCATCTATCCAGATTATCCGCCGGAGCTGTCCGATGCTAGGCGTCAGTTTCTGCTCACAAATCTCAAAGATTGGTCGATATCGAATGGATTGGCTGTTAGGCCTGCTCCGTCATACGTGCCCGAAGAACAAGACCCAGAGCTTTCACTTGCAACAACAGCACCCGTCACTCTTTTTCCAAGTCTCTTCCCACGATCATGTTTCGAGCACGGAGTCAAAATACAAACGGCATACAATAAGTTGTATTCTGCGATCGCACAAGATGAAGAATGGTTGAGACCTATTATTGAAGAGTACGTTCTTGTTTTTACACAGTATTCCCTCGAGTTCATCTGTAGCTTTTGAATTCGTTCTCGTACCTGGCTACCTTTGTCGCTTTTTTCCTTACACATTCTTCTCTTGTCCGAAGTCCGCCTTTTTCAGGAAAGGGAACCAGTCCCATGTTTAGAAATGCTGCCAAAACTGGCTTTTTTTATAGCTACCATCGATCTGACGTCCTTCGATATTTAGGTTGCTCGATATTGACTCATTTGTTGCTGAACTCTGGAAAGTTCATGTCGCTGTGGCGAAAGAAGGATATGCACAGGTAAACACCACCCTCGCTGCTGGCCTTTGAATTCGAGTAAATACTTAATGATGTAGGACTTGACATTAGGCCTGTTTCGCTCAGACTACATGGTCCATGTCGATCCATCAAATAGCTCAGCAAGTCCTGAATTGAAACAAGTCGAATTCAACACTATAGCATCGTCATTTGGAGGTCTATCATCCAAGGTTTCTGCACTTCATCGATATCTCTCTTCGACAGAGGCGTTTCCAACCTCTGTTGCCTCTGTTACACAAGGAAACGCGCTGCCGGCACCGAGATCGGTACCATCACTAGCAGCAGGTCTCGCTGCTGCGCACAAAGCTTATGGCTCGAACAAAGAAGCCAAGCCTCAATGTGTGGTGTTCCTTGTTCAAAACCCAGAGCGGAATGTCTTTGATCAGAGGCACCTTGAGTACGAGTTATCTGGAAACCACGGAGTCCGTGTCTTTCGTCTCCCCTTTCATCAGGTTATGGCAGACACAAGTTTAGACGCAGATCGCTCGCTATTATACCACCCTCCACACGCTCCCGATCAGCAATTCGAAGTGACCACGGTTTACTTTAGAGCCGGGTATTCTCCGGACGAGTACCGCGGTAATGACGACTGGCTCGCTCGTTTGCACCTAGAACGCAGCAGGGCTATCAAGTGCCCGAGTGTGTTGACACAACTAGCCGGCTGCAAGAAGATACAGCAAGTCCTGGCAACACCCAATTCTCCTCATCTTTCTCGATTCCTACCAGACCCAAGCGAGGCTGCGATTTTGCAGAAAACTTTTGCCCCGATATATCCCATGGACTCCAGTGAGGCAGGCCAAGAAGCACTCAAGCTTGCCAAGAACCTAGAAACTGCAAGCCATTACGTGTTGAAGCCTCAGCGAGAAGGCGGAGGAAACAACATCTACCGCAAGGCAATTCCAGAGTTTCTTTCAAGCACACCAGAAAGCCGATGGCCAGCATATATCCTCATGGAAATGATTGAGCCACCAACGCAGCGAAACATTATCTTCCGTAATGGTGAACTCCAGCAAGGTGGTGTCATCTGCGAGCTAGGAATTTACGGAACTTGTCTTTGGAGGAATGGCAAGGATGGGAGCGGGGGAGAGATCCTGGACAACCGGGAGGCTGGCTATCTGTTGAGGACGAAAGGTGATCAAAGTGAAGAAGGTGGAGTTGCTGCAGGGTTTGGTGCTGTAGACAGCTGCTGCTTGGTCGACTTGTAGCTACTTTGGTGTCTGGACGAGCAGAACTCCGTATTGTTAACCCTGGTCGTGCTTTTAAGAATTACAAAACTATAAACCCTTGCGTAGTGTGCTGTTCCTCCCTTCTCCAGTACAGCCTGGTTCTTTCAGACAATTCCGTCTTCGTGTGATGAATTCGGTGGGGCTTGCAGCTTCACGTCGTCTGTCTATCATCAATTTACGCATTTATGGCTAGCTACACTGGAAGGTCCCCGGAAGCTCAACCTGGTAAGAGTGGAGATGATGCGTGTTGAGACAGGTAGCTGCAGGTGTTCGTACCACGACAGCGACCGCATTCCGTGCATTTATACTCCCAGTTCATCATCAATCAAGGCAGAAAAATTTATATAGAGTGGTTGGGTCAAGCTCCTGCAAGTACACTTGCAGGGCTTGATCACCACTCATCAGAGAACTAAGCATTGTTGTTGTTGTACAACGACAATCCGATCACGACGCCCGTCACGTCCATCACAAATTGACGCCTTTCATAAAGACGGGATAAGTTGAGGCTTTATGTAAAGCCACCCTAGCGCCAACTCAAATCTCAAGCTAGGTGCTTTGACAGGCGATCGGAAATCCCTCCGCGTCCATGCTTGATGAAAATTTTGGAAATTGTTGCTGAGCGGCATTGATCCAGCTGTTCCCCTTTGCACATCTTTATACGCCACTACGCTAAGAGGACACGCTTTTGGAGCGCTGACCCACGCATTCCGGGGGCTGGCTGACGGGAAAAGCGATCGAGGGGTGGTCAGGCCCGAGAGATTTTGAGTGGAGGCAAGCTTCATGCGCGTTTGATGCAAGATCATGCCGATACGACGCGCCGGCTCTCCATCATCGTGCTTGTTGTGGAAACCACAGCACTTCATCCGAACATCTCAGCCAGCAGTCCCATGGCCAACAACAACCAATGCTCCAGAAGTCGTTGCCCTGTTGGACACAGCGGAAAACATGTTGTCAAGCTGTCTTCCGACTTGAAGCACTCAATTGGCCCTCCTTTTCTCATGGCTAATTCCGGACCCATCGTGGCGTTCTTTCATTTCGCTAGAGCCTTACAAACGCTTTTTTTTAACTATTTCGAGACTTAGATCTGGGTAACCAAAAGTATCGGAGAATTGGCTTGAACGCCAGACCTGCCGATGGTGCACAATTTCACAATTCTCAGCGGTCATCTGCGTGCTTGATAGGCGGCCGATCCACCTTTGATACAGGTCGAAAAAGCTGAACAACATTTCTTCACAACCTTGTTTATCTTTCGCGCATTGCATTTGCATTGCTTTCTCGTTTCTCGTTTCTCTTCTCATGTTCCCTGCTTCAATGTGCAGATTTCACAGCAGCACGTAGAGCAAACAACATTTATTCCCACATTCATTATCCTTGTTCAATCCCTTCATTCAGGACCTGGGTCCTTCTTCTTTCAGAGTAACTTGTCTCTCCATTGTCTTAGTATCATTACTTGGAGCCAGTCTCGTCAACATTGAGCCGACATCAGCATCCTCTGCGACTTTCATGCTCCCTCTCTGGTACCGCTCGCGACTCTAAGTCAAATAATTTCCTACCGCAAATCGCAATGAAGCTTCTTCCCGCACTCATATGTTCGCTCGCCATATCAACGACAACAGCACAACGTGCCTTACATCCAAGACAGGACGGCGTATCCTCTACCGATCTTTTCTCCACCACTTCTTCAACAGGAACCGCTACCAATACTCCAATTCAAACATCTAGGGAAAGCTCAACAAAACCCGATGGATCAGGAACAGCTCCGGCTGCAGCTTCTTCTTCCACCTCCTCTCATCTCTCGATCACCACAGGCGGGAACCCTTCTGCCTCGACTACAACAACTGGGCTACTCGTAACATCCACAAATGGCGCCAATGATACCACTCGAGGCGATCCGGTCCCTCTTCCTTTGCAACCAAAGATCACGCCCGCAATTGGTTTTGCTGGAGCGATCCTCATGATTACGGGCCTTGCATATACCCTGGTGGGTATCAAGAATCAGTGGCTGTACAGCTTCTTTGGGGTTGCCTATCTTGTGTCTCTGGCCACAACTGTCCTGATTATCTACTGCATGAATCCGCCAGTCAGTGACGGTGTCCAAGGCGCATTTCTTGTTGCGGTCATATTTGCTGGATCTCTTGCAGGCGGCGTGGCTCTCATCTTCAGGGACCTCGCAGACGGAATAGGTTGTCTGCTTGGAGGGTTTTGTTTGTCTATGTGGTTTCTCTGCTTGAAGGCGGGAGGCCTCATTCCGTCAGTTCTCGGCAAATCAATCTTCATCGGCTGCATGAGCGTCACAGTCTTCGCTTTCGCTATATCCTCGAAAACCCGGAATTACGCATTGATTGGATCAATTCCATTCTCTGGTGCCACAGCTACCATCTTAGGAATCGATTGCTTCAGTAGAGCTGGGTTGAAGGAGTTCTGGATCTACATCTGGGGTTCGTGGCATGAGGAGCACTGCACATTCAAAACTAACATCGAACAGATATCAACGACAACGAGTTTCCTTTGAACACAAATACCTATCCGATGACCAGAGGGATTAAAGTGGAGGTCGCTGGAATTATACTGTTGTTCTTGCTAGGACTTGCAACCCAACTCAAGCTTGCCAAGATGGTTCGACAGCGCCGAGAGCAAAAGGATGCCAATCGCTCGCAACGAGAAAAGGATCTGGAACAAGAAGAGGCCGCCGTCGGCCAGCGTGTGGAGCAGAATATCCAAAATGAGAGAGTCCAGTGGGAAAATGTGTATGGCGGAGGCAAGTCGCAAACCACAATATCCGGTGCAGCGTCGTTGGACACACTTGGCAAGAGCTTGGGAAGCGTACGGGAAAAGCGAGTGTCCGGCATGAGCAGCGTGGAACTGTCCGAGATGAGCCCGATTCGAGAGACTTATGGCAGCAAGCAGCTGCAGACCGCCGTCACGGTGACATCGGTAGAAGACACTTTGGACGGCATTCAAAGGGTGGGTTCAAATGCCAATCGACTGAGCGCTAATCGAATGCCCTCCACTTCGTCACGACGCAGCGCAAGATTGAGCACGGAGCCCTCATCAGAGCTTCTGCCTTTTGAAGCCACTCGGAATTCGTTGGTTACTCCGGCTCCAGAAGTTGTCCCACTTCCATTCAGAATACCCGGTATTGAGATCGATGGCCCTCGCAGCAACCAAGGATCACTATCCGCAATCGAAGAATCCTACTTGAATACTAGGCGACTAAGCTCCAAGCGAGGCTCTGGTACGTCTTATCAAAGAAGGTCGATGGGCAATGTTCCAGAAGCTACGGTCTCGGAAGAAGATCTGATTGACGATTACGAAAATGACAAAGATTCTTCACTTGCTGCTACGTTCGATGAGTTGGACGAGGACGATATGTCGATGTCTGCGATGACGCTTCCTCGATCACCAATGGATGCGGATTTTGGTCAAATGTCTCCGAGACTGTCTCATAGAGGCTCCTTCGATCCTGCATCGCCCGTTGATGTACCATTGGACCTTGGAGCAGAAGCAGGAAGCACAGGAGCCAAAATTTTGGGCCCTGGAGATCACGGCAATGCAAGGTTGGAAACAGTCTCAGAAACACCAGATAACGCGACGCTCGGCGGGCACTTGAAAGCAACCCCTGATGAGACCGGTGGTGTGGATGAGTCGGAACGGAGAAACACAGAGTCCTCTCCGCAGGAAAGCCAGCTCCAGGATACCAAGGGAAAACGCCAATCAACAACGACAGATTCCCAGGCACCGACGATTGGAAACTTGGCTGAGTATCTACCCGAGAACGTGTCCAAAGTTGTGCTGCAATACCGAACCAATGAGTGGGCGAAACATCTCTCTTTGGCAGAAGCCCCCGAACCAGATGGACTTGTTGACCCGCCTTCACCTGGTGTCAAAGTCGACACGAGCTTCGAGGCTGAATCAAGTAAAGAGCGTACACCCCTATCTCCCGTTGTCGACCCTGACACGTTCCTGGCCCCAACACGACCAGTATCAAAGCGATCAAGTACGACGCCCAGCGTGCAAGAGCGGCCGCGAACGGCTTCCGTGGCGCAGACAATTCAGCCGCTTCAAGCAAGCCCTATCGTGGGTCGAAGGGAATCTGGAAGAGCTTCTTCCAGGTCAACTGGACAACAAACACCTCCCATGTCATCCTTGAGTCGAAACAGCTCGGCAGTTAAACTCCAGCCAGCTCCCATTTCCACCAGCTCGCGCAATTACTCAAATCCAATGTTGGATCAACCATTAGTCGAATCTCCAGTGGAGTCACCTATTGAGAAGGGACGGATCGGAAAGATGAAGAAGGTTGGGTCGGACGTACCTCCAAAGGACACATTGCTCACCCAACGCGACAGCCAGTTGAAATCGAAGCCAAGATCAAAAGGCTTTGCTCAATCCTCTCCAAATCTAGCTGCGGGACAGGGTGACTTTGAGGAAATGCCGCTTTCTCACCGCAAATCTCAAGCGAAGTCTGGTGCTAGGCCCAGTTCTCGTCAAGCCTCGAGACCTCCAATTTCATCTTTCGATTCTCATCAGCCCATGCGAGAGCCTTCCGGTGTGTCTCGAGAAAAGCGTGAAGACCTCCTCAACGGCTGGCGCGAATCTTTGAGACAGGAGCGTCAACCCCAAGCCTTGGTAGCGCAAGCGCCAATTGGAGAAGAAGCGCGAAGGGCAAGAATGCTCAATGAGAAGAGGCAGCGACAGTTCATGGATGAGCAAGAGAAACTTGCCAAGGCAACGAGGGATAACAATCTTGATCATATGATGCGGAATGGAAATATGATCGACGTCCACAAGCAGGCCCTCCGCAACATGCAGGCAGGTGCAAAGATTTGAGGTCTGGCGAAATCAACGAGGGACGTTTGAGGTTCGTTCGGTTATGCGATGTAGATGTTTATGTATATACACCAAGTGCGAGTCGTTGTTGAGGGATGGGCCTACTCCACCACGATCCGAAGTTTTGTTTGCAAGGGAGCACACAACTTTGGAAGACATTCGAACAAAGATTCCAGCATAAAACATACCGATGGCGCATGGAAAAGCATTAAGGACTAATGGCGAGAGCCGGGCACGAAAGGGCATAGGGATGGGAAACAATATACGGAAGGGCGAACCAAATAAGCGCATATGATATCCAAAGCGCCGCATGAATGAGTACATAATTCTAATTTCTATCTAAGCTGATTCTCACAAAGAGGTCATTACTCATATTTTGCCCGAAGAATTTAGCTGGTGTTGTCTGACAGCAACATTTGGTATTCGTGATTACTGCGCGACTTGACCACATTGACAACGAATTCAGGATCCAAGATTTGTAAAGCCTTTCAAAGTCAGGAAATGCACACTTCCGGTTTTGCTGTCTGTTACGGCTCAAGGCCTGGAATGATGCATTATTCAGCTTAGCTCAGAGTCAGTTCCTGCGAGTCAACGCGAACGCACCCCGGATTCCCCAGGTCCACATTATTATTAGCCAGGAACATCGTGGAGGCCGGGGGAGACCGAGCATAAGTAATGCCGTCATGTCTTCAATCAAGACGCGTCTGATAATTCGCCGCACTCTTCCCTTTCCTTTTCATACACCGTGTCTCCCGCCGTGAATGGCATAGAACATCTACTCCTTTTCATCACCAAACCACCTGCTAAAACAGTATGTCTGAGGACGCTATCTTAGAGGAGGTCAGTATATCGCCCTCTCTATGCTCACACCCTGTATCTAATCATCTTTCTCATGTAGGTTCACAACTGGTTGGGATTGAGTCTGGACTTCCTCCTCCAGGAACAAACTCCGGACAGCTCGAGATACAAAATTGAATCACCGAATTTTACCGAAAAGTTCCATGTTTCCGGGAACGCCGCTTTCCTATCCACAAAATCACCAGCACCTGCAATAATCACGCCGCCTGCCTCGACGGATTGGGAGTCACCCTCCGCTGAACCTAATCCGGGGTCTGAACTGGATGTTGTTATGATTGGTTCGCAATCTCGTGAGATTTTCCATCGTCATAGCCCTTTTTGGCGATGCTGATTGGTTATATGCAGCTGTGCAAGAAGAGCAGTTACAAGTGCAGCAACAACAAGTTCCGAGTTTTGATTCGATATCAAATTATGCGGTTGATAGTCCTATCGCGCTTTTGGAGCTCTCGTATGGACTCGTTCTCGGGCCATTTCTGGAGGATCTTTTAAGGACATATTTTCAGAACATTCATCCTTATTACCCCGTGATCGACGAGTTTGATTTCGACGTCAGCTTCTCGGAATCTATTGACGATGAGCTTTTACGAAGGAGTCGAGCCACAGTGCTCTGCTCCATGTTCTTATGCGCCTCAATGGTACTTCATCCTCTTTTGGTTCCTTAACAACTTGAAAGAAGACGCCCTAACATCGATCGCAGTATCTAAACTCCCGCCAACTCTACGGCCTGGGGAAATGGACCCAAATATCCCTCCAACAAGTGGTCTTCGGCGCAGTAAAAGATATCTACGAAACCACCTCCACATCAGGCGATCAATTCAGCCTAACCCAAGCCTGCATGCTCCTCTCGTATTGGTCGCCCTGCTACCCCGAAACGTCACACATCTGCTCCACCTGGCTTTCAAAGGCCTTCACCCACGCCAAAACAGCTGGTTTGGACCAAATGACGAGCGAAGTAATGACGGATCGGTCCCGTCTGATTTGGTGTTCCCTCGTCATTCGCGATAGGGTTGTTAGTTTTTCGTCGAGGAGGCCGTTGCATCCTATGGCGACGAAGGAGAATTGGGTTAGGGTTAATAGGGAGGATTTTGGGTTGGAGATTTGTTTGCCTAGGTATTCGGGCGTGGAAGAGAGGGGGAGCTTGGTCGATGCGTTTTTGTTGCTTTGCCGGCTGAGTGAGACGTTGGCGGATATCATCGAATTTGAGATGGGAATGAAGAGAAAACTTGCTGATCGAGGGTTTACTGTCGGGAGAAAAGAGGTATTGAAGGTCTCACAATTCGACATCAGGTTGAGAGAGTGGAAAAGGGGATTCCAACTTTGGAAATCCGGGCCGAGGACTGCAGCAGTAATGGATGGACGAGGGTCGTTCTACCTTCGCAATGTCGTGGCCGAGTAAGTCATTGCCTCTTTTTCCACTCCTCTTCTACACATACTGACACCAGGCAGATCCTCAACAGCAACCCTCTACGTCTCCTTTATCCAGCTAACAACAATGTCCGATCCCCTCATCTCAAAATTCGCCCTAACAGCCCACAAAAAAGTAAAAGACGCATCTGCAAAAGTCTCAGAAACAATCCGCGACCTACTCGCCACAGTTCGACCGGAAGAAATCCCTCCCTTCATCTCCCTCTGGCTCCCCCTTCCCATACTCACCCTTCTTGTCTCTCTCAAATTCAACCGCCGCCATGCACACCGTCAAGAAGCCGTTATAGGCGACACCTATCGATTACGGCATCTGTTTTCAGCTTTGGGCGTGTTCAGACAGAGGTTTAGGAGCGGGCAGTTTATTCTGGACTTGATTTTGGGGATTTGTAGTGAGTTGAAGTTGGGTAGTTGGGACGTCGTGGGGATGAAGTTCTCTGATCCCGAGATGCCTGGCGAGGGGGAGACGGAAGCGGGAACGTTGACAAGGGCAGCGGCTTTGATCGACCTGGGCATTGGGAATGATACTAGTGGGAGCTCAGATCGGTAAGTATGAATTTCGAGGTCGGAAAATGGACGGAGTCTGGGAATGGAAGGATAGTTTTGATGCTGGATGGGCTTTGTTCGAGAATGATACACCCTTTGTTCGAACTTTTCAGATCGAGAGGTGGCCATGGCAGAGGTCATTGGACTAGGGATATGCGAAATGCAGTGTGGTGAAGAGGGATACGGCTTGCTCACTAGATCAGTTCCGCCTTCGGGATGGTAAACTCAATATAACACGCTCACCTCGATATCGATATCCATAAATTCCAAGCAATATTATTTTTAAAATCGCTAGAACCTTTTGAAGATGTTTCACGAGATCGAGAGTCTCAGCTCGATAGCCTTTGGGTTAACTATTGCTCTTGAATGAAACAGAATTCATGAATCTGTTGTGAGGCAGCATTCCTGTTGACCTTTTTCATACGTTGCTATAATAAGATCGTCATTAACAGGCTAGCAAACACTAAACGACCGTCTTGTGATACTTTTCCTTTAATATCTTCTAAATCAACTCGCAAGGCACCGGGACCTTGCAGAAAAAGAATAGCTACCTACCTTGGCACATCATCTCTGAACAGAAAGCTAGAGCTGGACCTTGTTTTGCTCGTGATTGAAGATCTCAAATTCAGGAGGTGCACGTCACTTCAAATTCTAGTCCAATTCCTGAAGATCAGCGAAGAAATTTTTAACAATCTCCCCAGCTGGAATTGCTAGGAAATTTCCAGCGTCCGAAAGCATTACTAAGAATCGGCTTTGCGCGTCGAGTCGATGGATCTGACAGTTGCAGTGTGGCTATGTTATGTGAAGAGCTCCCCAGACTTTCATCCGGTTGTTGGGGAATGCAGGATTGCATCTCTGTTCGTGTTGACGAGTGCTTGTGAAGAGTTCTTTGCTGTTGGATGTTAAAAGTGACGAGATGAATTTGGAGCCCCCTGGCATCGGAACGCGAGTGCAATCATACGTATCCGCCGCAGCCACTGTTGTGGCCAGACTGCAGACCTTTGTTCTGCGGTGTTCGATCGCAGGTGTTCGGAGCCACAAATCCTCACGGAATGCAATGCTTTGTTGTGATGAAAGGGGAGGTGAAGATGTCTCAAATATGATCGAGGCATTCTGACGTGCTAATTAGCCTTTGAGCGGTCCCTACGTCATGTGATGCCACATAGGATGCGAGGAGGCTCTTGTGTAACGCCACTAATCTTTCTGGAAGTCGAGTGCTTCGAAAGACGAAGAACAATCACCGAACGATTCGTATAAGCCTCAATCTTGCCTGATTTCAATCATGCGTTATCGTGCTAATATATGTCGTTGCAAGTTGGATCCACCTTCTGACCACACCAGAGCGGTTCTGACAGCGGTGCTCTGATCATGATACTACCTGTCAGAGACAGGCTACATATGCTGATCCTGCTTAACGCCGTTTGTATGCATGTCATCGCAGAACGCGGAGCAACGAAGCTGGGAATATGCGATGCGTCTTGTGGACTGTGAGCAGTCTATCAGAGTGGATGCTGGCTTAGCTTTGAAGTGAGACCTAGCTGGCATAATACGGCATTGGGAGAAATTGGGCTTATGAGAAATTGAGTTTCCGCATCGTCTCGATCACTTCTTGATGTCTGAAGCGATAGCATTCCCAACGATTTGTAGCCAGTCTCGATTGGAATTGTCGGGTGTATCTTGACGCCACGCTGCGAGGCTTATGCAGAAGCTCATTTGACAATGAAAACTAACGTGGCGAGCAAGGAAGGATCGTCGCCTCCATTCCTGTTACTCGTTCCCTGTGGTTACAAAACTTCATGCGAGCGTTGCGGAAAGGGGTGTGGTCTTCTGAGGAAGACCTGATGGATAAAATTAATACCAACTTCCGCCCTGGGCTTGGCCATCGTAGAGTAATAGCTGTCGTGATGGCCGAACGAAGCTGGCGAACCAGTTTATAAACTTGGGAAGTCACAGTGAATAGCCAGTTACCAAGAATTTGCCTCAAGAACAAGAAATGGTCATCATGCCACTGCCTTCAACAGAGAGATCAAGCACACCTCCAAGGACTTCATCGAGGGTATATCTGTCCAATCAGCCATCTTGAACGACATCATGCTAACTCCTACCAGTCGGAACAAGTGGCGGAAGCAAGCAATAGCCCAGACATCATCGAGCTGATGCTACATAACCACAAGGTGCAATTCGAGTTCCCTCGCCCTCCGCGTTGCGCCATCAAATCAACGAAGCTGTCAAATGCTGACGAATCATCGGAATCTGATGTGGAACCTCTTCACCTCGACGACGCCGGCCCCGCGATCTCGCAAGGTCCAGGCGAGGAGATAACGAAGAGTTCCAGATCGACGCCAGCAGAAGACCAGCTAGAAAGTCGGCGAGGCATACCAATCCCGGGTCACGGCAAGTCCGTTCGAAGAACTGGCACGTGGGAGGATGAGATGGACGATGAGAAGGTGCTTGAGGAATTGGCAGCCTCCGAGAGTGGTTTTAATCGGTCGTGGCAACAAAGTCAGCAGGGACGCTGAGACCTAATCAGGAAAATTGGACCAAGAGGAGGAAATATTGATCGCGTGAGCTGAACCCACAGGTGAGGTTCGTTCCGGTTTGATCGTGTGCTTCGGTATGTCCGCGCAGATTTTCGTTCTAAGGACTCCAAAGCAGAGATAAAGTCCCTCACTGGTGACTGGCTGTGCGTCTGGTCTTTATCTTCAGTGTCAAGGCGAGAGATGTGGAGCTGACGTCCATCGAGTCGGATAGGACCCTTCTAGACGGTGTGGATGAGTGGCCGGCATATCCCCTCGAAGATTCGCCGATGCATTTACTGTTGCATGGTCATTGGTGGAGGAGGATGACTACTCCTTTACATCATGCAGGCTCTGGTCTAGCGTAAGGGTCTGAAGGAACAATATGTCACTAGCTTCGAAAAATATCCCACACCACATCAGCCGTGGAAGGGAGGCACTCCGTTTGGGCGGCGGTTGGGAGGAGATAGGAATTGAGGTGGGTGATGGTCAGAAGATTCTGCAGATGCCAGCAATGTTGCTTTCGCCGGGACAGTCACCTTATGTATAATAGAACTAGAATAATCTGGCAGTCCGTGCATATACTATCCGCCACGAAGATAGTGTGCGATTGTGTGATCACGGACGAACGATCGATGACACTGAACTCGAGCACTGCCTATATATATGAGAAAGCTGCTTCTCCACAATCTCTCCAGATTGCGATATATGTACATAATTTCATATCCGGGTAACCTCACTTCACTGGCTCTCTTATCTGTTATCGGACTACGCTGCTGCCTCTTCTACGCGATTCTTTCCGAATAAGAACACCAACTTCCCTCCAACTTTCATCCTTCTTCACTTTCCCAACTCACCTCTCTTCCTCACTCGCACAGATACATTGAATTGACCTTCGGCCTCATTCAGCAGTGCAGCGAGCACCAACAATGGCACCACACGCCGAGAGTCCCCTCGCGGACAAGAGCGAGTTCCTCAGCACAAATGGCATCCACATCAACGGAAATGGCTCCCAATCTGCCGCTAAGCCAAACATTCTCTTCATCATGGCCGATCAGCTAGCTGCACCACTTCTCAAGATGCATGATTTGAGATCTGTTATCAAGACACCCAACCTTGACAAATTGGCCGAATCAGGAGTTGTCTTTGACAGTGCTTACTGCAACTCACCACTGTGCGCCCCAAGCAGATTCTGCCTAGTTAGTGGGAAACTTCCATCTGAAGTCGGAGCATATGACAATGCCTCTCACCTCAATGCCGACATCCCGACTTATGCCCACTATCTCCGACGAGAGGGCTACGAAACCACTTTGGCTGGCAAAATGCATTTCATCGGACCTGACCAATTGCACGGCTTTGAGAACCGTCTTACTCCAGATATCTACCCAGGCGATTTTGGTTGGTGAGTGGAATTTCGGGATGTGCTCCGATGAGGTGCAGTTGCTGACACGTTGTGCAAAGGGCTGTCAACTGGGATGATCCTGAGAGACGTCTAGAATGGTACCACAACATGTCCTCTGTCCTCCAGGCCGGACCTTGCGTGCGTTCCAATCAACTTGACTACGACGAAGAAGTCATGTACAAGGTTAGTCACGCCCGATCCTCCATTTGAGAGCCTCAGGCTCTGCCGTTAAACTATCTCTAGTCCTCATTTCCGAATGAGCGAGATCAGTGCTTTGTATCATAGATTGCCACTGGCGTGAGTTTTATGCGAAAGTTAAGAATTTGGGCTAAGGATTTGGACAGAGCACGCAGTACCTTTACAATTACGTCCGCCAGGGTGATGAGCAGAGACCATTCTGTCTCACAGTTTCTTTGACCCATCCACACGATCCGTACGCAATCTCACAATCACTTTGGGATCAGTATGAGGATGTGGAAATTCCAATGCCTGAGGTCACCATTCCACAGGATCAGCAAGACCCTCATACTAAGCGTTTGCTCAAGTGCATTGACTTGTGGGATAATCCCGTCCCTGATGAATACGTCCGTCGAGCTCGCCGTGCATACTATGCTGCTTGCACATACGTTGATAATCAGATCGGAAAGCTTCTTGCTGTCTTGAAGGATTGTCAGTTAGACAAGAACACAATCATCATCTTCAGTGGTGACCACGGCGACATGCTCGGAGAGCGAAGCTTATGGTACAAGATGAGCTGGTTCGAGAACTCTGCGCGAGTTCCTCTCGTAGTTAACTATCCATCTCGCTTTGCTCCACATCGCGTGAAGGAATCTGTGTCTACGATGGACTTGTTGCCCACTTTGCTTGACCTTGTCGGAGGCGATTCCAGCAAGCTTCTTCCCATGGATGGCAAGAGTCTCTATCCGTCCTTGCTGGGTTTGCCTGCTCATGATCAAGTGTATGGCGAGTACATGGGCGAAGGTACTAACTCTCCTCTTGTCATGATCCGTCGTGGTCGCTACAAATACATTACCTCATTGAACGACCCACCTCAACTTTTCGACTTGGAAAGTGATCCAAAGGAACTGCATAACATCAACAGCGTTCCTGAGCACTCCACGCTAGCTTCTATATTTGCCCAAGAAGCAGCTGCCAAGTGGGACCTCCAAGCTATTCACAACAAAGTTCTGGCTTCCCAGCGTCAGCGCCGCTTGTGTTGGGAAGCACTGAAGACAGGTAAATTCGAGTCTTGGGACTACAACCCAACAGATGACGGTCGTCAAAAGTATTGTTATCACCTCAAGCTAACTTTAATGGCCAATGCTAACGAGAATCAGGTACATCAGGTCGAACATGGACCTGGACGACTTGGAACGTAGGGCTCGCTATCCACCGGTAGACACCTATGGACGCGTCTTCATGACGAAACATCCACACGGTGTCGCAGGCGCGAAGGGCGAATAATTTTCATAACAACAACTGACTCTCAATGTCATATCGTGACGGACGGTGGGACAGCGGAGCAGTTCACCGAAACCCACCCCAACATGCTCACGCAGCTCTTTTTTAAGTCACGAGCAGGATCCACTCGATATACTTTTTCTTTACGACTTTCAGTTCCATTGTCAATTCATTTCCGTGCAGGACAGCTTCAACATCTTTCGGTCGCTATACCCTGCTGCGAATTAGCTTGGCGTTTTGGTGCTCATGACGACTTTACTACTTTTTCGATTCGATTCACTTTCCGATGGACGGCACTCTCAAATTAACATGAGTGCATTTAGCGGTCAGCTTTTACTCTCAACGTATTAGAGAAACGGCGGCAGATATCTGCATTTTGGCGGGAAGATATGATTTGCTTTTGAACGTTTGTTATACAGTGATTATGATGTTCCTTGATTGGGTTTTCTTGTATCGACTGCGAATGATTATCAGCGAGCTTTGATTTCAACAATGAGGGGAAGTAGCTAGTCCAAAATGCGAATGGTCATAGTCAGAAGTTCCGACAACAGTGAGTGAAGGACCTTTTGGTTCTCGAGGGCCAGTAGTGTGGCTCTCGAACTTTGATCAATGATGGCTACGCACCGGACCAGACAAGATATGGAATCTACATCAATCTTCATCACGTTTATACGCCAAAGCTTAGGTGGATATTATGGATATCGACCTGGACCAGGCCTTCGTCCTGAACTACTCCACTTCCACATCAAGACTTTGGAGTGATATACAACGATCCATTGCTTCGGGTCATATCCCCTCTGGGCTCTCCTTCAAGTCCAGGAAACAATGGTCCTTGTCTCTTACTAGATCTCACCACACGACCACATAGTTAGAGGGACCATCGCGATGAATCAAATCAGCGAACACCACCGTAAACCATCCATTTCTGCGTGCTTCGTCATTAACATCTTTTTGTCGTGCTTGGAAGGTAGAATCCAGCACTCCTTTTACGATCGGACTTAAGCCCTTGCAGGCGAGTTGGTTGTTGTTTTCCTGATGATGGCTCGTGGTTCCCATTCCTGGACGGGAGTCTAATACTCTCGGTTTCGATTGACGTCGCCATGTCTCTTTGCTCATCCCACGATAGATCGATTCTCTTTCAGTGCATACGCTTCAGCAGAATATCTTGAAGACAGGTCCCAGATTCTTGCGGAAGAGCTATATGTGATTTTCTGCAGCAAAGCTTAACATCTTTCCGAATGTGAAAGGCAGAGTTGTATACGACGGTCCAGTAATATCAAAGAGCAACTCTCGTGGACCTCGTTACATTCTCATAAATACTGATTTTACAGACGCTATTCTCAAAGGGCGTGCTCATTTATTAATTTGGACAATGGCTACTCTTTGACCATAAATACGGACACCATTCCAGTGCCAGCAGAAATTATAAAATATAATACACACTCGTTAGCGTGGAGACTGTGTTCAGAGGCTTGAACCAAAGGTCTTCGGAGGAGGCTGTAATATACATCCCGATCCGCCTTGCGTATTACTTACATCTTAATATGCCCTTTCCAGAACTTTGAAATTCCCTCTTCAAGAACTTTGAGTATCTACACAAACATTTCCGCGTTTCTTCTCTCAAAACTACCTCGCCAGCAAGTTCCCAAGCTCAGCCTTTCACGACTCGAACAGGATTAGACTCTCGACTCGAACGACAACACCAAAGCCCGCTGCCCTAAGAAATGAACCAGACCACCATTTTGTCAACCTTCAGCTCGCCAACCAATCAGACTTCAAGTCTGCTTGGCACTCTTTCTAAACTCTAAAACAGCACCTCTAGTCTCTTGGACGTAAATTCTATGTTCAACTATGGATTGCTGCAATCCATTCTCTTTGGTGTTTTGGGCTTTTGTATTGGGCTTGCACCATTGTATGTCGGCTTCACTTCACTCAGAAGTAGTCAGCCCCAACACAGACATGTAGATATAGAGATGGCCGAAGAGAGGTACGTAATTCATAAATATATACAGTTCTGTCGAGAATCTAATGCTAAGAAGGTGAAAGGGGAGAACGAGGCGCCATTCGCAAACATGACGCACGCTGCCGATGTGATTTAGATTGGTGACGCGGACGCTGGAGATACCAGAGTGCCTTCGACCTCTAAGTAAGTAATTTTCAGTCCACCGTTTTGAAACTCTATGCTAATGGTCGCTACTAATTAAGTTCATAGCTATGATATCAATGAGATCGTAGCAGACCCTTCCGTTGACCCTGGAGACCGAACCAAAATAGCCGGCGGCAAGCGCAAGCTTATTATTCCCAGATTGTGGGAAGAGTTGCAGAAAGATTCAGAGTTTCCACAATAATACAATTCGACGGTGGTTGTCACCGCTGTTACGAATCTTGCACTACGAGGAATCAAGACATGCGGCAAGGCTGACAGAGTTTGCAGACTATGGCCCGATTCGGATCTAGAGTTTCTTCAATCGATTTCGTCCCCGGACGCATCGCGATAAATCATAGCTTAGACACTGGACATGTTCGATACCCTGTCATCACCTTTCTAGTGCATGGTAGATTGGTTTCCAGTACCGTGGTATCGAACATTCAGCCTTTCTCCCTGCCATGTGACTGAGACCCCACTTCCGCGTATCATTTTCCTTTTCTCGTCGTTACCGTTTAAAAGCGTGTCTGCCAACAGAAACTTCAACGCCATAAATATCTCTCCCATCTCTGAACCCTTTTAAGAACTTGCGAATTTCTTCCACCGATTATCAAAATGTCCACACCCAAAACGCCCGGCATCTTCTTCGTGAATTCCAAAATCACCACACCATCACTATCCCACGAAACATTCACAAAATGGTACGAACAAATCCACATCCCCGATATCTTTAAAACATCCGGTATCAAATCCGCATTCCGTTACTATTCAACGGCTCCCCAGAACACGGATAAACCATATCTTGCGATTTATCCACTTGCAGATGTTGGGTTTTTGGAAACGAAGGAATTCTGGAGCATTCCTGTTGCGCATGAAATGTTAGATGAAGCTGGAGGGAAGGAGGGGACGACGAGTTTCGAGGTCGCCGAGTTTGATACTAGGCCTTATGAGTTGGTTAAAGTTACTCAATTGGAGACGGCTGGGAAAGGTAAATTCTTCGTCGTCCATTCTTCTGGATTAGTGGTGCGCTGATGAAAGTAGGACCAGCGCCTTTCCTAGTACTACTCCAATTCGACACACCAGGCTCCGAATTAGAGAATCTCCCGTTCCTGCCCGTGAGAGAGGGGATTAGGAGGACGAGGCTGTATAGGACACATTGGAGGGAGAAGAATAGTCTACCACAGCAACGTGAACCGGGATTTGTGCCCGAGTATCTGGCGTTACTGGAGGTGGAAACCGAATTGATGGCTGAAGCTTTCGAAGCGGAGAAAGAAACATTCAAAGCAAAGGTTGCAAGTTTTAGGTTAGTGGGAGCATTTGGACAGGTCGAGGTTGGGTATTGAGATACATCCATACCCTATCAATCTCCCCTTGTCTGATCACAGACGAATTCATGTCTCCTCTCTTTGCCCTTTCACTTCACCTACCCTGCCCGATTGATATTTACAACTCCAAAACATTCTCCACCTCCCAAACACCGCCCTTACAATTCGGCTCCCTCCACTTTCCCTCCGAATGTGCAGTGCAATGATACAAAAACCCATACCCATTACAAGCGACTAGAACTGTCGAGTCGACACTCCCGGCCCTCAAAGTAAGTTGGCTTTGTTTATGCACTACAATTACCAAAACGTTAGCTACGTATTTAAATCATCAAGGCCCACAAAGGAGGACAACGAGCAGAAGGAGAGAAAGAGGAGGAGGACGAGCAGACGAAGCGCAAATGGGAATGGGTATATAACATACCAACAGACGTCCCACTCCCTCCACAGAAATAAACATTATTCTGCTTCAACTCGCAATTAGAAACGCGTTTGTATTTGCCGTTGCTATTGAATGTTCCTTCGCCGCAGAGCGCGATCGTTTGGCTAGTTAGGGCAAGGCCGAGAAAAAAAGTGGCAGAGAGATACATGGCGAGGAAAGTGAAGAATGGGAAAAAGATCTAATGATTTCTCTTCTGCATATATCAACTTGATATATTTGTAGTACACTACCTTTGTATCCATCCTTGCTTGTATTGCACCATGTCGGCGGTAGGGCAGTGGGTATTAGAGACCAACGTGAATCCTCGGATCGAAATGCGGTAACGTGCAAAAGAATAGAACTGATCACCGAATTAATCGATGGGATCGACCTCGACCAAATGAATCCATTAGGAAAAGACTTGCGGCAAAAGAACCATTAAGCAAACGAAAGTCGAAGCAATGGACGTAGAGAGAAGAATGGTGAAATCAGTAGGAGCAGATGGAGGCCGAATGAATAGCAACAACAACAACAACAACAACAACAACAACAGCAACAATAAACTCAATACGGTAGAAGGTCTTGAGTTGAGACTTCGCATCCTCTACTGCTAATATTAGCTCCTCATCAATTTTACGATGATCTCGAACATCTATATTATGAGCTCTAAATGACAGAAACGAAGAGCGCATCGGACTTGACCCCGAGTTGCCACCAACACCATCATGCCACTCTCGTTCACGAGATGACTCCGAAAGGAGGCAGGAAGACACATAAACCGGGGGACTGTTCCCGCAGATATCATTGGGATTCAGCATACCTATTTTGACTTCTTAGAATCAGAAACTTCGGGGGAAAGAGTTTTAGGAAGCATTCGCTGGGAGAGTATCGACTTCGATTTTTGAGATAACATCGCGCGTGGTATTTCAAACAAGTTCCCACCTGGCTAGTCTCCCAACACTCTGTCCCGCATCGCGCACAATACAAAGGTAATTCTCTTTATCAGCTTGACCATCCGTCGGCATGATTTTCCTCAACAGCAGAGAACCAATCCCAATGCCCTTGCCTTCACCAAGATTAAAATTCCCCGTTGTCACGAAACCAATGAGGTCTTCCTCATCCGGTACGATGGGATACTCTGCATCGCCCGGCTGCTTCGGTCCTGCTAAAATCGATGCTGCAAGATATGCACGTTGTATTGCCGGATTGGCGTTTTCAGGCGCTCGATGCGAGAAGCGCGGTTCTTTATTCGCCTTTGACTTTTTCGCAGCGGGTAATTGAGCCATCCATTTTGAGCGCGAGATGTCGTCCTGTGTTGGGAGGCGGTAAATGCGAGCACAAGTTTGAGGGACGCCGCGAGAGATCATGGTGATCTTGACTGTGATCAGGCAGTTTGTTGGTAGAGTGGTCATTGTGCTGGCTCCTTTGAACATATTTGTTGCAACGCACAGTGGCAAATGCCCAAAAGGTAGCGTAGGGGCTTCGACAGGTCCTGCGACGGTTGTGGCTCCAGCGCTCTCAGTATCAAGGGCCGGTGCATCTGGAAGCTGAATATCCTCTGAAGGAGCAACAGGCTTCTCGATTTTGCGCAATAAACGTTGCCAGTCACAAGCCCATCCCATTCCAATCTCACCTTTTCTGTCATTTCCTAAATTTAGGCTCTCGAATTCAGCCCGTCGTCCTTTGGGCTTTCGTAACCACTCGGCATTTCTCTTGGCCTGTTCCTGAGCTTCCCACTCATTTCCAGCCTTTAGACCTGGAAAGTCAGCGGGATACCAGAGAATTCCAGATTCAAAGGCAATCTGCCTCTTCTCTTGCACGCCACCAAATCTGACATTGCCACCAGTTGAAAGTGGATAGTACATGATCGACCTCCATACAGGGTCGACGCACTTCCAAGGTAACAGAATTGTCCACGTTCCTGAGCTGCTTGATGTGGATCTCGAACAATAAACGAGGGCCGGTATTTTTGGATCGGTCGGTCGAGGGTCTGGGAACTCTCCCGAGGAAGCCAATGACTGCCTCCGATTGATGGACTTTTGAGAGGCAAGCGATCTGCTAGCCTTTAGCCGGTGGTTTCTATCGAACATCTTTGCAGGTGCTGCAGAAGTATCGAGAGGCCAATTAGCAAGCAACTGGATACCTTTTCCAGGATCGCTGTGATCAGGTGCGAGCGTTCGTGGTGGGTATCGCAGTCTCGGGTCCGTGGCCTCAAAGGCTATCACTGCATTTTTGGGCAAGGCAGAAGGAGGGTACGCAGAGATGGCAGTCCACACGTCTCGTAGACGAGTTGCTTGCGGATCACTCTCTGCTTCCAATTCCAAAGGCCGTAGTATAGCGACCAGTGCTTCCGATGCATTAGGTCCGGTGATTTCAATGCTACCAACCTCGAATCTGAGATCTTCAACAGTGACCGAAGGCTTCTGAATCTTGCTGAGTCTCAAAACTTGTTCCCAAAGCTGCAGAAACCCAGCTGGGTGGACTCGTATGAATGCTTTGCGCTTGGATGCTTTCCTCTTTGTACTGCTCAAGTTGTCCACATTGCCATTATCCTGTGCGTTCCACACAACGGTAACTGGTGCAATGCCATTGGCAGGGTATGTCTGCCTTTCGTACAGCCAGCCCTCCCAGGCTCTTGTACCTTGTCTCCATTTTGTCCCTGATTTTGCCCAAATGCCTTCAATATCACCTCCAGCGCCAACACCGAGTGCCTTTAGCAAACCCTCAATGCTCTGCTCCGGTCCTTCCAGACTTATGGTAGCCATATAGCTTGTATCCCAGGCAATTGCCCCTCTTTGTGTGCTGACTCGATGTGTGCTCCTGTAGTTCTTGTTTGTAGGCGTCAATGGTAGGGCGAATCTCCACAACGGCTCTTTCGGAGGAGTCATGGTAGCTCTTTTGGCGTGGAACATGTGTGTAGGAAGCCATGTCTTGTGAACTTGACGCTTTCGAAATTTGGCGGGAGGTAGAGGTGGAGTTTTGAGCTTGCTCGTCTTGACTTTGGCCTTGCGCACTGCTACAACAGCTGGCGCAAAGATGCTGGGCTCTGTTGGTCTTGGGGGATTTTCCGTTGCCTCTGGCACCACTGTGATACCGTCTTCCACCTCTTGCGCCTCCTTCTTCTCTTGCACTTTCTGCTTGCTCTTGGAGCTCAGCTTCTGTAGTCGCTGAGCCGTCTCTGCGCGCAACCTCTGGTGTCCGGAAGGTTTCCTTCTTCGTGCTGAAATAGTGGGCGTGTTATCCTCGACCATCTGCGTGGTATTTAGCACACATTCTCTACAGTCTTACAGGTATCCGCTTACCTCTCGCGTCGCCCGTTTGCGCAGTCGCTTCGGGATCTTGCGCACATTGTGACTCGCCGTCCGTCTTCGCAAGTCCTTTGGCACCTCTTGAAATGCCCGAGTAGTCAGACCATGCTTCGACTTCTTGATGCCATCTTCCAGCGCCTTGATCTCGAATTCCCTAGCTTTTACAAAGGTATCGACGTTGAGTTCGCCATTGCTGAGGGCCTTGTCTGACGTCTGGGAACTGAGGTGTCGGGCATCCCATATCTTGGGTCTTTTATTCCGATTTTGGCTGTTATTCATGTTATTTCCTCCATTGCTGCTCGTGAAGGGCCGTTTGCGCGTATTGGAAGATCCAGCATTGGACATGATGGACGGATTGGAGGTAGGTGTGAAGCTTCACGACTTTTTTCTCGTGTCGTGAAAACTCGTCATGTCTGGTATTTCTCGTGGAATAGGACCTTTGGAAGGCAACTCTCCCAATTCACAGGCGCATCACGAAATACTCTGGCAAAATAATTGGCATTGCTCCAAGGAACTTTGTGCATTTTAGAAATATTCCCAACGTTGACCGTTTCTCACCTTCTCCGCATACACTCGTCTTCGCCAAATCAAGTGATTACGCGTCTATAACTATCACCATCCACTATCCATCCTGTTTTTACATCCTCGTCCCTACGCTCCATTCAATTTTCACCCATCTTCATCATACACGCATAACTATTCGTCGGAAGCGGCCTGCCACTATCAACTAGTTTGATTGAGCAATTTTGCATTTTGACTTTCTTCGTTCCAGAGAAGCAGTCAACCTCAACCGGGCAACAAACGAGTTCAACCGGCCTTCTTACAGGTAAGCTGCGTATTGACGGGTTTTAGAGCACCAAGGGATTTCAGACGTTGTGATTCAAACAGACATACTTGGGCTGTGGCCCCGAAACCAGAAGCCGAACTGAGATCCCATCTCTTAGACCATGGAACGAGGAACATGTCACCCTCAAGAGATGGATAGAAATGAATACCTGCTCCGTCAAACCTCAACTTACGACAGTCGCCAATCTGGTTTTTTTGCGCTGCACCATTTTGTTCCAAAAGAGATTTTGAGAGGTTGCCCCCTCAGAATCCATGGAACACAGATTGTCGGTCTTCTCTGCAGGCCGCCTCTCATATCGAAAAAGGGCGAATCACTGTTTTAAATTCTCTAGCCAATTACCAACTGATAGTATTTAGCTACTATCCACTCTCTGACTGCACTGGTTGGTGGCACGGTGATTCAATCGCCATTGTGCGCTCTTATTCCAATAAAGCACAATATTGCCAGAATTTTATTGCGCTCAATCCAAATTTGGAAATGTTGTATTCGAACCCAAGTTCTTTGTGCTAAGGCTCAGAATTGATGGTCCAACTGTGAGCCTATGAAAGAAGCCAACAGGCCTCACATACTTTTCCCAAACCACGGCAGCCCATTTCAATCGCGCTCGCCCAATTTCGCCTCCTCTACACAACTCGGCCCATGTACTCGGCCTTCATGTTGAGAAATTTCTTTACCAGATCCAATGGTTATGCCTGGATTGCTATCCAAGGTTTGGATCTCATCTGCTGTGCAAATTCTCTATAAATCTTTGCGATGTCTCTGTCTTTCTCTTCCTTCCCACCTTTCATCTTTTTTCCGAATCACTGCCAGCCTCAACTTTCCAGGCCCTTTATCTCCCTCACTGTCACCCTCCACTTTCGCTCTCACGATTCTCATCTTCTTAATATGAAGTTCCTCACTTTCACCCTGCTCCTTGTCTCTCTGACGGTATTCGCCACCGCCGAAGACAATGTAGTCATCAAAAACATGTGTCCCTACAAGGTTTATATCCATATGGCCTCGGATCAATTCATCTTAGGCGATCAAACTTCGAAGATGCTCGGCGGTTTGCTGGCAACACTGGATCAAGGGCAGGTGTGGACGGATCCTTACCGATACCCAGCAGTGGGAGGTATTTCAATCAAGCTTGCCAAAAGCACTCCGATTTATAGCGAAGTTACTCCACACACCCAATTTGAGTACACAATCTGGAACGACAACGGCAACAGGCAAATGTCTCAAGATCTCTCCAACGTAGATTGCGGAGGTAACAATCCTGGCAAGCCAACTGGGCCATGTCCGTTCCAGGAATATGGCATGATATTCGAACAACCAGGATGCCTTACTCGCGAGTGTCGGCCAGGCGATGTACATTGCCACGATTCTTACAATCTCCCAGACCACAACCATGCGTGCTCTGGATGCTTCATCGACAGATTCCCTGGCGACTCAACTCTGGAGTTGTGCAACTACAATGTCGCAAACGTCAACCTTCGTCGCAGCCGGATCTGGCAGCTCGACATGGACTCCTCGGAAAACATCAAGTACATCAAAACCCAGCCTACGAACACAACTCAACTCCGTTAAACTCTTATTTACGCCTTCTTTCTTCTTCGCGAGGATGACACGACGCACTTTCGCACGATACGCGATGCACGACTTTCCCGTACCAAATTACACAAACTCACGACATCTACGAACATGTACACACGCAGCGTTGATGCACGATCACGAATGACCATGACAACGACTGTGGAAAAACATATCTTTTCGATACGCCTCACGACCGACAACGATCTCTGCACTCCTTTAAGCGAAAATGATTCGATTGCGCTCCATACACCATGATACCCACTTCGTTCCACGTTCTTTACCGAAAGTCTCGTTGCAGCCTCGTCGTCTTCCCTCCTTATGAGACATGCTTACACGGTCCATCCTTTTCATCAACCACGTTCTATACCACGCTCATAAAATAACAAACCGACATATCAGCGACCCAACAACACAGTTCGATCTCGCTCTAGAAAGCACCACCATGCTCGTGGCCATGATGGATGGAAAGGGGGTGGATTGGAAATGTTAGCTGCCATTATTGCTTGTCAGGTTGAACTTCGCACTTTGCACTTTGATGTTAGGATTTAGTCTATCTGTAATTGAATGCTTTTTTCACATTTTCTACGTGTGATAATCAAAACAATAATCTTTCTCCCTTACCCTCACCCTCTCGACCCCCACACCACATTCTCGTCCTTTGAGGAAACACCTGCTGTTGAAGAAGGTGACGACGTTGCTGCCAGGGATGTTGATGTCTTGAGTGCGGCTGCCGACGGTGTAGTCGTTTGCGTGCATGTTGATGTGTGTGTATGTGTGATTTGAGGGATAGTTGCCGTGATATTTCTTTCTCGTCAACACGATCATAGTTGCCGATTTCAGCACCCATCATCGATTTTTCCCCGTTTGAATGATATCCCGAATTCCATTCACCACCTGGAGTTGTTCATAACCACAATACAGAAGTGGGAGGATATTCTGACCACACACCATCAACAGATTGCAAGGACCGTCCATTATAAAGAAGGACTTGCCATAATAACACAACACGACCCAACCACACTAGTTAGTCAAGCAGGAGTTTTCAATGAATCGTTAAAGATCAAATTTCATGATCCAGCAGAATGCTGGCTACTGCTACTACTCCCCTTGACCTCCTGCCCCTGCAACTTCCTTGTGATATTCTCCGGTATCTTCATAAACTTGTCAATACTCCTATCCAAACCACTCTTGATCCATTTCCCCTGAATAGGCAAGAAATGATCCCTCCCACCATCAACCCTCAAAATCAAAACATCATCAAGTTGCATCGACCCGTCGTTCAACCCCTTGACAATCTCCATGGCTTCCACTCGCGCCGTGAGAGTGATGGTACATGCGTCTCCAGGCTCGAGAGTATACTTTGGCGGGTCTCTGTTCGTCTCGACACTTCTTCTTCCAAGCTTCGAGCGGGGTGATTTGGTCTCAGTCACGTCAGACGTTCTGTCAAAGTGAATAGAGCACCATGGTGGCGTAGAAGCCTCTTGATCAGCGCCTCCATTGACCGGTCGGTTGACAAAGTGGATCGTGGCTGGAACTTGGCCTGTGTTCGCAATTGTCGTGTTTCTAGTCTTATGCTCTCCGAAATGAACACGGCCGAAATTGACCCCTTCGACTTCTGAACCATCGTACTCGTCAGTCAGGCTGTGGACTTTGTCGACGATGAGCGTGATAGTAGGTCGGCCTTCGTTCTCAGCTCGGTCGAGTTCGCGGGCAACTTCGGCATGGACCTTGGCTTTCAATTCGGGAACGACGGCATCGTACTTGAGAACAAACGTAGCATCGAGTGGTTTGTGGTCTGAGGAGAGAACTCTTTGATGCGCTGTGTAGTACTCTTGCAAGATCTCATCTTCAAACCCCTCTTTGGTGACGACCTTGAGCGGCTCGGATAATGCAGTTTCCTCTTCATCTTCACCGTCCTCGTCAGGATCGTAGTCGAACAGCACGTCCTCGTCTTCATTGGCTTCTCCAAGCCCTTTGGCCTTCATTTCTTCGTCCTTTTTCATTGCCTCTTCCAAGTCTCGCTCCCTTTGCAGGTGATCTTGGTAGTCCCGCCGTGTTCGGTACAAGATACGGTCACACCAGCTGGGACCTCTTCGCTTTTCACTAGAGTCGTAGACTCCCACAGTACCCACATCGTACTTGTACGTGGGTAAGAACTCGATGGGCGCCTCTCTCCACCCGTCGTGGAATGCTTTACGCTGTCGCATTTGCTGGTGCAATTCATCGTGTGGTAACAGAGACGCAAGCGTAGTTTGAAGTGCTGCAGGATCGACCGTGCCTTGAGGCTCGTCAGCGTCGTCAACGTGAGCGTCACTCATGGTTGTTGCATTGGAACTGCCTCCGGATGGGATCGTGGAGACATCTCCATCCTCAACCTCGCGTTGAATTTCGGCGCCTCTGGCTTTGGATACATCGTATTCGTTTCGCGTATGGAGCATAAGCAGTCTCCTCACATCATCGCCAGGAATGCTTTCCAGCCTATAGTTTAGATCGCCGAACCAAAATGCGAAATCTTCATCACCGATCTTTTCGCCAGTGCTCTGCGCAATGCCCGTGATGTCCTCTATAGGCGCAAACTTTGTCCGAGTCTTGATCTGATCAGCGTCCCAATTACGTCTTTCCAGAGAGCCTTTCTCAGCTCCAGCGCCCAGATGGCTGTTGATGAAGACGAGTCGCGTGGTCTCGCCGAGTATGATACGCGTCGTGACAGCACCCTTATTGCCCATGTAGCCCATCATGCCCGTGCCAACACTGGTGGTACTGACCGACTTGATCTCGGGCGCAACTGAGGGCGAGGCGTATATCAAAAGTAGCAACCCGATAAGCTGCTGCTCAGCGATAAGGGTATAGCCAGCCGGCAGCGCATATTCCAGAGCTGTCTTGAACCTGTTGGCAGCAGTAGGATCCGTGACTGGTCTCAAAGCTTCGACAGGAGAGGACACATCGATGACCTCTTGCAGCCCCAAAACGTATAGACCAATATCATCGCCGCCAGGTACTGCGCCGGGATCATTCTTGGGAATGGTCGATTCTTTCTTTGTCCGGCGTGCTTCTTGGTCTTCTACGCTCTCGCGATTCTCGAAGGTGGGTATCTGATCTTGGTCTGATAGTCCAAAACCAGCCAGCGTCTCTTCTATGCCTTTACCATCGATGAACCACCCGCCAATGTCCTTCTCTGTCCCTTTCATAGAAGCCACATTCCATGTTCCCACCTTTATCCTTATCTTCTTGGGACGTGTAAAATCAGCCCGTCTCGTGTGGAGGGCTTGGAACAGGCTTTGCTGGGTGGAATATGCGCTGGGCGAATATGGCGAAGGAGGAGGAAAGGCGCCAGGTATGAGGCTCTCGAGATTGTCGACAGAGCTATGAGAGGAGGACATGGTTTCGGTTCAAGGTTGTCCAAGCAATCGATCTGATGTATATCAAGGGATTTTCATGGCTGTTGTCTACTATCTGCCGGCATTACTATCGAGTCTCTCAGCAGTCATGATTTCATCCCGTGGGAGCACCTGGTCAACGCTACGTACGAGGCTCACATGCAGGTGATGACGAAGGAAAGGCCTAGACGCCCAGAATCCTTGGTGGGGATGGTCCAACTAGGGCGAGCATGGCTTGGGTGTAGAACAAACAACAGCGCGTCTGATGGAGACAGTTACCAATTCAATTCGATCTTCAATCCTCTGCCTCATACAGCTTTGATCTCGTCCAGCAAGCGAGTTGATTGAATTACTAGGCCTTACTTGCCTTGTATCTTCGGGTATTTCCCAGCCCAACTTGAAGACGACTGTTCCTACCTCCACTTCATCATCCTCTATTCGTTATTTACAGCTGCACCTCCTCACAATGACCACGCCACGTAAAAATACCAAACGTCGCAATAACCAAGCACAACCTCAACCTCAACACCAACAACAACAAGCCTACTACCAACAGATCACAGACTATGAAACAGACTACCCAGATCCGCAACCACCTCCGATGACGCGCTCAAACGAAGACCTGAACATCTCAGTCTTGCGCCGCCATTGGCCAGACATCAAAATCATCCTCAGCATCGCGCCCTTCGCAGAACTCTACGTCTTCTCACCCGAAGCCCGGAAATGGGAGAAATCAGGCCAAGCAGGGACTCTCTTTGTCTGCGCTCTTGAATCCCACGATCCTGAAATTGAGAGGTTTAGTGTTGTCATACTGAATCGGAGAGGGCTGGAGAACTTTGCGGCCGAGATCAAGAGTACAGATGACGTTGAGATAACGGACGAATTTGTGATTGTCAAGGATGGGGACGAAGAAGATGCGAAGATCTATGGGTTATGGATTTTCACTGAACCGGAGCCTGATTCAACGGCTCAGGCTAGGGTGATCAATGCGGGTGTCATAGAAAAGGTCGCTGGGAGGGCAGAGGAGAGTCGGAAGAGGGCTTTGGAGCGGATCGCGGAGGAGGAAAGGTTGAGGGAGCGCATGCAGGATGAAGAGCAGGAACAGAGCAACGGATACAACGCTGAGGAATCAGAGCTGGAGGAGGAAGGTCATGGAGTTGCAATGGGAAGGCAATTGAGTCTCAGCCAACTGTTCAACCGGCAGAGGGAACAGGACAGTGGGTTCAGCATTCACAATCATCAGAGTCCAAGACAGCCTCTGCAACAATTGGACGAGGCCCAGCAGAACCTCACATATCCCATTGGAACACAAACGGAGAACTATACGGCACAAATACATCACGAAGAACCAAAGGAGCTCACACCGCCAGCACAGGTACCAGCGCAAGTTCCGACACCACAATTTCAGACCCATCCAGATACGGACTTCTTCCGGAGTGGACCTAGATTTACGCCTCAGCAGCAAGAGCAAAGTGGCCAAGGCGCTGGTCATGGTGTACCTGTGGATGGAGGGAATGCCCTGCTGGAAGATATGTTCAGAAGGCAAAGAGCAGGACTGTAGAAGTTCAAATTTCCGGATCAAGGGTTTTACACGGGACAGGCGCATGCATTGTACGGATTGGAATGTGCATGATACCCATGAGAGAGATGCTCAAGCGAACTTTCATTTAAAACATATGCAATGCGTTTTTATCGTAAAGGCAAGCAAGTTCAGTAACAAGTCATGACACGAAACTATCCCATACCCGATTTCATTGAGCAGTTCCTTGCCATAGCGAATAACCGATAACCACCATGGCGGTGCCAAAAGCAGTGGCTTGATCCAGATCACCAAGTTGACTACTCGTTTGCGGAAGGTTTGTTTAGCACCGAATGCAGGTCTAAACACCTTCTTATGCGAAGAGATCTCGACCACTCGACCACATCTCATTGCATCAATTGCGTTCAATTAGCCATCCACACCACAATATATCACGCTCGTAAGGCCAAAGTCTTGTAATGGTCTCCTCTCTACCAATTTCTCAGTAATCCAAGAGAGCACAGCTACCATGCGGCTGCTCTCGCAGGGACCAAAAGAATCCGACGGAAATTATTCATTGAGCCAAGCCCAGCCATTGAGAAGCGCCATGAGGAACCACCGAACAGGGTATGTGATCACTATGGTCATCACTAACATGAATGATGTCTTGTCTTCATCTGATCTGGTACGCAAAAGGACGTGCTGGTTGAGGGTTACAATATATAACCACAGTGATCTTCGTGTGGAGGACATATTTTGTAGTGCTGCAGGCCCATGACACCGAGGAGACCTACTGAGGCTAGGAAGAGCTTTGCTATTGCTACAGAAGCTTCGGCTTGAGTATCTATTCCTTGGCTCGAGGTTTGGAGTAGGAGAAAGTCGATTGCCGAGACTGTTAGGTATGCGATGATGGAGATGATTGTAGTGTCTACGAATAGCTCCTTGTCTCCTGCCGTCTCTGTGGTGGAAGGTGTCCGCGCATCGTTGAAAATATAATTGTGCATTTTGACCCGGATAGGGAAGGAGACTGGAGCGCCTTCACAAGTCATGAGGGTGGTGATTAAGGCGAAGAGCCAGGCGAGGACAGCACCAGGTCCATAGTAGCCTGATAATGAGCTGATGTCGGCGGTGGGAGTGGATGTCGAAGTGAAGAGGAAGGTCAAAATTGCACCGACGAAGAACACGGCCCTTAGGAATGGCCTAGCCTGTGCACTTGAGCGACGAAGTGTGGCGAGAGTTGTCGGAAACATGGTTAATGATGAAGTGGTCTTGTGTGTGAGATTAAAGGGACGCGATGCTGACAGCATTAAATAGCCGCTGAGGTGACCAGGAATCCTGCATCTGCAGAATGCATGCAGCTCATCCATCCCGCAGTTTAAACTTTTGCTGGTATCTCCTTCAGATTCCGAGGACCAACATGTGTTCCTTCTTTGACTCTCTTCAGAATGAGCGTCGTTGTAGACGGTAGTCTGGATCACAGGGGTAGGAGAAAGTAAACCATGACGAGAGCTGACTGAGTGAAACCTCATCGGTGCAGTACTTTCTATCGACGAATTCCTTCAAACAGTCCGCCATACAGTCCCACAAAGCCGAATCGTCTGCTGACTTGTGCCCTTCGAGAATTCGGTATTTGGATCGCACAATGATGTGCTTTCTCTTTTTTTCCAGCAACTCGATTCACAGATTCGAATGTTAGCACCTCCCATGTCGATACTCAGAAACTGTCCTATTTCACTGCCACCGGGTAAGGACATGCACCATGTTGGGTTTAATGGCTTGAGATTGTTAAGCAAGATTGCTTGGCCTCCCACTTTCACTTACGATACTTTCTCCTTCCACAGTGAGCTCGTTGGCTAGTTCTTTGGCAAAGTGATTTGTTTGAGCTTCGCAGTAGGAACGGTAAGTCGCCCTTCGAAGGCCTCAGTTGCTCCTGCGCTTGTGCACTCATAGTTGCGCTGCAGCTTGCCAGCAGCTGTACCTGGGACGTGAATACCAACAACATTCACATCTTCAACACACCAGAGTGGGTTCTTCAATTCATAGGACCCTAAGAAGTTACTCATTTTGGTATGTCATGCTAAAATTTATATCCAAGGCGAAAAGTGTCTGGTAGTACCATTTTTGACATCGCTAGAAACTTTGATGCTGCTCTGTAAGAATGAGAGCGTGCTCTTTGAAATCCCATTTCGTGGATGATGCAGTGAGAAAGAGAAGAGAATTGATGGCACAGTTGTAACATGTCAACGAACCAAGTCAATTGGACGAAGCACCCCACAAAGCCTTCACATCTCCTTTCGATCGATCTGGAACACGTTCTTATCTTTGAGAGAAGCACCTCCGGAAACCTTGCCAACACTTGGACTTTCGCATCCAAAAGAGCGGAGAGTAGTTATCACCTTTAGGCAAACTCGCTAATCGAGAGTTCAATACATGATAGGGATGGCAGATTGCCAAATAGTCATCGTATAGGCTATTCCCAGCAGTGGTCACAGTCGTTAGTGGTGGAAGCAACGTCAAACAAGAAGTGATGGCATGAGGAATGCTATGATAAGGATCACCTGTTTGAGAAATGACAAGAGTCTTGGGCGACACGAGGTTCTAAATCTACATTTCTGACGCGCCTCTCCTCTCCCTTGTGTTCACAATGCCTTGGTCTTTGCGAAAAATGTCGAACAACAACGGGAGATTGCGATACCCACGAAGGAATGAACGCCAGTGATAAATACCGGTACGCCAGCTCAACGTATGTTTTTTATTCAAAGTCCAAACAACCTCCCTCCCTCTGCCATGTCATTATCCCTTCAGAATGTGCCCTTCCGGCTCTTGGCTGTGAACATGAATGACGGTTTCCTCTTTGGCATGTTCGCTTTTGGTATCAGCTCCGCTTGCTCGTGAAGCACCGAATAGCGATTTGATTGTTTGATTGCCCTCACTTTCTTCCTTGCTGCCGACCAGTACTAGAAATTTTGTTAGTGCTATTCTACGTCAAGGACGGACTCTTTGTATCCACATGTGCTAAGTACGTACTTCTTTGAAAGAGATCATCGCTCGCTCTCTTCACTCTTCCCAAATGCCCCAAGTGCAGTGCTCGCGCTGCCCTCGCCTACCTTTGATGTTTCCCAGTCCCTCCTAGCGTCCTGTGATGAGGCTAACTCCATCCCACGTCGCTATACTGTCCGTCTCCATTGCATGCCTAGATACTAGTTCAGTACATCCCTTTGAAATAATCGGTCCGATCGCACTGCTATTACCCCTTAATGCCTTGTTGCCCGACCAGTTCTACATGGACAAGCGAATTCCCATGAAGCAATTTCAACTAGCAGAGACGTCTGAGAACCTACTGTTTGGAAATACGAGCACGATTCAATAGTTCAGAAATGATTCTACCTTACCAACTTAGTTCTTTCTCCGCGAGGCTATGCAAAGCCTCCATGTGGCTTTAACTCCGGGATGTCTTGCATATTCTCTGAAACGGTATCCACTATTTCGAAAGGAGAGGATTTGCTGTATATCGGATGCTTGCGACCGATGGCTTGCATGCATTAGGTAAGATCGTGACACGACGCACCTCTTCGACTAGTGTAGTCCCGCCATGTTAGACCTCGCAATAAGACACGGAGTATTGTTGTAAGTTTGATCAGAGCGGTATTTATGGCGAGGTGGAGAGACTGGAATGTGGGGTAGTGAGGAGAGGGTTGCTAGAATGACCTGGTTTGTCCACTGTCAGTTGCGTCATGTATGTGGATATCTGTCGACGTCCTTACTTGGCCCATATTTTGTTCGCAATGCAAACTCGGTTCGCCCAGAGAGCTTGTTATCACCGGTGAAAAGCTTGATAGAAGTGGAGTGTTAGGGCTTGGTCCTAAGTGCAACTCTGCAATGCACTATTATGCAATGCGATCACCTGTCATGGATTCAGGTACAGCAGACGTGCAAGAGTAAGGCTTAAAGTACCGTGGGGAAAGAAAGGGGTCTACCGATTGGGCTTCTGGTTTCTCAGCCTGCCTGTGCCTCCAGCTAACATTATTGCTGGCTGAATCGGACCTTCTCCGAAGGATTCTGCTTACTCTCTACCTCCATGGTCAAATTCGGGGGGAGGATGAGGGGAAGAGACGGTGATTTCTTTCGCTCATCTTCCCGGGGCCAAGAAGAGAATATGTGTCATCGCTCAAGCGTGACACTCAGATGCATTCTAATGCTCTAATTATGGCCTGAAACAATGTATCTTGGTTCCTGAATATGTTTGGTTTGGACAACTCGGGCACCCTTCACACCGAGAGATGCAAAACATACAATACCGCATGTGTTATTACATGGCGCCATTGTGGCCACGCGGTGGCTGGTGCAGCAGACAAATGACTAGAGTGACGAGGCAACGCCATCATTGGTAAAACAGATGTCCAGTCCATATTGGTCCTCGATGGATATTGAACCACTGACGTGGAGCTAACGTGACGAGGGACCATTGAGCTACTGCATGCGGTGCATGAACGACCTATATCTCGCTCCATGTTGTCAATTCAATAATTGCATCGGAGGATGAGCCTACGAGGGCATGCGGTTCCGATCATGAGGGACATATACGAACTAGCTGGGATATTGAAATATGCCAAATGGAAGTCGCTTCGTGCATCCGCAGAAAAGGCCTTTGATCGTCGGAGAGATCAACGAGCAGAAGACCAACCAGGTTTGCATGTCCTTTATGCTTCTCAATCTAGCAATTACCAAGGACATTGAGAGTTCCACAGTTGCAAGATACGATGGTTCAACACAGTAGGAGTCTGTGCAGAGAAGGTGCCTGGATCGGGTGTATGTAGAATTATATTTTTTTTCCTCTTTCGCGCAGTAGCATGTAGCCAAACGGAGAATTATTTATTATTATGCATGGCCGTTTCCTGTCTGTAGCGATTATGCGAGGGATCCCAAGCCTGCAACTTGCGGTTCGCGGGAGAGCGGGGCGCAATCGGGTCGTGAAACAACAACAAGACAATATTTTTCCCTTGACCCGCTTGGATTCGACTTGCCTTTCTGCATCATGAGAAGGGGAAATTCTTTTCGCCATGGGCAGAAAGCACAATGCGGCAAACGCGGGGGATTATTGAACGGCAATGGGGCCTGAATCCTTCTATGCGCATGCAATATGAGGCTGTAGAGCCTTGCGGAATGTCACTACGGGATACCCGATTCGGAATCCTTGCAATTCGTACCCCACTTTGAAGAAATGCAAACTAAAGGAGAACGTCCCTTGCTCCCATGTAGCGATAGAGGATTTGGTGGTGGTGTGAAGTCTAATAGATTTGTAGCGTTCAGCAACGATCGCTATGTTGATCCGCTATGTGGGTGCGTCGAATGATCTTCGCCAAGAGTTTGCGCCAAAACTTATCGACAAGCGACGAGACATGAGACCGTGAACCATGAGGGCGAGTAACAAATTGGCGGAGGTACAATTCACCAAGAAGCACGATCAACCGTGCCGAAGCGGTTCATCTGAAGAAGAACGTGCGACCCCAGGGGGTAACACCGATAACATTGCCTCTCTGGTCTGCTTGCATGTGGACAAGGTGCGATCGATGAGGCGAGCCAATTCTAAGGCTGAGACGACCCCACAGGTGGGGGCAATCCGAGACCGGCCAACGTCGAAATAGGTGTAGTAATTTGAATTAGAAACGACGATTGATCTTCCGATAAATGAGCAAGAGTTGTAATCAGCACGGGCCAGCTATACCGGGAAAGATATATGGTGGACCTCGCTTCGTACCCTGAACACGCAATTCCCGCACCGTGAACTAGGCATGCTAGTAACGCGCACCCATAAGTTGCAGCGCAACAAATATGATGTGCAGTCGTTTCTTCACAGCAGTCGACAACGCCGTATATCGCGTGTATGGGGTTTTGCGCTAGCAATGCCGATTTGTCCAATTCACGCCTACCCTGCCTAATGCTTTGTCTGCATTTCGTTTACCCTTGTGTAAAAGCCGATGGATAGCGGTACCCGGTGGTCCAGCCTTGGGGTACATCCCAGCCTCAACCGCATAGGCGGTTCTTCTTTCACCAGGAGCGATCGTTGGAAGCATGAGGATAGTGGTTCATGGAACCTTGCCTCCCCTGGCCGTCGGTACGATGTTGGTCATCCAGTCCCACGCACCGCATCCTCAAGGGTAATCGATGATACGAGGCTAGGACCTTAGGTAGTTCGTTCTCGATCTCAATGTTCCCGGATAACGCCCAAAAGGGGATGCCGGTAGGGACATCCTGCCTTAATTATCAGGATTCAGGATGTATGCAACAGCAATAATGAAGCAACTGCGTAACAACCCATGAGAAAATAGGCGATAAACAACTGCGTGACGTGGTACGGCCCGTGGCGGTGAGGGAGCATTAATTCGGACACTTTGTATCCTGCATGTTTCGGTCTCTCCAAAAATTGAGAACAAGATTCTGAATAATTACATTGAATAGTCATGAATGACAAAGATATAACGCTTGACTACAAACGTACCATTATTAGTAGGGGTATTTTCGGGAGGATCAGGCTGATTCCAGAAGATTATTCTCCTGCCTGCTTTGTCGCTGGCTGCTGAGGTCATAAATTCGATCTATTGTAGTTTCTTGGACTGTCCTTCTGGAAGGTAGGTCCTGTCGTCTGAGCCCTCTACCTCCTTCACCATCTGCTCCATCTCTTTACTCTGTCTGGCCCACTCTTTTGTGCTCATCTTCAACTCTTTCTTGAACAGCTCATCATTTGGCTTTCGATAGCTGCCAAACAAACGATCAGAAACAGTAGTGAACTGACCGTAGTTGTAGTTGACTGTTCGATGTCAGATTTGATTGGGATCCAAAATCCGGAAGAAAGTGTACTCACAGTAAAGATGATGCAAAGTGTGGCACGCTGCACCATTGATAATTGGCGAATCCGCAATGTATTCTCCGTCATGAATCATCACCGTCCAGATGTTGATGAAGACAAAGAGAATAACGTACGCATACTTTTGCAATGGAAAGATGAATGGAAACACGTGATAAGGTATTGACTGCGCGAAACCATCCATGGGGTGGAAAGCATGCGAGGCATATGGAGTTGGCATGATCCACCTGTGGTGAGGCTTATGGATATGCTTGTAGACTCGAGGATGATGTTCAGCTCGGTGTATCCAGTAAATGAAGAAGTCGGTGAAGATGATGAAAATTGGAAACTGTAGGAAATTGTACCACAGGCCAGGGCCGTCTTCCGTGGTATCATACATCTTGCTGTATCCTCGAACCTCGGCAACGAAGAACGGCGCGGTACAAATAGCCATCACTGGCAAAGACCGCAATGTCTGTTGGATTTCGAGCCGGACTTGGTTCTTCAGGTATTTGGGATGGTTGAAAGTGTTCTTGTCGAAGATGAACACATACGAGAGAGAGGCAAAAGCGAAATAGATGACAGCACCAAAAATCCTAAACCGAAAAGTGTTAGCCTTTGCCACATTGAGTCTTCGTTGTCCACGCAAAGAACCCACCAAGTGATCAAAAAGAGGCTCAGTGTCTGACGTGCGATGTCGTCCCGTGGCCATGAACTGCTGTAGGCGTAGCTCGAAGGCTCGAAGGATAGATATTTGCTGGCTGGTTTGTACTGGAAGTTGTTTTGGTAGGCTGTCGGGGTCTCTCGCATACTCGACACGGTCGCGTTGGCAACGTTCTTGAATGCATTGTAGGCGGCTGCTCCTGGTGTCCCGGGAAATATCGTGGCGTATAGACGATCGAAGAGAAAGGTATCGAAACCTTCGAGTACCACGTCCATGACTGTGGCAAGCTCCTACACGGCGCAGGATCGATTAGTTGTATTTTGTTGGGAGGCTTCGGGAAGGCGGTTTCGGCACGATCGGCTTGCTGATGGGTGACTATTGACAATGGATGGAGAGCGTAGGAGAGACTGGAAGTAGCAATGAAGCGCTTTTGGGGACGAGGAAAGAGGTGGAGTGAGAAGTCGGACGGCAATGGTGTGTTCCAATGTTTGGAGCATCCATTAGTTAATCCAGGGGCTGACGCTTGATTGGATGCGAGCACGGAAAATAGGGTCCAACCAAGCCGGGAAGGGTTCTGAAAAAATGGTCTCATTCCAAGATCGCCGCTCGAGGACGGATCTGATATCGAAAAGAGGCCGAGATCAGGTGATGAGCAAAGTGGAATATCATCATGTAGAACTTGCAGTACTGATTTGGTAGTCGTTCTGCGAATATGGTGGGAAAGAGCGAGTTGTATGGGAGAGTAAAGTGTATTCTCGTGATGGCTTGATTGAGATTGCAGCATGGAATGATCGGGGAAATGCATTGGAGGAGTATGTTGGAAAGCTGTGGAAGCAACTCAGCAAGCTAGAAAATCTCGAGGATTTGGGAGTGTGCTTCTTCATAGCTCAGTCTTCTTGGTACGTAGAGAGATGCGGCTGTTAGTTTGTGGTGCTTTCCGACAGAAATGTTTTCAGACGTTCAGACGAATCAATACCAACGAGAAATTGCTAACACAAATGAGGGACATGGTGGGAAAAGACCATACAACTCACTGATCGCTGTGATTGTTACAAACAATCTGTCTACATGAAAACTTGTATCATAGGTAAGAGAGACGAAAATCTGATAATCGCGTGACAAAGTTTCCTCTTTCGGCAATTCCAGCTTCAAAATAATCCCACATCTCGACCAAAACTTAGCGGTGAGATACAATCGTGGGATAGGCCAGGTTTAAGCCCCTCGACTTCGTCGCTCACCGTCTCTTATCCTACACATGAGAAAAATATCTCATATCTCGAGTTCGCCGAAGAGACCTTGCAATCTGGAGAAGCATTACAATCTGTCTCTCATCCTTCTGAACGGCGTAGGTCGCACGAGATTGATACCCCACCGTCTTCGGAACCCGCCAGCGAGGAATTTCGAGGCTGCCCTTTTAAGACATTGACAATTGTCTCGCTGCACCTCCAATTCGCTAGACGCAAGCGTGAGGCAGTCCCCCAAAATTCTTTCCCGCAAACCATATGCAAGATCGCTTAGCTGGCCGAGATCATGAGGGACGGAGACGCGAATGCGGTCCGGTCATTCCCACCTGCCTGTTAACCTAGCCCTGCGAGCTCATGTTAAAAAACTGCACGAGGGACGATAAGAACGTCAACTGAGGACATCGAGGGCTTTGTAGGCACCTTACGCGCAATCAACCATCGTTGGAGCATAGCTTCATCGATATCACTACCGATCGACGGTTATCAACCTCGATATAGTGAGTTGATAGATCTCCATCTGCGCGGTCAGAATAATATATGCGCCTTTGGCCACCCACCCAGAGAAGCGGGCAGAATGGGCCTCACCACGCAGCGAGATGCCGCTGTGGGACTGGGCCATTGGGTGTAAATTCTTACCACATCTGCCTGCGCATCACCACGCCGTCCCAAGATGCCGGGTCACTTTGGACACACAATCTTGGCGACACAAGTGTGATCCAGCTCGCCAGAACTTTCGCCGTTAACTGCTAAAACCTGCGCGGCACCATGCCAGTGGACCGCCGGCAGGGAGCGAGCGAGCGTTAGTTCAATTCAGATCCATTATCCACTTGCCATTTGCAGAAAAGACCGACCCTGTCGCTGCCACCCAACTGTAACAATCCCACACCGCAATAACGTATCTAGGAACATGAGCCCACCCTCTCGAGGCTTTTGCAGTCTCGAAATCATCGGCCCAATCTCATAGTTTCGGCGGACCTGGTCGGCGGGCGGCACGACAGCTAGAGATGACGAGATAGGTTGATCTGATAATCGGCAGGCCTCCGAGGCCAATGCATATCTCCCGTCCCATTCTTTTTACATAAAATTTACATCCCTAGTGCCTTCTCGCCTGGCAGCCCATGTCAAGGTCACGCTTCAGCCTAGCAAGCTAACCACCAGAACACAGTAGTGAACATGCGATGCTCAGGAGAACGTGCTATTGTATGATGTTCCTTAATGAATTTGATGATAAGGGTATCGACGCTGAAAATCCTTGCCTCCCACCTGCGATAATAATACCAATACAGTGTACCACTAAGTTGTTCTAAGAGCGAGCCGGCCGACCCGCGGTGCTGCGATGAAAGAAGAAATGCGACCGTGAAACAAATGACCCCAACCTTGACCGATCCGAGGTATAGACCACAGTAAAGAAAACCGCTTTGACTGTTCAAGAATTTCCATGCGCTGTCACCATGAACGAAACCGCCAGAGATTACGAGGCTCGCTGGCCGAACCATCCCACGCTTGCTCCGAAAACACCGCACGCCCCCATTTGCATTTACACCGGGCTCAGGATGTAACCCTGGCCAATTCTGGCTCATGAATGGACACCCATCTATCGCCAGATGTCCTCGTAATATATGTTGTTGTACACGTGATATAAATCACTTTTTGAATCTAATCGTTTCAAACGTCTCTGTAATGCGTCGCGCAGTGCATGAAAGGAAAAGCGGCCGTTAAGAAATTACCAATACCGCAGGAGTAGCTCATCGCTCTGGAAAGACCATGTTGCCGTAGTGAGTGTGGTCCTCGAAGGTATAAGCGTGCTGTTCGGTGTTCTGGTGCTGCTGCTGTTGCTGATGGTGGTGATGTTGCTGAGCCATGGCAGGTTCTGATGCAAATGATGAGCAACGGCTTGCACGGTCATCAACACCAGGTGTTGCGGTGCTGTGGTTGCGAGAATCGTGAGAGCCTGCAGTGGAGTGAAAGGAAGCTGTGGAAGAGCTTGATGATGGGACGGTCCAGATTCGACGGTCCTTTCCACGGCCTTTGATGCCCTTGTTGGAGTTCTTGTAGAGACCAGCGAAGTATTCCCAGAGCTCCTTGTCTTGAACGGTCACAGGATCACCTTCTCTGATAGTAGCGAACTTTGTTGTGAGATAGCGGAGTGTGCCTGAGTGGAACTTATTTTGATGAGACTAAAATTTCGAGTCAGCTGTGAAGGACGATTGATCGTTGGAATGTTTTACCTTCAAGTTCCCAAGCTGGGTGAATTGCTTGCCGCAGTCGTCAAGCTTGCAAGAGAATGGCTTGATCTGTTGGTGCACGATCTTGTGTGCCCTTACGTTACCACGTTGCGCAAATGTCTTGCCACAGATGTCGCACTGGTAAGGACGTTCACCGGTGTGGCGTCTTTCGTGTGTCTGATAATACCGTTAGCTGGTGTATTTCGTATCGATTGAAAACAGCACAAACCTTGAGGTTTCCCAGTTGGGAAAAACGTTGACCGCATGATGGTTCTTTGCAAAGCTGTGCTTTGTTAGCGTCAAAATATATGGTGCATAATGAGGAGAAATCTTACGAAAGGCTTGACACCAGTGTGAGCGCGCGTATGAATCTCAAGATGAGTCTTTTGGTAGAAGCTCTTGTTGCAGTTGGGCATGCTGCACTGGTACCGCTTCCTAGCCTTGACCACCTTGATTTCTGGTGGTGGTGGAGCTGGCGCTGCTACTACCACTGGTGGAGCTGCACCTGCAGGAGCTGGCGTGGTCTGGGACTTCTGTTGGATTGCCTTCATAAGACAATCAACATCGGTGGAGAATGCAATGCCGCCTGGAGATTCTGTTTGTTCACCCGACGCATTTGTCTTTGGTTCTTGTACTGGGCTTGCGTTGAAGGATATTCTGCTGGGCTCGATGGGTGATGGTTCCGATTTGACAGATGGGCTGCGATGGAGAGAAGAAATGCTGTGACGCTGTACGTTGGTGATAATTGGCGCAGTTTGGGTGAGGTCGTGAGTTGCTTGTGGGAATGTTGCAGGATGCTGCATAGCAGGCTGAAACGAGAAGTTGATCGGTTGTTGAACAGGGAAATGGTTCATTGCTGAGAGATCAAAGCCGTAAGCACCAGGCTGAAAGTTCATCGAGTTTGCCATTGTTGTGTTGGGGAACATTGGCATGCTGAGCTCGATTTGATTTGATTGATATGGTCTTGATGTTGGTGGACCAGACGTTGGAATCATAGTAGACATGCCCATGGGCGACATATGCATGTGTTGACTTGATCGACGTTGTTGTTGTTGCTGTTGCTGTTGTTGCCAAAGGCCTGCGTGTTGAGAAGCAACCATGGCTGCCATTGCTTTGGATAAAGTTCGGGATGAAAAGAGAAGTACGAGAGCGATGAGACTCGATGCTTTCTTCGTTCGGAGGATTTGACACGATCTAATATGTGGAGAGGGTGGAGTAGCACGCGAGGCAAAGCAAAGATGAACGATGAAGCTGGGAGATGGTTTACATGGAAGATGCAGCAGAAGTATGGTGCTGCGTGGGGACTCTTTGTATAAGATGTATGAGGGTAGGGAGAGCTGTGAAGATGATCCGAGCGTTTGTGGGTGAGATAGTAGCAGGAGAGGCAGCTGTTACATATGGGGGATAATGGGTAATGGCATCCCACGAGATACCAGGATGACGAAAAGAGGTGGGACATAGGAGCTAGCAGAGACGGGGGAGTCGTGCACGGAGATCGAGACCGGAGCTGCAGCTCCCAGGACAGCAGACCATGCATGATCCAGGTGATGAAAAGCCAGCCTACGCAAGGCAAGGCGCTCGGCTGCTTGATGGGTCTGTCTCTGTTGCTAGCACCTGGTATTATTTCCCACCTGGCGCGCCGGATCCGCAATCCCTTCAAGCCCTCTTCTTGGACAGCCGGGGGGCATGGGAGACTGGACCTTGGAGATTTCACCAAACTGATTGATTCAAGCCTTCAATGCTATGGCTTGCAAGGGGCCCAAGCTCCGCTGCTGAAGGCATCCCAGAACGGGCCGTAGTGGCTTGGAGCGGACGGCGGCTTCCATCCATAGCGGTTGCCTCTCAATGAGGTGTGGTGAGAACGCATGGGGGTTTTTGTGTGCGGTCGCCGATACGGCTGTGCTTACCACCTTCGAAGGATACGTACTGTACATCCGTATCCAGCAACCCGTTGTGCTTCACGCTCTCTTCCATCAGAGACATCCACAATCACTTCGACACGATCACCGAAGACTGAAACCTTTCTATTCCTCAATCTACTGCTTTATATCTTGTTTCCACTCTTTCAGCTAAGGAGATTTCTCTAGTCTTCTCTGTGCCTGTCCCTTCCTCACTCAACACTCCCTTCACGTCACAAAAGATTGGCTCGTCGCTCTCAGGCAAGCAGCGTTGAAAATACTCTCTGTTTCTGAGTGCGCTGGGCGGACCTCTCATGGCCCTTCTGCAGGGAGTGGTGATGTGACGAAGAGCGGCGGTTTTGCCCGACACAACAGCGCGCACTGGGGTCTGAGAAGATCCTGCCAGGTCTCTTGCTCCGATCAGTGGCCCCAAAATTGCTGAGTGTACCCAAGCAGCTCGCAATCCTGGAGATGTTCATCGTTCCGGCTCAAGGGGCACGTACATAATAATTGCTCGCTAACGGGACCACTTCGCATCCTTTTTGCGCTTTGAGTGATGCTCTGGTTTTGTCTTCGATAGGCGCAACCCGCGGTACGAAATCAATTATCTTGCGAGCAGTCTGTTTTCGCGCTCGATTGATCGCTGCAAAATTAACAGCACTTCACAACCGAAAGCGGCGCCGTACGTAAAGCCCCTCTCTGCTCTTCCGCCAACCACATGCGGGCCTACTCACTGCGGCATCGCCCTTGGATTTCGGCGGCTGCAATACTTCAAGTTGATCAACAAATGGGCAGCGATGCCGGTGAAGCAAATTCAAGTGAGATCGCGGTCTTCAAAAGGACTGATTGAAGCTTTCATTACCTAAGGTTACACAGCATCCTCTTCCAGAACCCCGAGTGTCATTGGCAAGATTTGCCAGATTTGAACGTTAAACTGTCGCGAACGCCTGCCTTGAACACGCCTTCTGGCATGTCACTGGCTCACACAACAAACAACAAGGTTTGACACTTGACGAGTGGAGCTGTGCCGACTTGCCCATCATCTCAAAACAGATGGAGGCTGAGACTGATGACCAGTAATAGACTGGGTCCTGATCGGTTAGCAGTCCGTTTGTCGGAGTGTCATCTATGTCTACATACGGGTTGCCGCGTTTTTCTTTCCAGGGGCGCTCGACACGGGGAAACATTCACGTTGCGATTTGCGAAGAGCCCAAAAGATGGCATCATGGTTCAGTTCGATAGCAATATCGAGCATCGACGAACGATGTAACTAAAGTGAATCCCACCGCAATGGTTAGCCTTCTGCAGACGAGATGCGCGGCTATCTGTAGGGTGTGTGAATAATGAGAATAAGTAAATACGCTCAGAAGCGGACCTATCACCGCGTTACATACCCTGAGCTGGACCATGCGTCGCACCACTGGTCGGTTCAAGCCCTTCAAGCCATGGGGTACCCACAGCCAAAACCCGACAGAGTGGAAAGCCTAGTCGTTGGCGTAGTCTACCGCAAGGGTGCCCCCGTCGTGGTGATCCCAGAAAACCCAGAAGCGAAACGTATGCAGGTAAGTCTAATTGACAGGGTGCAGCAGATCCGTACCTCTGCTGATACATAAAATCCAATGTTACTTTATACGATTTGCCCAAAAGAGAAGTGCTGATGACTTTTTGCACAATGTGAAGATGCAGACGTATAAATGAATTAAATGAGGTATGCAGGCGCCTCTGCCGACAACAACGCCTTTCACGTCGTGCTTTAATCGATTCGTCTCCATGTCCCATTGTAATTACGAGTATTTCAGGCTAATACATGGCCAAGCTCAGTAATTCTAACTAGTTCTTCATGGTAATCCCGAAAATCCGAGCTACCAAAGCCAGGGTCCTTGTCGACGGAATCTCTTCCCCGGTTTGAGACCTAACGCCTCGACTCTTACGCCCCTGAGAAACACCACCCGTTGGAGAAGTCTCAACGTCTTGTCGCCTCTTTCTGCTTTTTGCCGGTAGGCTCCCGTCTCCCATCGAACTCCACAATTCACCGTCGAACATCGATCAACTTCATATCTGAGAGTCAAACATCACGAATCTGTAACATTGCGTGTGGAATATAGGCATGCTTCTGCAACTTGCTATTTCTACCCGAGCAAGGGGAGAATACTTCCGGATTTACCTGTGCCCTCCCTCAGGTTATGCACGTCACCCACGCGAGCTCTTCAAGCCTCTGTCTGGTGGGCTTGTTTTTGCGGATTACCCCATTCAGGCACAATTCAGGTACACGTTCGAACAGGACTGTTTGTTTCTATGCTCCGCGGCGCGAACTGTGCAGAAACAGAACCGATCATTTCGTTCTAATTCGGAGAATAATGCGCTGTACAAACATGAATCTCCTTCTTCTCAAATCTGCAAGCCTCGATATTATATGCATTTCGCGTTATTGCTTTCCGCAAACTCCTCAATTCCTTCCCGTCATACTTCGCTCTCCTAATTTCCTGTTTATCCTCCGATTCCCCGGGGCTGCTCGATCTAGTCTCCCACTATTCTCTATATCACTTGCAGCTCAATCGACATGTCTCAGCGCCACAAGTCAGGGCGAGAGCATAACAATTGACTCGCATCCCAGCTCTAACATCAATATCGTCATGATACTTGTACGATAGGCAGGAACACTTTCCAATGTCCCTGGACGGCAAGTTCCCGCCTCTTCACCAAGCCATTCATTGCGCAAACGATAGGTACGTGCGTGCGCTGATCGTGCAGCCTCACGGGGAGAAAACAGAACGGCAGTTCAAGCGCAGTATCCGCATAGAGGCTCAGCTCAAGTAGTCCCCGTGGAAATGTCTGTCTCGCGTGGACTTTGTCTCCTTCAGCTATATGTTTTGCTTTGTCTCATTGCGTTTGCTGATAGGGATTAAGGGTCTCAGACCGTACAGAGCTTCGATAAGACTGTGCAGGGGCACGGAATCTACCATCGCTTTCTCCGCATCTTCGATGAAAAAGGGTGCCGAAGACTCCGCGGGAGCAGATGCCGACTCCAAATGGCTGCAGATTACTGCATGAAAGTGCTCAGAGATTGGAAGATGGCATGTATTGGCACAGACCGTCAGCTATTATGCATAAACTAGTAGGTACGTACGCTCAGTAGATGAAAGGTGAGTGAAGTACACAGCCCCAAGTGTTAAGTCCCACATTGGTACTTTCAATTGTCTCAACCTCAGGTGTGGGTTTAAAGCTTAACAGATTTATTTCCGGATAGGCCGCTCCTTGCGACAGTATGTTGTTAAATGCGTTTACTATACGTTTCTTGCCTTGATTCGAGCACACAGGGTTAACTTTGATGTCGTATCCTTCAATCCCGGAACGTGCGCCTCCAACTTCAGATCCTGCACACCCTGGTACAATTCGATGGACAGTTCTAAGCAATATGGACGGCCATATATATCACATTATAACGAGGATCATCACGGAGGAACAGAACGAATCAAAGCATGTTTTGTGGTTATCACCTATTTTTCATGGATGGCAAACCAGAATTTCGGGACCCATTCACAAACAGATCCTGCACGCTGCCCTTTCCCGATCCTGCATACTGGGCACTCGAGCTCTTCCTGCCTTTCTCGATTAATCTTCAACCCCAGCAGCATGCAAAACCTTACGACTCATCCTATCGTGGCCGAGCCCTGGAGAGTACGAGAAACACAGCCAATGATGTGATATGATAACCTTCGATCCTGACGTTTAAAGGCAAGCTGTGAGATCGGAAACTCGAATGTCTTTGCCACCACTTCCCATGAGAGCGGTTCGTTCTCATCTCCATCTTTTGGGCCGCCGCCCGCGCAAACGAGGCCCACACTAAGACATTCCCAAAACCAATTATAACGCCAAGCCGTCCTCGCCGCATCGCTGCATCTGCATTTCACAAGTCTCTCAATCTGCAAGATTCACAATGTGATTGCTCAGGAATCACAATCCCAAGAAACAGGAATATAATCTATACCAGGAACAACCCTCCATCTTTTATCCACTCCTGCTCTCACTTCACCCCAGCAATGCTGAACAGCTCAATTACTTGCCTCTGGCCCAACAATCAATAGATCGACCACAATTCAATCCAGCCCAGTCAGTACGCCTCACAGCTGTCAAAATTCGCCATTTGCCATTATGGATCCCAGAATGACATTATGCTTGGTCGTCATTTCAGAGCCAATAATAACCATAGAACCAGGATTCACCCCTGAGCAGATCCCAGTCGGGCGCATTCTGACAGGTGAAACGAAAACTCTCTGGCAGATTTCCATCCATCCCAACCCTCACAAAACCGAATCGTTTCCAACAACCTTCCAAAATAATTTTACAAATGAATCAAAGTCGTTGGTTCCAACGTGGACCAGGGGTTGTGTTGCGAGCCTGTAGAATTAAAGCTGGCACACCCACTCGCCCGCTTTCCTTTTTCCCTGAAACTGCGTGTCGCGCCGCGATTGCGATTGCGATTGCGATTTCATCTGGCGGGATCATTTGGAATCGTCGACTCTTTCGAGCGAGCTGCAGTCGTCGAGGTTGGTACTTACCCAACCGAACCCTTGGACAGGGAACAGGATCCGATTTGTAGGAATAATCTTGCATCTGCGTAGAATTTGGAGCGCAGAATCGGATCGTCGGTTGTGAATCGTGGTTGGTTGTGCCGTGTGTCGATCTTTTCGTCCTGTTTTGTCGACGGGCATGTGGATGCATCGACTTCGTGCAACAAGCGCATTCTTGATAGATGAGAGCGTGATGCGTTTGTGAGACATTGCCTTTGTGTGTGATTCAAAGTGTGCTTCTGTAATTTTTCCGCGGGCATTTTGTTGCCGGGCAGATGTGGGAGTTGCTGTGATGAGATTTTTCCGTGTCCTGGTACTCTTTGTTGCACCAAGTGTAAATATTGGCTTCACAGATGGAGAGCATTCGAGAAGATCAACAGCAGCTGCAATTCATCTTAAAGATCCAACGCTGAAGCAAATAAACAATGCAAGGAAGAGACAGTGTGACGCTGTCCATCATGGCTGTCTGATGGACTCAATCTCTGTAGAGGGCCTCTCCCCCGGCCAACTCCAGTGTCTCTCACCAGTTCAAACTACAACACCAAAGCCTAAACCGTCACCACATACACTCAAGAGTAATCAAACTCCTCCTCGACGCATACTCAAAGCATACACAACCGATACGGCTGAATAATCCCCCACCATCCCCCTTCCCCTCCCTCTCCCATCGCCCGAATAATCCAACCTACCAAACCTCCCTTCCAGCTCCCAAACGAATGATTGTCACTCCCACAACACCATTGCCAGAGATCACACCACAGCACATCAACACCAACCAAAATCGTACCACAATCCCTGAACGACATTCAAACGTCTCCGCGCGCAATTCACCTACAGTACATACATACATACACTAGTCCAGTTTCACACAAAATCACGATAACGCGCGAGGAGACAAGAGCACCTTAGCACGATAACGCAGGCAAGATTAGGCACACCCTCCACACCCGTGTTCGGCAAGGGGAATAGATCTCCGATAGACCACTTTTTGACCTTGAGGGTCCCCGACATATCGGGTCCGGCTTGGTGGGAAGTGGGGATGGGGCGGGGTCCAAATGTCTTGGGTGACAATTATGAGTACGTATTGCGCAGAGATGGGCAGTGCAGCCAATTTTGTGAGACCCGAAGATGGGGATAAGTTGATAGATCGAAAATTGAGGAAATTTTCGATGCTGCATTCAGTCTCCATATGCATTGCATGAACTAGTGAAGCATATGGAGAAAGGAAGAGACAGATAAGAGGCATTGGAAGAACCAGACCACCGGAGTGAAGCCCGGAAATATGACAAAAAAAGGACGACTAGTTAAAGAGCAAACAATGACCACTAAACTTCCTAAGGAGGTAAAGCAAATAACAAAGCCATACAATGAGGAACAGGAGACAAACGAACTGCAGCAACCCGTACCTAGATGGCTCGATCATCGAAGATCAGACATTCCAAGAATTCCGACAGTATGGATAATGAACGCCGACCAAAGTAAATATTCGTAAGTCCGCGAGTCCCAGTTCCCCTTACAGTGGGGTCCCAGAAATGTAGGTACACACCACCTCGTCCACGATCATGCAGCAGCTGAGGTCTTGATCCTGCACGAAGGCGAAGGGCGAATGATAGAGAGGCAATGGCGATCGCCGACCCCATTGTTGAATCCTCAAATAGCAATAACCGAAGAAAACGTGGTGACCCTGAACCAATACACCACCACCGGAACCAAATGCATGCATCAGAGTGAAGCCACAATACCACAGAATAGACAAAGCGAGCCGAGAGCGTGAAGGAACTGCTTCTTATTCAAGATTATGCAGATAAGATTTTGGCGTTTTTAAAATGGAGAGAGTGCGTGAATGGCATAATATGAGAAGTTGACGATCCACTGGTCCATAACATTCCAGATGGTTCACCAGACGTGGAGAGCAAGATTATGCAGTGCGTGCGTTGTGCAGATTGAAAGGGTAGAGGGACAGAGCCTATAGAGAGCCTCATCGACCCAACTAGCTGGCGCACAAGCATTCACGCGCAAAACCTTTTGGCGCAAAACCCGACATCGTGGTCTGACTGCGGCAAAACCTGATCAATCTTGCGGTAAGATTCATGATTTGTTTATTGCGGGCCGAGATATGGTTCGTACCTGTCGGAAAGAGAAAGTATCAGTCAGCATATTCTTAGGTGCCACAATATCGATTGTTGACGCGCGCGCATCATGTCATGTGGTCCGCAATGTATCCTATAAGGGAAGTGGAGTGCTGCACGCACGGCATGAGGAGATGTTGAGACCCCAATTGCTCATCTTTCAGCTGCATGTTGTGCGCGGGGCAATTGGTAAAGAATTGAAGGGAACGATTCTGAGGACATGAGTCGGTGGGGGTTGGTGGCGCCGAATTGCGCACTGTGGTGTGGGGGGGTCGATCCTGCGGGTGAAGCGAGTGGCTTAATGAACCATCGACTCCGCCTTTGTGCAGAAGATAGTGAAATATTGATGAAATGAAGGTGTGGTGGATGAGACATTGAAAGATGTTGATGGAAGGGGGTGCAGCAAGGAGAGGTTAGACTTACTTCCAAATTCTTGCACGAAGATCGCCGCTACCAGTTGCAAAGAGTTTGCCCATCGGGCTAGGGGCGACGGAAATTACTGCAAGCGGTAGGTGTCAGCAGCGAACTCACAGACGGCAGATACCCCGACCACCGGCTAAGATGAAATTCGGCGGAGGCCCGGTACGGCAGGTAAGGACATCTGCAACACGTGGGAGTGTTGCAACGTCTCTGCCTCCCGTGCTCGGCGAACGGGTACACAACGGGGGATTTTCTTACCTGAGTTCTTGTGACCCTGGAGCATCAATTGTGCTGTGCCGGTGTTCGGGTCCCAGAACTGCACACCCCTATCCTTGGAGCCACTCAGCACCCACTGTCCATCGGGTGTCAATGCGACACTAAGAACGAAGTCCTACGATCCACGTGTCAGTACAATGTCTGACAACTGCAGTTTGTAAATCGAGAAAACATACCCTGTGGCCTTCAAACGTCCTAATGCACTTCCCACCACGAGGTCCTTGGCCTGGAGTCACTCGAGGGGGTGCAGCCAACTCCCACATCTTGATGGTCTTGTCCAAGCTACCACTCACAAGGTCACGACCATTTGGAGCGAACGCAACCGAGTATACGCTGTCCTTGTGGCCCTGTTCGCCCTCGAGACGCTCAACAAGGAATCCAGTGCTGGTATCCCAGACGCGCACGCTCTTGTCGAGAGATCCAGCAGCAACATAACGGTTGTCAGGTGAAATGGCAACCGTGGTGACACCATCATCAATCAGAAGAGACATAGCTTGCTGACCAGTCTCAACGTCCCAGAGACGAACAGTGCGATCACCACTACCTGAAGCAATCAATCGGCCATTGCTCGCATAATCGAGAGAGTAAATGTCTTGCTCGTGGCCAGTGAATTGGGTCTTGATCTGGCGTGAGGCAATGTCCCAGACCCTGATCACCTTGTCTTCAGCACCCGTCGCAAGATATTGACCATCGGGGCTGAAGCAAACGCTGCGAATATACAAATCGCCCTCATCCGGCAAGCTGCTGTCCTGCAGCTGCGCAACAATCGCGCCGTTGGTGACGTCGAAAATTTGAGCAGATCGATTACATCCAGTGGCAACATATTTTCCATCTCTGCTAAATCGCACGCAGCACACAACACTCTTGTGGGTAAGGTTATGGACAAGGTCAACATCAAGTACTCGACGGACACGTGGGTTGAAAACAGCATACCAGTCACCACCCTCGCGCTTGAGGTGCGGTGCTACAAGCTCTGGGTCAAGTTCGGCTAGGCTGTTTCCGACATTTGGGGTTTGTTGAGCTTGTAATGCAAGCTGGTGCTGGGCCTGTCCAGGTGGTGGAGTGGGACGGGGCACTTGCGGGGAGCTTGGGTATGGAGCAGCCTGATTCTGCAGAGGAGTTGCAGGACCTGGCGGACCGCGTTGTCCACGGGATCTGCTGCCTGGCCCGGGAGAGTTGGTTGGCTGAGGTGGTTGTGGCGGCTGTGGGGCATATCCTGTGAATTGATTAGCGATCTGGAGGTGCCTCAACGTAAAATCTACGTTGCCGTCTTCTATCTTTACAGTATTGGTACATGTTCATGGGTTGCGTGGGATACAATCAAATCATATTTCCTCGCCCGCAGCGAATTGCCATAGGGAAAATAATGTACTGAGAGTCTTCAAGATTTATACTTGTTCCCATATAACAACGAAGCCAAAGGTTCATAAGAGGATGAATAGGCCTTACCATTGGAAGCTGGTCCTCCACCATATGGTCCACCAAAGGGAGGAGGTCCTGGTGGGCCCGGTGGTGGATTCAGACCTGGTGGGCCATGCATTTGTGGAGGGACGCCTTGTGGTTGAATTGGTTCCTGTGGCGGAGGAGCGAGGCCTGGCCCGCCTTGAGCACCATTTCCTGACATGATTCCACCAAACAAATCTCTTGGACCATGACCTACAGCTGGAGGTGGGTGCGATGTTGCATTCTGGTTATGTCCTCCAAGATGGGGAGGCTGGCTTGGGCCGCCTTGAGCCTCCAATTGGCGGCGCAAGTGCATGATTTCCTCATCGTATCTGATACGTGTGAGTGGGTTTGTTTCCAAGTTTTCACGAGCTGCAGACATACTTTTGCTTGATTTGCTGTTGAGCGGCCTCAAGGTCGTAGATTTTGCGTCGGACAAGCTCCATCTCGTGGACTTGGGCAGAGACTGTCGCCATAAGGTCAGCATTTGAGTAGCACCAGGACATGTCTATGCGATCGACGGAGAATCAAAGGGTAAGATAGGTATAATTGTGAACGTGTGAAATCAACCATGGCTCAATGACTTTACGGTTTTCGCACTCCACTAACTTGTCCCACCGGGAACATGCTTGTGGCACCTGATGAGAATGGGAATCGGCAGGACTCCTGCATCTTTCCACGCCTGTTTGGGTTGAATTCGAAAAGCAAACTTACGCTGTTGTTCATACTCGGTAGTGCGCGCAGCCTGATCCTGGAACTCTACGCGGACCGAGTCCAACAGCTCAGCCAGGCGACCATTCTGCTGCGCGGGCGGCGCCCTATGAGCACTGTACATGATGCCAACTGCTGGTGTTGTTTTCCTCGGCCGATATGGTGGTTTTGTTTGGACTGTCAGGGGGGTGTAACGGAGAAGAAGCGGCTAATGGGAGTGTTGCGCGGGACTTGGACGGTTCGGATTGATGGGTTTGGAGTGCTCGTGAAGCTGCCACAGGGCTGAGTGTGCCGTGGTCGCAAACTGCGGGCGGGTATCGATGCGGCTCTGCTCGGTGGCCTAGCGCGCTATGGTGATAGCGAGGGGGGAGGGTGTGCGGTAATGGGACGATGCGTGTTTGGATGGATCTGGTGTCGATGTTTGTTTGCTGAAGGGAGAGATGGCGGACGAGAGATGTCTGTCGGTGGGTGGCCAGAGCAGAGCAGAGGCAGAGCCCACACAAGACGCGGTAGAGCCAGTCGCTCTTGGTTCTAGCTCCCGCAAAAGCGGGTCTGAGTAAATCCTTCCAACAAGGTTCCGATCGCCCTTCTAGGAACTCCACCAACAACCATACCACCCACCATTCATCTCGCGAATCATATCCATCCCAACCCCACGATGGCCTGCAGCGAGACCGTTTGGTTCATGCCGCCTCGCCTCGTCTTGTGTAGAGTCTATCTTCTTGCTCTGCGAGCTTTGGCTCCCTGTATATGTGTGCCCATGTCTTGTGTAACTTCGCCCCCGAAACAAAGACAATCGGGACTGGTACGACGACGCCAGGCAATGCGGGGGAGACTGATTCTATCCCATCTTGCCGTCCTGTAGCCTGCCAAAAAACAGTCCACCCGCCATGTTCCCCAAGCACAAACAATTGACCATCTCCCTCATCCATCAGGCGCAATCTCTCTTGTGCACCGGTCAATTCATTCCCCGGCGCTTAAGCAACGGCTTATGCCCATCGGCCTCAACCGCCGTACACAACCACCGCCAATCACGACGCTTGCAACTCGCACTTCTCACGTGGCGTGGATGACATTCCTGCAAACCACCACAATGCATGGCACGAACGGGAATATGTGATTGCTACTCTCTGCCTTGATAGCGAACTCGCCACTCGTCAAACTCTTCATCTCTCAAATCAGCTCTGATCTGCTCTTGGGGATGAGCATTTCTCAAAAATGCAGACAGGTTTAGTGGTCACTCCACCTCATGTTAATCAAAGAGCCATCGCCAGTGCGAGAGTATGATGCCTTGCTAGGAACCTGTTATACAGTACAAATGTCACTCCGATTTTCTTTGATCCCCAACAATAAATCTTCCACTCTCCTCACTTTATCATCGTTGGATATTAAAAACACGACCAACAAGTCAAGAACGTGCAGCACACTTTTGTACTTTACGGCAAAGAAAAAGAAGAAGGCAGTTGAGAAAGGTAAGTCACCAGATGAGTGCAACAAACATCACTTCTCTCCACACAGTGTGTTGAAAGTACTTTCGGCTATCGCCGTGGATTCGCCAATTCATGTTCCTCTTTGATATACCAAATCAAACACGACACGCCCAATTCGACATCGATATCGATAAATGTCTGGTAATCTAAAAAAGGATGTCTCTAGGAGCCTATCGATATTGATATCGAGTTAAGCAACTACAATTGGAAAGGGACGAACCTTTACGACTCGGCTGGCAGGGGACATAAATTGATGAGTTGACTGTGCTACTTTTCATTCAGATAACCACTCACTTTCGGTGGACACTCAATACTGGATGGTGGTGGGAAATGATTGCCAAAGCTTCTAAACATTCTCAAAAACATTTCTGGTGTGCTAATCTGAATTTGAATCTCAGCACATCATGGACATTCAAGTTGCTCCAGAGCCAGTTCAAAAACTTCATCGCCACCCAACATGGTCTCCGCCGACACTGCGTCGCCGACGCGCGAGGACCCAAGGCGCTCATACCAAGCTCCTAGAAATTGCAGAACATGACTTTGCGGGATATAATCTCAGTCGCTCTGTACGTCTTCAGCCGACTTCAACCATTTGCAACATTTCTTAACACAAAGCAGACTCTTTACATTGGCATTGCGACAACCAAGAAGCAAAATGGTGAACTGTCCAGCTACCTAAGTTTCAATGACGGCACATACTCGGTCGACTACTCTGAGCAAACTTTCGGAAATCCAGCCGACAATGAAACCATGACACCAAGTGCATTGGCTATCGCGCTGTCTGACCATTTAGTGAGCACAATTCAGCAGTATGAGCAAGAGCATCAATGTAAGATATTAGGAGCCGGTATCACAAAGCACGTTATAGACCAGAGTCCAAGTCTACCATCCAGACTGTGGGCTGACTTGGATATTCTTCCCTTCATTTTCGATCGAGTTCTGGAGGCACCAATGGCCAAGAAGTTGCACATCGGTATCACTGTGGATGAAGAAGCCGACTCGATGGCCAGAAAATGTCTAATGTGAGTATATCTCCGTTTAATGCCGACCACCAAGCTCACAGAATACAGGTTCTTCGGTCCTAGTGGCCAACCCAGACTCATGATTGGCTATCGAAATGAAGTGGAAGTTGATGCAAGTGGGCACATCAACATGGTTACTCTCCAAGATTACAAGCATTCTGTGGACGAGCCAACGTGGACAGCTTCTATGGTGTATGTCGCAGCGCTGAAGGCACGAGGAACAAAAATTGCATTCTTCAATTCTACACCACAAGGAGGAGGCGTGGCTCTTATGAGACATGCCCTTATTCGATTCTTTCGGACCGTGGAAGTCGATTGCCAATGGTAAGTCTGCCAAGTGTTCAAACTAAGACATGCAATTCATCTTCACTCTAGGTATGTTCCCAAGCCCAAACCAGAGGTGTTCCGAATCACGAAGACGAACCACAACATATTGCAGGGCGTTGCGGACCCCAAGGCACGTCTGACACCAGCGGAACAGAAACTTCTCGACGATTGGACTCTACAGAACGCCCAACGCTTCTGGTTATCTGAAGGTGGACCCCTTCGTCCTCGTTCCGAAGGTGGTGCCGACGTAATCATCATTGATGACCCTCAAATGCCAGGTCTAGTCTCTATAGCCAAACAGCAAGACCCAACTCGCCCAGTAATCTACCGCTCCCACATCCAAATCCGGAGCGACCTCGTCAACAAACAAGGAACCCCAGCGTCACAAGTCTGGTCCTGGATCTGGTCAAAAGTGCAACAAGCAGACATCTTCATCAGCCACCCCGTCCGCGAATTCATCCCCGAATCCGTCGACTTCGAAAAAGTAGGTTACATGCCTGCAACAACAGATTGGCTTGACGGGTTGAACAAGAACATCAAACAAGTTTCAGATCAACAATTCTACGTCCATGAACTCTACACGGAGTGCTACAAACAAAACATGATCCAACTCGCCTTCCCCTCACGAGCCTACATTGTTCAAATCGCCCGCTTCGACCCCTCAAAGGGAATCCCAGACGTCCTAGCCGCCTACGCCCACTTGCGCCGCGTATTCCTCAAAGGCAACCTTCACAAACAGATCCCCCAACTCGTCATCGCAGGCCACGGCGCCATCGACGATCCAGACGGGCTACTAATCTACAACCAAACCATCTCCCAACTCGACACCTCATACGCAGACATAAAAGATGACGTTGTTGTTCTCCGTCTAGGCCCAACAGATCAACTCCTCAATTCCCTCATGTCAAACGCCCACGTCGCGCTCCAGCTCTCCACACGCGAGGGCTTCGAAGTAAAAGTATCAGAGGCATTGCATAAAGGCATCCCCGTCATAGCCACAACAGCCGGCGGCATCCCTCTCCAAGTCGAACACACAAAATCAGGCTTCCTAGTCGAACCGGGCGATTACGAGACCGTTGCCCGACACCTCCACGACCTCTTCACGGACACGGCGCTTTACGATACCATGAGTGCCTACGCAGCAAGCCACGTCAGTTCCGAAGTCAGTACAGTGGGTAACGCGTTATGCTGGATGTATCTCGCAGACACTTTATCGAGAGGACAAAAGGTAGAGCCAGACAGTGCATGGGTCAACGATCTGGCACGGGAAAAGGCGGGTGTGGCCTTCATGGAGGGAAAAGAAGTCCAATTACCTCGACACGAGGAACTGGATCTGACAGAGTCAAGAATGAGAGACAGGGCGAATTCAACCGCGCAGACGTGAGCGTTTACATGGAAATCAATAATCTAATGCTATTGGTGCGTCGGGGGTTTCGGTGCAAGAAGTGAGCGAGTGGATTTTGCGTGAATACATTTTCTGACTCTTCGAGACGACGAACCGAAATTGATGACGTATCCAAATACGCACTTTGGACAATGATGCAGCGAGTTCGCTAACGCGGCTCCGCTCCTTGACATGCTAAACTCAATAAAATGTATTCAATTCAAAATCAATGTCGATAAATTTCTGGAAAACCAATTTTTGAAATCGCCAGTTACCTTGATACTGCTATATAGGCCGGAGAGTGTGCTCCTAGGAAGCCTTTGTCATCTGTCATTGATCGTGTGTCTGACGAAAAGGAATAGATGGGCGGTCCCCCAGAGTGTCAAGACAATTTCACAAGTCACTAGTGAAGGATTGCACCTGTTGCTGAACTCAAAGAAGACATATTCAATTCAAAGTCCTGTCAATGCGTTCAAGACAAGCCATAAGATATTGTCTAACAAGCACGCAGTAACCATACTATCATGCTAGCAATGCTCTCCAACCAGCTCCTAGTCCATCCTCTTCTTCGTAGGAGTCAATCTCTCCATCACCCTCTGATATTCTGCCTTGGCTGCCTCACTTGTCCCAGTCACAATCTTCTGAAGCGATGATGACGATCTGCGAGCCATAGATCGAGCCGGCGACTCCTTCTTGTTGTCCGCCGATTCGTACTCCGACGGCGGCATCTTCGAGAAGTTGATTTCGTCCCCTGAAGTCGTCTCCTCCATCAATCGCTTGAGATCTTCCGATGATTTGCCAGAGCTAGGATTGCTAGATTCATTGTTATCTTCAACGTCGGCGTTGGTAGCTGCTTCTTTCTATCGCCAGGAGGTCAGCCTCATCACGAAGTAGTCATGTCATTGAAATCGAAGGTACCGCTCTTGTGCTTGTTGCCGAGTCAATGCTAGTGTTCTTTGACGCGCCAGTGTCGGTCGGAGACTGAGTTTCTGTCTCTGGAGCTGTCCCATCTGTCCATGCATTTCCAGACCTGGTGCGACCTGGCTTCTTTCCCTTACGGTCTTCCATGGACGAGTCCGAGGCAATGTCATCTACCTTGAAAAGGCCATTTTTGTCGATACGCAAGCCATCCGGGTGCTCTTTCCTCAACTTGACATAAGTAATGGGCTGTCCGGCTCCAGTTGGGGCGTCCTTGATCGGTGTTTGCTTCGTAGGCGTGGAAGGCGTTGCTCGAATTGGGGCATTCTCTCTCGACGGCATCAATTGGGGCATTCTCTCTTTTTTCGACGGCGGCAGCGGCCATGTAGGGCCAACGGCAGTCATCTGGGAATCGACAGACGAGTGTAGCGATCTGTTTGGCATTGTATCATTGTCTGGTAGTGTATCGCTGTCTAGTCTGGGAACGTCATACTCCGAATCGCTGTCATCTTCTGCGTGGGGAGCAATCTGCTTGATATCCCTGACTGGTTCTTCCTCAAGGCCAACGGCACTGTCCTTGGCTTCGACTTTTGGGCGTTGTTTTGAGGCAGAAGCATGATTAGCACCCCAGCTGTACCTTCCTCCTGGCCAGGTACTGAGCGACCCGGCAATGGCCTCGTCCGAGGGAGCAACGCCCGTTGTTTGAAGGTAGACAAAGATGTGGTATCCGGCGAGGACCCAAAGGAACAAGAAGAAAGTACATATAGTAGTAGTCAAGAAGATGGTTGGTAAGAGGAGGAAAGAGGCGGCCAAGACCACGGAGGCGGTGCAGAGCAAGCCAACGACAACAGAGCCGAGAATAGATGCAATGAAAACGGTGAGAGCGAAGCCGACAAAGCACAGTAATGGGATGCTGGTGAGAATCATATTGGTGATGAGGAAGGCCTTCAATTGTGTTAGCAGAAATGATTTGAGCCCAGCCAAACAAAAGGAGACGCACTGCAAGCTTTGGATAGGCATTAGCAAAGGCCTGGAGTTTGTTCCACATGGCATCTCGCTTGTCTGGTGGTAGCATGTCGGCCAGGCGGCTCATCAGCTTCAATGCTCGGTTCATGGTGTTGATGATGAGAAGTAAGTCCACCCATCATCCGACTTTTCCTCATAACCTAAACATGATGAGATGGAAGGAATGGGCCGTCCTTGGTTCCTGCTCCTCTGGTTGAATGCAACGGCCACACGCCAGAATGTGGAAGCTGATTAAAGGGTCTTCAGGTACCACGGCTGACTGGCCCATTCATATAATAGGCACAAGTCGACATTGATGTCTTAATCAATTATGGACGTCGAGTTGAAGAGATGTTGTTGGAAATCTATAGCTTCATAACTCACCGGATGAGCCGAATATGGCACTCTGAAGTCGAGCCTCTGGTTAGCCTAAGGGATCGGAAAGTTGCCAGCGATTGCAATGTCAATATCGCCAGGCACTTTTCACTATCACCATCTCTGTTGATTGCTTGATTGCCTGGTTGCAACCTGAGGATTTAAAAGCACGCGTCAGGGTGAGGGTGGACCCGCGTGTACTATACTATGGTAGTGGGGACACTGTACGTGGTAGGCGCCTCAACTTACGTAATCGTGCATTTGATGTCAAAAAAATATTCAGGTTTGATACTGGACTTTTCCATATTAACAACCATGGCCGACAAAGACAAGAAACGAAAGAGAGATGCCGCCAGGGAGGAGAGGCCTCACAAGAGAGTCGCATTGACCTCCACAATCAAGGTTATTCACCTGCCAAAGGAGAGCATCGGTCCTGTCGTTGCATCCACACCAGGCTTTGTCGTTCCCAAGAACATCACCTTCAAAGCATTCAAGAAACACACAAAATCACGAGGCGACGAGCAAGATGGAGACAGTGAGCTCATGCTGCATAGCTCGACACACTCGCGACTGGATTACAATGGACAAGAGGAAAGCTCAGGCACTGGCGAGAAATTGTTGAAGCATTATGCTGCCGTCTTCGACCCAGCTGCTGGCAAGCTCACAGTCACCGAAGTGCCCCATGTGACAATACGAAGCACATTACGACCATGTCAGGAAGAGCTGGACGAAGCGAACGAAAGGGCCGAGAAGAAGCAGACAATGGGCTCTTTGCGACAGACATTGGGCATGGAGTTTGGTACGAAGAAGGCGAAGAAGGCCATTGCTTCGCTCACAGAGAACGCCATCACACCTCACAAGGGCGTCAAGGGGGCTGCCGCTGCCGGTGTGAGGCAAGATGCCCTCACAGAGGCTATGTTGGACAACCTTGCGACGACGACAGCCTCAATACCCACTCGCGAAGACAAGCAAGCTACTATCGACAGCGCCCATCCACGTCCTACACCGAACCTCCACGCCATCCGACCCTCAGAAGCATACCCACTCAAGGATCTGGTTAGCGACGAAGACCTTTCAAAGCTGGCAGTCAAGGATTGGCAAGATCTTCTCGAAGCTGGCGACAAGATTCAAACAAACATGCGATTCGTGGCATTCAGGTTGGATGCTCTAAATGGCAAAACCAAGATGTTGAAGGTCATGAAGTACTTGTATACTTTATTGAACTTCTACATTGCATTGAAACCATTGCGAACCGGAGGCAAGAAACTGCCTACAAGGGAGGACTTGAAAAAAGCCACTGGAGCGGATGGCGCGATTCTAGACGGTATCAGAAGGAACTTTGCGGTTGGCAGGTCAGTACATTCACAAAATCCTCCTCCAAGCACGAAGACTGCGTGTCGGTCATGCAGTTTTCTTGCTTTGTTATAGCTTTCCCTAAGAATCACCCTACTAACAACTCGCAGCGAACTTACAAAATGGCACGTTGACAAGCTGGTCCTCCACATCTGCGCCCTTACCTTACACATCGACGACTTCACCACAGATACCCACAACATCCGTGAAGACCTGCGACTGGAGCCACAACAAATCTCACAATACTACTCGGAGCTGGGATGCAAAGTCTCACCACCAACAGAGAAAGAGAGGATGAAGTTTGGTTTGAAAACAAAAGCCGAGGGTCAGGGACACGCAATTGCAAGGTTACAAATTCCACTTGTGTGGCCGAAGCAGAGGGTTATCGTGCAGAGGAAGAAGAGGTAGAATTGATGCGGTATAGCCAATCTATATTTTGCCTCGCGATATGAATACACGAGTTTCTACTAAAGTCTTTACCATCTTGCCATTCTCAAGCCACTTGCCACAATTTTTCCAACATTCTCTCGTCTTTTATTCCTCATCAACAAACTTATTAACCAAACTCCCGATATACGGCAATATCTCCACCGTAAATTCATCCCCGGCCTTTAGCGTCCCCTGCGGCTTCCTGTTCAATCCGACGCCGGCTGGTGTACCGGTGATTATTACTGTTCCGGCTGGTAATGTTGTTGATTGCGAGAGGAAAGAAACGAGTTTTGGGATGCTGAAGATCAGTTCACTGATGGAGCAGTCTTGCATCACGGAACTGTTTTTTAGACCGCGGATGTGGAGGGCGGAGGGGTTTGGGATTAGAGAGGGGGATACGAGGACGGGTCCTACATCATTACCATCAGCACTGAACTTGTTCCAACCTAGTAGTGAGACTGAAAACGTAAGAAAAGGGGTAATCTTACCAATAGGACAACTCCCATCAAACCCCTTTGAAAAACACCACTGGCTCTGATTCAACTGACTAACACGACTCGAAACATCATTGCTAGCCGTATACCCCAAAATATACTGTCCCGCCTCTTCTTCAGATACATTCTTGCAATCCTTGCCTATCAGGATGGCAAGTTCGGATTCCCAGTCTCCGCAGTCGTCGGCTTTTGTCATGCGTGGGAGGGGGATTGATTGTGGGAAGGGATCGGTAAGGGCAGTCGAGGGTTTCATGAAGAGAGTTGGGACGGTGGGAAGGGCCATTCCGACTTCTTTTGCGTGTTGGACGTACTATTGATAGGATTAGTGTCGGGGTCATGAATGGCAGTTCGATATCCCGTCCAAATCCTGGAAATCAATTGAACAAAAGACCAAAACCCATCCCATTGCGAAAAGAAAAGAAAAGAAAAGAAAAGAAAAGAGGGCAAACGTACGTTCAACCCAATACACCGAATCGTCCCACACTCCCTCTGCGTAACGGGGCTCAACACCCTCTCTACCTCTACACTCTCCCCCGTCGGACTACCCGCATCAAGAACAGAAGATCCAGAGAACACATTCGCTTTCACGGATTTGCCATGGTAGAGCGCGAGCCCGACGTCAAGGTTTTGGTCGATGGGTTCACCAATCAGCCATTTAGAGGATGTGGGGGATTTGGGCACGAAACGGATTAACCCTGTTGAGTTTTTGTTAGAGAAGTAGGGGAAGGAGAGTTTGGGGAGGAGAGGGGAAGTACTTTTCCAAGCTGCCATTTTGATTGAATGTCAATTGGTGTTTGTCAGGTTAGTGAGAGAATTGTATGGTGTTCATTCAATTGAGGCACGAGGGGTGTAAATATTAGGGCGGATGACGCGCCGCTTCACGCTTCCGAGGGTGATTATACGTCGAAATCGTTTCGAAAGACTGCCGAGATCGGTTCCATAGAGCTCCATAGCGGATCATCGGAGAATGTGGGGGACTCGCGTCAATTCTCTGCGAGGGGTCATTGAAGACCGGATGCTCCGGTATCAAATTCCAGTCCTCCGGAAGGAAAATCTACGAGCATCGGAAACACCAAAAAAAGGTCTAGCAATATCAAGCAGCGAAATAGCATTGCACAAAATTACTCTACACTCGGAATCAACGGCCTCAACGCCATCCCATAATCCCCCTTATTCGGCATTCGACAAGTCGTATGAATATGAAACTTGGCCGGCTCCTCATTCGTCAAAATAACACCACTATGATGATCAAACTCAGTAATAATTACCGGATTCTGAATCCGATAATAAAACGCATCCTCATCGCCGAACCCTCCAATCCAAGAAAAATACGTCTCGCTCTCGAAGCTGAGGATGTGTTGGAGGCGGAGTTTGCGTGCGGGCGCTGGCAGGTAGAGGAGATATTCTTCGAGTATGAGGGTGACTAGTTCTTTTTGCTCCGAGGTCATGTCGGAGAGGGTTATTCCTTCGTAGGGAACTGTTCTGTTGTCTCGGTACGCGCCGCAGAGGTGACGTTGGTCGTCTCTGTTCCAGCGGCCTGGTGGCATCGCGGGGTCGTGCATTAGTTTGTAGATTTGGGTTTTTTGTTGCAGTTCTGGCGAGAGGGATTGCATGAGTTGGAGTCCGAAGGCTTCTTCTTTTCGTAGTATGGTCGTTCCGGCGTGTGGGCCTGTGTCTATTTCGTTTGGTTCTGCGCCTGTGAACCAGGGTGCAATGATGATCTGGCGTTGGTAGAAAAATATATTAAGACAGAGATGGTGGCCGTAGAAGGAGAAGCCCCAGGGCCGTGTTGTCGATGGTTTCCCGAAAAGAACAAAGTTGTAGGAATTTTCGTTCATGATTGCTGGAGAGTCAACTAGTTCCCCTAGAAAGTGGTTGATTCGCATGGCTGAGATGGCCTTTTGGTAGCCCTCTGGCGAGAGAGTCGCGCTTAGAATTCGCAGAATGGCATCTCGGACATGGAAATGAAGTTCGTCGAGACGTAGACCTTTGTTGCTGAGAAGAAATTCTGGATTGGACCATGATCTCCATTCTGGGGAGTCGATGTGGTATGAAACTGTTTCTCGCTCCGAAGCACTGATCATAGTCAAGAAGTCCTTCGCTGACGTGACGATTCGCTCAATTGGAACCTCTTCATCTTGCAATGTGTAAAGGTCAGGTCTGACGACACCTAGATCTTGTCAGCTATATTCAATCATTGTACCTAACTCACACACTTACCATCGCATGTTATGCCCTTGAAAGGCTCTTGAAATAGCTCTCGCCAGTGAACATATAGGTTGTAAAGCCACGGAGGATGTTGTTTAGTCTTGAATGCGTCCACATACTCGTGTGCATTCTGCTTTTGCATAGTCGTGAAACGAGGATGCTTGAGATCTGGTAAGCATTTTCGAAACTGTCCCGAAGGTTTGGTCGAAGGAACAACGATATTATCTCCCATTGTCGTGGATTCAAAATGAGGCTTTGTTGATGGGTTTCTTAAGATTGAGTTGGCGACGAATTTATAGATTCGTTGATGTATCTCAGATCATGTCGTTGCGTGCATGATGTCGAAGAGTAGTGGTGGTCCCGTGGGATGTAGCTAGCGCATTTTCAAATCTGGAAACGAATCTCGGAAAAGCCGGAGACCAGAAGAAGGCATTCCGCGCTGAGAAATGGCACTCGATATGCATGATGGCACATGCTTCCTGTTTGTATATTACGAGGCTCGTTCGAGAGACGCGGGTATTCGCCGTCACATCCCTGCCTGTGGCACCGGCATCAATTGGCGGCTTGTGGGGAAATGTCCCAAAGTAACAGACAAACACTAGAACAAGGGGTAAATCATCAACGGAGAGAACATATTTTTGCTCATCGATGATATCTAATCACTGAAATAGGTCAAGACTTCGGACTGAAAAAGTATCCTAGAATCAAACAGTTATGGACGATATGTACAAGAAGGATCAATTGTCCTCCGTTGGGTGTTACAAATTATGCTCTAAAGATTCGACCTCTCTATTGAGAAGTCGGGGTTTTGCTTGACCGCATGGTCTACCTCATTATCGGCATCATAGCCATAAAGCCATGGTTGAACGACTGGACACGTCCTGTGATGCGTTAGTCGATACACACTAATCTGGTATCGCAATTCATGCTCAAAGAAGGGACACGTACCACCTGCTTGGGAATGGCTCATTGGTTTCATCCTCATGCCCAAGTCTCGAGAGGAACAACTTGTCCCTAGCCTCTTGCTCTGGACCGTTGGGCATGTGGAAGTCGTGTCGCTATCGAGAAATTAGATTATGATTGCTAAAGTAGCCGTGGATTTACTCACCTGCTTGAACGTTTCCCGAACAATTGCCTCCCCTCTTTTCTTTCGGAGACTTTCATACATCCGCAGTGCGCCTGGTAATTGGCCCTTGTCTTTGATTCTGCCGAGAATTAGGCCAAGAACGGCCCCGTCTTCGAGCGACGAATTTGCTCCTTGTGCTAGATAAGGCAGCATTGGGTGGCATGAATCTCCGCTATACATGATTAGTAATTTACGCAATACCATTTCATGAAGCTTTCTTACAGGAAAACGAGATTTGAAGAGTCGTTCACCCAGCTCGGTAATTCTTCTCCTAATTCTTGTCAATATCCATCGTTGGCAATTGTTAGACGAGCCCACTTACTGTGCATCAACTTCCACTTGTCAACTGTCTTCACATTGTTCAGAAACGATGTCAGTCTGTTTAAATATATTAGCTCGGAACAGAGCCAGTGGAGAACGAGGACCATACATCGGATCCCAGCCCACAAATAGTTCCTTCATTTCGTCAATAGAACCGGCTTGTTTTGCAACTCCCATAGGTAACGAATCTGGGCAAAGCAGAACTAGATTGTACATCTCGCCTCCTTTCAATGAATAACCCTGGGCCAAATCAGTAATGCTTCTAGTTCTAAAAATGAGTAAAGATTGTCTTACCACAGCATGAGATCCTGGGCCCGCCCAGAAATGGCATTCCGGTTCCTTGATCCACCTCTTTAGTTTCTCATCATTCAGCTCGCTGGTCTTCAGGACAATTCGATAAGCCAGATCTCCCGTAGGAAGGGGATCGTCCTTTCGTCCAACGAACAGCTCCCGGCATCGAGACCACAAACCATCTGCACCAACAATAAGGTCTCCAGAATAGGTGTTACCAGTAACTGTTTTCACGGTCGTTTTATCGAAGTCAATGGCATCGACTCGCTCGCCGAGGAAGAATTGGACTCCAACCTCCTTTGCTCGTTCGACCAGGGCTATTTGCAAATCTGCTCGGTGCATGTCGATGAACGGTGCTCCATAACGTTTTTGAACCTTCTCCTTGAAAGTTGCTTGTTGTGCCAGGATCTCGCCGGAGTATTTATGAACGGTCAGTTGTGTTGGTATAGCCCCCAGTTTCCAGAAAGATTCGGGGAGCTTCCATTTCTGGAGAATCTTGGAGGCATTTGGCGTGATTTGTAGACCAGCACCAACCTATTGACTGGTGAATATGTATAATCGCAATTGGAATAGGTAAGAACATACCTCTGCGATCTGAGAAGCTGCCTCGAGAACTTTAACGTTGTGGCCTCCTAATGCGCACGAAATAGCAGCTCCTATTCCACCTAAACCTGCTCCAACAATGATGATGTTCAGTTTTGCGTCCATGATGTTGAAGATTTGATCTTTTAAGCTTGAACAACGATAAATCCAGGTTACAAAGATCAATGATGTTGACTAGAAAGACACCAAATATACCCCGAGACTATTATGTTATACAGCTCCTCATTTGGTGGACCCAGGGTGGTCGTTCCTCCGGGGTAACTGTTCGCGGGATGTGGGGAAGCACTCTCTACGAATTGAGGGTCAGTCGGCATATCCGAGCCTACATAAAATGCGGCACTGTCCAGATTCCTTAATGTTTCTTGACAGCTAGAATCGCGACTTCATGGGAATGATCCATGTTCCAATTTTGGGCCGACGCGAGCGGCGACGCGTTCGGCCTTCGCAATCGGGATATCAGAACGCGCACGCTGGTTGTTCATTTCGCTCGACGAGGGATGGAATGGATATCGCCTCATCTTAAGTAAGATAGAGAAATCGTTGTCCGCTCGATGTCGAGAGAGTTGGGGATTTGAGGAAGCTCGCGGTTTTGTCCAGAACGCGCCTCTAACATTATCTGACGGACAAGCAAGGCAAAAGGGCTTGGACCTGTACTTGTCTCTCCATTTGAAGCAACAAGCAAGTGGTCTTTAGACCCTGTCTGCCATGAAATTCATTTTCAGCTTCAAAGACAAAAGGGAATAGCATTGCAACGCTTGTAAGCGCTTCGTATCGACACCATCATCCAAACATGCCCAAACCGACAACTCCTAATCCTGATGAACCCAGGACACCAGACACCTCGTCTAATCAGCAAATAACAAGCCAGTTGAACAGAAGCAACGCCGTTCAGATCATCACTTCTTCCACAGTCCCATGATGAACACGTAAATACCCAAGGACCGAAACACCTAGCAATGTGGTTCCAAAAACTCCAAGTATGTATGCACCAAATCTATCTCGACCGCAATCCAGGTCTCGCAGTCCTAACCAAGAATGGACTGGGCATCTCGTCCTGCTCCGGATCCCAGACTGGTGGTTCGCTCTCAATCATCCTCACAGCCACCTTAATCGCCCCATCAGACTTTGAGATATGCTTCTCGCGCTCAGGAATGCCTCCTGCTCTCGCTTGCTGTAGTTCTACCAGCGTACGGCCCTGGAGTTGAGTTCGCGATAGTGCTGCTTTGAGTAGGCCCTCTCCCTTGATATTGCCATTGCTGTTTCCTTTGTTGTTGGCGTCTTTGAGGGCACCTCCAGTCTTACGCACTGGGCTTCCTGAGTCGCCTGCGACAGGAACCTTAGACATCGCGCCCATTGAGCCGACGGCTGAACGAGGACGTGTTGGACTTGTTCCGCCTCGTCGTGCAGGACTCGTGGCGACAACTGGCACCGCAGAAGTCGGTCGCTTCACGTTGGCGCCATTGGCATTGACGAAGAGGTTCGGCGCGCTCGCAAGGCGCTTCGTATTTGCTGGCACGGTCTTCTGTCGCGCCATGCCTGGTCGCTTGTTCAACTGTTTGAACGGATCTCGTGTCGGGCTGGGTAGTACTGGAAGATCATCCTCCTCATCTTCATCGTCAGCACCCAAGGAGTCCTCCATATCGCTACCATTTGGCGTGTCAAACGAGGAAGCGTTCGTTGGTTGCCAACGCTCTTCAGCGGCAGCAAAAATGTTTCCTTTTGGTCGCTGTTGTGCTTGGCCATTCTTTCGTGGAGATAGAGATAGCGAAGCAATGGACATTGGGGATGGATCAGCCATCTGCACATCCTTTGGCGACGCGACAGCAACAGCATTGGTGGCAAAGGTATGCGCTCGCGTGAATGGAGTCCGTGTGGTACGCTTAATTGGTTTCGAGAGGGTAGGCGGCGATTCGATGGAGAGTGACGATAAGTCTGTTCCAGATGGGAAATCTGAGGAGTCCGCATTGTTTGTTTCTTGAGATGTCGATGCTGGCAACTCTTGCTGAGGTTCCAAAAATTCGGCGGATGGAGTAAGTGATCGAGGCTGTGCTAATGCAGCCTGCTGTTCCAGACGCTTCAAGACTTCGGTCTCGAATATCTTCTCCAGGCGCTCCACCTCCATCGCAACTTGACGATCGATCTCCAAGCGAGCCTTCACTTCCCATTCACGGCGAATAGAAGATTCGATCTCTGGCCGAAGTACGGACTCCATACTCTTCATTCGATCTTCTGCCTCTTTCGTCTTCTTCTCAGCAGCTTCCTTGTCCTTCAGCAACTGCCTACCAAGAAGCACGATCTCTTGCTCCTTGCGCATCAGCTTCACCACAGGTAGATTCAACAACTGGGAAGTATCTGGTCGTGCATTTGGGTTGACCTGTAAACAGCTGGTGATGACCTTCTGGAGCTCGGCGGAATAAACGGGAGGTATGGGGGAGACACGACCACCCTTGATCTTTTGAAAGAGTTCAATATGTGTTCGGGCGTTGAATGGAGGCTCTTTGGCACATAGCTCGTAGAGTAGACAGCCTAGTGACCATATGTCCGAGTATAAACTGTATCGTTCTGCGGCGCAGATCTCGGGGGACATGTAATATGGAGTGCCGACATACGTCGAAGCGAAGTCGTGGGATTGTAGGATCTTGGAAAGGCCAAAGTCGCCGAGTTTGACAGCATTGTGCTCGTTTAGGAAGACTGTGATATGTTAGTTCAGACGAAAGCCGAAGGTTGTCAAAGTATGTACCATTTTCAGGCTTGATATCCCGATGCAATACCATCCAAGGCGCCTGCTTGCTCTTCAACTTGGTTGGCTTTGCGGTATTGCCCAAGCCCATAACATTGTGTCCTGACTCTGGCGGATCCTCTCCATAATGGCAACGATATAGCGCGGTGACGATCTGGGCGAAGACACTCCAGACGAACTCCTCCTCGGCGTATTGATTCTTGTGTTTGAGTCGCTTGATAACCTGTCCCAAGTCCCCACCGCCGCAGAATTCCATGTATAGATGCAGGTCCTGGGTATCTTTTCGATGATCGCGTTCGATATATTCGACGATGTTTGGATGTCGTAATTTGCTGAGAATGGATAGTTCGGCTTGCAGTTGTTCGCGCTCCTTCTGTGACATGCGATTGTAGCTGATTTCTTTGCGGCAGAGGACCTGTTGGAAGTTGACATTAGTATTTGCGACCATTGTTTACACCATCTTGCGCAAGGTGTGTCTTACCTGACCATCGCTCTTCCTGCGCACTTTGTGTATTACTCCAAAACTGCCATGTCCTACATTGCCGTATTAGAATTGTTGTTCTTGGACTCGACGGGGAGGTCATCAATGGCGATGTAAACATACCAATCTTCTCCAGCACCTCGTACTTCTCCTCATTGGGGTCTGCCATGGTGGGCATATACTTTGTAGAGTGAGGGCAAAGCTATTATGTTGTGGTTAGTATGGGACGATAACGAGTGTATTATGGGACTTGGAAGGTTGTGCGTAAGGTTCATTTGGAGAAAGTAAATAGAGAGCCGTAAGGCTGCGTTGCCGTGGTAGGGATGGTGGCGCTGGTCCCAAACATGAGTGGCACGGACTTTTTATGGTACATATCCCAAGCACTCCTCCATCACTTCACAATCAGTTTGTTCGAACTCTAAATATAACTTCTAATTGGAGTGGGTGCTCTCATAATTGATTGTATCCACGTGCGGTCAATTCTGCAAATTAAACCTCCTAATCACTATGACTTCATCCAACAAGCACACCTTATTCATCACCGGCGCATCCTCAGGACTGGGTCTAGCCATTGCTCTAGAAGCTCTGCGACTTGGTCATAAAGTCATTGGAACATCTCGCAATATTGAGAAGGCAAAGGCCCAACATCCCGAATACGCCAACACCGGTGGAGAATGGCTCCAGCTCGATCTCACAAGCCCATCCGCGCAAGAAATCACGAAGCGAACAGTAGAAGAGGCAAATGTAGATGTACTGGTCAATAATGCAGGCTACGGAATCTATGGAGCTCTGGAAGACATGAGGTCTGCCATCCCTCACTCGACAATCCATCAATAACTCATTTGCTGTAGCGAGAAAGAAATTCGCGACCAGATGGAAACGAACTTTTTTGGCACACTGAAGGTTATCAAGGGCGCGATCCCGCATTTTCGCACCGCCCGCAGAGGTACCATCGTCAATATGAGCAGTATCTCAGGCTTGACGGTTACATCAGCCAGCGGGATTTTGTATTCCACGAGCAAGTTTGCCTTGGAAGCAATTTCGGAGGGCCTCGCTCTCCAGCTCGCGCCCTTCAAGATAAGAGTCCTGATTATTGAGCCCGGTTTGTTTCGTACGAACTGGCTTGATGGATCGTATGTCACGCCCGACGCAGAATTGACCAAGGATTATGAAGACGGCCCTGTTGGCCAGATGTTGGAAAAGTATCCAACTATGCATGGATTGCAAGAGGGCGATCCTCAGAAGGCAGCAAAAAGGGTTTTAGAAGTGGTGACGAGGACGGGAATGGGTGCTGGCGAAGGTATTGGTGCGTGTTTGCGTATACCTTTGGGAAATGATGCGATGAACAAGGCGAGGGACAAAGTCTCAGCGCTCACGCAAAATCTTGACGCTGTCGAGGATATAGCGAGGAGCACGACTCACGATGACACGCTGGGAATATAAGTAGAGGCGAGATATTAGCTGTGTGAGTTGCCATCTCTAACTCGTTCTCTTCTTTTCAACCGACCAAGGGTCCATCTAGAGTTCATGTCAACTTGTGGAATTAGACTATGAGCCTTCGTCTGGCTACAGTCAGGTCTTTTTCTTCCTACTCCTACAGCTCCTTGCCATCCACCTCTCGAATTTCCTTTGGCTGCGCTTCCAATCCACCACCCTCATACTCTCGAACATGGCCCCTCCTGGGTTGAACGGTCCTCCCACCTTTCGCCGTCCAAACGCCCCCAGTGATCCCACCTTTATCAAATAAATGATCAATATCCTCCAACTCAAGCCCATTCGTCTCCGGAAAAAAACACCAAACAACCGGCACCCAACACGCATTGAACACGGCAAAAATAATAAAAGTCCTCCACCCAATATTCGTCGTCGCAATGGGTGTAATCTGCACAACAACGAAAACACACATCCAATTTATGAAAGAACCGATTGCTTAGCCCTTTGAGCGGATACGCGTCGTTGTTACTTCGGAGGGATAAAACCATGGAATGGGGAGCCAACCTATGCCGAGGAAGATTTGAAAGAGGAAGACCATTGCTGTGGCGCCGTAGGCGGCGGATTGGGAGCCTGTGGAGAGGAGGATGGAGGCAAGCACGAAGCAGGTACTGAGGCCGATGGAGGAGAAACGAAGGAGAGCGCGGCGGCCGAAACGGTCGACTGTCTGGGTTGTGTTAGATGCCTAAAGGTGGAAGGGAGAGAGGAAGAGAGCTCACAAATAAGGGTATGCAGCTGCCTACTAGGTACGTGAGACTTGTGCAGCCGCCGAGGATTAGTGACATGTTTCTAGTCAGACCCATTGTGTTCTGATACACTATGTTCTGGACAGTATTACCTGCGGAAAGGGTTGACGTAGACTCACCAACAGGTGCATAGTAGTTGATCATATTAGAGCCGGTGAATTGTTGCATAACGTTGACAGCGCAGCAAAGCACGATCCTTCAGAAGTTCTGGCTTCGACCTCCCTCAAGCAACTCTTTATACTTGAACGGGCCACCTGCACTTTCAAGTTCAATTGATGCTTCGATCTGTTGTCGGACATGCATGATATCGGGATCATCGATCGTGGCATGCGGACCTTTGAGACGAGCAAGAACGTTGGCAGCTTCTGTGTTCCGATGCTTTTCGATCAGAAATCGAGGTGTTTCTGGAAGCGGAATCATTTGCAAGACAGGGCAAATGGCACTATCAAGCATTAGTAGGGGTCATGATGGGATGAAGAAAGTTACCTACAAGAATCCTTGAAAGGCAATAGGAAATCTCCACTGAATAGGTCCGCTCGCAAAACTGCTATTGGTCAGTAAATGTCCAAACTTCTGCCAATCAAGAGCTCACCTCAGTCCATAGTCCAACCAGTAGACGATGCACAAACCGACGATGGTAATCACTCCTTGAAGACAAAGCAACATCCCTCTATTCTTTGATCCCGCAAGTTCAGCTTGGTAAGCCGGGATATTACTCGAATTAAACCCATTTCCGATGCTACTTCAGATCAGCTCAATCCCCGAAAAACATATCACATAATATTACCCAGTAACAATTCTCCCCACTAAAAGCTGTGCTCTGGTTGTCGAACTTGCAAGTATTATCGTCCCAATGATCATAGTACTGCCACCAGACATAATCATCTTTTTCCTGCCATACGATTCACCGACAAAGAAGGAGATCAAGCTGCCGACAGCGCATCCGATGTCATAGATTGAGACGGTTAGACCTTGCATGTTCGAGTCTGGACGGCCGAAGTCACGGCCGAAGACATTGTCTGCGCCTATGATTCCACTCATGACACCTTGGTCATATCCTAGAAGGAGGAAGCCTTGACAGCTTGCCGCTGAGGAGGATTGTCAGCATGTTGTCTCGTTAGTCTTTCACATGGAGACTTGAAAGGTGAAAATTACCTGTGATGGCCCATGAAAGCCATTTGCCTTGCAATTGGAATCTCGATGGATTTGAGCCAAACATTTTGGAGATAGCTTCAAACATTCAAAATCACGTAACAATGGTCAAGATGAACTTCTAGAAATCTTCTAGAAGGTCAGGCTATATCAGATTTCTGCAGGTGTCGTTTGGTTCTTGGTAAAGCTGGCATCGCCACAATCGGTTGAAACAAATCCGATGAGTTGCATTTGTGTTAGGCAATGCGTGTAAGCATGATTTCCCCAAGTCTCCCCAAATTTTGCGACTCCACTACCCCAGGTTTTGGGGGCTCCAGATGATCGTCATTGATCGTCGACGTCTGACGAGAGTGGCTTCGGTTGCTTTATACCGAGAGACTCGTCGATCTATCGAGCCAAAGAGGTCCGTCCAATCACGTGGATGAGTATTGCTTCAGAACCATTGCTTGAGCTACCACAGCAGGTTCCCTAACTCTGTGGCATTGATAGGTCGGGGATATAGTAGGAGCTTAGGGTGCTTTTCTCAAAATTTAACAAGTCTTCAAAGCTTTAGAGGCTCTTCAAAGCTTTAGAGGCTCTTCAAAGCTTTAGAGGCTCTTCAAGTGCTTTTAGCAGGAATTTACCATCGTTGGTATGAACTTGAAACTGCTTTCAGGAAATCCAAGTTACTCTTCCTGGAGCATAGAGATGTGCCGGAGCGACCCGGTGATGAAGGGGTGTGCATGTCGTTGGAAACGGCAACCTTGAGGAAATGGAATAGAACTTGTTGGGAAGTTTGACAAACCAAGTGGTTAAAATTGACTGAAGAAGTATAATTGATACTGTACAAGTCAGCACGATCTGCAGACACCAATCCTTGTTATTCTCCAAGAATGCTTCAATGTGTTCATCCCAGATTCTTCCGAATGTCGACCAGCAAACAAAACGCGTAACCAGATTAAAACGATCACCTCTCTTCATGTTCTCCTAGCATCTTCTAATCTCAGTACTCCCAATTGTATTCTCCCTCCCAATCCGAATCGCGGCTATCTGTTGTAACTTCTACATCACGGCTCAGGTCACGTAGCTTTCCGAAATACCTTCCCTTTCTTCTGCCGAGCCAATGTATTTATACTTAGACACCCAGAGGGCGGACCATGTTGTGTCTTCGTCAGTGACATGCTCATCGAATATCCTTGCCCACCTATGCTCAGTTGCCTCAACATCGTAAAGGGTTGAGAATTTGGTACGATACCCGTCCTGGGCGATCTGACGGCATCGAAAGCTGATCAGGGTTTCAATAGATGAGGCTTTATCAAGAACGTTGGCAAAAGTGCCAGGTCCTTTGATGTCCAGGTTCTTCAGGACGAGGTGCTCCAAACAACTGTGATTTTGTAAAAAAAAGTCCGAGATACGTGCCGACACATCTCAGGCCGTCAATGGTGAGGTATCTGAGGTTTAGAAGAACTACTGTCTCCACTATTTCCATGAAGATGGTCGTGGTGTTCTTCCAGTCCTTGTCGAGGAAACTCAATCATAGTGTTGTGAGGAGCGGAGTGTGCTTCAAATCATACTCGGCGAAAGCAAAGCGGGTGTCGTGTCTGTAATTCATTATTAGTTCATATACTACGATCTATAGACACACTGCTCACTGGGTAAAATCCGGTCGTTTGTTTCTAGTGGAAGCTGCAGGTGGCGCAGTTCAGACAGACACTGCAAGAATTCCGAGGGGACGCAGAGAGCTTGAATTGAGACGCCCTGATCGGCACAACCATAGGCCGCTGGAAATATTTCCAGAGACCTGGCCTTCACTCCAGAGAAAGCCAAGCTTGAGAGAATAATTGAGAACCTCTGACTTATGGTGAGCTCGCTTGAGGGCATTTCTTGTCGACCATGCCACTCTCCCTTGTTGTAAGAATGGATAGAAATATCTCGAAGATTTGGCATGTTTTTCATAGCCAAAGTCAACATGATCCCTCCAGCAGCTGAGTAATTCATGAACACCTTGTCAGCCTGTTCCAAGTCTGCATCGTGTAGACGAAGAGCAAGCTCTCTCTGCTGTCGTTTATTAAGAGAAGGTTTCAGGAGCTGGGCTTGCAATTGCCTATACTCCTCGCGATTCATCATTTCTGACTCAGCCGGTAAGAAGGAAAGCCGCTCGATTTGAGCTGCAGCAGGAGGGTGCTGTGAGATTTCGCCTCTGGAAACCCTTGTAACTTGACGAGACGCGAATTGCCCTAAAACCCTCCCTGTTGAAGAAAGAGAAGGTCTTCGCATTGATTTCGCGGCAAGTCAATCGCAAGTTTTGCATGAAATAGACGAAAGGTAGGTCGATATCCGTTCCATTGGGATAGACAAGGTCCATACAAATTGAGTCGAGTAGTTCTACCGGCAATTTCGCCAAGGAGGAGTTCAAGCTGCGTTTGCACTCTTGTGAGCGGTGGCCTTTCTGGCGGCAGGTAAAACAGCGTCCTTGAGATATCAGGCGTTGCCGCTGGCGGTATGTCAATTTGATTTTTGGAGGAGCCAGCGAGCGTGTGGGGTTAGAGTCAGCCATATTCGATGAGATAAAGGTAATGTGAAGGTAAAAACGGTGTGAATTGCTGCTCGTTTCTTGTGCTCGGATGGACAAAAGGGGGTCGGAGGTCGAATATCTCAACAAGCACGAGCTATCTCTTTTGCCAGGGAACGCGTGACCTCCATGTTTGATGAGATTTGATGGAGATGGAGATGAAGAAAATTGGTCGTTATTTGTTCTCCGATGGAGAAGAGGAGTTTGAAAGTTGGATATCACAACAAACACGAACTTGCCTCTTCTGGCGGAAAGGAGCACCAAACACCACGACACTTGTGGTCATCGATTAGAAGCATAGTGTGTATGGCTCAATAGAGGATAATGGTCGCAAGATTCAGAAAAACAATTATTGAATACACGCAATGCTTTCAAAGATTATCAAAGGACAATGCAAGGCCAGACGAACCATATATGAGACAGTATCTATCCTCCAGAACTCCAGAAATGCAGAGGAAATGCAAATCCAAGACTCCTATCAATCAAGCCCCACCACCAAGGCCCGCCCCAGTGCCCAGTCCACTCCTCGTCTGCCCCAAATTCGAACTCATCCTTCTAAACCCAAGCCCCATCCCAATAGGAACACTACTCCTCCTACTCCTTGGTCTCCTCCTCCTCCCATGCCTAACTTCAGACCCAGGTCCCGAGGCAGCGGTCGACTCTTGATTAGAGGCAATCCATTCACTCGGCCACGGATCATCATCCTCTTCATCATCCTCATGGCCATTCTCGCTCTCAGTAATGAATCCAGAACTAGACGCCACGGAGCGGCCCATAGAAGGAGAATGTTGTCTCGATTGGCGTGTTCGTGAGATTGTACGCGAGAGAGTAGTTTCACGACTAAGATGCCCGCCGAGTGGAGCAAAGGAATCGTCAATCTCTGAAGAAACACTGATGTCATCCAGACTATTCAGCTCTGAGTCTTTGTACGATCTCGTCTTTTGTCTATCCCCCTCTCGCTCATTCTCAGTATCACTTTCCTCCACTCCCTCTTCAACATCTTCATCCTCGTCGTCATCACCAAAGCCATCTCCTTCAACAAGATACCATGCAGGGATAACAGTCAAAGCTCCGAAACACGCCAGGGTCCAGAAGGGAGCAACGATATATCCCTCCTTGACTCCCCATGTGAAAGACGCTCCTCCAATAGTTGGGCCAGCTGCCCTTCCGATGGCGGAGAAGGAAGTAGCGATCCCATTCACGGTCCCAAGCACTGCCAAACTGCTCGCTGAGTTTGTAAGCATGATCGTCGAACAAGGGAAGGCGAACGTCGAACACAGTCCCTTGATTAGCCACAATGCAAACAATGTGATCTGGGCACCGAGTGCGGATGGTACGAGCTGTTGTTTGGTTAAGTACTTAGAAAGATAAGATGATTGAATAAGTAAGAAGATACTAAATGCCATATCTTCTAAGAGAGAGGTTAAGCCTCTCTTTTAAGGAGATTTAGATACATTCTTACTTCCTAAAGCGGGAGTAGGTAGAAAGGGAATGTTAGATAAGATGAAAGGAATGCACGGATGCATAAACAACACGAGCGTGGAGAAGGGTGCGAGGATGTATACGATGGGCATAATCGCAAGGACGGTACGGAGACAGTTTAAAACGCCGTATTTGCGAGCGAGAGGCGGGAACAGAACGAATTGGTAGAAGATCCCGACCATGCCGTACATTGTAAAGAGGAGCCCTATACGATTTGAGTTGAGACCAAAGCCTTGGTTGAAGCGTAGCGGGAATGAGTATGGATACACGTCTGGACCAAAACGTGGGTGGTGCAGGAAGACGGGAAGTAGTTGGTCGAAAGCGATGGAATGCATTGCAAGTAATGTATAGCACAGCAGATTTAAAGCAGTCTGCTTGGTAAGTACATCGCGATAAGTAGGCTTCTTGGGGGCTGCGACGGGATCTAGCTTCGCGGCAGCGGTCTCTTCGTCTTTGATTGCTGAATGCGATGTTGAAGGTTGGAGCAGGGGTTCCTCCTCCGCTGTTCTCCCTCTCAGAGAGGTTAGTGACTTCTTGACGCCTCGAAGACCAAGTTGCGCGGCGTGCACCAATCTCTTCCCCAGAACTCGGCCATAATCTCTGTTAGTCTTCTTCGCAGCCAAAGTCTCATGCAAGAATAATGTTCCGACCGTAATGCCAAATAGAAAGAAGCAAGCTGCAACTATATTGGGCAGAGCGTATGGATATTTCCAGAATAGCGAACCTCCTCTTGGATCATCCGTTGGCCTCCTCCCCAGCGGATTTGACAAGGCTCCTCCAAAAGCAGGACCAAGCACGGAACCAATGTTGTAAACAAGTGGCATCACTGAGAAGGCTCGAGGCTGCAACTCTCGATATGGGACCATTTCAGCGACCATTGTTCGTATAATTCCCACATTTCCATTCCCTGCACCGGATAAAGCCCTTGCGGTCAATGCCATTGGTAAAGACGTGCTGAATCCCCATAGAAGCGAGGTCACCATAGTATTCAGCAGACCAAGCAAGATAATGTATTTGCGTCCAAAACGATCACTCGCCGTGCCCCACGCAATAGCGGTCAGGCACTGAGAAAGAGAGTAAATGGCAGAGGTTGCGCCAGCCCAGAACGCAATGTCAGGTTCGGGTACGTGGAAAGATTCTATCATCTCAGGCAGGTAAGGGAAAATCGACGTGAGACTTATAGGTTCGGCGAAACGACATATTGCTGTACTTGAGTTAGTCTCGAAGAAATAGAGGAGTATGTATGATAGGAATGAACATACCAAGAATAGTCAGCTGCTGGATAGGCAACTTCCTCTTACTCGGATCCCTCGCCATGCTGTAAAAATCCTATTATATCTAAAGAGGCTCGTGAGAAAATCGAACTTTGAAAAAATGCTTGATGCACAAGGATAGCAAGAAAAAGCAACTATTCCTACTGCGTCATAACTAAGACGACGAACAGAATCAGCGGCAATGACGGCACACATTCAGGATTAATCAAACAGCGAACAGAGGCGGGGGCACAAGTCCTCTTTATAAGGTTACTCGCGACAGAGCTAAGGAGTGTAATTCACGCTCGTCAGCTGTGCGAACATGCAGAACCGCTGCAGGAAAATGCAGATCATTGCTGGTCCCCGCTTCCGCTGTCAGATGCGATGATTGCCGAGCGCTTTGATTGGCTCGTTATGGGTTGTTGCAAGGCTTACAGGTGTGCTCCCGTGAGCAATCTCCCAAGGGCATGGCTCCGATGAGGAATTCGGAGTTGCTGATGTGGTGATGCGGAGTTCAAGAGGCAGAAGAGCGGAGCAGGGAACAAGGTTGGAGTTTGACATAAGCAGCCGATATCGGCCCAGCCTTGCGGTTGGTGACCAACAGCCACAACGGTGAATCCAGAAATGATTGTCTATGATTCCATAGTAGCTCGTTTTTTGTTACGAAATTCTTTGGCTCGGGAATAAAGAAGACATTCCAAACCAGTCTCAGGTAGCGCATCAGGTGTGGAGATGGAGATCTAGGATGTCATTCAAGTGCCCAGTAAGATACTTCCTGCACAACCATCTGTGATTCACGGCCAGATAATCCACGCATGATATATGAGGAATACTCGTCTATTGAATATACAAACTACCAGTCATCCAAAAATAACTTGGCCACGTCAAATCGACGTATTGGACCCAAACAACGCCACATCTTACGCCTCGCCAGACCGTATCGTCCTATCTCAAAGCTATTGTGAGGCGGGCGTCTGAGACACGGCTGAGACAACTTTACCAAATCCTTACAGCAAGGAAGCCTGCCGCCCGTGTATGCATTGCCATAACATGTTCACTGTATCCACGTTGAACTTGCTGGAATCCGGGACAAAGTGACAACCTGTCCATCTCCTGATATCCATCCTTCATTCAACTCAGCAAGTGGTCTATCTTTCTTCAGATCTGCCCAATGTAGAAGACATCGTCCTCGCCGCTTCTATACTCATCTCAATAGTGATATCAAACATTATCTACCAATCATCTTTGTCGTCCTCGTCATCTGCATTTCAATGTTAGCACGTGAATCAGCTTTACGGATCGGAAATACTCACCACTATGGCTGACCTTACTCTTCCTCGCGGCCAAAGCACTAGCCAACGCTCCAGCCAATCCAGTATCTGCACCACCGGAATTTGCACCGCCAGGAGCAGAAGCCGCCGTTGCCTCCGCTGCTCCACCAGGCACACTAGGTTTGCTTCGATCTCTCTTTTCTGCAGAGCTGACTTTGCGCAATCTGGGAGCAGATTGAATATCTCCAAGTAAAGCACTCCTTCCTGGTACTGCGGCCACAGGAGGCAAGGGCGGTGGCGGTGGTCCTGCACCATCTGATCGACCAGGCAGAGGAGGTGGCGGAGGTGCATTCGAGAAAGGAAGAGGGGGTGGTGGTGGAGCGTTCGAGGATGGCAAGGGCGGTGGTGGTGGAGCGTTCGAGGATGGCAAGGGCGGTGGTGGTGGAGCATTTGAGGATGGCAAGAGCGGTGGTGGTGGGGCATTCGAGGATGGCAAAGGGGGCGGTGGTGGTGCGCGGCTCGTTGGTAGAGGTGGAGGTGGTGGAGCGTTACTTGATGGCAAGGGAGGAGGTGGAGGTGCATGGTTTGAGGGCAATGGCGGCGGTACAGGAACAGGTCTGGATGTCGAAGGTGGTAAGGGCGGTGGAGGAGGAGCGTGGTTTTGAGGCGGCAATGGCGGTGCCTGGGGAACTCCATTCGTCTTTGGAGGCAAAGGAGGAATGAATTGTGGTGTGTTGTCTCTCGCTGGCGGTGGAGGAGGCACTGGTCCACGCGCGGGAGGCGGAGGAGGTTGTGCGGGAGCTCGAGGTCCGTCGAATGCTGGTGGGACTGCGTATCTCGAGGGCGGTTCGTTGTCATCCATTGGCGTCTTCGGAGGACGTGGAGGAGGCGGTGGTCCTGGATTAGAGACATTCGAAGTAGCACGCGCTCGTCCAGGGAGTGTAGGAGCGTCGTTCACAAATTTGCCCGCATCTGCAAATGGAGGCGGTGCTTTGTATCGCGGTTGAGGTGGCGTAGGAGGAGGCGATGGTGATTGTTGTCGAACGGGTGCCGCCGGTGGTTCGGGACGAGCTCCTCTTCGTGGTGGTGGTGGAGCTGGAGGAGCTCCTCTTCTTGAGACAGACGAATTGGTGCTCCCGGTATGCTGAGGGCTTATATCGCTTGATCTATTTGACAACGAGGGGCCTCCAGGAGGTGGAGGGGGTGGCGCTCTTCCTTTCGATTCGTTCTGCTGGGATGTTTTGAGGAAGGCTTCGACTAAATCGGCATTCTCCACCAATTGATCGTCGCCGAATCCCATTTCTCTCATCTGTTGTCGGATATCTGGCGGAATGCTCTTGATAAAAGCATCTCTGTCCGCGGCAGCCGCAGCTGGCGAAGGGGCAGCTGGTGCAGCATGGCGTACTGCTTGGGCTGGAGGTGGAGGAGGCGTATCGTGAGGGGCAGATGAGTGCCTATGACCGCCAAATAGACTTCCAAACAAGCCATGGTGTTGTTTTTCGTTCTGAGAAGCACCCCCATTTCCAGCTCCCGCTGCGCCGAATGGTTTCGATTTGGTGCTCTTGTGAGCCAGCTTCTCTCTCTCATCCACCTTCTTCTTGAACGTCTTTGCCTCCTTTTCGTCTGAAAACGACAATCCGGCCAAACACTGCTCAAGCTCAAACGAGTGAAAGAAGACGCGATCTTGGTTGTATTGAAAGGTGTCGTAGATCTCCTGATCCCAGATGACGCCGCGGTTTGCGGGCTATTCCTGTCAGCCTAAGCAAGCACGATTCAGCGCGTTCAGTACATACCGATATATCAACCAGCTTCAACCAGATGGTATGCCCAACAAGGTCGTTCGCCAGTACAACTGCACCCTGCAGGCCTGTATATGTCCATCGTGATCGGTCTGGGTAGGCAATGTATAGCTTCGCGACTGCGACGGCGTGGATCTTATTCGACGGTTTCGGCACAGTCCTCTTGACCGTCTGTTTATCTTCTTCGGAAAGGATGGATGGCATGGTGATTGACGGATCGAGCAGTGATTAGGCAGAGAGGAGAGGTTGGGTGCTACACGGAGTAGGCATAGAGATGACCCGGCGGTGCTGATTGTCGTGTGTCCAGCTCGGAGAATGGACAATTATACCGAATAACTATCGAGTGTTTGCAATGGAGAGTCCTCGGCCTTCTTTCACACAGTTCGGAATGCCTCTTCTTTGTTCGGTGTGAGGGACAAAGAGTTGCGCTTCATTCGTCACTCTTAGAAGGTTGGGGATGTGACTTAAGCGAAGCGCCAAGATCCAAAAGCCTACACGAAGACGCGCAACTCTTTCAGCCATTGCCATCATCCAACACCACTTTAGGCAGAATCCAAAGCTCGGCTCATCAATGGATATATTTCAGCCTGATGCTAAAATCGCTACCAAGAATCTCACGCAAATCTGCCACATAACAAGCTCGAATTCCTTCTCTATTCTTCAATATCACACTGAATGGAGTCAATGCAAATTTTCCAAGCCTGTACGGAGTATTGAGGCGAGAAATAATTCCAGTTTTGACTATCAAAGACCGCGAGTCACGGAACCTCAAGAATCGTCTTGCAAGATCAGAAGAACGAATTCTAGTACCTATCCCGAGCTCGGGGGCAAAAGATCAGCGATCCAGCTGGTCTCTCGCATCTCTGGAACAATATGCAAATCCTCTAATGAGACCTGTTCTCAAATGCATTCTTCAGTTTCAAGTCTCTTCTCGCCACACTCTCCACACCCGTGTCACAACGTCTGATAAAACCTTCTGGCCGATAATCTCATGACGCCCTTGGTATCCATGCATGACTTCCCCCTTCATGGCTTCCAGCCTTCATTACAATGATAGTCTCGGGTCTAGTCGATGGTTCGACTGGAATGCTTTGGCGGACAGAATCATATGCCTTCATCTACACCTCGCGTCAAAGCAAACGACTTGCTTGACCGAGTCGAACCACTCCGCCATGGCGGTTGGAAAGTCACTTTGAGTCATCCCCCATTCCCTCAAACATTCACCAGTCCTCTTCACACCACCTTAGCAATCCTCCCGCCACCATTTGTTGCCGGGTCCGACCACTGTCCATGAACTCTGTACTACCAAATCCAAGTTGATCTCGGCGTTGACCGCGGATCTTTGTGGAAGCAAATATAATTTTTCGCCTGCCACGGTCTTTCTCCAGAATCTCACGCTGGCGGAACTTTCCTACAGACATGATCGTCTCTGACTGGTTAACGGAGAGTCCAGTATAATGGCAATTCGTATGCACATCCACGTCCAAATCGAAAATGCCTGCCGGCTCCGGATGGTCCTTGTCTCCTAAGTGAGCTTTGTGGGAGGCGAAAATTACTGCGGCGTCCTCAATTTCTTCTAGCGGAGGGTCGACAGACGAAGCAGCACCTTCTTCAAACTCCACCTTCCCAAGGTGCACGTACTCTGTTCGTGGGTGCCAAGGTCCGTTTACGCCAAATGGCTTGGACAAGAAGTTAATCGGATTGCCATCCGCGGTAGGTGCGGCTGGAGCGATATCGACCTGATGAATCCTGAACTCTTCTGGGGGTAATTCGTCCTCAAGAGGCACTTCGTTCCATGGAAGTCCTAAATATTCTTCTTCGACCAGCATTACACGCGTAAACACCGCGCAAGAATCATAAGATTCGAACAAACACTCTCGCCTTGGCGATGCTTGGAGAAGAGCTAAGGCTTTGCGTCGAATATGAGGCCAACGGCATTTCCATGCCACGAAATGGAGGGGAGCGATGATGCCCATTTCGAAAGAAAAGTGCTTCGAAGGGTCCACGACCTTTGGTACCAGGGTCTGCGATAAAGTAATGATCCTTTCGTATTCGTCCTTGTATTGGTCCCATGCCGACTCATTGGGAGACAACGCTGCGGCAAGCCACAATTTGAGTGTGATTGAAATCGCCTGGATGAGATTTGCTCCCAGCTTCTCATGCTCAGTCTGAGTATCTGCTTCCCTTTCCAGTAATTGTTGGTAGTTGGTCTCCCATCTGTCAAATAGCCCTTGCAGTCGAATTTGTTCCACGATCATATCGATGGAGACGTCAGACTTGTACTTAGACTCTCCAATGGACTGAATGAACCTGACCATTACGTTGACCAGATCAGTCAATTCCACTCTGGCGATGGGAATTGTGATAGCAGGTGGCGGGCTCTCGAAACTCTCTCCGGCATCCAAGCTGTTGGTGTATATCGCCAATGATCGTCGACCAAACAGAGACGATAGCATGTTTAGACAACTGAAAATTGGGACCAGTTCTCGCTCAATGAAAGCTGCTTCTGCCGCAATACTTGAATGTGCAAAGGCGCCACGGCCAATACAGTGCTTCTTTCGCCAGTCCTTCAACATCTTGATGCCACTTTCAATGTGCGTGATGGCGCTGCTGACATTTCCTCTTAGGAATTCCAGGCATATGAAAATGATGGCAGCCATTACTGGGATGCGGACCGACTCCGGATTGGCTTTGGAGGATCTGATGAGAGAGGCAATAGCTTTGTTGTATGATTCCAGGGCGAAAGCAGTATGCGATTGAGTCCTGGCTAGAGGTGACATCCCATGCAAGTTCTCATCTTCGTACATAGCGCTGACAGCAATCATGGCATACCGAATCGCTGGTTCTGAGAGACTCATTTGCAACACGCTGCCATTCCAAAATCTGCTCGTGAAGAAACCAGATAGCTGCGGCGCAGTCTCATGGAAGAAGAACTCCAGCGCTCGCTGCTCCGATGCAGAACCACTGAAGACCGGGAATTGCTTTTCGGGACTCGGTGGACTGGCACTTTTCGAAGGAGATTTCGAGTCCCGTGCCGACTTGCTTTTGCTGGGTGTAGGTTCCGCATAGCCATCGCATTCTCTCCCTGTATTTACGCATCTCATGCATTTCCTACCATTGTGGTTAGCGGCGCTGCCGAGAGCATTGTTTTCTCCAAGCAGCCTACGGTTTGGACTCATCGCATTTTACATGTCGAATTCTGTCGAGATTGTTAGCTGGAGAAGCGGGAATTCGGATTTTCTGGGGGAGTTCATACTTGCATGTAAGGCATCCTGTCTTCACCTAATCAACAGCATTCAGAATTGAGCTGTTCCATAAGATGTGGAACGATGATATCTTACCTTCGGCTTGCTCGCCCGCTTCCTTTTACGAGCCTGAAGTTCGAACCGGTCCATTCGACTTACGAGCGAGATTTTCCATATGCACCGTAAAGAGACAAAAGAGGGAACAAGTTCCTGAAGTCGAGCATGCTCCGACTTGAAGCAGGCCAAGCCATGCGAAACATTTAGATTGACGCGGCCGAAGAAGGGCGTTCACGTCAGCTAAACATGACATGCCCCTCGAAGTTAATGAAACTCCGATATACCTAGCAGTACCTCCCCGCTCAACATTTTCAATCTATCATACCATACAAACAGATTACTATACGGTACCCTTATGCTGCTATTCCAATTGGTGCCTACTTAGCGACGTGTGCTACCTAATCCGTCCTTTTTTGTCCTTTGCCCAATCCGTATCTCTTGTGCACCTCCAGCCCGCACATTGATTGCTGGAGCTTCGACCTCTCCCTCGAACAGTTCATTCTGCGACTCTATAAACACCACCCCAACCGTAAACATCCGCCATGTCATCCTCTAAAGACAATCAGATCCCGTTCGCGTACCGACTTTGCTTCAATTGGGTCGAACCCCTGCTCGCCTTTGGGGGAGCAATTCAGAGTTACCTTTCGCCCAAAGACCTCCTCGCCATTGCCACTCCTAGCGTCCAATACCATGATTCAATGCGTCCGATATTCACGCAACTTGCAGGAGGCTGGGTTCTTCTCGCTTTCAACGATGCGGTTACCCTGCGTCTCACCCAGGACGTCCGCATTTGGACCTCATTGCTCACAGCTGGACTCCTCTCGGACCTCATCTACACTTTGAGTCTCTACGAAGATCTGGGTCCAGCAGTATTCTGGAACCCAATGAAATGGACGATTATCCATGCGTTCACCCTTGTAACGACCCTTCCCCCATTGTTCCTCAAAATGGCGTTCATCGCACGAATTGGCCTAGGCCCAGCTTGGACGTCAACCAAAGCAAAGACATCTTAAAACACTGCAATCTGGTCCGGAAACTCGACGAATCCGGGGAATCCGACTACCCGCGACGCTAGCTCTACTTTCACTTCAACGGCCTCGAACAGTTCAACCTTGATGATTTGAACTCATCCACATCACGAAGCACTAAACACACAAAATCACCATTAGCCTGGTTTCCGCATTGCAGTTAGCAAAAACCTGTTACATTTATGCAAGCCATTCAGTTCAAGTTCCAAGTCGCGTCTCCATCTCCTAGAACAAACTCGAAAATCTTGATTCTCGTGATCTTTCCGTCCCCCATGCAAGTATCTGCCGCACCATCTCGTAAATCTGTAAATCGTAACGTCCACAGCACGTCTCACCAGCATGCATCAACACAATTCCACCCATATTGCGCTCGGTGGGGATAGAGTGCTTCCAGAGCTTCTATACACACGTCCGATTTGCAAAATAGGCAACAAGTAGCGGCCCACCACTATTTCCGTGCCCTAAATTGTAGTCGGCAGACGAACCGACGGAAAAATTAGGGCTGAGAATGCGGCATAGCCCTACGCACGACATCTCTGCCTATTGCTGTCAGCTTGGATATGTGGAACCTTACTTTCACGAAGCTCGTCATCCTGTCAACCTGCGCGTGCCACAAACTCTCGATTGAGCGAGAAGCAATCGAGCGTTCAAGCAACGAAATGAAAGCATCTATCAATCTACCGGCAGTTCGAACAACTCTACAATCTCCTTCCCTGATCAACAGACGTGTTCAATTATCTAGGATATACGGATTCAGATGGATAATCCAACCCAACATCCGCTATCTCTCTGAGCGCCGACCTATCCTGCTTAGGACCAGTGGTGGGCACGTAGGAGAAATATTACCACAACGCCCCACCCAAATCTACCCTCATGAAATTTCTGATTCTACAGACCGATTCACCTCATCTGCTTTGCCCAGTGGGAAAAATAAGAGAACAGTTCATGCGCGGTGATTTGTGGATGTGCGCAATTTTTTTTTTGGTAGACTCAAGCGCCCTGGCCCTGGATGGGATAGAGGGAAACCAGATTTCAGCGCGATCTAATACATCTTTCGATGCGAGGAGATCACGCTAGTGTCGGTGATAGGCACGTATTGCACCCGCTGCAGTCATTCGTTATGACGTAGCACATCTTCGTGAGCTCGTGGTCCTTTAACGATGTTGTTCTACCATATAACTAGCTAGATGTACTCCTCCCGCCAATCTTCTCGTCACTCTCATTGATGCGGGCCGCCCTCATGGAATCAGCGACCATATCGATCTGCATCTCGCTTGCCAAATCGGCCTCCAATTCCACTACCATGTAGTGACACTGCGACCCGACCCTTTTGACCTTCCGAAGATGAGCACTTTTATTGAGCTTCCAGATCCGAGGGTTTGGTCTTACTCACGTCGTCCAGGTCGCTTATCGCTTTAGCAAACTCGCTCACGAAGCCGGAGACGATCACGGTGGCGAACTCGTCGTACACTTCACTAGTGCACTTATGTCAACGGTCACGCACATACTCTCCTTCAGACAAGGCTTCAATGCTTTTCATATGGAGTCCAATCTCATCTCTTCCTGCGCCAGGCACTTCCCGGCCCCAACCTTCTCCCTCGATATTCTACTATTTCGGGATGTCACTCTCAGCTTGACATCGATATCTATACATTCCTGGCAATATTGTTATTGAAATCGCCAGAAACTTTGAGACTGCTTCATGAGATTGAGGGTGCGCTTTTCAAACGCTCGTCAGTCAAGTCTTTCTATGATCAATCATGTCTCTCGTCAATCAAGCGCCTCGAAAGACCCCCATCAACCGTCTCGAAAGACCCTCAAACGACCATCTCGAAAGACCCTAAAAAGACCATCTCGAAAGATCACATGGAATGGTTTGATTGAAACGAAGCTCTAGGCTTAGGCGCTTCCCATATTCTGCCTCATTAACAGATTCGACCAATTAAGCTGAGCAAGCGATCACTATTGATTGTCAGCTTGACTGAAAACTCCAGACGACCAACACGGCTGATTCACCAACACTTCTGCCGTCAGGATGCCAAATTCAATACAACAGGCTCAAATCCACATCGAAACCATACATTTCTGGCAAAATCCTTTTTTAAAATCTCCAGAAACTTTGTAACAACCAGCTGAGGTTGAGGAAATGCTTTCAGAACGCCTACATCATCACCTATACTCTCCGGATACCGCGCTCGTGCGCCTAAGGCCCAAAACTTGTTCCTTGACATAAAGGACTTTCGTTAAAGAATAACATGTACGATTTCGGATCTTTGTCGATAAATTTCTGGCAAAGATATTTTAGAAATCTCCAGAGACTTTGGGATAGCAATATGAGGCTGAGAGTGTGCTCCTAAAATGCCTATGTGGGACCAAAGAGGACAAATGACGTTTCACAATATCACGGCCCAAGGACTTTGAATCGCGGGTCTGACTGCACGGTTCACCGTTTGTTCGACTCAACAAGGTGCAAAACGCTTCAAAATACTGCATTCAAAGTCGAAAACATTGTAGGAGGCAAGATAGAGTCAATTGATGTCTATTTACAGGTTTTCAAAGGTAAGAGTAAGGTAAAACAGCCACGGTAAGAGAACTGAGGTAAGAGAGCCGAGGTGAGAACAGCCTGAAACCACAACAAAAGCGCGCCTTTCACCCATCACTTCGCAACTTTCTTGACTTCACCACCTTCGACCACAGCAGGAGCCTCCTCAATAACGGCAGGAGCCCTCTCAACAACAGCAGGAGTCTCCTCAACAACGGCAGATGCATCCTTTACGACGGCCGACGAATCGTTGGCGGAGACAGGAGTGTTCTCAGCAACGGCAGGGGCGTCCTTGACGACGACAGCTGGTTCTTCCTTGGCGATAGCCTGCGATTCTGTGACAGGAGCGTCCTCAACGATTGGATCTTCGCGTACCACCCTTTGTGCCTTCCGTCTCCTGTGCATCCAGAACAGGGAACCACCGATCAAGAATGGCAGGACTGCACCAGTGGTGATGAGACCAATCGACGCAGCACGATGTGTCTTCCAAAAGGGTTGCTTGCCATTCGTTCTTTCGTTCAAGGGTGTAGCGCGGTTGCCGGTATCGATGGGGGCGTTCTGGAAGACAGGTACAATGACAAGGCCGGTGACGTTTTTGACGATGGAAGCGGTGACGTTTTTAACGATGAGAGCAGTTACGTTCTGGTAGATGACGAGGGTGCTGTTGGCGTTGATGTGGTCGTTTGCGGGCATTTTGGAGTGTGTCTTGCGCGGAGATGCAAAGAAAGGGGTGAAAAAGCTGTGGTAGCGATGTTGTTGTATTGATGTTGGGTTAATCGAGGTGAAGAAGAGAAAAGGAGGAGGAGAAATCCTTTTGCATTGACTGCCACCGGAAGGGTGCGACTTCCTGCTCTAAACAGCGACTTCGTGTTTCCCGAGCACGATCGGCAATGTCACCGTAGGCACCCACCTGCCTCACCAACAGCGACTTCCTGCTCTGGTTTTACGGATCTGACCCTCGAGAGGTTGCATTTGATACAACTACAAGTGTCCTCCGGAAACCTCACCAAAAGGATCGAGGCCTATAACATCGACTTTGGCTTCAAGGAGCCGGAAGGTTTGCGGGCGTTTCTTCTGACCATACTTCTCTTCGCTCCGTATCTCCCGGCCATCCTAGAGATACATAGTCACAGGGCCTTCGATGGAAGCCCAAGACCACGATGGAGCACGGTACATCGCAGGACGCTTCCATTCAGCAGCTTCGCTACCGAACAGGCAAGATACAGGACGTCCCCCATAAGGATTGTCCTAGAACTGATCCATATCTGCGAAAGAGTTGGGGTTAGCATTAAGCAAGACTGACAGCAAAATCAGGATGAATACCTGGTTCCGTATAAAGCGATACTGTTCCCTGAATCCTGCTAATGAATCCCCCTTGCATTGACGTCTCTGGTTCCAAAGCACATACTAACCTTGTGATGGCGCTTTCGAAGCCTGCAGTTGAAATACTTGGAACGCAGAACCTTTCGTAAAGTTTTCTGAGAGCAGAGCTTTCTTCACTCTCTTCGCGCTAAAGGACCTCAGCATTCCATCCAAGCTCAAACGAACAGGGTATTGCATGAAAGAATCCGCATGCGGTGTTTCCCTATCCACTTCCTTGACCGCGCTCCAAAGGAGGTTGCAAAGGTTGCAAAGTTCTGCTTCTGCTGAGGCCTTGACATGATGAAAAGATGGCCCATGTTCGTATCCATATGTCGAATGCAAGGCTTTGAGGGTGATGTTGTAACAGGCATGGCACAACATAGTGTCGAGGATCTGAGAAGAAAGGTCATGAAAGAACGCAAGCTGCTCAGGAGAGCCGATTTCAGTCGGTCGAGGAAGCAACATATCCGTCTTTTTCGAGGATGGGTGTTGGCATTTCATCCCTAAGGGTCTCGAAATTGTCAAAAGGGGGTTGGTTTCAAATGTACGGCATGGAGGAGTCCTCGCACAGCCAGAGTTCAGCTCCAATAACCAACTTCTGCCTTAAGTAATGAAGGGAATGGAAGGGACTGACCCGAATTCAAAACAACTAGTGCAGTTATCCCAGATTCGGGTCAGTCTTGCACGTTGGCCTTCTCATGAATGCTTAGGCTGCCACGACCTGCTCAGGATTGTACAGCTACAAGGTCTAGTTTGAAACGAAAGTGAACTTTGATGAGGTCAGTTTTCTCCTAAGAGTGAATCGCTAACCCTCGGTTCCCCTTAGTGTCTGGTTTTTTATAAAGCTGTAACATTTATCTTGAGTAGATAAAGTCTCTAAGATGAGAAGGTGAAATAGAATTGATAATGAAACAAGTGTAAACTAAAGTGGAAAGCTCCCAGCCAAGCGAACTGTGTGCCAAAACTGAAGAGGACAGTGCTCCACTGCTCGATTTTCCAAGTCAAGAAAATACAGTCTCGAGGAATTACTTACTCAGTTTTTATACACACCCAAAGAGGCAAAATATTTTGTATCAGTTCCTGAATTGCATTAAAAGTGAGTTTAATGCGTCACACAGAAGTAATAACCCTGTCAGCTCACAGTTGGGACCGCATGCATCTTCCAGTCCATCTTGGAGACCGTACACGTCCTTCCCTCCTCGTAACTTCCTTTCCCTTCCTCAAAACCAGTAAGGTATAGACTGGTTAGACAGTGCACTTTCAACTCCATAACGCCGTCTCAAATCTTCTGGCGATTTCAAAAACAATATTACTAGGGATTCATCAATCTCGATCTCGATTTGAGTGTGCTACATTGGTTTCAGCTGCCCAAGGGCAGATCTGAATTGGCGCACCAGCGGTTGTGGTGATCTACTCCTCAAGTGTCCAACGATCCAATCCAACTCCGTTCCCATCCATCCCATCGAAATATCCTCAATCATTTCATCAAACATAACATCAAGAACCGCATATCCATCAAACCTCGCCCAAATCATAACCTAGCATCTTACTCTTTTACCGCTCCCTTAATTTGCAGACTTCTTCAATAACCCAATTATTCCAGTTCCACCCTCATCCTTTCTCCCTTCCGCAGCTCCACCCTCCGTCGTCTTCTCCCCCTTCTTCTCCTTCTTCTCCTTCTGCTTCTTCATATACAAAAACAGGCAAACACCCGCAATCAACAACAAGGCAACCACAACGACTATCGCTACAATTGCACCGAGAGAAAGCCCTTTACTCGCTTTCGCGGCCGCCTTTCCTCCTTTGGCGAGTGCAGAGGCGGTGTTGATGCCCGAGGATGTGCCTTTGGCGAGATTACCGGTTGCGGACGATGCGGAGTTCGCCTTTGAGTTTGCGGCACCGGTGCTTTGGGCGGTAGTTCTAAGGTTGGTCGCTAGGCCAGTCACTCTGATGACTTGGACTGTTGAGGTTACCGTTATGCACCAGGTGGAGGGAACAAGTGTGATGAGGGCGAGGAGGGTGAATAGAAAGTCCATTGGTAGTGTAAACATTTTGAATTGCTTAAAGAGTGTATTGCCTTAGGAATGAATGTGGCGTGTGTATGTGATAAGAAAAGGAATGCGCACAGCGTTTAGGAAATTCGGAATATTAAGTAAATATCTTTTGGGATGGCGTTTTCACACCTTCGTGAAAGGAAATTTGTCCAAGACAAAATCATCTCATGATTCTACGGTGACGCGACTTTGGATTGGTCTTCGCTTCTGCTCCTGAAAGGGGCGTTTGTCGGCTGCAGATGGCGCCGAGATAAGGTTAAAATGGGCTTTTGGGGGATAAGAACGGGATTTTCCGTTTGGATGCGACTCAGGGTTTTGAATAATTTAGAAAGTGGGAAACAATGGCGTCTAAATCAGGGCAGTGGGACATCATATTCAAAAACGAAGCCATAGTTTTTTGCCCCCACATTTGTCTCTCCCTTTATCCACCTTTTTGACATCCGAGTCCTAGAAGAAAAACACGAGAGAAAGATGTCATATCGGCTCGCAAGAACCCAGAAGGGACCAGTCTATCAGCAAGAGGAAAAGTGTCCGATGATGTCCAAAGTCATCAGAGGAATCACCAGATATTTATTGGAATCCTTGAGTATACTCGTTTTGCTATTCTTCGAAGATGGCAATGTTGAGTATACTCAGATATCCTTCAAACTAGAAGTCGGCCACTTGTTTCTCCCACTGCCAACAAGCAAGAATTTAAGCTGACGCCATACTCCTTGCCACCGCTCATACGTAGCAACCGCTGAAAACATTCTTGAACTCTGATCCTACCCTCACACCCCCAAGCATGATGATTCATGATAGAACAGCCTGGAGAGGGTCAATGACGACTCACGATCGCAGAAAATCTTCAACACATACAAATTGATGCGAGGCTCTAGTAGCCGCCTTGCTGAGGCTGATAATAGCTGGTTGCAGCACCGCCTTGAGGATGTGGAGCTGGAGCTGACTGTCCCATCGGAGGAGGACCAGCCTGAAAATATTGTTGTTGAGGAGGTGGATACTGGTTTTGTGGTTGATAACTGGTATCTTGTTGTTGTTGGTGATCTGCAACCATTGGAACGCTCTCAGCCTTATTTGCCTTCTTCGCCTTCATCTTTTTGAAGATAACAAAAGCAATAAGGGCGATGATGATGATTATGACAATAACGACGACGATTGCGATGAGGGCGCCAATGGGAAACTTCTTCTTCGTCTTGGTTTTTTTGACCGCCCTGTCGACAAGGGGAAACGCGCTGGCCAAAGAAAGAAGGGACAAGCCCGTGAGGAGTGCTTGATTGATCATATTGATTGAGAAATTGATCGATATTTGCGTAAGGGGATTTAAGCTCGTCAAATTGAAACGGAGGAGAGACAGACCTCTTCAACAAAGAATAATTAGAATCTTCCCTATGTCGTGTTTGCGGCGGGAAATCAGGGTTATTTTAACGGCTATCGTAGCGTTTCTCCCTTGCAGGTGTCAGGAGATTGTGGTGGCCAAGAATAGCAAACAACCCTGCATCGACTGCCACTCAATCAGGTTAATTGCGGCGGTGCAAGCAAGCATTTTCAAGCATTCTTGGGTTCTGTGTGGCAGAGTCTTCAAGCCCAACATCAAAGGCGTTGCTGTGAGCAAACCACGTTGAAGTTCCAAGACTCGCATAGCCCCTTTTTCGCTTAACCTCAAACTCCTGGATCGGGATTGGTGCGTCATTGATCTAGGTCGTCTGCTTGCATGAAAGCTGGAACAACAAGAATATCTGTTTGCGTGGGGAATTGTGTTCGTCTTCCAGGCTAGAGCTCCAACCTCAATTCCATCTTGTCGGTGCAGTGGAAACCGACTGAAGAATGGTGGGTATGATTGCTTCTTTCAGCCACTCGGTTTCACGAACACACCCAGTCTCGAAAGAGCTCACCACCAAACGCCACAGTCGCTCTTAATTTCCACGCCTCCACGCCTCGCAACCTTGATGGAAAAATGCCCTATAAGATTATCGTCAAGACGCCAACCCGAGGAGGCTTCACAAGTCTTTATCGTAAACTGTCATGCACAGAGGATGAGTTCAGCGCCTGGGTAAGAATGCGCAGCCATACGGAAAATGCCGTACAGCAAGATGAAAGACAAATGTCGTCTCTTTATGCCTGTGATATCTTTCTGTAGTTTTCTCACTTTTGGTCGTTCATTTCCTGACTCTCTTTCACAATGTTGTTGCCTTTTCGGGTTTCCATTCTCAGCCTCTCGTTCCTTCTGTCCTTAGTAAAGGCTGATTGTTATTATCCTGATGGCTCGAACGCAACCGATTACACCTACGTGCCTTGTAAGGGTGGGAGTGGATTCTCTTCGTGCTGTATTCCCAGCGAAGGAGATGTGTGTCTTTCTAACGGGTTGTGCTGGTACGACTATGGATCATATCCATTCAGAGGCGCCTGCACCGACAAGAGCTGGAAATCAACATCATGTCCAACATGGTGTGTTGCAAGTATGTATAACAAAGCCAGTCGTATTACCTTCAGATCTAACAAATATTGCCAGATACTCCAGATTCATACCAGTCCCTGACGAGTTGTGGGGGAACGAAATATTGCTGCTCGGATACGTCAGACTGCTGCAGCAAGCCCAATCTGGTCTTTGACATTGGTGTACCTTCCGTTATCAACAACTATGGATCCACACAAGCACTCAGTACATTGACAGATCAGCCAACAACGGGGCAGAAGACCATAATTACAGCAGCAGCTACGGGCGCGAGTTCAGTATCGGCATCAGGTACTCCATCCGCGGTGACCACAACCGACTCAGCTGGGCACACTATAACAAGTGCAGCACAAGCGACAAACACATCAATTTCTTTCCAAGTGACTAGCACGACATCTCACAAAAGCCTGTTCATTGGCGTTGCAGCAGGTGTGGCCGTGCTCTTCTTGCTCGCCATCATCGCGGGTGTTCTGCTGTGCTGTGTGCTGAAGAAAAGGAGGGCAAAGGAGACTCCTGTGGATCTGATTGATATGAGCACGCCAGGCCAGCCCCAACAATTCAATAATGCATCGAATGCCCACTTGGTCCAGCAGCCAGGGACAGGACATGGAGGATATGGACCCGAGAAGCCAGCGTGGGACCCAGTGCCTGCCTATACACCACCGCATTGGCAGCAGCAGCCTGTCAATGCACACGGACAAACTTTGATCGAGTTGCAAAGTCCGGTTGTACAAGGTCAACAGAAACCACCTGGGGGACCTGTGTATGAGATGCATTAGTCAGGGATTTCAATGTAGTTGAGAGTTGATGCGCACATTCAGGCAGAGAGAATTTCCAAATCGGACCGACTGACTAACCTTTCGGTTTCATTCCACCTTTCTTCCACTTTGGTCTTTCACCTCTCAGATCATCGCCTATGTCGTACTACAGATGAGATGATCTTTCGTGTCAGGATAAGTGGTATACCTTCCACAAGACGTTCTGCGAGTTTCGAGTGCGGAAACCAAAATAACCAGCAGCATCATTCCAAGGAGTGCACAGGTGTAAACCTTATACCACCGAGAAGCGATGCACGGGATGACCGTTGTCGTCGATTCTCCGGAAAAGAAGTAACAAGTGAATGTTCCAAGCATGACCGTAAGATGCACGAAGTAAAAAAAGCCGATCGTTACATTTGTCGTCGTATATTGCATCTTTTCCACTTTTGGCAAGAGATGGGAAAGGCAAAGTGCCCAGAGTATGAAAATGCAAACGAGAAAGAAGGAGCGGAGGGCTAGGCCGCGAAAGCTACGAACTGGGCGGTAATGTTGAGTGGGATTGCCTGTCGAATCGTCCGTGAAGTTCATCCTAACCAAAGGCCGCCTTTGTGGAATCAATGGTGTGAAGTCTTGGTCTTCAAAAGTAATCGGTGAGATTTCTGGGTGGTTTTGTACGCTGAGAAAGGCATAATCATCGGTGATCCAGAGGGCAGCAGGCAGTCTTAACAGGCTGAGAACCGCAAGAGGAACAAATATTGAATCCAAAGCTATCGTTAAAGAGTAATCACGGCCGCCCAAAATTCCAATAGCTAACTCGTAAATTGCTTGAAGACCTTGCAATGTGACCACAATTGTTGTCGCTGTGCTTGCTGAGAAGAGTTCAATGTGTCTGGTGGCTGGTAGCTGAGCACAGAATTCCCGACTTGATTCGATCATCCTTTCGGATCCGTCCCATCCATGACTAGTCCAGAATTTAGTGTTGCTCGCTGCCACGTCAAGAGACGTCCAATTTCTGGCACGAAGACGTCGATCTGTGATTGCGAAGTATCGCCAAATGACTGAACCTGGATTGTAGTGGCAAATACGATCGTGCCACGCAGGACGTCGGTCATGGAAGTATACTGGAGCGGGAACTCCAGCGATGACGTGTGCAATCAGAGGAGCGAGACACAGCGTGAATAGAGAGATCCATTCTCCGAAGCCAGCTCCAGCAAGGGCTTGAGGTGTAAAGATGATGGTAGGCCAGCCTTGTCGTATTGAAGGAGGAAAGATGATGTTGAAGAGAAGATCCAAGATCAGCAGGAACAGGAATGTGTATGTGATTTTCTGAAAATTGTCAGTCAGTATGTACTTGTACTTGTGTAACGGTAGAATGATATGGAGTCATAGCCCGGGAAATTCGAGTATGCTCAAAGTTGCCTTTGTCAAGGACGTAGAATTGAGTATATTCAAATGTCCCACTAAGCCTTCGATATGCTATTGATCTGCGTCGTTACCAGAGATCTAAGCTTTTCCTTTGACACGCCCACAAGGCTGTGATCTCAAGGTTGACTGACCTTGAACATTTCGATGTTAGCATGCGTATGTGAGCATACACGTAACACACGCATCTTGGAGATGTAATTGATTTGGAGATTTTGGAGGTGATGAACAATGTCGCATTAAGATACCTAGGCGCCTTTGGTGTTTCATCTGCTCAAGGGACCCAACCACTGCTCCCGCTTGCGGTTAGTGAAGGCAATCCTTCTGACTACTCACATCCAACCTCAAATTCATCCTTACCTCACCACTTTGCTGCTTCCTCTTATGATGTGGTTTTCTTTATTGAGGCGAGTCCAGAGTGTTCGAAGAAACTAGGTTTCTTCAGTACACTAAATTGGCTTCTTGTAGAAATGGCGCTTTTCAGTATACTCAAATATCCTGAACTTGGCCTCTATTTTCTCCCATTGATAGAACTAGGTTAGCGAACTACCAGACTTTCCAATTCGATCATCACGAACTGCCGATGCAAGTCTCTGGTACGACAGAGACGACTATTGACCATCCAGTCCCAGAAATTTATCAAATGACGCCAGTGAAACCAATTTCAGTTCGTGTCAAATTTCGAAACATTATCAAGCAAACACCAAAGCCAACTGATAGTTGATCACCTGCAAATGAAATCCGAGATACGAGCGATTGCAACAAAGCTGTCACAAACGTGGCCCATCAGACTTTTTGGCGGAGGACGGGCAGGATTTCTCGGCTCTCCATCTCACGTCGTCTGCAAATCCATGCTGCTTTGGTCAGCATGCTATCTTCGGACAATGCGCCTTCGGGATGAATACAGCTGATAGGGAACCTTGCAACCACTGCTTAGGGATCGGATATGTACACGATCTCTGTACACGGACACAATCGTCAATTGCTGGGGCCAGATGCGGACAATCGTGAAGTTATCGGTGGCAGATCATGGGGTGCCCAGCAAACTTGCGCGTCCTTTATGTATGCAGGCTGGCTATGCACATGTGGCTGGCGCTGCACTGCATAACAAGTCTCACAAGTGGTCACTCCAGAAGATGGTAAGGTACTGTGGAGGATTTGGGAAGGAGAGCGGCGGTCAAGGAGAGTCACAAAGGAGAATATACATGGCACATTCCGGCCCGACTCTTCAATCCAATGCTGAATGCACAGTGCGCTGTAGACGGGAGCTTGATGACGAAATTGGAATGCGGCTTTAAGATGAGGCGAAAAGAACGGCTGCAGGTGAATGGGGCCTTTTCAAGCCATCATGCAGAAACGTGACGGCTATCAAGGACAACTATGTTTGAAACGAGTGCCCAGGCGACGGATGGGCTCTTGAGGGAGCGGAAGATGCAGAGACGAGTAAAGAAAGGAGCTGGAATTGGATTATAATTGTTCTAATAATAATACATAGCACATAGTTCTGCAGGAATATTTAGCTATCTACGCCACAGACAATCGAAGCTTTAACGCGCGTGGGCTCCCCTTGTCTCTGTCTCTGTATCCGTCACGACTAGTAGTATTTGTTGTTGATTTGCCGACAAACCTTGGACTCTTCATTTAACCCACGTCCAATACAAAGCCCTTCACCGGACAAACACTCACGCAAACTCGCGCTCGCAAATCTAGCAATCGAACACGCGCGAAGTTTGTCAGTCAGTCAGTCAATAGCTTCTCTTAGTCTTCTGGAATTCCAGCCGACAAAACAAGCATCTACCGGGCGTGCATACAGTCCCTAGTGGCGCTCCATTCTCCTTTTCCACATCCTCGTCATTACCAGGGTGGCCTTCCAACTCCAAGACCAGAACTTGAACCTCCGAGCAAGAAACATCAACGAACTACATGTTCTGACCAGACAACAATATCCACAGTCGCTTCCGTCAACAGTAGTCCGCCAATTGCCCGTCCTTCTGCTCCTCTCCAACCGCCAACCTGACGACTAGAGTCCAAACCGTGCCGGCCATGGCACCCTCGTGAGTTTCCCGAGCAGACACAGGCCAATCTGCTGCTTACCATACTGACTTCTCCGCTGCAGCATCGCCGATACATGGCGAACGTTTTGGCATTCAATGACCTCGAATGACCGTCACGCGTCCCACGATTCTCCTTACCGAACAGGCCAACATGTTCCTCTCCCTCAGAGCCGCCATACACCTCTCACCTCGGTCGCTACGTCCGCCATGGAATCCCGCCATGATGTGAGCGAGTCCGCGCAACCCTCGAATGGCTCAGTCAACGGCTTTGCGTCTCCTGTCCGGGCCATGTCGCCGAGTTCTCCTTATTCCCCGGGAATGAGGTCCGCACTCCGACGACAATCTACAGACCAAGGCTCCGCACGCAGCTCGGTCGACAAACAGCCAGTCACTGAAATACAAATGCAGAGTTTCAGCGACGGCCTGCCTCCTGCTCCGCCTGTAACACATTCATGGAAGCGAATCGACCGCTGGGCGGAAGAAAACTACGAAGAGCTCCGTGATAATCTCTGCGAAGGCGCGACCTCCAACGACGTCAACGATCTTGAGCACCAGCTTGACTGCACACTGCCAATTGAGGTCCGGGAATCACTGCAAGTTCACGACGGTCAGGAACATGGTGGTCGCCCAACTGGCATTATCTTTGGCTGCATGTTACTGGACTGTGAAGAGATTGTTGCGGAGTGGCAGAATTGGCGTGTCGTCAATGAAGAATATTTGGCAGGTCGTCCTGACAGCTTTCAAACCCCGCAAATACCTGTCAAAGCCTTTGCCGGACCCTCATCATCCACAAGTACCGTTATTCCAACAGCGGCGCAGCAAAATAACACCAACCCTTTGTGGCGTAACGATCTCTTTGAAAAACAGCAGTCTCAGCCACCCAATGCTGTCCAAAAGGCCTACGCACACCCGGCCTGGATTCCTCTGGCTCGTGACTGGGGAGGAAATCTCATTGCTGTGGATCTCGCACCAGGTCCAGCGGGCACGTGGGGCCAAATCATCATCTTTGGCCGAGACTACGACACCAAATTTGTCATTGCACGTTCGTGGGCATCGTTCTTAGCGACCGTTGCCGACGATTTAGGCAGCGGCGACAAGGTCATTGTTGAAGAAGAAAGTGGTGATCTCAAGTTCAAGTGCTTCAAGGATCACGATCCACCATACTTGGAGATCCTCCGCTGGAGATGTGACCAAAAGTATGGTCGCAGACCGTCTAGTATTGTCGGCATGCCCAAGAAGCGGAGCAGCGGGTTAAGAATCAATGCAAATGTTGGAGGGTTCAATAACGAAGGCTCTCCCTACGGCAGTCCAACCTCCGCGCCCTCAGAACGCGGTCGCTCTCCTCAACGTTTTGTTGGAAGTGCAGGCAAAGCGCCAGCTGCATCAAGCCCTCTCCGCCCTATGGTCTCAAGTCCACTCGCTAGAGTTGCCGAAGAAGCACCAACACCGCTGAAGCTTCATACCGACCCCGAGGCACTGAAGCAAACGCCATCTCGAACGGCAATGGACAGACTCGTCTCAGTCGAGTCTCCGCGACCTAGTGGAGACTTCGGGCCAGGAACACCAGTCCTCACAAATGCAACGAATCAGAAAGTTCCCGAAACTGCAAACGGAAAGGTGAACGGCACCAAAATGGTCGACAGTGGGATCGGGGAAATGAAGACGGTTGAAATATAAATAAGGTCGCTGGTTTCGACAAGTGCTAATGTCACCCTGAACGCGAAAACGAACAGTCGCTCTTCCTTCCAGCATTTTCAAGGCGTTTTAATCCGAGTGGATGGGAAACATCACGCTAATATTGTGGTTGTATGTACATTTCAATGGGCAGGCGGCCTTACACATTGTTTGAGGGAGTCTTGGTGGTCACCACGAGTGGACGGATAGTTGCTCGAGACTGTGCAATATTGCCAGGAGTTTTTTGTCTTTAATTGCTTGTCCTTCTTTTTACACACACGGGGATCGGTGCGAAGCAACACGCGTCGGTATGGGAGTGCGGGTCCTCATTTTGTACCTGGGTTCACTGACTGGGGCAGAGATATCATACTTTGTAAGAACATGGGTTCTCGGATCGGCGTGTACGATTAGACTTGACAGATTTGGAACATAGCAGAATCAATGAATGTACTCAGTAAAGCCTGATAATCTGACTTTCCTGTTCTTGTAAACCAAAATCAATATCGCTCCGAGTCTTGGATTCACTCACTACTAGTACTACTCAATGATGTCACGTGTGCCCAGCCCTACGAATTCAAAGCTCCTGAGAAGTGCATCGTGACAGGGAGCATGGGAAACACGAGGAATGAACCAACAGCGTCGCCATGACCTATGAGAGGCTTGAGAAATATTCCCCGCATCCGCCTAGCTGAGAAAACCAATGTCTCGGTTCAATGACCCAAATCGCGGCGGAGGAAGAGGAGGAGGATACGGACAAGGAGCTTCCAATTATTCGAATGGCTACGGGAACTCAGGAACGAACCCATACGGCGACGACTCATATGATGCAGGCCCCGGAGGCCCTCCTTCAGCGGGACTAGGAGGACCTAGACCACCATTTCGAGCTCGCGAACGACGACAAGGCGGGTACGGCGCACCCTCACCAGCAATCGCGGGCGGCTTCTCAGCTTCGCGCGAAGACCTGATTGAAGAAGATCGACCATCAGTGAATCGCCCTACAAGTCTGGAACGTTCAGTCGGCAAGCGAAGAAGTGATGGCACACCATGGAGTCAACGGAGTCCGACACGCAAACAATACGCTGGAGACGGCACGCGCCAGATTGATACAGTGCTCGAATATATCAAAAGAGATTGGGAGTTCATGACGGATGCGAAATGTGTTCCTGTTCAGGTTGCGCTGCAGCTCATGGATGACAGTAGTCTGGGGTTGGCGGAGCGGTATGAACAGTTTCAAGAGATTCACAAGCAGTTGCAGAATGCGCTCAGGGCTATCGTGAATGACCATTATCAGGGCTTCAACAGTTCAATTGGTACTTTCCATAGTATCCAGGAGAGTATCACGCTCAGTCAGGGGAGGTTGAGGGGTCTGAGAGATAGTCTTGTGGAAGCGAAGATGAGTTTGGCGACGACGAAGCCGGAGTTGAAGGGGCTGGCGACGAGTAGTCAGGACTATGATGATATGTTGAAGGTTCTGGGATCCATGTACGTGTGGATACGCTCAAGCTCGATACTTGCTAATTCATGGGACAGTGAACATCTACAAGGCATACCTGAGAAGCTGGAAGCTCGCATATCGGAAAAGCGGTTCTTGAGCGCGGTTGAATTGCTGCAAGATGCTCTAAAGACCATGCGGAAGTCTGACATGGACGGTATTGGTGCATTGAGTGATCTGCGAGTGTATCTTAGCAATCAAGAACATGTATGCTCATTGCCCCGAAAGTCTTCTCTCCATTTTGCGCGACATGATTCCTGACATGGCTATAGTCCTTGACCGATATCCTCGTCGAAGAGCTCCACAACCACCTATACCTGAAATCACCCTACTGCGAGAACAGGTGGAAACCATACGTCCCTCAACATCTAAAAGCGAACGGAGTAGATTCCAAACAGCCTGCAGTTGAACTGAAAGGGAGGCCACTATTTCAATACTTGGACAAATTGGATACTTCGAGTGCTATGCAGGATGATCCGAATCGAAATCCCGAGGCAGACACTTTCACATACATCCAGCTACTTGTGGAGTCACTAAACAGTCTTGGCCGCCTTGACGTCGCGGTTAATACTATCACGGAACGCTTGCCACTCGAGATGTTCAAGGTGGTCGAGAAGTGCAGCAATGAAGCTGATCAGAGGCATCCAAGTACTTTGCGGGGGTCTAAGGATGGCCGAGATGTGCTCGATGGTACGAATAGTGCCAGAAACATCGTTCTTAATGACCTCCTCGGTACACTCTTTGCTCGATTCGAAGCTATTGCTGAGGGTCATCGAGTGGTACACGAAATTATTGCTGGTATCTTGAAGCGCGAAGGTCTGCGAACTTCGTCCTCACTTACAGGCGGATTCCGAGAGCTGTGGAAGCTCTACCAAAGCGAAATCAGATCACTTCTCCACGACTACTTGGCTGCTGATGGAAACATGTCATTCAGCCGTGGCCAAGGCAATGACCGAGGCATCAACATCTTCTCCCGCAACCCAAGAGACAAGACGAAGAAGATGTTCAAACTCACAGACATGGACGGCAAGTCTTCAGACCTCACGACCGAGCGAGAAGACCTCGAAGGCATACTCAAGTCTTCAGTGCCTGGGTTGGTGTCAGACTCCAAACGACCGGAGGTCACAAATCAAACGAGCAGCAACGCCGCGATTGACGGCAGTGCCACAGGTCACAAACTCCTTGTTGAGCCCAGCGTATTCAACATGGGTATCCTCCTCCCTCCATCCCTCACCTTTCTCCAACGGCTCAAAGAAGTCGTTCCACAATCATCAGACATTGCTCTCAGCACACTCACATCCTTCCTCGACGACTTCCTCATCAATGTCTTCCTCCCACAACTCGAAGAAACCCTCACAGAACTTTGCGCCCAAACGTTTGCTCAAAACGATGCTTTCCAAGAAGACTCGCAATGGGCAAATTATTCGAAGAAACCTATTTTCAATGGAACGCACAAATTTTTCACGCTCATTACTGCTTTCTGCCGTATGCTGGATAATCTGCCACACGACCAAGCATTCAGTCAATTGATCATCAGTCAAATGATCGCATACTACGAAAAATGCTATAACTGGCTCAAAGCCACTGTGGCCCGTCCTCAACCTCACCCCGTCTCGAAATCACGCTTTAAAATGTCTGCGGCGATGACGGATGATGGGCCTATCAAGGATGTTGTCATTGGTCTCACCCATGCAGATGAGGAAGGCAAAGAAACGCTAATACAGCAAGAAACGGACTTACTCATCAAGAGTGCGGCAGAGACACCGATTGAAGAAGTTGATCTTGTGACTGATAGGAGGAACATTGCTGCTATTTGTTGCTTGGCGACGAGTATGAGGTGGCTTGGTATCAAGGTCAAGGGGATGAGACATATTTCTAATCTTGCTGTTGACTCGAGTCGGAGGGAGAGTAATGTGAAGAATCAGAGGAGGTGGACGCTTATTACGAATGCTGATAAGAGTGTTGAAGATGGACGGGTTTACCTGCCATTGAATAGTGAGTCGGCGGTGCAGTTTGATGGTGTTGTAGAGAGCTATGGGCAGCTGGGGGAGAGTGTGGTGAGGCTGCTGCACGTAGAAATACGGAATCACGTCACCTTCTTCCTAGGGAAGAGTATGGAGAGGAGTTTCCTCCTGCCAAACGAAGTTCACGAGCCCAACGAACAGGTGCTAAAACTAAACGCGGACATTGTTGCTTTCGAAGAAGAGCTGGTGGGCCATCTCCTTCCCTCTCAACAAAGGTATTTATTTCCTCTTGCCGTACTAGACTTTTGACTTGCTAAATCCAGTGCAATAGTCTCATAACATCACACCTCTCAACCCACTACGACACAACCCTCCTCTCCCTCTCTCCCCTCGTAAAAACCCTAAACACACCGGGCTACCACCACCTCCAACTCTCCATCCTTGTCCTTCAACAAAACCTCAAAAACATCAACCCCAATGCCCTCCTCAGCAAATCAGCACAGTACTACTCCTTTTTCGAGTTGGGGCCCGAGGAACTTATTAAGAGGGCGCGGGAGGCGACGGAGGGGGGAACGAAGTTGGGGTACAGCTTTGAGCAGGGGAAGAAGATTATTGAGTTGTTTTATAGTGAGGGGGAGGGGAGTGAGAGGAGAGATGTTGCTGTGCAGGCGAAGAGGGCGAGGGAGGCGAGGGTTTTGGAGTTGAGTGAGTGGCTGTACTGATTTTTCTTGTGCGGGAGAGCCTCGAGGTTAGCATGGTTTCGAGCATTGGGAGGCCAGGGGTTGTGGATGGAGGACTTTTGTGTGTTGTTGTTTGTTGAGCGAGTAAGCCAGCCATTGTGAAACCGCATACATACCAGCAATGCATTATTATTATAATTATTATGATTATGATGTGGAAAGCTGTCTTCTAACCCACCATTAGCGGTGACCATTGTGAACGCTCCAGCCATGGAAAGTTTGCCCTTCTTCAATGTGGTGATGAAAAATCTTCACATTGCTAGAAATCTCCTCTCCTTCTTTCCAAAATTAGATTGGGTCGAAATTTTCATCACAGACACTCTCAAAAAGGTCGGTCCGAACGGTCTCACCCTCATTATGATGTCTTTGTGGAGGAAGCAAGCCATCATCCAAGAGTCGCACAGTCTCTTACAAGCCTTGTTATACCCAACAATCGCGAAGCCACAAAGGCAAAATCTTTCTTCCTGCCTACGTGCCTGCTGTCACAGCGGTCTTGCCTTCTTTGCGATGTGCATAGCAAGGAGGTAAAGAGCTCAGTACTAGGTGAGGTGGATGTATTGACTCGGACCAAGGATGGGTTTGGAGACGTGCGATGGGAATGTGTGATCTTCTCATATGTACCGGTATACCTCCTTCCCTCCCTCCCTCCCTGAATTCGTTGATAGAAATCGGCCTGTTTATGGAGTGGTCCCGATTTCCTGCCCCCATTTCTCTCAAAAGCACAGAATCGACTGAAGTATACACAAAATAATCTTTGTTGTCAACTATACATACATCTAAACAAATGCCACTCTTACAATGTCTGTCTACTCCCTACTCCTCCGAATCTCAATCGGATCCCGAATATAATCCTCCAGCGGTCTGGGCCTCTTACTAAACGCCTCCTCGCCCAGCGTCCTCTTCATATTCTCCTCGGTTGCCGCATCAGCCCTCATACCAAAATTACTCCAATGCTCCTCCAACGCCTCATTCGCCCTATCCGCCTTCCTATCCATCCCCTTGGCAACATCCAGCTCTTCAAATTCCCACACGTTAGCTTTCATACCAATCCCATGATAAGCCCTCTTCTCCAAATACCCCAACCAACACTGCACAACCTCCGGATCCCCATCCTGAATCTGAATCATCCGTCTCAACGTTATCCTCCTGAAATTCTCTTGCGACTTTTTGTGAACGAAGTTACTCCGTGGGACGGTCCATGATTCTGTTATTCGTGGGAGGGGGATTGGGCCGCGGGCGGGCAGATTGAGGTAGTAAGCAGCGCGCATGGCGAAGTCGGCGAAGAATTCGAGGTTGCGCACCGAGTAGGAGCGCAGCTGGAGGTCGCAGACTGCGAGGCCTAGTTTTGGTTCACGGCGGAGGGGCGCCAGGTAGACGGCTTGGACGGAGCGGGGGAGTGGCATGTTGTAGATTATTTCTCGTGTCGCCGGATCGAGGGAGAGGAGGTGTTGGTATTCTCTGTCGTTGTGTTAGATACTGGTCGATTTGGTAGGAGGGAGAAAAAGACGTACTGTGGCATTGAAGCCAGTTCTTCTGGGTCTATGTTCTGCTCAGGCATTCTCGAAGCCATGTCTAATTGTCGTTTTTCGGCGTACGGGTTGATGAAGGCCGCTAGTGTGCTGCTGCCTCCTTTGGGAGGAGAGGTATGTGATGCGAGATATCTTCGCTGGGATGGTTCTGGTGTCCATCTCGGGCGTGGTAATATTGGTGTCGTGGATGGTTGTGAAATCTGAGAGCTTGTGAGCGCCTGTCCATCATCGCAATGGCAATTGTCTGACCTTTAGTCTTTTTGTTAGGCCTATCGGCGTCCTCCAGCAGACAGGATTGGCCATTTGAGATAGGATTGGGGTGGTGAAGGGAAGGGGAGGGGAAATGTGCTGAATTGAAGTTGCGGCCAAATCCAAGAAACATCGCGAGTCCGAAATAGGCATCGGGCGTAAGGGCAGCAGTCATGTCACCACAAATTCACGTACATAGTGCAATCATTTATGGCTCTATGACAGGTGCGAATTTGAGTATGTTTCGAATTGCAACGACTATCCTACTGCTTATTTTCTCCCCGTTACAACTTTCACTGCAAAATCACATATCACAAAGTCGACATGCCTTACATAAACTGATAACCATCGCATTCGTAATACATTTCCCCCTAGCAGTAGTATTCTTACTCTCACCACTCAAGCCATCGAGTTTCGCCGCGACTTCGTAACGTTGCTATGAACACGCTTAAACTCCCTATGAATACAATCAACTTCAACCCTGCATGCCAGACATCACCTACTACTTACTTCAATCCTTCGTCCTCATTCTCATCTTCATCCACATCATAACGCTCAAAAGATTGCCTTGCCGAAGTGCTCACATCTAGCAAAGTAGCACTCTCCAACAACCGTCTCGTCCTATACCTGACTGCATTCGTTACCTCGCCCGGGTCCGTAACATCCGAAAACGCAGCCAAAGACGGTGACCTGGCAGGGTCATAGCGATTTCGTGATGTCTTCATAGCATTGGTGCTTGCCGTAGGACTGAGTCGCGAAGGACCGGCTTCGCTGCCAATTGGCCACTCACCAGGCAGTCTTTGCGGTCGAAGACTCGGAACGGGTGATGTTGGCGGTGTGACGTAGACTGAGTGTCCGGATCTGATGGATAGTAGACGGTCCATAGTGTGATGTAGGGGGCCATAAGAAGTGTCTTGGTCACCTCTCGGTGCGACATTTGATGCGCTGCGGCTGGCCATGTCCAAAGCTGAGTGGTGAATGAGGCCCACCTTAGGGTTTCCATGACCATCGAAACCTTGCCCCGTGTCCAGCTGGCCTGCCGGAGCATTGTCTTGGAAGTCCCTTCCGGACTGCACGGAATGTGCTGCGAGCTCAAAGTAGGTTCGCGGGCGCGATTCTCCGCCCCCAATTCTGTTGGACGAGTAAGTTCTGTCCATCTCCCATGCTTCATAGTCTGGGTGAGGGTTCGTCGCGAAAGAGTCTTTAGTCAAGAGGGAATTCCTCGGCGAATAACTGTCGTTGGTATCTCTTGAAAGATGGCGAGTAAACTGATACTGATTCCTGCCTGACTCTCCTAGCGGTCGCTGGTCGGTTTGAGCACCAGTAACAAAAGAGGTTTGATTTTGAGAAGACTGCCACAGGCTTGAAGACACAGAAGCAAGCTCAGGATCCAAAGCGCCCAGACAACAACTCCGTAATGGTCTGTGTATGTCACGATCATGAACCGTGGGTTGAGAGGAGGGCCTTTCCCATGAATCAAAATGGTCATCGCGCAGAAGATGACTTGGTGAATCTTCTCCCATTGGTCTCGAAGACCGCCCAGAAAAGGCCGCTCTTGATGATGTTTCGTTGCCAATGCCCGTCTGCACAGTCACATTCGTGCTCGCCTCGGCGATTTTTTGTGAAGTGTGTTGGTTTGGTGAAGAACGAAGGTCCGTAGACCTGATAAGATTGCGAGCACCAGGCTGATCGCAAGGAATAGACTGCATTGCACTATTGCTGCAAGATTGTTCATAGTTGCTATGGTCCAGATTTTGATACAGTGCAGCAGGGTATTGCCGGACAGCTGGCGCTAAAGAGTCGTTGCGATGCAAACGTTGCATGTTTCCAATCTTCTCATCCATCTCTTTGATTTTGCGTTGCAGCCATTCCATTTCCGTGTCATCAAACAGATTAGGTGCTGACTTCCGACGTGCATGGTCATAACTTGTTCGATCACGGCAGGGCCGTGGACAGCCTCTGCGCCCATTTTTTAAAGGCGAGATTTTCGTACTGGAAGAGGCTGGTTGTCCTTCGAGGAAGGCAACGTGGTTCCCGTTCACCAGGTCGTGTGCCTGGATGTACATCCCCTCGGGTGGGGCCTCGCGTTGCGTGGACTCAACTTTCTTCAATCGATCTCGAATAGCATTTCGACGAACATTTTCAGCCCCCTCCGCCGGCGGAAGACCAAAATGACCAATATTTGTGACTGGAAGAAAGATGACTTCCTGATACTCGTTGATGCACGAGATAATTTCTCTTTGCCATACTTCGAATCGAGAGTGAGGTATTGGCTGCAGAGACTTCACAAGTTGCAAATCAGAGTCGAGTTTCTTGACCTTGGCCTCGTATGATGCCGTCGACACCAACTCGGATTTTAACATGCTCTTGCTGTCACTTAGCCTGATCAGACGCGTGGCCACTTCTCCAGTATCGATGTGCAACTTCACACATGCGTAATGCAAGCCCCATGACGTGAGGCGATTTGATCGCCCAAACTCAAGCCCAAGTCCTATCCATCCGACCATGCTCTCCCAAGCCAAGTCTTTGAACCATTTCGACCCCTTTCCAGCCACCTGCACAACGTCGTAGTAGATGTACCAAATGAGAAGGTGGCTCAGCAAAGCTTCGTTAATCCGTGAATCGAAGTCTGCTACGCCCTGCGAGAGTGTTTGAAACTGGCCATAAGGAGCAGAGATGGGTAATCGTTCACGCGAACTGATTTTGTCGCGCCACCATCGGCCCGTTGATTGACTTCGAACGCGACTGGTAAGTTCATTCCCATGTGGTCGTGTTTCGAAAGCTTTCTCGTCGTCTTCCGTCCCTGAGAATATTTTGTGAATGGCTTTGCCAAGTCCCATCGTGCTGTCAGAAAAGCGATACACTGTCGACGTGCTTTGGCAGAGCGGATCAACTGACAGCTAGGGGAGTGGGAGCTGTCATTGCCCAGACGGAAGATGACGCGAGTCACCGTCTCGGAAGCATCATGCTAGATCCTTAAGGTTCCAAACTTTTAAGAGGGTCCACGGTTCGGCGGAGCTTAGCGCTTTGGCGATTTTGTGGGCGCAATTGGTGGGGATGACCACACTTGATTTTTTGTAGATCTCGAACTGCGTTCGTTGGGTGCTGCGAAGAGCAGAAACGCGGTCACTCTGCTTCAGACAGGATCTCTGCATCCCACATTTTTGGCAGATAATGCTTCGTGTTTTCATAGACCAAGAACGTAACACAAGTCGACGGAAGCACACGAACAATGTTCGGGGCCAGGCTAAAAAAAGAGTTGTTAGATCAATGGGTCTGTTGTGGGATCGCATAGTGTTGCAACTATGGGAAAGATAACTCACCCCTTGTAAAACCCTCGAACTCCCTCTTTTTTCCAGATTTGTCTCATGGCATCTAGAACCCCACTGTAGGTTCTCTCGGCGTCGTAAGTTTGCAGACGAACTCTGAGAACTTGATACGGGTATGTGATGCTTCCGGCGAACATCTTGGACACAGCGCTGAGGGCCAAGTAATCCCAATTGCTCAACTCGTTGCTTAATCCAGAGATTTCGCTACGTTGTGAGCTTCTTCGATTCTTCAACTGCTCATAAGCAGCGAATTGAACGGCTCCATGCGAGATGCCGAATAGAGATGGGATGAGACCTCGCCAAAAACCTCTAGGGCCTTCAGTACGCAAAATCTCCCTAACACCGTGAGACATGCTTTTGTATGCCCCAGGAGCATTTCGGCCTGTTGAAAGCATGCGAGTTTTGATCACCCATATCGGGTTCGTGCAAACAGCGGTAAGGATACCTGTGACCATCAATACAAGTGGTTCGTTTCCGATGCACAAAACTGCTCACCAGAGGTTCCAGATGCAACAAAGTAGTCTCCTGCATTCAATCTCTTCCCTTGTCCCCGATATGACTGGATCATGTCCTTCAAATTGCCATACCTACTGTTTGTAAGATCTCGAAATATGACATGGATGGACAATTTCCTACCATAGAAAGTAAAGAGCCCAACTGATAGAGTTACCTACCATGTTGGGCCCGATCCCTCTGTATAGGGCTCCATAGCTACCCTCTTCGTGTATAATTTGACGCAGAATACGTGATGAGTTACCCCATTGTGACTGTCCAGTCTCCACTTTGAACCTTGTCAGAATTTGGGTCTTAGAGCAGATAAAATCAATGAAAAGGGGACGGACATTGCAAACGTGTTTTGAGAATATCGAAGGGATGGACGACCAAGGTAGCGACTATTCCAGCCGTAAAGCCTGCGGTGGATTCTATGAGCGAGGACGAGAGATTGTTGGTCTTGCCGTCGATTGGCGGGACGACTCTAGGCATGCTGGGTGATTAGATGATGAGATGTTCTCATGCTGTTTTCAGAGGATTCAACAAGAATTGAGGAGAGAAAATCCAATGTCACACAAGCAGATTGCGGGTGATGTTGGATAGTCCTTTTGGCCGCGATAATTCTCGAGGTGGACGCGACGATCTCTCAACTCCACAAAGCGTGGGGGCTTCACTTGCATCAGAATTGAACATCAATTGTTCCGAACATGTGTAAACAATGAATGGCATGAGATGAGATTCCACCCATCTTCGCAGCCTAAATCATGCACTGTGTGATATTATTGCAGATACAGAGCGTTTGGTAATATCCCACTGCAAAACTTAGAGACGAATCACGAGAGACTAGATCAACGAAGGCAAACCCAACGTCAATTCACGAAAGTGGTGACCCGCCAGCTTGGTCTGTATGGTTGAAAGATTGCAAAGTCTCTAGAGCTGAACGGATAGTTCCTGTGTTCAGTGGTCCAATTTGCTGGAATTGCAAAACCTCGATTCCGATCTCATACTATTGAGATCAAAGCAAAGCTGGAGAATTTCCAGAGGTTTCCAGCCTAAGTCGTCAAGAAATCAAATATGCTCTGCTGGGCCCGACACATGTCTCTACTTTGAACCTGTTGCAATCCATCGCTGGAATTTGCGCTTGTGTTCCGGCAGCTTCCTGCATCTCACTTGCTTGGCCACAGTCTCTTTCGAATCTTTTCAGGAAATGCTTGTCTCATATTCCATAGCTCGGTAATATATACAGGACGCATTCGAGCCATATGCAGTCACAATACCCCTCCTAAAATGCCAGTATACAGTCCACCATGCCACCACAACCCCACTCAATGATGTTCTTCGCCATGGTGTTCTTCTTTCGGTAGGACAAATGTGTCGACTGCCCAGTATACTCCGAATGCTGCGAGACCAATGCCGAATCCTGGGAATGAGCCTCTAAATCGTGCTGCTCGGGAGAAGGGACCGCTGTATCGCCATGCTTCTCTAGAGGTGGAAGTCAGTACGGAGAGTCTCAAGGGTTGGTAGATGCGGCGCTACTAACAGTCTCTTCCATGGGTCGTTTGCTGGAGAGCCTGCTGCAGCTGCGAGCTTCTTTGGGTCGAATCCGGTGATGTTTGGAGGTGCCATTGCGAGCTAGAAAGTTGAGTTAGCCGGCCGTGATGAGTTCCATCAGGCATATTGGACCATACCGGAGTGTTCTTTTGCAATGGCTAGAGTCGGCAGTGTTGACAGTAAAGTGTGAATGCGTATTGAGGTCCCGATGATTTGAAGATGTCGACTCGTGATATCGCTTGGCACTGGTGGGCTCAAGTTCGCGAACGGAGGGTTTCAGTAGGAATGGACGGTACAACATCACTCGCGACCGTAAAACCAGAGCGTGCAAAAGATCTTCAGGGAACAAAGGAAGCCAGAAATCTATCAACCTCTCAAATCAATCCCATTGTTCAAATCCCATCGTTCAAATCCCATCGATGAGGTCGTAAACAGCGACAACCCCCATCAATGCCGCAAACACGCTATCCTCCTCATAACACGTCGAATCCATTCGCTGGCTTCAACCCTGCCTCAGTACCTCAATCCTCACATCTACAGCATCCGAATGCAAATATACAGTCACATCAGCTAGGAGGCCATCCAGGCTTTGGTGCGGCAACAAATGGCGGAATGAACATCTTTGGACCTCAAACCGGCAATGGAGGCATACCTATATTTGGAGCGGCTAGCAGTCTGGGTGGAGGTGAGACTGGACTGGCGAGTAGAGAAGCACAGCTGAGATTTGCTCAAGGTGCCGTATTACAGCAACAAGCCCACGAAGCTGCGAATCCAAGCGCATACCCAACGAGAGGGGTGAATACGAGAGTGAGGGAGGTATGGCAGAGCAATTTGCACCAAGAATTCGATCTTTTGCGTCAGCTGGTTGATAAATACCCTTATATCAGCATGGTATGTTGGACAAACCTTTCTTTCGACTAAAACTAACAGCTCAGGACACTGAGTTCCCAGGAATCGTCGCCCGTCCTATTGGAGACTTCCCAAGCAAAGCCAGCTACCATTATCAAACCCTTCGAGCCAACGTCGATCTCCTAAAAATCATACAGCTCGGCATAACATTGTTCAACGTAGAGGGGAAAGAGGTGGCTGGAAACGAGCTTCACAATATCAAGACAAGCAAATACCCGGGCAACGTCACGATATGTCCATGCACGTGGAGCTTCAACTTCAAGTTCTCGCCCGAGGAGGACATGTACAACGAGGAGTCTCTCACCCTGCTCAAGAAAGCTGGGTCCGATTTTGATGCACACGCCAACCGGGGCATTGATCTCAGGCAATTTGGCTCTCTACTGGTCACATCAGGGTTGGCATACTCAAACAATGTCCATTGGATATCGTTTCATTCAGGTTATGACTTTGGTTATCTGGCAAAGGTCATGTGGAATCAACCACTCCCAAAGGACGAGGAAGGCTATCGGGCCATTATCAGTATCTTCTTTCCCAACATCTGGGACGTCAAATATCTCCTACGCCACGCACAGAGCATGATTCGACGCGGCACCCTCAACGTTCAAGCCACGACCATGATCAACAGTCTTGGTACTCGCTCTGGCCTACAAGACCTTGCAGATGAGCTTGGCTGCCAGCGGATTGGGAATCAACACCAGGCAGCATCAGACGCCTGGTTAACAGGGTCTGTTTTCTGGCAAATGAAGACGAAGTTCTTTGATGGAAAATTACCAGAAGAATTGAATGGACAGATGTGGGGACTCACAGGTGTCGGAGCACCAGCTTCATCAGCAACGCAAGCGGCAGTTCTTGCGGCTCAAGGACATGCAGCAGCGACAGGTGGTCAAAATGGTAATCCATACGGACCTAGCACGCCTACTACACACTCTGCAGGTCTAGCATCAACGCCAGGACCTGGGTCAAACCAATTCCAAGTGCCTCAGTCAATGACCCCTGGTGGCGGCGGCGGTGTTTTCGGGAACTTCCAGTACGGCAAATAGACAGGGATAATCAAAAAATTCGGCTACTCATTTGATTGACTCACCCCCGTCTGGACTTCAAGAGTTGCAGACTTCAGCGCTAGACAGACACTCGAGATCCCGAATATGCTCTACTCAATTCAAGGAACAAATCAGCTTAGAGAGGAGTTCAACTGACTTGGTACTGAAAGCGATCCTGGAATCTATTTGGAGGTGCGTGGCGTTTTCCTGGTCATTTGAAATGTATGGTAGCATGGTGTATCTGGCAGCGGCGTAGGTGAATGGTTGGTGTTCAACTTTGGCATGGGATGGGGATATGATTATTGGATTTGTATAGTATCCATCTGAAGGCGCGTGAGACATCTCGCGAGGCCAACTAATCTCAATCAAAGTATTGAACTATGTTTGTTTTGTGCGCATCGATTCAATGGTTTAATCTTTGTCCTACAAAGGATTTCAGATCGCGGGTGCTAAGCATGAAGCGATAGGCTTCTTCAGGCCAATTACGGAACATGCACGATGAGATGGGTAAGATATTAGTCAGAGTAGAGAAGCTGTTCTCATTTGATGTTTCCATCCCTATTCCAGTCCAAACCTCATCAAGAGGGAGACGAATATGCTCATGCAAAATTATTCTCACAATAATTACAAGACCCAATCCGGAAGCCCTTTCCAAAGGCCCATCCCAAGATTACCCTATGTCTATGTGCAAAAAGACTAGTGAATTCTCATAAATTCGTTATCCAGCCATGCAGCGACCCCAACCCAAAATGACAAAAGAAATACCCACCGTTTGGGTAGAGACATGAACGCCGGACGCCGGCCAGGGGTATAGTGTGTGTGGGCGTGGATATCAAACGCCGCCAAAATAATAAAAGATTCCAGAATGCCACCCGTGAGGGAGATGTGCGAGTTTTATGGTGGTAATTGCTTTTCGTGTCGTAAGGGGTGCATGGATAACGAAGAAGTGCTTTTTTTGCTCCCTTGATTGTTGGGTTCCGAGGATTCGGTTTCCGAGAGTGTGGGTTTTTCCCGCACCGCATTTAGATGGGTCTAGTCATCGGAACGGAATCGTGTGTGTTGTGTTGGGTCACATGAGGTGTTGTGGTGATGTATGCGTGAGATGGTGCTAAGGTTGTGCGCTGGTCGTACTACTGCCTGCGTGAGGCGGCGGTGTGCAGTGCATGACCGAAACAATATTCAACGGAATTATTTTCGCGCGAGAGATTATTTTGTTGCGAATGCGAGTTTTCGGGCTGCTGTGCGTTTTGTGAAGCGGTGTCTAAGTCGAGATCTCCGGATCCTGAGCATGTTCGTAACTCTGGAAGTATTTCTCGTAATCAGGAAATGATATGTACCCGTCTGCAATTTTTGAGTGTTAGCATTGAATTTGTGTGGATTTTTCGGAGAAGATAATGACATACCTCGTTGTTTGTGTCCCGTCCATGTCTTTGTGGCTTCGTATCCATCGCTGTATCGTCGCTCCATAGCACCCACCATGGCTGGATGTCGCTCTTCTTCATGATGATCTCGTCTCTTTTCTTCCCCTCGACTTGAAGCAAGTGATGATTTTGGTGAGGTTGGTGATGATGCAACTCGTGATAGTAATGCCCTTGCGTTTGTTGAGTCACCACCACTTCCAGAGTCTCGTCTCGTAGCACAGGAACTGTGTGTGCTTATCGTTGGTGGCGTTATCTTTGGTGATGCGAGTGGGTATCTGTATGATGCGCTCGAGGATGGCCGCGAGGATGTGCTGGATTGTTGTGTAGACGGGCTGAGGAAGTAGCCGTACATTCTTGTGGTGGTTGTTTGTGCTGGTTGCGTGCGGACGCGAGGCTGGACCTGAGCCTTCTCGTTCCTGGGTCGAGGAGTGATGATGGTGGTGATCAAAATCGAGGATTTATGTAGATCAGGTCGGTTTGTCGGAGAGCGAATTGAGAGAGATGCGGAGGGTATTCAGTTGCGTGTTGGAAATATAAGTTGTTGTGCCTTGGTTCTGTGGCCTGATGATATGACGGCAGAATTACCAGTTGTAGTAAAGTGCTGGCCGAATACGATTGGTACAACAATATCGAAGCAAGGGAGGAAAACTGTTGATGGATCGATCTTAAATAATTTTGGTCTGCCCCTGGGATGTGACAATAATTATAATGAACAAAGGAAAGAAAGGGAGGAGTAAGCTCGCAAGACCATGGCCCACCTATGTATGTAGGCATCACGGTCTGCTAAAAGCATGGCTCTTATGCAAAAGCATGCCAAACCAAACCCGCATCCCCACCCACAGTCCTCGTCCCGACCAACAGCCAACGAGCCTCTAGGTGCAGAAAGCCACTCCCTCCCAATGGCCGCCACGCGGCATGGGCATGGTCCCGGAAGCCAGGGAGCGAGGGGGCGCGTTAATAAACAGAGGCACTGCATCCCTTCAGAGTCAAGCTCACTCATTCAGATGACACGTCAAGCTCCGCGGCGTCCCACCATTGAACAACAGCGCCTCACGCCTCAACTCCGTTGGGGCAGATGCCTGCCAGCACACGATCCTGGCCCAGACATTGTTGGTCGATGTTTGGGAGGGGAAAAGTAAGTTGAGGAGAAGCTGAACCTGGTGGCTTGATTACCGTTTGGGGAATTACCCTTGTCCCGATTCTAGGGGTCAACGTTCACACCAGGTTCTCCTCTCCTGAATCGATTGATGGGGAGATATTTTTCCTTCACCTCCTCTTCCTCGATTTATTTTCATTGATCAGCGCTGCTGCATTGATCCCGTCGCCGCGTGCGGGTGGATCAACGATGAACACGAGGCGTAAGGCGATTCGACTTCGGAAGAGTCCGGGGATGGCCACGTCAAGAAGGGTACATATAATTGGCACAATTCCCGTTCACGAGTCTTTCAATGTATGCAGCTACTACGACAGTGGTTACCTACTTGTCGTCACCAAGTACCAGATTTTCCTGTTTTCCGAGAATCTCACTTGAGCACTTTCTCGTCTCGCATATGAGGCTTATTGCCATTGGAGAGTTCATACAATCATCAGTTCATTCGTCGTTTTCTCAATCTACGCGCTTGCGTCTGTAAATGCTATTTGCTACTACCCCAGGTCCTAATGCAGTCTTTCAAGATTCCAGAATCGCTGATCATCAGTGTGTAACTATGGTATTGGGTGGACAAGGTGCGGGCCGCATCCGAGCCTAGCCTGTTACGCCCGCCAGATGCAAGTAGTATAATTTGGGGGAAAGAATGCCCTCAGGAGAATGGCTTAAGCAGGCTCTAGCTTGTCACGAGAGCAGTGGAAATCAAAACCGAAACCAGCACCGTCCAACCATAAATACACCGCCGTGGCCAGTCAAAGGTCGCAGAATACGTTGCAACGATGCTTCGTCAGTGCTGTGTGGGATGTCAGCATGAAGCGTGGGAGGGTCAGTGCCAATGGCAAAGGGAGAATCTCACGTCAACATCTTCCCAAGCTCGTCCTTGGACATTGGACAATTCCGCCATACTCATGATCTTTCCTGTCGTGACTGCGAGAGGTGATTAGTTGATGATGCCGACAACGGAACAAGTAGGATTGGGTCTTACAGTAGCCAGCGTGAATCTTTGCGTCAATTTCAACCCTACTGTCCTCCGGGATTAGTTCGTCGGGGATAGGGACGCGTTCGTGAATTGGAATGCCTTGATCGACAATGGCATCGTGCTTCATATTCGACATGCTCAACATGCGATCAATCTTTGTGATGCCCAACCAATGCAGGATATCCGGCATCAGTGCCTGGAAGCGCATGTCCTTAACGCCCGCAATGTTCTCGGTTCTCTGGAAGTACTCGCTCGCCTTGTCGCTGCCGCGTTTCCGGGCATTATACACGAGGTACTTGGTCACCTCACCCAATGCTCGGCCCTCTTTTCTAAAGTAGATGACAACGCCACTGCCACCCTTTTGGGCCTCTTTGACAGCTTCCTCCACGCCAAAGATGAGATAGGGACGGCACGTGCAGATATCTGAGCCAAACACATCGCTACCATTGCACTCGTCGTGGACGCGAAGAGCCAGTTTAACGTTGGGATCAGCCATCTTTGCAGGGTCGCCAAAGCAATAGACTGTCAGGCCTCCAATGGGTGGAAGGAAGAGCTTGATATCGTTTCGCGTGATGAGTTCGGGATACGAACCGCCAGTCTCCTCGAATAGAGCCCGGCGGAGTGTTCCCTCGTCTACGGTATCATGTGAGCTTGCGTTGGTGAGAAGGATTAGGGTGGGGTGAACATACCAATACCAAATCGCTCAGCGACACCGGGGAGGTACCAACAAGGCTCTACTGCGAACTTGGTCACGGCTAGTTCACCAGTCTCGTTGATGCAGATCTTTCCATCCGGAACAAGTCGGCCTGCTTTCACACTTTCTTCAAGCTCTGGCAACTTCATGTGGGCTTTGGTGATGGCAATTGTTGGGCGAAGCTCAATGCCTTCTTTGTTCATCACGTCGGCGTATAGCCATGGAGCTAGATGGCCCAAAGGATCCATTGCCACAATCTTCTTTGGATCACTCCATTGGGGAAATGGCCCAATCTTGGCAGCTGGCTCCGTGTTGGTGAAGTCTGGCTTGTGGTCGATGTCGATGTTCTTGCTTGCTACTGCAAGAGCATGATAGATGGCATACGAACCGCCATGAGCACCAATTGCTGTGTTCTTGTCAGCAACGTCATTACATTTGATTAGACTAATGCATACCATTGCGTCTACGAATAGTGTTTCTGTGTCGTGACACAACGACTGGTCCTCTCTCAGCAGGATTGGTATGGCCCCAATTCATTGGAAGCGGATCAACTCCGGCTTGACCAGGATAGGAAGTCAAGATGATTTTGGAAGAGAAAGCAGTGGAAGTTCTTCTCGCCGAAGTCTCCTCAGATGGTAGAGTACTTGGTGGAGTCTCATACTGCTCTCCTAGAGCCTTGACACTTGCATCTGAGGTCGAAGCAGTCTTGGGGTTCTCTGATCCATTGGGTTGGACGTTGCCAGATTTGGCTGATAACGACCTGGCTGAAGTTCATTGTTGGTTAGAAGGGAAAGGTTAGTATCAATGGACAAGACAAACTCACCTTTCTCAGCTTCATCTTGGATTTCTTTAACAGTTGCAAGAATGTTCACCTTCCCACTAATGGCATCAACAGCGGCGGCGAGGTGGGAGTTCTCCTGCTTCAAGGTTTGAATACTTGCTAATATCTCGGCCAACACGCCGGACATGTCAGTAGAAGCAGCCATAGTGAGGATATTCAATTGGAACAAGTGAGAATGGAATGAATTCTGTACTCCCAAAGCCAAGCTTCAGATCTACGTTCTTGCCTCCGCTTATGTGGTTGGTTATCAGAAGTGGAGACGGGAAACCAGGGCGGACAGTCACGGCCAGGACGAATTGACGGGACAAAGAGAGTTATTAGAGGAGTAGACGCAAGAAGCTGCGAGATGTTCTCTTATAGTGGTTACTTCGCTATCCACCTGCCAGTATCAGTTGAGCTTCACACCGCTAGGAACGTTTGTCGACGGTCACCCGCATCCGCGATCGAAGCCACACAAACCTCCAACTGAATCGCATCCGGTGGCTGAGATTATGTAATCATTAATCGGAGCTTTTCATAGAATAACAGACTTTGAGATTAACACGGCAATCACTTTGCCATCCAAACGTGACGAGTACTGCTTTGAACGCTATAAAATCCCGATCGCCTCCGTCTCGCAATCATACTGTCCACCGCAAATCCCGAACTTCCACTTGAACAACTACATACACACGCGACAGTACAGACATCATGGGCAAGCGCAAGAAGGCTGCTAAACCAGCAAGCAGCAAGAAAGGCGTATGGCTTTGAACAAACCGAATAGGACGACCAGGAACTAACAATTCGAACAGAAAGAAGGCCTCCCAACAGCCTTTCAATGCCTCTTTTGCAATCACGAACAATCCGTATCGGTCAAGATGGACAAGAAGTCGGCAGTGGGCCATTTATCCTGCAAAGTTTGCGGACAGGACTTTGACGCCGGCATAAACTGTTCGTGATTCTACCAGTAACTGATGATCACAGCATCAGGCGCAAAGACTAACACAGGCGTTCACAGATCTCTCCCACCCCGTAGACGTTTACGCCGACTGGATCGATGCATGCGACAAAGCAGCCAAAGACGCCGCCGAGGCTGATCGCGATAATGGTGGTAATTCACAAAACGCGTCCTACCGAGACACGGCGGGTAATAGCGGTGCGCCAGCAAGAAGAGGACGTGAGATGCCCTCGGACGATGACGAGGATGGAGACGGCGATGGAGAGATGGATGACTTTGTGGAGAACGACGAAATTGATGCTGAGGCAGAGTATGCTTGAATGTGGGAACGGGTGGTATCTTATAAGGTGTGAAAATAGTGTTACATTTGGGCTGGAGCATGGAGTTTAAGGATAACAGATATATGCGATGTCTAAGAGAGGTTTATATGGCAATTTCGATACCCTGAGGTAGGGAAATACCTCGATACAAGGCTCTCCCTTGTTGGAATTGATTTACACACTATTTACAGACAAGTGCAAAGATATTTTCGTGCAGAAAGTCTGTAACTACAACCATGCGGCATAAGAACTTAGTAGGTAGGGAATCTCCTTTTCCCTCCACTCGCAAACCAGACGTTAAGGCTAGAGAACTTGTTACTAAACTTACAAGCATCCGATGAACCCCTGAGGTTCACTTTCCTGAATCAACAGTTTTCTAGTTTCTGGATTTTGAATGTACTCTCCAACAGCAGAAGTACACCATTGACGTTTTGTCTGATAGGTGGAACATTCGCGATCATTTAAAGCGTACCGAAGCTTCGTATGGAACCACCTATGTACTCCCTTGCATCTTTGCATCCAATTCAGTTGTTGGAAAGCAGCCCGAAGAGCATGATGGATTTATGTCAATTATGTATGGACGAATGAATGCGAACATCTCCCCGGAGTCGCCTACGCCAAGCATGACAACGAACTCCAAGCTGGCCAGGTCTTCATATTTAGATGCCCGATGCCCCAGTGGAAAGGATACTGAAGGCTGTATCCAATGAGATCTCTTGATTCGCCACGCTAAGGTACTAACATTCTCAGCCTCCATTCTTACAAGCTTCTAAAATCCATGCTACATACGCACCAAATTCAGCTGCGGCTAGAAATTCACCAAATTCACTCAGCCCAAAAGTTTTCCTCCCTTTCTGGAAACACCATTGACCATTTAATTGCCAGTGGATACCATGGATCAATATTAACTCTCCCCTTGTTCAATCGTTGATAAAAAGGGCTGTCGTGGACCTCGAATCGGACTCGAACTCGAAGAGTGTTTGGTTGCTCAACTTCAAGCGCGATCGCAAGATTTAAACTTCGGCCTAGTTTTCCTGTACATGTTCACAGCAGGTCAGTAACTTGTAGTCCTACGATCAGGTGAACTTCCACTAACAACTCCGTAGCTATCGAGCAAACCAAGATGAGCTTAGGAAATCCATGTGACAAGTGCGCACACCACGACGATGACGACACAGTCGCTCCCTATCACCCTTCTGTTCCAGTCAGACAGATCACCAAAATCCGAAGACGACTCAAACAGTGCGCTCTCAAACTTTGGAAGGACCAGCCGCTGGTTTGTCAATCAAAAAATGAGCCGAAAATGGAAGATCCTCAGACCATTGCACTCACTGAAGAGCTTCCTGTTCATCTCACACTCTTCGGTCTACCAGCGGAATTGAGAATCATCATCTACAAATTCTTGTTTGCAAACGGCGGGACGGATGTCATTCGCCAGCAACTTCGTTCTGGGCACATCGGATATCTCAACACAACGAACAACGTGAACACCCTGCTTGCCTGCCGCCAGTTCTACAATGAGGCCTTCAGCATCGCATATCAGCATACGTATTTCTACTACTTCAAGAATTATGCCTTCAGTCCTTTCGACACTCTTCTCACCAGACTGCGGCCCAGCCAAATGGAGAATCTTCGAAAAGTGGCTGTCTGGACCAATCCTTATCTCTTTGAGGACTACTTCGATAACATACCAGATGCGATTCATCTGACGAGCATCACCATATGCTGTAATTTTATGTCCAGTCGCATGCCAGAACTCTTTTTGCTCGCAAGGGCACGGTGGATCTGCAACATCGCCAACAAAGTGAAGTCTCTCAGACAGCTCTATTTCCGAACAGGGTGCCGCGTTTCTACGGCGACAGATGGACCAGAAGACGATGATTGCGGGTTTTCGGCGGATCTCCGACGTGCTTTGGAGCAGCAATCGAAGACTAGAAATGTAAAAGGGTACACTTTGGGGTCATTTGATCGAGACACCAAGATTACGACTTTGCAATTTGATGGATTGGGCGCAAGCCGTCCCAGATCCGTTGAGCTGATGGTTGCTTCTGTATATGAGGTGGACTTGTAATTGATCGAGTCGCTCATCGCTCTGTGGGCCACTCAATGTTTGAGACGACATTCCCGAACAATATAACAGCGTCGGTGCTCCAGCTTTCCGTCGTCAATCTACTTCTCCACGATTTATGCATGATCTCCAAGCTTTGGCCGCCTCGTCGCGTGTCGTCGCACTCAACTACATGGTAGGTGTGCCGCGTGCGCCGTACCATGAAGCCCTATCTGGTGGCCTATGCGAGCAAGTCGGCTGTTCAACCAAATGAAACCCCATCCACCTTCCTCGAGGAATTATTTTTATATTATTCTGACCGTGAGTGCTCATTCCCCGAATGGTCTAGCACGATCTGGTCACGGAAATGGGTCTTTCCAATCTATTCGCCACTCGGCCTTCTTGGAAGTAGGGCAAGACGGTTATGAAGCGAATCTTGATTTCTAAGATATCTGATCTATTTTATCGACCCCGTGCTTTGAATAGTATGGATTGATTGTTCCATGCAATTGTGAAATATGGGGGAGGTGATATAAAACTCGGCTTCCTGTATAGAAAGCTTATCTGCCAACATCACGACTTCATATCACACTCATGTACGTTTTACCACATACCTATGCGCGTAGATCAGCTAACTAAATAACGCTTTAGTCCACCGCCTAATTCAACAACAATCGACATCATGCAGATCACACTCATTATCCTCGCCAGCTTGGCTACAGCCCTTGCCCTCCCAGCTGGACCTTTATCAGCTGCTGCACCAGCTACCGGCTCTTGCACATTCAGCGCTAATGAGAAGAACAACCTCAAGCACAACCACGATGTCAACACCGGTATGATTCTTGTTGGTGGAAAGCCAGTGAACAGCGGCATTGCCATTTTCGGCTCGGGATGCAGCCCAGCATGGGCTGTTGGGGGTGCAGCAACCGATAACACACCTACCCCAACTCCAAAGGACTTGATGAAGTCAAAGATCAACTACTAGAAGGGTTGAGATGAGTGCTGTTGGTCAGGTCGAGATGAATGACTGCATGGTGTTATGATGGACATGTCGATTAGGAATAGGGTGGGGATTTGCGATAGGGACATGAGAGGTGTACTTTGTTGTTCGGGTGATCCTAGGCTTGTAGCAAGCTGCTATTGGGACGCGTCCTTGCAGTTGTTCTTCATCCATATACCAATTTCTCCGAATTTCAATACTATTTCATCAAATACTATTTCTGCGATCAACAAATTCAAACTTACACGATTAACGCTACAATAGCTTCAAGATCTTTACTAATCGCCTGGTCTCTCTAAATCCCGTGAATTCAAAATTCCAGACCTTCCTATCACAAAACAACACCATATATGACAAAATCTCCTAAACATTCACCACATCCAGCGAGATGGCCTACTGGCACTCGTAGCGAGATACATTAAAGTATGCAATAAGCCCAAGGATCCAGCGGTAGGGCACTCGAGGAATAAAAACACAGTTCAGCTGTGTTCTAAAGACCCACACCTTCCAAGGGTGGGATTTAGTTTTTGTCGATTTGGAGATTGGTTGTTCGAGTCTGTGTTGGAGAGCGTTTTAGCTTTTTGGTGTCTAGTTAGAGATAAGCGTGAGGAAGATTGAGTGTTTAAAGTTCCCGATCCATTTGGGCGACGAGGTTGACGATACGGGAATTATGTGTGTTTGGGGATGATTATGGAAGAGGTTATAGAATTGAGCACATCTACCATTCCTGCACTGTTCAAATGAAGCCGGCCAATATGGGAGATATTTTTCGAAGAAGTACAAAGTACAAAAGCGGCACAAACATGACCAAAAACTTGATGCTCGAACACCACGAGAGGACTCACTGATTATATGAACACCTTTACACCTTGCATAAATATCAAAAGTCATCAGAGTCCACCAATCTTGACGATCAAAACGTTGTCGCTTTGCGCATTCCTCCAAAAAAGTATGGCCTTCTCCCTGCATCTGCAAAGCAATTGAAGTCAATCATCGAAGCCGAAACCCATCTTTCGACAGACCGATGCCATGTCACTGAAAACTATTGTTTCAGGATATGCATCAGCGTCCATTTGGAATTTCTTGAAAGGCCAGCTTCTACAGAATCTCGTGTCTGCTGCACAGCCTTATCCGTCCTAACGTCTTCTGGTTAGACCTATGAATCCTGCAGGAGCACTGCCTCGCTGACTACATCTCGGGGCTGGAAGCTCGATCGATATCTTCATCCTTGTTCCCGAAATCATCTGCGACATGGATGAATGGTATCGTGTCCAAGACGAACATCAGGAATACATTGAGAGATTACAGAGGTAGGCACTCAGGTTTTAACATGTAGTGTGACACAATCTGCGATGTGAACTTTCATGTCAGCTAACAGTATAGCCAGACGACAGCGTGAGCGAGAATCAGCAAAGAAAGGGTCTAAACCCCTCCCTTCCTGCGCACACTTTGGCGCATCTACAAAATCATGGCAAAACACAATCCTTTCAAAGCAAAGCGCTCATTCACCAGAGATGGTATGCAAGCCAATCATGCTCCGGAAGAAACCCCACCACGACCAGCCCTACTCTCCTCGCTCTTCACCAAGGCGAAGAGGAACAAAAAGATAATTGTTAAATCGCTCTCAACCTCTTCATCTTCAAAACCACCATTATTGTTCACCCTACCTCTCGAACTCCGCCAACAAATCTATGCCTATGTCTTCCAAGATAATGGAATCTCGGATCTGAGACAGCATCTCATTCACGGCCGCTTTTGTCTAGACCGAAAGAGCTATACCGTTTATCGCGGACTCAAAATCCTCTTCGTTTCAAAACAGTTCTACGCGGATGCATTACCCATTGCTTATGAACAGAGTTGTTTCTACACCTCCTATCGAACTACTGAAGCAGACGACACGACATCTGTCTTTCCGGAGTGGAGTGAGGACGTGAGGGTTCATGTGAAGCATTTGGCTCTTTGGAGTGATCCGTTTTCTTGGAATAGGACGTTGGGTGCTATTGAAGGAGCGGGAATGAGATTGAGGGTGTTGACATTATGTGATTCCAATATCAATAATTATATGAGAGATGAGGGAGTTAACATTTGTGTTGCTGAGTGGCTCGTCGAAATTGTGAAGAGTATGGAAAGTCTGAGGGAATTGAGGTTTTTCTTGGCCAAGATCAATTTGGTTTTCAAGGGGGCGGGAGATCTTAGGGGGGCGGTTCATCAAGTTGTTTCAGGCGATATCATCGAAGGAGATGAAAATGGTGAGACTGTCGACGGTGCTGAGAGAGATTTGGAGATGACGCCTTTTAACACGGTAGACCATTCGTCGGTGCTCACGTTTGGACAAAAACGCGAAAGAAAGAGGAATGTGGTCTTGACTATTGCCACAACGATGGAAGCCGAGAAGACGGGAATGTTGAAATCGAGGGGAGCTTGGGATCATGGCAATTCCAAGGGCAGCTTCAAGTTCCAGGATTTGGGAGAAGGCCAATTCAATGATATTAGATGAGACCAATCTCATCTCGATTGAGAACAAAATGTGTATATATGTCAGTCATGATTAATGATTTAATTGAGCACACACTATGTTGGTCGATTGGTGATTGACGAAAAAATTGTATTGTCAATTATCTTACCTGGATACTGATCAAGCCAAAGGTTGACTATCCTCACAACGCTGATCATTATGAAAATGATCCTCCTTTCTCGGTCTTTAGATTTGTAATCCTTCAAGGAACTTTCGAGAAGACCATACAGTCCCAGGGAATAGGCGAATATGTTGTATTATAGGATAGAGCAAATGTGTTCAAAAGGCAGTGCGCGCATAGCCTCAAAATTCGATGGAACAGCTGTGTCAGTGAAGATGCCAAAGCACAATGCGAGCCTCCCAGATTGAACAACAAAATTCGCGTAGATTTCGTGAAAGTTAAAAAGACAATTTACGTTATACATTACTCATGAAGGAAAGTGTTTAGCGAAATTGCTTCCAAGCTCTTTATACATAAGTATACATATATACATAGATGATGTTGCACTGTGGTTGCCCAGCTGGTGATATCTTGCCATAAGGAACGTGTATAGTGAAAGGAAATTTGTGTATACTGAATCGAGGAGGGAAACACGCTTTCGTTCTCGTTACGACCGTAGGCTTATCTCAGAGCTTCGTAGCTGGAGTCGGAGACTCAACCTGATTCGTGATAAGTCAGTCAACATTCTCCACAAGTGATGGATAAATTTTCAATGCGAACTTCAAAGGTCTCAAAGAGATCAAGTCAAAAAACAGACGCTCATAAAAGTTTGCATTTTTGACACTTTGGCTTGGTAGTAGTGGTTACAGCACCAGTATCGCCCAAACGTAACAGCACTACCACATTCACAGCCTTTTTCCATTTGTACATGAGACTGAACGCATAGATATATACCCATAATTCGCAGAACGGTATCGCAGAATGACAAGCAGAGCAAAAAGAAATGCAGACGAAGCATCTATAGCTTCGCCGCAGGTTGGCTTGGGCCTACATTTGTGATTTCGTTGTATAGCAATCTATTCTTAGATTAGTATTTTTCTTCGATAGACAATGATTGAGCAACTTACGATGTCAGGAACTCGGCATAGTCCTCTCCCGTAACCTGGGTAGCGAAGTACTTGGTGGCAGTGGCGAACTTGTTACCCTTTGGCGCCTTTGAGGCCAAGTCCTTTCCGACCTCATTGCAAAGCGCAAGAGCGTATTCCTTGGTGACCTTCTTGCCCTCAGCGGTGGTAACACCGTGTCTGCACCATTGCCAAAGCTGGGATCGGGAGACCTCAGCTGTTGCCGCATCCTCCATCAAGTAGTTGATGGGCACGCAACCAACACCACGAAGCCAGCCCTCCATGTATCCGATACCAATGCCCAGATTCTGCCTGATACCAGCTTCTGTGACCTTGCCTGGGACGTTCATGTTGAGCAAGTCATTGGCGGTAATGTGAACCTCCTCACGGCGAACGAACATCTGGTTGGGGGTTGGCATGTGGGCGTTGAAGACTTCGGCAGCGATTGGTGCGAGGGCTGGGTGAGCGACCCAGGTTCCGTCGTGTCCGGCGCGGACTTCACGGAGCTTGTCGGCGCGAACCTTGGCCATGGCGGCGTCGTTGGCAGCAGGATCGGTCTTGATTGGAATTTGTGCGGCCATACCACCCTTAAAACTATGTTAGCCAAAGTCAAGCATGAGGAGACGCTAAGACATACCATGGCGTGGACCTGACGTCTGTGGCAGGTCTTGATCAGCAGCTTGACGTATGAGTCCATGAATGGAACAGTCATGGTCACAGAGTCACGATCTGGCAGGACAAAGTTGGGGTTCTGTCGGAAGCGCTTGATGACGCTGAAAATGTAGTCCCATCGACCGCAGTTGAGGCCAGAGCTATGGTCACGAAGTTCGTAGATGATCTATATGATGTCAGTCTTGGTGTATCGCTTGGAATGGGAAAACTAACCTCGTCCATCTCGAAGGCAGCCAAGATGGTCTCGATGAGGACAGTACCTCGGATAGTTCCTCGCTTCATGCCAATATAGTCCTGGGCGAGGTTGAAAACGTCATTCCATAGACGGGCCTCGAGATGAGACTCCATCTTTGGTAGGTAGAAGTATGGTCCATAGCCTCGCTTGACGAGCTCCTCGGCGTTGTTGAAGAAATATAGACCAAAGTCGAACAGGGAGCCGGAGATTGGCTCGCCATCAACTGTGAAATGCTTCTCCTCCAAGTGCCAGCCTCGAGCACGGCAGATAAGGGTTGGGAGGGTTCGGTCAGTTCGGAGCTTGTACTCCTTCTCGCCCTGCTTGAAGTCGATTTGTCTGCGGATGGCGTCGTGGAGGTTAAGCTGTCCATTGATCATGTTATCCCATGTTGGAGCAGTGGCATCTATCAAATTCAATTAGCCAGGATTCCTGATCAGGACATGCGGGGTCGAAAGTACCTTCAAAATCGGCCATGTAAGTCCACACATCAGAGTTCAAGGCATTGACAACCATCTTTCGGTCGACCGGACCGGTGATCTCCAAACGACGGTCCTGAAGACCTGGCGCCGGAGGAGCTCCCCTCCACGCATCATTCTCACGGATGTGCTTGGTTTCTGGGAGGAAGTCTGGGAGGTTGCCCTTGTCGAGCTCGGCCTGGCGAATCTGGCGTCTAGCCAAGAGTGACTTGCGTGTGCTGTTGAAGGTTCTGTGAAGCAGAGTAAGGAAGACAATGGCTTCTTTGCTTAGGATCTTGCTGGTGTCCTTGTTTAGGTTGCCCAGGATGTTAACATCCTTGAGGATAGCATCGGTGCTGAGAGCTGGAGGCATGATGAAGGAGTTAATTGATTGGTATGTGAGGATGTAAGTCAGTCGTCTTGTTACTTCAGAGACGAAAGAAAGTTCGGAGCTTTTAGAATTGAGGAGCTATGAAGGATATTTAACCTACTTCCCGTCATGCGATAGATCCCAAATATTTTACCGAGGAGTAGACTTTCGGGCCAGATTGCCAGCATGATGCGCTCAGAGCTTGTGAGGGCCCCTCATCCTCAGATCCGGGCACGGCTTGTGAAGTATTGCGGAGACAGAGAAGCCGTTGGACATTCTCTTGAGAAAACAGTCGAGCTAGACCGCAAGTGGCTATCGATTACTCGATATTGACGGAGTACGGAGAACTCCTTCGTCTTTCATTTCTATTACTCGATCACCCTGCGTCCCATTGTTGTCCTCGAGGTCAATCGAATTTGTTCCCTTCTTGCACGCGAGCAATAGTACACAAGCCTTCAGAAAACCTTCTTGGGATTCCTCTAAATCCGATACTAGCCGACTGCGGGCATGCATTGCCCGATATGCTCCGCCCCTGCTTCTCTCCGCATCGACATCATCAAATCAGAGGAGATCCAAGGCCCTGAGATATCCGTATTGTCCGGGGCAAGCCTGTCAAGAGGTGAGGCTCACCGAGAATTCATCGGCTGTGGAGAGTTCGCGATCGTGAACCACAGGGGTAAAAGGAACCAAACTTCCCGGTTGCAGTACTTTATTTCCTCAAACCACTATAAATCGCGGAGCACTTGATTCCACTTTTTGTTGACAAAAATACTGTTTGAATCGACTTTTGGGGAGTCACCACAGAAGCAGCGCCCCTTCGAGACCGAATCGCCACCCGGAATTGTCAGGAGTGGCATTAGTACGACAAGATGAGCATCTAACTTCGAAGGATGACTGCATCTAGAAGCTCTCCATTTACGGTCCGAGAAATGCTCTTGTTGACCCTCGGGTGTTGATTGTAGAGATCGGAGGCAACATTGTTGCTTGACAGGCGCTCCATAGCTCCATCTCGGCTCGATATGCCGGTATGAACAGGAACAAGAAACAGGTCGAGTGAGGTCGAATTAAGCTGTCGATCGCCTCTTTGAGAATGGGAGTCCACGAAGACATCCAAAACGTGAAGCAACGATACAATTTACTCAACCTGAAGCCGTCAACAACTAGGTATGGAGAGCATGCATACTCTTAACTTGATGGCTTACAGAGCTTTCATCTGATAAGTTTCGACACCCCTTCCTCTTCTCCAGTTCCATTCTGCGTTCATAGTGTTGAAAGAGATCGACAAAGGCGGACCTCATGACAGGATATGCTTTTGGCGTCGCTGTAGACACAGGTCTCATTCGATCTGTCTCTCTTGATCTGGCCAAAGCCTTTGACAGCTCGATCTGGAGGTCAAGAGCGTGAAGATGTCAGAAGGGATCCTGTATCTCGCCCCATCTGGTATTCGATATTCACTAAGTTTGGTATAACTGTTGAAGAACAGGCCGAGGAGTGTCGGACTTGTCCATTGTAATCACATCATCAGGTTGCCGCATTGGCAACCATGAAGGGCATCGGCTCAACCCTCAGGCCCTTTTGGGTTCTGAAGTTGACAAGTAAAAGGCTTATTGAGGCAAGTTCAGACGTTGGCATATTTTGGCAGAAGTCGAATTTCCAGAAGGGGTAGATATCACCTTTTCTCGAAGTGCTAGTATTATCGCGCCATTCCAGTCCAAGCCCCAATCTCAGTGACGGAAATGTCTGAAGCTTCTATGTCTGAATTTCATTTTCAAAAGGCCTCCGCACCTCCGATCATGAGAGGTTGATTTTAGGCTATGTCGCATGCACGCGCAGGCCGGACCTCATTGAGATAAGACACAAGTCCAGAGAATGGTCAGTACAAAGAACGCTATTGTTTATATGTTAGATCCTACTCAGTCGTGTGCGTCGCTTCTTCGTCGCACACAGGTGCAGCATGCAGCAAGCATAGGATTGAACCGAGTCCGAGTCCATTCGCAGCGAGCCCAGTGGCACAGCAGGCCGTGATGACATTTGCAGGAATGGCTCCAGTAGGGAAAAGGTGAAACTAAGGTAGTAAGTATGTATAAGAGTTATTGGTGTGGTGTAATGGGTGCAGAGCTTCACTAGACTACGGCCATATTGATCATATTGGATTTACTGTTGTTGTACTGTTACTTTTCAATGGCCGAAACCTGTTCCCGTTTTCATCTTTATGTTCTCATTATTTTCTTTTCGCCTGCTTTTCACCGCTTTTCCACACTTCATATTCCCAATTCGTCACTTAACAAACTGTTCGGTGAATTCCAGCGTGCATTCCCCTTTTCTGCTTCTCGTCTCTGTTCTTAGCATTGACCCCAGTGCCTCCATGCTTCTTCTCAATGCTCTCCGAACCTGGTTGATAAGCTGCGAGATCGTTTTTATCGGTAGTCATGAGAGATTCCGTGACGGCGCAAATGTCTGAGATCAGACGATCCAACAGGTCGAGCGACATGCTCTCCCTCACGACCACACGAAGGATCTCAGTAGACTCTTCATTGGGTGGTAGAGGGTAGTTGGGGATGATGTATTGTTTGGCACGAAGAAGGTTGGAGACGGCGACTTGTTTGACATGAGGGTATTTCTTCTTGTAGTCATCTGTGAGGGTGAACGCCACGACAGGTAAGCCGGCATTGTAAGCATCACTCTTGTCGCTTTCTTCGTATGGATTGTTCATCGCTGTTTCTCTCTCGTATTCGAACACACCTTTCTTGCGATGGACTTCGCTGACACAGCGATACCAACCTGTAGCTTCGAGAGCACGGGAGAGCAAGCGGGCATTTGCGAGGGCATTCTCCATAATGTCCTGGTAGCCTTTGAAGCCAAGGTGCATGAGGTTGTAGTACTGGGCGATAATTTGGGCACCTGGGCGGGAGAAATTGAGTGTGTACGATTCCTCCGTACCACCCAGGTAGTGAAGTTCGAAGATCAGGTGTTTTGGTAGGTAAGATTCGTCACGCCAGATCGCCCATCCTACGCCAGCGTAAACCAAACCGAATTTGTGACCGGAGACGTTGATGGACTTGACACGAGGAAGTTCAAAGTTCCATTTAAACCCGGCTTTTGCGTGGGTGAATGGGGCGATGAATGCACCGCTTGCGCCGTCGACGTGAATAGGGATATCATGACCTGTCTTTTTCTCGAACTCGTCGAGGATATTCGAGATTTCTTCCACCGGCTCATAGTGACCTGAGTTGAGAGTTAGCAATGGTCTTGAGGGCAGCAGCACTCGGCTCACCTGTGTATGTCGAACCCAAAATCACGAAAACGCCAATCGTATTCTCATCGATATTTTTCTTCACGAGCTCAGGATCAAGTCTATACCTTGAATTTGAAGACACGGGAAGAATGCGAGCCTCGACTTCAAAATATCTGGCAAATTTCTCGAGTGCGACTTGAGCGTTGGCTCCCATCAAAATATTAGGCTTCAATGTGTCCTTTCCCGCAGCCTGACGCTTCTCTTGCCATCTTCGTTTCATTGCAAGCCCTCCCAGGTGAATAGCTTCTGAAGAGCCCGTGGTCGCAGTACCAATGGGTTTTTCACCTTTTTGGGCTCCCCATAGATTTGCCAGGATAGAGATACATCGAGTGTGCTGTTTGATGTTAGATGGTCGAATTAATAGGAGAGACAGAGAGACATTTCACCCACCATATCCATCATAGCCGGGTACTCATCGGCATCAGACATATTTTTAGCCAAGTTCTCAACCATCAAGGCTTCAGCTTCCTTTTCCATATATGTACCAACAAAGCTGGCAAGGTTGAGATTTGGTCTTCCATCGAGATCAAGTTCGTCCTTCAGCATTTGGTGAACAGCGTCTGCTGGGGCACCATCTTGTGATATACGATGTTTTGGTAATTCGCTTGCGGCGTTGCTGTTGGAGCGTCAACAAGCGGGAAGTTCCTATTTTGTCCTGAAGAAAAATGGCTTACTATTGAGTTGAGTAGGGGGTTTGATGTGATAACGCCGACCTCGTGTGCTTTCCGCGAGTGCCATGAGGCATGTCATGGAGCTTTGTGACGAGGTCGTCGGTGTCGATATGTCTAGCGAGTCCTGCCATGATGAGTAGTAATTGAGATGGGGTTGATGATGATGATGATGTGAGTTGAAAGTTGTCAAGAAGACTCAATTGGAAGTAGGAGCTCTTAAGTAACACCAGCAAACAGACAAAATACCGCGGAGAATGTACAAGGTCGCGATGACATAGATCTACAGCATCGACACAAAGCTTGGAAAAGCTTGTCAATGGTTCTTGTTACTAGGTGCATGAATGACTACAAATGCGCTTCTGGAACCCACTTCTATTTCACGAATGCATCCGCGATCTGTAATTGGACATCCCAGACCCAGGTTTACGGATCAAGGTACGTGTGAAGCTACCCGGAGAGCCGTCCGCACGTTTGATTCGATCGAAAAATGAGTGGTTGTAGTTGTGGATGCTGTCGAAGTGACGTATGCGGTGACAAGGGGGCTGCGCTTTTCGAACGCGTACTTCATTGGAGCAGAATCCATCAAGGGACGGAAGTGGAGGGCTCCTCCATAGAATCTAAACAGGTCTTATGCTGCCGTATAGGAGTAATGACTTAATGAAGAGGTACTCAGAAGAACTAACAAGAAGAGGTTTCAAAAGCCCCACGGACGACAACCAAAAGCAAACACAAACTTTGTCTCGAAACAAACGCCACATCGGTGGAATTCAGAGCTCAACGCCGTCCAAGCCCAATGCGGGGTACGCTGTCGTATCATCATGGCAAAAATGGCGACTTTCGCATCATCTAAGGGAGACCTGGAGTGAGCGTTTGTAACATCCAGCGTTGCAAACACATATAGCGACGAGCCCTGCTCTATATCACACATCGACTACAAGAATCTGAACTAGCTGGCAGCTAATCGTTCTGATCATTGTCTCTCCAGTCGGCTGAAACATACGGAATTTCCGCTTGTTCTTTCCATTATCAGTCCACCATTCTCTTCGTCATCGATTGACGGTTACGCGTACTTCGTACTGCTGCCTTGCCCTTTTAGTACGAGTACATTCTATATTTCCTCTTTTGATCTTCTTCTTTCTGGTGTCGATTCTCTAATCAACAACATTGTCAATCATGAAGTTCCTGAACGTCGTTACTCTTGCTGCCCTCAGCAATGCCTTTGTTGTGCCAAACGAGGTTGTCTTCAATGAGCTAGCCATCGAAGACCGCAATACACACCACAGGGAGAAGACTTCGCTAAAGCATGCTCTTGAAAAGGTTCCATGTGGAGCTCATCACATCCTGGACAGTGCGAAGGAACACTGGAGAGGAGTAAAGAAGGCTTCGCAAAACATCCTTGACGAAACTCTTGCCTTGGTAGATCACGCCGTCTCTGCCGCGAAGGAGGAATTTGTTGCCAAAGGCTTCGAAGCTCAGTCTTGGTTGGAGCACAACATCGAAGCTCAGCTCGAGGCTCTCGAAAAGCACGAGCATCCACATCCTCCACACCACAAGCCTCCTCACCATGGACCACCCCGCAAGCACCGACCTCATCATCCACCTCACCATGGGAAACCAAATTCAACCATTTACGAACTCATCTCCAAGTCCAAGTACACGACTAAACTTGCTGCTCTCATTGCCGAGGACTCTGAGCTCGTGGAGCTATTGAACAGCACCAAGGCCAATTTCACGGTATTCGCGCCCACCGATGCTGCTTTCGCAAAGATCCCAGAGCATGCGCCAAAGCCACCAAAGGAGTTCATCAAGAAGGTGCTTCTTTACCATGTTTCTCCAGGCCTTTACCCAGCAGGCAAGCTGCTTTTTAGCCACACTGTTCCGACTCTCTTGAACGAGACTCTTCTCGGTGACAAGGCTCAGCGGTTGTCTGCTCATCTCCAGTTCGGTGGCGTGAAGATCAACTACTACTCCAAGGTCGTTGCTGTGAACATTGTAAGTACCACAATATTCTTTCATAACCTCACCTGCTGACGACCCCAAGCCCGCAACAAACGGAATCATCCACGGTCTTGACAGCATTCTGATCCCACCTCCAAAAACGCTCCGTATCCTCTCCTACCTCCCAGCTGACTTCTCTACACTTCTGCTCGGTCTTGGAAAAACAGGTCTCCTCAGCTCATTGAACGAAACCTCCGCGTCAAACACAGGTGGCACATTCTTCGCACCACCAAACAGCGCTTTCAAGAAACTAGGCCCAAAGATCAACGCCTTCTTGTTCTCCCCATATGGAGCCAAATACCTTAAGGCACTATTGGAATACCACGTCGTTGCCAACCAGACTTTATACTCGAATGCATATTATGGTCCCACTGCTGCCAGCGTCAGGGGTGCTGATAGCCCCGAGGCAGACGCGGTACCATACTTCCACTTTGACCTCCCAACTTTGTTGGAGGACAAGTCTTTAGCTGTTGATGTTACCCGTTACGGTCCCTTCATCAGCATTAAGATCAACGGCTTCGTTCGTGTTGTTGTTCAGGACGGTCTTGCAAAGGACGGCGTTATCCAGGTTGTTAGCAATGTGCTTATTCCACCCAAGCAGGCTAGCGGTGCAGAGGCGCAATATTGGAATGGGGAGGAGATGAGTGTTGAGGAACTGACTGAGAGATTGGACCCATTCGTTGAATATGATGGGTGGAAGGTTGATTTGTAGATGTGATATATTGAAGTAAGGTTGGGTTTGTATGAGGACGAGTCAATGACGGGGTTGTACGGAATTGAGATAGGGAACATTGAGAGGATACAGGATCATCTTAGATATTTATGGTGTTTGGGAGCATTGCATTGGATGGATATATTAGCAAGCGCGTCATAAATATCAACACTTTCGTTTATTCATATGCAACCCATGTAACGACCTGTGACTATCACTACGTCGCATTATTTGATGCCTTCAATGCTCGTGGTCACAAAGATACCCAAACTCCCTCCTTGCAATCTTAGCAGGGCTGAAGTCATTGAACTCGCCAGGAGAGAGATATGACAATGGCTCAGCAGCACGTTTGGAATACGTCGTTTCCATCTTCAGACCCGCTTTACCTGTCGCCATCAAGTTCAACCATGCCGCTAGTCGATACCCAGCTGTTTGAATGTTAGCTCATTCTGTGAGGTACGAAGACTATAAGGCCTTAACAAACCTTTGGCAATTTGAAGCTCAACAACGCTCACAGCGCTACTGTAATAAGCACCTCCTAGGTCTGTACTTTCGACAGCAGCAACGCCATCAGGCATCACAGTAGAGCAAACAAAGGCGTTCGCGTCGCGGGCCCAAACCATGCCGGTAGAAGAAGCATCGCTAATAGTTGTGCCGGTGAGCCATCCCGCGGCTTGGCTCTTATACTTTCCTGTCTTGATTGCTGTGGTGAGATTTTTGGACCAGGATGTTGCAAAGGTCATTGTGTAGCCGCCTACAAGCTTCTCGGGGATGTTGGTATCCCAGATGTGGTGTAGGTTTGTTATTGTCGAGTCACTGGTACTTGTTAGTTTGGAAGGGGGGTGTGGAAGTCGAATGTACCGACAAAGTGACGTTTATGGTGTTTCCGCCTACGTCGATTGCTTCGTCATGGAGAGGCTGATGGATGTCTCCTACGAGGTGGATTACGAACTTGAGGGCATCGAATCTTTCTGCTGCAGAGAGAGATTTGTCCATTGTTTGGGTGGTCTTGCTGTTTGTCAGCACACATCCGCAGCTGGACACAGTAATTGGACTTACATAGTTTGCAATAGCACTAACAACACATCCTCCCGCGTCACAGTCTCTCTGCAGGTCAACGGAACATGAGTGAGGAGGACTGTCTTCAGCATCGATGAAGTGGAAGGGTGCCGAGAATTTTCCAGCAGCGGTGTAACGATATGTGTCTGCCCACGTTGCTACATTGGCGAGATAAGTAGTGGAAGTGTCATTCAAAAGACCTTGGGTGAATTTTTTAGTCTCAGCAGAGATAAAGTTTTGTGCAATTAGAGCAACAGTATCATGTCCGAGAGTTCCCCACGCAGAGACGACAGAAGCTAGAGGGAGAAGAGATGTAAGAACGGAACGAAGAGGTGTCATATTGAGAAATGAATTTGGACAAGGAACCTCAGGTGAAAAATAGAAAAGGACATCGGTCGTCTCATATACTTGGCCTAGATGATATCGAACGGCGATCAACAACCAGCAATCCAGCTCATCACCGAGCTTGTCTCGTACGTTCTGTCCATGGACGAGAGACCGAACCCGATGTAACAGCGAACCGACCCGGGTCGGCTTTGCTACACACAAAAGGAAGCTCCGAAATCTTGGTAGATGTAGAGGACCAATTGCTTGAGCATGCTTTTCTTGTACAGCCGCAGCGCAACGTTCTGGAAGATGCCCGTGGACGCGATGATTGGCCACAAGGATCTGGGTGGTTTAGATTGAGGTTAGGGGGATCTGCGGTTGCGCCGATGGCGAAGAAAACCAAAGGACCTAGGTGAATTGAAAATGCATTGATCCTGGCCCAAGTGCTCAATTAAACCTGGTAGAGGAGGTGGTATTTTTGAAAGTGTCCGGTTTGTTCTGTGTATGAATATTCCAGGAAGGTGAGACGAGGAAAAAGGAGATTCTGTGATTAAGATCGGGAGCGGCCGTTTGAGTGGGAGGCTAACTCTATTGGGAAGGTCAAATTATGGTATACCTACTTAGTGAAGCAAGTCACTGATAAACAGTGACTTCATTGATTCAATGTCAACACTCTCTTATAGAACTACGTACCAGCATTGATATTGAGCACTACCCATTCTATAAAGAGGTTGCTGGTTTTCTGGTAAAAAGCATTTTGAAAATTTATGAATATCGATGTGGATTTAGACGAGTTACATCGGTTCGGCTTCTCGAGGGCGAAACTGAATAGATGAAACCAGCCTTGACTGGGCAATTCAGTGAGTGCCACGCTGAATTGAATTGCAAACCGTTGAGAAAGAATGAGAGCCAAACTGTTCGAAATTGAACAGAATTGAAATGATTGTTATACACGATGAACCGACCAAAGATGTTCTCACTCAGACACCTCCTTCCCTTGACACTCCGTTTACATGTCATTCCAATCGTACTCCAGAAGTTTGAACACAACATCCTTATCCTCATGTCCCAAGAAAAGTTTGTGCATCCTGATCTTGCTGATCATCCAAAGAAGTGAGTTTCTCAACCAAAGGCCCCAACCTGTCGTTGGAAACAGAATTGAAGGGAAGCCAGGCGGAATGTCTCCCTTCTCAGCGTAGAAGGGACGAAAAACCTCTTCATATTTCTCCAAGGCCCGAGGGACGTCATCAGTGCTTTTGATCTTTGAAATTTCTCCCGCCAGAGTGTAAGCGGCTTCGATTGCAAGAGTTGTGCCAATCCCAAAAGTCGCCCAGGCTGCGTCTCCTAAGACAAGAGCACGCCCATTGACCCACTTGGGAAGCTTCACCTGGGATGCGCTGCTCATGTAAAAGTCGGTTGCTTGGTCCATTCCTTCCAACACCCGTTTTGCTTCCCAACCTGCATTGTCAAAGCGCTGATGGAGCGCTTGTTTCATGGCTTCTGTTCCTTTGCCCAAAGCATCATCGAGGCCTTGGTCACGAATTCCTCGAGCGGGTGTTGCAACGGTCATGTAAGCCCCCATGGTAGCCGTGTTCCGATGTGGGCGGATCATGATTCCATGACCTTTAGGGATGTTGTAGATCTGCCATAGTCTTTGATCGGTAGAAATTCGGGGTATGCTGAAGAACGCGTTGTACATTCCCAAAAGTTTTGAGCTGCCCTCGAGTGTTTTGTCGTCCAATATCATGGACCTAGTCTTCGACGCTGCGCCGTCTGCTGCAACAAAGAGATCAAAAGTGTCTTTGGATCCGCCATTGAAGGTAACGTTGATATTCTTTTCTGTCTGCTCAAGCGATTTGATGGAGTCACCATACATGTAGCGGACGTTGCCCAAGGTTCCAGTGGCGTCCAGGAAAATCTGTGAAAGATCTGCTCTCAATATCTCGTATTCGGCGGTGAAATGACTAGGCGTCATGAATTGTGCGAAAGCCTTTCCAGAAGAGTTCACAAAGTGGGTTCCTTCTTCAGTTGTTGAGCAGGCGCGAACTGCGTGAAGCATTCCCATTCTTTGAACAACTTCGATGGCTGAATCATGGATATCAAGTGCTTGGCCAGTTGCTCTGGGCACGGGAGATCTCTCTACAATCGTGATGGAAGTGTTGAGGCGCGTTCTAGAAAGCCAGTATGCTAGACATGGTCCTGCGATGCCTGCTCCTGATATGAGGACTTTCAAACTGGGTGCGGACGCCATCGTCATTTGAGGGCTGTGGACCTTTGAGAGAATATTATTTGTTTGAATGAAAAGAAGCTGGAAGATGAATCTAAGGTGGGTATGAAGCTGAGGATGATTTGGAGATTATGAAAAGCATGAAGAAGGGGAAGCACATTTATATCCTGCAAAGGACTATGAGGCATCATCTTGTCAGGGCTAAAAGCACTTCCGGTAAACCCATCTCGTCGATAATGATAGTCTCAGTGTGGACTTTCCGATCAGAATGTCCGATCAAATTGATGTCGATAGGGTTGGGGGACGAACAATCTGGTGAGCGGGCTCAGCGGAGGTTCGGACATTTTGGACAAAAAAGTCCTTTCGGCCCTTTTCAAGTCCGAAACCTCCAACCATCCTATTACATTCATCGTCATTAAATACCGTCTTTTCGAAGCATATATAGTTTGGCTTAGCATGGCACATTTCCTGTGAAGAGTAGCCTTTTCCCCATCCTCGCTCTGCACTACGTGAAGCCTTCCATATCGTTCTTTACTTCGAACTTCATCAACTTCTCTGATCAGTCACCCGCATCTCTTATTCTCCCGCTCGTCCTCGTCATGAGCACTTCGTCCGCCTCAAAACTAACATTCTCCTGTGCTCGCTGCTTCGAACGGAAAACAAGGTGCGACAAACAAATCCCCTGCGGCCCTTGCATCAAGTACAATGTCCAATGCATCTCTCGTCCACGGAAGCCGTCTCGAAAGACAAGAATTGCAAGAGAAGAATCGATAGAAGAACGGCTTAAGCTCTACGAGGCCTTGCTGCGAGAAAAAGGAATTGAGCCTGATAAAATTACGGGCACTGCAAGAGTACTTCGCCAAAGTAGCCAGGCAGAGGCGCCTGAGGATGGGAATTCGCCCATTGGATCGACCACATCAGAAACACAAAATACATTGTTCAAGCCCCAATTGATACAAGGGCATGGAGGTATCAAATTTGTAGACAAGTAGGTTGTACCCATCAGTCTCGTCGACAATTGCTAAATGCCCCAAAGTAATTTATGGTCAAGATTGGCCGAAGAAGTATGTAAAGGGAATTTCTGGTTCTCATTTCGACATTTTAACGGATGGCAGTTTCACGAGCGTGAGGAAATACTCGAAGAGGACTCCGAAAACGAATCAAGTGACGGTGCAGCATACAATGACGGCTTTTCTTACGTTCTGGGTCCCACTCCTAGAAAATCGCCCAAGCATCCTTCTTCTGAGCACATCCACCTTTTATGGCAAGCTTTTCAGGACAATGTGAACCCACTCACGAAACTGGTACATGTGCCCAGTTTACAACTCGCAATAGAAAAAGCAATCGTCAATATGGAGCGTATCCCGAAGGGTTTCGAAGCACTGATGTTTTCCATGTACAGCTTAGCAGTTTTATCGCTCACGGACGAAGAGTGTAGAGATGCACTTGGAGAATCTCGAGAAATACTACTTCCCCGCTACATCGGCGCAACAAGGACAGCCTTGGCCCGAGCCAATTTCATGGGCAGCACCAGTATTGTTACTTTGCAAGCCTTAGTGCTCCATATAATTTCCATTCGGGATATCTTCGAGCCTCGCTCTATATGGAGCCTTACTGGGGCTGCGATCCGCATCGCAGAGAATATGGGTATGCGTCTCGATGGTACCTTGCTAGGTCTATCATCCTTTGAGACCGAGATCCGCCGACGCATATGGTGGCAACTGAACATGCATGACTTCCGTGCTGCAGAATTGAGCGGCCAAGCCAAGTTTCGAAACATCCAGCTCGATGAGACCTGTTAGTAGTAGGTTCTCAAATACTGATTTTGCATAGATAACTGTTGAATTAAGGAGAGTAAAAGCTATCTAAGTCTGGGTGTTGAGCAATCTCTGTTTGCTCTGATCAACCTTGTACCACATCAGATGGTCACGTGAATCCTCAGCCTTCTAATACTCCCCCTTTCACCGAACATCTGGTGCTTGTCGTTACTCCATCAATTTCGGATCCCTTGGATTCCATCACTCATTCAACCAATCAAGTAGCTTCCCCAACTCCTTCTCGTCTTTGACACCAGCCAGCTTGAACAGATGATCCAATGTGGGACGAGGCAGACCTTTGGTGAGAAGATCTGCGACGTTGTCAATTGTTATAACGTAGCGAGGCATGATATTGCCTGCTAGAACTCTCTCCCGAAGGAAATGATAGCGGAGGGCGATGTGCTTTGATCTAGCGTGATATTCTGGGTTCTTGCTCAACTTCATTGCTGCTTGATTGTCCATGTGAAGGGTGGTCGCTCCTCGTTGTGGATAACCGAGCTCTTCGAGTAGGTTCCTCAGCCAGACGATTTCTTTTGCTGCTTCAGCTCCGGCCATGTATTCTGCTTCGCATGTTGAGAGAGCTACTGTAGCTTGTCGCTTGGATGACCAAGAGATTGGTGCTCCGCAAAATATCATAATCCATCCTGTCGTAGACCTCATAGTCTCTGGACATCCACCCCAGTCGCTATCAACAAACGATTCCAATCCGCTGTTTAGGTCTGACGAATAGAAAGGACCAAAGTACTTGGATCCCTTCAGATAGCCATAAACGCGAAGGACTGATTTCATATGAGTTGCGTTGGGGTTTGACGTGAATCGTGAGAGAAGTGAGACAACGAAGGCGATATCGAAGCGAAGTGTGCAACTGAGATAGTTGAGGCATCCAACCATTTCTTGGTACTGAGTCTTGAAGGATGGTTCTGCGGTTTGCCCCTTTTCGACTTCTAGTTTGATACCAACTTCAAGTGGAGTAGAGTAGGTTCGGCTGTTGTTGATGTTAAACCGATTCAGAACTTCGTCGATGTATCGAGCATGATGGAGGAGGATCCCTTTCTTCGATCGGCATACTTGCATTCCGAGATAGCTGTTGCATTCGCCGAGGTCGGTCATCTTAAATTTATCGGAAAGCATCTTCTTGATGTTGTTGATGTGCTGTAGATTGCTTGACACGATTTTGAGATCATCAACGTAGGCTTCGATGATGCTCCCATTGTCATGGATAAAGACTGCATGATCGTATTGACTGACCTTCCATCCCGAACTGACTAGAAAATCTCGTAGGCACTTGTACCACTGTCGAGGTGATTGTTTCAGCCCATACAGTGCCTTGATCAGACGAAGAACTTTTCCTTCACCAAACTTGTCTTTAAAACCTTCTGGTATCTCGACGTAGACTTCCTCGTCAAGTATTCCGTTGAGAAAGGCTGTCTTAACATCCATTAGGTGACAATGTAGACCAAGCATAGCTGTCAAGGCGAAAGAGAGTTTGTATGAAGAGCCTTTGACGACTGATGCGTAAGTCTCGTCGTAGTCTTTGCCGTACATTTGTTGGAAGCCTCTTGCAACCCAGCGGGCTTTGTATCGAACAATCTCGTTGTGTGATCCCAGTTTGCGTTTGTAGACCCATTTTGCTGTAAGAGTCTTTCGGCTTGGTGGGATGTCTTTTCGGTCAACTACTTCCCAGACTTTGTTCTCAACAAGGCTGTCGAATTCTTCTTGTATAGCTTCTTTCCAGTGGGCCGCCTCTGGTGATTTCATGGCAGCAGAGAAGGAGCGCGGAGGAGGAGCGAGTGCAAAAGAGCTATCGACGACAGATAGCTTATTGATTGTTGTGGAGGGCGCGGTCACTGCATCTTCTGAGATTGCTGTGTTTTGAAAAACCGCTGTGATAGCTAGTCCCCCCTTTTTCCAGACACTAGTGATCTCAGGAGAGTCTTCTCTTCGACGAATGCCCGAGTAGTGATTCATTTCATCGGGTGCGTTAAGGAAAAACGAGTGATTGTTGTTGTGAATCCAGACGATTGTTGATGATGCTGCGTCTGAGATGCCATGTGGGAAGTATGGATGTGCTCCCTCAGGTATGATGGCTAGCACGAGTGGTTGATCCATGCCCTGACTTTCTGACCAAAGACGTAGTACCAAGGCCACTTGATCGATTTGAAAGTTGTTGATATTCGATAGATCAATGTTTGTGGCGGCAAATGAGCTCATTTTCTCTCGCCATGAATCTGAGTTGATGATGATCATGAACTCCTCCAAGGTCGGGGGACGAATTTGTGGATGTTGAGCTAGGATAGATTTGATTATGGCATTAAGACCGCAAAGAAGTCCGGTTGTTTCGGTTGCTATAATATCATACCCCTGTGGAAATGATGTGTCGAACAGTCGTTCTGCTTCTACGGTTAATGGGTGCACCGGAGGGTCATCGTCCTCATCTTCGTCGCCGCTGCCGACTGGGGCACCATCCGATCCCTGAATTGACTGCTCTCCATCAGACGATTTTTGGCTGATTTCGTCGTCGAGGTCACCATCACTCGCGTCGCCTGCTTCAGAGTATTCCATACAGAAGAAACCAGCTGCTAGCGCTTCATGTCCGTATTGAGGTCCGAAACTTGCTCGTTCCTCGCACTGAGCAATCCATTCCTCCGATTGTGCTGCCCATGGCTCCCTGATTCCTCGTTCGAAGTCAATGAAGATTTTTCGGCGTGGAATTTCAGCGAGATCATTGCTCAATTCCTCTGCGTCCGATTCGTGATCTGCGTCTTCTTCATCGCGCTTGTCAACTGTTTCGCTTTCATCATCTTGGGGTTCAGCTTCTGAGCCGTTGTAGATATCTGATTCAGAGGCGTATTTGGAGCCAGGTATTCTGTAACCGAGTTGGGTCTTGCCTGTGATATTGTAGCGGCAGTTGTACTTAGCTGGTCCTTGATGAAGGCAGTGCCAGCAGGGTGATTTCCCATCGCAGAAGCGTTTGGCGTAATGTGTCCTATTCCACTCAGCGCAGATGTTGCATTGATGATCCGGTTCCAATTCATTTGCCGTCAATGAATTCACATGTAAGAAAAAGCGGTTCTCGTCGAGTGGATCAAGGTATCTGCATGCAGTCCGGGAGTTCAACATCATGCAACGTGTGCAGGGAATTTTGCGATCACAGAGGTAACCGCGGTTTTGGCAATTTGCACATTTTGGACCAACATTCACAGAGCAACAGCCAAGTCCCCGGCCTGCATCGGTACATGTGTTGCATGGTCTCGCGCCATTACAACTTCGTCCTTTCTGAACACATCTCCTACACTTGAGAGTTTTGTGAGGATCATCTGGGTGAGTGTAATTGTGATGATTGACGGGTATCTTGTAGAATGAGGCGAATGCCTCATCTGAAGCATGGCAGGTCAGTTGTTCCTCTTCGCAATTGCTGCAGGGAACATTGGAGTCGGTTTCTGGATAATTTCGATCGCAGACGGATCCTTGTCTGTTGCAGTGATAACATCTTGGACTTGTCTTGCGGGCAATGAAGACCTCATACTCCTCGTTTGAACGACAGGTCTCTTTCTTCGCTGCGCAGTGAGTGCACGGAACATTGGAGTCTATGTCTGGGACATTCCTATTACACAATATCTTGTTGGGGTGCTTTTGGCACGAGGAACACTTCTCTGCAACCCGTCGAGCATCCTTTTCAGCTTTTAAGGCAACCCACTCTGTTTCCGAACGACAGGGTCTGCCCTTTTTCGCGCACTGAGAGCAAGGAACGTTGGTGTCCAGTGCCGGCACATTTCGATCACACCTGAACTGAGCTGCTTTGCAATTGTGACATCTCTCTGGTTGATCAACCATGTTGACTGTCATAAAGTACCTCGATTTGACTGGAGGTTGATTTGGTTCATCGTCTTCGTCACTTGACTCGTCACTCGAGCCTCTCGAGGGAATTGGTGTCTGTGCAGGTTGTTCCAAGAGTGGTGTCGGAGGAGCGGCTTGGTCAGGTACTTCTGGCTCGAAAAGTGGTGATTGATCCCTTGATCGGATGCTGCTTTCATCCCTACTTGGTGTTGCAGGACTTGATGGAGTGGAGGGTGTTCTATTTGGAACGTCGTCTGTGCGATTTCCATCATCTATCCTCACATGTGCGACACTTCGAACTTGTTTCTTGTTCTTTGATTTCGGATCGTAGACACGCCAAGTGCCTTCGTTCTCACGACCCATGAAGTAACCAAACCAACCAGATGGCGTTATCATTTTTGATGAGGATATGCGTACCTCACGAGAGGTTGTAACGTAGCAACGTGACCCCCATACTCGTTCGCCGTTGAGGTCTGGCAGTGTTCCAAACAGAGCTTTCCATGGTGTGACGTGTTTCCTTAGAAGAGCGTCAGCTGGAGAGCGGTTTTTCTGCCATACTGCATGTCTGAATGCTTCGGGCCACAAAGAATCTGGGATCAATTCATTTTCATCGATAAAGTTTAGAGTGCGATGCAGGAATGGTTTCAATTCGTCTGGAAGATTGCGATCAAGCATCATTGATTGAGCTTTCTCACGAATCGTCCGATGAGCTCGTTCTTCAATGCCATTCTGATGATGTGCATGTGGTGCTGATGGTTCGATACGAATGCCTTTGTTTGATGCCCAAATTTTGATAGTGTTTATGACGCTGAACTGTCCATCGAAACGATAGGCTCGAATGACGATGTGGTGTGTACGCTCAATTTGCTTGTGCATTTGTCTGACTGCCTTGGACACATCGACTCCTTTCGTGAGTGGCATGATCCATGTGTATCTCGTGAATGCGTCGGTGAAGAGTAAGAATTGTATTGTGCCATCATATCCAACTGGTTTCCTGTGTGGACCCCAGATGTCGACTGACATGAGGTCGCCGGGTGCTTTGTATTGACGGGAACTGGGAGTCTTTGGCATGATTTGAGTGGCTTTTGACATTGCACATAGAGGACATACTGCGCCCATCTTTGCCTTGATCTGTTTGTCGGTGAGATTGATGCCCGTGGATTGTTTCAGCAATTTTCGCATGTTTTGCCATCCAAGGTGACCCAACCGGCGATGCCAGAGCCAGGCTTTCTCATCAAGGTTGATGGCATTGACTTCGGCATGATTTTGGCGAGTGGTGGCATGGGTATTGGTGCCAGATTTCTCTACTTCAAGGAAGTATAGGCCATTTTGCATTGGGGCTCTGGCAAACAATTTCCCATCTTTTGTGCGCAGTGTGATTTCTTCGTCATTCCATTCGCCATGCATACCCGCTGTCTTGGCAAGTCGGGAGAGAGACAGGATGTTGAAACGTAGATCTTTGGCAAGATGAACATTGTTGATCTCAAGATCGACCGCAGGTAGGCCCTCACTGGCAGCCAGAGGAAGAGAGATCTTTCCTTGTCCCGTGATTGAGATCCCATCCTTTGCAGTGGCATGAGAGGCTACATCGCCTGAGGCATGGAGTTCAATAAACCATTTCTCATCGTTGTTCAAATGAGCGTTTGCACCGCTGTCCATAGCAAATTTGTTCCTTGATGGAGAGGACCGAGCTTCACTTTGTTCGGTTGCCAGGGTTTCGAGGATGTGTTCAGCTTTGATTTCAACCTTATGGTGTGCAATGTAGCCACGTGGATTTTCATCTTCATTCTTTCTAGCTTTGCGAATTGCCATGTCCCGGAGATTGATCCAATGTTGTCGGTGTGCATCCTTCATTGCCTTGTAGTTCCACCAGAACCCGAGCGATACACTGCCCAAACCGATGGCCAGAAACAGAGCCCATTTTGGCTTGAAGATAACGAAGGTGATGAGGAGAGGGATGATGAGGGTCAGAACTGATAGCGAAGCGGTCCACAGTTTTCGTAGCTGTTTTTGATAGGCAGCGTCTCGGTGAGATTGAACTCGAATCTTCGTTCCAAAGAAAGAGCGATAGTAGACTTTGGTGGGATGATGATAGTGGAGTCTGCCGTTTGCTGTGGGGTTGACGTTCCATCCCAAGATATTTCGGCCCCCTGGCGCTAATTCATTTGGTGGGTGATGATCATTGGCCACGTCCTCATCGGGAGAAACGTTGACTTCTTCTCCATCAACTAAGACGACAGCATCAACCTCATCACCATCAAGTTGTCCGTTGTTGAGCACAACAGGGCATGCAACAACCGGATCACAAAAGCCACGACGCAAGTCGTCATTCCATCTCAAGCTCACCATCAGAGGATGTTGCTTTGGGAGATCCACCCACACCAAGCTCTTTTCACCGCTGACAGCTTCAGTAGCTTCAGCCTTTGATCCATGTTTACACCGGATCCGAACCACTGCCTCATCAGGAAGCAGTGGACACAATTCCGCCTCTTGCAGGACAACAGTTGCAACCACCTTGCCTTTGCCTGTGCCAGTATCCTTATCAGCTGCCGCAGCGACTTTTCCGTCCTTGTCCTTCTTGATATTTCGCTTCTCTGGGTGTGCAATCCAGCAATTGATTGTATCATGCGACCATGAAGTCTTGCAACCCTCAGTCGTGCACCGCTTCAAAGACTTGTCCGGCTTCCGTCTCTTGTTTGTTCCTCCGCCTCCTTCTCCTCCCTTTTGTTCCAACATGTTGACCGTCTTGAGGGGTCGAAGTGTCGATTCGAAAGTAAGGAGTTGAGCCGTGAGCTCTTTGAGGGTAGGGTTTGGCATGTTTGCCATGCTTTGGAAGAGGTGGTAGTTGTTGACGAAGGGATCGTAGCGTTCCGATGACTTCAGACCGCGGATGATCTTGGTTGAGAGCTGATCTTCTTCGTACTTCCCCCCAGCGTCCTTATAATCAAGACGATGCATCTCAAGTTTGTTGAGGTAGTGTTGGACATCTGTACAATCTGCAAGTATCAAACCTTCCAGTTTGTTGAGGGCAATCTCTCTTGCCCTGGAGGGTAGCATCTGGTATTGATCGTGGATCCAGTCCCATGCTTCTGCAGGATTGTCGAAGGATCCTACGTTACCGTGTAGCGAGTCGTCGATAGAGTCTAGCAGAAGAGTCATTGCCTTGTTCCGCTTCTTGGTGTATCGATCGTATTCGTCAAGGTCGAGTTTGTACTCGTGCAAGAGCATGGAATGCATCTTGTCTTGTCCAATAGCGTTGACGCTCGCTAGGAAATCATCATGTTCCTGTTTGTCCAATTCCTTCAACTCTTCGATGATATCGGTATCAGGTTTGGTTGCTTTGGCGTTTGCTTCGATTGGTGATAGGATTTCGATCCCACGGCCCTTTGCGTGAGTCCTAAGGTCAGGTAACCTCCACTTATCGTAGCCTTTGTCTGGAGTGGGTGTTTCTTTCTTGACTGATTGCAAAGTTGGGCGTGTTGGTCGTTGGATCACCGGCTCGGTCCCATCAAGGACTCCTAGGACACCCTCCGCCTGTGCATCGATCTTGAAGGATCTTCGCCAAGCTGGCATGTTAGCCTGCCCTTTCAATTTGGGCTTGTCGGCCTTTTTGTCTGAGGTTTGTGTCATGGCGGTGAGAATTCCAGTATTCACTGGTAGCTCAGTTTGATTGAGAAGTAGTAACGAGGAGGTTTCGCGGGAGAGAGCCCGGGCTCATAACCTGTTAGTAGTAGGTTCTCAAATACTGATTTTGCATAGATAACTGTTGAATTAAGGAGAGTAAAAGCTATCTAAGTCTGGGTGTTGAGCAATCTCTGTTTGCTCTGATCAACCTTGTACCACATCAGATGGTCACGTGAATCCTCAGCCTTCTAATAAGACCACGCCAAAGATGCCAGCTAATGTCAACGACAGTGACCTGCACCCATCGATGACACAAGCTGCGATTGATTCCGTTAAGCCCACAGAGATGATTTATTGCATGCTGAGATCGGATTTGGCGAGCTTTGCTGCTGCTCAAAAAGCGAAAATGAGCAAGTTGGGGAAGATCACTACAGCTACTTCCGAGGACTTCTCCGCCATGGATGATTTGAAAATGAAGGACATTTTCATCAAGGAATTGGAAGACTTGATCGAAACAAAGTACCTCCGATTTTGCGATCCGTCCCAGCCTCTGCAATTCTTGACCCTCCTCGGTGCTCGACTCTCGACAAACCTCATTCGCTTCATAGCTCATCATCCACGCAGATGGGCTAAGATGGAACAGGTGCCGACATCTGAACAGCATTTTATTTGGGGTATTGCCATTAGCCTTCTCCAACAGTACATTATGATGCAGTCAAGTCCACAAATTCGACGCTTTGCGTGGTGCGTGCCTTACTTCATTCAATGGCATGCTGTTATTCATGTTCTCGACACGCTCCGAGCCAATCCGTTGCATAATGATGGTACAAAAGCTTGGCGACTTATCGATGCTCTGTACGAAAATAATCCACAAATGTTGGTGAACGACAAAAAGCCCATATTCATGGCAGTCGGAAATCTCTGTTTGAGAGCATCTGCTGCTCGTTCGGCCGCACTTGAAAGTCAGGGACGGAGTCTCCCGAAACAACCAGACTATATCAACAAACTTCAAGAAGTGCGAGAATCAGCCAAAGTCAGGCGGGAAGCCATTATTGCAAGACACAACGAATGCAAAACCCTTGATGCCGAAAGACGATTGATGGCAGTGACCCTCGTTGCAACACCACCACAAACCAACCCGAAATCAGCCGTTTCAGTGGCAGACGCTCCGCCAGCATACACAGTAGCTCATCAAACTACCCAACTCGTCACAGGAAGCATGTACACTGAAGATGATGCGTTCTGGCTGAGCAACGCTTTGGATGATGATATCTTGGCAGAGGCGGGTGGAATGATGGACTTTGATATGGACGCTGCTTTTACCCAGGACTACTGGCTCGAAAATCCCAATGGTGAAGGCATCGACTGGGCACAATGGGATGCCTTGGTCAGCAATGCTGATCCTGGACGTACGAATTTTGGAGTCGGGTTTCGTTGACATCTTCTGAGTGGCATTGTTTAACAGAATGATTCTTGCTTGGCCAAAGGTGTGAGATAAAACATCATGTGGCAAGGGCTTGCAGTTTTGCTGGTGACTTCACAAGAAATTGTTAAGGAAATCGAGAGCGAGCTCTCGATTTCATGGATGTCAGAATCTCGCACCTCTATTCCGTGATTCCTTGCACCATACTCCTACAGATGTATGTTGTCAACTCATGATTATCATCGGAAACGTGTACAGAGGGTGTTGTTTAGTATGTCATATCCGGATTAACAGCGAGGACGATAAGATCCTGGAAATTTTTGAACTTATTTCTCCAATAATACATCTACCATCGAAGAGAATATAATGTATCCGAATCGAATAAGTACTATTTTATTCATGTCGTTGATGCTAACAAGTCGGATGACTTTCCCTCGTATCTGTATGAAGTACTTTTCGATACCCTCTGTACAAGTTTTGATCATACAAATAGGCTTGATTTCCACCCCACAAACTCACCACTCTACGCACCATCCTTACTCGTAGCCATAAATTAAATGAGAATGCCAGCCAATGCATGCCCCAGATATCTAACGAACAAGAAGATAAAGGCCAAAAGCCGCCCAAGCATGTACAATAAAGTACCGTAGTCCTTGCCCATATAATTCGACCACACAATGAAAACTCAGAGGCTTTCGATGCTTTTACTTTGCCAATTTTCATATTGTGCATGAACGTTACTGGATTGCTTGCAACACTGACACACTTTGGAAAAATTCGACGCGGCTGCTCGAGATAAACGGCTACAAGAACATTATCAGACTATTTTTTAAATCCATTCAAGAGCAAGGAAAGACATTTCAAAAAGAAAGCAATCTCCTATTCGAAGATGCGCGTAGCCAGAATCCCTAACTACTGTTTCGGAAACTCAAATGCCCAAGTTTACCCAACGAAAAACGGCTTGCAATTCCTATGTTCAGAGACAATCGTTCCAGACGATGTCAGAAAGAGAACATACGTTTGTTCAGTCCTGATTCGTGGTCCAAATCGCAGGAACAGCAATGGTACCCAAATTACCACATCCGGTAATCTACACCGTTGCATTCTTTTTACCGCCATCCTGCACGATCTAGCATCCCTTTCATACTGGTACATTCAGAAGGAAAGCGGGGCCTTGCTTACAAATTATTCAGTGCACTTTGCGGAAATTGATTGTTTGCACCGTCCTCTGGCACTGTGTTCACACGATATTTACAAATTGGTCTGAGTTTTTATACAACGACATGAAACAGCATCAGTGGTGTAAGTTTCACGATCGACCTTCTTTACCGAAGCTTAACTAACGCACCATTCAGTTAGTGGTAGTGAGTACACCCTGTAAGAATCATATGCAAGATCTCGTCTAACCTCCATCAAGAAATCCGCGCTTGCCATAGGCAAGTCATACTGCGCGGGCCCCGTGTTCGATTCACGGCTGATGCATACTTTTTGGCCTTTTCTTTTACATCTTGGGACTTCCAGATGGTAAGGAACTGTCCTGCATCGAGTTTGGCCATTTTTTGACATTTTTCAAAAAAATGTGACCCCTTTTTATTTTTGTCCCCATCTTTTTGCTCGATAGCATCCTATAACAGCTCAATTGAAGCATAAGAACGTTATATAAAGGTGCTTTTGCACTTGTGGGTGGTTGGGTTCATTTTTGCCCAGTGTGGGTGGCTGACCAGGATTGTTTCCCCACTCCCTATTTGGCTTCAGCTCGGGGGCCGCTAATGGAATGTTTCAATTGTCAACTTACCTTGTCTTTTTTTATATACGCCGGCAGAATCCGAAAGCCAATCATCTGGATGACATTTTGGTCTGAATTCACATTGGCACCACGAATTACCTCCTATTTTTGATCTGAAATAATGAAACAGTCAGTCCAACATAACCTCCCAAAAATCCGAGAACAAGCGTTAGAAAATCCGAAGTTTTATTTCTATTTTAGGTGTCTAAAGACCGACAAAATCGTCTTTCCCTACGAAGATGTATAGTCACACTGCCCTATCTATTTCACTATATCCAATGGCTTCTGGTCAAAGATTTATAAAAAATTAAAATATGTATCATACCATACAACATGTCCTATACAGGTTCGAAGTTGCGAAGGAACTGGAGGTACCTTGAGCTGGTAAAGCTGAAACGTATAGAGTGTCTTGAATTGCAAGAAATATCTGTTGTTCCGAAAACCAGTTGTTCTTTGATGCTTGTGTCTATAAATTTCGGCCGGGCTCATTGCACGCTCAATTCCATACCAATTACGTCCGAAAAAGATTTCAGGTCAGAGATGGCCTTCTAGAAGTCGAAGCTCTTCATATACAGGCTTCCTTTTTGTTCCACAGCTTCTCTCGATCATTTTCAGATCAGGTTGCAAAAATGTTGCCCACACTTTCGTTAAAGTCGCTCGCTATCGTCGCGTTATCAGCCACCGGTAAGTCGTTCAATCTATTTCGTGGACTATAGCTAATATTCTCAGGTGTCTGCTCCCTTCCTACAGCCCCACCAGCAGTAACGGGAAATGTGACCGCCATCGGCATCGGAATAACCTCACTCGATGTTTCCAATAAATTCTACGTCTCTGCTTTCGACTTCGACAAAGGCAGCCGTATGAGCTTCCCAACGTGGGATGAGGACATCATGAGCACCAGGAACGGCGGACCAGCTCTTATTCCCATGAAGTTCAAAGATGAGCGCCCAGTCAAAGATCTACCAGTGAAGCTACAATTCGCTGTTCCAGACGCAAAGGTTACATTGGCGAGAATTGTTGCAGCAGGCGGATCCACCACAGAAGGGGCGAGTGGAAAAGAAGGAACGCTTTGGGGCAAGGATCCTGATGGATATCTGCTGGAACTGGTCCCAAGTACGAGCGTGAAAGGGGCCGCTCTTACGGGAGTGGGATATGGGTCATCGAATCCTGCGAAATCGGCGGCTTTCTTTTCAAATATGGCAGGTACATCATCCAAAGCTGCCACCAAAGCAGGCGCTTGGGATATTACTACCGTGCCAACGAAACTTGGATTTGACATTCAGTTCCTGGACTTTCATGATAAGAGATCAACCAAGAGTTTGCCACTCAAGATTGTGTTTGGGGCATCGAGCATAGACGGGTTCAAGAGCACCATTACGGCTAACGGAGGAGGTCTTATCAATGAGATTCCCGCGGGCCTCGATGCCATTGTTGGATTAGGATACGATCCAGTTGATGGGATCTTGATGGAGGTCAATCCGGAAGGTCTGCTTGGATCTTTGTAGCCATTGTATGTGGTAGAAAGGATATCCATTGCGTTTGGCACAATGACATTGCAAGCACTTGATGAGGAATTAGGAGTGAAGAAGCGTGAGAAGAATTGAGATCGCCCGGAAGCGGAATCTAAAACGATCACGCAAGCCATTCTTTTACTATCGTTGGTCCAGAAATGATGCTTACAGTTGCGCTTCGCGCCCACACTCGCTACCAAAAATGCCACATGCGTATTTTCAAATCACGCACACGTAGAAGGCAGAATGGCCGTGCTTTACCATCGGTTGTAGAAATACTAACACATTCTCAAGGTTACGCCTACGCATTCTTTTGTTCGCGAAAGCGCAACTTTCCGGAACGACAATATTTCTTTTCTCGGGAATGAAACCATCAAAAACGTTTCTCTCTATATCCATCCAATCAATCAAGCACATAGCAACCATCAATAGTGCAAATCGCGCTCAGATGGCCTTGTCCGCTCGATCCCGAAAAGGCTGGTGCGCCGAAGAGTTCGATTACCACCTTCTGAAACATGTCTAATCACGATGATCGCTGTAACGCTCGAATCAACGCGCAGATGTGACTGGGTACCTGTAATGAGCCAAGGCTGAAGCCTCATGAAGCATGTCCAATGTCGGAAATCTCCCGTGTACAAAGACCGTCTCATATCTAACGAATATCCGTCACATTCCCATCAATCACGATGTCGTTTCGTTATTACAGTCTCACGTTTGTTTTTCTCTTGTCATCAGTCTCATTTTTCCCTATCATTGCGTGCTCTCCAACTCCACCAAATATACCATCTTCTTCAACTTCAATTTCCTTGCTAAACGGTCTTACAGTTGCCGCTCAAGGCCCAAAAACAGGATATTCAAGAGATCTCTTCCCACATTGGATAACAATATCGGGAGCTTGTGATACGCGCGAAGCCGTTCTCAAGCGGGATGGTGCTTCTGTAGTCACCAGTTCAGCGTGCGCAGCAACCAGTGGATCTTGGTTCAGCCCATATGATGGAGCGACTTGGACGGCGGCTAGCGATGTCGATATAGACCATGTCGTACCTTTGAGCAACGCTTGGAAGGTTAGTGCTCTATCAAAAGCAAGAACTTGGAAATGTCACATCAAGTCACTATACTCACCCCCATTCTACTTTCATAGTCAGGAGCCGCCGCTTGGACAACAGCACAACGACAGGCCTATGCGAACGATCTCAACAACCCGCAATTGATGGCAGTTACGGACAATGTCAATGAAGCCAAAGGAGATCAAGGACCCGAAGACTGGAAGCCTCCTTTAAGTATGTTTTCGAACGTGCTTGTGGCTGGATAGCTAACACTTTCAAAGCCTCATACTATTGTACCTATGCCGAAATGTGGGTCAAGGTCAAATCGGTATACTCCTTGACCGTCACAGGCGCAGAGAAAAGCGCTCTAGCTAGCATGCTTGCGACTTGTTGATGGAGAAATTTTTACGATGGTAGATTTTTGTTCCGGGCCCTAAGTTGAGAAGTGTCACCTTATCTTCATTAGAGCATAGGTTAGCAAGGGTTCAACGGCATCCAATGGCCAAATTCACAAATTCGCTGGATTTGCCTATTTGGGTACTGATTACAAAGAAATAAGCACTAACCATTATGAAGCGAGGCTACCAACTACGTTCAGCCTAAGTATAAATACAACCAGAAGAACTCCAAACATTTCCACTCTTACTCTTCTCTCCTCTTCTCTCTTGCCGGTTATTGCTGCAATGCCTTCCCAATTTACAGCCGGAATATCCCAATTCAAAACCACATTCCCAGACCATGTACACTTCGAGAACGACCCTTGCTACAATACAAACAACAATGAATCCTGGACCCCCTCAGTGGTCTTAAAACCTGCCTGTATCTTCACACCGACAACTCCAGAACAAGTAACCCAAGCTCTCAAAGTAATTAGCGATACCCAAACTCCCTTCGCCGTCAGAGGCGGCGGTCGAAACACAAACATTGGATGGGCTAATATCAACGGTGGCGTCTTAATATCAACCTCAGAACTAAAAGGCCTTGAATTCGATGGTTATGAGGGGAAGAAGATTCTCAGAGTCGGTGTGGGAGTGACACAAATCGAAATCTTCGAATTTCTAAAAGACACAGGACTGGCAATATCAACGAGTAAGAACTTTCCCAGAACCTGGTACGGTATTGTCTGAATGGTATAGGCAATATTGCCGCCCCTGGAACTGCAGGTCTCATTCTCGGCGGTGGCGTAGGACACTACTACAACAGAGTAGGCTACTCAGCAAACACAGTTATTAACTTCGAGGTCCTTAACCCTCTACTTTCTTCTCTCATACAGTCTGACCAGCCCACAGATCGCTCTCCCGACAGGAGATCTCCTAAACGCCAATTTCACATCCCATTCTGACCTATTCTGGGCCTTAAAAGGCGGCCTCTCCAATTTCGGTATTGTAACGCGAATCGATTTTACCCTGTTCCCAACACAAAATATATGGGCTGGTGCAAATATCTTTTTTGGACCCAAGTATGAGACTGCTCTTGATGTTATGAGTAAGAATATGGACAGGGAGATACAGTATGAGAGGACGGCTGTGACGTACTTGGGAATTGGAAAGGGAAAATTGATGGCTAGTCTATTTTATGATGGATCTGAGGGTGAAGGGAGTGAGCCTCCTTCTGCATTACAAGAGTTTCTGGCTTTGGAACCGCAATTCAACACGCTGAAGCGGACGAGTTTGCTTGAGATGGCAAAAGGAGGTTTGAGTGCTTTCCCAAGTGGATTACAGTAAGTTTTCAAATTACCATTGCAAAATCCTCAATGTAGGAACTGACTTTAATGTAGACGATACTGGTCAACCCTCACAATCCACAAAGACCCTCTCCTTCTCACAAAACTATTCAACCACTACCACACCTCATCCGAAACCTCGCTCTCCCACATCGAAGGCGCAAACTTCCAAATAGCAGCTCACGTCCTCTCTCACTCATTCCTGGCCAAAAATGCCAACTCACCTCTCTCCATCAAGGATAACGGAGATGGTTTAATCTGTACGTCCCTTCGCCCCATCACATCCCCTTCCATCCCCAATTAACCAAACCAGCAATATTCCATCTCACAACCTGGACCCATCTCTCAGATAATAAGAGCATGAAATCATGGACCGAGAAAATCACCTCCGAGATGTCAGAAATGTCTAGACATGAGGGCAAGTTACATGAATACATCTACCCCAACGATGCAGACGAAAAGCAGGATGTTTTTGCTGGGTTCGAAAGCGAAAACGTGGAGAGAATGCGGGAGGTTTCAAGGAAATACGATCCAGAAAGGGTGATGCAGAAATTCCAAGGTGGTGGAGTTAAGTTGGGCCTTTGAGTGTGAGTTGGAGCAGGGTCACTAGTATTGTACAATGAGATTCATGACACATAGACTGTACAACCAAAACATAGGTAGTCCGAGTTCACATCATCAGGGGTTGACTTGTCAGCTGGATGAAATACACCACATATCATCTCTCTAAAACACGTGTAAATTCATGGAGAACGGCGATACAGCCAGAACCGCAAAGCCGATACCAATACAGCCCAGTCCGACGTTTTTAGACCAGAAATATTAAACGCCGCCGATGCCTGATATTTTGCCCATTCGCCATGCCTCATACAGAAATCCAATACCCAAGCGCAAGATCTCATCTATACATTACTCCCACCGTTCCCGCTCCCACTGCCGCCATGCCCAGCATTCGGATCAAGTAATAATCTAGGCTTGATATAATTCTCATCAAGCCTCTGGAACGCATGCGAAGGATCCTCACTCATAACATTGATGAGCTGTGTGATCGTGCCCGTCGCCTGAGCTAGCCTTCCTTGTGGGGCTTCATGAGCCGGTCTCGCCCCTGATGTAGGGTAATTAGGATCACTTCCTCTCCTTGGACTTCGTTCTCTTTGCGTCGGTCTCCGCGCTGCCGGAGGAAGGTCCAAGTCCAGCTCATCGTCTGCTTCTAGTGATTCGGTGTCTGCTGGAGATAACAGGCCTTGTTCTGCAGCGTTTTGAGCACGCAGGTTTTTGTTGGAGTTACGGCGTTGGGGAGCCCAAGGACCATTGCTCGGACTGTGGTTGCCTGAACTATACGAGTTGTGTCTCGATTCATCTGGGTCGCCGAGATCACCCAGTGCGACACCGTTTGTGGATGGACGGGGAACGTGACCGATGCCTCTTCCTCCTTTGGCAGAGTAGACACCATTACCGTTCCCGGTGATATACTCAATATCAAATTCGTCGTCCGAGTCTATCTCTTCGACAACGCCAGTCCGGATTTGGAGAATCTCCAACATGGATGCTGTGGTTCCGCCGAAAATGATAACAGTGAGCACGACTACGACCAGAACTGTAGCTCTCAACACATATGCATTGGGTCCTGTCAATCCAGCTGCCAATGCGACACCAACAGCTCCTCGCAGACCTGCCCAAAAAAGCATCGCTTGATGCGAGTAAGGGATCTCCTCAGCAGGTTGTCCATCATTTCGCCGCCTGGCGCGGTACCGGATGACGAAATTGATGATCTTGGAGAGTGGGAAGACGGCGCACCATCGAGCAGCACAGATCCCAAGAACGGTGACGATGATGAACAGAGGCTTGAAGACCAAGCTTGATTCAGTGAAAAGCGACAGCCCTAGGTAAATGAAGATAAAATTCTCCGAGAGTTGGGAGGTGACCTGGAAAATGAATTTGGTCGTGAGCTGGGTACGGCGGGACATATTGTGGTAAGCGTAATGCTTCATACACACTCCGCAGAAGAGAAGCGTGACAATGCCTATGAAAGATTAGCATATTGAGATTAAAACATTGCTATGAATAACAACTCACCTGACATGTGAATGGCGTTTGAGAAGAAGTAGCTTGCGTACGCAATCAAAATGATGATGCAGCTTTCAATTTTGGGGAATCTTCGCACATGAGTGAGTTTGAGAAAGATCGATGTGGCAATGCCAATCGCGAGTCCGATAACTAAACTTCCAAAGAAGACGAATAGGAAGAGTCCACAGCTCTCGAACAGGGACAAGACTGTGAGCTGCTTGTCTGTGTTGCCTTCCTTGTACTTTTGAGCAGTCTCGAAAAGTACAATTGCAATCGCATCGTTCAGTATAGATTCGCCAAAGATGATGGTGTATAGTTTCGGATCCACCTTGTAGGTATTGAAGATGGCGAGAATGGTGACTGGATCCGTGGCGGAAAGTGTAGCGCCAACAGAAATGGCCTCGACAAAGTCGATGCTCACTCCATCCAAATTGAGACGCGTCCAAACATAAAGTATAAGACCAAGCACAACAGCTGATATAAAAGTGCCAAAAAAAGCAAAGGTTAGGATTGCGCCTATATTCCGGAAGAAGTTCCCTTGGTGCAATTCGTAGCCGGAAGCGAGAATGATAGGAGGAAGGAGGAGGTTGAAGAACATCTGATAGTTGAAGCTGACGTTGCTAAGGATGGCATTTGAGGCAGCGAGCCTGAGTATTAGACCAGCGAACATTCCTGGACCAGTCGTTAGCTGTATTCAATACCCAAGGAAGCCAGGTTGGAGCTGAAATATGCGCCAGGAGCTTCGGGTTCTCTACGTCTGCCGTAGTGTGCTGCGCGTACATCTCATTCCCAGCTCTTTGGTATATGCGCTCACAACCCTTTCAACCTGATAGCTCCCGGCGCAAAGTGTCTGTCCACTGTCTGCCTAATGCGCCCCACGTACCAGCAAAGATTGACATGACGGTTTCGTGAACAGCCTGGACCTTTCTCGTCTGCAAAAGATAACTCCCAAACAGGGCAGATATCAGCAGCATTATAAGGATAAAGAGTGCCCATGATGTAGATATTTCGGCCTTTGTAGCGTCCGGGACTGTATGGCCAGGAGTTAGCCAGGGCATTGGGATGAATAGATGTTGTTGGGTGTATACCGTCCGGGTCTGCGTCTTCGGCCCTCTCTGTGCAAAATATCAGTGTCAACTCCTTAGCCGGTCATTATGCACAACATACTGGTTAGCAGGTCCAGCGCCTGCCATGCTGCGTTTGTCGCCATGGGCCTATATGGCTCCCCGTCCCCTCATTGGCTCCCTCAAGGCTAGAGTAGACCGCTCTTCGGTCTCTGGGCCAGTTGCGATGCAAGAGGCGCGAGGTATTGGGCGAGATCGGGAGGTTGGAGTTCGAGTATGTGGTGGTTGATGGAAGCGATAGCGGCTGCGGAGAGATTCAAGTGGACGGCAGGAGAGTTGTCGAGACAAATGATGTGAATTCCCTCTGGTGCTCTTCTCTGAGAATGTTGGTGGTGTACAGTGTGTATGAGTGATTGCCTACAGATTAAAGATGCAACCTGTCTAAGTAGTACTCCCACCACCAGGGTCGGACCCATAGATAATCAAGAGCCAGCCTTATAAACATAAATCGAGTACCGGATATCCGCAGCACATAACTCGGACACTTCTGCGGCCGCATTCCTACTACACATTACAGATACAGGACACTCTTTTATTCGTGGTATAAAGAATACTTTCTCTGCTGATCTTTCATTGTATCTTCCTACTGTCTCACCTCCACCTCGCCCGTGATGATGCGCTATGGAACCAGCCACGCTTAGGACCCTAATTGATCAGAAGACGACGTGACAAAGCTGTCGCATAGAAAGTACAATTCTTTTCCGACGAAATGGGAGAGAACAGTTCGTCTGAAGATATATGGGACTCGGAAGCTAGCAAGCCTGGGAACTCACGAACCACATCAGCACGACACAGCTCAAGCAATCGACCGTCCATGGAGAACCTAAACCCCAACGAGCAGTTGCCTCTCCTGCGGAACTCAGAGTCGCAAGAGGAACCTTCGCCCTTTAAGATTGGAGAGGATGGCGATGATAACGTGTGGCAGGGTGAAGATGATCAAGAGACGAAGAGCAGCTGGTACATGTTGTTGTTGACCATCGGAGGCTTTGGGTAAGAAATGGACGCTATACAAGGGCATCATGGTCGCTGACCGTGTTGATAGACTTCAAATGGGATGGTCGGTAGAAATGTCAAACGGATCGGTGAGTGCCGCCGTGGTTGTACTTCGGCGTCATGTCTTATCCTGACATACCTACAGCCATATTTAATCTCTCTCGGCCTCAGCAAAACAATCCTTGCTCTAGTCTGGATTGCTGGTCCTCTCTCTGGAGTGCTTGTACAACCATATGTCGGAATCAAGAGTGACAGATCGCGCACTAAATGGGGCAAGAGAAGGCCGTACATTATTGGAGGAGGACTGGCAACCATAGTCTCTCTCATGGCCCTAGCATGGACTCGAGAAATCGTTGGTGGCTTTCTTGGAATATTTGGTGTTGACAAGGAGTCAAGAGGAGTCGCCATTACCATCATGGTTCTGGCGGTTGTTTTCATATACGTCTTGGATTTTGCGATCAACGTTCGTGAGTTGCAACCATCATGCTTGAAGTCTCAAAGCTAAGCACTAACAAACAACTCGCAGTCCAAGCGGCTCTTCGAGCATTCATCGTTGACTGTGCGCCGGTTCACCAACAAGAGAGCGCCAATGCGTGGGTCTCGCGTATGAATGGCGTGGGTAACATCTTTGGCATGTTCTGTGGTGGAGTGAATCTACCCAAATTTTTACCATTCCTCGGAAACACTCAATTCAAGGTCCTGTGTGCAATTGCTTCCATTTCGATGCTCGTCACGGCTGGCATCAGTTGTGCTTCAATACAAGAACGGGATCCGACTCTAGAAAGCGCACCTGCGACTGATGACAGTCTTCTTGGCCTCTTCAAGGATTTGGCTCGCTCTTTTCGTCGACTTCCTCCTCAGATTATGAGAGTGTGCGAGGTGCAATTTCTCGCATGGATTGGCTGGTTTCCGTTCCTCTTCTACACGACAACCTACATTGCGGAAATGTATGTCGATCCAATCTACGAGGCGAATCCCAATCTCTCAAGAGAAGAAGCCGACAAAATTTGGGAGGCTGGAACTCGACGCGGAACCTTTGCTCTCCTCATATTCGCCATCATCACTTTCACATCCAGCGTTCTCCTACCATTCATCATTCCACCAACCTATCAAGCGCCAATTACTATGGGCAATCGATCTCTAGTTCAACCTCTTACTCCAACCTCAGAAGGGCTGATGTCTGGCAGTGGATACTTTCCCCTCAGACGCCCGACCAAAAACGAGAAAAGCACCATCTGGACCCGCCTATCCTCAAAGCTCGACTCCCTTCTCTCGCACCTCCAAGTCAAGAGCCTGACTCTCCGCCGGGCCTGGCTACTATCTCATATCCTTTTTGCTATCTGCATGGCCATGACCTTCGTCGTCAGCGGCACCACAAGCGCTACTATCCTCGTTGCGATCATCGGAATCCCTTGGTCTCTAACCCAGTGGGCTCCTTTCGCCCTCATTAGTGCCGAAATCTCAAAGCGAGACGCGATCAGGAGAGGAATCATCCGTGCCCCCGCTACTGCCGAAGGAAATCTACAAGCCGCGAATGAAGACGATGCGGTACATCAAGCCGGCGTCGTGCTGGGAATACACAATGTCGCCATTTCTGCACCTCAGGTACTGGCGACCTTGATCAGCAGTGTCATCTTCAATGCCTTGGCGAAACCGAGAGGCGTGCCTGGTGATAATAGTGTTGCTTGGTGTATGAGATTTGGGGGACTTTGTGCTTTGGTTGCTGCTTGGTTGACATCACGAGTACACGAAGATAGAATTGTAAAGAAAGAAGGCGGTGCGGTGGTTATCGAGGAGGATTAGTATTGTCGGCGGTATTCCGTGGATTCCATGGCGTTCAGGTTGGATGGTGGATTCTTTGGATGGTAATGTGGCTCTGAACCTGTGTATAATTATGCCGATGTGTAGATATACCTCGTTGCCTATGAATATAGATATGTGTTGCGCATATATAGTATTCTTGAGACCTCTTGAGGAGAAAGAAGAAATCTTTGCGACTAGGTAGGCAAAACAAAGTCCTTTGGTCTCCTGTCGGTCTCACGAAGATGACAACGCTGAACACCAAAGTGGGCTCACCAATTCTGTTACCCTTGTAAGAGCAATGGCTGAGATATATGGTATGTAGATAGCATACTCTCAATTTTATAACAAAGTACCAAAGTTTCTAGCTACCTATAAAAATTACTCAGCAGGAATATAGATCTTTGCAGGCGGAACTGAATCGGTCAACCAAGCTGTGATGAGCTTTGTCACTGTGACCAGGTGTATGGAGACATGTACGGATCCTCGGTATACTCACGCCCTATGCAATAGTACTATGAAATTTAAACTTCCTTTTCTACCATAATCCCTTCTCTTGCCTTCTAGTTGTAGTTCCAGAGAGATTTACTCTGCAGATTAACAATTTATATAACGAGTACGGTATCTGGGGCCCTATCATTCGGTCTCGATCAAATGCAAAATTTTGGTGGAGCGTGAAAATATCTTGTTCTCGTGGAGGGGTCTCTGAAGATCAGCGCTAATGACCAACCGAAACTCGAATTACCCAGTTTGGAAGGTGAGATCACTCACCTCGAAATAGATATATAAATCAGCCTTGCTACCTCTTCATCCTATACACAACCCATCACTTCTTACCTCCAGTTTTTGACACCAACAAAGACGAACCTCAATCATGTCCTCCACTACTAGCACTCTCTCCTCCGTCAACACAACCACAACCCTCACCAACCCCCCACCAAAACAATTCACCCTGTCCTCGCCCCCAAAAACAGACATCTACGCCGCTCCCGCACACGGCTATGTTTGGTCCGCTCCAATAATCTATCACACCCTCAAAGCCTCAACATTCAAATCGGCCCGCGTGACCGTAACTTTAAACTGGACAACGACCTACGACCAAGGCGGTCTAATCCTCGCCTTCCCTACTGATTCCAATTCCTCCCCTGACAAGGGAAATGCAGGGAGTAAAGAGAAACATCCACGATGGGTTAAAGCAGGTATTGAGATGAATGATGGTCGTGCTTTTATAAGTTCTGTTGCTAGGGAACAATGGGCTGATTGGACCCTTTCGCCCCCGCCAGGGAGTACGTTGAGCAACGGGGGAAGAACGGTGAAAGCGACTATTGAGTTTGAGAAACATGAGAATGCTTTGATGGTTTTTGTTTATGATGGTCAGACGAGGGTTATGACGAGGGAAGTGCAGTGGGTCTTTTTGGAGGACATGGTAGAGAGGGAGATGTGGGTTGGTATTTATGTGTGTAGACCTGATGCTAAAGATGAGACGGGTGGGAAACCATTGGAGGTTGGATTGGAGGAATTTGTCGTTGAGACGTCGGCGTGATGGATTTCTTCAGAGAGACAACACGATGATGATAATGGACTAAACGTATCAATTACGAAACTCCTGCGTACAAATCTCACACCACTTTCAAATCCTCCTCGCCATACCTGTCCCACTATCCTCCACCCTCTTCAACGCCTCAAGCACGTTCCCCCTCGGATTCGGATGCATAAATCCCCAAGGCACGACATAACCACCACTCCTCTCCATCCCCGTCTCCGCAAGCCCAGCCCACAACTCAATATAAGCACCATAAACGAGTCCATACAATATCGGAAGGTAGAACGCTATCCGATTATGCTTTCTCACCAAAGCTGTTTTCAAGTTTCCCGGTTTTTGGGTTAGGCTAAGGAATCCTTTGTCCTGCACTCTGAGGGCGAGTTCAGAGGCGAGGAACCAGGTTCCTATTTTGCGTAGGGTGTAGTTGAGCTGTAGTTCTTCTAGTCTCTATGACCGAGGGAATGATCTGTGCGATTAACCTGAACATCTTCGGGCGGAGTAACCAAGTCTTCTAGTTTCAAACCCCCCTTTAGTGCCTTCTCAACAGCATTGGGGCTTGTCCATATGACGCGTGTAGCGCCCTGTACTACCGTTGAGCCCGCGGCCGTCGACTCGAGCATAGATAGGAGGAGTTGTGTAAACAGGAAGGGGCCCGATACAATTTGTCCCTACAGTAACGTCAAAGCCCTGTTTCGTTTTACCATTCAAGAGGATAGTACCCGCAGTATTCCAGAGGACGTCAAGGCGTTTCTCCTTAGCTTTGAAAGAGTGGACTGCGGGTTTGATGGTTCTGAAATCGCTTAGGTCGAGGAAGAGGTATTGGAGCCCGCCGAAGTTACTTGATCTCTTCGATGGCTTCTTGAGCTTCAAATGGTAAATGACTGGCTATGGAAACCTTGCCACCGGCATTGAAGAGAATATTGGATAGTCCAAATCCGATGCCTAAGGACGCTCCTGTAACGATGAAGACATTACCTTTCTGACTGGGAGGTCCTTCTCAGTCAGCGCCGAGGCTGGAGGAAAGAATTGCGACCATGATATTCTCATAATGTTGAATTGTGGGACGATGGAATTGCGATACAGAAGCGCTTTCCAGGTGGGACGAAGAATGGCTATTTTGTCGACTTCAAATCCGGAGAAGCCATGGTTCTGTCTGTGGACGAGGGCATAGAACGAGATCATTCTTCTTGAAGGTATGGGTGACGCATTTGATGGGTCTCACCTCCACTAAATGAGATACGAAGACGTGTTCCATTTTGCAGGTCTAGCTAACCAATTGATAGTTTTCTTATGCCTCGAAACGCCATGCAATGCGACTCATTATATACAGGACATGCAACGCGGCCTCAATGCTGCATATATTACCCCGTCCCTAGTGATAACTAGCTCATGCAACAACTGATATTTACTCCTATGGCAATGGCACCGTCCGTAGCTTCGTCCTTCGTATTGGGCGTGCTCGATGTAGCTTCACAGTCGCAGGCATCGACCGTTGCTCAATGAATTGTTTCCTGCCCTTCCTCTTCTTCTCCGCCCAGCCATCATCGTCCTCTGGATCTGGCAATTCGCCCGTCTTTCCTGTCTTAGGATCATAGTGCCCACTACCCCAAGTTCCACCCCCATCAACGGCTGTGCCATTGCCAGGACGTGGTGATCGCCAGCACTTCAACCATTTCTCCAAGGAGCTCACAAACAATTCTCTAGTCGCTTTGCTAGCATTGAATGTTGTCCGGAAGTCGAAAGCATGCTGCGCGTCAGGGATCAGGTCTGCAAACAAGTCTTTTTCCACCTTGAAAGGGCGGCCACAGTCTGGTATCTCCTTTGTGAGTTCGTATTTTGGTGAGAACTTTTCTTGTGAGAGAGGGCTTAAAGTTCTCCATGGATCCCATTCTCCGCCAGTCCAGAATGTGTTTGATGGTCGAATCTTCCAGCCTCCAAAGACCTCGTTGCTTGTATCCACGTCCGGCCATTCAGGAAGCAGGCCACTCTTTCGACCATCCGGAAATTGTCGATGGCAAATATCGGCCTGATGCTGCAGGGAGTTGTATTTGCTGACCAATTGATGCTCTCCAATATTGGCGCTCTGGAAGAAACCCCATTGCGTGCAATACTGCCATGTCCATGTTATGGATGCCGGCTCTGGGAATTTTTCTTCGAGGTTGCAATCTGGAATTTTGCTTGCGTTGATTCTGCGATTGCCTTCGCACTTTGTGAACAGGTTCTCGTTCACGGTGGAAGGAAAGGCAGGCCAAGTTGCCCATCGATTGATGGTGTAGTTTGTGCCTTTCACTGCCGCCCACCCTGACTCTGGCGCCGTGGTGTTCGTCGCTGGATCTTTCGATATCCAATTGCAGAAGGATCGCAGGCCTTGAATTCCTCCATCCACCCCATATGACTGCCAAAGGAAAAAGATCGTGGATAACGCATCTGCGAACCCGGCATTGGTGTTATTTCCTGCCCTTCTGCCCAGAAATTGCTCCTTCAACGCAGCCGATTTCGCCGGATTCACCATTATCTTGTCCATCTCGAGCACAGCCGCCTTGATGTCGTTTGTGCAATTCGTCCAGCCCTGGGCTCGCATTCCTTGCCAGATAGGCTCAAAATAAAATGACATGTCGATAGATGCCTGAACAGGTGCTGACGATGCCCATGAAGCGAAAATCGTGCCTGGGTAGTATCTCCGTAGGAATGCAGCTCGCATCCCAGGGTAACTGCCGCCTATAAAGACCCAGGGCGTACCTCCCGGTGTCAGGTTGACATTGGGAAGATTTTTTCGCTTGAAGCCCCAAGCGAAGGTCGGGAGATCGGCCAAAGCTTGCTCTGTCGTGAGGAACTCTAGTTGGGTTGCAGGTGTAGTGAGAGAGATGTTGTAGGGCGACGAATTTCCATAGAAGCGATGCTCCCACACGATGCCGATGCCTCCAAAATGGTCCACAATCTGTTTGAAGAAAGAGGTATTGTTTCTTAGACGCTGAAGGTGAATGCCGCTTGCTGAAGCATTTGCCTCCCCAACATCATATACAAACACCGGTCCTCCTGGTTTGTATCCTCCCTCTGCCACCCAATATCTGTTCTTGAACGTGCCTTGTCCATCTCCAAAATGGTCAATTGGAAGTTCCACGTATTCGGTCTGAATTAATTCAACGGTGTTGTTGACTGCCTGCCGTCGTCTGTATCCGCTTCCCTCTTCCCACCAGTCCTCCTCCATAATCGTGTCGTCCATTGGCGTTCCATCTGGCAGCAGGCCCATACTGGCCATCATGTCGTTATGCCGTAATATAGCCCCCGACAAAGCGTTGACAGCAACAGAGAGAAGCATGAAAACTAGGAGTGTAATGGAAAGCGAGGCTCGCAGGAAGGAAGACATGTTGGAAAGCGATTTTCTGCAACCGCAGAAATTCTCCAGTCAGCGACTAAACGAGTGGAAGTTCCCCCGTCGCTCTGGGGGACGTTGGAGTGGTCTTGTTCAGAATCGAACTTGAGACCAACCTCAACAGCAGGCTGTGAGAGCCGCAAGTTCCGCAATCACTTGTAGCCAACGCGGTGATTGACAGATCGAGTCGGCGTGAGTAAGTTTGACATCTACGAAGCGTCTAGGCGTCGAAGGTAGTTTACATATGAGCTCCGGGCATGACAGGGTCAGTGGCAGCACAGACTAGACTGTATATGCGATTGATAAGTGTGGGCAAAATGGGCTGGGGCAAATTAATATAAAGTACTTCGCGCTGAGGCCGATGGGCCTTTCAGATTTAGCTGTAAGTGGAAGTCATAATCAAAATATTTCTCCGTATCCTGCAATTCTTACTACGTGCTCAACGATTCGTATCCATTGATGGCCTTGAATTTATCGATACTCGTCTCGAAATCGACTGTCGATTCTCATAGCAATTGTATCGATGGGGGCATTAGCACTACTACCCGCGACGGTTTGCAACATTCGTGTGTGATGGATAGTGCTTGCAGTTGGGGTAGATTGAATTCAGAAACACGGTCCTCGGCAGAAATTAACCCCTGACTGATCGCGACCTCGACAGTCGCGTACTCACAACTTTCATCTAAAGAGTACACACAATTCTCCATCTGGACATCTGGGCCTCCAAGCGTTCTTCCCTGGCTGTAAATGCTGTCAAATCAGCAAACCCGTTTATCTGCGTTCCCGTAATGGACAAAACGGCCTCAATCATAAAATAGGCTTCCTACCATTAATCTGCTCTGTTAATTGCCCGTCCTCGCAGGACACAACCTTTTAGAGCTTATACTTCTCCATCGACGAGTCCGTCTCCTCACAGATAGACATTCGGCATGCGCTCAACCACGCGCAATTCCCTTCTGGCTGCGGCGAATATCCTCATACCAGTGGCCGTGCTTACATTCGCAACGGGCTTCTTTCCATATAAACCTTTTGTACCGGGCTTGGGTCAATATGAGTTATCGGAATATGGAGATCCTCCAGCACCTCATTTTGATAAGGTCATTTTTATGGTTGTGGATGCGTTGCGCAGCGACTTTGTCTATGCTACAAGCTCAGGGTTCAAATTCACTCAGAGGTCAGTGAGGCCGATCCTTCATATATCCCTATATTACATAGATCCGAGATATCTACCATTAGGATCCCTGGTATGACATGCATCGAGAGAGAACACGATTCTGGCGCAATTCCAGGAATCAAGCACAACCATCTCGCTCGTATACTAACAACCATGCAGTCTAATACGATCGGGCGCGGCTCTACCATTTACTGCCCATGCTACGTCGCCCACTATTACTATGCCGCGGGTAAAGGCCATCACCACCGGCTCGATACCCTCCTTCCTCGATGTAATTCTCAACTTTGCCGAATCCGATACCACATCCTCCCTTGCGAACCAGGATACATGGCTTGCGCAGATAAAAAATCAGAACAATGGAAAGCTGGTCATGTATGGCGATGACACTTGGATCAAACTGTTTCCGGATACATTCCTGAGAGCAGATGGGACATCGAGTTTCTTCGTTTCGGTTAGTGGCACCGAAGCTCCTGTAGATAGTGCCATAGTGCTGAATAGAAGCAATAGGATTTCACTGAAGTTGACAACAATGTTACACGTCACGTGCCTCATGAATTGCGAGCGGATGATTGGGATGCCATGATTATGCATTATCTAGGCCTTGATCATATTGGCCACAAGGCCGGTCCATTGAGGTAAATTTCCGTGGTATCTTTTGTCGTTTGTACTCTTCTAACAACAACAAGCCCAAACATGATACCAAAACAAAAAGAAATGGACGGAATAGTAGAAGAAATCTACACTGCCATGGAAAGATTCGACCATCTCAATTCCACTCTCCTTGTCCTGTGTGGTGATCATGGCATGAACGACGGAGGAAACCATGGCGGATCTGCCCCTGGAGAGACTTCTCCAGCATTGGTATTCATGTCTCCAAAGCTGAAGTCTCTCTCGTCTGGTCTTGAGTCTCCAATCTCGCCACGACAGGATTACGAGTATTACAAGATGGTTGAACAGTCGGATATTGCACCAACTCTTGCCGGCCTGTTGGGATTTCCTGTCCCACAAAACAACCTAGGAGTTTTCATTGTCGACTTCCTGCCACTCTGGGAAACTGGTACGTAAAAAAATGATTTCATTTATGTACTACATTCTAACTCTTCCACATAGTCCTCGATCAACAGAAGATACTCCTGGGTAACGCTCTACAAGTCTGGAAGATCGTCAAAGCAACGTTTTCGAGCGAGGCTTCTGGTGACTTCAACGAACTCGATTGTGGGCGTGCTGATTCGGCTGGCGCTGAACTTGGTTGCCTTTGGCAAAGGGCAACCCGCGATCGGACAGTTTTTGGGGATGGGGTGCCCCTTGACAGCGATATCAACCTGTCTCTGACTTCGCTGACAAAGGCAAGTGTCATTTTGGAAGATGGGTGTGGATTTCGAAAGGACAATAAGCTAACAGCGTTCACAGTTCATCAGACGTGCCCAAGATGTCATGAGCAGCACGGCCAGCAATTATGATGTCTCTCGTCTGCTGTTTGGGATCGCACTTGTGTCATTCTCTGTCACCTTTGCATCCATCGCTGTTGTTACTGAACCAGCATTCATGCAGCAGGACAGTCTATTCTTCCTGCTTATCATGACTTTATACGGGATCATGATGTTCGCAAGCAGTTATGTTGAAGAAGAGCAGCATTTCTGGTACTGGATTACAGGAGGTTGGATTTTCTATCTGGCCTTCCGGAAGTACGGATGAGATCTCGTGAAGCTCTCTGATATACTACTGACAATTTCAATAGATCTCAGAAGCTAAGCGTCTATTCCGTGGCTTTGCTCTTGTGTCATCGAATCACCCAACGATGGAATCAGACTGGACAGAAATTTGCTGGAGCGCCAGACATTGTCCACGATGTGATGATGCAACATCCTCTCGCACTTTGGGCGCTCATCACAGTCGCATATTCTGTTCTTCTGATTCGGATAGGAAATCAGGTCTCGTATCATCTCAAAGCCGGAGTAACAGTTGGCACCGCCTGCGCATTGATGTTATGCATACCTGCATTCTCATTCAAACTCGGATTCACAGCAAGAGATGCGCCAGAGCTATTGTCATGGCTTGGTCCAGGTGTAATTTCTTCGCTAGAACAACTGCCACTGGTTGGTAGTGCTCGCTTGATCTTCTTCACGATTGGCTCAGAAATCCTCTGGGCCGTCTGTAGTCGCTTCTCCTATTCCAGGGACGAGTGGATAACAAAAAAGGGTAAGCCTGGGCAAATCACCTCCGTGAAGGAAGCTCTAATGGAATCTAGACCTCATAACGACCATTCAGACGCTCTTCACTCTTTTCTTGGCGACACAAACTCGTGCCACTAACATTCCACTTTACATCATTTTCATCCTCCAAGACTACTTCTTCGGGAAACTTAGTCTCACGCCAATACAAATCACCATCTCAACTCTCCTTCTGGGGCAATCTTCGTTCTTCGCGCTTGGAAACAGCAACGCCATCTCTTCTATCGATCTTTCCAATGCATACAATGGCATATCTGGTTTCAACGTCGTAGGTGTGGGCATACTAACATTCCTCAGCAATTGGGCCGGCCCGGTATGGTGGAGTATCACAGCCATAAAGCTACTCGTCGAAGTCACATCACCCAAGGAGGGAAAGAAGGAAAACGCTGGGAAAAAGAAGAGCAGGGACTGGGTGAAGCAGGAATTCGACAATCTCCTCCCTTCAAAGCCTCAACAAAAGATGCCGTTAGCACCGGAGAAGCCCTCTCCATTTACCAATCATCTCGCACTACTGACTCTTTTCACGTCGGCGAGTCTTCTTGCTGTAATGGTTGCTTGTACGGTGTTGAGGACGCATCTATTCATATGGACTGTATTTAGTCCAAAGTATCTCTTCGCTATGGCTTGGAGTTTGGGCTTCCACTTGTTGATATCTTTGGGCTTGGGAGGAGGATTGTGGGCGCTTTGTGGATGAACGAGAGGTAAAACACCACCTTCAAGAGGAAATTTAGTTTGATAATGTATACTTTGTTAATTTCTCACCCTCTTGTTCGCAGGTTTGCAAAGGGAGTTTCGAGTATACTCAAAATTACCCTCTTGAAGATTAGAAAATGCTTATACTCAAATATCCTAATAGATGCTTGATGTTTCGACATTCGATATGTCCGGCCCTTGTTATCTCCGACTGATATCTCTGTTAGACACTAGAAACTACTCGTCAGGATTGTGCGCTTCCAACCTTGTTCAGTAGTCGATAAGTTTCTGGAAATACTTTGTTTAACATTGCAAGAAATCTATCGCCTGGGGTACAGAGCTAAACATGGCATCCTAGAGATTGGTCTGGCAAAGAACTGAGAGACCAGCTGGATTGCTGACAAAAAAGAAATCAACAACACGTAGAGCAGGGTGTTTACCATTACTCAGTTGTTACGCAGCCATCCGTTGTCCAGGCAAATTTAGCAAACACCTGACAGGAGGTCTATAAGTTTACATATCCTTTCCTCCAACCTCCAACTTCTTACTTCAACCGCTTTCTACAATCACATTCTTCGAACGACTAAACAAGTACAACAATGGCGAAACCACTTGGAGAACCAAAAGAAGCACCAAACGTCAACACACGCAGCATACGCTCCACTCGAGCTGCAGAAAAGCCTGCCGTCATGCCGCTGCCAGCAACGACGACTCGTCGTATACGCGCTCAATCCGCGATGCCACAGACACTCCTTATTGACAATGACGATCATGAAGAGACAGACGATATGCCTGCAGTGCTAAAGACGGAACCAAAGCCTAAGACCGCGCCCAAGAAATATCCACCCGTCGCTAAGATGCCAATTCCACGCAAGACGCGTAGTCAGGCCGCGCTCCATGAGGCCGCCACTTCTGAGAAGAACGAGAGCGAGAAGTTCTACGACGCTGAAAATCAGACTGCGGATGTCAAGCCCGAGGCAGTCGAAGCAGAAGTAGAGGCCGAATCTACCAAGCCAGTCAAGAAGCCCGCGCGCGGTCGTGGTCGAGCTGCTGTTAAGAAGGTCACTGACACGGAGGAAGAAGCTGACGCCATCGAGGGATCCACAAAGCCAGAGCCAGCCAAGCCCAAGCGAGGTGGTCGAAAGCCTCGTCAAGCTCCTCCCGCTCAAGACCCCACCGATGCCAAAGACACCGACCAGACCGACGCGACGCCAGTCGTAGATCCACCCAAGAACAAGCGTGGTAGACCAAAGCGCGCCCATCCTATCCAGACCGCCGCCATCGCCAACAACAGGGAACAGCATGATGAAGAAGACGGTGCTAACTTCCCATACGACAACACCAAGCCTCGCGGTCGTCTCCAGAAGTCACAGACCACACGCATCAAGCAAGAAGACGACGAAGATGACACTCAAACCATCGATGAGAAACTCGCTGGCCTCAGTCTCGGCGCGATGATTCTCGGCAAAGCTGGACAGAAAGAGAAGGAGAACGCAATTTACCCACTCCTCTCTGACGTCGAGGACAACATCGAGGGGGAGGTAAAGCAGTTCAAGCCCGAAACTGCCAAGGTCCGTGGTCGTCCTCGTAAGGCTACTCAGGACAAGAAGAGTCGTGTTGATGTTTCTGGTCTTCAGCTCGCTTTCTCTTATTTTAATGGAATTCGCGAACTTGCTACTACGGGTGTTATCGGTGATATGGAGCAGATGCTTGAGATGGCGGAGCAGGGAATGGAGACGATTCAGGCTGCTTTGGATGCTGCTAGGGATGAGTAGTGGTCGGTGGATTGAGGAGTGGATGTGGAGTTTTGTGGGTGTGGAAAAACATGAACCTCGATTTCAATAGGCTTTCAGCGTTTGGTGTTTGGGTTCATGACTTCATCACTGATGCGTTGGGTAAACGCTTAAGGCTCTTGGTGAGAAATAGAACAATATAATTGATCAATGGTTTGTAACGACCCATATCTCGTAATAATTCTGACACCCAGACCGCCACAATTCTTTTTCCTGTACATTCCCTCTTCATAGCCCCCCTGACACTCCCGCCGCCTTGCCTCCACCATACTCGTCCTCCAAACCATGATTTCCACTATAGACTCCAGCACGAGATCCAGCATGAGTTTCAGCATGAGCTCCACCATAAGGTCTGGCATAAGATCCACCTTGACTTTCAGCAAAGCTTGATACTGGCGCTTGTTTGCCTGTCCACATTAGCTGACACTCCATACACAAACAATTGACTCACAAAATCCATCCTGAAAATTCTCAGGAGAGGAAGACACAAGAGTCTCAACCATATCTAGATACGCCTCCAACAACTCCCTTCCCCTTCACGAGCTCCTTGGACTCGGTTTCGACTTCCTCACTGTGCCTTGGCCGATGATTCTTCAATTCAATGGTATTGAACAGGATTTTACACGCTGCATACAGTACCTTTGGATGCCACGGTCTTGCAGACGCTTGGATCGGTAGCGGTTTTCTTGATGCTCTTGGCCGAAGCCTCGACGCTTTTGTCGAAATGTTGACGTGCTTCTTCGACACCCTTTGAGGCAAGATACATCAGAAGTGTTGTGTCGTTTCTGCATTTTCCCACCTCTTGATTGTACAAGTCTTTTAGGGAGGTGTATTCGTTTGCCCATTTGTAGAGATCGCGTGGAATTGTATGTTTGTTGTCGCTGGAAACTGGGGTTCGTTCGACGACGTTTATGGGTATGGTTTCGGCGTGATGGTTGTTCCATTGCTCAGCTTGTTATTGTGGTGACGAAGATTTTCTCGTTCGTTCCTCAGGGCTCTTTTTAAGTTGTGTGAAGGGATTGGTATTCGCTCCTGTGGAAATGGATGCGTACAGAAGTATGCTGCGTGAACCTTCCTTATACCAGCCCTGTGGTTATGGAACAAGATCGGCGGGAAAGTAATCAGCGAGGTTGAGGTAGATAATGATCCGAGTAAATAGATAGCTTCTAGCAACTTCAATGTCATTAAATAATTTGATGCGTCACAATGTGCCAGTGAAGTCGACTCAAATGCTACTAACACAGAGCCAGGCTGCACAAATGGCGGCCAGATGGACGCTGAGGTGGGTCACTGGGAAACTTTATCGAAGACAGGCAATAAACGTGTGCAGAGGAGTGCTGACGGATAGACTGCACTATCTGCGGATGAGCCTTCGTGTTTCGCTCCCTGCAATATTCTTCATATTTTCTCAATCTCTTCCAATATCTCTTCAAATCCGTCAAGCGACCCATCACTCGTCTTAAAATCCCTCTCTCGATTCTTTCCCCTATCTGCGGTCCGCGCTTCATTATCTCTGTTGCTCGATCCGGTCATAGATTTCTCATCTGTGGTTCAAAATTAGTCCACTGCTTTCCACAGCAACAAATTGACCTTACAAGCTTCAGCACTCCTCAATAACAGCCTCACCAGCAGCTGACGTTCCTGCTTCAGCTCTTCACGCAATTGTCGATGCAGATCTCTCAAATCTCCATCCGATACCTCCCCACCCACAACCGGCAAGATCTGGATCTGCCCAAGAATAAATTTGACCTTGGCCACATGGTACTTTTCAACCTCATTCAACTGAAGACCATGGAAATCTGGTTTATCCTGGTCATAGATCTTTTTGAATACAGCGAAAGCGTCGTAGGATTTCTTGGTAGCTTCTGCTATTTTTGATCGAAGTGCTTGCATATCTGGACTTGCTTCGTCTATGCCTCTCGATTTTTTGCGTGCGTATTCTGCTTCGTAGGCATTCTCTTCCTCGCAGAGTTTGTTCATGATATGGTTTTGAGCATGCAGACTGTTGAGCCTGAACGCAGGCATGGTTTCCGAATTATTTGGGATCAAAGGGATAGAAAGAATTGTTCGATGAGCCGATAGCTTCGTTGGATTCCGCGGAGCCTTTCTGCGGTCGGTCTTAAACCAACGGAATGTATTGCCTTCGAAGTCACAAGTAAGCCATGGTGTAGCTTATGAGACCATGTCCTATTTCAGTTTCGCATTTTCATAGAGGCTTAAATTCAGGATCTGATACTCGGCCCGTTGCAGGGAGCCGTAGGTTCCTAAAAGCTCGGTGATTTCAATTTGCCAGGATCCGCTCTGTCGTCTGAAATGGGTGTCGAAATTTCGCAGTTTATCTTGCTTTTCGGTACCTGTCGAATGTAGCTCTCGTCGAAACAAAGGAGTTGAATATGGGAGCGGGGACGGTACACTAAGCACAAGCTATGATGTCAGCCTGCTCTGGCATAATTCTATAAGCCAGCACCTTTTAAAGTCACTTTTGGACGTAGATTGTACTTGAGGACTGTTCTGTGTACGAAGAATCGAATCAAGAGCAAGAATATCGCAGATAACATGTCCCACGTTTTCCATGTTTTGAACTGGCCAGACAGACATGACGCCACAATTTGTCAGTGTTGTCGCAATGTTTTAGAGGCTATGACAGTTTCCGTTGGATATTTGAGTTTAGGCGATGCCGAAAAGCTTGTCTTGTTAGTACTGCGATAAGGGCTTGAGAGCACCGACTTCAAGTTCAACCCAAAGTCAGCAGTCCCATGTGATACAAGGAAAAGAGAAAGGAGACACTGCTCACACATCGCACCGATGATAATGCGTCACTTCCAGTTAATACTATCAAAGAAAATGACTGACCGACGACTGCGTTGCGGGAATCCAATATAGGCCGTATCTCTAAACAAAAATCGATCAGGTACGTAACAAGAATTTCCAGCTGAGCTGCTCCAAGATTGCTAGGAATTTCAACAGAGGAACTGTGAGGGCTTTGGAAAGTTGGATGTCGATTTGTGACAAGTATCTGGCTTTCGGGTTTGTCAATAGTTTCGCTTTCATGTTCAGTCTTTTGGCGCCACACTCTCGCCATCCTGCTGTCAACTTTAATCAAACCTCCAAAGTGGACGCAAATCTATAGAGTCCTTTTCCTTCGCATGACGGACATCTTAAAGCATCTTTCTCCAATCCGTCACTGAGCTCACTCTGCCTCACGAAAAACTTGCCTGATTCGCCGTTCATTGTACCATCCTCGGTGTCTCCTCCCTCATCCATTTTGCAATCGTCGGTTTCATGCTCGTTCTGTAGACTAGATGCTTCGAAGTAGTCATTCGCTATGAGTATCAGCTGTAGATCGCGTTTGCTAAATGGCACAATTAAGCCCACATCCACATTGAGACCAAGCCTTACGCTCAAAGATTCGGCATTGTGTGATCTCGGGTAAGGCACACTCGAGCTTTTCGACAGCCTTGAAGATATCATCGCGCTGAATGGGCTGCTCGAACTTGATGCCTCCTTCTATATTGGATTCGACGCCGGTCTGGTAAGCCTTGAAAGCCCGAGGAAGCCCTCCAATAGCAGCAAGTTGCCCATGGAAGGTTTGCAAGGTACAGTTGGCTGCTGCATGATTGTCGAGGATCTTGTACTTCTGTTCGTTTCTGCATCTCGTGCATAGTGGCTTCGCTAGTGTCATATAAATGGTGCCTTCTGTCAGGAGGTGAGCCACACACACACAGTGAGCCATTTGCCACTACATTCTGGCACAAGCTCTTATCAAGGTCAAATCGATGTTTGTGAACAAAGCACGCGACTAAGAAAGAAGATCAATGAACAGTGAAGCTCACAAAATGCTCAAAAAGAAGTAATACTCTCAACTAATCAGTCATCTGAAAGCGCAATTCCCAGCTCCCCATCCGCCACCGCATCCATAATTTCCTCCACATCTTCTCCTCGTTCCCGAACAACCCATTCCAATGTTTGCGTCCATGTTTCTCCGTTATTCTCAAACCAGTCACCAAGGCCTTTGACAAATGTTTCCACCATGCCCTTTAGTGGCGCATTTTCCTTGAGCCAAATGATTTGCTCGGGGTCCAGCTTAAGCACATCTTCCACTACGTAGTAATGAGCTGTACTGTCACCCCAGCCTTCAGCGCCGGGCTCGTGGTGTGGTGTTGCGGTGAATTTGGAGTAATGATACCTATTCACATGTGATGGGCCACCATGATACTGGCTAGCCATCATATTGGGTGAGGGCGGGTTGTGGAATTGTGATGTTGGCAATGGTGCGGCAAAAGGTGGAGGTGGGTAATTGAGGTGGATGTTGAAGAGCAATTGGTGGTCGTTATCGGGAAAGCGCTTCTTGAATTTCCGAGCGATGGTCCCGTTGGAGGGGCACACATTGCCATGAACAACTTCACGCAGGACGGCATGGACATCTGCAATCTCGGCCAATTCTTCGGTTGTCCAATTGTGAAGAAGTTCGGCACGAATGTGTACTAATTGTAGATTCATGCGTTGGTCGCGTGTGTGGGCACTGGTATGGAACGCTCGCGTGTATAGCCATAAGCGATACAGAGCCCGGCGCAGTCGATAGCGCTCATCGCTGTCGAGCAGACGTCGGTCCTGGAAGTTGATCTTCCATTTCTTGAAGGGGTACATGTCGCACCACTTCTCAGCGACGCGACCGACATGGTTGACTTGCTTGAGCAAAGCAAGTGAGAAAGGTACTGAGCGAATCAGGTGGGCAGGTTGGCTGGCGTTGTGTGTGACGAGCTGTATGGCGTCTTGAAGTGGTCCGTATTGAGCTTCTGCAGCTTGCTGGAGTATGCTGAGTTTCTTGGAGGAATGAAATATGCGATAGAAACGTTGAGAAGTCGACGAAAGCGATAGGGCGCTGTGGACGGTCTCGCAGGAAAGGAAAACGTGAGTAATAATCTCTGTTGGAAAGTACTCGAAATGCATATTGGCGGGTGTATATGCGCTTGGCGGTTGGTCTGTTTGGATATGAAGAGGCTCTTTTGCTGTCTTCGAGGTTGGGATACGAAATGCGGTTCGTCAGTACAGTCGACGCTCCGCGGTTAGATCAGGCCTCAAATTATACAGACCCCGACGTTGGGGCTATAGAAATAGAGGGATGGGTTGTTGACATTGTTATCTCTAGAGAGGTTCATCGACGGCGTTTTGAGCCTGCGCAGGCTTTCGGATTGAGGTGTAATCATATCGTTGAGGTGCACATGTACGTTGTGTAGGATAGACCACTCCGCTGTGAAGGAGTAACGACGCTGAAGACCCAGGATAATGTGGTGGAGGGAAAAGGAGAGACGGAGACGGAGTCGTTGTTAGGAACGAAATGAGTCCTCGGTGATAGTGACGCCAATCAATTAGCGTGACGCTAATGGAATCAGTTCAAGGGCATTGATTCTCTTTCCACATTATTTCCATTCAAGAAGACGAAGAGGATGTCGACCCCAACAATAGTGGCAGATGGTGATTCTCAAGCGCCGAGCTCATCTTTTCTCAAGCTTCCCATCGGTGAGGATTTGTCATCTCGTGAAGATCGTGTCACCCAGGACTCGGCTAACGTGTTCATTAGAACTGCGACGTGCCATATATTCTTTATTACTACCTTCCACTATAGACCTTCCATCACAAGCACATACAAACACCGTCTGGCGCAGAGGAAGCATATCACTACTCCAAGTCTCGCACACATTCTACGAAGAATGTGCAGACATGTTGTATGGTACCAATACTTTCGAGATTGATATCAAGTACGACAGCATCAGATTCCGCTACTCGTGGCTCACACACTCTGGTCTAAAGCCCAAAATTCTATTCCCATTCCCATCAGAACGTTTCCAGCGCAACATCAAGCGCATACGTCACTACGTCATCAACGTTGAGCATGTCGACAGCTACCAAGGGATGATCAAGTATAACTGCGGTGGGCTTGGTCTAACTGCAGGCGTGAAGAGCCAAGTCCGAGGCTTTGTTGAGGAGATAAAGAGGTCCAACGATTTTGGTAGGATCGTTGTTCGACTGACCAATGGAAATAAGGTGCTGAGTGATATTCGACGTGTGAAGGTGCACTGCATTGAGCGTGAAAAGAATACAGAGGTCACTCAGGCGGTTTTGGATCCATTTCGAGACCTGAAGGATGTGCGTTGGGCCATGGTTTTTGGTTCAGTAACTCCTGAATATGCGACAGAGATCGAGCGAGCAATGACTGCAAGCAGCACGACCGAGAGTCAGCCGCAGGTGATTAAGAATGCTGGTGAGCTGAATCTTGATCCAGCTGTTCTGTGGCGGTGGAAGCATTGCTGGAACGCTTGAATATAGAACTATGCGAATAATTGTCGATTGTCGAGCGGGTCCTTGGGATTCTTGCGTCCGCCGTGTGTAGTCAATCCAAGGTCGCCGCGCTTGACTTGACTCTGTACTTGTGCGTCCGCCCTGTTGTTGTACCTGCCGGCCTTCGACTTTCGCAAGTCTGATCGGATTTGGTTGGGTGAGACGAACTCCTTGTTTTCGTAAATGACTGGCCCACCGAAACTCGATTCGAGGATAACGATGGGCGTTAGCACAAATCGAGGACCGATTTCAACCAAGCCAATGCTAGTCTCTGTGTTCTTGCCTTTCTTTGGCATTTCACCATCCTTTGCGAAGTCCTTCTTATCCGCCTCTGTCTCGCTGATCTGGTAGCACCGTATCCATATCCTGCCGTCGGCGACTGTGAAGCCCATAACGTGGTCTACGAAAGGCTTGGATTTGCGCGCACCCTTTGGGACGCCGAATGTGTGGAGGAAGAGTTCTTTGAGAATGACGAGGTGGGGCTCTTTGTCGAAGGAGGCGTCGAAGGACAAGATTGGTCTCGAACCTTTGAGGCAATTGCCTGTGAAGTGTAGTTCGTCCATGGTGTGTACTTTATATACGATTAGCATAAAAGTCAAAGATGATCCAAAGGAGCACACTGACAATTCTGGACATGCATCTTCACAGTCGGTCCATTTGGCGGCTTGCTCATCCACGCATACAGATCTTTCCCCTTTCGCGCCTCGAAGAAGAGGACATTGTTGCAGTTGTATAACTCGGCAAGCTCATTCAACTGGTAGAGCTTGGTCTTGGTGTCCAGCTTCGCTTCCTTGCGGCTGTGGGGGAGTAGAGATGCGATATCGTTCAACAAATGGCGCTGTCTGTGGGATTGTTAGAATATAGGCCTGGAGCATGCATCCGACACAGCTAACCTGAAGGTTACTCCTCTGGAACTCAGTATGAGTACTCTCTGCCTGTTTTCTTTGAGGGTTCCGTTGGCTTTCGGCTCATCTTTCTTGTCCGTCTTGGACAGGGCCTTGTATACTGCAGCCATTCTTTCAAGATTATGCGAAAGCCTTGTCCTGGATGTTGTGATTGAATTGAGCGTTTGCAGAGATTCTCTATCTAGGTTTTTTCGATGGAATAGATTTAGCTCCTGGGGCTAACCCCAGCATGCGCCACACAGCCACACATTTGTCGTTAATTGAAGCCGACTCCAGTGATACCGAACCCTTTCTCCGCCGCGTCAGGAGCAAAAAGGATGAATCGGGACCATGCGCTACTGGGGCGGAGGAGATAGGAGAGCAGTATTCGATGTCTTCGGTATCAAATATCGACGCGACTTGATGTTCTGAGCGGTGCTGATTATAACCAATATATTACCGCCATGCCGCGAGGCGATTCATGATCAGTTTCATTCACGAAAAGGGAGAGGCAGAATCCATCTCAGAGTCCACAATCTGGGATGACCATCAGCTGCCAGAGTAATCCATAGCTCCGTCGTGGAAAATATATATATGATAGAATAGGAATCTCGGTGCAAATTATTGTTCCCATTGCCATTATTGTCGTTTTGTGCATACTCTCGACACCAAGTCGAACAGAATGCCTATTCTCCACGAGTTAATGGCAGACCAGTAATTGAGCCGACAGATCACAACGCCTACCAACTGCCAGGCCAGGCCACATCCAACATTAGCCATTCCATTGACCCAACACTCCAATCCTCGTTCCATCCACTCCATCCAAACACCACGGATCATCCATCTGGATCTGAATCTGAATCTTGATCCTGATACACTTTGCCGATGCCGTCGCTCAATTAGATGTCAGATCCGGAATTAATTGATGATGGATCCAAACCGAAACCCAACCACGTTTTCCCAAGGGCCACCTCAACTACAACACTTCCCATCAAACCAGACACATACATCGCCGAAAGGACTCCCTCCCCCTTCAAACTATTATGATCCGACCCTAGACACCCCAAGACACGAGAGTTATCCACACCACTCCCCAGTTCCATACGCCGCGCCGCCTCCAGCCATGGCCCAATCTCCAATCTCGCCGCGAGGTTATCATGCAACCTCGTTCGCGCCTCCGTCTGCATCATACATAACACACGAGCGCCGCCCGTCAATAGAGGTTGGCATAACAGTCGCGAATTTGCTATAGCATTACACTGACATCACCTTCACAGAAGACACCCAGCCGAGCCGCGGACCCAATGTCCATCTCCAGTATCATGTCAGGGAACGAGCCTGAACCCTCGACATACAATTCGCGCGGCGCCATAGATTCTCGCCGGTCCTCCATCAGCCATATCGCCATCAAGCAAGACCACCTCCCTGCTCTCGCGCCACCGCGTACTCCGACTCAGGCACATGTCAATATCGCGCCTGCTGCTACTCCTCTACAGAATGGCGATTCCCATCACGTCGCCCCTGCTCCAGCAGTCTTGCCTCTTCCCAGACCGAAGCCCGATGAGAAGGACGTCGAGGCAGAGTTGGCGAAGATGGAGGCTTCGGACATAGGCAGTTTAGACGCCGCTGGCCAAGAGCTTTGGAGAGAGGAATACATTCAAAGAAGCTTGAAACGAGCCCGAGAGCTCGGGTTCAATGAAGCTGCAAAGCGCAAGGTTTGTGTCAAACCTTCATTTGGACGATATCCCTACTAATTGTATACCAGCGCCGCCGACTGTTCAATGAGAAGCGCACCCAGGAGATGTTGGAAGCAATTGCCGCACAGGGTCGTGCCGACTACAACAAGGCCAATGAGGAAGCAGCTTGGAAGGAAGTTCAGGCTAAAGAGATTGCTGAGGAGAAGGAGCGCAAGAAGGACATGCAACGCAAGCGACGACGAGAAAAGACGCTCGCAAACGAATCGGCGAAACGCGCAGAGGCCATTGAGCGACTGGCTAACGCCGCCGACGACGATGAACGGGACCATCTTCTACGCGAGGCTGCCAAACACGACAAGAAGGTTCGAGTCACGACACAACTGCTCCATGGCGGCACTCCCAGCAAGGATATACGTGAGGCTACACCTCATGGTCCGAACCTTGAAGGTGGCATGATGACCACTTTCCAGATGGACGAGTCTGCCCCTCGAAAACGCGGACAAGGCCCACGAGCAGGACCACGGCCACGCAAGAGCAAGGAGCAGAAGCAGGCAGAAAAAGACCAGGCAGCTGCGGCGCAAGCTGCTTTGGAGAGGGGAGACGATTTGCCTATGATTGCACCACGTGAGAGCGCTCGGTTAGAGAGACTGGAGCGCATAGAATCCCTAAGAGATACGGACGACCGAAGCGCGACGGAAGACTCGCCGATGCCAATAGAGTCCGGTGTTCCGCCCTTTACGTCCAAAGCCTACAACCAGCTGTACGAACAAATTTGGAAGGAAATTGGAAACAACGTCAAGAAAGTCTACCGTATCAAGAAGGAATCTTTGGAAGTCCGGCAATCGAATCAGCGAAAAACAGCACAGCTTGCTGGCAAGGAGGCTCGAAGATGGCAATTACGGACGAATAAGAGTATGAAGGATGTCCAGGCTCGAGCCAAACGCGGCATGAGAGAAATGGTGACATTCTGGAAACGAAACGAACGAGACGAAAGAGACCAAAGAAAGACAGCAGAGCGACAAGAACTGGAGAACGCCAAAAAGGCCGAAGCCGACCGCGAAGCCAACAGACAAAAACGCAAGCTGAACTTCTTGATCTCTCAGACGGAGCTCTACTCCCATTTCATTGGCAAGAAGGTCAAGACTGCCGAAGCCGAGCGACACGAGGATACCGTGGACGACAAGACGACAGCAGAGTCTGGACAGGACCTGCCCGAGCTTGAGGGAGGCTCGAAGGTCACCAATTTCGAGGATCTGGACTTTGATGCTGATGACGACAATAAGCTGAAAGAAGCTGCTGCTGCAAATGCCCGACATGCGGTTGAACAAGCGCGGAAGACTGCACAAGATTTCAATGGCGATACTGGTGACACCGGTGAAGATCGTATGGCGCAGTTTGATGAAGGCGAGATGAATTTCCAGAACCCAACCAGTCTCCAGACTACCGACATACCACAGCCGAAGATGTTGACGTGTCAGCTTAAAGAGTACCAGCTCAAAGGTCTCAACTGGCTGGTCAACTTGTACGAGCAGGGCATCAACGGTATTTTGGCTGACGAAATGGGTCTCGGAAAGACTGTTCAGTCCATTTCGGTCATGGCATATCTGGCCGAAGCCCACAATATTTGGGGACCTTTCTTGGTCATCGCCCCTGCTTCTACATTGCATAATTGGCAGCAGGAGATCGCCAAATTCGTTCCCACACTGAAAGTCCTCCCTTACTGGGGTAACGCCAAAGATCGGAAGGTCTTGCGCAAGTTCTGGGATCGGAAACACATTGTTTATGGAAAAGACTCGCCATTCCATGTGCTCGTCACTTCTTACCAACTGGTTGTTCAAGACACTCAATACTTCCAGAAGATCAAGTGGCAGTACATGATTCTGGATGAGGCCCAGGCTATCAAGTCGTCCACCAGTTCTCGATGGAAAGCTTTGCTGGCCTTCCACTGCCGCAATCGATTGCTCCTTACTGGTACACCAATTCAGAACAACATGCAGGAGTTGTGGGCCTTGCTACATTTCATCATGCCGACCCTTTTCGATTCGCATGACGAGTTCAGCGAGTGGTTCTCCAAGGATATTGAAAGTCACGCTCAGAGTAACACCAAGCTTAATGAGGACCAGCTGAAGCGTTTGCATATGATTCTCAAACCCTTCATGTTGCGACGTATCAAGAAGAATGTACAGAAAGAGCTTGGAGACAAGATCGAATTGGACGTGTATTGCGACTTGACCTACCGGCAGCGTGCATACTACGCCAATCTGCGCAACAAAATCAGCATCATGGATCTTATCGAGAAGGCTGCAGTGGGTGACGATCAAGATACAGCCACCTTGATGAATCTGGTCATGCAGTTCCGAAAAGTCTGCAATCATCCAGATCTGTTCGAACGTGCTGAAACAAGGTCGCCCTTCTCGTTTTCATACTTTGCAGAGACGGCATCGTTCATGCGCGAAGGCGTAAACATCAACGTAGCATATTCTTCTCGCAGTTTGATTCAGTACAATTTACCCCGACTGGTCTACAAAGACGGCGGCAGATTGGATGTCCCAGGTTCTGGCAACGACAAGGCAGGATGGCGCGGTCAATATCTGAACCACATGATGAACATTTGGCAACAAGATCACATTCTCGAAAGCTCTCGAAACAATGGTGGCTTCTCGTGGCTTCGCTTTGCTGACACCTCCGCGGGTGAAGCGGCGAGCGCGGCACGACAAGGCCTCTTCGAACGCGCCGTCCACCTACGCTCACAGAAGCGGGAACTTGGGCAGTTCACCATTGCGTACGATGGCGACGACGGCAACAACTATACGCCAACGCATGCCCTCTTCAACATCGCCGACAAAACAAGTCGCAAAGCTTTGGCTGACATTACCAACGAAAGCCGACTCGGTAATCTCTTGAACATCTCGAAATCTATATTCGAGGATTCGGGTCTTTCAGCACTAGAACCATGCGGACGGCCATCTGTCACTGCACCGCCCATTGAGCTCTTCTGCTCTAGTCAAGCCGCTGTTTTTGAGAAGCAGGATACATTCTTCAATGTGCCAACACGCTCTGCTCTTTACGGCATATCTGAAAAGACGGAAGAAGCTTTGGTGGAAGCCAAGGTCGATATCTCCAAGTTGCCGCCATTCGACATGCTTCCAGAACCTGTGAAGCGAAAAGCACGCTACACGCACATCTCAACGCCAAGCATGCGACGCTTCGTCACCGACAGCGGTAAACTTGGCAAGCTTGATACCCTACTACGTGAACTCAAGGAAGGTGGTCACCGTGTTCTCTTATACTTCCAAATGACACGTATGATCGATCTTATGGAGGAGTACCTGACGTACCGCAATTACAAGTATTGCCGTCTTGATGGTTCTACCAAGTTGGAGGACCGTCGTGACACTGTTGCCGACTTCCAAACCCGACCTGAAATATTTGTATTCCTGCTGAGTACACGCGCCGGTGGTCTCGGTATCAATTTGACCAGCGCGGATACCGTCATCTTTTACGACTCCGATTGGAATCCAACCATTGATAGTCAAGCTATGGATCGAGCCCATCGTCTTGGACAGACGCGGCAGGTCACTGTCTACCGAATGATCACACGAGGAACAATCGAAGAGCGTATTCGAAAGCGTGCTTTGCAGAAAGAAGAGGTTCAACGCGTCGTCATCAGCGGAGGCGCTGGCGTCGACTTCAACACCAGGAGTCGCGAGAACCGCACCAAAGACATCGCCATGTGGCTTGCAGACGACGAACAAGCCGCTGAAATTGAAAAGAAGGAGCAAGAGATTGCCAATGATCCTAAGATTAAGGAAGTGATGGCCAAGAAGCGGAAGGCAGCTGCAAAGAAGAAGGAAGTGAATTTGGATGACATGTATCATGAAGGTTTGTGATTTTTGATCCTGGATCTCTGTTGAGAATTGAAGGCTAACAATCTATTCAGGTGAAGGAAATTTTGACGATAATTCTGCGAAACCGAGTGGTGCTGCTACACCTGTACCTGCGGCTGATGGACCACCGAGTAAGAAAAAGAAGGGCGTTAGCAAGAAGGCAAAATCTATCAAGGAGAGATTGGCATTTGTTGATGGTGGCGTTTAAGAATGGCTCTACAGCTGGGCTATCAATTCCGTTCCCTTCGTCCGCATAAACGACTCAATGGAATACAACACAGTCATTTTCGGATCGATATCGATATTTTTTCTGGGGCAATTTTTTGTTTGAAATAGCCAGAAACGTTGGAACAGCGAGATGAGCTTGACAGAACCCTGTCTCATCTTGATGGAAGCAAGATTTGTTGTGGAAGGACATGTATGAATATGAATATGGATTTGATTTGGCGTGGAGGCTTGCTCTGAACGATACTGGGATGTGCTTAGATTGCATTGGCGCTCATCTGCGTGATCTTTATTCACGGTTGGGAGTGGGTTTGCTGGAAGTGGGGTTATGGGATGTGCTTGTTGGCTTGTTGGCTTGGCTTTATTGATAATAGGTAGAATAGTTGAGCAAGCAAGCACGGGTAAAAGCATATTGTATCTGTAGTGCAGAGATCTGGGAGGCGGGATCATTGACAATGAATTACATTCTGAACAAAATGTGCACTTGGCTATATTCTAACAAGTAGATTTGATCAAACTTGAGCTTCTCCGTGTCTCTCAAGTTCAGGGTTCAATGTGCACCACCCCCTTTACTGCCGGCAATCACCCTCGCCCTGTCCATCCAGTCTTTGGCCACTGTTTCTAGATTTCCCACTTCGCGACGTACAATCTTTTCCACCATATCTCTCCTCTCACCCTCCCCTTCGCCCTCACCATCGCGGTCTTTCCGCTCTCGACCCACGATGGCGGCATTCCGCGTACTCGGTATCCTCAGCATTTCCTTTTCAGCAAGGAACCCACATTCTGTAGCCAACCGTGCAGTGTAGAAAGTCAAACTCTGATATGCCGATGGTGGTTTTAAGCCATTTTGTTTCTCCGAGGTTCGGGGTGCTAGGGTTCCTGAACTTGGACCTGGACCTGATGATGTTGGTGCTTGTCCCTTTCTCGCAGCTGATCCTGGTAGGTTCTCTTTGAGGCGAGCTGCGGAGAGGGGGATTTGTGGGTTTTTGTTTGTCTTGAGAATTTCGGTTTCTGGGATTGGGATTGCCGGGCCTGCGAAGGTGGATTCTCGGTCGTTGAAGCGTGTTCGTGTGCCGGCGAGGTTGTGGGAGCAGCAGGGGATTGCTATGAAGGGGGATTTGTTTAGGAAGGCGAGGAGGGGTGTCCATGTTGTTAGTTCGTCGGCATGGTTGGAAAGGATGAAGGTTCCTGTGGGAAAGATACCATTGTGAAATCTTGTTTCATCTGTGACTTGTTCGTCGTTACTGTTGAGGCAATCTTGTAGGATTTGCGGGACGAGGATTAATTCTTTTAGTTTGGCTTGGATGGAGGGGGAGAACGTTGACCATGTTTTTCTGTGGCGGGCGTCGAAGCCTGTACCCGTGTACCCTTCTTGGTTTAGGACGTTGACGAGGACTCCATTTCCGCAGCCGATGTCTATGAAACCTGGAAAGGCTGTTTTGGTGGTAGGTTCAGGGCCCAGTTCCGGGTTGGAGGTTCGTCCTGAGATACTGACGATACCGTACATTTGTTCCCATAGCTCTATTAAGAAAGCAGCGATTCCTAGATCTTCAAAGACGTGTTTCGTGGGATCAGTTTGCTCGACCCAGTCTCCGATTAGGATCTTCGCATACTTGATTTTCAGCCTCGTGTACGTGTCTTGGAATTTTGATTGAGGCACGATTTGATCGTGGAAGACACGTTTGGTGTAGCCTGCTTGCTGTCCAACACCATGTTTATGAATCACCTTCAAGAAATTCAAAGCAGTCCTTTGAAGACGGTTGTCCAAGTTCATTTCCACTCCGGGAAACATTCGGTAATGGACAGACATTTCTCCCATCCCTTTGTGCTCATCCCACGAGTAAAGAAGAGCCAAAGACTGAACGGATGGATGGTAAAAGGGAATCTCTTCAGGAGCGGAGACATGAGGCATCATCAATAAAACATGTTTCTCCACCCTCCCATCCTCGCTCTTTTGATGAAAAATATGACACGTTTGAACGAGGGCTTTATCCAACTGCGGATTCCGAGGAACCATAATCCTCACAATAGTTCTCCGATGCTCAAATCCGGCTACTTCCGCTTTCTTTGGTCTCAATTCTGGCTTCATATGTTTCGTGAACCCCTCATCGATTCCTTCCTTTCCAAGAATTTTGACATCATTGAGACTGTCATAGAAGATGTCGGCGCGAAAGACGCAGGAAGTCGTCACGTTGGGATTCTTCAATGTGTTTTCGATGACCTGAAGGAAATAGGCGGAGTTGAAAGTGCAAGGCGTCGAAAAAACAGAAAGCCAGATCTCATCCGGGAGTTGAAATATTGGAGGCGCATTTGTCAAGTCTGTAGGATGAAAACCGTTGTTCGAGGGTTGTGGGGTGGATACCATTTCTTCTGGTCGGGCATCGTGGGAGCTTTCAAGTCGGATGATTGAAGTCATGTTTCCTAGTGATCGGGTTCTTTTTTGTCAGTGGATCCAATTTCGAAGGAAATTTTGTGATCAAGAAGTGAGTGGTAATACGACAAGTTCGATGTTTTAGTTCCATGAAAAGTAAAATGGGTAAGTTGAGTTCGAGCCAAAAGCATGTCAGGCTGTCCCGTGACTCATCTCACCGTTTCACAGTCAACGGGGATTTGGCCATAGGAATCTTGAATGACAGCTGGAGAGAAAACGTCTCGGGTGCTATGAAAAGGAGCAAAATTTGATGGCTCCAGGAGAGTAGAAAAAGACTCCATGCTATGAGGCACTCAAAATCTACAAGACAAAAATATCTACACTCCTTCACACGACGAATCTATGTCGTGTCGTACTAGGTAGCTTAATGAAACTTTTCCATCCTATTCAGAAACACCAGAGCCAAACCCATGTAACCCCAAAAACATACTAGTTCAAGAATCATAATTCGCCCACCCAATGGCTATCTATTCCAATGGAATACCGTCGTACTCGCCATACCCAAGCGCCAAGTTCATGTTCTGCAAGCACTGAGTCGCAGCACCCTTGAGCAAGTTATCTATCGTAGCATTGACAACGACACGCTTTCCACCAGAGTGAACGGCGAATCCTCCAACCTCAACACCGTGCTTTCCGGCAATGTTCTTGACAGATGGAGACTCTCCGGTAATCTTGATGAGCTTCTCGCCGGCATATCGGTCTTGGTAGAGTTGGCGGATGTCACGGGATTTCATGGACTTGGAGAGTGGGATGTTGATAGTGTGCTAGATCTTCAATTAGTATGAAGAACAGTTGGAAAGGTTGCAGAAAATCAACTTACGTGAATACCCTGGAACCACATAGCCACATGAGGAATGAAAGCCACATCAGTACCAAGCTGAGAGCTGATCTCCTTCTCGTGGATATGATCCGTCAAACTGTAAGGAATCAAGTTGTTCTCCAAGTTCTTGGTGTCGTTCTTTGGGCTTGGCTTTGTGCCAGCGCCAGAGTAACCACTGACACCGAAAACAGTTGGCTGTCCGCCCAAAAACTCAAGAAGTGGAGCGATGCCAATCTGAGCAGCAGTGGCATAACATCCAGGGTTGGAAATACGCTTCGCTTGTGCGATTTTGGAACGGTCGACCAACTCGGGGAGTCCGTAGGTCCATGAAGGATCAAATCGGTAATCGGCGCTCAAATCGACGATGAGCGAATCTTTACCGGCAGCGTCGACAGCATCAACAAAGGGCTTGCAGACACCATTTGGAAGAGCCATTACCCAGCAGTCAATGTCACCAGAATCGGCCATCTTTCGGACATCTTCAGGGGAGAGGTTCTCGTAGATGATCTCGCGCTTGGTGTAACCTTGCAATTTCTTGCCTGCGAGTTCTCGCGAGGAAACGTGGCGGAGGTCCAAGTTGGGGTGGTTGTTGATGAGGTTAATGAGAGCTTGTCCAGTGTACCCACGAGCACCAATAAGAGCGACCTTCGCAGGGTAGTCTCTGCTCTTCTGCTTGTTGCCATAAGGCGGGTTGGGGTTGGTGGAAGTAGCGTATCCACGGCCTACCCTGAACGTGCTCTGTTGGAAGCTCGGTCTTGGTCGTTGAGTGAAGAGTCCAGTGGAACGGGAAACAGGAGTAGAGGAGGACGTGTTGGTCGAAGGCAGAGCTCGGGCACTGGTGGAGTAAGCTCTAGCCTGCTGCCTTGCTGCAAGTCCGCTTTCTCTAATCCTGTTTGCCGCATCAGCTGCACGGTGTAATTGAGACTCGAGGTTGATGTCTCCAAACATGCGTCTTCCGTTCTGAGTGAACTCAGCCATAAGCTCGCGAACCTCATCCAACTTCTCAATGCCGTACCAGAAGAGGACTTCTCCATCCTTAGAGACACTTCCCTCAGCCTTGTCGAAGAACCATGTCAGATTCTCGTCATTCTGGTTGACCGTCCACATGAGCTTAGGATAATCTTTCTTGAGGTTCTGGAAGACGTTGTCGGCGATGTTGGTGAGCCATCCGGCCTTGGTGACTGTGAATGTGGCAAGGTGGGCGATCTGAGAACCGCCAATTGGTGGTAGCACGATTCCTAAAGCATCCAGTGAGTCGTCAAAGTATGCCTTGAATTCACGCTGTCCGAGACCCTGCACGTATCGGTCTACGACGGCTGTTGCATCCAAACCTGCGCGATCACGTACGAGCACCTCTTTGAGCTTTTCCACATCTCCTAGCTCGTGAAGGGAGCTTGCGGTGTGAAGTTTGTTTCCTCGTCGGATCAAAGTACCAGCACCGGTGTCTGTGAACAGCTCACGCTGTAAATGGTCTGGGTGAATGATAGCAACGCTGGAAGACTTTGGTAGATCGTCCAAAAGTGCCTTCAATTCCTTGATCTTTAGGCGGGTACCGTAGCGGACCCAGGATTCGTTCATCAGGCCTTCGTATTCCTCGTCCAGGTTGATCGCAGAAATCTTCTTGTTGGTAACGCCGTGGAAAAGGCCGCCCTTCTCGGAGAGGTACACAGTCTTCAATGGCTGAATTGCACGAGCAATCTCGCCAGCTGCGACATCAGCATTGACGTTAAGGACCTGTCCCTCGGAACTCTCAGCCATGGAGGTCAAGATTGGGAGGCAACCGTGGGCAATGGCATTCTCGATAGGCTTCTTGTTGACACTAGTGATCTTTCCAACAAACTTCCACTTCTCTTTATCCAAGTATTCAGCGGTGAGCACACCTGAGGTGATTGGCCAAGCCTGAACACCTCTCTGGCCGAGAGCTTCGACAAGCTTCAGGTTCTCCTCAAGAAATAGCTTGCGAGCTACTCCTAGAGTTTTTCCATCGGTGATCCGGATACCCTCCTCGTACTCTGGCTCAACACCAGCTTCTTCGAGGAGTTTGTTCAATTGTGGTCCACCACCGTGAACGATGACTGGGTACAATCCCATGTGGTAAAGCTGAGACAGTGCCGAGCACAAGCTGTCCAAATGGTCGGTGAGAATAGCTCCTCCAACCTTGATCACAGCAAATTGTGGAGAGGAAACGGAGCTGAACTGTGCTAGATATTGCTGGATCTCCCTCTTGGAGCCAATGTTGCTGAGGACGCCCAGGACTGCGGACCTGGCAGATTGCTGAGGCTCGACTGTGGCATACTGTCGTCTCTGGACAGCAGCAGGAGTAGCACGAGCAAGCTTGCTGGAGGAGGAGGGAGAGATACGATTGCGGCGAGACAAGGTGCGAGACGCAGCAGCGCCTCGCTGGCGAGCAACGCACAGCATGGTTGGGTGTATGCGTGCAAAGAAAAAGATTGGAGGGTGGGTTATTGGATTATCGGTGTCTAGTCGTGGGTATCAATTGAAGTTCCAATGGAATGCGGGATTTGAGGTTGAGTCAATTGATCTTTGAAGCTCCCACTGCAGATTCTTTGGGCATTCAAGTCATTATCCGAGTGCAGCTCAACTTGAAGAGTCAAGGAATGAGCGACCTCTGTATGTATGAAATGTCCAAACAAAGGGAAGAGTGGAGAGGTCAAGGAAGGGCGAACGAGTGATCACTTTTGGTCGTCTTCTTGGGGGGGACTTCACGGTCATAGCATGCGAGATCCACTCTAGGTCTGGTCTGGGACCATCAAAATTTTCTGAACCCCGCAAGCAAGGTGCATTCCGCAAGTGAAAGATTGGAATTTTCGAACTGGCTCACGCGCAGGGTTAATTTTCAGATGAAAATCTTCTTTGCCCTGGTTGCTGCATGGAGTTCACATATGATGTGAAAACTCTTTAGACCAGTTGGCCCGCCAAAGTGGAGCCCAGGCTGTTAATCGCCATCGCCATCCAAATCTGCACCTTCACAATCACGCTCATGGGAATCGGGCTTTTGATAATTTGTTTGTGTTGTCTGATAGACTTCCAGTCCGGTTTAACGCCAAGTCTTGAGGGAATCAATTAAAAACACAAAAGGTTCATCCCTCGCTCTCGCATCCATGTCCATCCCCAGAAAGTGTTATAAGGGTACAGTACGCAATCCGGCAAGCATGACCATATCTCCCAGTATTCGTGTCAACGTCACCGCAAGAAGAGGTCCTGCCAGCGGGCTTGCATGAGGGAACGCTATAATCATAAAAGTCTCTCCAATTCTACTCCGTCCTTAGATACGCCATTGTCGTTTGCTAAGAGCTAGTTTTGGCTTGAGTGCACCAACTGCAATGTCCTTTGTTTTATTTCTTGCTTGTTACAACTGCAACTTATTAGCATAGAACTGAAGACAATCGATTCTCATATCACTTACTCGGCACGACAATGACGATAATGAGCAGGATGGCAACGCCTCCAATAATGCACATCCGCATCTTCATGTCCTTCCACCACATCTGCTTTCGTACCCGGTTGGCGCCTCTTCGGAAACCCTGGGCTGAGACTGCGAGGTTGTCTGTCTTGTCTTGGAGAGAGTCGAGGCGTTCGCCACGTTCCGAGACCTTGTTGATGTTGTCCCGCATGATGCCGACTGTGCTGTCGATTTCCTACATGCAAATCATATTAGCCATGTATTTCCTTTCTGATTTGGCCTTGCGTAATTCGTTGGCATAACAATGGTAGACAGTGCGATAGTATATGGCCGCCGTTAATGTTTCAATGATCCTGCCGCGGATGTTATGGGTCATGCGATCAGGCACCTGTATTTCGAACCTCCATTCTTCGACCTCCTTAATTGCCCATCGCGACTATGGTCATCGTGGCGGTCGAAAATAATGTTCTCCATGGGTTTGTAGTGTGTATATGGACAAAGAGATTGCTGGCGGGCGATCCGGAAGTGCCAAGAATGCCAGATTGAGCTGACGTGGTGAGGGCGGCGACATTGATCGTGAGAAAAAGTAATCGCTTTCGGCGTCCAAAGCGATCTCATTCATACAAACAATAGAAATACGGGTTCACTTACAGCTTGGAGAGCGGCAGTACGGTTGTTGCCCGCGCCTGCAGCTCCGCCTGCGGCATTGCCTGATGGAATGTAGGGGTCATATGGAGTGTTGTTGTGGTCGGCCATTGCGTAGGTGTGTTGGTTGAGGCTGGTGTGTTGATAGAGATACTACGAGCGCGCTGCGGTCGTTGAACAATCGGTGGTTAATGAGGAGTGTTGCTGAGGAGGAAGTGGATGATGTAGGCAGGTTGCGGCCGGGAGAGCTGAGCTGCTACGGGGGTCGTTTGGGAAGTGGCTTCTCGTGACGAGATCGGTACTATGCGCGCAACGATTTGGTTGTCGATTGCGAGGTGACTGTTGGTGTAAGTTGGTGATTGTAGGGTATATTGAGACAGGTGGTTGGTGAAGATGAAGATGGAGTGATTATGGAGAGCTGAGGACCTACTAGTAGATGAAGCCGTCTGGTCACGTGACAAAATTAATAAAGAACGAGGCTGTGAAGTGGCGGGTTCATTGTTCAAGGCAACATCCGGACGAAGGATCAGCAATTGCGTGTGTATTTTATCGTTATGCTTGTTTTATTCGGAATGCCGTCTTCCATGAATTTGCTGGTTGCAGTTGGGTGCTCCAGTCCTTCACTCAAACCTGACACCGAAAACGTCGAGAGAGCCAAGAGGTGCGGCCAATCGTTCTGCACTGCCCCCTCCTGCCAATCCAGTCCATCGATACGAATTCACCCAGGAGAATACTCTTGGCATTATTGCTGGGAGCTGGGAGGATTGAATTCGATGGCAAGTTGTAGAGAAAAAGAGCCACCGTTATGATTTTCCAGAGACAGACTTTGTTGTGATGATACTGGCAGTGGTATATAGCCACAATTGCCCACTTCCCTTGCCTGTATCAAATCCCCCCAGATTATAGAGAGGGTTAGTGCATAAGAGGCGTCCAAGATTAGCCCAAGAAGCCTGCATTTCATTATTTTGACTGGGGGCAACAAGCGCAAGCAACCCTTCTCCATCATCATTCACTCCAACAACCAAGTTCGATTGTCTTTCGTTCAACCTCGCCAGTCGCTTCAACTCTCCAACAACAATCAACAATCTTCTCTAATAACCCATATTCCACAATACCATCGCTTCAAAGACTCGATTCTCGTGCATCGCTCAACCTCCGCCACTCCCGAAAACGCCCCCTTCTTCTGTCCCCAGTAACGACAACCTTTTGTAATATATAATCACAATATTGCGACTCCGATTACAGCGCGTCTCCGAGAACACAGAAGGACGAATACCGACACTTTCAAAGAAAGCTTCGTTGACGCTGGTTCGCTCAACCTTCGCGTTTCGTAATCCAGGAGGTGGAAACACGCTCACCAGAAGCCTCTCAAAACAATCACATTCAATATGAAGTTCTCACAAAGACCGGCGAATGTATTGTGTAGCTTAATAGCAGGAGCTGGAATTGCGCAGGCCGCCATCACAATCGACCTTTCGCAACCCGGTACGTCTATTTACATCTCCTGACCGTTACCAATGCTAACAACATTCCAGCTACGCTCAAGGCCGCTGCCTCAACAATCGCCCATGGCATGGTATCATACTACACGGGCAATAGAACAGGCGATGTACCTGGCAATTTGCCTGCGCCGTACTACTGGTGGGAAGCCGGCGCTATGTTTGGCACGTTGGTGGATTACTGGTATTACACGGGCGACACAACCTACAACGACATAACGACGCAGGCTCTGCTATTCCAAACAGGTCCAAATGCCGATTATATGCCTCCCAACCAGACCAAGACCCTTGGTAACGATGATCAATCGTTCTGGGGTTTAGCCGCCATGTCCGCAGCTGAAGTCAACTTCCCAAATCCGCCCGCAGATAAACCCCAGTGGTTAGGTATGCTAAATATCGATATTTAATAGCTTCTAACTCGGTTGACTAACCTTTTTCAGCACTTGCTCAGGCGGTCTTCAACACTCAAGCGCCACGATGGGATACATCCACATGCGGTGGTGGTTTGAGATGGCAGATTTTCACCTTCAACAATGGTTACAACTACAAGAACACCATTTCGAACGGATGTTTCTTCAACATGGCTGCCCGCCTTGGAAGATATACCGGCAACGCAACTTATCTTGAACACGCAAATAAGATGTGGGACTGGACTGCCGCTGTTGGACTTATGAGCCCGGATTACCATTTCTACGACGGAACTGATGATACCATAAATTGCACTCAGGTCAATCATATTCAGTGGACCTACAATGCTGGCGTGTACTTGCTAGGTGCTGCCACCATGTATAATGTGGTATGTAACATTCCATTTTTCGCTGCAGTGAGCTTCTGTTAACAGCTATTGTAGTCCGCCGCAGGTAGTGCCGAACAAACACTTTGGCAAACTCGCGTCAACGGTATCATCGGCCAACTTGGCGTGTTCTTCGACAACAACATCATGAAGGAGGTTGCCTGCGAGGACAATGGCAAGTGTGATGTCGATCAACGTTCATTCAAGGCCTATCTCGCACGCTGGATGGCAGCCAGTACGAAGGTCGCACCATTCGCTACAGAGCCTATCATGAAATACCTCGCTGCTTCTGCTCAAGGTGCCGCCTCTTCCTGCACAGCTGGCACAGACCAAAACCAGTGTGGCTTGAAATGGACAGTCAACTCCAACGATGGATCTCTGGGAGTGGGAGAACAAATGTCTGCGCTAGAGGTCATTCAGAGCAACCTTATTGGTACGGTTGCAGGGCCAGTCACCAACAGCAGTGGAGGAACGTCCAAGGGCAACAACGCGGCTGGATCTAACTCCAACGATAACCCATCATCATTGAACGCTATCACGGGAGGTGACAAGGCCGGTGCCGGTATTTTGACTACGTTGATCCTTATTGCGTTATTCGGTGGAGCGTGGTGGATGGCGTTGAAGTGAGGTTGCTGTAATGGCTCGGTAATTTTATCCTCTTTTTTTGTTGTAACGGGGTTCTTCTCTTACTCCAATCATGGTCATTGCGTTGGGGATACCAAATGGTCGGTGTTCAATTACATGGTTTGGGGACCATCAGCATCTTTTTTTCAGTTGCACATATCAGACACTCTCTGCATAGCAGGTTGGTACTAGTCGAGTTTGAAAAGAAACTTGACGGATGGCGTTCTAGTTTGAGGTGGGGTTTTGGATTGTTCTTCTTTTTGCTGCTATGAAAATCTACCTATTAAATCTCCTGGTTTGCTGTCATGTGTTGATGAGTGCGTTTGCTCGCATCTGTATTAAATACTTGTTGATACGCTTTGTACAATGGGTAGGGTGCCTTCAAGTGTGTCATGTCTAATTCGAGAGCGTGGGCGATGATTTTCTGACAACCTTTGATATTAGTTTTTCTGGGAAATTAGCTACTACCTAACGGGATATGAGGTACCTGGATCGATTACCAAGACACCAATGCCTCCACATTGGCGTGATGGGTTTAGCTCGATGCGATTCTGCCTTATAGAGGACTGTTCGATACCTTCTGTTCAGCCATTCTTGGTTAATACTCCTTGTTTCTATCAACAAATACCCTTGTTCCAGCGATGAGGGAGGTGAATTGTTATATGGATGTATTGGAGATACGGTGGATTGGAGCCACCTGCTTGATTGTTGTCATGTCTGGAGCGTGATAGTAATGATGAACGCTTAAATCTCCATTCTAATCACAGCAACTAGGATTCGCGAAACCATATCGTAGGGCATTGTTAGCGTGATCCTGATGCAGTCGTAGACTCAGAGCATTGCCAATGAATTGACCAAAGTTTCGAGTGTGGGTTCTCGAAGTATTTGACGAATTCATTTTGGAGGATGGTCGACGTGACGTGCACACATTTGGAGGTATATTTTTCGATGATGGGTATTGATCACAGAAGCAAAAGAAGCCTAGATTGAGAACAGATTGCGGAGGATACATAGCGATGTGAGCTTCAGTGGAAAAGGATGCGGATTGGCGAGAGACATACTTATGGAGGGAAGAGCTGGTTGTGCTCCAGTACGAGCCCCAAAGGAGCAGCATGCTGGTAGACACTCAGCTGTGTTTGGAGAAGCTCACCTACTTGTTACCTTCCCACCGAAACAAGTCACCAAAACAATGCATCCACGACAACCATGACATAAACGACTTTCCTGAGCATTATAAACAAATTGTTCTGGCTTGATGTCCTTTTGTCATCTTTTTGGTGGTGGTTGACGATGTTTGGGGAACAATATCTTCGAACATTTTAGCCTGTACACTGTTCTCTTAATTTTTAAACACGTCTCAATGGCTCGATCTATTTGCGGTGCTCGTATTATCTCCAAGGATCTACTAATCCCATTCTCGTATTGCATCCCTTAGGATCTGGTTTTTTGATAGACTGGAGGATTGGAAGGAGGCTGAACGCAAATAATTATCTTGAGGATTTCAATCTATAACTGGCTTCCCGGGTTCTTGGTTGAGATCTGATCAATGATCAAATCTGTTGGGTCGCCTTTCCGATGGCTTGATGCCCTGCATACTCGGATCTCTGCAGTGTATGCTGGAGGCTACTTGGTGTGACCTTACTCCTGGTCTACTCCTGAGACTTGCAGAGTAGAGATTCTTCCGGGTTTCTGCTTTTATTTGAATGCAGCTAGAAAGAATGAAATAGTGATGGTATACTCTTGTGGCAGAATGAATGGTAGCTTGTGCCGTCAACACGAAAATTGGTTTTCGCGAACGATGTCTCTGTTTTGTAATATCGGCTTCCTTCTCTCATAGCCATTCCCCGCGGCCTAACTTGAACACAAACGTCCGCCAAATGACGATTACACCAACAATTGTTTCCATCAGATACTCGGCTTTGACAGCTGCTCCTGCTTGCGCTTTTCGCGGTGCCGACAACCAGTGAATATAACTGATTGCTGGGTTACACAGATTATGCTTGATCACTTCAGCTCATTCCTCATCATCACCAACTGATTCCTCCAGCGGATTATTTCGGTACCTCGAGATTGCATCAAGGTTAAGGCCTAATGTCAGCAATGATCCTCCCACAATACGAAACGTAAAGTCTTTCATATCATCTCTTCGCAGTAGTTTAAATATTGTCCATCTTTCAGTTCTATCGCGGTTTGTGTAACTTCGCGAATAGTATGCTTGTGTGCCTGAAACTTCCACTGTTACTCGCTTTGCTGAGTGATTGTTGCAAACTCTGTTTGATAGACCAAATCGACATATGCAGTTCGCTCATCCGTACAACCTTGTCTATTTCTCAAGTACAAGCCCTGCTAGTGGGTTTCTTCAACAAAAAGTCGTCGTTACCGTGGTTCTACTCCCCTGTTCAAAGTCTTACGAGGACACGCCACGAGAGGGGAAGCTTCAACTGTCGCATTATTGTCCGAAATTCCACGTCGACACTTACGAATGGGGGCGCGAATTAGGAGATGTAATAAGATCCCACCATTACGACTTCACATGGTTCTCGGTTTGGACGTCAGGTCGCACAGGAGGTGTATGGCGGAAAAGCCAAAAACGTGATGTCGAGGGATGCCCTCCTAGACCGATCCATCGAGTATCGACAAGGCTGGGCAGACAGAAATAGGCAGTGCATCTGCAGTATCGAGGATAGCCCTGCTAACGATGCCCTGGGCTGCCGAAAGGGACTCGTCGCGCCACAGTTCACTTAGATTTAATCTCTGTAGGGTTTTCGGCTCTGAAAGAGTCGTTACTCAATACAGCGCACGATGTCTCATTGCCAGACCTTGTTGAGATGTATTGAAGGCTTTTGAAGAACAGAAGCCAACATCCAACAGATCGATCTTCACGACAGCTGACGAAGCCTGTTCGGTCGCGCTAGACTCCACAAAGCAGAGCGGCTGAGCGCCGACGAGGCAAACCAGAGGCGCAGTCTATTTTTATTCCAAAGTTCGGGACTCCTCTGTCCGCGCTTCTCACTCCACGAGGCAAGCAACTGCACGCTACACAGCCTGAACCAACCTAACTCCTGCACTGAAGGAGGAACCATGTCGTTGGCTAGGTTTCCCACATGCATCTGCTAACGAACAGTCCGCCTCGTCCATCTTCTTGGTTGGACATCATCGCCTTGGGGCTTAGTATGGTTCCGTAGACCTAAAAACATTCCGTATAGCCCGCCTCGCACCTCTTTTGTTGCTTGATCTTTGTCTTTGTAATAGTCTTATTCTGTCTACTTTTTGCCAATTTTCAGACGAAATGCACAGCCCTTGATGGCTTCTTACATCAAGTCATCTATGTTTCTATTCCTCTTACTGACTTAAAACTCTCCCCACTTCATTGGATACAACCTTGCTCGACCGCGTCCTCCTCATTCTCAGCGCTGAGTGAAGTCTATATATACTAACGGCTATCATGGCTTCCGATCTTGAGGCTGGAAGTTCGCCCACCGCTTTGTACTCATCGTCCAACAACATCAACAGGCGCAGTCTTTCCATCTTCAGTCGGCGGGGAGCTGATACGCCAACGCCAGCTACACAGACGCTAGCTATGGCAAGCATGAGCATGGCTTTTGCAAACCCTCCCACAGCAGGCCAGCCTGGAAAGCAAAAGAGGTGGAGACTTTCAAAGGATGTGAAGATTCCAGAGGGCACTATCCTCCGCATGGTGCCAAAAGTTGCTCCGGTGGTGGAAATGACGCCTTTGGAAAGAGAGATGGCTACTTCTCCGAATGAAGAAATCTTGAGAAGCATTGGAATGACAGGAACCGAATCCGCACCCGTTTCTCCCGTACAGGCCTTTTCAGCAACACCATTTGCGAATATCACGAATACCTCGCCCAGAAGGTATTACTCCACCAAAAGGGACCGAAAAAATAGCCAGAGTGATGTTGTTGGAGTTTGGAGAAATGGTAGAGCACAATGGGAATCGCTAGGAGGCGATGACACAGAGAACGATGGCAGACCAAAGACTGCCTATGGGCTGGACACAGGCTCGGAAAACACCTTTGGGACACCGAAGACAGATAAACCCAAAATCCAAGTCGTAATACCCAACAATCCTTCTGCGCGCCGTCCGTTCAATTTTGTCCCATTCTTCTCGCGATCGGTTTCCGAGCCCACGTCCAAGGGAATCACTGTGTCGCACCTGATTTCCCAGGACGTATCTCCTCCCTCTGTTACCTCTGGACAATCAATGGATTCATTTCAAATCTCCGCGATATCCCCTCCGATCTTGCATAGGCCAATACCTCGCCGTTCTTATATTCCAATCACCACGGCAGTCGACGAGTCTCCAACCTTTGGCCAAAGCCTCCACCCAGAAAAGCCATCACATACACCAAATCGGTCTCTCAGCAATTCCAGCAGTTCTGGATCCGATGGGGAAGACAACGTTTCTCAGACTCGCAGCAGCAGGTCCTCCATGACAAGCATTGGCGAGCATCCTTCTGAAGCTTCCCACTTGAAGCAAAGTGGCGACCAAAGCCGCAGAGGTAGTTCGAGCTCTGTTGTATCCTTCAAACATGGCGATGACTTGGAATACGATAACAGCAAAGCCCCCCTGAAGACACCTCCCACCCAACCCGTGGAGTCCTACACCTCCCCTATTGCCGACGGCCTCCGCATGGCCGACTTTGTTGGGATGATGCGTTCACCAAGCATGCAACGACCGAAAAGCAAGAAGCGAATCTCTTCCAGCAGAGGTACTCTAAAGCTCGCTCGCATTGACTCAAAAGAGGAGCTACGAACTTCCGGTCTACCAAGCCCGACTCTGAGTGAAGCAGAAAGAAGTCTGGAAGCTCAGCTCGTCGACACTTGGCAAGAACCAAGAACACAACAACAACAACAACAACAACAACCTTGGACGGGCTCACCGATACCGGAAATTCTACTCTCCCCTGCCAGTGCTCCACCACCGCCGCCACCAAGAAAATCTAGCAAGCGAAAGGCGAGGAAAGCGCCAGTAGTAGAAGCCCCGTCAGAAGCCTTTTCGGCTGCCGTTGAAGCAACACAGCGTGCTCGAAAAGTTCGCCAACAACAGGTAGCCATCAATCAGCAAGCGGCCATCGCCCAATCAAAGCTTCGCCGCACCGACTCCGTAAGATCTATTCTGTCTTTAGTCTTTGAGGATGAAGAGATACAACCAGTCGATGCCGATGCAGCTGAGACTGTTGTTTTCCACATGCTCAACGGTGTTCAGTCATTGCAAGATCTTTTCAACACTGCAATTATCACGAAAGGATTTTACCGTGTGTTCAAAGCTCATGAGCTTGATCTCATTCGACGAGTACTACGAACTCAAAGTGCCCCTGCATGGGAATATCGGGAGATCTGCCGACCGAACGAGGACGATGAGGAGGATCTTTACAGCGCTGCTCCATTGGAGGAGTACTCCCCAGAGTCGTACATCCAAGGCTACAAGGAGGATGCCGAGGTGATCAGGACGTTGAAAGAGCTCATTTTCGAGCGCTGCCAGAACCTGGTTCGAGCTGAAAGTATTGATCAATTATCCTCTGGCACTTCTTTTGACTCTTTATGCCGTGTGGACGGTGCTCTTTGGCGCATCTGGTCGTTTTGTAAGATTTTTGGATGCGATAAGGGTCGCGAAGACGATCTCATTGCCCAAATGGACTGGCTTCGTGGCGGAATTCTGGCCCATCAAGACAGCTGCTCAAGCACCATTTCCACATCCGACTCTTTCTACATTAGCAGCGTTCTCCTCGGTGCTCCTGACCACTTTGCGAAGGGCAACAACGGGGGATTGAATGCCGAAGAATTATACGATATGCTTGAAATGTGGAACTGCTTGACCAGCATGACTGGATCTGTCATAGGAGAGACCGAGCAAGCTAGACAATTCGGCGTATTCGACCATACCGACGTTCAGGGAGGCGATATTGATGGAGAAGAGGAGATGCTTGGTGAGTACGCTATTCAACTTGCATCACAACTTTACTAACAGTACTGCAGAAGAATGGACCCATTACATTCTCACTCTCGGTCTCTCTCCAGTCGTCGCACTCGCCACCACAATGACTACTGATCCAACATCAGCTTTCGCTCTAGCTTGCCAACAAGGCTGGACTCGCTGGACACCACCCGCAATTCAAGGATCCCGCAAAAACTTCCTCCACGAAGCAGTATCCCGCCTGTATGAGGAGAAAATCTGCCAAACTTTCTCCCCAGAGCAATCCCAACGCCAGGAAATGCGTTCAATCCGCCGTTCCCGCGCTCCAAGTTTCCATTCAGAACCCCATCCACGGAAACTCAGCTCCACATTCTCAATCCGATCTACTGGTTCAAGCGGGTGGGAAAACCTAGATCTCCCAACCCAACACAACAACAACAACTTCGAAGACACAAGTTCAACCCCAACAACAGTCGTGCAAAGAACCCACACAATCGCCCGCAAACCAGTCCGCGCACCACCACCTCCACCGCCCCAACGCGCAGCACCCCAACTCCCACCCACTCCACCACAATCCCACTACGCCCCATCCCCACCAACCCACCACCACTCGCCCATCCACTCTCAACCGGACGGCTCCTGGGTCGCCCAAGAAGACGAACTACCAGCTTATTCCGGCCGTCCCGCATCATGGGATCAACACCCGCTCCAACGCGCCATGAGCGACGACTCCGATCCTGGCGCCAATTCAGCTGAAAAGGCCGTGTTTAGGATAGTAGAGATGGGGTTTACGCATGAGGAGGCTAAGGGGGCGTTGAAGATTACGGATATGGGGGATGGGCTTAGGGTCGATCGAGCTGTGGAGTTTTTGCTGAGGAGTAAGTGTATGGCTTTTTAGATTGGAAGGGAGGTAGATAAAATTTTGGGTAGAGGTTTGGTGTGGTTTGGTAGAGGGGTGGATTTTTTCTTTTGTTTTTGTTTGTATGAGTTTTGGTGTTTGGGGATGACTATGATACCCGTCTGACCGGAATGGTTTATTGATAGCTTGGATAATGTTTGTGTATATGAGTATACGAATGAACTTTGACTTGTACCATCCGTTTCTATGTTCCTTGAATGCTGTTGTGATGTGTAGAGGAGCTGTGATAAAGGTTTAGAAGTGGGATAAAGTATCAAAAGTCTCTGGAGAACTTGTACTTAAAGCTGCCAGGAATCTGCTATCCACTTTGTGAGATTGGAACATTGCTTATATACCAATCAACTTTCTGATCCCACCGAATTGCCTGGATAGAGATTCGCCATATCCAAATTCAACAATACCCTTACACATATCCCAAGCTCTCTGCTCATTCTGCAACGGCAATTGTAACGGTCCAGGAATAGCCGTCTTGATGAGCCCAGGCAATCTATCCCGAATGATAGATTTCTGCGCACTGAGACTCCTCAATCCCTCTTCTCCAGCAAATCGACCATATCCACTGCCTTTGACTCCGCCGAATGGAAGTTGGACAGCGTAATATGCTGCGAAGTCGTTCACAGCGACCATTCCCGCCTTGAGTTCTCGCGTCACGCGTTCTAGATCTGCGGTGTTAGATCCGAAGACGCTGGATCCGAGTCCGTATTCTGTGCCGTTGGCGATGGAGATGGCGTCTGAGATGTCAGATGCTCGCATGAGCAAACAGACTGGGGCGAATAGCTCCGTGCTGGCGATCTTCATACTTGATGTTACATCAACCAAGAGGGTGGGAGAGAAGTAATGGCCTTTTGGGTAGTCCGGGTGGTGGAATTGCTTGCCTCCCACGAGGAGTTTGGCTCCTTGTTTGACAGCGTCGGCGATGAGATTTTCGACTTTTGAGAATCCGGCAGAGGAGACTGAGGCTCCGACATCTACCACTGGGGAGCATGAATTTGTGTTGAGAGCTGACCCGGGACGCAGAGATTCGACGATGGGTTGTAGGAGTGGGATGATTTTAGTGTAGATTTTGGGAAGGCAGATCACACGTTCAATGCCAATGCAGTTCTGACCTGCTGATTGAAAGGTGCCACGGATGACTGTTGCAACTACGCGATCGATGTCTTTGATGTCGTCCAAGAGGATCGCTGCGTCTTTGCCTCCAAGCTCGAGACAGCACTCAGTGAGGCTTTTTGCTGCAGAAGCAGCTACTTTGTAAGCAATTTCCTGGGAGCCGATGAAAGTGAGGTGGGATATGGATGGATGCGAGGTAAGGTGTGGCGCAACTGAAGGCCAGCAAATCACTGATTGAATGAGGTTGTCGTCATGTCCGCAAGCTGACAGGGCACCGCGAGCGATGGAGGTGAAGTATTGCGAGGACCAGGCAGTTTGTTCGGATCCCTTGACGATGATACCGTTTCCAGCAAAGATGGCTGATATTATCGGCCCAAGCAGATTGTGGAAGGGGTAATTCCACGACACCAATGCTGCTACAACACCAAGGGGCTCCCATTTGACTTCATTGCTTTTATACATCATAAGCAAATTCGTGGGTCTCTTCTCCGGCTTCAGAGCCCTGCTTCCGTGCTTGATAGTCCATTTGAGCTTCTCGACGGTGACGAGGATCTCTCCAAAGCTGGCATCTACTCGAGTTTTTCCAGAGTCCAAACATGCTGCACGAGCGATTGGTTCCTGGTTTTCGAGGATGAATTTGAGCAACGTTTGCAAGACTTTTCTTCTCTGAGAGAAAGTGGTAATAGCCCATGACTTCTGAGCATCCTGAGCGCGTGCAATAGCACGATCGATGCCCTCTGGTGTCGATGGATTAACAAGTCCCAAAAGTTGGCCAGTAGCTGGGGCGTAACATTGCAGCGCCGACGACCCTGGGATCTGATACACGTTAAGAAAATGGCAATTGAATAGAAGCAGAGTATCCAACCTTCAACGATGGCTCATCAAGAACTTTGCCTTTCCAATGTGGATGCAATTGTTCGGGTTCAGGTATTTGATAGTCAACGGCCGCTTCGAGATGTGTAAACAGACGAGCGAAGATGTAAACAGAGCAGAGGCCCACGATTGCGATGACGATGAGCTGTGGGAGACCCTCCTTGAGCTCCAGGTCAGCCGGAAAGGATTCCATCTCTCTGATGAAAGAAGTTGAAGGTTTGTGGAATGAATAGGAGAAGCGTGACCTCAACTGTCTGTTGTCAACTCAGTTTACTTTTTTGAGCTTCGCCGCTTTGAGAGACATCACCACCAAGACAAATCCATAAGCATGGCTGAAATTTCTGCTGTACGTGTCGCCCTATCCTGATCTTCATGACCGATTTGTACAAAGCTGATGTCCCTTCTAGAATGACGAGGCTCTGGCGCAAATGATTCGGCTCAGTCAGAAGCCTGGTGTTCAAAGCACACTGCTACTCTCCAGACAAAATGGAGCAATCCTGAAGACTACCGGCTTGATCTCTAAACCAGCCAACACAAGTTCGAGCCACAGCGCCGCCGCTTCCATCGACGATACAGAGGGATACACCAACGGCAGTTCAAACACGGGCATGCAGAGCGCCGAAGACGTAGCTCGCCTTGTTTTCAAATTTGTAGAAGCTGCAGGCGTGTTCGTGGATGGGCTGGACAAGGAAGAGGAAGTACGGTTGCTCAGAGTTCGGACGAAGAAGAACGAATTGGTCATTGTGCCGAGTAGGTCACTTTGCCTTGATGAAGAAATTACAAACTAACGCCTGCAGACTCCAAATTCCTCCTCGTAGCCATACACGACACTCCTCCGGCATGAGCCTACCAGTGCTTCTCTGAGATGTCCACTGAGTTCACATCTACTCCTTCCACAAACCACCTCTCACCCTCCGCCAGCTCAATGTCATTGCCGCTCATCTGGCGCTTCCTCATTCTTCCATCCTCCGCGAATGTCCAATCCTCGAGTCCGTAACAACGCTTCCACTTCATACCGTCTTCAACATCCTGATACTCATACCAGAACTGGACCGCGATCTTGTCTGCAGTGAATGCGAAAAGCTCTTTGCGCAGACGATAGCTCTTCTCCTTCTGCCACTTTTTTGTCAGAAGCTCTATAATCTGATCATGGCCTTGGATGAAGCTGGTCCTATTTCGCCAAATGCTGTCCTCGGTATATGCCTTCGCGACGGTGACTGCATCCCTGACTGCTCATTAGCAAATGGTGCACAAGATTAGAATGTGTGCCTCACCTCGTATTCCAAAGATCTTGAGCCTTCTTCACCTTCAACCGGGCAACTTCTTCTGTGAAGGGGGGTGCAAGCGACATCTTGTTTTTCTATCAAATACTACAATCAGTCGATGGGATTCAGTCTCTTATATTCAAAGACTACCCGAGCATTCCGATTCTTGCAAGGCTATCTCCTCGGACTATTGGCCGAAACATAGGAACAAGAGTCACATCTGCATACCGTAATAGACCCAACGATGAATACTGGCCCCTGTTTTGCTTCCAAAGAAACTGGAAGCTTAATAACCAGGGTAATGCCGTACGATTGCGGCGAAGGACTGCGGCATAGGATTGCGGACTCGGAGCAGGAACCTGTTCAGTTCTTCGTCGGAGCTGGCCGTTCGAAAGGCGGGATGCAGGTGAGGCAATTGTCCTAGCAATTATTTAGATTACTCGAATCGATGAATCCAGATTGTTCGCGCCCTTTTGATCTATTGTCTGAACTGTTTATAAGGCACGTCATCCTAGCTAAAAGGCTCTAATCAAATTCCCCCACTTCGCGTACCTCCTTACCCCTCTGTTTTGTATTTCCAAACATCGAACTTAACAATCACTTTCGTACATACCTAAGAGCTATACTCCCAATATTTTCAATTCACAATGGCACCACTTAAAGTTGGAGACAAGTTTCCCGAGGGCGTAAAGTTTGAGTAAGAGGCAACAACACCGCCTACATGTAAGGGATCCGTACTGATCTATCACATAGCTGGGCTCCCATTACCGATCTCGATGCTACCAATTGCACCCGCGTACCAGATTCCCTATCATTTCTAGAACTCGAAGACTCACAATATTCATAGCCACAAGTCTACGACGCCAATAAGGAATGGGCCGGAAAGAAAGTCGTGCTGGTCTCTGTCCCAGGTACGACGGGAAGCGTTACCATATCACTTTCAGCTAGCTAATCGATTGTTCCTAGGCGCGTTCACTCCAGGCTGCCAGGCTTATCACCTCCCACCGTACATTCAAAAATTGAAGGAGCTCCAGGCCAAGGGCGTTGATATCGTTGCTGTTATTGCTTCGAATGATGGATTCGTTATGCAAGCTTGGGGCAAGGTCAACAAGGTCACTGGTGATGATATCGTACGTATCCTTCGAGATTGAGAGGATAGAAATTGGACAATGGCTGATTTGAGGATCCTGTGTAGTTGTTCTTGAGTGATACCAAGACGTTTTTCAGCAAGAACTATGGCTGGGATGCTGGTATGGGTGATAGAAATGGACGGTGGGCAATGGTTATTGATAAAGATGGTAAGGCGTGTGTTTAATGGTGTCTGTTGGGAAATCTGATACTGACACTGTGAAGGCTCCATTACATACGCTGAGGTTGAAGCTAGCCCAAGCCAGGTCACAGTCTCTGGTGCAGAAGCTGTCTTGTCCAAGCTCTGAGTACTCTTGCGTGACTCGTCCTGTCCATAAAAATTGGAGGTTGACTTGGCCCCATTTCAAAAGAAGAAAGAATTTGTCGGCAGTAGGTCAAGTGGGTGAATCCAAGTAGATAGACATAGACAATAATATCAAGGCTTGTAGCATGAGCGCTTCTGCAGCTGTCGTCTTTGAATATGATCAACTGGAAGCAGGTTTCTTAGCTGGGACTTCAACATTGTTCCCCTTCTAACGGCATAATCGACGAGGCGGGCTTGTGTAGTCTACACTCCCAATTTCAAAAGGCCGTCCCGAATTTCCTGGCAGTCGAGTGCAAGCAGTCTGCGTGAAATTTCTGGCTGACTTGAAGAGAAGCATTGTCAGATGTGTTTGAGCGCTTGCCCAAATATCAAATCGCATTTCCAGGCTCCGATTTTAGAGATTATATGATTGTATTGCTCAGTCATTGAATCAAATGAAGATGGTATACATTGGTATGTTTGATCACATTCGAGCCGCTCCTGTCAGGGAAATCAAGGGAAGCAGATACAGGACCAATCAATTTCACGCGCAGATGACCATCAATGAAGACAGCCATGTCATGTTCTGAGGTGCCAGTGAGGATACTGGCATCACGGAAGTGTGCGCGGTTGAGAGAAAGAAAGTCGAGATTCGGAGCTCGAATTCTCTTTTCAAGCCTCTCGGTCCATCCTCGGTGAACGAGATTTGGAGGCCGAGTGAGCCGAGACGAGTTTTCTCACATGAGGCCATAGCTTCCTTTCTTCTTCTTCTTCTTCTTCTTCTTCTTCAACAACACCACGAAACTCCAGCTTCCGTTTAAAATGCCCAGAGTGAAGTTTTTGCTCTGCAGCAGGGACTTCAAGCTAAATTATCTTCTTGTCGATCCTTGAGCATCCTGTCTTTGCGGTGTACCACCACACAACATGGACACTCTCGACAAGACTGAGTGGGACATCCTCATAAACGGGACAGGTCTGCATCAATCACTGCTAGCACTGTATGTTATCCAATTTACCGACTGCTCTTTCTGGCCATTCTGACTGACGCAGAAACCGTTAAAGAGCTCTCTCACGCTCGGATCAAAGAATTCTTCATGTCGACTCCAACGACTACTACGGCGGAGATGAGGCTGCCATGAGCTTGCAAGACGCTAAGGCATGGGTCAAACAGCTTGAGAAGAATGGATCGCAGAGCCTGTATACACAGGCTTCGATTCCAGAACTCGTGAAAGAAACTTCCGAGTCTTCGCAGAAGCTTGGCTTTTCTCGTGCCTACAGCCTGGCGCTCGCACCACAGCTCATATACACTGAGTCAAAGCTCCTGCCTTACTTGGTCTCTTCCAAAGTCTACCGACAGCTGGAGTTCCTCGCTATGGGGAGTTGGTGGGTGTTTAGCCCAAGCCAGCAATCTTCCGACGAACACGAAACACAGCACATTGATCCAGACACGACCGCTTCAAATGGCACGCTGATGAGGATACCTACCACTCGTGAGGATGTCGTCTTCTCGGACAAGAGTATTGACTTGCGGTCCAAGAGAGCCGTCATCAAGATACTACGCTTTGTTATGGACTACGAGAATCAGCAAGAACTTTGGCAACCCTACAGCTCGAAGCCCTTTTCCGACTTCCTCACAGAGCAGTTCAAGCTTCCACGAGCACTTCACGACCTGTTCCTCGCCTTGACACTGTCCCTCGACCCTCCAAACAAGACATACACATCCTTTGCTTTGCCACGAATCGCCCGGCATCTCCGCTCAACTGGGAAACTAGGGGCTGGCTTCAGCTCTGTGATTCCAAAGTGGGGTGGGTTGTCTGAGATCGCACAAGTTGCCTGTCGAGCTGGTGCTGTCGGTGGCGCTGTGTATGTTCTTGCGAAAGGTGTCAAGCAGGTCACGAAGAGAGAGGACTCTGAGGCCACCCAGACAGAGACTGAATCCGCCGAGACAGCCTCTCCGAGTATGGGCTCGTATACAGTACAATTGGATGGCGATGAAATCGTTAATACTGAGTGGATAGCTGGTTTTAACCAAACTTCTACCTCTGACTCTGATGACTCAGCAGCCATGATTACTATTTCACGATCGATTTTCATCGTATCGTCGGCTTTGTCGAGTCTCTTCCCGAGCTTGGCTGAAGGGTCTCCGCCTCCGTCCGGGTCCGTGGTCATATTTCCATCGGGTAGCTTGGGCGGCTCCGGCTTAGACACACCTCCAGTGTACTTAATAATACATTCAAGTGACACTGGAGAGTGTCCTAATGGTCAAGGTAAGTCGACTTCATCCCTCACCTTCACCACCTCGCATGATGATCCTACTTTATGAATACTTATCTACATTGTCTGCAACTTCATTGCTGAATAAACTCTGACAACCTGATGCGAACCCTTCAAATTCTACTCCTTGGCATGAAACATCCCCTTTGTATCAGTCACTAACGAGATTGTTTTAGGTGTCGTTTATGCCACTACCTCTGGTGCCCAGGATCTTGTCTCCTTGGCAATCGAGCAATTGTTGCAATGCATTGATGGACCTGCAAAGCCTCAAGTCTTGTGGCAACTCCAGTATCAGCAGAATATTAACGTCCCATCGTCTTCTGATGCTGGCGATAATGAGAAATCCATCGCCTTGCCGGCCTCTTCGGTCGATCTAGCTTTTGATGAGAATATCCTTGACTCTGTCAAAGCCGCGTGGCAGAAAATCACGGGAGGTCAGCCACAGGACTTTTTGGTATTTGAAGACCGGAACCCGGTGGGTGATGATGATGACGACGGTGAGTAATGTGGAACGAAATAGCAATCGAAAAAATCCAATATTAATCTTTTTTAATCATTATTGCTTCTATGAATCTAAGGACACGTGGATATATTATGACAAAATTTTACCCAATAACAATTTGCTCCGTCCCAGTGAAATAAGAAAGAATCAAAACGCCGATGCCAATGCCCATTCACACTGCCGTTTAACTACTCATACTCTCGTAATCGTCTTCTTTAAGTCTTTCCTGTTCTTAAGCCTTTTTCTGATAAGGGTTCCCCACAATCCTCCCCGTACTAGCTCCCTGTCCGTAATAAGCATCATAGGACGCCTGAACGCTCTCGTGGTGTTCCTTCCATCCCTGCTTGATGGTTTGAAGGATCCTCTTTGGGGTACTAGTCTTCTTCTCTGAGGAAGAGATGTCGGATGCTGGTTTTTCTGAGAGGATTGGTGATTTCATGGAGTCGTAGGAGCGCTGGGTTGATGTTGAGGCGCGAGGGGTTGATTCGTCGGATTGGACCGAGGGATGGAGTTTGAGAGATGCGCGGGAATGTTGGTGGAGGAAGTAGGCGGACATTTTTATCAATTGATTTGGGATGTGATGTTGGTGATGGTGTTGGTTTTGGTGGTCAGCTAAGGTGCTGATGCTTTGAGAAATGAGATTGAACTTGATGAGATTGCTCTTTGTTGTTTGTTGGAGAGCTCTGTTTAAAAGACTGGATGAATTGCTATGATGTTGTTTGATACTTCCCTTACCTCGAGCAATCCTATCCCTTTATACAACTTCCTCGAGATATGTTATGACTCTACACACAAAACTAAACACTCATAATCACGACAATATTGGCAACAACGACATCGCAGGGCGTGCGTAGACAAATTACAAACGTCGCGTAAGTGTAAGCAGAAATATGCTCCCTTCGCAGTACATCTAACAAAGGGGCCTCGGAATTGACTCGAAATGACTCGAAATACATATGCCTTTAGTCTTCACCGCTGGAATTATTATGTGTAATGAAGACATTGAGGACAAATCAGTAATCACGTCGGAGGAAATGGTGTCGCACGCCCTGCATAAGATTGAACTCCGAATGTATGAATGCCAACTCCGTTGGCTTCGCTTGCATGTTTGTCAGCTCGTTAATTGTTCGCAATGTTTCTGGATGCTGATTGGTTGGGGTTGTGTGCGCCTTGTTGTTGAAGAGTCAAGGTTTTGAGGAACCATTTACTCGATTGGGAAAAGTGGGGTTATGCACGAAACTTTCTTTGCATGGAATCTCCTGCCAAGAGTGTTCATATTTTGGGATCATAGTCTGTGACTGTATGTTGGAAAAACATGAGTAATTCTATCTAGGTACTTCAGATAGTCTTGTGCACACTCCCCAACGCCGGTATTATTGAGGATTGTTTCCTCGCTCGGTCTGTTTCAGGGAAATTTAGATTCCCAAACCAAAAATCATGAAGCAAGTCATCTAGGGAGAATCAACCAGTTCGTTCACCAATGTCTGTCAACTCCTGCTCGATTGAATTTGTTCAACGTCCAAAAGCATTGTTCAATGGCCCAACTGTCGGAGGTCCTTGAGCAGTAACGTATGCCTGGCTCGAATTAGCATATTCCGCTGGAAGGGACGGAAGTTTCGAAATCGTACCTTGGTCATTCCGCCGTCGACTACGAACTCAGTCGCATTGACGAAGCTGCTCTCGTCGCTGGCGAGGAAAAGGACTGCCTGGGCCTGTTCAATGGCCTCGCCGAATCGTCCGGTTGGGAAATGGATTTCACGGCGGTGACGCTTCGCTGCATCATCACCGAGCCAGTCCTGGAGAAGTGGAGTGCTGGGGTTTAGAGTCAGCAAGATGCTCGGAGAATGGTTGGTCTGTGACCGCGAGAAACCTACTTTAATGGAGCTGGGCACAAGGCGTTGAATCTGTAGCCCTCCTTTGCGTGGACGACAGCAAGCTCTCGGGTCATAGCAAGGACTGCGCCTTTGCTAGCCGTGTAAGCAAGTTGAGGAGCCGAGCTTCCAACGAGAGCGACTACACTGGCAACATTGATGATGCTGCCGTTGTTCTTCTTGTGGCGTCTCAAAGCAAGAATGGCATGTTTGCTGCCATACCACACACCTTTTACATTGATGTTCATGGTCAAATCCCAGATCTTTTCTGGAGTATTGACAGCATCATCGTCGTTTGCGTGCATGATACCGGCATTGTTGAAAATGACATCAAGACCTCCCCAAGAATCGAGACTTTCGATCATGGCTTGAACTTGGTCCTCCTTGCTCACGTCGCACTCGAAAATCTCCAACTTCTTTGTGTTTGGCACAAGCTCGAGGACTTTAGCCTTTGCTTTAGCAAGTGCCTGTGGGTTCAAATCCGCCATCAAGACCTGGGCACCCTGCTGGGCGAAGAGAATGGTGGTCTCAAGACCAATACCACTGTTAGATATTAGATTCGATCGTTTTTATATTCTTCCAAAGAGTTTCAAGTGTCATAGAGATCAAAGAGGAAATCCCAAAGTGAACATCCCCCACCCACAGTGGCGACCACGACGATGACTCAAACTCAGCCAAAAGTAGAGATGGACAAATTTTTTGATAGATAGAGATAAAGAGGATAGATATAGACGATTATCTCCGAGAATGAACGTACCCGGCAGCTCCTGTGATAATGGCATTCTTTCCAAGCAATCGACCCGGGCGCAGAAACTGTTGAGCATCACCATTTGCGCCGTTGCTGACAACACCGTTTGCTTGTTCGCCTGTCATGTTGAATGAGGATGCTTTAGGTATTTAAAATGGTAGGAATGTATAGGTTTGTGAAAAATTGAAGAAGGTTGTGTGTGGTTGTAAATATGGACCTTCAGTTCGCACGGCTTCCGATGTCGTCTGACGTGGAACGTGAGAGGAAGTCACCTGGGATGCGTTGAATTAGGTAAGTGATGATGATCGATTGGCTCTGGATGATCTGATTTGAATCGTGGTCTTCTTTGTGGTTCAATTTGTCGACTTTGAATCACGAATGTGGAAGCAAATGCAATCTGGCGAGGTCTCGAGGTCCGGCCAGCACACCGCTGGCCGTTATCGTATGTATCATGACAACGTTGATAAGGATTTTGTCGATGGATTTGCAGGGGAAATCCTGCACGAAACTGTCCCTGGTGGTCCTTTACATCTCTACCTAAGATTTGATGCCCTTGAGATGCTCCTGGAGGCTCTGTTGCCCCTGGGCGTGGTGGAGAGCTGCTACGCGTCTAATCGTGCCGCTTTTCCAACAAAGTGTTCAGTTGTGGCAACTTCATCTACGGGGCTTCGGGGATGGAGCCGCTCATCGTTTTGGATAGGTTCGTGAAGCTGTTGGTGTCGGTCAATGGGCTGAATTGTGCTGTGCCTCGAAGAAGTGAGGTTCCGTCTCACAGCCTTCTCTCTGCAGAGCTTATCCTTGTATTGTCGGCGGTTCGCTTGAAAGGAAAGCTGCCGCATCCACTCAACTATGACGAAGCTGGCGTAGGACTGATTGCTCCGCAAGGAACCTCCACGATCCGTTCCTGTTCCTATAACTAGCTTATCAGGACTCCTCCAAAGCTTCAACAGCTTCGGGATTGTATCATTTTTCGTAGTACCCGCCACATCACTCTTGCGAAGCCTATACCAAGCTCCCTAGCTTCACGATACCCCCACGCGACCTCATAAGCAACCTATACACCATGGCTCCTAAGGAAGAGATCACGATAGAGATGCTCCCTGAGCTCCTCAAGGATGACATTGGGGTCAAAGTTGCCGGTATTGATATCGATGGCGTCCTCAGGGGCAAAATCATGGCAAAAACCAAGTTCTTGTCAATAGCCAAGGAAGGTTTTGGGTTTTGCTCTGTCATCTTTGGATGGGACATGCATGATCAGACATACATCAAGGAGTTGAAGATTAGCAACAAGGAGAATGGGTACCGTGATCTTTTGGCCGTGCCCGACCTTCAATCTTTCAGGCGCATTCCCTGGGAGAAGAACATCCCATTCTTTCTCATCAGCTTTCTCGATCCTGATACTGGGAAATCTGTGAGCGCATGTCCAAGATCTCTGTTAAAGAGAACTTTGGCTAGGCTGGAAAAGGATGGCTACGGAGCAATGGCAGGAGGTAAGCTTGAACGGAGAGACTATTCACGACCAGAGTCTTCACAGCTGACACTCCCAAGCTGAGCTCGAATTCTTCAACTTCCGAGCACCTCCAGAGGCCAACACTACCTCAGAAGCCAACTCGTCCTCAACTGCCACTTTCCTCAGGAGCAATCCTCCCTCCAAACTACAGTCCTTGACAGAAGGAATGACTGGATACAGTATCACAAGACCAGTCCACAACCAGGATTGGTTCTATAGCATATTCAACACGTGCGAAGAATTCAGATGTGGAATCGAAGGCTGGCATACAGAAAGTGGACCTGGTGTTTTTGAGGCCGTAAGTATTCACGCTAGTGTCAATGAGAAGAGTCTGACAAAATAGGCACTCAAATTCGACGAGATTGCGGAAATGGCAGACAAAACGGCATTGTTCAAGTGAGTGCTGACTTGAGAACGATATGCGCATCAGCTAATTTCCGTAGACTAACCGTAAAATCAATCGGGAGCAAGTTTGGAATTACTCCATGCTTCATGGCCAAACCTCGTCAAGGACTTCCCGGTAACTCAGGGCACATTCATATCTCCGTGGTTGATAAAGAAGGCAAGAACATGTTTGCCCGCGAAACGGAAGACAAGGACGCGAAGTATTCAGATATCGCCTATCTTTCCGACCTTGGACGACATTTCCTTGCTGGAATACTGGAGGGACTACCGGATATCATGCCAATTGTTGCACCAACCGTTAACTCGTACAAGCGCCTGGTAGAGAACTTTTGGGCTCCTGTGACCGTCTCGTGGGGATTTGAGCATCGTGCAGCTTCGATACGACTCATTACGCCTCCGTCAGCCAGCGCGAAGAGCACAAGGTTCGAAGTCCGTGTCCCAGGGGCTGATACCAATCCTCATCTTGTGATGGGTGCCATCCTTGCGTTGGGATGGAGAGGTGTCGAGAAGAAGCTGGAAATTCCAATCCCTCCTCTCGGCAAAGGTGAGGATGTGGGTGGTTCAGCAGATAAAGGCGCTCGTCTCGCAAAGTCTTTGAAAGAGGCAACCGCAACTTTTGCCCGCCCGGACAGTATTGCACGCGAGGCGTTGGGAGATGAATTCGTTGACCACTTTGCTGGAACAAGAGAACACGAGATACGACTTTGGGACGAAGCTGTCACGGATTGGTATGTTTGTCAGTATAAGTCGTCTTGGATCTCACTAATACACTTTCTAGGGAAGTGCAGCGTTATATCGAGATGGTTTGAAACCAATGTTCAGAATGGAAGCACCTCTTATTTCTGATCTGGCCCATATATACAACTCCGTGTACAGTCACATCCCGCTAATGCTCATCAATAAGATTTCCAAGCGTTGTTCGTCTGCCACGCTCACAAACACCCGCATGTCCTTCTATTCAATAAGGAGATCAGATCGTGTCCTTATCGCGCTAAGACGCAGTTTTAAAAATGTGCTAGATCCCGTGAACTCCTGCGGTCCGGGCCTAAGTTCATAACAATCTTCGTCAAGACCCTTCCCCACTTGTTCGGCCCAGAAACACGTATGTGAGTGGACCCAGGGACTTCTAGCGGCACTACGGAAGCCTGTCATAGGCTGTTCACGTCATCCTGCATAATCTCCAGTCGATAACGTGTGCATCTGTGTCTATGATCCCACTAGGAAATGACTTCTCGGGTGCTGTATACCGCAGCCATCTCACTTATGCTATCTTGTCGAAGTTCTCTTCAAAGTTGCTTCAATTTTCAAAGACTGCACTAGAATGGGTTTATCTACCACCCCACCTCTCGCTCGTCTCCCCGCTGATACGTTGCAGGACCAAGTGGGTTAGTTCCTATCTCTTTTTGCCATGTTCCGTATGATTAACAATGTTCTAGTCGAGGCTCTACTCCGCGATGGAGGGGTCATCGTGGAGAATTTATTCCCAAAAGACCACATCAAGGACATGCTAGACACGATAGAGCCCTATCTTCCCAGTGACCGCCACGATTTCGAATACAAAACACCTGGAACGTTCTTCCCACAAGAAACAAAGCTTTTGTGGAGTCTAGCAGCTCGCGGTGATGCAGTCGGCAAACGAGTCTGTTTCCACCCTTTACTCAAAGGTCTCCGCGATGAACTATTACACATGCACATCACACGATCCAACGACGCAGGATTAGACGGCATGCAAACAAAAACAACAGACATACCACCTAGACTATCACTAAGTGTATGTTTTGATATGAGACCAGGGCCAGGAGCAAAACAACAACCACTCCATCGAGATGAAGATGTGTGGGGTACGAGACATGACCAGCCTTTCCGAAAAGAAGATATTCGACAACTCGGTGTTCTCATAGCCGGTACCAAGTCGACGAAAGAGAATGGAGCGACGCTTGTTATACCCGGCTCTCATCTCTGGGATGATGAACGCTTGCCTCACGAGCATGAAGCTGCGTATGCGGAAATGGAACCTGGATCTACGCTCCTCTTTCTGTCAAGTACGAGACATGCGGGTGGTGCGAATAAGATACAGGATCCGAACAATCCGCTTGCAAGGAGAGTTATGTTCTCTTATTTCTTTGCGAAGGGTTATTTGAGACAAGAGGAGAATATGTTTTTGAGTATCCCAAGGGAAGTTGTGTTGAAGATGGACCCGGAGATGCAGAAATTGATTGGCTATGAAGCTGCTGGGAGTCATTGCGGGTTTGTTGATTTCCAGAGTCCGATGGATTTGGGGTTGGAGAGTGTTTTTGCTAGGAGTGCGGAGAAGTTTTGAGGTCGATTAGTGATGTGTGGTTGTATCATCGGCCTAAATTGGTAGAAGTATTTGAAGGAGACTACAAACGCTAAATAGGAATGGAATGAACAGAACGACATCACTTCGGGCTTCCAGACACGCACACCGTCGCGCTCGAGAATTACTGACATCAACACATTCGTAATTTTTACATATAGCATCTGAAGAAAGTCTTTCATTTCCCTCCTCAAACATCGACAATCTCAATGTCCGTATGCACATTCCCCCTCGTAGCCCTACTATAAGGACAAACCTCCTTCGCCTTCTGCACAACCTTCTCAACACTCTCCCTCTCCAGCCCCTTGACCTTAACCTTCATCTGCACTCTAATTCCCATGTCTAACTCCTTCATATCCCCAACCAAATACACTGTGGTCTCCACAACACTATCCTCCTTCGCCCTCGGCATCTGAATGTTCATACTCATCGCTGCGGCATTCATGGCTGATTGGAAACAGGCGCCGTAGCCTGCTGCGAAGAGTTCTTCTGGGTTTGTTTTGCCGGCGTCGCCGGGGCCGCCGAGGGCTTTGGCCATGGTTAGGTCGATTTTTAGGTTTTCGCCGTCGATGTGGCCTGTTCGGGCACCCACGACTTTTGCGTGGGCTGAGTAAAGGATTGGTGCTGTTTCTGTGTTTAGGAAACGCCGGGTAGAGGGTGCGAGTCTTGCTGTTGTACGTGACGCATTGCGTAAGATTGGAGTAAATGCTCGGATAGATGACATGATTTGAAATTATGTGGTTTGTTCTGGTTGAAGAGGGAAAGTACAGAATTCACTACTAGTTGTTGAGGTACTATTGAGGAAATATCCTTTTGGATTGAGATTCTAGGTCAGAATTTGAAATAGTCATGATGTAAATATTGATGATGACATTGGTCCAGAAGACCCTGAAGGTCAGGTACTAGGCGGGATTCTAGTGGATGCTTCCGCAGCTAAAGAGGGTATGGCATACGGAGGAAGGGTGTCAGTATTGGAGGTGACCAGTTCAAAGCCATCGTTGTCAGTCTTGTGCCTTAAAAAGGCACATCATATTGACAAATTTGCGAGTTGTTATCCACAAAATCTACAGCAAAAGTTGGATAGTGATATGCAAGGTCTTCTTGTTGATGGTGAGGTGGGTTCAAACGCCAAAGGTCTCCCGGGCAGACGATTGTGCCATTTTTGGTGTAAGTTCAAGTTCGAGGTTGCTGAAGCTCAACTTATCTCGAGCATTAATCTGCGGCTATTCTGCTTTTGGCTGCCCCAAAGAGCAAACGAATAGTTACCATATCGAATCTCCTCAATAACATATTGTGAGGGTGAACGGTTGAGTTCCTTTCCTCTATGACTTCCAGGTTCGCATATTTCAATGATTATTTATGATGTTTCCACGAAAATGTTTTGGGAAAGCAGACAATTCAAGACCTGAAATTCCTAATGGGACTCTTTCAGCCTCGAGAGCTCGGCTATATTGACATTTGTAAATACACACATTTCAAGTACCACCACTGATCAAATCAATCCTCCCCTCCCTATGCCACATGGTTTGACCAGTTGTCTTCTTCCTGATCGAGCGAATCCGATGCATGGGAATGAAGTGCTCCTCTGTAGATTCGGTAGTCCACAAATCGACACCAATTTCCATCAACCCATCATGTCTATCTTCGTAGACAACTGAGTATTCCTTACTCTCGAACCCATGGTCCCATTTCAAGCGATTCAGAATTGCGGATGCGGGAGTGAGTTTCTTGGGTGTTGAGCTCTTGGCTTCTGGAGTTGGCTGTGCGTCTGCGAGAAAGGCGAAGGATTCCTCGCCATCAAGGAGGGAAGTGCTGAATAGTTGAGGTTTTGCTTCGACCAAGGCTTCAGGCCACATCCATTTGTCCACGGTGAGACTTCCGAGATCTGTTTGGTTGACAAGGCGAATTTCAAGCAAGGGTGGGGGGTAATAATCTTTGAACAATGGTTCCTTTCTCAAATCTCTTTGCCATTCTTTGAGAGTCGGCTCTATTTCGGTGTTGGAAACGGCATCATTGAGACCAAGAAGGAAGCATCCACGGTCTTGATGGGTTTCTTTTGAGGCGATACCGTCGGCGGAGGAAACAACAAATAGACCAGGCCATTGTGTCGCTTCAATTGACTCGTGAGATGATGCCAATGTCTTGCAGAAAGCCTTCAGGCTTGCTTGGATAAATTCCAGCAGCTCATGGGGCTTGTCATCGTCCACATGTTTGCAGCTAATGTCTGTTCGGATGTACTTTGAGAAGGCTGAAGGAAAAGCGGATCCGGCTTGGATCGTCTCCGTGACTATCGAAGCTTTGGGCGCCATAAGAGATGGTGGCGACTTGTCTTGCTCTAAGTGTAAAATGATGGAGGTTCCGATTGATTGGGAAAAAGAAAAGAAGTTGATGGTGAAGCAAAAAGGCTGGCCCAGTTAGGCAGAAACAACAATGCAGAGTGGACCTTGAACTTTCTCGAACGCCAAAAACTCCCGCAGAAGCAAAATAATACTGAAAACTGGTGAGATGGTCTTGCAGCTCGATTTACGAGGGCTCTTGCGTCTTTTAAGTTCCTTGATGCATCCTCCGACAAGAAAGTAGTTGCACCGCCTCACACAGGCGCCCCCAACACGAAGGTGAGTCAACACTTCGCGATTCGTCAATGTCGCGCTCCAAGGTGTCCTAATTCAGCATCCAGTCATTGTTGTTGCTGAAGTTCAATTGGATTCACGCGCCGGGAATGACTCTTGCTGCTCCCAATACAGATTTATGCCGACTCATCTCGTTCTCCCGTCCTTCGGGGAAATTTTGCTTTTGTTTTATGCATGTCAATTTAGGATGCCCATATTAACATCAGTATCCGTCGAATCTAGTCTTTCTCTCTCTTAGAAGTCTTCGAGGATGTGTAGCTTATTTGTATCAGAAGAAGATTGCCTCCCATGTCAGCATTCTCCTGTCTCAGCTATGCAAGTAACTTTTACCGTCCAAGTTGATAAATCTCCATTCTTCCTTCGTCTCAGGTCCTTGCCGGGTACTGTCCCGATACGGATTGGACCCGTGCAATCCTGCCCTGTGGCGTCGTTCCAACTTTCTCATCGAAACACTTTCTTGTTCGTCATTCCCTTTTTTGCATGAAGAGTGGTGGCCTGGCGTATGTTCCAACACGCCTCACAGCGGATTCACGGAGCACTTCTTCTCGAAACAGTCGCTCATTCTCGGTAAGCGAACTGCTCTGGGACGAGGATCCCTGTGGTAGGGCCGCGAGTGGACGTTGGCCCGGCCTGCCGTGAAAGGCCAGCTTGAAATGGAGCTGGCGTTTTGGTCTTGTGTGGAGAAATGGGTCGACTGGCGTTCTTCGCCTCGGTTGAGATCGAAGCACGAGCACACATCCTCAGGGGTCAGAGGATTAATTGAGTGCCTGAGTTTCCCCTGCGATGCAATCACTCAAAGCCTGGGACAGCGAGATGTGCTGCTGGACAAAGCAGAGGGCAAAGCAAGCAAGAGGATTCCTTTGCACACGTTATCTGCGCCACTCATGGTCCCTCCTGGCCCGGGTGAGGCTTGTTGTATGGTCCGTACGCTGGAGCGTGGGATACGTCAGCTTCTGGAAGACGGATGGAAGGTTTTTGGAAAACGCCAGCCATGTGCTCTCGTTGCAGACGGCTGTGGCACGGGCATGATTGCGTCCATTGCTCCAACAATCACCATCGAACAATCTATGCCGAAACACACCAACCTATTTGTTCCCCTGCGTCGAATATCGCCGTCTGCCAGCAACGAGATCTGTAGAGCATACTCGCAGCCGAGAGAAACATACTGTTTGCTACCTTGTTGCACTCTGAAGTCCGCCTGTCCTTCATCATTATCGTGTATTCATCCCATCTACATTCTTCTCTGACGCGCCCCCCTCCGCAATAAACCGCCCCTCCTCCATGTCATGAGCAAGAGCTCTTACCGCTGCGAAACCGTCTTGGCAAAAAACATCGCGACAAAGGCGACCTGGTAGCTGCCACCACATTTCCAGTAGACCCACGGGATCATGTCTTCTCTGCTGCTGTGATCTGTTTGCTGCCATCTTCGCCCAACTTTTCTGTCAACAGAACCACCACCATCTCCCTGCTCGGCTGACACCTCCCGACCGTGTCGCACACCACATTTGTTTGCTTCAGATAGACACCTGATATTGGGCATTGCTTTCTGTACACCACCATGCGTCGACACAACAGACCAGGTGCTGGAGGCACCATGTATGTTCACAAGATGAACGGCTCTGCGATTCCCGATCCTATCAGTCTCATCCGATCTTTCGACTCCGAAACTATACACACACGACCAGTTCGACCTTCACCCCTCTCAGCTTCCACGATCCAGGGACTTCCGCTGGAACTCATAGACAGACTTCGATCGTTTCCTCTGTTCCAATCTGCTCCCGATTCCTTCCTTGCCGCCATTGGATCCCACCTTCGGCCACAGCTCCACTCGCCTCACGACTACATCCTTACGGAAGGGGCCGAGGCGAAGGCCATGTACTGGCTGGTCCGCGGCTCTCTCAGAGTTACATCAAGAGACGGTGAAAGCACGTACGCTGAGCTCAAGCCAGGTGCATTTTTTGGAGAGATTGGGATTTTGATGGATATACCACGCACGGCCACAATTGTTGCAAAGCTCAAGTCACTTGTCGTGCGGTTAAACAAGGAAGATCTGCAAAAGGTGCTCCCAAATTATCCCGACGTGGAGCGAGCGATAAGAGACGAAGCAACGGAACGCTTGACCATACTAGAGAGAAAGAAGAAGGAGAGCGGACATGCAAGGCTCACGAGTCCAGAGACTGATTTGAAAAAGAAAAAACGACCGAGAGATAGTGTCGACGGAGATATTCTCATGGGGAATGCTGGCATTCTACGAGATGGAGCTGTGGTGAGTTCTAAGAAGAGAAAGTCACCGAGCCCTAGCCTTGCGGTCACTGTTCAAGCAAGTGCTCTGGGCAGTGGTGCCATCAATGTCCGCCATTTGCTTAAAGAACTTCCGCTTTTCGCCACGCTGCCACCAGAGATTCTACATTACATTGGGCTCAACGCTCAACCACGAAATTTTCCTCCTTTCCAGGACATCATCAAGCAAGGATCGACAGGACGAGATGTATTCTTTATTGTCAGAGGAGAGGTTGAAGTCCTTAACGAGATGCCCATCAAATTGAATGGCAATTCACTGAGCAGCCATCCAGTTCCAGTCCGCATGGACTCGGTAGTCAAAGCCCGTCTGAAGGCTGGACAGTATTTTGGCGAAGTTGTCAGTCTATCTCTGGCGAAACGAAGAACAGCAACTGTTCGGGCTGTCTCGTCTGTGGAGTGTTTGATGATCAGTGGTGGCGTTCTGGACGAGCTGTGGCAGAAATGTAGCCCAGATCTTCGCCGCCAGGTCGAGCGAACGGCCAGAGAGCGTCTACAATCTGCGAGAACAAGCGCAGATGGCGATGTCACCATGGGAGAAGCTGACAGCACACCTGCCATTGGCAATCTCGATTTGGACGACGTCAAGCGAGATAACGTGCCTATGGTTACATTTTCAATCCCTGGTCGAGTAGACGAACGCCCATCCGTCGAATCTTGCGATCCCGACCCATACCTGAACGTCGATCTGGAAGCTGTGCGTTCCAGGTCTCGACGTGGATCACTCGCTCCCCCTGCTTCCCCTTCAACAGCGTCTCCACCAAGCGAACCCACCCATGGAGAACCACCAAAATCACCCCTCAAACTCAACGGCTTCAAAGATTTTCTGTCCTTCTCTTCACCTTTGGCAATTCGATCCGAACCAAATTCGCCTGTACGAAAATTATTTGCACCTTTTAAAAGAACAAAATTCGAAAAGAAAAACAACCAAGTTGGAATTCTCGCCGACAATATTCTGGTCAACGTATTCAAGCATCTCGATGTTTTTCAATTGATGAAACTACGTCTTGTCTCAAAGCATTGGATGGAACTTGTCACACACAGTCCCGACATTCTAGAGAATCTAGACCTGTCTGTGTACAATCGATACATCACAGATGAAGTGCTCACAAACATCATATGTCCATTCGTGGGCACCCGGCCACGACATATCGATCTCAGCAACTGTTTCCATGTCACCGACGAGGGATTCTCGCTTCTTGCAGCCACATGCGCTGGCAACGTTAAAACATGGAGGATGAAAAGTGTTTGGGATATCACTGGACAGGCGGTCCTGGAAATGGTGAACAAGGCCAAGAGCCTGGAAGACATTGACCTCAGCAACTGTCGAAAAGTAGGCGATAATCTGCTCGCTCGAGTGGTCGGCTGGGTAGTTCAGGAGACTTCACCAGGCCTGATGCAGCGAAATCAACAAATTGCCAATCGTCGTTATGGACAGAAAGGTCTGCCCAATGGCACCCAGCAAGCTCAACCACAACAGGCGGCTCCTGGCACTGTTGTGGGATGTCCTCAGCTTAAGCGCCTCACACTATCGTATTGTAAACACATCACTGACCGCTCCATGGCACATATCGCCAATCACGCAAACGAGAGAATAGAAGAGATGGATCTTACGCGTTGCACCACTATCACAGACAACGGTTTTCAGCACTGGAGCATCACTCAATTTCCACGACTGAGAAAGCTGATACTCGCGGACTGCACTTACTTGACAGACAACGCAATCGTATGCCTGACAAACGCCGCCAAAGGGCTTCGAGAACTTGATCTCGTAAGTTCCTTGCATTTTGAAGCCTGCGTACCATCTGCTAATACATTCAAAGTCATTCTGCTGTGCTCTCTCAGACACAGCGACCGAAGTCCTTGCTCTAGGCTGCCCAAACCTGACCCATCTCAACCTGGCCTTCTGTGGTTCTGCCGTGTCTGACAGCTCTTTACGGTCAATAGGTCTCCACCTGCTCGAGATGAAATCTCTAAGCGTTCGAGGCTGCGTACGTGTGACTGGTGTTGGTGTCGAGGCCGTGGTGGAGGGCTGCAACAAACTCGAACACTTTGACGTCTCTCAATGCCGGAATCTGCAACCTTGGGTTGATGCCGGTGGCGTTGAACGAGTGAACATGGGACTCGCAATGGCCCTGGCTGTTGGAGCGGGTGGAAAACGAAGCATCAAGTTCGACACCGTCGCCGACGGGCGCTGGAGGGCTCAAAGGCCGGGACTTGGGCAGTGAAGAGAAAAAGGTGGCCTGGGCATGATGAAGTTTTGCACAGGTGCTGGATGATTCATGATTTAATGATATGTGAAGCGGAGGTTGGTTGTGGGAACATTGGTCGCATATACAACTGGAGTTCTTGCTGCTATTTTGTCGATTGATGATACCATTGGATGTTGTGCGCATCCTGGGAAAACTCTTTATGTATGTATGTCATGATATGGTCTCAACTTTTTACATGTTTCTAGTGTTGTACAATGGATAGACTGGGAAATTCGATTTCGAAAATTATCAAGGTTTTGACTATGATTTATGCTACATTGTGGATATGTGATAAAGTGAGTGACAGAAACAAAGTCCCATAATTGCTTTCACAAGACGCATGTAGACAGCACGATCAACCTGCCGTTGTGATTGGTAGCCACGCTGTTAACTTATCCAACAAGGACCAATACATATCAAACAACCTCCTAGATCATTTTACGCAGGAGAGGTTTTGAGTTTGAAGACAAAAGGGAATGTTAGATTTTAGAAAAAGTGCTGCGAAATGACCGAAACCAAATCGAGAGAAGCTGAAGTTGAGTCAAGACCTCTAGTCAGCTCTTTTTATAACCCAAGGGTTGCTTCCCGTGTAATGGCCGTCGCCGTCACTTGCCTCACTTTCTGACCCTTACTAAGAGTTCTCTAGCTCTTAGAATTTACAGCCCGCAACAATCACCTACCTACACGCCTTTGAACGAAATACCCGAAAATATCCATTTGCGCTATCGTTAATACACGCGTATTGAAATTGGCTCCTCAAGCAGCTCATCAAAACTCGACCTCCACTTCTCCCAACGAAGTGGTAGCGAGCACCCTGAACCAAATTCTGGTGCTACTGTTGCAACTTTTCAGTCTCTTGCATCTCTCGTCACCTACATTGCCCCATAATTCGTCAATTGTCAAGTTCGCCTCACCATTCAATTGCCAGGGGTAATTCGCGTTCTCCATCGCATTTCTTGACTTCGCTCGTTAACTTTGCAGTGGCTCTCTTTACGTTATAGCCCACCCAGATGACGATATTCTCTTCCAGAATCCAGACCTTTTGACCGAGCTCAAGAATAACAGCCGTTGTATAACGTCTTTGTACCTCACGTCGGGCGATGCCGGACTCGGTATGAATTATGCAACAGGTCGAGAGACGGGAAGCAAAGAGGCATACTCTGTGATGGTCAATGATGGTGCGACACAACCGAGTAACAATATCTGGACGACGACAACAACAACTATCTCGTTGGCGAATCAGAATGTGGCCGTCGAATCGTACAGTGGCAATCCTAATGTACAACATGTGTGGTTGCGAATTCCTGACGGAAACTACCTTGGAGACGGATTCTCAGCCACCAACTACACGAGTCTCAAGAAGCTGTATGCCGGTCGGATTCAGTCGATTCAGACTCTTCCCATCTCGACATCGAACGCGCTATCGTCAAGCTATACCCTTGAAGGCCTGAGGCAGGCCATATCTGAAGTCGTAGGATATACTAAGCCAGTTGTTGTGCGAACGCAAGATTGGCTGGGCGAGGGAAGGAGCGACCATTCTGACCATTACACCACAGCGAAAATCGTTCAAGACGCTGTGGGAAACCAAGGCATTGATATCGTTGGGTGAGCTGAGAGCCGTGGATCATTTGATTTGCAATCGTACCAATCTGGCTAATTTGATTCAGCTACGTCGACTATGCGTGCGCAAGCTGGCCGGCAAACCTAGACACGGGCTCGGAGAACTATACAGAGAAGTCGGCTGCTTTCTTTTCCTATGCAGCGCATGATCGCCTGGAGGTAAGCATCCCTATCGATGCTACTTAGTCCTTGGAAAATCTGACAATGTGTCAGTGCCAGTCTTTGACAGATTGCGTCAGCAAAGGAGTTGGAGAGCCATTCTGGCTGCAAAGGCAATACCATGTTGGAGATCCGCATTAGTTGGAGGATGACAGTATCTTTCCAGGTGTCGTCAGATAGTTTTAGCTAGCATCAATTCTATGTAGTGCTAACAAGTCTCTACTACCAAATATTGGTTTAAAGCTCTCGTAGAAACCATAAGTTTCGCGATCAATATATCGAAAAAAGAGTGCCATCAAAGTCGGGACGGATTCGGCTTCTCGATTTCGTGCGAATATCAATACTTGTCATAATTCATTACGTCTCCACAACAAGCAGGTCTAGTCTCATCCGTATTGCTTATCCTGTGATTCTAGCGTAATTGGCCTTGCCATTTCTCTGATTGTTTTCCCTTACTCCAACTTTTTTGGTCGTTCACCATGAGGGAAACCATTGACTGACCGGATAATGCTTAAAAAGACACAATCCGCGGATTCTAGAAGGTCACAACTCGTGTTAGCTACCATTGTGTGGTCGGTCGAGAACGAAAGAGGGAATAGAGTTTCAAAAGCAAGGATCAGATACGTGATGGACACCGTTGAGATTATAGAAGCTGGTCAGTGGGTTCCATGTAATTATCTCGATTACCGCATGAGGCCATTTGAAATTAGAGCAAAAACTGGGAGAGGTGGCTCATTGAATTTGATCGCTGCTACAAAATGATGGAACAATGTGCTCAAATCCAGTCACGGACCCAAACTCTAAATATTTCAGTAATGAATACTCGGGTATTATTTTAGCGTGCAGAGATCTCGGGACTGTTGGCCCCAAAGTTAATATTTCGCCTAGACGGGGTTACTGCGCTGTAACTGGCTCCGCCTTGTGCCGCTTTTTCCGAATCCTCCCGAACAAGGCTGTAATGATGTTCTGGAAAGCTTCCTCAACCAGACTTGGGTGGAGCCCACGGCTGTTACCCCAGCTTATTGGTCGTGGGTTAGTGATAGCCTTGGGTTGGATCCACGATGAGCTTCCAGACGGACCACGAGGCTCTCTCTTAATTGACCACCTAGAACAAGTTCGTCTCTGGAAGAGATTTCAACTCTCTCGGTCGTTCTCAGAAGCTGGTAATTAGAAGATTCGCAGATTCTGTACATAAGGAGGCCGGATTATTCTTCAAAGTCGACATGTCAATCAACACAAAGAAGATATCTACCAATATTTCAATCTAGCTCTCAACTTCAGCCTGAAATCATACATCATGAGATTTTCCATCGCCCTTACAGCTTTGGCACTTGCGTCACCAATTCTAGCAACGCCTTTTGCAAATTCAGCTCCCCGGGATGCTGTTCACGCTCTCACAAGCAAGAAGGGAAACAATAATACTTTGAACGGAGCGGAACCGCAAGATCAATCTTTGATCCACAAGCGAAAAGGTGGTGGTGCAGCAGCAGCAGCCGGTGGCCGCTCAAGCGTCGGAAGCTCTGGTAGAATTTCTTCGCCCGAGACAACTTACTCTGTCTCTGATAGCAATTAGGTGGCCGCACGGGCTTTTCGTCTTCCTCAGGGAAAGGTGGCTCCAGTTCCAGCACAATAGGAGGATCAGGTCGAAGCTCTGGAGGTGCCGTGAACAGCAACACCAACACAGCGGGAAAGGGGGGCAGCAACAACGGTAAAACGAGCGCTGGCGTGGGAGCAACTGAAAATTTGAGGTTTGGAAACATGCTAGGAGTACTCTGGGTTGTGGTTGTTGTCGTTACACAGCTCTAACTGCTCCAAAGGCGCAGCAAGGACGGCGTGGATGTCATGAGGAGAGTGGTCTTTGTAGCGCCACGGTTTAGCAACCGCAATGATGCTAGGAAGGATTTGGGCGTGTTTGTTGCTGTCATGTTTGGGTTGGCGTTGATATCGACAATCTGTCGAGGACTCGTGTTGAGAAGAAGACAGAAAGGGGAGGGAAGGTCGAGGGCGCAGTCAAACGTGGAGGGTAGACACTTACTTCTCCAAAAATTGTGTGGCTGTAATCAAGACGGCTTTTCATGGTTCAGGTATAGCCTCGGATCGGTGCACTGAAAAATGTCTGATGATTGTAATGCTCTGATGGCCACGAAGCTTTGATGACATTAAAGGTCTTCTAATCATGATAAGCTCCTTGGATACGTTGAATGTTGGCGGCGTGTTAGGTGTTGCTAGTGCTGCTGTTGCTCTCGGTGGTCAATGGTAGATATTAATAGGGGCCTATCATGGTGCTCTATAAGATAGTTTTTGGTGGTAAATACAAAGAAAAGATCGCAGGCTTTGGGGATTTGGAAGGAGAGTGGATTCTGAAGGCGTGTTAGGACTAGATATAGAAATGACAGGATGTTATTTGCTAAGATTCGCGTCGAACGGGCTTCCTAAAAGAATTCCACACGCAGGATTATATCGGACAGAACTACTAATGCTAACGGCGAGGGCGATATCTTTTTGACAAAGTTAGTGTTATATGTGCCAGCAACTTAAGAGGCTCTCAACATCTTCAACCCGGATTCGGAGACCTCAGAAATCCCGCCCTCCATCTATTCTTGTTACACCATGCTCTTGACAATAGGAAAAATATGGCAAATATTGTGAGAAATCGTCATTCACTTTGTGGGTATATTTGTACACTATCTAAACACCTCTCCTTTTCCCATACTCTTCCCTTGGCAAAAACTTACTCGTCCGACTGTAGAACTTGGGCAGATTGTTGGTCTGCTCTACTGGTGGCGGCGGGGTGCGTGCCTGGGTGCTTGCTTCAAATTCCTTGAACAAACTCATGCTTTCACCCATGGCCTCCGAAACGAGCTGAACTTGCGCAAACCATGCTTCATCTTCGGGAAGAGGCGTGAAGCGTTTCTTGGGGCCAGGCGAACTACTTTCTGTAAGGGACCCAGGACTGGTGGTGTATTCATCATCACTCTCCCGTGCCCGCTTTTGGCCTGCTTGAATTGAGTAGGGTGCTGAAGTTGACATTCTGGGGTGCACACCCAAGGCTTTTAGAGTAAAGTAGCTACTCTTCATAGTGCTCATTTTGGTGCCGCGAGGCAGTTCTCGTGATTCAAGCAGGGACGCACCCGAGAGTATGGTGGATGTGGAAGCTTTGGAGACTCTGTAGTTCGAATTGTTGGGAGACAGAGTTTGTGAGCGCCTGTGGTTTGAAGTCCGGCCTTCTCTGCTGCTGTGTGATCGGTTGCCATTGATTGAGCCCATCGTTGGCGGCAAGAGAGGTCCACCATTCGCCAGGACCGATTGCGGTTGCCCAATCAAGCCGTATCCCAGATCAAGGGTGGTGTGAGACCTGTGTCGCCCGTTGTCCAGATTTCGTCTCAAAATGTCGATTTCCTGATCCACGGGTTTCTTCTCCCATTGTTTCCTAGCCTCCTCCGCTACCACGGTTCGTCTGAACATGTCGAATTCCTGATCCACAGGTTTCTCCTCGGCCTGTTTCCGAACCTCCTCCGCTAGCCTCCGAGCCTCCTCCTCTTTCGCCCTTTGCGCATGAAGCTTCTTGCCCCTAGCTATACGCTCCCTTCTTTCTCGTCCAACCCTTCTATCCCTCAATTCCGCAGCTTTCCATTTCCACCAGGTCCCGTACCGATGTGCCAAAACCCACCACCGGAATCCATCTGCTTCTTCCCGTAACTTTTCTTCTTCATACTCCTGCATCGATTGTTTGACTATCGGTGCCGCGATGTGCTCCATGTACTGTTTCAAGATGCCTTCTGTGGGATGCAGCAAAAGTTGTCTGGCCACGTATTCCCAGGCGGCTTTTTCCCGGGCTTTGGTGTTCGGGGGCTCTTGAAATTTCGGAGCTGGAGCGGGCGCTGGTTTTGCTGGCACCTGTTCGACTTTGCTGAAGGGAGCTGGCACTGGCCTTGCAGGTGCTTTCGGTTGTTGGGACTTTTGAAAGGTCGGCGCCAACAATGGGTTTTGACCTGTGAAGGGGGCAGGCACTGGCTTCGCTGGTATCTGAACTTCGACTTTGCTGAAGGGCGATGTTGGTTGGAGCCCTTCTGTCATCCCAGAAGGTGCCACTTGAGCCACCGAGGGTTGGACAGGCTCCTTTGTACTTGTTGGCCAAGCAAAAGTTGGCTTGCTTGGTACAGGGTTGGTCGGCGCAAGAGCAGAAGTCGGAGGTGTGATTTTCGGCGGCTCATTTTCTTTACCTGCGCCTTCTTGTGATGAGGGAAAGCCAAAACCATTCGTAGGAGTTCCAAAAGGGGATAGTTTGAAGCCGGTGGCAGGTTGTGAGGACTGCAGAGTGTTGCTCCCAAGGGAAGGCTGACCAAAAGCACCAAAACCTGATGATGCAGATGTAGCTTGAGCAGAAGGCTTGCCGAAGCCGCTGAAACTTGTCGATGATGTTGATGGTGTCGATGTAAAGGGAGATGCAAAAGTCGGCACAGGGGTGAAAGCAGAACTCGGCGCAAATGGAGACGCAGTAGGCGGCAAAGGAGTGGAAGCAGTAGCTGACGCAAATGAAGGTGCAACAGGGTTCAATTGTGGAGTTTTCAGAGCTTGGGTGACAGTTTCTTCGTCATCTGTGACAAACAGGGAATCCTCCGTCGTGTTCTGAATTGGATGCTCGGACTCCATGCTTTCATCAATCATACCCTGTTCACGTGCTGCTTTGACGGTCAAACCCTTGATGATGGCTGTGTACGTTCGAGCGTATCTCTTCCTTTCAACTAGGCTCCAGGAGAAATACTGGGGGGGCATATCGACAGAGGGAGCCTGAAGCACACGACCTCCTGCCGATGACAGATCTAGGAAATCTTTCTTGGTGTCCTCCTTTTCTCCAATCTCGATTTTGTAATGTTTTAGGAAGTCCCTAGTATCTTCCGTGGAGTCGAAAGCAAGCATGTGCATCACATCCTTCACGGTCCAGTCTTCTGTTTTCCTTCCATTACCACCTTGACAGGCGCTCAAGATGGTATGCAGTGCAATGCGTCGTAGTGTGTTGAAATGTAACTCGGCGACACAGGACACCAGGTAGGATATCTGCTTCGAACCCACCAGCTTCCAGAAACGGCCCCAGTTTTGCTGTGCGATCGGAAGTCTGGATCTCCTGTCGAAGGGGCCCTTGACGTCGATGATTTCGCATGCTGCAGCGTAAACTTTCAGGGCGTGTTGTATCCGTGGATCTTTTATAAGATGTGAGGGCCATGATTGTACCAGGTCTTCGAGATCCGAAGTGTTGTTCTGTACCTGGAAAACGATCCAACACGCCCGAAATTCTGGCTCGTTGGGGGATTTCCAGCGGTCGCGCACGTCATCGTAGTAGCGTAGAAGGGAGAGCAGTGTCTTGTCGAATTGTTCGCGATCTTGCTGATAGTTGTACGACTTGGGCGTCTCTTCTTTTGACATTGTTCCCACTTGGTGCATGGACAGGATGTGGAAGCGGGCCATTTGTTCATAGCACTCGACCGCCAGTCGCAAGTCTGAAGTCTTTGAAAGTTGTTGTATTGAGAAGTCGTTGCGAATCCCGCGCGTTCGATCCCAGATGAAGGTTTGATGTGTGGCCAGGGAATCGGATTCGCTCATGAGAGTGTCGAATAGGTAGTCGATGGTTTTCTTCAGTACCAGCGGTGGGCGCAAATCTGAGGGGAGCTGTTCATCCACGCCAGCGGCCGACCTGCGGAATTTCTTGACCATGCGGTTCTCGTCTATGGTGCGCTTTGATTTCCCGTCCTCGCCAGAGCTGGTGACCATTTCGGATGCCCACTGGTCATTCTGTGTGATTCTCTCTAGTCTCTCGAACTCTGGGCACATGGATTGACACGTCCCGACCAAGGTGATGGCATCTTTGAGTTCTCGAGGCTTGTTAGGGTCGGCGAGTAGACCATTTCGAATGGCGTTTGCGCGCTCAGCTATCCGCGATTGCTTGAGCTTGGAGAGTCTTTCCTCGTAAGAGCTGGGAGCGGGAGCTGTTGTTGACATGCGCGCAGAGGAACCACCATTGACTGTAGGCCTGCCCCGGGTGCTTGGTGTACTTTGTCGCGGTCCTCGTGGAGTACCAGTCTTGTTCATGCCACGGGCATTTCCTCTTCCTCCTCTTCCGCGGCGCGGGTCCGACATTGTTGTATGAGAGTCTGCCCGCGAGGGCGAGTCTTGTGGTGTGAGTACTCTTTGTCTCGATGCTGCTTTCAACCTTCGTCAGTTACGCTCTGTAATCGGACTAGTGGTTACTTACGCGATCATGTGATCGGTGTGAGTTTCTCACTGGCGGAACAATCGCTTCTTGATCAGAGTGCAGAACAGTTGTTTTTCATCAGTGTGAGGTTGCAAAACAAGTCTTCTGTGACGATTGCAGCGTATCGGAGGAGAGCAGAGATTTATATCTAAAAGCATCACTGGCAATCTTTGGTACAATGCTGACTTAAAGAAAGCGAAGGGACATGTGCGAAGATTGGAACCGGTAGAGAGAACTTCACAATCTCGCTGCCTACCCAATGAACCAACACCATGAAGCTTTGGCAGGATCTTGGCACGGGAAGGGGGAGCTCGAAGAGCTTTCGAGGGTGCCTTTGTCGCCCAGCACCTCGTACTTGTGGGCGACGTTGACCGCGACCTCGCTTGCTATCAAGATGAACATGGTCAAATTCGTGTCCCGCGCGATGCTAAGTTATATATACCAGTCTCAACTCGAATCGGTGTCAACAAATTTCTTGAAATTTGAAAAGAAGTCTCCACAGTAATTTACGGCCATCTCTTCCGGGTTGAGAGGCTGTCCTTTGTTAGCGACACATTTTCGTGACTCGGCCAGCAGAAACACGTGGATAGGCAGCTGTGGTGTGGTTGACGCAGTTCTCTGAAGGCGAATACCCTAACAGAGGGTTAATGGAAGCGATAGGTATTTTGTCTTCATTACACATCCCGCTCTACAACTTCCCTTTAACAGTTCCCAGCATCACCCCCATTTTCTTCCCAATCCCAAGACCATCCACAAACTCAACCATCCTCGTAATCTTCGTTCCATCCTTATTAAACCAGAAAATAATGATATACTCATTCTTATACCCATCCTTCACAGCAACCTTCCCATCAGCAACAACATCTGCAACGCTAGAGCAATGAATGATCATCTTGTTCTGTTCCATATCTTCCATCACCGATTTGGGCGTTATTTTGAAACTACGTAGATTCGGTAGCACGGGTGATAAGAAGGCTCGGTATTGCGTGTTGTTCAAAGGGGGTTGTTGCAGCGACGCTGTTCAGATGAGTGCGGGATTGGGTGATGAGGCGAAATCAAGAGAGCAGAGCACTAACCAGGAAGGACTTCTTGGATACAATCTTCTGTGCGAAGGGACATTATACTCTCCATTGTCCAGTCTTCAAAGCATTTTAAGACAGCCATTGCAGTTTTCTGGCGCTGAGATATTGGTGGAGAGATCGCCATATTTGATAGATGGGCTAGGGCTGAATGGAATGGCTTGGTAAAATGTTGTTCTGCTTCGTCCGAAATTCAAACCAGATTGATGGTTATGGGTAAGAATGGAGTGAAGTTGAACTTGGGTATTTTGCCGATCGTTCGACGGACCAAACTCTAGAAATATACTAGCCTTTGACATGGCACTTGATGTGAACCCTCGAAGTCAATATGGGATGTCCATACTCTCCGCTCGTAAAGTCGCGAACAATGAACAACTTTGGCCTCAACGTTTCAGCCGCGAGAAGCTGTGAGGGTCGCTGCAGTGAGGCTCTTATCCGTAAAGGTCAAGGGACAGCAGAACTCCGGGACAACGCCCTGAAAAAATTGGCGGGATCAGTTGCCTCTATCAAGCTTCAGTAATCCATAAATCTAGCAGTTTGATCACGACTGATGGAGAAAGAAAAAATGAAAACACCAAACATGAACAACGACGTGACGCATTTCCAACGAGATGTTTGACTCTTGGCGTGCGCCGCGAAACCAGTACCTGAGCCGCTCTCCGTCTGTTGTTTCCGTCACAACAACAACAACAACAACAACAACAACAACAACAACGAATTACATTAGGTGAATGCGATAAGCCGAGAGAGCCAGGTCTCGGAACCAACATCCAGTTTCTCCAGTCAAGCTCGCGAGGCCAAAGTTTCAGGCGATTGTCATTCCTAAATTACCAAAAGTTCTGCAAGCCTCCGGGTTCTTCTCATTCTTAAAACGATTGCGTTTATCTAAAAACCTCGCTTCCTATTCGGTTGGTTTGCTTCTAATTCTTGCAACGACCTCCAATCGAAGGTGCATGCTGACATCTCCTACAGTAAAATGGCCACACTTAGCGAACTTCCATTGGAGCTTTTGGACCACATCGCCAGCTATCTGCCCTGCCAGGACTCTCTACTCCATTTCCGTTTAGTGTGCAGAGCACTTTGTCTCAAAACCTCGCGCACCTTCAGCAAGGCCTATTTCACCACATCGAGTTGGCGTCTTGGACCATCAGCCGTCAGAGCCATAACTCACTTCTCCAAACACTCAGAAGTAGTTGCCAATCTTACTTTTCTTACTCTGCAAGCTCCCCTCCGGTGCCGCCAATACGAAAATATCTGGTCAGCCAAAGGAATTGATCCCGAAAAACTCGCCAAATCTGTCTCTCTGTTCACTCGAGTACGTGCTTTGAGTCTCCACCACTTCGCACTCGGCCTCCAAGACGCATGGTCCTTCCTACGAGTGTTCTTTCAACATTTGTCGTTGCCGAAGCTTGAGACCTTGCGAATCAACACATGCGATATCGAGCATCGCGATCTCATCAAACTGCTTCGAAAACACAAGGGGACCATCAAGAACATCGATTTCGACACCCTCAACCTCACCTTCAAATCGGAATCGAACAAGCGACGCCCAAGATTCTATTCTCCCTGGAGCGATGTTCTCTTGACCATCCGACAATTCAATAACAATTGCTCCATAACACTCGATCAACCACAAGAGAACTCCATGCCGGCTCAACTGCATCCACCGTGGGAAGATTGGGAAGGTGACTACCAGTACAAAGGCCTCATGATGGAGCATATGCCCGACGACGATCCCATGACAGAATACGGCTATTGGGAAGATGAGGACAGTGAAAACGAGCACCTCTACATCCATGTCCACAGCGACGACGATTGGCGCAAGGGTGTGGAGCGACTGTGTGCCTTCTACCTGGTACGCATCATGTATGAAGAAGACTACGATGACGAGCCCATGTGGGGATTGGATGATCCCGGCGACGACTTTTGGGACCAGCAGTTCAAGGTGCTGGTCACTCAGAAACAGAAGCAGGCCAAACTGTGGAAAGAGACTGTCGCGGCGAAGCGAGAAAACAAGAAGAAGTGGCTCGATATCGCAACTAGGGTTGAGCCTGCTGCAGCTGGGGCGGCCGACACCGCTGGCATTGAGATTGAGATTGAGGGTATGGATCAGGGTGGCACATGATGAGAACTGTTCAATCGGATGTAGCGTTTTCGAGTTTACATCGAGGCCGCGAAACTTGGATCGAAATATCCTTTCAGATCGTCAGGGCAACCACTTACGTAGCTTGTATGGATACGATCATTTCGATGAAGATTGGGAGTGTTATAACCGCGTCTGTAGGCAACTCAGTTCTTTGGCTTGTCTCATAGCAAGTCAGCTTGTACAACATTGTTTGTAAAAGATCAACCTTAGTTCGGCCAGGTAGAGATCATCTGCTAGATTTCAATCCAAAGATCAATTCAGCCTAAAAAAACCCTCGGAAAGTACCTTTGCATTCACTCTCAATGCACATCATGATACGGATGGGGAAAGTGCAGATCCAGCGGTCATATCGAGACCCGTACACGAAGAATTTCACAATCGCAAACAAAACAAAACTCAAAAGATCAGAGCAAATACTGAATTATCCAGCACCCATGATCAGACCACACTACACAGTCCAACCACCAAAGACCATCAATCCAGTACCTGTATACGTCACAAAATGATGTGACAAACCAAAATCAAAATCCGAAAATACCCCCACGTCCAAGTCAGCTCACTCACAATAATAGTAACGAGAGCTCGACAGTGCAGTACTAACTAACTCAAAAAAGAGCACAAATCAAAAGACCTCCCAGACGAAAAATGCACAAAGATGCAAACGCAAAGCAGCCAATATGGGTGGTGGACGCTGCAAATATATACACTCGTTACCAGTTTCTGCCTGATGCCAGCGCACAATTGCGTAAAAATAAACAAACGAATGCATGCCACAAAGGACAGCCAACGTACGAGCGCGCGGGAGAAAAACAAAACAAAACGCTTTGTGCAAAACAAAAATCCGAACTTTTGTAAGCAAGTTGCCTTCCCAGAGTTCGATCAGAGCCGCTCGCATTCAGCGCGGGGTATAAATACACAAAAAAATAAAAAGTCCGAGAAGGAGAGAATGGGTTCGTCAATATCATATATCATGAGTATGTAGGCCGTAAATGTGTATCAGGGAGATGAGAGTTGAATGGATCATTAGGCGGGGTTTTAGTAGTTATGCGGAGCGTGGTTATTAGGGGTTTGGAATTGGGGGTATGAAGCTGGTGTTGAATCCCAGTGTTGCTCAGGGAAGAATACGGGGTAGGCAGAAGCAGGTTGGGATGCCATCTTGACCTCTGGTATTGGCCCGAGATGATCGAGAGATATGGCGTTGAAGTTGAGCTGTGTAGGAGATTGGGTTTGGCTGGAGTAGTATTGTGTTGGGTCGATGTTGGCCGGCGAGGGGTCGTGGCTAGCGGGAGGGGAGCAGCCAGGGAGTGTGAAGGGGAATGTTGGTTGTGGCATCGGTGCTCCACCGTAAGGTAGTGAATGGTGCATGTTGCCTGGATGATTGTAATTCGATGAGCTCCACTGATGCGTATTCGGACGATGTTGGTTGAAGCTGGATGCATTCCAATTTGGAGCATCCGTGGGCTGGGCTGTGGGTAGAGATTGCTCTGGCTCGGAGTGAAATTGAGAGGCGTACTGTGGACTTAATCCATTGATAGGCGTTGAGCTGGTGGGAGACACAGCAGCAGACGAACTTGTAAAGTGAGAGTCGGTAGCCATATCCGGAGACTCGGAGAGAGATGCTGGAGAAGGCTCGCAAGTTTGGCTGGTTTCACGAGTGGTCTTCTGGCGCTTGGCCCGAGGTTGCCTTTTTATCCTCATCGTCTCCATCGGATCTTGAAAGGCAATGGGTTCGTCGCCGTCTAGTCATGTGTTAGTATGCGAGTTTTGGTCATTGGGAGGAGACATGCCCTTTTCCTTCTTCATATAATGACTTTGTTGCCGCGCAACATCATATAGCTGTTTGAGCAAGATCTTTCGTTTATGGAACTTCTCCTGTGGTTCGTCATCAAACTGAAGTTTTATGGAGTTTGTTGACATCTCCAGCGTATCGATGCCAGCTCGTGTCCATTTGGGATCGATGTCCTTCTGAACAGGAGTATTCTGAACAAACTGGATGATGTGAATTGCAACGGCGATGCGATCTAGCATGAGCATAATTAGCATTGCGTTATTCCAATGCGTAGGATGATTTTACCTTCGGTTCTTTGATGGTCAGGTTCGACAAAAGATATCTGCTGCGGCCAATATGGAGGTTTGACGTTGCCCTTGTAAGGATGATGTTTTTGTTTGTGTGGCTCGAGTTCTTTGATCCATGCTTTTAGGATCTGTTTCAATGCTTGTTGCTGAATAGCCTTGAAGGTCGTCGTGAAGAAAGCAAGAATGGCATCCTCGGCCCCGAGCGTCAGGGTGACAGTGGGTACTACATTGCACTGCTGATCGTCATCCTCAAGAGACGAATCTAGGTCAAGAGATGCGGGCCCCCGTTTGCCAATGCGAACAAGGCCGAGCTCATTTTGGGGCTGGTCGAAAGAGCTGGGGCGACGACTTGTCGGCACTGAGAATTGTTCTCCGATGCGATGTTGAGGAGCTGTATCAAGGTCAGCAAGAAATAATTCTGGATGACAAGATGATCATTTCCTACCGATGATGGGTTCCGAGGATGCGAACAAACCAGGATTGAACTCGGATTCTTGCAGTGTAGATGGAGTTAGTTTGGTGTTGTTGTTGAAGACTTGTTGCATCTGATGAAAAAATCGTTCATCGAGAGAGTTGGACAATATTGCGTGAGCTCGTCCTTGGTCATCAGTGGTAATCACAGCCCATGGTCGATGATCGCGGGCCGAAGCGTCCAAACGTTCTTTAGCTCTGTTACAAACCTCGATCGGGCTGGGCGGGTTCTATTAGTGCGCATCAGGTTAGCATTGAATCGGCGAAATAAATGTTCACGCAGAGTGACGACTTGCAGAATCGGTTGGGCAACAGAAGCGGGGGACGCTAGTGAGAACATGCATGAAAGAGCACACCTACAGATTGTTGGGGAAGCTCGTTTCTGACAGCAGGTTGTATCGTATTCCCAGGTCGCTTCGTTAATTGCCCAGGCTTGCCTTTCTCGCCTGAAAGTGGGGTCGACGAAGAGTTGAATTGAAATGGCCGATCGAACTGGATGATTGAGCAGCCAGACGAGGCAAGAGTCTTGCTCTTAGTGTTGTTGCGAAATATGCCCTGGCCAGCAAAGGGCGGGGCGTCTGCTTCGTTGCCGATCGCCATGCTGTTTCGTGTGTGTGCTGTGATGTGCCACTTGGGCTATAGGGCTATACACGGAGGTTGACATGCACCCAGTCCTGTGACCGTCGGAACCAAGGTAAAATCCTCTATCGCCCAAAGGAAGGCATTCACCAACTGTAATAGATCCGTTAGTGACTGGATAAACTTCCGAAGAGGGAATGGATATATTGAGTGGCTATTGGACACACGGGTAAATGGTGGGCCGATATTTGCAGCAACCATGTGCAAGTATAGATGGGGAAAAAAAGGTTGCAAAGCACATGAGAAAGGGAACATGATGGACTCACTCAACCGTGTTAAACAAGTACTGATGAATAGAGAACCCGTGGATATAGCGTTTAAGCGATTTTGACCGTCTTCGAAAGTGGAGTGAAGTTGGTCTGCGGTGGAGAAATAGATGTCGTGTTCGGAAAATCGATGGGAAGAAGTGAGAGAGCGCGGCAAGACTGGCGTTACACAAGACTTCGAGCTTGTCTCGGGACAAAAAAGATGCGGAGTCAAAAGCAGCTGATCGTCGAATCCCCCAGCTCTCGAGGCAATGGAGGAGTGGCTGACTATAGGTTGGATAAGCCCCAGGACAATGGTAGCGAATTGTTGCATAGGACTTACATTCCGGGATGTATATGCGAGGGCTCATGAGAGGTTGCGAATGAATTCAAGGACGCTCCTATCTATATTGATATAAAAAGGCTCCCGGTAAGGCCAAGATTATTGAGATGGGTATTTTGTCCAGGTTTATATTCCCATGGCCGGTCGAGCGAGATGCCACATGGCACAAACAAGCATCGCGGCTTTCTATTGCGTTCCCGGTTTCTCGATCGTTACCCCGTGAACTATTGTCCTGCGCATCGTATGGTTGCATAAAGCCTCTGTTCTTCGGGTTGTACAACTGATAGATCTCGCGACTAATGAGCCCTCGTCGAGAACGAGAGCGGCGTGGGCCGCTGACAAGGATTGCAGATAGCAGCGCGCAGCTCTGCAGGGCGGCAAACGTGCAGTTCAATTATCGTTGGTTCATTCTACACATTGCTGATGGTGTGTAGAAGTCTATGCTTAGGGACAAGGGTATCTTTCGCACTTCTGGGTTAGATATAGGTGTGATAGGGGCGGGTCTCCACATAACCGCGAACAAGCGCCGCCTTTGTCTCTCTACAAAGGGCAGTTCTCGCCAACGCCAAACTATAGCTAGCGGCCGCCTCCCCACAAGGAACTTCAATGAGTTTAAACGGCTGCCCTCGCGAAAAGCAGCGTGCAGAGTGCACAGTGAGAAGAGCGAATAGCAGACGCCTGCTCAGGTACTCGCGCTGCGCCGCATGGCGGACCCTGGGAGAGGAGGCACAACTGCAATTCGCGACGAGCTGGCTAGTAGGAAGTCTGGCCGATGATCCGTGTACGACCATCGACTGCAGCCGCTTTTCCAGGCAATTACAATGGCATTCTTGCGTCGTTGCCAGCGCCGCCGTCCAACCCAGCATTTTTCGCGTCAGCTTCTGCTTCCCATTCGTACGTGGGATTTGCATCTCATCGGATCTAGTCTAGTCATCGCAGATGCTGCCGCGATTCTTCAATCAAAAACCTTGCTCAACTGCGTGCCTATGCATGAAATCTATAATGCAGAAAATAGTGGCGCAAGGAGCAACCCCGAGGAGTCGCTTCCGGACGCGGGTGATTCTCACCAAGGATCAGTCTTCTCCACAAATACATGCCAGTGGCGTGGTCTGACAAAATCCCAGGAAGTCGGAATTTCATTGCGACATCCGCACGTGTACTGGTCAAGAGCTATAACAAAGAGCATTCCATGTGACTAGGGCTGTTCATTGTGCCTGGCCCCTTGCGTTGATACAACCTCGATCGCTGCTGCATCCACCAATTGTTCATCGGAATAAGCCATTCACCCATCGTCTCGCTTCTATTGTTCCGGCTCTAGAGATAACAGAATCGGACAGCTCGAGTGTCACAGCAAGGACGTCGTTCGTGCATATCCCACGCCAACGGGACAAGCACCACTCCACATTATAAAGCCATAACGGAATCGAACGTATGAGGCGCTACATGAATATAATCAGACTTGTATTCAGGGTACTGACCGACGACCTAGACCTACGCCGAGATGTTGTCATCGGGGTTGTTCTTCTAACGGGCGGCAAGAGAGAAAACATGTGCGGAAACGCAAGCCCATTTCGCTAAATTGTGCAGCAAGGAAGCAAAGGCAAGAGCACTACTTACGCAGCCAGACGCAGACTGTATTCCGCTGTACATTCATAGCACCTCAACAGAGCCTAGCAGATTTGCCTCCTTAACCAATTCATAGAACAATCCCTTTGATCGGATAAGCTCCGCTGGCGAATCGAACTCTGCAACCTTCCCGTGGTCCAAGACCACGATCCTGTCCGAATCGAGAATGGTGTTGATGCGATGAGCAATTGTGATGATGGTCTTGTCCTTGAACATGTTGCTCCTGAGTGTTGCTTGCAGCAGTGCATCCCTACGCAATGTCAGAACAAGGTTCTCAATGGAGATACTTATCGAACATAAAACGTACGTTTCGACATCTACGGCCGCCTACACAACAGGTAATTAGCAAGCGATCTCTGTGCAACTCATGGCTATTTCGCGCCACAGGGGTGGAAGATCCGTACCGTTGCCTCGTCAAGTACCAGTATGTTACTGGGCGTCAAAAGCGCACGTGCGAGGGACACAAGCTGCCGCTGTCCGCTGCTCAAATTCGATCCTGGTGGCAACACCTGTCAGAGAAGATTCAACACTGCAAGGGGAGTGGGGTAAGTTACCCCCTTCATTTATCTGCGCATCAAGCCGACCTGGCATGCTGGAAACGTGATCCTTGAGTCTAGCATGATCTTTCCTTGTGTATTAGCAGATGGCCGTATGTTGGAGCGGTTTTCAACCACATACCAAGAACACTCCACAACTCGGTGTCATCACGGGTATGAGCTGGATCTAAATTGTCTCGCAGCGTCCCCTCAAAAAGTGCAGCATCCTGTGGAATGATTGCGAGCCTTCTTCGGAGATCCATCAGCCCTATGGTGCTAGTGTTGAGGCCATCAATGCTAATGTGGCCCTCGGCGGCCTCGATGATTCTGAAAAGAGCAAGTGTCAAAGAACTTTTTCCAGCCCCAGTTCTGCCCACCACGCCAATTTTCTCATGCGGCTTAAACGAGAGGTTGATATTCTTCAAAACAAGATCCAGACCAGCCCTATACCTGACACTGAGATTCTCAAAGGCCACAGCGCCTTGAGCGGGCCAGCTAATAGGTGGACGATTCTTTGATATGATGTCAGGAGCCTCGCTCGGGAGAGCGGCATACTCGAGCACTCTTTCAACGGAGACGATGTTTGTTTCGACTTCAACTGTTTGACGAACGATCCAATTAAGCGATTGGGTGATCTGCAAAGCGTAGGACATTGCCAAACCAACCATGCCATCTGAAGGTCCATTGCCTGCCGTGACTGCGATGATAGCAAGGCCAGCGGATGCTAGAATAATCACAGACCCAATGAGCTCGAGCCGTACTGCGAGCCATCTATTCGCATTGATGGACGGGAAATAAGCCCGTAAATTAGCATCAACTCGCCACTCGTTTTCAGAAGAGAACCGCGACTGCTGACGGTAGGCACGAATAGTGCTCATGCCGCTCAGCGACTCCTGAAAATGCGCATAGATGGGGCTTCGGCTGATACTGTCGAGTCGCTTTAATTCACGCGAGGTTCGGAGGTAATAGCGCTGAATGTAGAGGTACAGTCCTCCGAGTGGTATGATAAATGCAATAAACACAGGGGTGGAAGCCGATATCACAACCAAAGTGAAGGCGGCTGCAGACAGTATTAGAAGTTTTCGTTAAGCTCGGTGACTGAAATGGTTTGTCTTACCTCTGGCTGAATTGACAAAAAGCATGTTAAATGTTCGCCTATGAAATAGCACATGTCAGCACGCCACATGGTCCATAATCCGACCATCTACATGACTTACGCGAGAACCTCATCGACCCGGTAAATGTCACTATGAAGCCGTTAGCATGGGTAGCAAATCGAATCGCGCAAAGAAGGGAGGTGTGTATCTCCCGGCCCGTCAGGGTATCGTCCCACCCGCCTGGGCGTAACGGGTGTGACGGGACTGGCCGTTTTGGGTGGGATGGCAGCGTACGTACCTTGAGAAACGATTGAGGATTCGTCCGGCGGGGGTCGTCTCGAAAAATTCCATGGGACTGCGGAAGATTGCAAAAGCCATTCTCTCGTGCAACTTTCGGGAAGCCTGAGTCGCGGGATTTGGCATTAGTTTCATGCACGTCAAGAGATGGGGAACGAGGTCACCAATCAGGGACCGATTTCGCACTGTCGGCGGCCCACATGGCGACCGCGGGCAAGGCACTCACCTCGATTGAACAGAATATCCACAAGATTAGGGTTTGGACGACGACGAGTGCGGAGGACCCGAAACCGAACGCAAAGTAAATCCCCAAATATTTCCCGACATGTGGGTTGCTGCCGGCGACGCCATTGATTTCCGACCAGTGCTTCAGCCAAACACTTCCAGCTGTGAATAGTTAGCAAATGTAAACATGGATGCGGTCATCGCCCAAATGGTCATGGTCCCACAGCTGTGGAGGCGGATAGGTTACATACCAATTTGGGCGGTTTGCGCGCCAACCAGGGTGACCATGTATATGGCGACGGCAACCAGGTTGCTAGTTTTTGCGTACTCCCCGTACACGCTCCATTTCACTTTGCCCTGTTCGGAAAATTCTTTGGTTTGCTTCGTTTTGAGTCCCCCAGCCTCTTCATCGACAGTCTTGCCTCGCGGGCCGCGGAAACTTGCCGTACTAGCCCGACGCAATGTCACAACACTCTCTCTACGGGCCGGTCCGCCTCCAGTTCGTAGGGCTGCCAGTTGTGGAAGGTTCTCTTGAGCGGCCTCCATCTCATTCTCATCATCCTCAGAATCACGAGCATCGTCGTATACAGTTTCGTCGCTGGCAAGACTGTCTGGCCTTGGCGACAGTTCGTCGGCAGATGAGTCTTCGTTGTTGGCGGTTCGGATGAGGTTTGCTATTTCGCCTTTCATTGCCATCAGCTGAGCGTAGGTTCCGCGTTCAGCAATTTTTCCCTCCCGAAGGAGAAGTACGTAATTGCCTTCCATCAGAACCGGGATAGAGTTTGTGGCCAATATGCGTGTTTTTCCCGCAAGCAATCCCTTAGCACCAAGCACGTTGTTGATCAGATAACGGCCAACATGCTGGTCGACGGCGGAGAGAACATCATCCAGGAAGTAGATGTCCGCACGCGCATAGACTGCCCTTGCTAAGGTCAGACGAGCCCTTTGACCTCCCGAAAGCGATATGCCGCGTTCACCGACTTCGGTCGCATCGCCGTCAGGAAGGGTAGCAAAATCTTCGACAAGCGCGCACGCCTTCACAGTCTTATCGTAGAATTCAGGATCAAAACGATGCCCAAAGATGATGTTTTCTTTGACAGAAGCATTCATGACCCAGGGAGACTGCGCAACATATGCGGATGTCCCTCGCAGCACAACCTCGCCGCGGACTTTCCACAAGTCACCGAGCATAGCTTGCAGCAATGATGATTTACCAGCGCCAACACGACCAACAATACATGTCAACTCGCCCTTGTGGGCAGAAAAGTTGATGTCTTCCAGTGCGTTTCGTGCCTCTGCCTTGTTCCAAGTGAATGTAGCATCTCGAATCCTTACCGACTCCTCACCAAGCTCTTCCACTGTATCCTCAGTAATGACTGCATCCTTCTGCAGCTCTTCAGCTGAGAAGTAGGAGGTCAGTCTACCGACCGCAACCGTCGCCTCAATGATAGCAGTGATCACGTTGGGAAGGATTGAGAGTGGGAAAGTGAGTAAGTTGAACAGAGTCAAAGCGGGAAACACAATATCCGATGTTAAGGGCTTATTCTGAGTGAGAACGAATACAGCAAAGGTAGAGCAGGATACCAGAAAGGGTGTCGTCGACCACGTGAAATTGGCGAATGCCTGAGTAGCTCCAATCTTACGCAGCGTCTTGAGCTCCAGATCGTTCCTGATGTAGTTGAGCTTATTGATAAACGCAGTCGTCCACGCGTAAAGCTTGATGGATTTCATATTGTTGAGGATCTCGGTCATAAGTCGAGTTCTGGCATCCTTGTTGCCCATTTGTCTCTTCTGCAGTGACTTCATGAAGCGGGCGATGAGACCATTAGCTGGTATCATGAGCACCATGACGCCGATGCCTGCAATCATACTGAATCCCACCAGCTGGTAGAGCGACACCATGCATAGCACTATCTGGAAAGGTGCCGACCAAAGCTGTTGCCCGTATTGCGTGAGATCCTGTAAACGCTGAACATCTACAGCCATGTAGTTCACAATGTCTCCTGTTGACTTCGCGGCTCTGCCCTCGTTCGAGAGTTTCATTGACTTGATGTAAATCGAAGCGGTAAGAGCAGACTTGATTCTCATTCCGGTCTCAAATGCTCTCTGGAAGTACTGATGTAAGGACGCTGTCTGTGTGACAGAAACGAAGAACATGGCGAGCGCGATCGCAGCGCCTCTGACTTTCGGTTGCGGGTTGTCCGTTCCATGGGACGAGACGAAGGAGATGAGAAGTCGCAGAAGTTGAGGTTGGACGAACTGAAGCACATCGCTAATGGATTTGAAAATCGATCCTCGCAAGTATGGCATTCCGAAGGCCCTGAACATAGCTATCCATAAGCTGGGATGATTTTTCGTCATCTCTATTGTCCATGCCTTCTCAAACTCGATAGAGGTCTCTTTGGTGGAATCTCGCCTCCTAAGGTTCCACAGGTCGTCCTGGGTAAGGAAATGCTTGTACCCATATTTCATCATCGGAGTCATCCAGCCGAAGGTTAGGACGGAAAATATGTTGGCGTATTCATAGGGACATTCGAACTCGTCGCCCAGCGCGTCGTACGCGCTCAATCTCTTTGGCACCAGCCATTCCAAAATCAGCTCCACCAACGCGAGTCCAACACCGACACAGAACGTTGCAAAGTATGCCGTATGTCGAGTTGGTACACCTTGTGCGATCAAGGATCGGAGCTTCACAGCGGAGGATATGAGGAGGAACAACCAGTAAATGAGCACAACAAAGTTCGGATTGCGAGATCTCCAATGCTCAATATACTGAACGGAGAATATGAAGCAGGCAGAGAGCACGGTGATGATGGTTGACCAGAATCGGAAATCTCCAGCCCAAACATCTTTGTAGTATGCGATCTGGAAGACGGCTTGGAGGACGAGGTCGACGACGAAGGCGGCAACAACGGACTAAGAGGTTGTATTAGTGTTTGATGAAATCGGCGTCTACATGAATAAACGTACAAGCTTCAAGTAAAAGTGCCAATCCTTCTTCACAGGTGGTGCAGGCTGCCTCCGCAGGTAAAGGATAGCTCCAATCCCACCAAGAATTCCAAATGCAGCGATGAGAGCAACCCAAACATCAAGAAAACATGGCGTGAAGTCCCATCTGAAGGGGCTCAATGGTCCCCAGCCCTCAATGTTACCACATAGTGGCTGTCCGTATTGGTTCGTAGCTGTCAGGTAGCTATCCTCTGAAGGATTGTGGGGGAGAAACGGTCTCTGGAGGCGAGTGCTCATCGAGGGGGCGTATCGACAGTCGCAAGAATAGTGTCTTGCGAGCTCGAGGGAATCCGAATGGAGGGATAAGTTTTCGGTGAAGTTTGTTCGTATCGAAGACTCGGATTACGAATGTTTTTGTCTTAGTAGCTAGCAAAGCCGCTATCGGTATTCATAGCTACGTAACGGTTTTGATGCAACTACGATTGATATCGATACGATATGATTCGGTGAAAGGAATATGATGGATACTCAAGATTCATGGTCTGAACGTCTACAAATCATACCCTTCAATTTCTTTTTCATCACAGATCAAAAGAAGGCACGATCGACTCATGAACGGTTGGTCACTTCACGGGTGCACGTGATACAAATAAAGAATGTCTGAAGCAAGGAGTCCTTGCTCCCTATTCTGTTTCGAGAATCTGAGATGGGCTCTAGACATGCCGTTATTTTGACTCGATAGATACTTGTCCAGTTTCTGGCAATCGGGAAAATGGTATTGCTATTAGGAATTCATCACCCCTGATTTGCACTTAGGCTGATGCTGACACACAAAAGACAAGCCAGAATATTCGTCAAGTCTATCCCGTATTTTATATTGCAACTAGGAATGGCTACCAAGTCAAAGAACCATAGTCTCTGTAGTCACAGACGCCACTCTCTCTGCAGGTGTCAATCTCCTCCTCTGTCTTCGTGAGATGCATCATCAACATTCATTTCGTGCCTTTTTCGCCCACCGCATTCCCTGGGCGTGTCATACCCGAGCAGTATCGTAAGATAAGGGAAACACTTCGACCACAACGGACCGAAGTTGACCTTTTAAATGTCCTCGATATCCACATCGCTGGCGTCAGAGCCACTGCGCTCCTCGTCGAATTCGAATCCGATGCCCTCGTTGCCTTCGTCTGCGTATGTGTCTGTCTCGTTGATTTTGGCGTTCTCGGGCAACTCGCCGTATGCCTTCAAACTACGGGCCTCGTCGGCAGAGTACTTCATAAGCACATCTCCCTTGCCATCTTGGTATTCTCGGAGTGACCTGGACCGATGTTAGCCCCCACGTCTTTTGTTATATTTGCTGGGGTGCTTACAAAAGAATGATGTCGCCCTGGTTTATCCACACCTTCTTTCGCAGTTTGCCGCGGATATGTGCGAGGCGAAGAGGGCCGTCGAAGCACTTTGCTTCCAGTCTGCCGTTACCCAGCATCTTGATGACTTGTGCGTACTCCTGGCCATCCTCCTTGAAGACGAGCTCTCGCTTCTCGTTGTCGTTCTCGTTCTTTCCTGTAGGCCGCACTCGTTAGCCTCGTATGTTCAAAAGTCGGGTATAGACTGCTGCTCACCTCGTCTTCGATTCTTGCCACCTTTTCCCTTATTCTTCGGCATATTCAATGTGTGTAGTAGTTAGATTAGTTGTAGTCGTAGGTCGAAGTCTTGCCTCTTGTTGTTGTGTTGTGTTGTGAGTCTTGATAGTGGGGGAGTGCGTTATTGAAATGCGGGCAGGAAAGTGGCGTCGGCGATTTGATACTAGTCATGCTTGTTTTCGCTTACAGGGGGTTTGCAAAGCAGTGACTTTTCCAAGTTCAACGCCCTTCAACATCCAATTCGCTTTGAGAACTTCACTCATTAGTATGTCCAGTCTTTTCCACCTACCTGCTCCAAACCTTCGCTCGGCTACACGATCCATCCAATACTACTTCTGGCACAATTACAAAGCGAGCCGCCACGCTCAGCTTGCCGGTCCAGTCCATCGCGTCGCACTCGAGAAACATTGGAATGAACGTGAGCAGGCTGGTATCTGGTCCCAGGTCATCTGCCCGGTATCAATCTGCTCAAAAGCCACAGTTCGACGGCATCATGGGCGCAGGATAAGGGATGCGTTCAAAGAAGCGCTCAATGAGCGAGGATTCGACAAACATGGGAAAGCAATCGACAGTCGAACGCCATCACTTCAAGGCACACTGCACATAGTTTCGCAGGCGTCAATAGTTCAAACAGGGTCTCTTGAGCTTCGCAGGGAATGTGCCCTTATGATCTCCAAAATCATTGATTTCAATCAAAAGACACTGGGAAAGGATAAGGTGTCAGGCTTTGGAAAGCAGAGTATAACCAAGCAAGGCCATAACAATAAGTTCCGCACACAGAATTACAAAGCAAAAAATGCACAGCTGCCCAAGGGTCAAGGTGTAAAACGTCCTGCTTGAAGGACTCGGAGAACAAGCTACAAAAGTTCATTTTTTCTTTCCAGAATGGGAAGAGCCTTGACAAAGGCAATGGACATGAACCTGTCAGTTGAAATGCATCATGCAGAGTACAGCGCTTCCACAATAGCCTTAACCATAGCCTGCATATCCGCTGCAGCCAATCTTCCAGCTTCGAGCACCTCCTGATGATTCGCCCTTCCTCGACTCAAGTACTCCTTCAGCTCTGCCTCACTCATGGCCTGAATCTCGGCATCATCCCCCGACGGGCCAGTTTCAAGTACCGCCTTGTTCGTCACCAGACTGAAAGCCAATACTCTGATTCCTGAATGCCGAGCCACCATAATCTCTGGCACAGTGGACATGCCGACGACATCAGCACCGAGCCTGTGCAACATGCGGCATTCTGCTCTTGTTTCGTAGCTTGGTCCGGCGACAAAGGCATACACGCCTTCGTGCATACGGCGTGTTTTTCTGTCGAGGAAGCCAAGGGATTTCCAGCAGGCGTGTGCGCGGCGTCGAAGGGAGAGGTCGTACGCATCTGAGAGAGGTGGAAAGCGAACACCGAAATTGTCATGGTTAGGCCCGCGTAGTGGGTTGACACCTACAAGGCCCGCGAGATTGAGATGCTGTAGTGATTGTATCAGTATGGTAAAATAGTTGAACGGGGGGAGCAAGCCTAACATCCTTTAACATCACGATATCACCGACTTCGTACTTTTGGTTCAAACCACCTGCCGCATTTGTGACTATACATTCTGTCAATACTGGGCCATGCAAAATAAGACCAAATTTACGCACCAATCATAGTTTCAACGTGCAGCCGCTTGCACACTCGAGTTGCAAAAGTGACTAGATCCATAGAATGGCCTTCATAGAAACTTTTGACGTGACCTTGTGAGCTTAATTCTCACCCATTTTTCAGTCCTGGCATGACCTACTGTGCTCTTCCAACCAGCAGCATGACTGGTGTCTCATGCTTGCCTATCGTGCCAAAGACAAGTTTGCCAGCATGTCCTTGAACTACATTTCATGTTTTAGAGCAGCATTGTGTGACCTCTAGATAATTGGCCTACCTGTGCTCACTGCAAATCCCGGGATTTCGCCATAAGGTGCCTCTATCCGTGGAGACGGGTTCAGGGTATCTGCGAGGCCGCCTAGACCAGATCCGCATACGATTGCTACTTTAGGCTGTTGAAGGGTCTCAGGAAGCAGACTGCGGATGTGGGTCGCTGTGTCTGTTGCTCTCTGGAACAGCTTTGGTAGGGGTGCATGGTTGTCCATTGTTAATTTCCAACTGTATGTGTAAAGACCTTTGTGATTGTGGGGTTAATAGTTAAGAAAGAAATCAGGCATTAATATACGGACTGAAGGGCTATTCACGCCTAAATCGATCTACGGACTATCCGAAAGAAGCAATGTGCTTGCCCATGGGAGATTTGTACCATCATGTCATCGTCAAGCCATGCCCCTATAGTGCTGAAAGCCTAAAGTATATAGATTCGCTATGTAGTATGTCGTCTTCCAGAACTACAGCTGGAGCTTTGTTTTCTCTTTCGATATCGGTATCGTGGCCTTTGGCACCACTCTTTTCGCTTTTGTCTCACCCCAACTCGATTCGCGACTGATTGCACTTCATTTCCCCATCCCGCCAACACTATCAGCGGGAACACGTTTTATACTTTGTCAACAGATTTCAGTCAAGCCTCAGGGCTTCTGCATCTTCCGAATCTTTTCAACATTTCGCTCTCTCGGCTCCCCAGTTGCGAAAGACCATGAGGACGCGAGACTCTTCACTAAACTCGTGATAATCGTCAAGCACGATGTGGCGACGGGTCTATGTGCTTTTGATTCTTGTTCGCCTTTATTTTGCCCTCTCGCCGAGCTATCTTCATCCTGATGAGAACTTCCAAGGCCCAGAGGTCATTGCTGGTACGTCTTCTCCTGGAAGTATACAGCTACATCAATCATTTACTGACGATTACTCGTACAGGCGAAGTCTTTTCCTATCCTGTCCATCATACCTGGGAATTCACCTCCGATTATCCTGTCCGAAGCACCTTTCCACTATGGCTCGTATACGGACTCCCCATGCTTGTGCTGCGTTCACTATGGCAAGGAATAGGCAAGGAGGCTCCACCAGTCGTCGTGTACTGGACACTTCGTGTGTTGATGTTCACGTTAAGCTTCGTGCTTGAGGATTGGGCATTGCAAGAGCTGGTTCAGTCGCAGCGACAACGACGTGTGGCTTTGATTCTGGTCGCGTCTTCGTACGTGACATGGACGTACCAGACACATACATTCTCCAATTCCATTGAGACACTGGTCGTTTTGTGGAGCCTGGTGCTCATTGCTCGGATAGTGGGAGACAAGGTAAGATGTTATGGGCATAAAATATATGGACAAAGGCTGATAGAGTGGACAGGAGCATTCAGGAGCATTTGCTTGCGCCGTTCTAGCATTTTTGATCGTCCTTGGGGTTTTCAACCGCATCACATTCCCAGCTTACATCGTTGTTCCAGCATTCCAACTGCTCCCTCATTTCAAGCGGAAGCCCCTGGCATTGATCTCCATGGTTCTTTTCGGCTTCCTCACAGCGTGTTGCGCCGTACTGCTGGACACTTCTTACTACCGTCCGAAAGACAATCTTCTTCGAACCGTGATCGATACTCCTATAATCACACCACTCAATAATCTTCTCTACAATGTCGCAACCAGCAATCTTGCCCTCCATGGTTTACACCCAATCTACCAACATGCGGCGATCAACCTACCTCAATTACTTGGACCCGCATATCTTCTCATTTTCACCAATCGGTTTCACAAGACGATGCGGATCGTTGCAGCCGTTTGTGGAACTCTCATTCTTTCCGTGTTCCCGCACCAGGAAGCGCGTTTCCTGATACCAGCAGTCCCCCTGGTTCTTTCATCGGTCAAGCTACCACGAAAATTTACGCGTCTTTTTATCGGCGCCTGGATTGTTTTCAACGTGTTCTTCGGATTTCTCATGGGCACATTTCACCAAGGTGGTGTCGTGCCAATGCAAATCCACATTGCTGGACAAGAAGGAATTCGACACGTTTTCTGGTGGAAATCCTACAGTCCACCAATTTGGCTTTTGGACGGGAAGGCTGACTCAATTGAGACGACAGATCTCATGGGCATGCAAAAAGAAGCAATGGTGCAGGAATTACTGGCTAGCGTGAACTGCAAAGTCAAAGATAAATCAGGCGTCTATCTTGTGGCTCCAAACAGCGCGACCTACCTGGACAAATTCAAGCGACCTCAAAACGTATCTTCTACGAGCGAACCGCGATACCACGATATTTACTTGGAAGAGAGATGGCGGTATTCCAGACATTTGAATTTGGACGATCTGGATTTTGGAGACGATGGGGTCTGGCCTACTATGAGTCGGGTGGTTGGGAGGAGGGGATTGGTGCTTTGGGAGGTGGGGATTAGGTGTCCTTGATTTAATCTCGTTTTATTTCATCACCCTTTTGATGTTTCGATTTGTTCGTATTTTTATGATACCCCTCTGTTTCATTGTTTTTCATTGATATTGGGCTGGCTGCATTGGTGTGGAATGGGTGGATTTGGGCTATATTTTGCACTGGGCATATGGGTTTGGGGTTGGTTGGGAAGGTTGGTCTACGTAGGTTTATACCGTCGTCTGCGCGAGCAGCTTTGCTTTTCTCTACATTATCTACATCTGTTCGTTTCATTTGGTATTGAGACTCCAAGGTATTGATGCAGTCCTGGCGATTGTCTCCTCATCGTCTCTCAAATCATTGCGAGGCCGCAATCCCACTTGTCTATTTTTTCTGTCCATGGTCATAATCTCGTTGGAAGAAATGAGAGAAGCCCGTCGGAAAGATGCTCGATATCGTGGTCGAAGTCTCTAGGTTAAGAACGAGAGTATAAAGTTTCCAGCAAGTTTTCCATTTCCGTTCCTACTTTCACCCACGCAGACCTTATTGAAGTGAGAATGTGTGAGGACAACGAATGTGCCTAAATTTTCCGCGTTGACAGATCTCACGTACCACAGTTCCGTTCGCAAAAATTGTTGCTGTGTTTGCTGCAATGCAGGATGGAGGGTCTTCTTCATTCTATAGCGTCCTATTACCTAGCCATAGCCAGCGTTGGCATTCAGAGACACATTGAGCCCATACCATAGTTGAATCTACGCCACAGAGAAGGCACATTGTCACCGCTGATGCCAATGCAACTCGCCCTGGCATGCCCGTGTTGCTTTTCGTAAATCAATGGCTGTTTTCTACACCGACGTCAAAGCCAGAATCGTCCAAGCGGTCTCGCTTTGAGTCAACTTTGCCAACAGTTTGGTATGACTACCATGGCACGGACGAATCCAGGTCTCGGGTCACAGCCTAAGTGGTGTTTGAATGCGGCTAGAGCGGTACTTGGCCGCTGAGTGAAGGATGAGGCTGTGCGGATTGTGAAGATTCACTGTTGTGCAACACAGACGGGGGTGTCATTGCGGTCAAAGATGCAGGTTGGCAAGGGAGATGTGCAGCAATAGTGAGTTCAACGGTAAACAGCGAATCGAAATGTGCAGAAATTGAATCGGAATGGAGGATTGCGTCTTCCAGTGTTATTTGGAAGTGGGTGCTCTCATCCATCATGGCTTGTGGCAAGGCAAAGCGAAAATGTCACGGGGACAGAATGGATGCCTACTTGCCGTCAAGGCGACCGCAACCGTCTACTCAACACTGTACCGGTTCTATAAAAACGACGTCCTCTGCTCCTCCGCCGAAGAACATCAACGAACTCGCAAGCTTCCTACTCCAACAACAGCTTTCTCCACTGTCACCAATACCACTACCGACTTTCACCACCTTCAACAACCACTCTAATACTCCCATACCCACATCGCATTGTCAGAAATGGCTTCCTCTAACGCAGCCCCCGTTCAGACTGTCACCCTCACCGCATCTGATGGCGTTGACATGACCATTGGTATGTGTTTGCTCCCTTCTCTCTTCGCAAGTGACCCAGCTAACAGTTTGAAGACCGCCAGGTCGCCATGCGCTCCATCCTCATCAAGAACTTGCTCGACGATCTTCCAGCAGAGGCTACCACCGAGCCTATCCCAGTGCCAAACGTAAGTCACACTCTTCCGCGCCTGCTCACAATCACTTTATACTAATGCGCTCCCCAGGTCAACGAGTCGGTCCTTAAGAAGGTCATGGAGTGGTGCGAGCACCACAAGAACGACCCCGTCTCCTCCACCGATGACGACTCCGATTCGCGCAAGAAGTCCACCGACATTGAGGAGTGGGACGTCAAGTACATGCAGGTGGACCAGGAAATGCTCTTCGAGATCATCCTCGTAAGTCACTACCCCTCACTCACTCCAAAATCCAGATACTAATCATAAACACAGGCCGCCAACTACCTCGACATCAAGGCTCTGCTCGATGTCGGCTGCAAGACCGTCGCCAACATGATCAAAGGCAAGTCTCCTGAGGAGATTCGCAAGACCTTCAACATTCAGAACGATTTCACTCCCGAGGAGGAAGACCAGATCCGCCGCGAGAACGAATGGGCCGAGGATCGCTAGACGCGCCTCTCCAGTTCGCATCCTTCATACCCCCGAGCTGTGCGGCCTTACCAGGCTGCGCGCTCTTTCATCACACTGTTACGATGCACATTTCGGTTATGACTGGCGTTTGCTCTCGGGCTGAGCAAGGGGAAAGCGAAGAGATGGGCAAAATAAACCTGTCTCTCGATGATTATGGTCATGGCTTTCATACGGGTTGTATTTGTTATGCATTGGGTGTGGCGGCTTTTCACTGCACGGTGGTCTTGTGGTTGATTAGAATGGCTTCCATAGTTCCAAAGTGGATATTGCATGCTGAAAATCATACTACCCGCTTTGTGAACGGACCACTGACATTTCAAGATACCCTCTCCTTCATCCGCCCATCTGCAAACCGCCTTTGTCTCGCCCCTTTCCTCACCACGAGTGGGCACTGTAGCCGTCTCTCGATTGAATCTTCGAGGCGATGAATCTATAGTGCTTGGACTTGACTCTATAATGATTGGATCTTGGATGTGGAGATGTGAACGAAACGGTCTCTGGATATGCCTGGAGTGATGGTATTGCTATTACACTCTCACTTTGAACCTCGGTTTCCAATGGTTGTTCTTTTGAATGTCTGTCATTATTAATCATATTCTATACAAAGAATTCTCGAATCCTCAGACGAATCATCTGGGTCAAGCTAGCTTACCAACCGCAATGTAAATACTCCCCAAAGCCCATATATGCCAGAAGAATAATGCCAAATGTAAAGTGCAAGTAAAAAAACAGCCCGAGTAAGAGACGCTCTAGAGAACGCCGAAAACAGAAAAATTCGCTCACTCCCTATGAAATGAAACACCACCCCCCTGAATCAATACTACAAGATAATACAACCACATGGACGCAAAAAACGGCACAACCCCGTTCCATAGGACAGAACCTTCGTCGACCCTCCTCAAGCCTCGGGCCATCCTTTCTTCGCAATAAGAAAGCAGGACCGGGCTCACGTTGATGATAGAACAAGATCCAATGGGTAAAAACATCTTCAACAAGTCTGTGATATCTGTTTACAATCCGGATTAGTTCTTGAGAGCATCTTTTAGACTTTGTGAGCTGGCGCTGCCAATGGGATTTGATACAGGCAGACCTCCTCGAGCCTTTGCATTTTGCTTGACTTTCGCCCACGCATATACCAATCCACTGATGAAGCCGACAAAGATGGCGCTGACGCTGCCAAACGTGACTGGCGCATCGAAGAAGACAAGACCGGAAATGGCAATGGGTAGCTTGTTTAAGGCGCCAACCATGGAGTAAGTCGTTGAAGATGTAACGCGGACACACCATGCCGAGGTGTATGAAATGAAGACGCTCGAGAGGCCGGAAATGATCATTGCGGCGATGATGTTGTTGCGCTGGTCGACTGGGAAATTCTTTGCTACGTTTGTGGAGGACCAGTCTTCCACGAAAAGAGAGGCAAGGAGAAGAATTGGAATGGTGAGCAGGTTGTTGTAGTACATGGCTGTTTCAGGGTTAGCATGTGTTGTCCAAGTTTCGGAATTGTAAGCCTGTACAACAGCAACGACTGAACAGGGCGCGGGATTCTTGAGCAGTCCAATCCAGGAATCAAGGCTGTTAGTCGAGTTCTAGCACGTGAAGTTTCTGGTCAAGATTCTATCCAGATTGCCAGGGATTGAAAGTCTCTTGGCTTCCTTCGTGGACAATTGGGAGGGTTCAAACTTCACACGCCCTGTCCAGTCTTGTTGCGCTGCATTGTTTGAACTTACTATCAAAATCCTTGAAGTTGGTCAACTTTATGCGTTTACGCATGCTCAGTACGTATGTCGCAGTGCAAAAGCAATTGGCCATCATCCACAGATAACCGGCATTCAGTGTAGAAATCTGTGTATTCGTCTCTCCGTTTCCATAGTTTGCGAGAGCATGCTGAATATCTGCCCATGCAGCTATGATGGAGCTCATGACCATGAGACCAAATGAGAAGAGGGCCATGTTGGTGACCGTTCCGCCGAACCATAAAACCTCACCGTATGCGATGAGGATAATCGTGAGGTTCTTGAAAATGGTGTATACGGGGATTGAGAGGAATTTGAGGGCCCATGTCGAGGTATAGATCATGCCAATGAGGAGGAGGGAGATAGGAAACCCTATATAAGGTCAAATTCTGGCTCTCTCATGGAAAGGACTCGAGAGGCATACATTTCTTTGCTTCGCCAGCATTGAAGTCGCGGTAAGTAATGAAGTTCATGGACTTGCACGACTGAATCGCAACCACGCATACTACAGACTGCACGGGGTCAGCACTCAATTGTGACTTTGATTGTGACATGTGCGGAATCCTTGAAATCTCTCAGTCGTCACCGAAGAAAGCCGTCCAGAAACGACAGGCTAGTTCACTGTCGAGTTCCGTTTCGAGGAGCCAGAAGGATGGCCAGCTTTAATGTGGATATTTCATAGGCGTGCCACTAAGGATGCTCAAGAAGTGCAGTCTTTATAACCCATTCTCTTACCTGGACACATAGCAAGAACAGATTCAAATTGTAATCTAATCCGCTAAGTACGTATTTGTTCGTGACGGTCATCATAATCGACGAGGCGCAATATGACAGTACTGCGACCAAGGGCGAATTGACCACGGGAGGTAATTGGGGAGCTGGGGCAGGATTTCTCGAGGGCATAGGATCAAAGGTCTGCTTCCCCAGATCTTCCATTTCAATCGTGTAATCGTCATCTCTTTTCTTGCCGTCCGACATGGTGAAGGTTTGGGCTGCGTTACGCTGGAAAGTGGTTGTGAAAAAGTAGTATGGAGATGTGAAGGTGAGACGAGGGCAAAGTGCAAAGTGCGTGTTAGAAAGAGGGACAAGAAGGGGAAAGGTACAAGTACACTTTGCGCAAAGAAATCACTTGGTAGAAGGGGAAGGTGTCTCCCGGTCGAAACACGGGAGCTGGCCTGTTTGAGATGTTCATCTGGGAACTTGGGACGACGTGCAGATTTGGGGGCGTTCAATGGCTATCAGGGTAACCTGACGATGACATTGTTCTATGCACATGGCACTGATCTGTGGGATACTTGAAACGAATTTGCTGTGAGAGGAGATATTCATGATTCTCCTACGACTAGGCTGCCGCTGAAGGAGAGACCCCCCCTTTGGTGCAAATACATGTCCCCGCATACAAGCCACCCCGCCATTCGACAAATTTCTGATCGAAACAACAATTGAGCCTCATCATGTCGCGGATAGACGCCAAAGTCGCTGCCATCCTCGACCGACCGAACAATGCCATCGATTCCGACGACGAGGACGCTCTCATCGCGTCGCTGGAGGACGATGACGACCACGCTTTCTCAGCTCTGCGCGAACAGCGCATACAACAATTACATTCCGAATTCTCAAGAGCAAAGCAGATGAAGGAATCCGGCAGTGGAACATTCTCAGAAGTCAAGGACGAGAAGGCTCTTATGGACATCACGACATCGACCAAATATGCTGTGGTCCATTTCTTCAAAACCGATTTTGGAAGATGTGGAATTATGGACCGTCATCTAGACGTAGGCATACCCATGAACTTTTCTCTTCGAAATTCTGCAAAAGCTAATCAATTGGAAGACCCTCGCCCCTAAACACTTCGACACCCGCTTCCTAAGAATAAACGTCGACAATGCCCCGTTCCTAGTCACAAGACTCAAAGTTCAAGTTCTACCATGTGTCATAGGCTTCATTGATGGAATTGGAGTGGATAGGATTGTGGGATTCGAAGGACTAGGCAACGGAGACAGCTTTACGACAAAAGATCTCGAGGCAAGGTTACTGGCTGCCGGAGTGCTAGTCAGGGCAAAGGTGACAGCAAATGATCGGTTAGCAATCAAAAAGACCCAGGACAAAGAGGAAGACTTCACCGATGACGAGTGGGATTAAGCAGAGCAGGTGTGAACAAGCCACAACTATACCAGGATATCGCCTCTGTGGGGCCTCGAGCAGCTATGACGGAGTGAGTACAGGCAAGCTCGAGGCTTTCCTAGCCCTCTTAGACACCTGCATGACGCCTCCCTACGTGGAACTGAGGCCATCGCTTTTCAACGTCAAAGGCGAATTCTACACACAGTCACATGTCTCCTTACAACAATGTACCAGCGCAACAGACTTTGCGGCAGTCACCAACAGCGGACCGACGACCGGCCGTTAATTGGTACAGACTTTCGAGTTCAAGAACAAACACAGAAGTTTTTACTTTTTTGGGATAGTTCAGAAAACTGAGTAATAGACTTTTAGAAACTGGGTTTTGTGACTCTGGAAACTTGAGTAGCTATAGACTTTGTAGAGGAAATATCTACATTTACGTGGATTGTTTCGAACGACCTAATTTAAAAAGCTTAGAGTTAAGTATATAGACAAGCAAAACCTCCCCTCTGCTTTCATATCTCATAAATCTAGCCGATAATATCTATTGCTTTAATGTAATAATTATCCTTATAACGATTATTATACAATACTACTAGTTTAGGTAGATCGTTCTCTTATTCTTCTCTTCTTCGGACCTAGCTAATTATGGACAACTTATGAAACGTGGGGCTTCAGCCTTTAAAATTTAGGTCCAATTAGGCACGCAGAAGCCTTGGTCAAGCCTTGGCAAAGCGTTTATTCTAGTATATGTACAACATACCTCTTCCCACATTGCAGTCCCGATTTTGGTTTCTATCGCATGTTCACAATAAGCCAAGTACACTACCCCTGACAAACTCACACCATTACACCATGCCCATATGTGACGGATGTTCCTTCGCGATTGTCAAGCTTCGTCCACAAGAAAAGCAGCCCGTGCTCCACGGCGACGACGTCGACGTCAACGTCGCACTACCCCGATTTGAACCTGCTGTTGTTCACGGATGCTGGATCTGCGCCAAATTCTCGAGGTGGCTGGGAATTAAGCATCCCGAATTGTTCGACGACTGGCACAAAAGCCAATTTCATGCGAGTTACTCTATAGCCGGTCGTGCACATATTGCCCAACCAAAACACCACCCTCTTAGTTTATTCATGATGAATATTACGGCTCCTGGGCTTGACCGTGATTATGACGCCTGTGGAGTTGACTTGGTTGTGGTACCTGCTGAAGGTATGTTTTAGAGCCACCATATGCTGGATGGGAGCGAGAGACACTAAATTTTTTACAGAATTTATCATGCAGCCCTTCACTCTCCCAAAACGACAGCTAGATTTTCTTGTGATCGAAAAGTGGATTGAAAAGTGCAAGCGGGATCATGTCAACTGTCGGGGAGATAGCAATCCATGGTATCCAACTCGATTGCTACATTTTGGACCTCGGGACAAGAAATTGAAGCTTGTTATTTCGAAAGAGCACTTCCCGGTTAGCCCATACATAACCTTAAGTCATCGATGGCCGCCCGACTTGAAGTTTCAGCTCAACTCTTCTACAATGCCAGAGCTGCAGCATGGAGTCGATATATCTACTCTACCGCGAGTTTTCCAGGATTCCGTTCTGATTGCCCAACGACTAGGCATCTATTACCTTTGGATTGACGCTCTTTGCATCAAGCAGGACAAAGACCTATTAGACTGGAAAATCGAATCCCAGAATATGGAAAAAGTGTACTCAAGCGCTTTCCTCAACATATCTGCCACTATGTCATCTAATGGTGAGTCGGACTCACTGGTTCAAGAGAGGGATGAAGGACCCGACCTGCCGGCCAAGATCGAGTTAGATATTGATGGCACCCAGCTGGACTACTTTGTCATCAATAGCAATATCTGGGTCGATGAGATCGACAATGCTCCTCTTAACAATAGAGGATGGGTTTACCAAGAACGTTTCTCTGCCCGTAGAGTGCTTCATTTTGGGCGGCAGCAGCTAGGGTGGGAATGTAGAGAGGTCGAAGCATTGGAGATGTTTCCTAACGGCCTTCCTCGGACAATTACCGCCTCGAATATTAGCAAACCTCGCATCCATCAAAACCTCATGAACTTGTCTCGAAGCTCTGAGGAAACTTTGGAACGTGATCTCTTGATGGAATGGCACATCATGGTGCAGAACTATTCCAAATGTGGTCTGACCAAACCCGAGGACAAGCTGATTGCGTTTGAAGGGGTTGCAAAAGGCATTATGACATGCAGGGGGGGCCAGTGTATCGCAGGCATATGGGAAAAGAATATTGCTTATGACCTTCTGTGGTATCGTTCATTCGAGGGCCAGTTGTTATTCCCAGCGAATACTACCTCCTACCGTGCTCCCAGTTGGTCGTGGGCATCCGTTGATGGAGAGGTAAACTTCCCGGTTTTCGAAGGAGAGATTCGGCGCTGTTTCATCGATGTAGGTAAATTCGTGGAGCCTCAGACAAGTGAAAACTGTAGGCTTTCTGAGCATCCTTCGATCCGGGTACAGGGTTGCTGTCTTCCATTGAAAATCAATTGGTCAAAGGGAGAAATCTCCAGCTTCGAGACCAGCCGATTACGCTTTTCTCTGCTGGATACCTTTGGAGCAGAAATCAATCTCGACGGCCCAGAGGATGAGGTGCAGGATTTGGTCGGCAGAGCCAGAATATTATTGCTGCCGTTGCTTGCTACGTCTTGCGGCGTACATGGGCTCATTCTTGCGAAGATCCGCGGGATTCACGTACACCGTCGAATTGGGACAGTAGAAATCCCAACGACGAAGAGCTTCAGTGACGGCGAAGATCCTTGGCATAGTCCGAAATGGAATATGGCAGCATTGAAGCTCATAGAGGAGATAGATAAGCGCCAGCGAGTGGAAATCTTCATACGTTAGGGGAAATCGTATGAGTATAGAATCTTCGAGTAGGGAATGTCTCCACGTATAGCAAGAAGATTTGGTCGGAGGGGAATGAGATTGAGGGGAAGACGGACGCGGATGCTGAGGCTTGGTAGATGGCATTAAGGAGACAGACACGTTAGTGATCTCTTTACGGAGTACAGGTGAGTCGAGATGATTTTGTGAGGCTGAGCACGTGGCGCAGGCGACCCGCCTTCCTATTTTGGTGGTGCTTTTTCCAATGGTTGCTTCCCAGCCACCGCCTCTGCTACAAATCGTTCTTACAGGCTCTCAACGCGTGCTACTGATTGTGACTATGCACTTGACAGCTAATCATCGACCTCACCCATCGTTAGCGCGTTTCTGCCTATTCTAGTGCTACACCCATCATTAACATTCTCAACCTCCAACCCTTTTCGACTTCAACATTTTCTCACATTATCATGTTCTTTCAATAACAAACCCGAGTTACAATGTCCTCTCCAATTGTCAAGACCCCCGAGTCTTATTTTGCTGGCTTGCGCCGGAAAGACTCAAAGAATGCATTAACGACATGTCGCGGTGTTACTGACAGAGGAAGAGCTTGTCGCCGAGCTCTGGCGTCTCCAAAAAACTCTTCGAAATATGATGGTGCCGTGGTCATTACCGAGAATGATGAAGATCCCGCAGTGTTTTTCTGCCACCAACACAAAGCGCAGGCAGAACTTCTCCATGCTGACGAAGGAAGCGTGGTCTCGATACAGGGTCGACATAGTCTGGAGGAAGCTTTTCGAAATTTGGGTCTAGAAGACGTGGATGAGGAAGGCGATGAAAGTTCCTCGCCTGCTCCACGGCCTTCGCCCCATGCAATCGGGATACCAGAACCTGGTCAAACTGTTGCGCGCGATTATGGGGCAGATCCACGCCAAGAAAGGACTACTCCGAGGAGACGGCGTTCTCATGACAATCGTAGGAGGATTGAAGCAACCGTTGAATCGGCGACAAAACCGAGACCTTCCAAGAGGCGGCCGATTGAAGAGCCTCAGGCTGTTCAACGAGGTAGTTTCTTTTCGTCGTTGATCATGTGCTGCTTCAGCGACGAGGCTATCACCAAGAAAGGAAGAGAGCGCAATGATCGCGAACGAGAGAAGCTTGATGCACCAAGGCCCATCAAGATCAATTCAAGACGCCCCGAAATGGCACACATGTCACGACCTCGACCATCTGGAGAGTATGATCAGCCGGACCCGAAGAGGCCGTCTATGGAGTATAGGACCTCAAATCCAGCTGTGACTCTTGCAGGACAGCAAATCCTTTCTGAGCCTCCACGGGTCCGTCGGCGTGAGACAACCTCCCACCGTAGGAATGATTCTGGTGTCGAAGCTCCTGAGCAGAAACGGAAGCATCGACGACGGCCTTCTGGAGGCAATCATCGTTCAAGTCAAAACAATAACCTCGATGTTCCGTCAAGGACTCGACCAGACTTCCAAGTCTACAATGACTCCACTCCATCAAAGCCTCCTCGGCAGCCATACATCAACTCTTCCTTCGCGCATTCAGATTCTCAGCAGATTTTGACAAATCAGAGACCCACCAACCTACGATCAAAGTCAACACCAGACTCTCAACAGCTAAACAGAACACACGGAGAATGGCCACCTCCACTCCCACATCAAGCATCAGATTCCACGCGTATTTGCTATGCTAAACTCTTAACGGCAATGAGCGAACAACCTACGAGAACGGACGCCCCGGGTTACATTTACATATTCTGGCAAACCACCGTTCCCCAAACTGACGACGAAACCTCCGCCGTCGCCTCCATCATCGCCGCCCCCACAGACCGCGGATTGCAACGCCAAGAAACAATCCTCCAACGCCGCTTCTTCCAAACATCAGCCAACACACGCCTTACCCCAAAATCATCAGAGAAGAAAACCCTATTCCTGAAGATCGGGCGAGCGACGAACGTGCACCAGAGACTTGTGCAATGGAGGAAGCAGTGCGAGTATGATATTTCGCTTTTGAGGAGTTATCCTTATGAGAGGAAAAGTAAGGGTGGCCCAAGACCGGTGCCGAATGTTGTCAAGGTTGAGAGGTTGATCCATTTGCATTTGGAGATGTTGGGGCAGAGGGTTAAGAAGGAGTGTAGATGTGGGACGGAGCATAAGGAGTGGTTTGAGGTGGGCGCCGGTGCGAGGGAGGTTAGGGAGGTGGATGAGATTGTTAGGATGTGGGTTAAGTGGAGTATGGATAAATTTGAGGAGTGATGGGGTGGGAACGTGTTGGGGGTTAGTATTCTTGCTTATCAGTTCTGTTTGAAGAAGTATCTCTTCTGGTTTGAATAAATGAGAGGATGGGCCACAGAAGCTGCGTCCAGAGTCCAGAAATTTTGGGTATAAAAAGTGTTACGAACTGGGTTCCAACTTTCAGCGTCCACGTGGTGAAGAGCAACTACAACCTCGCTTCTGAGCAATTGTTGGTCCGTGTATAAAATGATATCCATATGCTGTAAATATTTCCAGATTCCTTCTACTCCTTCAATGATATGGTCGTAACCATTAACAGCATATCCATACTCCTACAAAAATCAATTCTTCCTCCAATCCTAAAAACTCCACACAATGCAAACGCTCATCACATACCCCTCAGCACCTCCCTACTTCTTAACCTTCTTCTCAATCTCCTCCATCAAAGCAACCAAATCCGCCTCAGGTCCCTCAAACTCCAACGCCTCAGAAATCCATGCCCTAGCCTCCTCCACTCTCCCCATCTCCAACAAACACCTCCCCCGCCTCCACCAAGCCTTAGCATTCTGTCCCTTCTTCAACTCAACAGAGCACTGCGCATCCACGGCCCCCTCGGCCCAAGAATTCCCCGCCATATAAGCCTGCGCCCGATTCGCATACAACTGCGTCAGTTCCTCCCTTACCAGTCCCGAAGGCTCCCATAACGGACGCCCGGAAGCCATGTCGATTCCGAGGGAGTAGTATTTTATGGCGGAGGCGTGGTCGTTTTTGCGGAATGCCGTGTTGCCGCTTTCGCGCAGCTTTTGGATTGCGCTGCTGCGTTTCGGGTCGACGGGGACGGGGGGCGGGGGGAGACCGTCTTTGTGGACGGAGATTAGACTGCGGTGGAGGGTGTTCAGGGCGTCAAGTTCTGCTTGGAGGGTTGAGTCGGCGTGGGTGGTGGAGAGGGTTTTGGTTTTGAGGTCGTAGGTGAGGGGGAGTTGGACGAAGGTGTCTAGATCCATGGTTGCTAGTTATGGAGGTTGTTTGTATGTGGCTTGTATTGTTGTGATTTCTTCGAATTGGTTTGGTCGTTTGGTGACTTCGAGTTGAAGCCAGATTGACGAGTTTGGAGTATCGTTAGATTGAATCAGGTGACGACCTTCTCCTTTAAATTCCCCGAAGCTTGAACTTGAACTCTTCATCCATCACCGACACAGATCAATGAATGAACAATTCGAGTCAAGAGGGAATTTTCATGGGTCGGTATTCTCGTTCAACCCTCTCCAGGCCTCAAGTTGTGAAATTCCCCCATCCTGACCTCTGATGAGCTAGCAACACCAGGGCGTCCTCTTGATATCATATACGACTCGGACGACGTGAATCTTCCCAATTGTCCCTCGATTTATCATACTCATTAAAGTTTTCTTCTTGCGTAAACTTCATTCCCTTGTTTTCTTCACTTTTCCTCCATACATTGAATGGTTTTCAATGGCTCTCATCCTCGTGTGAAGTGAACTCCAATTAAGTTCATAAATAGAACAAGGCGCGGTCAAATAAGCACTAATAATACCAAGAGAAGCTTTGTATTCATACAAGCGCATGCCCAGAAGTCTTTACGAGCAGCGATGTCAGCATTTATGTTCATACATATACGCGTATATGTATGCACGCGACAGAGACTCGTACTGGATTTATCTTTGTCGATCGCGAAGAAATCAGCTTCTGCAAGTACATTTCAAGAATAGGTACGAAAAGCCAAATACTGAAAAGGGAAATGTTTGCGCCAACGTCATACGGGCAAATTGCATACCTGCTGGTGAGACCAACTTAATCAAGTGCCATGTCTTCACCGCCGATGATGAGTCGTATAGCCTTGTATGATGAATAGAAACGTTGCCAGTATAAAGCTCGACTGGTCTCTCCTCCAATTCAAGACCAAATTCATTTCGACGCCCTTCCCCTACCCAACCACAATCTCATAAAGAATCACTCCAATATGCAGCTACCCATCCTCCAAATCCTCTCTCTATCCCTCATCACACCCTTCATAGCCGCCTGTTCCCCACCCACAGACTCTGTTTCTTCACCCCTAACCCTCGGCACAGACGGTCCAGCAGACATGGCCACAAACGGCTACAACCTAAACCACTTCGGCCTCATCATAACAAACTTAACAGCAACCCTCCACTTCTACGGCAAAATCCTAGGCATGCGCCACATCTTCACCTTCGACGCCTCGCCATCCTTCTCCATAATCTACATGTCCTACTCCCACGGCGGCAGAAACGGCTCCGCATACCAAACCGGCGAAGAACTCTACGCCCAGAAAACAAACAGCGAGGGTCTCCTCGAATTCATCTATCCCAAAAACGCAACTAAGAAACTTGAAGCATCGACTGTGAAGGCCAATACGTTTTCGCATGTTGGTATTGTGGTGCCGGATGTTAAGAAGGCCGAGGAGAGGATGAGGGAGTTTGGCGTGGAGATTTTGAAGGGGGTTGGGGAGGTTCCGGCTCCGGATGATCCTGCTGCGAAGGCTTTTGGGCTAGGTGATAGTGTTGGTGTTGCTGAGGAGGCGCTTGAGGGGATTAGGGCGATTGGCTTTGAGAGTTTTTTGATTGTGAAGGATCCCGATGGGAATGCTGTTGAGATTCAGCAACAGGTTTAGGTGTTGGAGCGATAAAGAGGGGATCGAAGCTTGGGACTTTGTTAAATAATATGTGTAGAAGTGCTCGAATCGCTCCAGTGACTAAGCATAGCTCAGAGGCCGAGTATATCTAGCTGGGTTGAGGGGGAAATGATAAGAATGGGAGGAGTCGGTTAGAATCACGCACGAAAGGAATCGATTGTGATCAGTCCGGACAACAAGATTGATTCGATGCTTTGATACGATGCTCGATTTCATATATGACAACATAACGTCGATCAATCATCAACAACATCCCTGTTGAAGAACCTCCATATTTGTCTTCCTGCCTCCCTACCCACGAGTCCACATATCTCATCCTCTTCCATATTAGCCAGCTCTCTCACGCTTCCCACATTCAAACTGATAAGCACAAGATTCTTCTCATTGACACCCGGCACATTCCGAATCATATCCATCGGATCCTGATTATAAGTCCTGCCCGTCTCTGGGTCCTCACCTGGCTCCAATCCAAGTTTGACAGCAGTATAGGGATCAGGTTCTTCCTGCTGCTTCTTGAGCTCGTCAAAAATTTCAGCAGTTTGATAGGGAGAGCTGGACCAGATGATCCGCAATTTCGGGAAGTGTAGTGTAAGCATCACGATTTTGCTTTGAAGGTCGGGTGTTCCCATTGCTGCTGCGGCGGCCGAGTGCGACAGATCTGCGAACTGTTCCAGTGTGAAACTTTTGGTGTCGCCGAATTCAATGAGTAACATGGGGTTCTTGTAGTGCTCCAGCATCATTTCGACTTGGTGGAAGAGACGGCCGTTCTTGAAGGATCCGATGAGATCGCTAACGGATTTACGTTCAACACAAATGTTCGGCGTGAGAATGTAATCGCCAACTGTCAATTGAGCAGGAATGACGTCGACTGAGCGCGCGTGGAGCAAGCCGGTAAGTGACGAGCGAAATTCTCGCATATCACAAATAATGCGAGGTTGCACTGCTGTTGCAGCGAGACGGCCACCGCCGGCAATGCGAGTGTTGATCGTGCGGAGAAACTGTTCTTCTTCGGTTCCGCCATGAGTATCAATGGTGATGGCCATGCTTCCTCGTTCGCGGATCAATCTTGTAAATGCATCCTTTTCTCGCCTCACGGCACTGAGATACCGCTGTTCTTCCACAGAACCACCATAGTACATAAAGTAGACGCGAACATTTCGATCCGTATGTGAACTTCGATACACTTCGATGCGTCGAATGAAAGCAGCATCCGGCTCATACATGATGACATATCGAGGTCGTACTTCATCGAGGACATGCTCGTCCATGTCACCATCAAATGGATGCAATACGATGAGATCCTTCAAATCGTATAGCTCATAGTAGTCCTCCATTCTGTCGAGGGAGTCAACCACGATTTCTTCTTTCTGCTGTGCTTCGGTCTCAGTGATTTCCAGCTCAGTCAACAGGCTTGCTAGATGAGCTTCTTTGTCACCGGCTGTGCGTGCACCGAAATCGCGACCTGGTGCAGACGATCCGCCGCGAACTCTTCGTCGCTTGTTCGGTGGCCCACGGCCTCTCGAGGCTTGTGGGCCGCGAGGATCTCCTGGAGCATTCGCCGTTTTCTCAGCGTCTATTGCAGTCGTGATTCGTGTAAATTGTCGCTTCCAGTGGATATAATTGCGCAGCTTTCGCCGCATGAAGATCTCGCCAGAAGGTCTTGGCTCATCATCGTCTTCATACTTTGCTCCTCGATCTGTATGGACATGCATGCTCTGTAGATAGTCTTTAAGTTGGTTGCAAGTCGCAATGTCTCCACACATGATGAGCACCGCGCCGCTAGAGTCATCTTGCGGTACAGGGTTGAAGTACACGTCACGTTCAACTTCTTCCAGCACCTCGGCGAGCATCTCCCACTTCGGAAGTTCCTCAAGAACAGGATGCAGTGTATCCGGTATTGGAGATGAGCTCCTGTCAGTCCGACCGGCTCGGATATCCGCGAGTTTACCAGTGTATACGCGCCGTTTTGCAGTATCGAAAAGTGTATCTGCAGCATCAAGGAGAAGCCATGGAGACGGATTTTCTTTCCTCTTGCCTTCAGGAGCCTGTTCGTCAGCGAGTAGCATGTCGAGGTATCTTTGGAAACCAACGGCGTCGTAGGTCAAAACGAAGCTGTGCTCTGAATTAGCGTCACCCTGAGCAGGACCATGAACAAACTAACCGAAGAAGATCGTTCAGCTTTCGCAAAGCGTTCACAATCTGCTTACTCCTCGGGCTTGTTCGATGCCAGACAGGATCTAATTGCCGCATGATCGTTCGGAAGAAGTCACGATGTAGAGCACTGTCAATGTTCCAGTCTTCCATCTCGACGCCTGAGTTAAGCTTCTTGAGTTCTCCAATACTAGCTTCAATGCATTCCATCACAGCATTTTGAATAATGCGCATGCTTTCTGTCATGGCGACTTCCAGCTCAATGACTTCAGCTTTCTTCTTTCCTTCCAGAGATTTGGCAACGTCGGCCTGGAATCGAGGGTACAGTGCAGTTTTTCTCAGAAAAAGATACCGCAGCTTTGTAGCAAGTGGAGAGAAACCTGTGACAAAAGCCTCCGGCACATCTGAAAATGCTTTGAGAAATCCAGCCTTATTCTCCTGTCTGTACTTGCGAAGTATGAACGCTTCTAGCGAGGTGTCCGAGATTCTTTCGGCATGCAATAGTATTATGCCGGTGACTTTGGACGCGTCCAACAAACCCGAAAGGAAATCAACGATCAGAATCCGCGAAGTGACACTGAAGATACCAGTCTTGTTGTAGGATTTCTCCCTTGTCTGGGGTGTCAATGCATCACTGTTGATGGTGGTAAGACCCCGACATTTTGATGGTCGGCTCAGCTCAGCTTTCTCTGCCAGCGCCTCTCCAATCCATTTCTCCTCGCGCTCATCAGCGCCCACTATGATTACTATATTGTGTCCAACGGCATCGTATGCGTGTAAGAGGTTTGTCACGATGCGAAGTAGACCGAGGCCGCGCGCGAGGATGAGGAGTTGGTCTTCTTTTCGCAGGTCGTGAAAGATTTGCTGCTGGAACGCCTGTTGTCGAGGTTAACATAGTGCAGAGATTAATTATAGGGAGGCTTTCTCCATACCAGTGGCAGCGATACTTTCACGGGCGCCTTCTCATCTCCAGGCATTGCAAATGCTTGCTTGAGGGTCATGACGATTAGAGGCTCGAGCACTGCGAAGCTTTGCGCCTTGACGCGTAATCACGGGGGCTACTCCCCGAATTTCGGGCTCCCTCTTTTCTCCCCCCAATTCCTTCCATCAACACTCTTCACTCTAACCTGAATGCATAGCATTGAACTATAGGGCATCGAACGCGATCAAACCCAAATGCGATTACTCAATTGGGATTTCTCTGGTCATGCGTTTCATTCTTTGCGTGATAGCTCCCCGCGAAAGCCATGACATTAATCAATCTCACGCTCTTTTAATCTAGCCAAGTAGCCATCAATTCTAGTTTCGCATTCTCTACCTTGTCAAGAAATCATGTCAACATGGAATACTACAAGTTCAACGTAGCCTCTTCCGGGCTCTGCTCGGGTTCTTTCGAGTCCAGAATTCTCTCCTTCAACACCTCAAGATGCTTCTCTCCTCTGTCCTCCTGTTTGGTGCTCTAACCTTTGTCCAAGCTGAGCGCAAGAATGGATGTTCGGAGTCTTTTGATTTCCCAGCTCAACCTGGAGGCCCTTCGAAAGGAATCAAGATTGGAGAACGCATAGTCAGAACTTCTGTACCCAAGAACTATTCGCCAACTGTTCCAGCGCCTCTAATTGTTGCTTATCATGACAAAGGCATGACCGCAGAAGAGATGGAGAAACTCACTCATCTGAGCGATTCGACGCTAAATCCAGACTACATTGTTATATACCCGGAGGCAGTCGAGGTGAGATCAAGGTGGTCAACAGCCACGCAATTTAAACCATGCTGACATGGTACAGAGCAAATGGCTTTCAGACGACGATGCAGATCTCAACGTCGATGACAAGTCCTTCATTGCTGATCTTGTCGAAGGTCTCACAGAGCGTCTGTGTATCGACAAGGACCGTATACATATGACTGGACTGGGTACCGGAGGAGGTCTCTCGCACCTTATGGCCTGCGACCCGTTCTGGTCCAATAACACAGCATCCTTTGCACTGGTCAATCCTACCCTTCTCGCCGGGCTGGTCATGCAAAGAGGTGTCAAAGATGAGATAACCTTGCTTTGGGAGAAGTGCAAGCCGGCTCGATTGCCAATGAAACTACTGGAAATACACGGCGAAAACAACACCTTGAACAGCTACTGGGGGAAATCCGTGGCAAAACGGGGGCGTCTTCCCACGGTTCAATGGCTTGTCGAATGGGCCATGCGCAACGAATGCGGTGAAGCCAAGGGCATGCCGACAAAAGAGAATGAGAACGATCAGCTCTACAAAACAGAACTAGCATCTGGCACAATATACGAGGGTCAGGTACACGCCGGCAAACTGCAGAGGGCGATGTACCGCTGTTATGCGTTGACTGCCGAAGAGCAGATCGAGAAGTATATTGGCAGCTTCCAGGTTGTCGATCAAGAAGTTGGAAAGATGGTTCCCCTACAGGACGAAAAGGAGGAGAAGGGCGATCGTGGTGACATTATCCTTGAGCATCTCTTCGTCAAGAATTACGGGCACGGTTGGCCAAGAATTGCGATGAAGGATGGCACAACAGAGACCTATGAGACAGTAGAGAAGGAAGAAACGGCAGAAGCACCAACCTTTGACGCAACCAAGGAGGTGTTGAAATGGTTCAACCAGCATAAACTATCGGACGATTTTCGAACCCCTGGTGTGGCTATGAACATAGAACCAGCCCTTGACGACGCTGCTATCGCCAAACTCGTCGCTGGCATTACTGCACAAGTTGAGAAGAAACAGAAAAGCTTGAAGGAGAGCGGTGATGCCGTTGAAGGATTGGCGGAAGCGCTAAGTGAAGGCGACGAAGGAACAGAACAGGACGGAGAAAACGTAGAGGATGGGAAGGGTGAGGATCGGATCAAGGATGAGCTATGAATAGTCTATTTTGCGACTACGTTGTTTTTACGGCCCTACTAGTCTGCTTCTCCCCCAACAAGGAAAGACGATGTCGGGAAACACATCACATCATTTCGAACAAGCTTAGGAAAGCCCACATGCTCTAGCTGTATCCCCGATAATATCTTCTGCGGCAGCACAACTCACGGAAACAAGATCTGGAAATTTGCTAGGAATTCATCACTCATTAAGCTGAGCTGAGCATCTAATTTCCACCCTCTGTACAAAGCGAGGGTTCTTTGATGTTTCTTTGCTCAAGATTGTTTGTAAAAGAGTCAGATCTCATTCGAGCCTGCCCATTTCCATAGTGATCTCCAACACAACTTAAAATATCTGCCAATCGCTTTTATCCCTCATCCATTGTGAATCCTTCTAACAGGAATCCCAATTAGGCAACATCACGTGCCATTCTCTTTCCTCAATCAAGGGATATAGTGACATTCACAACGAAGTTTCAAGGTATCAAATTGATGGACAATCTCCCTTTCAATAACTTCAAGTGTGTGCTCCGATATGCGGCGTTGCTGGATCCTTGCTCAAGGGATTAGCGTGGGATGAAACGGTCGTCTCTGTCCTCTGTCCAACCCGTTTTGCCGTACAACAACAACTCCTGCAAGCAACCTTCTATAAAACGAATCCCTTTCGCGGAAAGATTGCGAACCGAAGGCGGATTGCAGACCGCTCAAGCTTCCCACTCGGTGTCAATGGCTTCCTTTTTGGATAGACGCCGAAGGATTCGGGATGACAGGGGATCATATACACTTTTCACCAAACCCGAGACACCTGCCTCGACGACAAACGCTCCAGTCTTCCATCCTCGTACAATATGGCCCTGCCGAGACAAATTGGTAACAAGACACCTTGATCACCAACGTAGCAATGCACGAGTTTGCTGAACCAGTCGTTCGGGTCGTTTTGCGGAGAACGTTCTTTGTCCTTCCGTTGACGGCGGGAGTCCACCCAGCAAGTATGCAGCTAGTTAGACGTCCAGAACTTTGTTAAAGATTGTCAGCAGGGTACTCCAAATTTGATATTGATACTCGACCCATTTCAGAAGCGCTTCATACCACCCTCATCAAAAATAGAGCGCTTCGACTGCTTTAACATCCTTTCAGGTTCGCCATTCCCTTGGAATAATTTGATCCTTCAATTCTTTTTACGCAATTAGAGAGAGTCCAAGCTCTTTCCTCACACATCTGCGATCCCTCTTCAGGCGAGTTGTTTTGTGTGACCGTCCCGTCCAAAAAGCCTTGTGCCTTCGACTCGATATGCGTGTAACAAGCAGACTACTAAAACGGTTGCGCAAGGCAAGCTTATGCATTCATGAGGTGAGGAGTGTAAGGATGGAAGTACTGAGAGTATGTGTTGTGTTTCGACACACATTCGAACACAAGATGGCGCTTTCTGAAAGTGACATCTCAAATGGACGGCATCTACCCGTGTTGGCCACGTCGTTTGAATACGGTGATCCATATAAATCCCCTTGTCAAAAACTTCCTTTTCTGCTTAACGTCAATTGTACTCCCTGTTCGACATTGCTAAAGAACAACTTTCGACACCGACCTTTCGTTGAGAAACCGTGTTACTATTCACAGCTTCCTACATTGCCGACAACGGAAAGCAGCACATGCACGAAAGCGTGCTCTACTAACGCCGATCCACCATTTGTCATTTTTCGGATAGCAACTTTGCCATCACTGGTCGAGAAAGCGTCATAACAACACGGCGTGGCTGAAAAGTTTGTCGACGACCAAGTTTGTGTTGGAAAAAGATAAAAGTGCTTTCACGCCACAGCAACGATGATTCAACACAGCCCTGATAAGATGGAGGGAACGAACTCACAGCAATCCTCACTTCATCCCACCAGCTCAGATTCAGACAGCATGCCCGAGAAAATGATCGTCGTTAGATTCAGTCCAGGCTTCAAAAAACAGGCCGCCTTCATCGCACTAAGCATCACACTTTTTCTAGCTGCGCTAGATACAGTCTTAATTGCTACCGCGTTACCGACCATCTCGTCACAGTTCAATATCAACGATGCGGGTTACGCGTGGGTGGGTTCTGCCTACCTATTAACAGTAAGTCGAGACCGTCTCCAAATCTCATTCCCTAGCACTAACATGCACGTAGTTTGCAGCCACAACACCATCCTGGGGCGGGATTTCTGGTATCTTCGGGAGAAAACCAGTCCTTTTACTCGCAAATGTTGTTTTTCTAGTTGGCAGTGTGATGTCCGCTACCGCGAACAACCTAAGGATGCTCATTGCTGGACGCGCTTTGCAAGGCGCTGGAGGTGGTGGAATAATGACCCTGGTCTATATCTGTATCAACGACATGTTCAGTGTGAAGTGGGTAGACGCTGTGTGTGAATGTGCAAGAAGACACTAACAAATGATAGGGAACGAGCACTTTACCTTGGCCTTTTGGGAATGTTCTATGCCGTGGCATCAGGTATCGGACCCGTACTTGGAGGCGTCTTCACTGACAAGCTGAACTGGAGGTGGTGTTTCTGGATAAACCGTAAGTTTAAAGTAGTGCGCCATTTGACCAATGTTACTCACGATTTGCAGTACCGATAGATGGGATCGCTATTGCCCTCTTATGTTTTTTCCTTGATGTACACAACCCGCGGACACCATTTCTCCAAGGCATACGAGAGATCGACTGGCTAGGTTCCGTGACTGTGGCTTGCGCAACAGTGATGCTCCTGCTTGGAATCCAATTGGGAGGCGTCGTGTTTCCGTGGCACTCTCCGACAGTCATTTTGCTCATCACCTTTGGCATCCTCACTTTTGTCCTCTTCGTGGCCATCCAATTCAAGGTGTGCTCGTCGCCAATCATGCCTTACCGACTCTTCGCCAACCTCTCGAACAACTCAGTTTTTGCTGTGGTCATCTTGGATGCCATGGTCTTCAACTCCGTCGCATATTTCCTTCCGCTCTATCTCCAGACCACTCTCGACCTCTCGCCTCTCCACGCGGGTTTAGTCATGCTTTTCTTGGCGATTCCACTCGCTATCGTTTCTGGCTCGGCAGGATGGGTGATGGGAAAGACAGGAAAATATATCGAGCTTCTTCGCGGTGGGCTCTTCCTTATGACTGTTGGCGTCGGACTCTGCGTCAACTTTCCGGAATACATAAGCTGGCCACGCATCGCCTTCTTTCTGTTGATTGTAGGCCTCGGTTTCGGACCCAATTTTGAGGCTCCCATGATTGCGCTGGGAGCCTCCCTCCCAGCGGCAGACCAGGGTGCAGGAACCACCGTATTGAGTTTCTTCCGCATGCTGAGTGGGGCCATCGGTGTCGTCATGGGCCAGGTAATCTTTCAGAGCCGCATACAAAGCCACCTTCCATCTCTCACCGATGCTGGTGTCCCATCAGACATGATCGAAGGACTTGCGCGTGGCTCGGCCATTTCCTCATCGAAATCGGCGATGGACTCTCTCCCGGAACACCTATTAATTCTGGTCCGTCAAGCCAAAGCTGAAGGGTTCAGCAAAGTCTGGGTTGCCTACACTGTCATTTCATTTGTGGGATTTCTTGCAAGTTGGGGCATAAAGAAGAGGGTTATGACAGACCAGCATGAGGAGTTTCAGACTGGTCTCCCGAGTGCACAACCGAGTGGGTCATCAAGCGCCGAAAGTGTACCGTTGAATGACGGGAGAACGGAGAAAAGGACGACCGACGAGATTGTATAGGTGTTGTGGATATTCATGTTGTGGTTTCTTTTGAGCGCTTATGTGCATGGGAAGATCTTGGAGTTATATGGGTTTGGAGTTATGTGGGACAAAAACGCTCGGCAAAATGGGAACTGGAAACCGGAAAAGGGATATGATACCAAAGGGAACATGGGAGACGGCTTTTTGAATGTATATGCTGGGACGGACTGTCACTAGCATTTAGTTTATGTGCTGGATGCATAAAAGGTATGAAGCCGGTTGGTGGTATATGGGCTATCGGAACGTTCTATATATACCTCAATTGAACAGAACTTGTACTTACTGCGCTCATGGCCGAGAAAGCAAGTTATATGGCTAGACAAAGAGCTGTGAAGTATCCTGGTCAAATACCTGGAATTGTCGCAAAGGGTTGCACACAACTTATTAGTGCATATTAGAACAACATTTCTGGAGCCCGAATAGAGAACCACGGTACGTCATTCTGCCAGGAAGCAATTGTAAGCAGCTTCATCATCTCCTTTCATTCATTCTTCCCGCCCATTATTTACAAGCTCGGCACTACAACCCACTCCAAGTTCACAGGTGTGATCGCTTTCCCCGTATCGAAGAACCCTAAGATATTCTCCATGCCGATCTTCTCAAATCCCATATGCGATTCCACACTCGCACCAGCCGTGTGGCACAAAACTTCTACATTTGTCATGGGCGCAAACCTTGGATTGACATGCGGCTCATTATAATGCACATCCAACCCAGCGAAAGCAAGATGTCCACTTTCCAAAGAGCCGATCAAGGCATCCTCATCTACCAATTTCCCTCGCGCGATATTGACGAATATACTCCCTTTCTTCGTTTTTGCGAATTTGTCTGCGTCCATGACTTTGTTTGATACGAAAGGGGTGGCTAGAACGACGCAATCGGCGTCCGCTAGCATATCATCTAGTTTCTCGTAGTACGTTGCTTCGACGCTTTGTTCCAGTTCTGAAGGTAGCCGTCTGATGTCGTTGTATAAGATTTTCATTCCAAAAGCGAGGCGAGCTTTTTGAGCGATTCGATATCCGATCTTTCCGAGGCCGATGATTCCGAGAGAATGGCCGGCGGGATTGTGTGTCACGGCTGCGATGTTTTGGTGTGCGTCTGTGAATTTGCCAGTGTCCAGCGAACGAGCAGCCATTGCGCTCCAGGTGAATTTTCGGAAACCAGTTAGAATCAACCATATGGCTGCGTCGGCGACTGATTCGGTGCAAGCGGGTGCGCTGTTGCAGTATATAATCCCCCTTTGGCCGAGGGCTTTGGTATCGACCCAGTCGAAGCCAGCTCCAGCGCTGGCGTAGATTTTGCACGACTTGGGGAGGTGGGAGCTAGATTTGTGAGTTTTCGAAGGCCAGAGGTTGTGGAGTTGTGTAGTACATTAGTTCTTCGTTCCATTTCCCCATTTCACCTCCCGTGTTCCAAAAAGGTCGGTAGATGGCGACGAAATCTCCAAATTTTCGTAGTTGTAGTGATTGTATAAACTCGTCTCGTTTCATGCTGTAACTTCGCACTATTTCGAACCTCGCCTGGATCTTTGCATAGAGATCGTGGTTCCATTTTATATCGTCTCCGCAATGGAGTAGTATGGGTTTTGATGTTGAAGATGCCATTTCAGGTATATCGTGATGACGGCTCGTGAAGGCGGGGAAAGAATCAACAACAAATTTCACAGATGCGGGGAATGATGATGATAAAGAAATCCTCCGTGAAGCTCCAAACGAGTGAACCGGCAGAGAAGAAAACAAGAAGTTGGAGACTATGAGGTATTAAATGCCTCAAGGTTTATAGGAAGGACGCAGGTGAAAAAGCAATAACGTGGAGAAGCTGCAGAGCAAGATGATAGTTTGCATGCTTGGGTTATATCAGACCGAGCATCCATTGCGAAGATCTGAGAGCTCCTAGTGGCTGAAAGAATTTCCTTGATGAGATGCATCGATTGGTGGTCGGGACGAACTTGTGCAGTGCAAGTGCTTCGGAATTCCCACACACGTGAAGCTCCTTCATTACATTGAGGCCGCCTGCACCAACTTTATATTCAGCTAAACACTGATGGATTCTTATCAACATTAGAAGGCAGAGCCGCTGAAAAGGTGTGTACAGATCGAAACTTAATATCTCAAATTTCCCACGCTCCAATGACTCACGGTTCCAAGCATGTAGTTCACAAGACACGAAAAGCTCACGGCCAAAGGGAGAGTTGAACGAGTCCGAACGTGATGGCAATGCCCGAAATTCCTGTTCTTTTAGCCAGCTTGTGAGATCAATTTATCAGCTGCAAGATGCTCAGGGTGGAAATGCATTTTGTCTGAGTTTGACGTGTAACGATGACGGCGCATTTGCTGGTGCTTGATTTCATTGCAGCGAATTGTCCTCATATCTTCCAATCAAAACTTGGAGCATGCAATTCACAGCTCACCGTGGCCGCGGTACAGTGAATTCCATGGCATCAAAACGTGCTTCATTTCATTGTGCAGAGACTCGTCTGATCCTCATGGACGACATCACGCAAAGGAACAACCCATATGAAAGAGGCAGATGACGGCCAGAAGAGGAAGATTAGCAGAGGATAGCCCATTTGATACACTCGTGAAGAGGAGATAATTTCAACCCTGCCATTCGTAGTACACCAAAACTTGAACCTCGCAGAAGTGGTCACGGCAGAGACTTGTTCGATCCCTTCAATGTGCTCTGATCCAATGATCGGCGATGATGAGCTGGTTCTTGAGTGTGCTTTCCCAATCCTCACTATCTGCAGAGGTCGGGTGGATTCTATCGCTCGTCGTACCTGCCTCAAAGAGCAACAACCCACACCCACGTGCTCTCAACCTCCTAACCAAACGGTGGGATACAAAAGGGAGGCGTCCCTTTGACTCCCTTTCTCTCTCCAACATATTCTCGAGGATCACAAGAAACATGGCATTCGACCTTCCACCCTGTGGTCATACATGACCCTAAATCCTCTGATACGTCTGTGCTCTTGCCACTGTTACAGTATGTCACGATGGTGCGGCATCATCAAAATCTATGATCCGCAAGATGACTTCTTCACCTTCGGCCTGGCGTTGTTCATCTGGCTCATCGTGGCAACTCTCATAGCGATCGCAGGATTGCTGCTGGAGTCTGTGGGCCCGCCTCGTGCGGCCTATCCTTGAGGAAACTAAGGGTAACAGTCCCGCAACTGATGACGCATCCATAGACTGTCGAGGAAGCGGGTTCCGAGTTGGCTGTGATGGCCAGCGAGGCAAGTCAGCTAACAGTTACCACAACAAAAATTCACAAAAACACAAAAAAAGAGGGCGAGGGGAGTCTTTCGTCTTGGTGCACTGACTTGGGCAGAGAATTGTTCGGATGGGAGGTCGCGTACTTGCAGTTGCCGATACCAAATGTTGCAGCGCACATTCGCTCAACCTTCGGTGTGGTGTCTTCGGGCACACGGTGGCTCACCTGGAGAGGGTTGCTACCGGCCGCTGTACTGGTGGCCGGTAGCCTTTGACTATGGGCTCTGAGATGTTCTGTTGGCTTCTGATCAGCTTGGGCAACTGATCACTGTCGGTTCGGGGACTTCTGTTGGCTTTTGATCAGTTTGGTGCAATTGATCATTGTGGGTGTTGGCATTCTTTCTTTCATTGATGTTTCTCGCCATGAGCGGGACATTGAAGAAGAAGAGTTTGCTTTCAATTGTGTCTCGAAGTCAGGACTACCTACAGAAGTGCTGGAGAGCAATGAGTTTCAAGGTTGGCTTTCCTTCTTTCCAGCTAGGCTTTGAGCTATGGTTCTCGGTGAGTCTTTGAAGGATGATTACGAGCACACTAATTTCGTTTGAAGCGCAAGGAATAGCAGCATTGAAGAGCAAATAATGAGCACTTCAGATGGATATCACTGTGAGCCAATGTAATGAGCTGCAATCGTGTCTCACCCCGAGTCTTCTTCTCACGTGAATTGCAGTTACCCAGTTCGTTGCACCACGCGTTTAGACTCGGTTCTTGGTCTCATTTACCTCCTTGTCTTGTACACCCTGTACTCCCGTCAACAAACACACCAATACTCCCCTCCCACAAATGCATCATCACTCACCTGTACATCATCACTGGAGATCAGCCCTTCCGTTTCCCCCTCCCCTTGGGCCACATTCACCCTGCACCCGCGCTTCCAAATATTTATAAACCACATAAGCGGCAGGCCGATTCCTGGCGCAATCAAAAACACCAAAACCCCTGCTGAAAGCCAGTTCTGCGCCCCAAGTAACCATAGACAGAATGTGGCCGGTGGGGCTATGAGCAGTTGGACGAATGTCATGAATGCGACTCCGAACAGCGAAGAGGTTCGGGGAGGTGATGACGGGATTTGAGAAGTAGCCGTAAGCTTCAGGAATATGGAGGTGAGTTTGGAGGTTGTAGCCGTGGCTTGCGATGGAGAGGAGGCGACGGCCCGGTGAGCCGGGTGAGTTTTGGCGAGATGGTCTACTCGTGAGGTGGTTCTGGACTGGAGTGGAGATGGTTGGGTTTTGTCCTCCATTTGGAAGGGTTACAGGTTGAGGTTTTGGAAGGTCATTGTAGAAACGTTGACTTGTGTAGCCTGGATATCGATTCGGAATTTTGATATGAAGTTCTCGGGAGTAGATCTGTTTGCTAGGTAGTGATCTCAACGGGAGTAAGCAAGTGATATTAAATAGTAGAGATGTGAGAACTTGGATATATAGATTTTGGTATCACGTCGCTTTGGCTCATGCAGACGAAGGGCATTTTTGGTTACTGGTACCCACTTGAGTCGTGATGAACAGCGCCAAAGCGAGACAAAGGTATAAATCCAGTCCTCTCCCGGAGAACGCGTTGGTGCTAGTCGCGATTGTGTGTCAAAGTCAAAGTCAGGAGTTCGAAAGGTGAGATGCAGTGTTCAAGAGCACACGTGAAACTCCAATAGCTCCGAGTCTAGTTTCATCATTGAGGCCGCCACTGCCAGTTGCCAGTTACCATTTATACTCACTTACTATTCGAACTTAGGAACCCTTATTCATAACAAAGCCAGCGACGAAAGATTTTTGATGTATACACTGGCAGTGAAATCCCGAGCCTCGTCTAGGGACGTGTCGCCAAAATTTCACCTGTCAAAGGCTTAATATTGGATCAAGCCGATATCCACGGTGTACTATAGAGGTCTGAGTGAGCAAGGTAAGGAGCCGTTGCTTTGGACATACAAGAGCTGGCAGGACATATCATTAGCGCCAGATATGAGATTGAGAAGGCATGGGGACTTGCCCAGGGCCTCTCATGAAAGCAGAAGATGCTCCTCGACAGGTGTGTGTGAGAAGTCTTGGAGACTTGACCACAGGTCCTATACCATGTTCATGCGACTGCCAACAAGCTGTCCAACACTTTGGGAACAGTGGTAGAAGTTCATTTTCATGAAGAGCATAACGAGGACATCAAGGTGAAGCCACAACAGAATACCCGACGATCACACAGCCTGAGCATACTCGATTTCCAAGGAAACTGCCGCTTTTCCATCTTTTCGAATTCGCTGCTACACCCTTCAACTGGGCTAAAATGGTTCATTCGTTCACTCGCAAAACTTAGATTGGTAGCAACTAGGACCTGTCCTAGGCTGGCTGGGCGGATGGTAAATTGGGTATCAACCGCGGGTTCCATGCACAGATGCTTACACAGAAGCTTACCTGTCAAACCTCGAGAAACCAACGTAGCCACAATGAACCTTCCACACCTACCTCCACTACCTCTATAATCCTATAGAACGCGCTGATCCTCCACATGCAACTTTTGCCCGCTTTGATCCCGAAAACATTCCACAGTTTCATCTCTATCCTCTCCGCACAACCGCCTCCACCAAATTGAGAATAGGCCCGTTTACCATTTTGCCCAGCAAAGTACCTCATTTCAACTACCGGTTCCGGTCAGATTTCTCATTGGAGACAAATCGGAACTTCTATCCCGACGTTGGTAATTCCTTTAAGGGGTAAAGTGCAAACCTATTTCGCAAAACTCAGCCTCTGTAGATCTGCCGAATACTTATACAATTTGGATCTGCTGGAAATCCAACCGGCAGATTTCATCTACTCACACTCGGCTATGATCATCAGGACGATTTTGTCTCTCATTTTACACTAGACAGCCATCTTGGGAGACTTTTCTTAATCCTCTCAAATTCGTGTCCACAATCTTTGGTCGGCCCTTTGATTATCTTGAATTTCCTATAAAGTGTGCTCCGGATTTTGAGAGTTGGGTATCATTCAAGCAGATGGCACTTGTGGGCCTTTCCATCTGGCCTTTCCACACTGTACTCAAGAAAACAATAATCTAACTTCGTGTTAAGACTGTGGGCGCTCCTTGCTCAATTTCTCAGTGCTTGTCAAATCTGGACGTTGTTACAAACATGGAAAAAAATTCGGAAACTACACTGTGCGAATCAGCAGACACATCCTCTGGCCATAGCCATGACGTGGCATTCGACGAGAAAGCAACGAAACGACTTCTCAGGAAGATCGATATTGTTCTTCTTCCACTTCTGTCACTTCTCTATCTGTATGCTTCCTAATCACCCCCCGTACGCTCAGACTACTAATCATCTCTCAGTTTGAGTTTTCTTGACAGGTAATCGCTACTGCACTCAAGCCTAGCAGCCCACGCTAACTGCGAGGATGGATCAAATATCGGCAATGCACGACTAGCAGGGCTGGAAAAGGACCTCAAGCTACACGGGCTCATGTATAATGTATACCAAAGAATGACCGTCGGACTTCAAATGCGTAGCTTACACTCTAATAGGTTGTCGTTGCTGTTTTCTTCCCAACTTATGCTTTTGGTATATCATGGACTATAGCCGCGTAAGCATTATACTGATATTACAAGCCGAGATCCCATCAAACATGATGATGAAGAGAATCAGACCATCTATTTGGATACCATCCCTCATGGTTGCTTGGGGCGTGGTGTGTGTATGTATGGGCCTCATACACAACTACACTGGTCTCCTGGTAACCCGAGCCCTCCTGGGTTTGGCTGAAGGAGGTAAAGAACATCGCTTCACATTAATATACAACACAAAAGCTAACGTGGGTCAAAGGCCTTTTCCCTGGTATTACCTTCTAGTGAGTTTAAACCCTCTCTCTTACTTCAACAGGGTGATAATATCTGATTTAGCATCACGGTCTGGTATAAAAGGACTGAATGTGGCCTTCGACTGGCAATATTCTACTCCTCCGCCACGGCGGCCGGTGCCTTTGGCGGATTGATGGCTCGCGGTATCATGGAAATGAAAGGTCTCGGAGGCAAACCAGGCTGGTCTTGGATCTTCATAATTGAAGGACTTCTTACACTAGTTGTTGCGCTTGGAGCCTATTACTTTATGCACGACTATCCCGAGACGGCGACTTTCCTCACGGAATCTGAAAGAAAGGAAGTCAAACGCCGGTTGGAACGCGATGCTGACTTTTTGGCGGATGAATACAACCAAAAATTCGTTTGGCAGGCGCTCACAGATTGGAAGATTTATATATTCTCACTTCTTTCGGCCGGTATGGCTTTGCCTACTCACTCGGTAACCCTATTTTTGCCGACCATTGTCCGAAGTATGGGCTACACAAATACGAAGGCTCAGCTTATGACCACGCCCCCTTATCTTGTAGCATGTGTTGTGTGCATCGCTGGTACGTTTTTTCGTTTTCACCATCCAAGAAAGACCGATTGCTGACACACGACAGGAGGCTTTTTCGCAGACAAGGCCCAAGTTCGTGGCCCCTTCATGATCGGATTCTCCATTACGGCGTAATTATATCCATACTTCTACGAGGGTTCCCCCGGGCTCAACAATGCTAACCTCACCTCCGCATAGAATGGTTGGATTCTTGATGCTTATCCTCTCCACCTCCGCACACGTCAAGTACGGCGGCTGTTTTTTCGTCACCTGCGGCCTTTTCCCTTCGGTCCCCCAAGGCATAGCCTGGGCCTCTTGTAATATTGGTGGATCATTGAAGCGCGCCGTTGGGATAGCGACATTCGTCATGTTCGCCAACACCACCGCCCTGACGTCTGCTTTTGTCTATCTGCCTAAGTGGGGACCAAACTATCGCAATGGCCATCTAGTGCTACTGTCTACAACAGCCTTTAGTTGTGCACTTGCCATCTTCATGACCACTTGGTTGGGCAGGGAGAATAAGAGGAGGGACGCTATCAAATTGAGGGAGTTGTATACGGATGAGGAGAAGATTGCGCAGAGGGAGATGGGAGACTATGCTAGCTTTTGGCGGTACACACTGTAGGGACAGGTCGTGTTCCTACAAGCGCAAGGGGGAAATTATGAGACTTACTCTAGCTTCCACAGCCCTATAATGAGGCCGCCAGTGGCAGAGCATGGATAATGGGTAGGCAATATTATAGGTGACAGGCACTACGGCCCGCAATTCCACGTGAATTGTGTAGGGCAAAGGCTATACGATGTTGGTTGCTGTCATTTGACGTTGGGTTACATGTACCCAGATAGCAGAACCTCACTCAGTCCCCCCGTTCCGCTGCAGTTTGGGCGAATTCACAGCTAAGCCACAGCTTTCAACAATCCCAGAAAGAGTCCGTTCCTCGTATACTCAATGTAAACCTGGCTCATGCTTTCAACTTTCGCCTGGCGACAACTTCTTCTTCTGTGGTGAAGGTTGCAGACCTCAGCCTCAAGATGCAATGTGTAGGGTCTATCCGGACTGGGCTCCGGTCGTTGTGAATGAGTTTTGTACTGACATTGGCAGGTCGGCAGACGGGTTTACTCTGAAGATGTCACTGGGCCTCGAGTAGTGGCTCATGTATATAGGATTATAGTAGGGTAATATCGCCGCAGTCGATGCTGTGTAGGGCTGGCACAAGGAGCCGCTATCGAATCAGCCTTACCACAATTTCGAACCGCAGACATATAATGGTAGGCTATTATCAAGCTGTCGATCAACTGCTAGATCGAGTTCGATCGAACTCGTTCACAATGTTGTTTTTGAGGCGGTCATTGTCATGCGTCTCACTGCTTGCATCGAAAGGCTTCAGCTCCTCCTTCTCTTACTACACCACGCTCACCTCTCTCAAGGATTCATCGTTGAGAGAGAATACTCGAATACCACGCTCGCAAAACGAGATGATTTCCGAGTCGGTACCAGTCTAGACATCACCCAAGCTTACGGAGGCTGCTGCCCTGTTGGTTTCAAAAGCTGCCTCCCCTTTCACGCAGACTCATGCTGCCCAGTAGGAATGATATGCAGCGGCTTCGGCAGTTCCTGCTGCAACGGTAAGCACTTGTCGTCGACTGTATTCTCAAGCAATATTTACTCATCGGTTCTTAGCTGGTTCCTCGTGCGATGACCAGGTCCATAGTCTGGGACAATGTGTCAGTCCTGATCCAGCATGGACACTGAATATAGCTAAGTCCGTGGTGCATGACTTCTGTTGTTATCCTGGCTGGAAGTCTCAGCCAGCATCTGGTTTTGGCAGCAAGGGATCATGCCAACCTCCACCAAATAATACCACGTTTTGTCCCCCGAAGGCGAGTTCTCCTTCATCCACCAATTCCCGAGATTCTCCTTTATCCACCGATGCTCCAGCGCAACCGAATTCTCTTCGCCCACCAAATCTGGACTTCTTTACACCCGGCGTAATAGCCGGCCTCGCAGTTGGGGCTTTCGTTCTTATCGCATTGTGCATTTATGCTCTCCATCGTTGGAAAAGGATTATTTATGAAAGAGGTGCTGAAGAGAATGATGCCAATAACGCACGAAGAAAACACGACCATACAATGAGTGGAGCTATGGCTGGTATCGATGTTTCTTATGCACATCCGCCTCCTGACGTTACCTCACCATATCAGCTTCCAGATAGTTCCTATGTACATCAGCACCCGGATGTCCCCCAAGCATACCAGCTTCCTGATAATTCCGTTTCCATTGTACAACACGATTTCGATAGTGGTCACATTCATCAAGGTATTGGAGGTGGCCAAGCATTTCAGGGCTTTGGAGGGGATCAAGGATTCCAGGAGCTCCATAGCACATCCGTTCCGGGAGAGTTGTATGGTGGGGCTATACGATGAGGATCGGCAAGGCTCAGAACTAGATGTGAGGTGTCTAAGAAATACACACGAGGAAAGAAACTGCTCCTGTCATAATTTTGTCAGTGAGAAATAGAAGGTTCTATGCAAAAATCATCATCTCAGTAAGGGCTTCACAGGTCAATGCCTCCCAGTTCATTCTACCGTGGATGTAACACTCTCCGAAGAGGTTTTACATCGCATCGTCTACTACCTGCTCTTCGCCACAGTTCAGAGCACCAACAACTAGGGCCTCCCTGGCCACGAACGGTGCACTGGCTCCCTAGACAACCACGAGCGTATCTCCTACAGCACTGCCAGCAGGGACGCACCCTTAGAAGCCCGATTTGGTGATACATAGTCTTCGCTCCACAATCCATCGTGCCAGGGCTACACCCCACACCGAATCTCCGCGCTGCCGTGCCCAGAAAGCGTCATCCGACGGCAGAGTCGGCGTGTGGCCGATCTCGGTGATGTAGGATTGCATTCCGTCCAGTAGTTTCACCCATGCAGCATAATCAGTCCCCAGAACTGGAGGCGCTGGCCGTTGTGTGGATGTGTTGTCCCCAATGAGTGTACGCCAAAATGCCTCAGTGCGTGACTGGCACTTCAGGGCCTCGCCTAGCTTGCATTTGCGGATGGCAAAGGGATACGGATCTTGCGCATGGTCAAGTATGAGCTTGCGGGTTCCTTGGTGCCAGGTATACGTGGATGTCAGCGCTTCCGCATGGAAGAGATTGTGAGCACTGTCTTGGATGAAGTTGTCATCGCGGATATGACTAAATATCGAACTTGTGAAGGCGATCTCATCGACATAGACCGTAGCCAGCTGAAGTATCTGGGGTACTAAGGCAATATTGATCGTAGACTTTGCATCACCAGAAGCCTTGTAGGCCGCATCGCTTTCCTAGTCGCCGGCAAGGGGAAGCCGAAGCGGTAAATGCGTCTAGTCTGGCACCCAAGCTGGGAGGTACTCCAGTCGATCGTTGGTGCTGATGCCCGCATAACTTAGGATCTGCAAAAGGTTTTTTGTGCCCAGAATGTAACACGCAGTGTCGATGAACACGTCTTCGGCCCTCACTGCAGGAGAGTAATCAGCGATAGGGAGGGTTGGGTATAGATCTTCAGAAACCAATCCTAGGAGAGCAAACACTTTGTCCTTGGCATCTGTAGCCTTGACTTCTCTGCAATATTGAAGCAGGTGGCTTAGAGATGCTGATGGAGTGCACTTGGCCAAATTGTCCACCCTGTTCGGGTCGTCAATCAAAAAGCCAAAGGCGCGAAGCAACGTTCGGCTTTCGTTCAAAGTCCTGTATGCCCGATCAGAGAAGTGTCGGTCCTGAGGCCATCCAAGACGTGCAGATGACGCGTGTGTAGCACAGCCTGCCGTCCTTGCTCTGTAAGCTGGATCAGCGCAGTCATCTCCGGCTCCATGAGAACTTCCGTTAAGGCGACTAGGGAGTCCCAGTCGCAAGTGATTCCTCCATAGATAACCCGGACTTTTGCTGCCACTGCAATCTCTTGCACGATCCATATGCGTGAGAACCATGGTGAATCAAGGAATCGTGTGAATACCATCCGTTGGAGAGTCAGAGCTTTGGACTCAAACCTGTCGAATATTTGGCGCGCGGAGATGCGCTGGTTAAGCACTAAGCCCATCATCTCGTGTAGGAGGAAGTACACCAGAGGGGCATGCGGGTCGTTTCCGAGATATACCACCACCTGTTCCGATCGATGGTAGATGTCTTTCATGATTTTGACCTGTTTCGCCTTTTCGTCATAATCCGACTGGTTGATGCACCCGTAGTCAATCCACAGTAGGCGTGGGCGCCACAGAGAGCTGACGCTGCGTAGGCCGTTGTATGTCGAGGTTGATATCTCAAAGGGGAGACCATTTACCATCGTTAAACGTTCTGTCTTCGTTGCTCCCCAGCTATAAGAAATAGCATCGTATTTGGGCGCACCTCTCAACTCCACCACGTGAATGATGGTCCTCTAAGGCCGAGGAATGGCATGAGAACGAAGAAGACGGATGCTATCGCTGTCGTTGATGGGGGAGTATTCCCATTTCTCTAGAGGTGTTTTTCGAAACGAGGACGGCCACAACTGTGAGAACGAGTATAAAGTCCGTAAACCAAAGCCCAAAAGACGAAAGGGTTGTAGAATACGCCATCGTAGACTCTGCCACTGTTTCTGGCCAGGAGTTGGCAATCCAGCCATTTTCCAGCCAGCTAAAAACACAGCAATGAGCACCAATTTCGGGCCCCAAATGTGAGCGAAATGAATTATTCTTGGTATACCCCATCGCGCCAATCGAGAGAGCGTGGCAATCACGATAGAGAGAACCTTGAGCCGAATTTGGACGATGAGACGATTGACATCTTAGACTGTTTGTGCATAGTATGGTCTGTCGCGTCGCATCTGGGTCCAGCCAAACTGGCAACATGGAACATCGGTGGCAGGAAGCAGGAAGAGGATGCCAGAGAATCCGAGCAAGTTGAGGCTGAGGGCGGAAGCGATTACGATGCTTTCCTCGCCCATCGCCATTCGCCATTCGGTTCTATGATTGCATGGCTCAGAAGGCTGCCGTATGATGCCTCTGTGATCGATGGTCTTGACGATGTTTGCAAAAGAGCTTGCAACTGGGGTCTCCATGGATATGTATCAAACAGACAGATGAAGATGATGTTGCTGGGTGCTTCAATTCGGCGGCTACGAGACTCTTCTCCAGTCCACCTTAGCCCCTTTTCTTGCACGGGATGAGGTCGCTGTCCGAGCTCAGCATCGAGCGCTTCCAATGTCGGATCCTCTCTCTTCAAGGCCGGTCAGGAATGATCAACTCAATATCGGGATCTCTAAGTTTGTGGACATCAGAGCCGGATATCGTCATGCAGATCAACTTCTCCTCATTTCCCGAGGTCATCCAGCGATGAGAAACCTCCAGGAAATGCTCTCCTGCCAACAAGATCTTAACTGATCAGCTTATCATCATTATGACTGTCTCGGAAACCTATCGTGAAGCTTTTCCTGGTTCCAGCATCCCTCATATAAGCTATGGGCTTCCCTTCCCCGAAGCCTGCACGAAGCACGTTCAGAGCACCTTCAACGCGTCTCGAGTGTATATTATAGCCTCCAAGACTCTTTCGGCCAATACCGATGCCCTAAAGCGACTTGAGACTGCTCTTGATGGAAAGGTCATCGGTAGAAGAATAGGCATGACGCCTCATACGCTTTGGAGTGAGTGCCTCGAGGTCACAGATGAGACTCGTAGACTCGATGTAGACCTGCTCATAACGCTTGGAGCGGGCAGCTTGACCGACGCGGCGAAGATTATCTCTCTCGTACATGGTCACCAAGCATAACAACATGCGAAGCATACATATCTGACACCTTTAGGCTCTTGCAAACAACGCGTCTACCACATCCGACCTCGACAACCTCCAAAGCGGCCATGATTGGGGCTCCTTCCGCACCGATATAAAGACCGCAACAGTCCCTATAATTTCTATACCTACAACACTTTCAGGGGGCGAATATCAGAAACTGGCTGGTGGTACGAAGGACAGCACACATCAGAAGCATGGCTTCAACCACGGCACTGTTGGTCCATCTTTGGTTCTCCTCGATGCAGAGCTTACGACGACCACGCCTGATCAGTTTTGGTTATCCACTGGAGTGCGTGCCGTAGACCATTGTGTGGAGACTCTGTGCTCTATCACATCTTATGATACACTCAGTGACAAGGCTGCTGCGGAAGGATTGCAACAATTGGTTCCTGGTTTGTTGCGGTGTAAGAAGGACAAAAGAGATTTGGAAGCAAGGCACCTTTGCCAATTGGGCGTGATCAAAGCTATGTCCGCAGTAAGAAGTGGTGTTGAGCTGGGAGCGAGCCATGGCATTGGTATTACCTCTTTCAGGCCTGTGAGGATATCCACATCACTAACTAGACAGGTCACCAACTTGGTCCGCTTGGTGTTGGACACGGAGAAACATCTTGCATTCTGCTCCCTGCGGTATGCAAGTACAACGCCAAAGTCAACGCAGAAAGGCAGCAGAAGGTCAAAGACATACTATGGGAACAAGCAGAGGTCAAAATTGTACTCTCAGAACAAGGTCTGCAACGCGAAACCTCCGATTTGGGCGATATTCTCGACTGCGTAATCTCCCAGCTTGGTATGCCTAGATCGTTGAAAGCAGTGGGCGTCGGGAAGGACAAACTCGATCTTTTAGCCGAAAACAGTCTCAACGATAAGTGGTGCCATACCAACCCAATCCCTCTCGAAGCAAAGGCGCAAGTGCTGGAAATTTTGAATGCTGTTACTGGCTAATAAATACATACATTATTTGAACAGTACTTTCTCTATAAGCAACGCAACGACAACGAAAACAGGCGTTTCATGCATTTCATTGCAAACAATGACCTTTAACTCTCTGTTCCGCCGTCTTGGAAATTCCATCCGGTATGTATGAACACGAAACCAAGGACGAATATGTAGAGCAAAACACAAACCATTTCGTCCAGACATTACTTCATAATTTTGGGAATCGTACCGTTTTCTCGCAAATAACTCCTTCAAATGCCCAGGTAAATCAGAACGCCGACGCTATGGTTGAGAACAATGAACTTTTGAAGGTGAGAAGAGTTGATTATAGGGGCTTGGGTTTTGTGAGTCCAGCCCGGAGCATTTGATGGAAAGTGCGACAAGGTGGTTGGATTCGAGAGAGGCGGAGACTTTTGGGAAGAGATTGAAGACGGGTCGAGATGGAAACCTTTGTAAGATGCCAACGGGAGCTAACACCCTGGTGACACCCAGGACGAGGCTGAGGACATCAATACTTTCGTTCTTCTGTTGTTTAGCCAGCTCATGGCCAAGGAAAGGGTGGACATGAGACCACTGAGGAGAAGAGCGACCCCAGCGAAGATGATGATGTACCGAAAGGCAGATCCAGGATCGGTACTTTCTCCTGCAGTCTTGTTCACGAGCTGAACAGGTACAGCGAGGAGATTGCCAAGGCCTCGCCCAAAGGCAAGCCATCCGTAAAGAAACAGCTGCGTGTCGGCATCGTTCGTGAGGGATGTATTGAGTCGCGGCCATAATACGCTGTACCCGCCTGCAAACAGACCGAACAAGATCGCGAAAACCATCAATTCGGTGAAGGTTTTGGAAAACCACCACAGAAGAAGAAGAGGTGCAGAGACCAAGGACGAAGCAGCAGCGATTGCAACTGAGGAGAATTTGAACTTGTCGGACGCTTTTCCAACGACAAATTGCGCCACGACGCCAGAGACATTCAGCATACTGAAGACGAGAGTAGCGTTCCAGGAGGGCAAGGACAAGGTATTCGCAAATCCTAGTCTTGTCAGTTTCAGTCTCAAGCCAGGTGATCTAGGCACTTACTCGTAAGGTAGAAGCCAGGAAGGAAGAAGGCAAGCCCTTGCAGCAGATTGGCTGCCCAGAACATGTAGAAGACAGACTTCCGACAGAGCGACTTGTCAATTTTGGCACTGCCTGCAGGTCTAGCTGTAGTGTATGGAATTCTTCCGCGACAGAGGCACATTGGTCCGCCAACGAAGCAGATCACAATGAGCGCGTAAAGGCGGAGCGTTGTAGCATAGTCAAATCTGTCGAGGAGGGCTTGGAGCATGAATGGAAGTCCCACTCCGGCAGCACCAGCTGCCCCGAAAAGGTAGCCATATGCCGCACCTCTCTTTTCGACAAACCACGAATCTAGCATAGCCAAGAGCGCGTAGTACAGCACAAGAACCCCGACGCCGAAGAGTGCGCCTTGGAATGCAATGAGTCCCCAGATACTGGTAGAAAAGCTCGCAAGAATGAGGGAGGCCACGCAGATCGCGAAGCCGGCCCATACCATCTGGCTATGATACTGGCGGTACTTGGAGACGATTGGCGTTATTAGTGGAGCTCCGACAAAGGGGATCGACTGTTGCAAAAGTTTAGCATGTATCGCTGTTGTGGGCACCTTTGTGCAGCCTTGCAGATAGCCGGGCGGAGAAGATTACTTACTGTGCAGAGAGCTCCGATGACAGGGATGAACGGACTGTCCCGAAAGTTTGGATGCTTCTTATAGAAGGCATTGAAGGTTCCGAACGTCGCAGGAAGTCCTATAGCGAGTTAATACAGAACATCCAAAAATGCGACTTGAGGCCCAATTATAAGCACGAGAAAATATCTCCGTTCGGTTAGCGACAGAACTAGATTCTGCTGGAGGGGAGCTTCAGATGGCGTGATGTTTTGCCTGTAATGAGAGATGAACAATAAAGACATGAAGACATACCCCATAGCAATGCTTCGATCATAAAAGCGCTTCCAAAGAAAAGCCAAGCTTGCAATCCTCCATCGCATGGTCCTCTAGGAGCTGGGGCGTCCAAATCGCACCCGATTGAGTCTAGGGTGGTGGCTGAAGAGCTGTCGACTCGACCACCCTCGAGTTCCATTTTGTAGAAACCATCATCACCTTTCGACCTCCTCCCAATGAACTGTCGTGACTTTATCGGTGTCCGTGGCATATTGAATGAGATGATCGTGTGAGAATTCTCAGGTACGGTCTCCTGCTCAAAGTCAGCAAAGAGGATTGTCCCAGACCCTTATAGTTTCGAGACTTGGAGCTGTTTCAACGACTGCACCGTCAAACAGCTGCATGTGCGGAGAACCACGATAGACTTACAGGTACGGGTGTCACACCTTGGTGTGAGGGCGCCGTGAAACTGGCTGTGGGATTCTGCATGCTGGTCAAACGCAAGTTTTCTGGTTGCCCGAGTAGGTAGCTCAAGGTGCGAAAGCGGTGCGAGAAAGATGTTTTCTGACAGTATGCGACGATCAAGCCATTGTAAATGTTGTTGAGGAGACACAAGGTAGAACACGCATTTTATACTCATCATTTTTAGTGTTTGTTGGGAAGGCTGTGAATCTGGCAGCACTGGGTCACTGCAAGACTCAACTGTACCTGCGATGGGTCGCTACTCATTCTCAATGGCGCCATGCGACTTGCGTGGCTTGTGCATGGATCTTTCTCCTGCTTTTTTGGTCATATGGTGTGTTGCGACTCTTCATCTCCAGCTCTTGACGCACTCGAAATTAATCGATATGGGCAAGGACAACGACCTCGACGCCCACTTACGGACCAAATGTTGCCGGGCAGAACACACGCGGCCAGGCTCCTGTTGCTGTACAATCCCTTTGTGTGTCATTCTTCTCTTCTCTTTCGTATTTCTGTCATGCTCTGAAGCTCAATTGCTCCAGCTAAACTGCTGGGCTCTGGGCCCTCATGCCGAGTAGCTGAATGAAGCTCCACTTATCAAAATAACGATTCAAGGAGACTCCTTAAGGAGGGCCGATGTCTCTGCTTTTGTTGATTCCTGGTCAAACTCTCAAGAATCAATCATGTCGATAGTTTCACTCTCTCGAGCTCATATCCTCGCTCAAATACGTTCCTTGCCACATGGCGATAGTTTTGTCACCCTTCCCAGCCACAATCGGCGTTGTGCTCGAGTACTCATTGGGAATTTCCAAAGATCCTTCTCCATGTCAACGCCGAGTGATCACTATGGTCATGGCATATCAACGGACAGTGGTTTGTTGTCTGCGGCTGTGCATGACGGCCGATTCAGCAGACTCAAAGGAACAATGGCCACTTGCCTTAACGTCAGCTTTGCAGTGTTTAGTACTTCAATTCACAGAGCAACACGTCAAAGGAACTGTCATCGGGTAATGGGTCATAGTTCGCAAAGCAAGCAAACCCAATCCATTCTTAAGCCGCTTCATACGTCCTGTCAAAGCTTACCACCAACACAACTGGACATTTCTCCTCCTTCTTTAACTATTCCATCTTCCAGCTTATACAGAGCGTGTACTCCTGTTGAAATACAAGCGCACACACACCCTACCACCCCAAAAACGACAACTATGATTGACTTTGACCAAGTTTGTCGCGCCATCAAGGCATTCAGGTATGCTTTATGCACGGTTTTCAGATGGTGAATACTAACCTGCTTACAGAAGCTACGAAGAGGACGCACAATATTCCTTCGTTAATCCTCGCGAAGAGTTATTTTCCAGCCTGCTAGATGACGACAAAAAAGTGGTTGGGGAGATTTGGAATCGGAAAAAGCATTACATGAATGAGGCAATTAAGTCCAACGCCGCCCTTGCCAATGCCATTGCTGAGTACTCTCGAGACTTCTTCATTGCCCGAGGTTACGAAGAAAGAATGTATGAGCTCGACAACGCAGAAACCGAATCGATTATAGGAGAACCAGCGCAGAACAGCCCGACCCGCGAAGAAACAGCAGTTGTACGATCAGTGCTTCGTCAGATTTGGCGAGACTGGTCCTTTGAGGCCACAGCCGAGCGGAATGCTTGCTTTTCACCTATCTTAGAAGACATTACCCAACGCTATTACCGCCGTACCAGGTCTGATATTAAGATTCTTATCCCAGGGTCTGGCATGAACCGCTTGGGCTTCAACCTCTCTCGTGCCGGATACGATGTCGAGGCAAATGAAGTGTCCTACATCCACCTCCTAGCCACGAACTTCATCTTGAGCCGCACGAACAATGGTCGTGGAACCTGCCAGCGAGAAGGGTTCCTCGGAAACATTGAAACAGAGGGCGCTCAATCCGTCTTCTCCATTCGCCCGTGGGCTCTCTCCTTCAGCAACCACGTCAAAACCAAAGACCAGTTCACCAGTTACAACGTCCCAGAAATCATGCCCGCAAGCTCCACATACCTAGGCTCACCACCAACTTTGGACGACTCCGTAGACACCCTCGCCTTCAAAGCTCCTCGTCTCGCATTCAATGGCAAAAACTTTGCAACTGATTATCTCGATCCCTCAAGTGCGAGTCAATACCATATCATCATAACTTGTTTCTTCATCGACACAGCACCCAATTTCCTCTCCTACGTACGAACAGTAAAACACCTCCTCAAGCCCGGTGGTATTTGGATAAATGTCGGTCCCTTACTCTGGAACTGCTACGAAAATGGCCCAGGTGGCCGCCGCGAAGGCGACATTGATATAGACGAAGACACACAATCGCGTCAACAAGGTTTCCCTCTCCGTCCAATACATCAAGAACCGGGTATGGAGTGGGATCGTAAACTGGAATTCAGCCATGAAGAGGTCATAGGTATACTGAAGAAGATGGATTTTTGTGTGCATCAGGATCGAGATGTAGGGACGGCAGGATACTGTCTCGATGTTCGTGGGCTGCTGAGTACGGAGTATAAATTGAGGTTTTGGGTTGCTATTAAAGGAGCGCCGGAGCATGGACACCTTGATTTGCAGAGGGAGCTGACTAAGAAGGACAAAGACTCGGGTGAGAAGGCTGCCGTGGAGAAGGATGTGATGATGCAGTGAGAGATTGTATCTTGGGTCAAAGGCGATAGACATCTGGCAACCTGTGGGAATGTTTTGGGGTGATTCTGGGGACCTCTTTAGGATAGATACTAAGACTCTTTCTAGATATATCACAAATGGTTTCTTGTTGATAGAACGTGGAATGTCAGTTCTGTTCGACCATTACCATTCTTCCATGAAGCTTTCTCCGGCTCCTTCAGTTGATGATATTGAACATCGGTCAGGCGATATAGAGTCTAAGCACAATGCTATTCACATAATTGACAGGCTACAAGAAGAAAGGAAACAGTGATAATGACGTGGATTAACTAATAGTGTACAGAATGCTCATAGTACGGACTACACATAATGCAGAAATCCATCAAGAAAGGAGCTCGCTTTGCCCGTTGCTCATTATACGTATAAACATGAGATTCGACGAACCCAAAAAGGTTCAGTCCAATTTCGCCCAGCTGTCATATAGATAGCCACTTCTGCCATATTACGACATGAATGCCGTAAGGTTCTCATCCTCTTTCCAATTCAACAACTCAAAAGACGGCGACTTGTGTAAGAATTAAGGCAGCTGTTCCCTTGACAAGTGACTCGACGTCGACTAGAGGTTCTGCTTTCGCTTTATCCCAGCCGCGCATCGGTCCAAACCTAATTCTCTTGCCAAAGCTGTTCGCCTCTCCCAGCAACGTTGTGATCAACGGACCATCCCTCATCACCGACGGGAAACCATCGAACCAGACCTCGGAGATGGTCGGCGCAGCTGTGAGTATTCCAATCACAAGCTGCTGACTGAAGGCAGTGTAAGAGCAATGATTCTTCATCCATTGCTGGCAGATTTCACTGCTCTCGGGATCCAGCTCCGCAAATATCTTTAGCTGCTTCAATGCCGTGCACTTTGAAAGACCCATCTTTGGCGTCAAGGCCCAATGCTTTGGTGGCTTTGTCCATCCTGGTCCTAGCCGAAGCTCAAGTGATGTAAGGCATGCGCGGTAGGATGGAGTGAGGCGGGTAAGCAGCTGTTTCCGGTGGTTGAAGAATTTGCCGTCGCATGAGAAGATGCGGAAGGTATTGATTCTGTAAAAGGTCCTGAAGGCTTCGTCGTAAATCTGGTGGGAGACAAGCAAGATTCTGAGCAGTGGAGCGATATGGACACTGTTCCACGCAGTGAGATCGACGCTTCTGTCGGGCACGCTTAGGGCAAATTCGTAAATTCGTAGACGGATCTCAGCAGGCAAGTCCTTGAATCGAAAGGGCTGCCTCTTTGGTATGCGCTTCGGTCGGGGAGGTTTCTCCATGCCTTTGCGTGTGGGGTCGAAGTGGAGAGGCGAAAGGGTTTTCGGGACACACTGGCAACAACAGGGCAGGTCGAGTTATATACTGGAGGTCATGCGATCAGAGGTACCAAGGTAGTGTACCCAAGCCACCTGCTGGACGGCTCGGGCGAGCTTATGCGTCCATCGATTCGACTGGGTAGGTTCAAAGAAGAAGGATGTATGTGCACGTATAACGGGAGACGCTGCGTAATAGAAATGATCTCGCGGTGCTTCTTGATACGGGGGTTATTCTGCCCAATCTTTCAACTCAGAGCCACTGAAGCAATGGACTGCTCTTCGTCAAATTTCTCATGGGGGTAAACTTTCTGCAATAAATTGCTGAAGAGGGGAAGACTGCAGGTGAGGAGATTTCTTATATGAGCATCTCTGATGCCTTAATGCCTTGATGCCTTGTAAATATCATCGAAACCTCGAAGAGTCACAAAACAATTCGCAACAATTCACGGTGCAGTTCGTCTCTCTCGGAATATCTCTTTCACGACATTAGCTGACCTCAGTATTGGGGCCTTTCGCTGGCACCATATTCCGTCCCAATTGAACCACAGCCTGCCCTCCAAACGCAGTTCAAAAACAACAGACCACCCACCATGCCTGGCCAACGAGGCCCAGTGCCAGTTCCGCTCAAGGAAAATGGCCGCGACCTCACCCAGCAAATCCTCGATGTTCTGGACGAAAATCCCTGCTTCAAAAGCGAACAGCAATTCCCAGACATTACCCAGATTCAAATCAAAGCGGCCTTGGACCGTCTAGCTTCACGCTCTATGGTGGAATACACGGTTATAAACAAAGAGAATGTCGTACTTGAAAAGGAGGGGCAGTCAATAGCGGATGCTGGGTCTCACGAGTTCATTGTCTGGAAAGCGGTGCAACAGGCTGGCAAAATCGCCATCAAAGAGCTCGCGTCTGTCGCAGGCCCGTCGAGTAAGTTCGGACAAGGCACAGCGATGAAGGTAGGCATTCTGAGGATTGGGCGATATGCCGATATAGACTCACTCGTTGTGTCAGAACAAATGGATCAAGAAAGAGGGTGACAGTTTGGTCCCAATTGAGCAAGAAGTTGAAGACGAGACACGAGACTTGCTCCTCAGCATACAAGAGACCAAAAGCCTAAAGAACGCAAAGCTGCTTGCCGATCTGCGTAAAAGGAAACTGGTTAAAGTGGAAAAGGCGCAGACCTACGAGGTTACCCTTACCGATCTATTTTCTCTCGGTACTCGCACTAAGTTCCGTATTATATAGGTAACAAAGGGCTCAAAATATGCAAAGGAAATGCCAGTCGAGCATACAGATCTCACTGCTGAGCAGCTTGCGGTAAATTTCCGGGCACTTCTAGCCTCAAATTACAAGGGACTAAATAATCGATAGGACGGTAGCTGGAAGGACGCAAACTTCAAACCCTATAATTTCAACGCACTAGGCGCAAGCCAAACTCCTGGTGAGTAAAAGGATGCAGCAGAAAGACTGCTATTTGACTTTCTCCATCTCCTGCTAAGACAGTTTCATTCCTACGCGGGCATGCGCATTTTTTAGCATGACATCCAAAACTCTTGGGCAAAAATCCACGAAATGGACAAAGCTAACTTTCGAACAGGCGCTCTCCATCCTTTACAAAAAGTTAGACAGGAGTTCCGAAACATCTTCTTCAACCAAGGTTTTGTAGAAATGCCAACCCAACGTTACGTGGACTCTGGCTTCTGGAATTTTGACGCACTCTTTGTTCCACAACAACATCCAGCACGGGACATGCAAGGTAGGGCTCATAAGACCACACAATTCAAGGTAACAGAGCTAACACCGATTATATAGATACCTTCTTCATCTCAGACCCACCTCGTGCGGATAAGCCAAGAGCAGATCCCATCGCAGAGGTGGCCATGGAAGCCATGGAGGCGGGTGCCAGAGAGCTGTATGCCCTCCCCAGCCCCACAAAGCCTAAACCACGCAACTACGAGGAGTACTGGAACAATGTCAAAGCCGTACACGAAGGAGACGCTTTCGGCTCTATTGGCTACCGATACAAGTGGTCAGAGGAAGAGTCTCTGAGACTGGTACTAAGAACACATACAACCGCCGTTTCAACCTGGTGTTTGCACCGCCTGGCAGAAGACCCTCGACCAGCACGCTACTTCTCCATTGACCGTGTTTTCAGAAACGAAGCCGTCGATGCCACGCATTTAGCAGAATTCCATCAAGTCGAAGGTGTCATCGCAGATTTCGGCTTAACGTTGGGTGGTCTTATGAAATTCCTATCAGACTTCTTCGCCAAACTCGGTATCACTGGATTACGCTTCAAGCCTGCTTACAACCCCTACACTGAACCATCAATGGAGTAAGTAGCATTACGTTGCCCAATCTCAAAACAATGCTAACATATACAGAATCTTCGGATACCATGGCGGTCTAGGCAAGTGGATAGAAATTGGAAACAGTGGCATGTTTAGGCCGGAGATGTTGGAGCCCATGGGTCTCCCACCTAACCTGCGCGTGTACGGGTTCGGTCTTTCGTTGGAGAGACCAACGATGATGAGGTACAAGGTCAACAATATTCGAGAATTGCTGGGCCACAAGGTCGATTTAAAGTTTGTCGAGGAACAGCCTGCTGTCCGTTTTGAAAAAGAGTAGAAATCTTGTAGAACGAGGCATGATTGATGATTTATGCTTGTGTGAAAAGGAGAGAGTTAGGGACTTGATGTGGCAAAAGACATCTTTTGTGGACGAGAATTCACGATATCTAGTCCACGGAGTGAAATCCCGGGTGCAAATAAGAACAAAACTACGTCACGTATAGCTCAATCTTGAAGGAAGAGTTGCAAGTCTTAACAATGGCTGAAAATTACCCGCGCAAGAAAATCCCGCTCTTTTATACGTGTAGACCACCACACCAACGAAGTCGATCCCGAAAAATGGCTACCGTTATAGAGCTGCGGTCTCTCTTTCCAAGCGCTACCAGACCGGATTCCTAGATGAGCCCCCCAATTTCCCTCCCATTTCCACCAAGGGATATTTCTTCAGTGGCGTCATAAGCCTAACCTTCTCCCGGGGGAGGACAGCGTTCCCCAACGCTATCGAGGTACGACATTATGCATGTAAGTGTTGTGGTATGTTATCGGCAGGTATGTGGTGTGTTGTTGCTCCCGACCGCCACCGCTGCTTCGTATCACATCGTTGAAGTGTGTGGGTTGTACAGATGAATTGACTCCGAGGGGCTGTGTTTTAGGCGACGAGTATCTTCGTGGCTTGATAATGGGCGTGATGAAGACTCGTGTGGGTTTGAGACGTGAAAAGGAAACGGCTGAGATCAGAAAGGCTGTGGACGTTGAGTTTGGGGATAATTTCTTTTGTCGTTTGTCAATGTAGAAGGATACTCAGAAAGTTGATTAAAATAGCAGAATCGTCACGTCGAGCCTAAATCGCCAAGACTTGTAGTCTATGAGATTGCCCCACATAGCCTTCCATTTCTTTGAGAGTTGCTGGAATTTGGAGAGGATAATCACTGGGGGTTTATTGATTGACCCTTCGCTGTTATTTCAGATATAACTTTTTTTAACTTCGCAGCACCCTCCGTGCTGGTGTGGAGTGGGTCCTAAAAACACTTTGCCGGTGTATTAGAGTAAAAGTGTCGTGTTCTACGTCCATATGGCTCCATCAGATTCAGGTTGAAACGGATGATCTGTATGGGAATGAGTTCACATTTATACCGACTGATCAGAAGCATGCTTCAAACCATGAAGATCCGTCTATTTCAAGAACGAGTGTAGATCTCTGAATGAGGGCTATGTCTTGCGGCTCCGGCGCGAAAGTTTGGTTCCTGCCTTTGTCACTATCAAAGAGAATGTTATGAAGTTCGGACAATCGTATCCACCTTTTCTTCTACTTGAAAAGCGAACTTTATGTAAAAGCCAAACGATCAGATAAAATTCGCTCTTGAGCCGCATGGTAGATTATACGAACTGGGGATCCCATGAGGTCTTTGGCAATGGTTCAGCTTTACCGTAGAGCATAGTATACCACATGGCGTCATGCGCGGGAGAAGGAAATTTACCGAAAGGATCCTTTTCCTTCCCGGAGCCGGAATAGACACCGAGTCCGTTCTCTGGATCGTTCTAGCGGAGCTTCTAGGGTTCTTCGACAGAGTGGATGGTCCGGACGGGCAAGGCAATATCGCACGCGCGTAAACATCTGTGCGGCACGGTTTTGCGGTTCATAGGTGCGTCATGAGGGTGGTAAGTCAGCTGAAGAGGATTGATAAAGATTCACGATGGTTGTTGGTGAGTGAAGGACGGTTCGCGGAATGAAGAAGTCGACGGCCTTCCCCGAACGTGGCTCATACATTCTGGGAAGCTCGTACACGATCGAGCGATCGTTTATTGAAGCTAAATTTGGCACAGGTATAATAGGAAAGTGATATAGATTGATTGAGAGAAATACCGCCAAAATTGGCCAAGGCTGGCGATAGTGTTGCTGCGGTCCAGAGTCAATCAGAATTGATGAAATTATGAGAAGAATACAAACAGCGGGTACCTCGCAGGCCTTTGTCCGGGCAGGTGGTCTGTCCAGGGTAATACCATGCGAACTACTAGGGTTTTACAAACAATCTGTGCTGCCAGACAGTTATTGCTTGATATGCCCACGAGGATGGGGAAATCGGCACACTCATCTCGCTCGTGAGACAGTGCTGAATTGCAGGTTTCGATTTACCTGGGGGGATAGCTTTGCCGCTGCTGCGGAGGGATGCGATCATGCTTGGTCGGGTGACTGGGCAATGCAATCGCTTCTTGCTTGGTGACGCGTGAAGAAGTTGGTCTTATCGTGAGGTGATGGATCAGTTGTAGGTAGTCGCATAAATATGCTGCAGTCTTGCAGTCTTGCAGTCCAAAAGTTGGCAGAAGTGGAGCTAGATGCTAGCCGACGTGCACCCGATAGCATTATCAGATCAGACCAGATGTAATTCGCAGTAGTAGATATTCTATGGCGACTCAGGACTGGTTGGTACGGGATTGCCCATCTGTCGGAGTACCAACAGATCGACAGGAAGATTTTGCAAGAATTACGCGTGGTGTGTTTGAGGAGCGTACTTCTCTCAAGGGAATGAGGCCCCGATCTACAGGGGCTGTAAGATAGAAGCAAAGCTGAAGGGATGGTGAGCGAAGAATGATTCCCAATCAACCAGCATGCAAAGTTGTCACTGCGAAAACAAAGAAGGTGGTTGGCGAGCACGAGGTTTGGACAGGAGATGCCATCATTTCCTTCAGCGAGATGTGGCTTCTGTACCTCCACGGCCGCATTCACCTGCCCTGCATGGACTGGATTTATAATTGGAGACAGCAAGGAACGACTTTGGCCTCGGTGGATCCATCCCAACGCCAGACTCTTTCCAGCCCAGTCTAGATGCACACTACCTGCCAGACGAATAGAGCTGGTGACGACGCGGCTTTGCTGTCGGGTTTCGTTGACATAATACTAGCACAGCATGAGGCTCGTTCGCGACACCAGACAACTCCCGTTGCAGATGAAGGGACCGGCCGAACACGCGCTGTTGCAGAAGAGTTTTTCACATAATTATGACAATCTCCACGAGTCCAATCACGGAGTCCGGGGTCGAGGCAGATAGATTGATGGGTGGGATAAGGAATACCGTATCAATCGGGGAACTAGGCTAGCGCGACGTGGAATCAGAGATGGATGGATCATGATGGAAGAATGGTGACGATGTGAAGATGGACTGAGAACGGATTGTTGATACTGCTACTGCACGACTACGGTAGTTGTTATAGAAATGGAACTGAGTACTATCTACGCGCGTCGTCGGCGTGGAGATGGATGCCAGACGTGCAGATGGATATGCAGAGGATTTGCCATGTCGGCCATGATTGGAGGCTTGAGCCCGGGAACCTCTTCTTAGATTGAGAAAGATTAGCGTGAGTGCCCCCTGTCCTTACTCAAAATGCCCCTTGTTCGATTGCCGTTGAGCCTTTATTGCCATCCATCGACATGTCCACTCCCAAACTGCTCTCACTCTAATTCAGTCCGCCCATATACCCAACACACACAAACATCCATCACACGCCCACCAGACGAGAGACTGTTCCGCTGGTTAAACACTTGCGTGCCAGTCCACCCACCTTCGTTTGAACACCCTACGGCTTGTGCTTTCCCGTTGCAATCCTTCATCATTGAAGATTAATTGCCAATCGCCACCTTGCGTCTGCCACACATTCCACCTCCTTTCACGGCCCTATTGTTGCACTCGGAAAAGGACTGCACAAGACGCCCGCACGCCGCGACGCCATATACTTATCGTCCCCGTCCCATGCTGTCGTAATTCTTGACTGCAAGATATGCGAGCGGCCTTTTTCCCGCGCGTTCGAGCAATGAACCCTCTCAAGCTTCTGTCCATCCGGACAAACGTCAACTATGAGCGTCTTCCAGGTTACGAGAGCAATGCCAGCTCACCCTACAGTTCAATATCCCTCAAAAAGTACCGATGGCGGTCCCCGAGCCCTGGCGGCGAGCGCTTTCCCATGCTGGTCAAGATGTCATTATCGAGAATGCTCGTCTTTGCAATGACAGCAGTCCTATGTCTGGGTCTGATCGCCCTGGGCGGATTTCGAAGTCACAGGAAGATGGAAGTGAAAAAGGAGCCCCCTAAAAATGCCTATCCATGGGAGAAGTTTACCAGGTAACTTGTCATCAAGTCTCATCTCGAGGCAGCCACTGACAACGATGATTACAGGTTCGAAGGCTACTACAACGGCGTCGGGACGCTGGTGCCAAAAGAACAGTGGACCGCCGAACAAGAATTCATGATACAAAACGTGTCGACAGTGCCTGAACTAACGACGACCCCATCTTCCACTCCACCGATGGATCCATTCGCTTTCAACCCGTATTCGGAATTTACCTCGGACGAATACAAGGAGCATCACTACGAGGTCCGAGAATGTTTCCTAGACGATGACGACAAGGTGAAGCTTCCTGAAGTCTTCGCCTACCCTGGCCTTCCTCAAAACATGTCGAACCCCTTCTTTGGCTCCTATGACGTGCTGAAATTGCGCGACGATGTCTGCTGGGACCGCTTCGGTCGTTTCGGGCCATATGGCTACGGCTATGACCGTGAAGAAGGTGGACTTGGCCTGGCAGAGCAATCCGAGAAGGTCGGCTCTGGCAAGGTTTGGAAACAGCAGGCCAAGATTGACTACCGAAAAGTCGACTGGGGTGCGGCTCAGCAAAAGTGCTTCGAGAAGAACAAGCGACGCTTTGAGAACCAGACTGCCCCAGAAGACTCCAAATCCCGCGCCGAGTGGAAGCCAATGAAGCGAGTATCCCGGCAGGCATACATTCTGCGAGCGTACACTGGCTACAAATACGACGACCATCAACTCCTGACAATGCGCGCCATGATTAGCGAGCTGAGTTTGAAGACTGGCGGCGAGTACGATGTGCATCTGCTAGTCCAAGTGCGAGACGACAGCATTCCAATCTGGACCGACAAGGAGATTTATCAGAAGACACTCGAAGCCAGTGTCCCAGAGGAATTCTGGGGCATCACAACTCTCTGGTCCGAGGAATTGATGAGGCTATATTACCCAGCGCCATTCCCGGAGAACTTTGAGAATCCATCTGGCCAGCCAATCCACGGTGTCTACCGCGGCGCTCACTTTCCATTGTTCTGGTTCGCTCAGCAGCACCCAGAATACGACTACTACTGGAACTGGGAGATGGACTTGCGATACACGGGCCACTACTACGAATTCAACAAGAAGATCACTGACTGGGCTAAGCAGCAACCGCGCAAGGGCCTTTGGGAACGCAGTGCTCGTTACTACATTCCGGACTTCCACGGCAACTGGTCCGATTTCGCGAAGACTGTCGAGCAAGAGACATTCCAAGATCCAGCCGGTCCTATCTGGGGTCCTGCCAAGTTCCCCAACAACGCTATGCTTCCTTCACCAAATGAGACGAAACCACCACATTCGTATCTCGAGGACAATTACGAATGGGGTGTTGGCGAAGAGGCAGATCTCATCACTTTCAATCCTCTCTTTGATCCAGCAAAAACGAACTGGGTTTTCAGAGATGATGTGGATGGCTACAGCAGGTCTCACCCCATTCCTCCTCGCCGAGTGGCAATCATCACAGTTTCCCGACTCTCGAAACGTCTCCTAGATCTTGCTCACGCCGAGACCTACAAGATGAAGCACACCATGTTCCCGGAAATGTGGCCACCCACTATTGCTCTCCATCACGGTCTAAAGGCAGCCTATGTTCCTCATCCGGTGTATTTCGACCGAATGTGGCCGCTGGATTACATGGACAAAATCTTCAACCACCCCGAAAAAGCCACGGACAGCGTTTTTGGCTGGGGAGAACACAACCAGCTCGGAAGCAGTTTCTACTACAACTCCGGCTTCGCTGGTGCTCTCTGGCGACGCTGGCTCGGCTACATTGAGAACAAGGAAGGCGGCAGTTGGCACGAACTCACCCAAACTGGGCGCATGTGTCTTCGATCCACCTTATTCCACCCCATCAAATGGGAGCGCGGGCCCACAGCCAACGACCCGTGATTCGACCCCGGCCCTCCTTTTGGTCGACTTTGACCACCTTTGTCATGTACATATTTCGACCGGTGCTCATATCCGGTCATATCATTTCGAATCGTTCCTTTACTGCGATATCATAGAAAGAAGCCTATGTTGCTTCGCCTCAGCCGGATGGGCTGCGCTCTGCGGCATTTCCTGCGTACATTGGGCGGCGTTTGATGGGTGGCGTTTTGGTTTTTGGCTTCCCACTACATTGGCCCACGACTGCTCTTGCATTGTCCGCCGCCGAGATTTCTAATATTCTGCATAAAAATTTGTTTTAGTTTTTCCTCTGTCGTTCTTTAGGCATGGCGAAAGCCAGCATTCTGTATTCTACTTTTGCTACTCTGCGAGTGCCCGAGTTGGATTGACGTGCGAGGAGCACGCTGCGCATAGGTCCGCACTTGATTGGATGTTCGCTTGGATTGGATGGTATGGGATGAGGAGTCTATTTGCGATTACAGCACAGGTGGACCTGTTTCATGGCGAACAGGTGTCACAATCATGAAGAACGAAGCGCTTGTTCCACGCTGTACTTAATGCAGAGTTTGATGATACTGAAAGGGGATGTTAATAGACATGAGATGAAGATGGTGTAGAGACTTGAACATTCAATGAAAAGTTCTCATTGCTATTTATCGTACTGTTGCGTGATTTGGTCTGGCCGTAATGCGAAGCCTTTGTACTTCGAACTTCCACTTCAATTCTTCGAGTCTCTACTCCATCCCAACAATTTGCCACATAGGACCGGCTGTTTCTCGTCTTGGCAAAACCACCCTAATGCCATTTGTGCAGGCTTCAAAATGATCTAGAATCTATCACGGGGGACCAGCATGTTGCCTTCAAACAGCGGTGAGTTTTCCAACGACCACTCTACTTCTCAACTTCAACCAAGTTCAAGTCCACCGCACGACTGAGTTGATGATATGAACATGATGTTAACGTCGTCAACTACCACTATTTCCCATTCTATCAATTTCCTTATTTCTTTACCTTCATCTCCATTGTGTGGGACAACATGAATGGGAAGAGGATTTGAGCAGACAGAGATTTCTTGGTGCCACGTTCGAACAAAAGGCAAGGGAGTTGCCCACTAGAAGTGTTTGTTGTCTTGGACACTTGTGTCACTTTGTCATAAAGTTATTGAATCCTCGATTCTCTCTTCTTGCACTCTTCACTGTCGCTCTTGTGTGTTCTACATTTTGATATCAGAGTTTTCCACTACGCCTCATCATGTCCACTCCTTCGATTCTGCCTCAAGCGACGCTCTTTGAAGTCAAAGATACGCCTACTTCAGGCCGAGGAGTGTTTGTTACTCAAGATTTGCCAGCAGGAACACCACTTCTTCAAACCTCGCTACTACCGGCTTCTGTTATTGTAAGGAACTACAAACGCGAGGTGTGCGCTCAATGTTTCGTTTATCAACGCGGAAGAAATCTCAAAATCATATTTACGGAAACAGGTCATTCGTTTTGTAGCCAAAAGTGTCTTCAATCATGGACGACAGATGCTGGACCGACGGGAATTCAAGCATGGATTGCAATAGAGGGATTCATCAAGAGCAAAAGTACACAGAAGAATGGATTTCGAAACGGTTCTTCAAATGAAGATGAGGAAATACTAGATATCAACGTCGCACGGCCAACGGAAGAAGAGATTCAAAGCGCCTGGGATTCGGTATCAAGTACAGCCCACTTCATCCTCGAAGCGCGAAATGGGTCAAATCGAAAACCCCATCGAAGAGCACTTACCTCTGTCCTCTCCATCTCTCCCAATCCAGATATCCTTGTCTTTCTCCTCTCAGCAACACTCTCCCGCTCAAAAATGGCTCTTCCACCACCCTCTCAACCAGTAGCCGTAACAGAATGGGAAACCCTACTTCAACTAGTTCCGGATTCAACTCCATACGCCACTTCTCAAGATCTACAAATGGGAACACAAAGCTACCTCCATCTCCTCGCTCTACTCCCTGTATCGATGCTTCCCTACGCCAGGCCGGAAGCATTCCTGATGCTCGCGGAGAGGGATAGCCATAACTCCTTCGGTATACGCAGTCTCGATGACGGGGGCGATGAGTTCCTAGGTTATGGTGTTTGGCCTCTGGCTTCCTTCTTCAACCATTCTTGTTCGCCGAATGTTGGAAAGAGGAGGGTTGGAAGGGTGTGGGACTTCTGGACGAGTAGGCCGGTTGCTAAAGGGGAAGAGTTGTGCATCAGTTATATGGGTGGGGATGAAGTGGATTTGGATGTTATTGAGAGAAGGTTGAGGTTGAGTGAGACGTGGGTTTTTGAGTGTGGGTGTGTCAGGTGTGGGGATGAGGATGTGAGGGTTTTGGAGGGGGTTGAGATTGAGATTGAGATCGAGATTGAGATTGGATTGGGAGATTTGGAGTTGGGGGAGAAGATGAAGGAGGTGGTCATCTGAAGGAGATTTAGAGCATTACAGATACAGCCTAGCCTGGCTGTGGGCCTTGTGGTCCTTTGTATGGCTTGAAAAAACATCTTCTGCTCAAGACTCTATGACAGATATTGAATGTCACAACCAGAAACCTCTTAAGGAAAGGAATCGATCTCGTTGTGTATCCTGAGATCTCATCTTCCTCTCTCATCTAGAAAGATGTTTAAGATGCTTTCAGCCTCTAGACTGCCCTGTGAGGTGGATGCTTGGAACGCCATACAGGCGGTTTTTATAGAATTCCCCATGTAAGCCTGAACAGGCAACAAGAAAACAAAAGGGGATTGAATGATAGGGTGCTACGCATTCACATCAGCTGGTTGGAGAATCCTATCATGTGGCATCCAAGCCTTGCCTTTGCCTATTCCGGGCTGAATCACAGCCAATGAGGCGATAACGGCTAGGGACCTCTTGATCTCTGTGCCACAACAGCCAAACCTGTATACATTCCTTTACCTCCGCATTCCTTTCCATCCCCCTTTCCTCTCCTCCCTGCGCTTACCCTCTGCCCACGCCCGTCGCAAACATTCACCATGGCAGGCGGCGAAGAGCCTCTCCTCCACCGCAGCGACTCCCCCGATTCATACGAAGAAGAACAAGACGCCCTCCTGACAGGCCAACACGTCCAGCGCTCCTCTGACAAATGGAAACTCTGGCGCGAACTTGGGCTCTTCACCTGGGCCCTCCTCGCCACAGCCGGCGTCATAATCCTCGCTGTCATATACCAAAAACAGCAATCCGACAACAATAATGCGCCAAACCACCACTCCGCCAGCGGCAAGCGCAACCTCATCATGATGGTCTCAGACGGCATGGGACCGACTAGCTTGAGCTTGACGAGGAGTTTCAAGCAGCACCGGTTCGGGTTGCCCTGGTCAGAGCAGCTGGTTATTGACGGGCATCTGATCGGGCAGTCTAGGACAAGGAGTTCCTCGAGCTTGGTCACCGACTCTGCTGCTGGAGCGACGGCCTTCTCATGCGGGATGAAGAGTTACAACGGTGCTATTTCTGTGTTGCCGGATGGGACGCCTTGCGGGACTGTGCTTGAGGCTGCGAAGAGGGCCGGATATTTGACTGGGTTGGTGGTGACGACGCGGATTACGGATGCGACGCCCGCTTGTTTTGCTGCTCATGTCAATATGAGGGATGAGGAGGATAGGATTGCTGAACAACTCATGGGTGATTACCCATTGGGGAGGGTTGTGGATTTGATTCTTGGTGGTGGAAGATGTCATTTCTTGCCGAATACTACAGAGGGATCTTGTCGTGGAGATGGAAAGGATATTATCAACGCTGGCAAGAAGGCTGGCTTCAACTATGTCAGTGACCGGGCTGGCTTCGACGGGTTGAAGCTTGGAAAGGCTGTTCAGTTGCCTTTGCTTGGACTCTTCGCCCAGACGGACATCCCATACGAGATTGATCGTAGGAACGAGAACGATATCTACCCTTCGTTGCAAGAGATGGCCGAAACAGCAATGGCAGCATTGAGTGCTGCCACCGCCGACAGCGACAAAGGCTTCTTCCTCATGATTGAGGGAAGCAGAATCGACCATGCCGGTCATGCCAACGACCCAGCAGCCCAAGTCCATGAAGTCCTTGCGTACGACGACGCCTTCGCCAGCGTCCTCGAATTCTTGGATAAAGATAGCACACCGGGTATCATGGTCAGCACAAGCGACCACGAAACAGGAGGTCTAGCAGCTGCTCGCCGTACGTCTCCCCTTTCCCCTCCCTGAAATTTCGCAAAGCTAACGTGCACCTATAGAACTCCACGCCACCTACCCGGAATACCTCTGGTACCCATCAGTCCTCGGAAACGTCACTGCCTCCGCCGAACGTTTGGGAGTAGAATACTTCCACTACCGCCAATCCAACCCAAACACCGATGCCACAAAATGGGTCAAGCACACCTTGATCAATAAGTTGGGCGTCTCAGACGCCAGCGATGAGGAAATAGCCCTTTTGGTAGACTCCCCACAACTCTCACCCTACACTTTCGCAGACATAGTATCCCGCCGTGCACAAACGGGGTGGAGCACCCATGGTCACTCCGCCGCAGATGTCAATATCTACGCTTCCACTGCTAAGGGCGTCGAAGCCCTTGTGGGCAACCATGAGAATACGGAGGTGGGACAGTTTCTGGCTGATTATTTGAGTTTGGATGTCAATGCTATCACGGAGGAGCTGAAGGATAAGGGGACGAAGTTGGATGTGCAGAGTGGAGAGGGAGAGAGCTGGATGGGACGGAAACCGCATAGTGGCGAGAGGTTGGATGGACAAGACCATCAGGATCATTATACGGGGGATTTCAAGAAGCATAAGAGGTGTGAGATTTGTGGGGTTTGATTCAATTAAGGATGGATTCGTGTGTTGAGCGAGACTATTACTGCTTGTACGTATGGCGTTGCTGGTGTTTGGATACGGATTCGCTTTGGTTTATGTTGTATACCTAGATTGATCATTCATGATTTTTTTGCCTCAGCCCTTGTCCTTGCTGGTGCCTCGACTTCACATCCGCATGCTTGCTGCATAGAATTCAGTCAACAGCAATCCACCCAACCTTTAAAGGCTGTGGCTTTCAACCGAAACATCGGACCTTTACAACAATAAATGTGTCTGTGTTATACGACATGCACAGCTTTGAAGCTTCTACTACTCATCTTCTACTCCTCTCCTCCAGCTACGACGGAGCCTGATCATATTCCACGAACGTTTTATCGTTCGGCGAACCGAAAACGTCGCCATGTCATCCAGCACCCCTAGACACATTCCACTCTTCGCTGTTCAACACATCCCAACTCGTAATTGCATCGAGCCAAATTCTCTCCCATGCTAAGGGGTTGGTGGGAGGGATTATCCAGCGTATATCTAAAGAAGGGTGAAATGGCTGTGTTGGCTTGTTTCCTTGATTCTGTCGTCTAACTATTCTTGATATTTGTTTTGGTGGTTTCGCAACTATGGCAAGGAAGTTATGCAATGGCATGCTAGAATTTATATCAATCAGTCACTCGCTTCATTTCATGCCTGCTACACTACTCATAAGAACAAGAAGAACAAGTACATAAGATACAAAAACAATCCTCCTCACCACTAACACATACTCAATTTACCCAACTCACCCTCTATCCAACCACCCCAAAAACGAAACTCACCATCCTAAGTCGAAGAATCAGAAACATCGTCAAGCGGACTCCCCACCTTTCCCGCAACAAGCGCAATCAACGCAGCACCAACCCCAGAGCCATCCTTGGCAATTCCAATCCTAATCTTCTTCTCCCCCTCAACCCCAATCTCTGTAATCTCCCTCAGCGCCTCGCGGATCAAATCTTCGAAACCGGGGTAAAACTCAACAAGACTACCATCAACGCCAACATCAATGATTTCATCCTCGTTGACTTCACCACTGCCTTCGCCTCTCTTGATATCAAGACCTTCTTTCTGTTCCGTGGTAGCGCTGGCGGCTGAGATAGAGGTTTCTAAACGTCCTGATTTGACGACGATGGCGCCGATGGCTATGGCTGCTAATCTGGCGGCTCTGCGTCCAACGGCGCCTGCGATCGCCTTGACGGCTTCTGCATCTTCGAGGCTGGCGGCGTTGATACCAAATTCCTTGTCAAGGGCTTGTCGCGTGGTTTTCAGACCCGCACTTGAATCCCCATATGCCAAACTTAAGAAGCTAGAATCCAGACCCCAGATCTTGAAAAGTGGGGAATCAGGTTCTATGCAAGTAGTGCTATGCAATTCGTTCAACGATGAGTTTTCATCTTTGAAGAGAGGGACAGATTCGTCTTTCATCAGAGTGATGATGGCTCGTCTCAAGATTTCACCTAGGAACATACCTGACACTCTCTTCTCGAACATTTGGATCCCAGGATTGGGAGTATCAGCGTCGAGGCCTTTGTCGTAAGGTGTGTCCGGTAAAACGGTCAACTCGTTATCAAACGAGCCCCATTCGGTATTGATAATCATCTCGCCTGTGCTTGTATCGTAGGATCCATTGGCTTCCTTGTTGTTAACGAGCTTGGAAACCCGGTCTAATCTCTCAACGTATGCACCGTTTGTTCCAGTGCCAAAAATGGCTCCGAGTAGGGTACCAGTTTTCCCAGGTGAGGTGTAAGATCGTGCCATTAGTGTGCCGACTGTGTCATTCACGAGAGCTGCAACACGGACGGGCAAGTGCAAAAGATCAATCTCAGCCTGAAGTAATGCGCAAACGTCTTTTCCAATGGCGTCATCGATGTCGAATCCCTTCGTCCAGCGCATGAGTAGGCCTTTATTGATTCCGATCTGATTCACCGGGAAACTGAAAGTGAAACCCATGTTGAAGATCTCTTCTTCGTCTATTTTGCCGCCATGCTTTCGTCGACGGACATGGCTTTCATAGTGCTCATTGTGGTGTTCTTGGAGGAAGGCCTCGATTCGTTTTGCTAGGAAGGCGAAAAGCTCTTTTGCGGTTTTGGCTGTCATCATTTCTTTGGGTATCTTGGTTTTTGATTGTGTGAGGGAGAATGTGGTGTTGCCGTGTAATTGAATAGCACAGACACGGAAGTTTGTTCCTCCCAGATCAACTGCCATGTACAGGCCCTATAGTCAGTTTGTTAGCAGTATTTTCTGTCTAGGAGACTAGGCAAGGGTGGTTGGAGGTTGGAAAGAGAGGAGTTATGTGCCTATCAGAACATGCCTACCTTTTCGGTGCCATTTGGCACAGCAGTAACGTATGTTGGTATTTGGCTCAAATGTGTGCCATCTTTTTGTAGTCCTTCATCTGTTGTTTCAGAATATCAGTACAGCTCTTCGAAAGGCCAATTCCAATGCATGTCCAAAGACCAAAGAAGGATGTAACCCACCCAACTGCTTCAAGAACTCCTTGACACCTTTCCGGATCTGATCGCCATCGTACTCAAACTCTGCCACCACCTTCTCAGCTGCCTTCGCCAGCGCCATGCTTTTCACAACCGGTTTCTCGAATGTGTTCCTACTCGTCTTCTTAGGCTCAGTACTCTGGGCTTTAGACAGATCACTAGCGCAGATCCAGTGATCCTCGAACGGGCTCCAGGGACAGACAGCTTCAAACCGCGCCCTCCGTATATCCTCGATCTTGGAATTCTGCTCCTGGACCCAAGGGATGAGAAACTGGGCAACGAGCACAAGCAGAACAAGCGCTATAGAAACAAGCTGTGGGATGGAGGGTGGATTCGGGGTCTGAGAAGAAAGCTGCTTCTCGCGCCAATCAAGCAATGATTGTACTTGGGAGGCAGTGTATAGAGGTTCTTGGTCGTGGTCGTCGTTCGTGCTGGCACCGTTGACGTTCGGGAAGGAGGCTCGCCGGCGTCTGTGGGCCTTGTTGTCGAAGGGGATGTTGGGCGCCAGCTCGTTTTGTGGTGACGATGGTGGGTAGTACTGCGGAGCGGGGTTCGTATGTGGGCTGGTGGGGTATGATGGATGGATCGAGGAGGTTATTGGGCGAGATGCTGCATGTGAAGCTGTGGCAATTGGGAGCAATTGAGGGCTGGACAGAGTGTTACGAAGACCAATTGCAAATGGTGTGAGGTGGGGAGCAAATGGCGCCGAGTCTGAACTCAATTCTGTCATACGATGGTTGACATGGGATTGTTGCACGCACGAGGCCAAACTCCTCTGAACTTGAAGCTCTCTCCAAACTATTACGTCGGCGGCTGAAACTCAATTATTACTCTGCATAGGCCATCACAACGACAATTGATCGAATTTCCCGTACTTTCTCACATCGTTCAAGTAGCATTCGCAAGGCACCGTCAGAAAATCATTAAACCTCATTCTTCTATGTACGAATCTTTGTATAACCACTCCTGCAAGAAATGACTACTGTTTTGTAGAGCACCCTTCTCTTCCCAGTAATACTTTTTGATCCGCAAATCGACTAAGTCCCCGTGTAACAGTACAGGATATCTAGGCCTCAAAACCTAACACCGCCAAAACAAAGAGATTGCATCGAACAAACTGGCCATGACGGCATGGGAGATGATGCTGCGGTGGTGCTGCTGCTGTTGCTGCTGCCAGAGTTGCCAATGGAAAAGGACGGACAAATGAAAGGCTTCGTATCATGATATGCACTCGCGCGAGCAGAAAGCAGAAACAAGACGCAATCCCAACCCACCGGCTGACACCCAATGCAGACGAATTAAAGGGTACCAGACTTTGTTGTAAACAGCTCGCCAGAATTCTCAAACCCGAAAGGCCTTCCTCCCCACGTATGTACTTGACCTTGGGTGCCAAAAGAAAAAAATGCCATCTTCGTTTTTATCCCCCAAAAGTCTACGCTGCTATTACCTCCTCTTCTCTCCACCACTATCGTCAATGAACAAGTCATCCGCCGCAACCCGGATCCATGTTCAAATGCGTATTAAAATTATAAACAAAAAAGGTAATGTGCCCATAAACGTGTACTGCTGTTGCCGATATGCTGTGGGATTATGCGTTCATGCTCAGAGAGGTAGACGAAGAGGTCGTAAGGGAGCTTGGAACGCTGGGTTGCGAGATGAAGATGGTGTGTGATTTTCGGTCCATGTGGCGGTCAGATTTGGAAGTCGATATCCCGTGTCAAACCATTCCGTGGTAATTAGGCTCGGACAGCAGGCCTGGCCCGCCCTTGAAGGCCGATGCTGCTGTTGGCACTGCTGTTGGAGGATTCTACATGAGCGCTGGCGCCGCTACTATCACCACTCGCCGCGCTAGCGCTCGCACTTCCAGTCAGACTGCGCACTTGCGGTATTTGCTTTTGCGGGTAGGTATTGCTCACCCCTGCGTGTTGCTCAACCTGTTGAGGCGCCACCGCATTGCCATGCCCAGGTGGGTGTCGTGGAACCGGCTGCCTCATTCCAGGAGGAGACGGTCGTCCATTGCCCATGCCATTCATGCCGTTCGGAGCACCGTTCGGGATTGGCATTCCATTGGGAACACCATTGTGTGATGGGTAGCCATTAGGAGGAGAAGGTCGTTTGATGGGCGGACTCAGCGGATTTCCAGGAGACTGGCTTTGCCTCCGTTGTACAGGCGGGGGTCCATAAGCACCGTATGGGACCTGCCCGCCTCGCTGCAACTCATCCAGCCGTACGCTGGTCAACGAGTTTTGTCGTGACTCCTTTCCCATCTCTCCACGGTCGACGGTGCCATATCGGTTGGAAGAATAGCCCATAAGTGGGTTGGCGAGGATGTTATCTTGGAGGTTAGGGATATCTGCCATTAATCTCGCGCTCGTTCTCTTTGGCCCACGTCCAAACATGTTTCGTCCTCGTGATGGTGGTGCACCCATATCTCCACTCATCATTCTATTGTTGCCTTGCGATGGTTGTTTTCGGTTGCGGCGGGAAGTGATGCTCATCATGTCGAAGTTCTCATCCATGACTGGGGCAGGGCCACCCCCTGCCATAGGATCAAAATAGTCATCATCTTCGTCATCCTCCCAGCCACCAGCAGTCGGAGGCGGTCGTCTCATTGGTGGTGGGCCTCGGCGCATCTGCATCTGTCGCTCCTTGAACTCAATCTCTCTCTGACGGAGAGCGAGCTCACGTTCCCGAAGTGCAATGTCACTGGTCGAACCAGAGTGTGCTGCACCGTCCCCATAAACTCCGTTGGGTCCATCTTGAAACGCTCCGTCGGGAGCACCGTCATACATCACTAGATGACTGAAATCTTCCAAGCCATCTTCTAATGAAGGCCGGCGTTGACCTGCTGGTCCCTCAGGTGGATAACCGTTGACGTGACCATTGGGCATACGCGGTGGATATCCATTGGCTTGTGGAGGACCTGGTCTTCGCATCATTGGAGGCTGGCCATTGTACGATGGTGCTCTGCGTCCGTTCATTGGACCAGCACCGTTCATGCCGCCGTTCATTATAGGTCGCGGGCCATTGCCCGCCACTGATGATGACCGAGGTGGAGGCGGCTTGAAGCCAGGTGATGTAGGAACGTCCGTATGCTTTGTTTGGTTGATGGTGTTCTTGCGATGGAGAAGTGCGTACATAACTTCTATGCGAGGGACAGACAGACCAACTTCTTTGGCTAGTTTGATGGGCGAGCCGAGGAACGTTTCCACTTCCATAGGTCGTTTGTTCTCAAAATCTTGGTACATGATCGTGTATCTGTCGGTTGGTTGGATCATTTCTGCCATCGTCTTTTCTCTGAAATCAGGTGCAAATGTGCAGCCGTGGCCTGTGGCAAGAGCCATCAGCTCGTCGATGGTATTGGTGACCATATCCCGCACGCCAGTCATCTCAAGGAGTTGAACATGACTTGGGCAATCGAATAGGACACTAGCAGGGTGGAACGCAATTGGTCTGATCATAAAGTTAGCTTTGACAGGCTTCTCAAGGGGATTGACACGAGTGAGTGGTGGACTTACCCAATGTTTCGCTCAAACTGTTGCTGACGAATATTTTGCGACACAGTGCAATTGACACGTCCAGTAGAAAGCGTCATTGCCAATGCCTCAGCCATGTCCTTCTGAATAGCTTGTGGGATCCGCGAGTTCTGCGTCGCCCAACCGACCCAAATATCTGATGATGTGCCGCGGTGCTCAAATTCGCTTGTGCCAACCTGCACAATGTCTGCTCCAGACACTAGAGATAACACGACATTTGTTGGGAACCGCTGTGCAACGTATTCTTCGATGCCGAGCGCGCCCGTGGTGTTAAGGAGGATACACGTATGTTGTGGTGAGACGACGGATTGAATGATATTGGCGATATCGTAAACGTCTGGGAGGGCTTTTATGCAAAGAAGCACGTAGTCGAAGGGTGCTTTTGAGCTTGTTTGGGCGTCCTCGGCGGCGGGAACGACTGCGTAAGGCTTGAATCTTTCGTTACCAAGAGTGGCAGATCTGGAAGCAACGTCAGCATATCAGGATCCGGCATTGAGTTGTCCAAAAGCACTCACTTCATCGATATGCCGTACTGAGCGACGGCGTCAAAGTTTGATTTCCAGACAAGCGTGACATCACAGGCGTTGGTGGCTTGAAGACGCCATGAAAGAAAGGCAGAGACAGGATTGCCGCCGACTGCGAGAACACTCTTATTAGCAGACATTACAGTAGAAAGGGATTAAGAGAGAATTGAGCTTGCGAACGAAGCTCAGGGATAGGGTGAGGGTGAGCAAAGCTTCGGACAAAGCTAGAGAAGAAAAGTGGAGAGGCAGAGCAAGCCGCCAGCAACGAAGATGTGGATTGCGAAATGACGAGTCGGCTTACCGGACAGTATCCGTAATCGTGGAGTGCTCGGTGCCATGGTTTGAGTTCAGAGGCACACAGTGCCGGGACGCACAGGATCTCGCAGGCGGTAGGATTGTTGTCTACGAAGCAGCAGCGGCAGTGGCAGACCAGGAGCAGCAGCTGGTCGCGCGGAGGTGGAGGCTAATTAGGAGAATAGGAGGAGCGGGAATATTAAAAAGACGAATTCAAAATCAAGAACGAGCGGATTGCAAGCCGAGCAGCAGCGTCGAGCTTGCGAAGACCTCGATGGTGGAGGCCTGTAGTAGTTTGGTGAGGTGGGTTGGGTTGGGTGTTGGAACGAAAGTGTGGAAACGAGATTGGGGGGGATTAGACAACGTCGAGGGCTTAGCAGAAAGACCGATGGACTGACTGACAGGTTCGACTAAAGTGACAGGCACCACAGGTGGCCGAGAGAGCGTACCAGGGGGGGCCAAGAGCGAAGGAAGGATGGGATATCGATTGTGAGTCCGGGGCTGGCTGTAGCAAGCAAAGCACCGCTGTTCTGATTGATCCGCTGTCGTCCGGAGCAGAGCACGGAGTGCAAAAACACTTCAGGCCTGGCCGCCTATAACGAAATAATGCGAGATAGGTGGCGATTGTCAAGATAGTTGCTTCGGAGAGCCGGGAATGGGAAGTGCCGTGGGTTTTTCCAAGTAACGGCTGCACTACTGCTCCAGGATTGCGGGAGGGGATCAGGATCAGGATCAGAATCAGGGCGAGGGAGAAGGAGAGGGAGACGACGAGATTATCTTTGGGATATGGCGGTGGAGAGATTCGCGGAATTATTGCCAACAAACGCGGCGGATATGGAACAATAATGCGCTTTTGGCAGAGCCACTGTGAATCTGTCCTGAGAATGAACGATGGCTGAGGGCGCAAAGCAAGCTTTCTCACCACTTCGGCTGGCGAGGATTTGGTTGGATTTCATCAATCATCGTCTTGCAAGGACATCAGTGCATCACCCAAGCCAACAAAAACCTTGATTGCTATCCGCCAGCTCTACAATATACAACTCTGTCCCAGCTTCACTCTCTGCTACTCTAGATACATCAATTGCAGGGCCCACCGCTTTGCCACACCCTATTCTGTTCTTTCTTGTGAGAAGTACCGAAACAGACAAGCCAGAGTCGTTGAAACATGCTGCATTCCAGCCAATCGTGGCGAGTCCAAATTACCACGACTCTAAATGCACGATGTTTGCTTCTGTGCTAGCAAGCCGCGTCTGCTTGCACTAATGGATATCTGCACGGCAATGCTTTTGTGGAGCACGCCAGCCATGATCGTGCGCTTGCGTGGCCGATTGTCCACAAGTCCGCTCTACAAGACATGGCGCTGAAAACTTGAAAAGAAGATTTCAGGGCCCTTCTTTCCTCCGAGAAGGTGAATTCCTCTATGTCCGAAGACCCGAGCCTTGCGAACCCGACTAGCGATTGCATCGTCAAGTGCGGAGCTACTGCGAGCAGCTATGGTTCCTGAGACATTGCGAGACGAATGCCATGTACAAAGGGTGCTTCACAACCTCTCCCGAAGAACGCTTTCGTTTCGTTCGCCAAGGCAGTGGAGGCATTCAAGGCGCATCAATAGCATCATTCGCACATAAAGAGAAGTCCACGTCAGGACTGTGCGCGCATGGCATTCAGCCTAGCGCTCCGAGATTGGCGCTTTTTGATAATTTCACGTCTCCTTGTACCCAAAGGAGCATTTGACAGCCGTGCCCCTAACCTTACCCGCGATAAGAATTGCCGGGCGTCGCAAATGCTCACCGGCTCTCCATCCAGGACGGGTAACTTAGATCGTGACGGGCCATAACATGCAGCTTGTTTAAGAACCATATATACTGGACTCCCACCAGTATTTGGATACCAGCGTATCCTTAGTTTGGAATTTGCAATGTTTGGAAGAACATGTTTGTGTAGCTCTCAGAAACGTCTTGGCACTGTTTGTTGCATTCTTAGCATGTAGCCATGCCTCCACAACGAGAATTTGAAGTCTTTGCGTGCGGAAAGTTCCTCGCTTCCTGCTGTGCATATCGAACGGACATGCCTGATGGCGGTGACAAGCTTCCAACTTTTTTTTCACGCGTGTCCAAACTGCCCACAAAAAGAAACCAAGGGCTCTTCACGATCTGTGTATCCAGTGTGGTGAATCTGATTTTCAATCTTCAATAATGCCAAGATAAAGTCATTCGACAACAAATATCGAATCTCGTTACTCTGATATCGTGTCTCGGAGCGAGTTGCGACTCGCGAAACATCTCACTTCTCAGCCGCCTCGGGAATGCCATCCTCTATCTCTAGTCGTGGACAATTCGATACTAGATCGTGGCCAAATGGTCTCGGTTCTACGAGAAGGGAACAGGGTGAGCTTACCAAAGCCTCCGTATCAGATCCCTTTTCTTCCGCACTATCAAATTTCCCTGATTCGAGCAATCTAAAATGTACTATTCCTAGCAAAATACCTAGTGATACTTCTTTTAGACAGAAAGTGTCGCCGAGGCAGGTTCGCTACAGAACTATATGCACAATGGTACTAATAAAAATAACTTTGCGCACTCAGGTCCTATCAATCCATGACTACCATCCGACAGTTCGACGTTGATGTGCAGTGGCAACGGGACGGTCAAGCCACAATTCCGTTGAGAAAACATTCTCCATCGGCGTCATTTTCATCAAACCTACCTCATCCAATACAAACTCTTCGCCAATAGCAACAGAGCACGTCAAAACCCGTCCCGTTCTTACAGCCGCTTTCGAACAGAGGAACTGCAGCATGCCTCTGTTTTCGTCTAAACATAGAAACTCTTCCCGAAGAAATGAAGATTGACAATTGACAGGAAACGCTTTCGACGCCACAACACGTTTCCCCCTGGGCTAGGGAAACACGTCAATGAACACGATGATTTGACCAGGCTGCCGCCTGCAATTTGCTTCAATCCCCCGCGGTTGCACCTTTCAAAGTACGCTCATTAGTTTCTAATGAGACTGACCGTTGACGATGTGAGTCTGAATTGTCATCTTGACGCACATAGTATTCTCTCAGAATATCTCTTCTCACCTGTACATGGTACTAATCTGCTCATTGGTTGCATTGCTCCCTGGAGTCACTGTGCGAAGGCCTAATGTAATCGAGATTTCTCTTCAACAATTTAACGGCGGACTTCACATCATACCATCGAATGTTTGATATGGTTTGACATATTTTAAATCTTCTTTCTTGCCCTCTTGTCAACCTATGATCAAGCTCATCATCATTTTTCAAGTTGTTACTCTTCACTAACAGTGCAGGAAGGATAAAAAAAGGCTCACCACGGAAGAATGATTTCCAATCAGGCAATAATTTGACTTTGTCGCGAAACATCCCAGATCTCCGTCCAGGATCACCCTCCAACCACCTCTCATCGACTCCGCTTTCATTTTACCGTGCCAAAGCTCCATCCACAAACGGCGGCGGAGCCCACACCCTGGGCGGGGGTTGAATTCCGCCCTTGTCCGTGCTGGGAAGCAAGATTGGAGCCTGGCCAGGATACAAAATCCTGATGGCCCTCAATTATCAGCAACATCCCACCAGTACAAAAAAATCAAGAAACAGACCCTGGTCACCAGGATCAACGACAGACGGCGGAGCAAACATGGGCATTCCTGGGCCTTTCTATACTTCTAGAATGTCGAATGACCAGTTAGTGGGTGTGTCGTATCTTTCGGGAGATTTATTCGCGCCGATCCGTTTGGCAGCCTTCTTGACGTCACTCGCATGTCTGGAGAAATGGGACAGGTAGGTCGTAGTCGGCACTTCTGTTACAGCCCTAATTTCAGTTCTGAAAGCTAGTTTGACCGACCCAGATCTGCCAGAGCAAGCGTGCATTATTGGGTTGTCTTTGATAATGCGTGCTGGACTTCTGATTGAAGTTGTGGTTGATAAACTGCATCTGCGGAGTACTACGCATATGGTTTTCGAATTCGTCGGTCAACAGCCACTCAAGTACATTCAGTCATGACTCATTCCCAATGATATACTCTTACTCGTTTCTATAACTTCATTTGCAAGCATTTGGTCAAGAAGATTCAAGTTAATATTCAATGTATACAATAGGGGCGGTTTTTTTGATAGCTGGTGTACTTTTTCTATTGAATTTGATGGTATGTTGATTTTATTTTGTTCCTTCGACGTTCTTCCATTATTCCCACCGAAACTACTCTCTCCATTTCATCCAGAGAAGCTTCTGACAGCAAGTGCTGGTGTAGGCTTAGCAGCATTGCCGAACAAGCTCTGCAACTCAGCTGGTATACTCAAACCAGGTGGTGGTGTGCAACCTGCTGGCAGAGGAGGCAGTGTAAAACCGCTTGGAAGAGCAGTCGGGGGCTTGAAGCCGGAAGGAAGGGCTGTCGGCATCTTAAACCCAGATGGCATTGCAGTCATCATGCTGAAGGGACAGAAATCAGATGGGATAGCTGGCATGCCACCTCCGAATCCACCGAATCCACCAAATCCCCCAGAGCCCTTTCCTGGAGATCCTGCTGCTCCACCACTGGAACCTTTTCCTGGAAATCCTGCTGCTCCACCGCTGGAACCCTTTCCGGGAAAACCGCCGAAGCCCCCCATACCACCCGCACCTTTTGATGGAGCTTGAGCTGTGCTACTCGTGGTGCTGTCCCTCTTCAGCATTCATTCTGACTCCATCGTCTCAACATATGATACTTACAGCGCCGCCACAAGGACTAAGAGGGAAGTAACACAGACCATGTTGGAGTGAAAAACTGGAATTGAAGACTAAAAGTATTTGACTATATGAATGAGCGATAGTTTAAACTTGTCTTTATCATGCATCTCTTTTATGTGTCCATATTCTCTTCCCGGGTCGGAATTGCCGATTTATCAATTTGTGTGTTCACCGGGCAGATTAAATGCGGGTTTTCCATTCGAAGCTATAGGCTGTTGGCAAGCGAAATTCGGATGTAGTTTCTACTTGTTTGGAGTATATGTTAGTCTTCGCTGAAAGGCGAATAGTTTGAGGAAACCGACATTTGTTATTGCATCACTTGATATTCCTGCACAATGGAGTCCCCTTTACAATGTAGCAAGATTACCCATCAATTTTCGAGCTGACTTTGCGTGTAGAATGCACGTTGTTGAATATCGGATTCTCTTTCAGGAGAATGACATGGACAACCGAAACATTAGTCGTGCAGTGGGTTCAGTCCCATTAAACTCAATATAAGACGCTCAACTCGACACCGATGTCGATATATTCCTGATGATAGTACTATTTAGATCGCAGTTGATTGCTAGAACTTTTGGGACTGCGTTATAGAATTGAAGGTGTACCATCTAAACAGCCTATATCTCAGTTATCGCTCTTAGAAAGAGGAAATAATTAACGACCCCTCTGTATGTTGAGCAGCTCTGACCTTCACCTTCTCACTGGAAAGCTACACTAATTGACCACGAAGAATAGTCCCACTCGCCGAAATCGGATTGCCGCAAACATTCTACGAATACGAAGTGGGAATGACTGCACCTTAGCAAAAGCCCCCCAAGAGGCTAGATGTCTTGGGGCTCCAACAAGGCTAGCTTTTCGCTAAAAATGGACATCGTCGCATTAGCATCTCGGCTTTGGAACCTCGTGGGAAACAACATCTTGTGCTCCCGACACGAACGATAAATACCCAGGCGCGCCCTAAAGAATGATGTTTCCCTCTTCCGTCCCTTCCCACGCTTGAGCGCGTGCAAAAGGACCGAAGAAAGCAACCACCTCGACGACGACACGACAGGATGAGCTCCAAGTATGTTGAAGTGCCTTCGGACGAGTCAGGAATTCCGACGTACCGACAGCAGACATTCAAACAGAAATATTTGAGTGGGGTGAAAAGAACGCTGCGGGCTTTTACCGCCGTTGCGGTTGTGGTTCTCATCATCAATGTCGCTTGGCTTGTTTATGCGAAGGCGAAGTATGGTATTGTTGATGGATATGGGACCATCCGCAAAGGGGATTGCAAGGACGTCAAACAATTGAACACATGGCTTCACTTGTTTATCAATATTCTTTCTACGCTCTTGCTTACAGGGAGTAATGCTTTCATGGCTTGTTTTTCGTGTCCTTCAAGAGAGGAAGTTGATCAAGCGCATGCGAAGAACAGATCACTTCACATTGGGACCTTGAGCTTTGGAAATTTGAGAGGTATAGCGAAAAGAAAATCACTTGTAGTTCTGCTGCTGGCTTTGTCCTCGATACCATTTCATCTCTTGTAAGTCTTCAAAATGATAACGAATGACACGAGGCTGACGATGAAAGATACAACTCTTTGGTCTTCTCATCGCTCTCGTCAAATGAGTACTACTGGACAATAGTTTCAGAGGACTTCCTATCCGGAGCGGCATACAACCTCACCGGAGATTGGGAGCATATATGGCCTGGACAATCATACAATTTCACACGGCCTGAATTTTCCGCCACACCTCCCAGCAATGAATTCGGCGACAGTCTATTCCACAGCGATGCAGCCACCTATATGCATCAAATTGACGTAATGAACAGCTACTACGACAAAATTCAAAATTCCGCTCCAAAATGGGAACGCCTTGAAAATGCCGAGTGCATCAACGCCTATTCCAATCTCTTCCTGACGTCTCGGCGAAATGTAGTTCTCGTCTCAAGCGCTTCCAATTCCAGCGTCACCAACTCTTCAAACTCGATTCTGAAATACGGACAAACGGACTTTGACAACGCTCTCGACGAAAATTGGTGGACATGTTCCATGACCGGGCAGGATGGAGGAAACCTCTTCTGCAACCCACGAAGTCTCACCTCTGATGCAAAGAACTGGAAAGTCTTTGACTACCCAATCGAGTATTGTCTCAGCGAAACTAAGGAGAGCATTTGCGCTGTTCAATTCAGTATGACCATTATGTGGGTGGTAATCGGCTTCAACGCTTTAAATGTTTTGGCTATGGTCTGGATCCTGATTAGCTTTGATGCTCAGAAACTGCTTGCTTCGGTTGGTGATGCTGCGGCCTCATTCTTGACACACGATGACCCCACAACTCTAGGAATTTGTCTGGCGGACAAAAGGAGTATTCGAAGCTTTTGGCAGAGCCGTGGCGAACCACGACTGTTCAGTTTCAATCGACGTCGTTGGGGCGATGCTGTTAGTATAGGTCGATGGGTACTTTTCATGCTACTGTAAGTGCGTCAATTTCTCAACCTCAACTCCTGTACTGACTTGGTACTCATAGAATGACCTTTGCATTCTTGCTTATAATCATTTTTGCCGGCTGGGGCTTCGCTCACATCAAAACTCAAGGTGTCGGCTTTGATTTAGCCAGCCTGTGGAGTCTTGGTTTTGGAGCAACAAATCAAAATACCATGGTCTTAGCAGACAACAACGTAAGTGGTGCAGTATTGATGGCTGTGCTTGCCAACCTTCCTCAGGTATGTCCCAATTCTGAGCTTTGACATGCAGCCCTCACTAATTTCTCCTAGGTGATTCTGGCTGGCATCTACTTAGTATACTTGGGCATCATGAACTCCATGTTCATCGCAGCCGACTGGTCCAAATTCGCATTCAAGAACCAGACTCTCATGGTCAGTAGCGCTGTCGGAGAACAACGAGGTACCTGGCTTCTTGGTGCTCCATTAGGCTTCGGGATTGGTCTCATGAGTCTACACACGCTGCTCCATTGGTTCGTATCACAATCAATCTTCGTCGTGCAGATCGAGATTCTGAACAAAGACGGCACGCCAGATGACAACCAAGTGCTCTCGAATTGTGGATACTCGCCCATTGCCATCATCTTTTCTGTTGTGGCAGCCGTCATCCTCCTGCTAAGTGCTTTAATCACTATGATGCGCCGTTTCCCGGCTGGAGCTCCTCCTGTAGCTTCAACATCGAGTGCTGCTATTAGCGCTGCTTGCCGTCCGATCAGACGATGGGACGGTTTGGTCTATCAAGGACTCATGTGGGGCGTGAATGGGGGATATGGAAATGGAGTTGAGCACTGCTCATTAACGTCAGCAGAAGCTTGGAATGCAGGAAGTCTTTCGGCTACTCGCCCAGGGATTTACTATTCGTAGTATCAATCGATCCGCGTCAATGTTCTTTTGCCTGCCAGTTCCCCAACACGTGAACCAACCTCAACACCACCAGGAATTTATCAATCCTGGGATCCATCACGACACAAAACAACCTCCTCAATTCTTGCATTATATCAACACAAACCCCGCATTGATGTTCTCATCGGCCCACAGTGGTCAAGCTAGTAAGTCCTTCATTCACATCCAAGATACCGACGGGTTCGAGTTCCTAAATAGAGATAACCTATAGCTATATAGCAGCAACAAAAACCCTGTTCAATCAGGTTTTCTCAACCAAAGCAAAGCTCCAATAGGAGCCGTTGAGTTTTTGTCATTTTGTCGGGTGTGTTGATGTTGGTAGTGTTGTGGTCATGGTCGAAGGCGATAAGTTCCTGGCATTTTTGAAAAGGGTTTCACCAGAAACTCATGGACTATCTCTTAGGAAAGAAGATACTCGATATGCGGTACTCGATACGAGTTATAGTATCAATTTTCTCTGAGGTGGCAAGGTATTGATTGAATCGATGAACCCACTGGGACGCGGTTCAGTTGTGACTGTGCTTCAAATCAACTCCTTTTTTGTTCTGAACACACAGGCTGAGGTGTAAAGTAGGCTGACTCTCTTTTCTGGAGGAAGTTGAACAATCTTGCAACACTTTCATTGTCCAGACTATTGGATATTTGTCCTTGAGTGTCTTTCTTGTTAGGCAGCCCTCATCTAGGTCTATCTTCAGACAGATTTTTATGAGGTTCATTATTTACAGAAATTACTCCTTAACCTCTTGCATCACAAGACTATCCGTCGATAATGTTGAAGCTGAATCGTTGCTCAGCCCAGCTGACAGAATATCTCTCATTAAAAAAATGAAGGCTGAGTTCTTCCCCTTCTCCACGCTAAAATTGCAGTGCTTTTGCAGGACTAAAGACGCCACCGACACTTCATCTACCATTGCCATTTTCACCTTCCTCTGGGGCTAAAATTGCAGTGCAACATGACCGGGGTGATATCCTGATGGTGTGTATCGACATCTCGCCAACCGAAGGGAAAACAAGTACAACATTGCGCAATGAAATCTTTTTGAAGTGTCTCGTGGATTGATTCAAACCCCTGCTTCTATAACCTCGCCATCTTTTTCTATATCGTGTACTTGAACTTAGGATGTCTGTACCCCAACATCTCTTCACTCGTCTCTTCTAGCCTGTGATCCCTCTTTCCCTCAGCCCGTTGCTTATTCTCCCATTTACAGTACAAGATCAACACCGTCGAAAGCATGAGAGACATACAAAGCATACCGATATTGATGGCATGGCCGGTCGTGTACTTGGGTCTATATTATTAAATTAGCGTCGCACCAAACAAAGCGCAATGATAGACTCACGCATCCTTCTGCAAATAAGTGAACGTAGCAATGAACGCAGCCATATTAGCTATCATAATTTGCGTCCCAGTCGCCGTAGCTCTCACATAATGAGGTGCGGAATTATTCGACAACCACCCCATCACAAGCGGCGAGCAAGGGAATATTCCCGACGCCACCAAAAAGGTACCGCCATACTGAACTGAAGCTTTGGAGCTGGCAATAAGCATGATATAACCCCCGATAGCGACGATACAACCTGCGATCATAAAGGGCCCACGCATGCGATATTTGTCGGACAGATGGCCGACGAGTAGAACGCTGAAGAAGGCGAGGATGTTTGGTGGGACGGTGAAGAGTTGGGCTTTCACGTTTGTGTAGCCCAGTGCTTTGATGATGGTTGGGAGGAATAGGGAGTAGGAATATATTGGTGTGATGATTGCGAAGAAGTTTAGCGAGAGAAGGATAGTGTTCCAATTTAGTACGGCGAGCCGTACCCAGTGCCAGGAGAATGATTCTGTGTCTACATTTTCGGCTGTTGTTGAGCCATGTGAATCAAGTTTCAGGCGGTGAAGAGCTGTGTTTCTTTCAGAAGGTGTCAGGAACTTAGCGTGCGCTGGTGTATGAGGAAGGTAAAATGAGGTTAGAATGCCGAAAGCAACTGTAATTGCGCCTGTGAGGTGTTAGAGTATTGATCATAGGTTCTTCGAATGGTGTTCTTCACCTTCAACGAAGAATATGAAAGGCCAACCGTTGTAGCCCGGTGTCTTGATCTTTGCTAATCCAGTTGCGAGAAGACCGCCAATAGCGCCACTCAAGGGCGCAGCACAATAGAACAGGCCGATCCTGTATAGCATCTGATGTCTGCGATAGAACATGGCGAGGTAGATGATCATGCCTCCAAGTAATCCACCCTCAGCAAGTCCTAAGAAGAACCGGGCGATTAGGAGGCCAGTATACGTCTTCACGAACCCAATACAGAGCGACACTAGACCCCATACTGTGACTAGAAATGGGAGGTAATATCCCGCTTGGAAGTACTTGAGCACAAGATTGCTAGGGACCTGGATCATGTTAATGATGGATCGTTGCTGCGGAAGGATTTATCATACATCGATGCAAATGTAAGGGACGTAGAAAACAGCCAGCGCGATATTGAACTTGTCCGCGTCGAGATGCAAATCAGTCGCCAGGCCGTCTATTCGAGCGTTTCCAATGTTGGAGCGGTCAATGAATGCTAGCAACCACAATCCAAAGAGCCATGGGACAACGTGTTTATCAAATTTTCGTGTGAGGCGTTTGTCGACAATGGGATCGATTACCATGTCTTCCCATGTTGAATTGATGGGCTCAAGATGCTCAGGTTGATCTTCCTTGGTGTTTTTGTCGTCGAGGAGAGTCTCACTTGGTATCTGAGCTGCAGCCGGCTTCTCTTGATTGGACATACCGACTCGGTGAACGGTTAGATGGATATTATTTTACGGGAGAGACGTGAAAAGGACTAGAAGAGACGTGTAATATCATAGAACGGGAAAGTTGAGTGATATTGAAATTAATAAAGATGTGCAAATCCAGCGCGACAAGGCGTGGAAGCAACACTGCATTTATCATGAAGGGTACATAGTTCCGTCATCCAGCATTGATCGCCCTCCACACTCCACAGCCAAGAGACGGGATGTATCCTGGGGTACAATGAGGGGACATGTCAGATGTGACATGCCGGGTTTGTGATATTGGTTGGCAGCGACCGGATGTACGGAGTTCTCGGTCTAGAGCCTTGCGAGCAATTCTGTAAATTAATGAGCTGAGCCTCTTGATTGGAGCGTAGATGGGAATAGCCGATTCGACAATGATATCTAGAGGTGGTGGTGTCGGTGTTGAGTTTTGGAAGACATCTCGGAGAAGAAGTTGACCTCCGCACTGGCATTGTTGACCTTGTACCAGACAACGCAAGATCAAAGCTTGCTTGCATCTCTACATAATGCATAGTCTAGTGCCATCTCCTTCCTCAACATACACAGAGCCATGACCGAGGACGAAATCTATCGCGCCTCAACCCAATTCCGGCTATGGAACTTCACCCCCGAGATACTCGCAGAACGACGGACTAAGACAAATGCGCTCGCCATTCAGCAGGTTAGGGCAGCCTTCAAGCGCAAGAGAGAGCTAGCTGCCAACACAAGTGCTACACCCAGTGAGGCCGAAGGCGATGGTGCGAATGGGGCTGCGAAAGCAGAGACCGAAGTGCCATGTCTGACTCCAGAGGAAGAGCAGAAGCTGGTGGCCTACATCTGCTCCAGCCTGCTGAAAATGGTTATGGAAGAGCGGTGTTTGGGAAATATACCAATCCACGTAGCAGTAAGATAGACATACTCATGGACATGTATGCACAACAGCTAACCATAGTCAAGGGCACAGCAGTCCAATTCCTCAAGCGATTCTACCTCTCCCATTCTCCCATGGACTATCATCCAAGAACCATCCTGCCCACCGTGCTGTTCCTGGCCACCAAGACTGAGAACGTTTTCGTTTCCGTACAGGAGTTTGCCGACAAACTAGCAACCATTCCTGGCTTCAAGAAGTCGACAGTCGAGACTGTGCTCGCCCCCGAATTCATCCTCACTCAAGGCCTCCGCTTCTGCTTCGACATCCGCCACCCCTTCCGCGCCCTCAGAGCCTTCTTCTCCCAAGAACTGGCCATCCTAAAAGATATAGCCAAAGGTGGCCAGTCACCAGCCGGCTTCACAACTCGTCCAACAGCACAAATACAAAAGGACCTCTTACGCGGCAAACCTCCCCAAAAGTTCCTCGATACTGTATCTGAAAAGTTATACGTCGATGTCAGGAACGTACTCAGCAATGCAGCCCTCCTCTCAGACGCCTACTTCCTCTACACACCAGCCCAGATCCACTTTGCAGCATGGTACATCCACAATCCCTTCATCTTGGAATACTATCTTGAACTCAAACTTTCGGACTCGCGCACCTTGATCCACAAAGACCGCCTCATGGAAGTCATTCGAGAATGCGCCACATTACTTGAGCAGAGCGAGGAGCAATCGCAGGAGGACATGGCATACATCAACAAAAAACTGATGAAGTGTCAGAATCCTGACAAGAAGGATCTAGTCAGTCTGAACAAGGCGAAGAAGAGGGATGGTGTGGCTGATGGTGAGATATCGGAGACCGTGGCCAAGAAGAGAAAATTACAGAGGGAGAAGAATGAGAAAGAATCAGAGGACCTGTTTGGGCCAAGTCTTATCAAGCCGTCTGGATAGCTGGAGAATTGAGTATACTTGATTTGGAGCGTGGAGTTCGGTACATTAAAACTTTTGGGAAATGGGTTAGATGGGTTAGATAATCTTCTCCTATGGCACTTGCTCATGAGATCTTCACGAAGAGAACAAGAATCTAGGAGTGGAAAAGGCTGGAAAGCTTCGGCATGATTTCCTTTCACTGCTTGGTCATCTGCTTTTTTGTTCACACAAGTATGAACGTCTCCACATCAACTTCGCTCCGGCTAAACTCTCCTGACATTGCACCATCACAATAACACTCTCCAACAACTGAGTGTTTACCATTAGCTAGCGGCCTGAGCAGAACTGGCACGGTAGCTCCGTGAAATACTGTTATTACGTCGCCTTGCTGTGCGCTCTTGGGCACCAGGCTCAGACGTCCTCCAGAGCAGTAAACGGCACGGCGTCCATTCGTAATCCCACAACGATCGATCATGTTTTTTTCGAGAATGGTAAGGAATCTGAACAAACTTGGGGGCTTACGAATTTGAATAGGAAAGTCTCCATTCGCTGCAATTATCTCCGATAAGCCAAAATTTGGTTGAGAACACAGACTGTACTCGTATCCTACCAGGCCGCCGAGCAGGACCTTTAGTAAACCTTCTCTAGTGACATGTCGGACATTCTTGAGCCGCTGACGTTGAAGCTTCAGAGCATACCCATCGAGGACGGATTGTTACAGGGATGACCGTCGCGCTATGGCACGATGTACTCAACAATATCGAAGACCAGGCCTTTGACGTTAGGTTCTTTCCAAGATGGAGGGTCAGATTGGGTCGCTTGCGACGGCCACGCATTCATAGCCAGGTCTGGAATGACAACTTTTTCCAGACCCCTTCGCGGAGTGGGCATTAGAAGTTCGAACCAGCCATTGCGCAAGAGTTCGAGCATAGCTGGTATGGACTGAAGCGCTTGTGATCGGCGGATCAGCTGTGTTTCAACTTCGGACTCGACTTCCTGATACGACAAGTCGCTGTTCTTTGATTTAGCGTCCGAATTTTCTTTATGAGTTCCTCTACCAAGTCTTCAACCAATTCTCTCATCACTTCATCTACCAATTGGCCAACTTTGGTTTCGATCATTTTCCCCGCGTTATCTCCTTCAGAGTTTATGGAAAGACGAGGTCGAATAAGCGGAATGGGATAAGGTAGGAGAGGACCAACCAAGGGTGTTGGCTACTCGAATGAATCTTCCCACGAAGTGAATTCCCGGCGAGCTTCTTGCACCCTTTTCCTCTTTTCCATATAGTCTTTCAAACACTCCATCATATCCATCCTCTCTGTCCTATGTTGGGCCATTGCCGAAAATGATGGTTTTCGATGATGTTTCCACGATGCAATCAGTTGCTCTTTCACTTTTTCTCTTGTATGCGCATCCAACAAGCTGTCGAAACGATATTTTAATTGAAGACGCTGGGCACAGGAATCAAGTCCTGGAAAATGGGCGTTCCATTTCCTGACCTTCCACTCCATAAATTCCCGGCTTATATCTAGACCACTTTCTGTACTTTCTTCTGCTGACTTGATTGAAAAATCGTGAAATCTCCAAGCCACTAAATTAAGCCCCATCACAGCATCTGCAAGCTTGTTACCAAAGGCATTGTCGTTTGAGATCCATATATGGCAAGTGGCGCTCTGATCATAAATCTGACCCATGATCTGAACCTGATGATTACGTTCAAAAAGGTTGCTTTGGTTGATACAGAGCTGGTCAATCCGTAGACACCCGGTTCGAGATTTACTCGCAAGATACGGAAGAGCGATCGATATTGACTCGGTGATAGGTAAGACAGTGGCAAGGAGGCTTTGGTCACCACTGATACGGATCTTGCGTGTCTTGGCGAGACTTTTCCATTCATACGAGACGACTTCGTACTTCGGATCATCTTTGAGAGACACGTGCTTTACCTCGAACGGCGGAAAAGTAGGGAGTGCTGCTCTGATAGAGACTCCTTCGTCTATTGGCTATTTTGGGACATCTGCCTTGTTGAAGCAGAGCAGTCTAATATGGTTTTCGGTTTGCAAAGGCTGGTACTCATATGGCTTGACTGCTGTCGAATGCGGGTTGGCTGTTGGTATCGACATCTTGATACCGGTTTTCTTATGCTTCGTGTTCGGCTTCTGCAATCAAACGAAGGTTGAATCCTGACGTGGCTGTGCAGCACGCATGGTCGTCTGCATGCACTTCGCCGCCTTATGATCACAAATAAGAACATGGAAGCCCAAGAATATTCCAAATATTGTTTCGTTTATCTCTAAAGCGGGAAAATAACCAACAATCCCTTTATTGATCTACATTTGTTGCTGTGTTGATTAATTCTAGCACGGTACACTAACCTACCTCCCCTATACAGACTTCAACAAGATCAAACCTGTCCGCGTACACACCCACCTAGGGGTACGCGGTTTCTTCAATCCGATCTCTATCTCAACAGCGTATGTACCACACATTCGATCGAGCTCTATCGAATATTGAATCATTGGAGCGGGCATATCATTACTGGGTGGTTTGCACACTTCAGACTTTTGAATTGCCCAGTCATAATCTGGAAGCCCATACATATCAGCATCAGCAAAGGCGGCACCAAAGAATATCTGGACATGTTCGAGATTATTACTCCAGGCAACAAAGGCGAGTACAGTGTTCCGTAGCCATATCCCCCAAGTAGTCCGCGGTGGAGCAAAACTAGAAATCAGGGGCGGAATCTTTTGCATATCGTTGACGAAGGGTCTCATTCGCTCCTCACAGCCCTTGAGTCCTGCTTCAAGATCACCCTAATGTTTGGCAATTTCACCCGCCAATAAATAAGCGCCAGTCATAGCAAGTGTTGTTCCGGTGCCTGTCGGTCCAGGTGCGTATCCTGCATCACCAGCAAGGACTGGACGTCTCTTAAGGCTGGGTGTTTTGACTTGAACCGTTTCACTGGCATAGAAGTCGGTAGAGCTCATCGTTGCCGCCAGGATTCTCAAACTCGTTGCTTAAATGGAAGAGAATCTGTGACGAGTCGCCGCGAAAGATCTCGTATCCGAAAAGAAGTGATTGTTGATCGGGATTACCCATGGCTCTGATGATCCCATAAGACTGACCTTCACTGTTGACTAGGCTCATCCCTTCCATCTGTGTCGTTTTGGTGCGTATGGCTGTTTCCACTCCTGGGACCTTTCGCATCACAGTGTTGCCGGATGTACGAATATCAATGCCTTGGCCGTTGATGCGTAGACTGGGAAGTTGTTCGATGACTGTGACTTTAGCTCCAGCTTTTGCCAGCCAGTAGGCTGTCATAGGGCCTGCGATCGATGCGCCTACAAATAGCACGTCCAATTGCGACATTGTTGTTAGGTTATGATGGAGCCAGGAAATACTAGATAATGGAGATGAATCTGATAATTCGAAGCGAGACAGAGTGATGTATATGATGTTGGGAAAGGGGATAGCGCGGTATCTTCTCTAAGCTTCAGTCCTGGAGTCAGCTTTAGGATTAATTGAAGCTAAGCGGACGCGTGTGCTGTGTGAGCAGACTACTGAATGCAGTAAGGTAAAGAGGTGAAATGATGACACCGTATACGCGCAATGGAATCCAAAAGCGCTTGATTGGGCAAAATTTCAGCCCGATTGAGCTGTGTCTGAATTGCGAAAACGGTGGGAGGCAAGCACCTCAATCCATGTGCGTTCAAACAAGCCTTATCTTAGGAGTGGAATAATTGCCGACTTGAAATATGAACAAGCGTGTGCATGTCGAAGAGCATTCAGCCAATAACTGATTTCTCTCCTATGTTTTCTGACATCGACTCAAATTTCGCACTGAAAGTGCGATCAACAGGTATCCAGATATGACAGATCTGGTTTTATGCATACATCCGTGACATGATCGCAACCTGTTGCTTTTGTTGTCAATACTGCTCTGGTTGATGCATAGCTGATCCACCCATAAAAATCCAGCCTGACACGCTTCAATAAGCCGTGGCAGTGGCAGCGTCAGTGACAAGGTTACCGCAAGATCTTCTTTCTTCTTCACGCGAATCAAATTTGTTCGTCTGTGATCTTTCTCGTATGAGACGGCATCGTAACGTAGTCGGTCTTCGAGGGACACGTGAATCACCTCAATCTTGTCGAGCACCCTGGTGCCGGACCCTGGCCATTTGGGAGCGTGGCCAAAAACGTATCTCTCCCATTCCAGGGGATTGAGATATCCTTTGGACAGGTTCATTATTTTGACACGTAAGAGCCTGATGCGATGCTTGCTTTCCAGCGGTTGATAGTCATATGTCATGGTCAGCGCTGACCCTGGGTCATCATGGAATATTTTTGGGATGAGGGTGATGGCAGCAGACGATAATATTTGAAGAGTGTCCTGGATGATAGCGAGGTAGAGGAAGTCTGAACAATTTGGCGACACATCTAATCCAAGTAGCTGATCAAATCGCGTTCGTATGCAGGCAGACAGCCACGCATCACTGGATCATTGGCGGTCGCAGAACTGTTATCAGCATTTCGTACAAAAACTTCGGTTAGTTAGAAGTGGAGTGTCATAATTGCGAGTAAGATGTGAGCCTTGCCGACACAACGAAACCAGAGTTCAATTGAAGGATATGGCAGGCGATCAGTTAACAAGACCTAAGGCCAGATCCAAAGGAGAATATTACCACTCCTTTCCAAAATTGCCTTGAATGTCGAAGGCTCAATCAATGAATCAAAGAGGCTGAGATTGGAAGGAAGAAAGGAAGAAAACGAACTGGAGAGGAGAAAATATTCAGCCAATTTCACCAACAACAACGCGCTGACAAATCGATATATCCTTTTTAGGGGTACGCGCCGACCTACAACTCAACGCGACAACAATCATCGAACTCACCAAGAGAGCGTCTTTCTCGTACGCAATACCCAAGCGACTGAAAGCATCTCCATACCAGAAGTATTTGATGTGACATGACACCCTGCCCTGTGAAACAGCCACATCAGTCTCATCGAACTTGGACAGTCACACTACATAGTCTCTTTCCAACGAATTGCCCGGAGTATCCCATTCAAACGGAATCCATTCCACCCATATGTCGGTGTTTCCACCGCAGTGCGTGCAAACACAATGGTTTGTGATGCGTGGAGATGCTCTCAAACGCTTCTTGCCTCAGCACATAGATTCAAACTGCGGGTGCTCAGCCAAGACAACAAAAGACCCTCCGACTTAATCTCTGGTCAATGCAGTCCTCGAGATACACCGCTTTCTCATTGACTTCATTCCTTCCTCCCCTCTATTCCATTTCACATTGTAGACTACTGGTTTAGTCTGAATATCCGTTCTCTCGTTCTATCTCGTTACCCTAGCGTTGACCGCTTTTAATTTACCTAGTCTTTCAGAATGGTCTACTTTGGATCTTTAGTACCTTTCGCTGCTTTACTCGCTGCATTTACGCATGCTTCGCCACAGCGGGGAAAGCAGACTGCCCAACAGGCGGCAGCTAAGAAGCCCCAGGTATGATCAACCCGTCTCTGGCTGTTAATCATGGCTGACGTACCCAGGGAGTTACAAAAGCTACCGATGGATCAATGATCCTCGACACAACAGCTCAGATCAAGTACATATTATCCTTGTAGCTCCAACTTCATGATCTAATATTTATGCAGCGGCCTACCGATCCGCTACAAGATATCTGGACCGGCAGCCATGTTCAAAGCAGCCAGCAAAGTCCCGGGTGCAGCAGCAGCACCTGATGCTCAAGGTGCCATGGGAATCAATGTCTTACTGCATGGCGATGGTGGGCAATCGTTCTTCGATATGCCAAATCAAGCCGTCCAGAAAAATCTCATGGGGGTCGCAGTTCTGGCTCCAGACCCAAACCTATTTTGGGGTGGAGGAAGCGGCCTCAACCGTGCCGACGGCGTGGCTCATTCCCAGGCTGTGAACGATCTTATCAAGACCGAGCTACCAAAGATGATGGCCTTCAATAGTTCGCAAGTCTACTTTACCACCGTTAGCGGAGGATCCATAATGATGGCAGGCTATTTCATACCAGCTCAAATGAAGAACTACCCAGGCGCTGGAGCCTTGATTGCTTGCGGTGGTCAGGCCCCACAAGTAGCATTCCAAGATGCCAACAACGTCATGAAGAACACGAAAATCCATTACCAAAGCACTGTCAACGAGCTTACTTCGCTTCAAGGATCCATTCCACAAACCATATCCGCTTACGAAAAACTTGCAGTTGCTGCAGGCATGACTCCAGATCAAATTGCTGCAATGCAAACTGTTGACAACACTCCCGCCGGAGGGCATTGTGCGTTTGATGGGCAGGGCTTTGTTAGCGGCATTCAAGTCATGTCTAACAGCTATTCCGACATCATGCAAGGTGGAAGCGGGATGTTGCAAGGTGTCGGGCCTGTCTTGAAAACTGTGGTGGGCAACGAGAAGCCTACCTTTGGCCCAGAAAGAAGACAAAAGGAATAAACGTTACTTGCAAAGAATTATGTTCGTCAATCAAAGCCGCTTGAATATCTGATAGCTCATCATAGAGCGTTTCGGCCCTTCAATTTTATTCTCAATAAATCCAAGCCTCAAATGATCCCTTCCTGCTCGCTATCAGACTGAGACGACAATTATTTTGATCACGCGCGACGATCTTTTACTGCGAGGGCACCACCTTGTTGATCTTCATCTATTCATTGAATGCAGTCCCAGCATAGTCACCATCGCCCATCCTCTCTCAATTTACCATTATTGCGCACCGCGAGGAACAGTAGTTGCTTGTTTTTGGTGTCTGGAACAAAATTTGTGTAATTGAGCAAGACGGTGGGGAAATCGTCTAAAACGACACTCAATTGTTGCCAGCCTTGAGATTTGGAGAAACGCAAGGCAAAATGGAAGTTCCACGGAATCATCCTAAAGACTTGAAGACCATATTAGAAATTAGCCTATCAAACTCGCCCTTATCCTGATGCCCTTGTAGCATCTTCGAAGCACCAAAATGCTCCTCGGAATATGTGAGGAAACAATGTCGATCCAGGTCTTCGCAGTCGCATATCAATGTCAACAAATTGTCCGGTTTTCAATGAACGGACGAATTGAAACAGAATGCTTGCGATTCAGATCCTAGCGTAAGGTTAATTTAGGATCTTTCTTTTACCTATTAGGGAAAGCGCCCGGACTGGCGTTATACCCGGGTTTCGGGTCAGCACCAGCCACTCCTCCCACTACACCAAAACATACCACAACCAGGACAGAGCCAAAGAGCAGTGCGCCTTAATACAAGGTCTGAAGGAATGAGATGAGCCTTCCCGCCTTTCCGTGATGGATGCCTCGAAGATGAGATTGAGCCTCCCACCATGGCAACCCCGCCACAAAATACTCCTGCGCTTGTTCCGAGCCTCCAGTGGCTTCAAGCTCTCCAATTAGTAACTTCAAGGCTCTCGAGACCGTGCTTTGGCCATGGTGTTCGAGTTGGCCATCTTCAGCCAATGATAATCGTTCCTGGCCTGTTCAAATTGTTCACGAACGTGCCCAGAGCTATCCAGATATACATTCATGGCCCGTCCCGTTACTTCAAGGGACCATTTACGGGAACCAGGGTGGATATTCTGGCAGCCCAGGCTTATGGTCTTATTATTAACCCATTTCATGTTACTTCCCCCTCTTCAAACTAGGTTATATCCCTCCTTCCTCGCGAATCTCATCATTTTCCCTTGCCTATAACCATACTGGGGTAGCTCGTGCCACTCAAAGCTGCCACATTCGAATTGCTTCACTTTCATCTCGTTTTCAGTTCCTTTCTTAGACTCTGCTTACGGTCATCCGTCGAGTCTGGGCAATCTCGAACACGACTCGGCTTTGTAGCGTCTACCAATCCAATTCCAGACTGGCAGATAATCCTCTTACGCAAGGCTCAGCATTTTGTGACCTCGGACTCACTATTGCAAGCTCAGTACGAGATGCGGGATTCCGTTAACGGAAACCCATTCCATTTGTTGTCCAGCCCTGTGCGAAGTCCCTCAAGGACATGGGAGTGCTAGATACATCTTCTCAGGATCCACATATAAACTTCACCTTCTCTCACTCGGCATCGCACTATTCAACAGTTCCTTCAAGCAGCAAGCATCCAGAAGATTATCCTCCGAGAGCAGAAGGTTGCGATTTTGACTTCTCTTTCCCCAAGAAAAGTTATCTACCTTCCACCATCCCTTCAACACAGTGGCCGAGTCTGCAACGGCTATTGCCAATGTCTGACCCGGGATCAACCGCAGAGGTAAATACTCCACTCTTCTTGCGCTATTCATGTAGACGATCGCATCGAAGGGATTTATTGCTGGGATCGAACCACAGGCTAACGAGAGCAGATGGTGCAAGCGCTCCGCACCCATCGAGTCAATACCCTAGCGGAGCTACGAAGAATCGAACGGTGTTTGGCAGCATCGGCGACCACAGAAGTCAGCGAAGCGATGACCAAGGCCTGTGAGTATTGAGTCCTGGATCTCGACTTGGGTCTTTCCTGCTGACCGAAGCCACAGGGGCATATTATGTCAACTCCAACATGCTGTTAACAGAGCTTCGAAGCTTGACTAAAAACTATCCCTTCAAGTAAGTAGTCTTGCTTGTTCTCTTGAGCTTTTCTCCTTCTAACGAGCCAGCTCATCGTGCCTTGACGATGCAAAGAATCGCGTGTACAGTGACCCTTCTAGTAACAGAAGCTGGAACTTTTGTTGGCTAGTATTGACGAAGATCAAAAGCGAGTGAGTAAATGTCTTGTCCTCCGTTTATTTCACAAGATTATCACTAACTCATTGGCCCACAGTGCTCTCATCCCAAGCTATGCACAGTATCAAGCATCGCTCCCTGCAATGTGGGGAAATCAGATCCCCACAGCACACGGCGTTGCCCAATTAGCAAACGCCTTCGTGGTGGAATGGAATTGGGCAATCGACCAAATGCTTCGACACTGGGAGCGACCACCTGTGGGTGGAGAGTGATCACTTTCCACCATTGCTTTTCTTGAAGTCGTTGTTGCTGCGTTGAAGCCTTCTCATTTCAGCGAAGGAGCCTTGGAGTGGGGTGCATACATTTGATTTGGGACTTGACTTTCGTTTTTGTCATGGGCTGCATTGGATACCCGGTTTTCTTTCCCCTCCGAACATATTGGCATTGATTGGCGTTTCGATATTCATTTCAGATGATGGTTGCATATTAGGGCGTCTTTTTCTAGATTTCAAAAACCAGATACACAAGGATACATCTTCACTCCTTCCACTGCAACACCAATATTGATCGTGATATTCTTTAGTTCGCATCGGCGTCCCCGTTGTCTGATATTCACCCATCTCAAAACAAATTCCAGATCAACGAAACCGGTGAATATCTGACAAAGCAACGATAAGAAGTGAGGTCTCCTACGATCCCCCGAAAGTTTCTTTTAGCTTGGCCCAGCCTTGTCAGAATCTTAATTCCAAATTTAGAATGATCGTGCGGGAGTAGCGTTGTGGGCGGGTCTGGGGTCACGATTCAGGTACCAGATATGGCCATATGGCGTTCAACGGCGTAAAGTTTTGACCCCCAACAACAACCTCGAAGGATTAAAATAGTTGTAGACTTTATCGCACTTGGCCAGAAGTGCTGCGCCTACTTGTCCTTCATTGTTTGTCACGCTGCTGGGTTGAAATTCGACGAGGACTGTTTGGCGCAAACAAACTATTACTCAGGACGGCCTTGTAATGAGAACAGATATTTCAACCAAATATGGAATCAAACGTCAATTCCGAGTTATTTTGCCTTGACCTTTTCAATTATGTTACCTATCTAACAAACTCGATAGATTGTTTGCACCCTAAATCCGACCATGAATCGTATCGCTGGTCCAAAAGAATCGGATTCAAACGCGTTCGACGCGTTGACGTCAATGGCTGTAGACTAACAACGAGCGGTATAAACAACATTTCTTCTTACCGGGACACGTTCTCGATCTCATACCACTCATCTCTATCTTCACAAATTGACCTACGTGGCTAACAAGAATCAAAACGAACGTTTCATTTGCAGAAACAATGCCTCAACAACAATATCAGATCGACATGTCCTAGTTGGATCCTGGCTCCAGGGAGCTCTTTCGCCCCATGACTCACAAGATAGGTAGAGATATGAATAATAGCATTGATCCTAAAGAAGCCCTCCTTGTGATGGCTGACGATATGAGAAAGGTTGGATTGTAAGTCCCTGACATGATCCCATACCTAGCAAGGATGGATGCCATGAGCGACGAAGAGTCAGAAGGATCGTGGGTTGATGAAGACAAGGCGAACGATGAAGGCGACGAAGAGAGTGGCTCGGATGAAGACGACGAACCATAGCTCGAATTTCGAGAAACGACCAACAAAGGCGTTGGAGCTTTCGCTATGAAAGACATACCTCGGGGCACGCGTCTTCTCACGGAAGACTCCATTCTCGATATCATTAAAGTCGATGACGACTACGACCCAATCCCAAATTTCAAAGCATGGGAGCAACTACCAAGACAAGCTCAAGACGACTATGCATTTCTTCATCCGGTCGAACATGTCCGTCAGGAAATTCTCCAAAAATTGATCCCCAGGGGTAAAGCAGGCATGAGCTTCGAAACTGCCAACATGATCTCGAATTTAGGCGCTATTTATGCTGCCAATGGTTTTGGCGACAGCGTATACAAATATGCTTCTCGCATAAACCATTCTTGCACACCCAATTGCAACCAGTCACACAGCGATACCAACGGCGGAGAAATGCGCATCCATGCTGTTCGCGACATCAAAGCTGGTGAAGAGCTAAGTGTGTATTATGTTGATCCTGAAAACCCTCAGCAGATGCGACGAAGAAGGGCTATACGGCTACGAATTTCTTTGCAAGTGTTAGGCATGCGACCTCACAACCCCCGAAGGGATAAGAGGTGAGAAGAGAAGGACTCAGATGTGGAGGTTGAACTAAGACATTGATTTTTGGAAGGAGAGGCTGGGACTTGATGGGTCCACTGGTGTCAGAGGACCATTTGCACCGTCTGCGGCAAACAAGCAGGGCAATCCTGATCCAGAGAATGCTTTGAAAGTGTTAGAGAGCTTGCATAAGAAAGAGGGTTTGGTTGGAAATAACTTGACAGCTTGGTGGGTCTGCGTATAGCTTTCATCGGAGACATGAACTAATGGGAACATTTACAGTTACCATTTCGCTTTCAATTGGTACATGTACAGAACGACTCAAGTTCCTCGTGGTGGTCCAGAGTCTAGAGGCATTGCCGAGAAATTGGTTTCATGGGGAGAAAAGGCCGTCGAAGTGAGTATCCATTGGGACCAATTTTTACTATTTATGACTGACACACTAGTTCTAGAACGATAAGTACGTTCGCGGCGACGATCATGAGAGCTATCAAAATCAGAACGGGATATTGCAGCAGATCAAGAAGGCATACTATCACCCTTTCAGATAGGAACATTCACTATCATTGTCAATTGATCAAGAGATGGATTTTAGGCTACATAATATTGTGCCAACCGGCCTGGTCAAATCAGCTTGAATTCGATCTCAGCTACCTTTCATGCACGCGGTATATGGCATAGGTCATCTTCGTCGCTCTCAATCTCTAATTTTCTTGAAATAAGCTGGAAACAGTTTTGACTTTGGCAAAAGTACTGATCGCCCGACACGCTCCCAGAGAGCATGTAGCAAGGCAGATCAATCCAAAGCTCTGCTTCAACGTACCCCGCTCTCGGCCTCCATCCCTTGATCACACAATTAGTTCTAGAGACGAGTCCATGGAAGCGCATTTTGCTATTGATGAGTTGCTGCGTTTATTGTTTCAGCCTTCGGATTCAATTTAGAAGGACATCAACGACGGTAGTTCGTTTTCTGGAGCCACACAACACTGCCTACACAGAACTGGGCAAGTTCATAATTTCTGCTTTGCTGATAGCACGAAATTCGCCCTCCATAATCTCTTTGTCAAGCAACGCCGGCTCATCCACAAACCAGATACTTTCCTTTTCGTAATATTTTCCACGATCAGCAGTGCTCCCTACTACCCGAGAAAGCCCCGTCCGCAATCAGAGTGGGTCCAGGCGATCGGCAACCCCAACCATGAAATCCTCGTACTCTGCAGTAATTTGTCGGGCGAACACTATGGCTTCCTCGAGCATGCGATCCTTCACCTCCAAATCTGCCAAGAAAACTTCACTGACGAGCGCTTTTCGAGCGGTTCCAGTGCAGTTTATTCGAAAAAAAGGCTGCGCGATTTGAACACATCCTCCTCGTCCAATACACTGCTCATAAAATTTTGAGCCTTGTTGTATCGCCAACCCCTCGCATCGGAAAAGAACCTGTCTATGTTCATCAGCCCGCCGATATCTTGGAGATGCGTTGTAGGACTGTTGAAAATCCTACAGTCTTCTGGAAATAGCCTCTGGAACTCGTCTTGTGCGTCTCTCCCTGTTGTCCCGGTAAAACAGTCGAATGGTCGGCTGAACAATCGAACCGGCCAGAATCGCCATATGATGCTTCTCAATATTGCATATGCATGACCGCTGGCCCCACGATTTAGGAAAATGCCTGAATAGGGATCTGACAGATTTTCTACCAATGAGCCTCCATGTTCATCTGCGAGTTGTTCCAAAATTGAAAAGATCACAAACCTCATTCTGCTCCGCATGGAACTAGCGAAGCGGTTTACCTCGGTGGCTGCGGACAAATATTTAGTCGTGATGTCTTCCTCAAATACTTGAGGGAAAGGAAGTTCAAACATGTCCGTCATAGTCTGGACTCATATAAGCACATCCGACCTTCCTCGAAGCTGGAATGTGTCGTTCGTTGTCCAATTGGTCCTTCATCTGGAAGAGACCCGCCTTGAGGTTTTGATTTGCAAGGGAAATGTTCTTGGTCTTTTGCATTTCTTTCTCGACAGAAGTGTGATCGGTCCCGGTTGGAAGAGATGATGAAAAGCGGCCAATGCGTCTTCCCCTGTGGTTCGGTTCTAATTGCAGATTATCCGCGAAACTTGCCACGATAACGAGCTCGGCAAAACGGTAAGGAATCCCCATTGAGTCAATTTCTTTTTGCCAATCGAGGGTCGCATTTGATAGATCCAAGGACACCTGTAAAGCAGACAAGGCAGCTTGATAGATGTCATTATCAGCATTGGGCAGGTCGCGTACTATAAGTGGTTTTGCTTACTCTTGCTATTAGGTATCAACTCGTCCTCACAAATGACTAAGTGCACGGAGATTACGCGGTCGAGATTCTGAGCCTCGCAGTCATGCTCGAGAATGTAAGGTAATGTGACTTTTCCAGGCAATGGCTCGTGTTTCCCAACACTCCAGTTGATGCGATCTATTCGCAATGGTTTGAGGTTCCATGTCGAATTAGTCCTGAGGAAAATGTGCCTAATGTCTCACCTTCCTTTTTGACGATCGTTCGAGGCTCGGTAGAGTTATTCAGGACAAAAAGTCCATAGTGAACACGAGCGAATACAAGTGGATCCGATCCAGCATTCGAACCATGGTAGGCCTTTTCCAGGGCTCCGATGGCAGCTGCGCTGCGTCTAACACCAGTAGTCAGTCAGGCATCTTTTTGCGTCTTGTGGTTTTAAATACTAAAGCAGGACGTTCGCCGAATATGAAAGGAATTTCAAGATCTGTACAACATACTTTCAAGCATTTGATGGCGTAGTGGTTGTCGCTACAGCCCCAAACCACGAAGAAACAGGCCTAAATCTTAGCTGATTCTCTATGAAAGAATTGGATATGTTGTGAGTACGTTGTGCCAAGGCGACGGCGCACTGATCAAGTTAATCACAATCCTGAGCAGGATATTTTCTTCGCTTACTATAATTTTCCCTTCAGCCATTGCAAACTAGATTCGTTGATGCTTGGTATCCTAGCTAGGATCTTTCTTGATTTGCCATCTGGACTTCGTGATCGTGAGTCGATGAGTAGGGCTAAGCAAAGCCACAACAACGTTGTGATAACACTAGCCAATAAGAAGTAATGACATGCATGAATCTACCAGAGGCTTTTGACAGTATAGCTTTCTTTCTGGCTTTCTTTGTGAAAGAGATAGCAAGGAAAGATCTATGATTTTGGAGAATGGCTTCAGGAGTTTGGTCATGATAATACCGGAAGGAAGTAGATGAGGAATGAAATCCAAATGGGAAGACTTGTGCATTGCATTGTTCTCTTAATCTTGGATCAGGCCTGACTTATAAGCGATGTTAAAACACCTTGAGTTGTAAAATCAACGAGAGAGCTAGAAATCCAGACAAGCAAATTACCACCAAGTTTAAGAGCTCGACGCTAATCTGGAATCCCAGATCTCGCTTCGAGATATTCGAATGTACTGTTCCTCTCCATTCACAGTACTGACTGATGTAATAATGCCCCAAGGAGGAGAAATACATTTAGGCAATCGGATTGGTGAGTTGCAAAGAAGATGGAGATCCAACAGTGATGACGATATTTATAAATTATATACCACGTGTAAACAACTACTACTACCCCTGCATATACCACGAATCCACTTTTGGTATGATTATTGAAACAAAAACATTTGACATCCACGACTCACGCGACAACCTGTAGAGTTCATCTAAATACAGGCCTCATGTCTCTATGCCCCTCTACCCACTCCTCTTCCGGCTCTCCAGCGTTCTTTTACCGCTGACCTTCGTTCTCACCACCTACCTATACCTTTACCCCTATTTCCACGACTGCCAGTTCCCGGCTCCACCACAGAGCGCATACCATGTCTTTGACAACTGCACCTTCGAGGACAAGGCCCTCAAGAATTACTATGCGAACCGAGAGGTAGCGCCCTTCCGACTTCTTGCGTTGGGTGATCCGCAACTCGAAGGAGACACTTCACTGCCATCGAAACCCGAGTACAAGTTCCCAGGTCTCAATCAGCTAGGATCATGGCTTCGTTCTGGGAGGCCGTTTCTTGCACTCGATGGCATTCAGTCGGGAGTACATGACATTGTGAACGAGATCTGGCGTGGACTCAAAATCATCCGTAAGCAGCTTGATCTGCTCGGAAACGACTATTACCTCGCACACCAATATCGCGCCTTACACTGGTATACAGCGCCTACACATGTTACCGTCTTGGGAGATCTGCTGGGGAGTCAATGGATCGGAGATGAGGAATTCGAACGTCGAAGTACGAGATTCTGGCATCGTGTTTTCAAGGGCGCGTCAGTTGCCCCTGAGGGATTGCTCAAAGAGTACCCAGCTCCGACATTTGTTCGCGCAGAGTGGCAGTCGGAGGATGATGAAGACAAATACAAAAGGGAACGGACGGTAGAAATCTTAGGAGCATCACCACAATGGCCGAACCGGATCATCAACGTTGTAGGAAACCACGACATTGGCTACGCGGGCGACATCGACGAAAGCCGCATCGAAAGATTCGAAAAACAGTTCGGACCTGTAAACGGCGACATCCACTTCACCCTCCCACTACAATACTGCAACCTCACCAATCCACCATCCGAGCTCCCCACCCTGCGTCTCATAGTCCTAAACACCATGAACCTCGACAGTCCAGCCCTTGAAATCAAACCTCAACAACTGACCTACAAATTCATAAACTCCCTAATCGAAACATCCTCACCAGTCGGCGACGACTCAACCTCCACAATCCTCCTTACCCACATCCCGCTCCATAAAGAGGAAGGCACCTGCGTCGACTCACCCCTCTTCTCCTACTTCGACGAAGACGAAGGCGGCGGCATAAAAGAACAAAACATGATATCACAAGAAATGTCGAGACAAGCCGTTCTCCACGGTATCTTCGGCAAGAACCTCGATCCCTTTGCTCCAGCAGAGGGAATGGGTAGGAATGGTATTATACTCACTGGACATGATCATGAGGGCTGTGATGTATACCATTATGGCTTCAAAAATTCTAGTGAGTGGTATGCTAAACGGTGGAGATCGAAAGAGGCTAGGGAGGCGTTGGTGGATGCGGATGTACCTGGTGTGAGAGAGGTTACGGTCAGGAGTATGATGGGTGAGTTTGGGGGACATGCTGCGCTTGTTTCTGCGTGGTGGGATGGCGAGGAGGGGAAGTGGGGGATTGAGGTTGGTGGCTGTGATTTGGGTGTGCAGCATATCTGGTGGGCGGTGCATATCATTGACTTTATCGCCATCATTGCTGTGCTTGCCACCAGTTTTGCATACTTGGTTGAGGAGCAAATGGATCCGCATTTTGTGCAGAATCCGAGGAAGTGGGTGTTGGCTAAGATCAGGGACGAGAAGGAAAAAATGTTCAATCGTGGTCATGTAACGATGAATGGAAGCACAGAAAATGCGAAGCTGGAGGAGAGCCACAAGAAGGCAGTGAGATTAAAACCTTGAAGTCGCAAATTTCAGTCATTTGAGTGTCAACCTTTTTTCTTTCTTCTAAGTGATGGTCTGCTACTAGTCCCAGTTTTGCTAGCATTCATCTTTAGAAAATCAGATAGAAGCCTTTTAGGAAGATTAAGATCAACTTAGCACATAAGTTCCTCGCGATTCAGCCTCGAAATTAAAGTTGACAGCGCATGCCACATTCTTCACGAGAATCATCACGTAAATGAAATGGGTGAATTCGTCTTTTATTCATTCAATCAACGCCACGCCACCGGGCTTGAGCAGGTGGTGTTTTATGCTTTCTTCGTGTAAGCGAAGATGATGCAGCCATCGTCCGAACCGAACCGGAAGACCCCATCCGTGTTGTAACCGCAAAGTAAACTGAAAGTAGAAGCTTCATATCCCGAGACCGCTCACATCACAACACCGGCGTTGCTGGCAATACGTGGCCAGAGTTCTGCTGCTTCCTTTCCGACTGGTCCTGTGATGGCGGAGCCCTTCATTTCTCCCTTTGGATTGACGATCTTTTGTGCGTGTCAGCGATTGTCCAATTTTCCAACAACAAATATTTTCGTATCCCCGATATATCTTCCTCTTGCACGAATTGTGGAGAATAGGACTTACCACTCCAGCATTGTCCTCAAAGTACAAGAATATGCCGTCTGCTCTCCTCCATGGTTTGCTCTGCCGCACAACAACCGCCGGCATGACCTTCTTCCTCAACTCAGGCTTTCCCTTCTTGACTGTTGCCATGACCATGTCACCAACACCGGCAGCTGGGAGTCTGTTCAATCGCGCACCAATACCCTTGACGGAGATGATGTAGAGGTTACGGGCGCCCGAGTTGTCGCAGCAATTCATGACGGCACCGCTAATTTGGGTGTTAGTTCCTGTATCCTACATCTGGCCGGGATGATGGATCGTGGGAGGGTCTGGAGACTCACACTGGGAGACCGAGAGTCATTCGGAGCTTGTTACCGCTCATACCGCGACTGTGAAAAATTGTTAGTATCCAACGCCCAGCTATTCCAACTCATGTAGAACTTCTTTCTTTGAGATCAACATACCCGCGTTTGGAGGCCATTTTGAAGAAATTGAGGGGTGTCGAGTAGGTGGAGTTTGTCGTTTTGTGAAAATGTCGTCGCCCACAATCAAAATTGAAGATGTCCTCGCTTAGAGGAGAAACTTCGGAGAAATTATGTAAGCAGCACGTGCACACCTTTCACGACTTCATCGAAGTATCTTTCCTGAATAACAACCCTTTCACAAATCAACCACACTCAATAATTTCGTGCGAAATCTCGCTGAGAACACTCTGTCGACTCGATCACACTTCACAAGCTTGAAATCCAAGGCTTACATACCACGCTCCCCGCCGCTTCGGCCTTCCTTCTGTTTTCTTCCATGCCAAACTCTTTACACTGACAAATTGGTCTATCAACAAACTCGATCACTTAGATGGGTAAAAAAAAGCCTCTTCGTGCAAAATACAAAAATTGAGCAAATCAATTTCTCAAAACTCGATTTCGTAAATTTGAGAAATGGAGGAGCAAAGCACAGCCAACCTCAGCCTTGGCGTATATTTCTATTGGCTGAGGCTGCTCCAATCTTACTGGAAGGTGGATTAACGTGAGTGGACGTTGACCTGGCCTTAAGACGTAAGGCAAGTTAGAGCAGTAGCAGTTATCCTCATATGGCGTGACATACTAATACGAGCCTTACGCAGCGTCATTATCACCAACAGACGTTTCTTGCATTGATGTGACGAAAGCTAAAATAAGTAATATCCACAAAAGTATCCGTCAGCTGAATAAGTTCAAGCATACAACAATACTACGTGACTGTGCTTTTGACATAACTTCGCGGATAACACTGTGGATCTGGACGGGGTCCTCCTTTCGATAAGTTCTCATAAGTCGATCTCCCGAAAGACCAATTAACATTCGCACGATCGTGTACGTCGGCTGTGATTGGCGGATATAATCCCTGTGCTTATGGCAACTAACAGACAGAGGGAGTAGTTCAAAAATGTCTCAGAGCTAGACTAAAGATGGTTAGAGGATGTTCTCGCATACTCGTCTGTGCCATACTAGTCCTGGTCCTCGTAGGGCTTTCTGCATAACGATGCAGCCACGGCGCCAATTTCAACCAATCAAATGTACCTAATGAAGATTGAAGCGAGTATTTGAACTCGTAGCTAGCCGTTTAAATCAGACGCAGTTACACTCGCATTCATTTTCCCGCAGCGATCCCGCAGCAAACGTCAAGAATGGCGGACCCTTTAAGCAATACTGCCTCGTTGCTGGCCGTCACCACAGCCGCCGTTCAGTCAACGAAGTCGCTATACGAAACCATCAAACGCTTTAAAGATCGCAACAAAACTTTACGCAGACTTCAAGACGAGCTTGGGGATCTTACCAATATTTTGGACTCGTTGACACAAGTGACCAATGCCGAGCAGTCAATGTTCAGACTTCTCCAGGGCCCTGTTGAACGATGTAGCCAAGTATGCCGCGAGTTCGAGCAGTCAATGAAAGTTTTTAAAGGAAAATCAAAGACGGGCTTTCGGGATTGGACAAAGATGGAATTTATGAGAGGGGATATCAATGAATTTATAGATACTATCGCAGGGTACAAGTCAACGATCTCAGTCGGTCTAGGGACCATCGCTATGTTAGTCACAATTCCTTTTCTACTTTGGGCTCTGCTGACATCATTTCGCAAGGCATACCTCCAAAATCTCCCACAAAGTTCTCGAAGAGTACAATGAGATGATCCAGGACACATCATATGACCTTGAGCTCCATCTAAGGCGAATCGATGAGAAGATGACGCGATTGAATATTGGGGACACCAATACTTCAGGTGCAAGCCTAGACCTGGAAGACGAAAGAGCAGTGACCAAACAATGCCTTCATATTTGTGAAGACGCGAGGTCTTACATTGAATCATTGTTCAATCGGCAATCATCTCTACTTCCAGAAGCGCTCCCAAACGTTGTTGAGGAAAATTTCTTCGAAGCGCAGTTGCGAACGCGTCAAACTCTGGATGAAAATCGAGATAGCTTCGCAGAGACCATTGGCCACCTTCGGAGGCGCCTAGAGTCCCTAGTCCAGAATGACGACCCTGATAGGGACAATGTAAGGTCGCGATTACAGGCCGACATCGATATATCGAAGCAGTGCCTAGACGTTTGCAAAGCGGCTAGCGAAGTCTCACGTCAGAAGATATACAGAATTGGGGAGGTGATTGCCGATGATGACAGCGACCAAGTAGTGGTGACAACTTTAGCAGATCTATTCGATATCAAGAAAGCAGTGTCTAAGGGCGGCTCAGCGCAGTTGGTTGGGTCAATGACGGAGGAGAATCTTCGGTATCTCACCGAGCAGCGGTATAGCAGTCGTTTTGGAGCTTTAACTAGTCACTACGACCCTGCTGAAGCTGGTACCACCAGCTCGCCTGCAGCTTTTGAGGTTCAAAAGAGCAAAAATACTTTGGCACCTCCAACTGGTAATCACCAACATTCTCCTGGACCGACAACAAGACAAACTAGGCCGTCCCCCAACGAGATGAGAAAACGGCGGACGAACGATGCTATGGACGAAGAGTAACGTTAGATGACAGAGAGGTGATGAAAGAGCAGCGTCGTGTTTGGCGTGAAATCGGGGAAAGCTTCGCTGGGGTCCGCGCTGGACTGATGAAGACCTCTTGCCAGGGTGCAACGGCGCGAGGTGCGCAGAACTGGACATCCACATGCGTTAAGAGAACAACCCAAACGAGCGCGTAAATCTCAGGCCTGGTGTGGACCGTCAAGAAATGATATTTATTGAATGAATATCGTGTCCTACTGTAAACAATGTCCCATCCGCAATGGAGGCTGTAATGTGAACAGGGTCGCATGGCTCCTAATAGTGTAATACGCTCGAATGCATGTTCAGGGCTGGGTGGGAGAAACTTCGACAGCGACTAGGCTTTGCAGTCGCACAAATGATACCCATCCACGCATACCTCGACTGTAAGGAATAGGACCGTCATTTCAGCAGTGACACGGCTCTGGTGCAGCACCTACAAGATCTCCCCCCAGTTCATCCTTCATTCTTCAACTGCAACAACTGTAACGACTGCGACGACTGCGATCGATCCTTTAATAGTGATAAAGCTGTAAAATTATATCTCATATTACGAAACCCGTCCGCGCATGCCCCGTCATTCGACTGTATCCTTCAGAAATTGCACAGAAACAGCTCTTCCTTGTTGGTCGTAGAGTCAACCAAAGTCGAGCCAACGTCAAGCTGACAAGGAACTGGCTCCCGAGATGTCAGTCCGTCACAGACACTCAACATGCCAATCTCTAGACATTGACCCGAAAGTGAGGGAGCAAGCAACCCTTCGGGTTATTAATACTCGTCCAAGGCTTACAATGAAAGGAATATAATAATATTAAGAGCTGTATAAGATTTGTGTTGGTGCTATCCGGTGACCAAGAAATAAGTATATACTTATAAGGTAATTGAAGTAAGATAAAGATCTTAAGTTAAACGTTCTGTATTGTTGATATGTTAATGTCTCTTCTCTGCCACAGGCATTTGGCAGACGAAATACCTGTGTCCCTAGTGGACACGTGATATAACATATACATATTATCCTTGACTCCAAACACCTAGGTATCTAAAGTACTACCAAAAGAGATAAAAAGCTGATAAAAGTTATTTCTTCTCTCTTACTAGTAAAAAGTGGGGAGAATCATGTATTTAATTGATTACCTAATTACTTACGTAATTTTACCATAAATAATATCTCTTTATAGGAGTTAGCAGCCGTAGTCGCTTCAGCCCACCGGCGCAATGTCACACCTGATCCCAGCTTCTGGTTTATGAGATAACATACATTTGGAGTTTCCAAAATCCAGATTTCGCTCATCTAGAGCAATTTGGCACTGTGAATTGCACTTCATACAGGAGTCTACTAAGATGAGACACCTCGAAACAAAACATCGCCCAAGTGGTTGCCTCGCTCCTTCAATCCCTCGGGCCCCCAGATCAAACCCAATGCTTCCTCAACAGACCTCATCGAAACCCGGGTTGGCCTCTGTCTGAGCTCGTTGCAATATCCAAACTTTGGACGTCACGATCACAGAAACCATCGAGACGCTGCATGTTCTTCAAACAACTATTTTAAACTCCCATGTTCAGATGGCTTTTCACCTTGAAACCTCACTGCTCCGTCTCCCTTCTACCAGTGCTTCTTCTTCTGCTTCTTTAGAGTTTACAAACAACTCGTTAGTGTCTCTCAACTAATCTCCAGGATCGAGAGGCTTCAGACCACTAGAAAGGTCTCCAAAAGGATACCGGCAGGACTTGCCTTCCCATGCCCTGACGTTTCAGTCGAACAATGGAGGCGACGAAGAGGCGACCGTTGCCGGGATCGGAATGGCCCTGGCCTGACTCGGCCGTCCAAAGAGCCGCCAAAGCGCGAGTTCAAGCAAGGGCCGTCATTGAATCATGAAGCTGAGCTCAATGACACCAGAAGGTTAAGCACTGACTAGGACAACCAAGCCCTGAAGTCAGAGACTGGTTGAACTGAACGCATTAAAGAAATTCATAAATTCACCCTTCTTTCATATCCTGAAAAAGCCACCCGGTATTGGCGCTTAGGAGGATGGCGGACAGGATCATAACATCATGAGTGAGTCAAGAGCGGATCAATATTGATCAATATCGATCAGAGAGTTCTCCTTTCGGTGTATCCTCCGTGCGGGAGATCTAGGCACTATCCGCCTGCAGCTATGGCCTTCTCCATGGTGGGGTGGGTAATAGAGATGAGTGCTATGCATGACGCAAAAACGCCACAGATTAAGACATTGGAGATCATATCTCACTATCGTGATGATATAGTTCGAGCAAACTCAATATACCATGCAAAAGGACTCACAGTGGAGAAAACGCCATGATGCTAGGGCAAAAGGAAATTTCATGCAGCAACAGCGGTGAGTTTTCAGGGAGTTTGTGATCCCCCAGCGATCGTGGATTGAAGAGGAGATTCAATTCCTGTTCGGAACAAGTTTTGAGAGATGTGTGCTGATATTGACCAGGTAACTATATTCAACTAACCAAACGTTCATAATACAAAATAATTGAAGATGGAGACCTTGCCAAATGCGACACGATGTAGTAAACCAGACGCCCACCTTCCACAAACGAGTGACTCCAGAGACAACATTGCAGGTGTCTCGATCCTGCGAGCGAGCGGATAATATCGGGGTATCTATGCAGTCAGACAATAAAGGAAGATAAGCAAACCAAAAGAACAATAGAGAGATATTCGCATGTCGTTACCCACCATCCATCATAAACCACCCAACTCCTTGAATCCATTTCTTTCCTTCTAGTCTTTCATGGTCTCATGAGACTTTTCCTGTCCTAGTGGTGAACGCCGTTTCGCGAATCCCGCTCCGATGAACTCAATCCCATTCCATCCCACTTCCGAAGGTACCTGGGCGATCCGATGAGAGACACCCCGCCAATTCGATCAGCAATCGAGATTCCCGCCCAATATACTCCAACATCCCGCTCCTGTTCCTAACCGATCTAAAAAGACCCATTTATATATTTCAACATCCAAGAGGTAATGTAATGACGATCGGACACGACTAATTCTGCAGGGCAAAATTTCGAAAAGAGTCGCGCCATGTGGCCGGCCACACAACATTTCTATGTCGGAGGAAAAGATAGTCATTGATACGCCGGTGGAACCTCCGAAGATGCAGATCCGGGCTGTTCGGTGTTGGCGTGGTCGTAGCTGCTATCTTGATCTCCCAAGTCGTCACCCTCAATGTCACCAAGGTCTACTTGGTGCTCGACCTCCACGGCCTTTTCTTTGCAAGCGGCGGGTGAGAAACCGCTACCGACCTTTGTTGAGATGATGCGCCATCGATCTGTCTCGTATTCGCGCATTGCATTGCGCAGTTTTTGGACCTGGGATGCGTTAGTGGCTGCATCAAACGAGTCATGAAGCGGAAGAATTAACGGCCCCGATTTGGGGGAATAACAGAACAGGAACGGGTGGAGGCCTTCTTCCTTCTCAAAGCGCAGAGTGTGTCACAGCTTTGACTTACCATTTCGTCAGTCCAAACCGTTGTCTTGGCCTTCAGTTTCGTGCAGTAGCGTACCTGCAGGGTCCCCGAGCTACGCCCTGGAAAGAAATCTGCAATCTGTTTCCAGGTAAGGTTTTTTTTTTCTTTCAGGTCTACTAGCAGTTGATCATCTTCTGGGGTAAATTTGAGTTTCGGCCCTCGAGGCCGGGCTGCTGGCATTGGCATGCCCTCTTGGCCCACTACGCTTGGTGGGCCGTGGTGCTGTGGTGGAGGAGAATCACCATAGCCCACGCGTCGCATCTTGTTGGGCGGCGGCTGGTTTGGTAAGCGATGGTGGTGATGTTGGGGAGGAGCGAGTGCTTGTCGGGGTTGGTGATGTTGCTGCTGTTGGTGTTGTTGATGTTGATGCTGCTGGTAGATGTTCTGCTGGGGCTGAGCATGGTGGCCATGAGGGGTAAGTTCTACTGGAATGTCCTGTCCAGTATCTGTGACGTTTGTCAATCCAGTGAGGCTTTGAAGATCCAGCTGCAGGTCGTCGTGAGGACGACTCCGCTTCCGGCTGGGCGGGGCATACTGGATGTGTGTCTGTGAGGGTCCCGCGCCATAAGATGGCTGATGATGGGACATCGGGGGTTGTTGGTGGCGCAACATTTGAGGCTGACGGAGTCCGGAGTGATCTTCTACTGAGCTGACTTGGACCAATTGAGGTTGGTGTTGCAGACCATGTTGCTGAAGTGTTTGAAGAGGGGAATGTTGTTGCAGAAACGGCGTATGATTGGGGCCGAGTCCGTATTGCTGAAGAATATGTTGATTGTTGTCGACGCTCGTGGAATGCTGCGCAACGCTCGAGTCTCCTTCTCCTCCCGAGTGCTGTTCTTGTATGCCATAGTCGAGGGAGAAGTCTCGATATGATCTCGCCAGCGTTGCGAATATGCATGGAGACTGCCAGAGCTAGATTGGCTCTGGCAGGTCGCCCGGTAAGACCAGCGCCGAATGAGGGACCCGGGGTGGGTAGTAATTCGAACCCAGATAGAGATGTAAATGTGTATCGCACGTGTTTGAAAGTCTTTCGCGGCTCAACTATCCCGACAAACGGTGCTGTTGGAGTAACCCGAAGCGAGGGACCATGGGCCAGCGGACGTAGGACTTAGCAGGGCCAGGATAAGGGTTAGCTGACTTGAGATATAGATTTGGAGCAACAAGATCTCTTCCACTTAAGTTCCGGGAGGTGTTGCGTATTATAACATTCCTGGAAAGTGCACGAACTCTCGTTCGTAGCATTAATACGCATCAAAAATGCGCAGTCAAATTTGCTCGGACCCGGACACAAGGCAGTCCAGGCGCGATGGGCAATGTTCTTTTCCACGAGACAGAGGTCGTTCCTAAAGGGTAGAGGGTTAGCTGAGTCTGGCAAGTGGAAGAGACGGATTCTGAAGGGGGCATAATGCCGTACCAGGATGCCGTGGTCGGCTTGCGATCGTGGGCAGTGTTTAGCCCAGATGCGCTCGAGTTCTGAGTGGACGAGCAGTCAAATTGGCCTTTTCTCACCAGTAGCCCGCCATGCTGGTTCCAATCAAGCAATTCTCGCGCGCCTCCAGGCTGCGGACAGCCTTGCCGTTTTTCTAGAACGTGCACAGATCTTCAAACTGTTTGAGGAATTGCATGGGGTCTGCTTTGGCCAAGCGATGCCTTAAGCAGTTTTGATTCATGATTCGCAACATGGTCTAATCGGTACTATATTGCGAACGCCTGTTGGGCAAGCTTTGGCCGGGCTCCAGCTCCAGCTCCAACGTACCTCGTCCTTGGATAGGCCGGAAGAAAAAGGCAAGAAACGGAACACGACACAGCTGTACCAAGGACCTTTGTGCGAGGATGGAAAGACTGGGGGCTAAGAGGTGGATGGCAGGGGAGCTGAGGCAAAAAAGAGGCGCAATGAGAGAAGCAATCGATACACACTGGGTACGAGAGGGGCAAAAGGACTTTGGTGGACATAGGCTCTGTCAGTAGTGGGCCGCCGCGGACCAGGCTCTCATTGACGCGCATCATACTACTGGACGTCAAAGCCGTCTTCATGCAGCGCCAGTTTCATAAGTGGACATATAAGACACGAACCCTGGGTTATAGCGACTGGCGAACTTCCCGGGAGGGATCCTCACTGGCCCTTTGGTGATGGTGCGCTGAAGAATGCAGGCTGGCCGTTCTTGAACTACGGATCTAGATGATGACTTTATATACAGCCGTGTGATGTATAAGAGGGTTCGGGCAGCGCCGCCGACTAGATTATATTGATTTGATTGTTGTTGTCTTGAGGTTCACGCGCGGAGAGACGAGGAAGAAGTCGGCGATTAGCGTCCTGCTTCAGCCGATCGGTTTCCCACCACATACGTACGTTCAGGGAGCACAGAGAATGCTCTCGGCCACTCATCGAAAAAGAGTACACGGTACATACAAGGTCATCTCTGTCAGCCTTCTTTTGAATCTGCACCGCGCACGCCACCTCCCGTCAAGCCACCAGGAAGATCTGTTGAATCATCCCGCCAACCAACCATCATCTGTGGACTTCAAGGCTTGCTGTGTCAAGGTTTCCTCACGCTGCTTCTGCTGCGCGCAATCTCTTCATCTGCAGGTCCGGCATCATCTTGCTGCAAGTGATTTCGCAACCCATCCCAAAAGGGTCGTTTTACGTTTGAAGGCGTCGAGGACATGTATGATCCCGAGTTTCGTTTTTTTTTCTTTCATTCATACGCCTCTGTCGCACGGCCTCTCCCCGCAACACATTTCCATGAACTATGCAGTGGTGGAAAGAAAAAGGCAACAACTGGCTTAACTTGTTCTGATCGAAGTTTTCTCTCATGAATCATCACTGTCATCGCATAAATCAGACAAGCTCGTCCAAGCGCCTCAGGCCCCGAGATTAATTTCAGGATGGACAATTTGTCTGCCGGAATCTTCCCATCTACCTGCTGCGCCTTGCCATTGCATTCATTCCACCCATCCACTCAATGACTGGACATCGCGACAACATGCTCGTGCTCGATATCTCGCACCTTCATCATCTACACCCCCGCAAATCTCGTGTGACGAAACTTGACCGCCTCTACGGTCCAAATTGCACCAAAGGTGTACACTGTGCAAGGAAAACGAGTCGCGTTGGCTATCGCCAAGTGAATTATGGGTACCGTGCTGTGGTGTCCTGTTCCACCGTTCAGTGTGAGAGGTCAGAGATTAATGTGCCGGCTCGAGTCGCCAGTCCTCAAACGAGAGTCTTTGATGTAGCACAGTACTCTGGCGGTCGGCATGGTACCACGATCGGAAATTGACCGAGCAGACAGAAGCGGAACCCACAGTGTGGCCCTCACCAGAGCGACGTCTGGGACTGGGTTTGCAGCACCCACGCACTTCGACCGTGCTGAAGTGGGAGGAGCCTCATGCGCTCACTCTGTGCCTCCATGTATGTGGGTTTTCACTTTCTGCTGTAGATGAAGGTTGCAATAGATCATCAATGCTGAATTGTGGGCCGGGCTGTTATAAAACCAGAGTGATTTGAGAAACCCAGACGTGTCCTTCCCACCTCGACCGCGAGATCTGGGTCCCGAAAATGTTGACGCTCCATCGTTGTGCAAAACCAAATCATCGTAAGTCATTAGACCAGACACCAGACCAGAAACCGGCTGCCGGCATATCACCGGATGCAAAGCCCCATCCCAATGTGAGTGGTATCTTGAAGTAAAAAGCGCTAAACCCGAATCCAATCCATGCTGAGGTACCCGTGGGCATTACATTTTGCCTCCGAAGTGCTCTTTCGCATACTGTTCGCAAGCCTGGGTAAGAGTCAGCGAGGTCAGTGAAAAGGAGGGTTGTCCCGTCTGGCTTGTTCACCTTGGCTGGCTTGCCAACTTTCTGCCCAATGACTTTCCACTTGTTGGCCTCGTACTCCTTGATCGCGGCGAGAAGAGCTGCACTCTGCCGTACGATTTTAGCAATGGTAGTGTCCAGATCTTGGTAAGGTTTCTGAACTCAAATACCTCGTCCTCTGCGAATTCAGCGTAGTGCATATCCTGTTCAGTCTGTGAGCGCGTGTGGATGCTTAAGTGAGCATCTATGTGGCTGACCTTGTACCAGTGTTTCTTCACGCTACCTTCAGTTCGTTGCGGAAAAGACTTTCAGGTTTAGTCAGACTTCTGCTATTTATTATACCACAGCCTGGTTCGCAACGCACCTTTGCGATCTCACTCCAACTTTTTCCGGCGTCCCTCATGTGCTTCAGGCGCAATTCTTCTGCTGGAGTCCATGGCGTGTTGGTTCGTCCTTTCTTTGCTGGAGGCGGTCCGCTATCTCCTGTTTGAGTGGGCGCTGGGTGCCCAGAGGAATCTGCGAAAGTTGAGCTCGTCGGCATGGGCGCCGGCGCGATTGGGCTCGGCGTCATCTGCGTGTTTGGTTGACCAGAAGCACGTCGCTTCCGTGGATTTGAAGAGCTCTGTGGCGCTGCTGCAAATGGGCTTTGATTTTCAATCGGCTGGCTCATGCCCTGTAGAGGGGATAGAGCAGTTGAAAAAGAGGGCTGAGCCGACGAGGCTGAAGTTGACGACGGTTTAAGGTTGCGCTTTGAATTAGGTGAAGTTCTGTGCGTCGCAGCCAAGCCAGGGTCAGTAAAGTGTTGAGTTGTCAGAAAAAGTGGTACTTTATTCGAACAGGAAGGTATGTTAGACTTGAGTGGGGAGTAGCGGTACAAGGCTTAGGAACTGAAGAGAGTCTCACGACATGTTATATGGTGCTGCCTCTCCGTTGGCGGAAAAGCCCTCGACCAACGAAACAGCTAACAGTTTGTCACTGTGCTGGATCTTAGTAGTCAAGTATATTGTGGTTCATCCTTTTTTAGGGAGCTAAAAAGGCTATGAAAATGACATCGGTTGCGAGAGAGGATAGGGACTTGACGTTAATGCAACAGGATCATCGCGTGCGCCCGAAGATCAAGTACGCATGAGGAATTATCGACTGGCAAACAGAGGGAAGATTTAAAGGTCAAAGCTTGCAAGCTATAGGTCAGCAGAGGAAATTTTACTAGGTTCTTTAGACATATGCAGGGCGAAACTGTTGACCAAGGCAGTTATCGGAGTGGTGGTATGTAGAGGTACTTGTCCAACCAGAGTAATTGTGACGGGCAGTAAGTATAGATACTTGAGGTCGTGTTTCTGTGAGACGAAAAAGGCGGGGTCGAATGCTTGCAAAGTCAAAGCTGCATTTCACCAAAGGCGGACTGGGTGGGGAAAGTGGAAGATACTTGCAGGCATTTCTCCAATAATATCACGCGCCAGTGGTGTTTTATGCATCCTTCGAAAAGCCCGGCCATGGGTGACGCTGCGGGCAGACAATTATGGCTGGGAAACACACCTTCGTGACCATACAAAGAACAAATGAAGAGGGCCTGGTGTTTGCTGGTAAAGTAGATATGGGGTACGCGTAGATGCGCAGAGATGTTAAGACAGGGAATATGCGGAACAAACAATATGGAGAAATAACGTTTGGAGGAAAAGCTATAATTACTCGTACTCACGTATTGCAATGCCTGGCAATGCCTTCGGGCTGGGACGAGGAGCTACTCCTACGAAGGAATCCCAATCCCAGCCCTTGACAGTAGCGAGTCGACGCTAATGTAAGCCATATTGCATTAACCACTTGCCTAGCGCATCGAATGTCCATTGCTTGCCTGCAGATGCGAGGACGTGGCTGGACGTCGACAGGCGGAATCTACTAAGTCGGAAGTCTAACTTTATGGCGGACTGTTTTTTCGGCTCATCCCGCGGATCTCCAACAGGCAACGAGGGGTTTCTCGCAAAGGGATGAGAAGGCGTTGTGCCAGTGACTCCGACAGGTGGCTCGTAGCCAGCCATGCAGGGCTGCTGCTCGTGATGAACTGATGGTGAACGATGAACGCAGATAAGGTGGTGAGCTACTGTGCGCAAGCATGCACGGCACAACAGCCAAGCGAAAATCACGGGTGCTGGCCGTTGACGGAACGAGAGGACATGATGTAATAGTTGGAATACGAACTTGCGAAAGTGCTCGAAGTGTGTCCATATTCACGTCGAGGGCTGTTTGGTGGAAAGAGCTGACAGGATTCGATGGAGGGTGGAATCCTGGAGCATAATTCCTGGGCCATCAGATGTAGTGTTCTGCAACGCGATTGGAAGCTCTGGTGTGGGTGACGGCCCTGGAGAACACCTCACACAGACATTATAGCTCTCCGCAATATCAGAAGCATCGGAAACTACCAGTGCCCAGAATCAAATGCCCAAAACAATCCACGAACTCACGGGCCCGCTGGTTAAGAACTGGGAACAAAGCAATGTCGCAAGGGGTTAGTACACAATGGGTCTGCGATCGGGACATCGGCAGATCAGAGAGTGGCTGCAGGCGATACATGATACTATAAGAAGGTTTGGACATCGATGTATTATTCATTTCTAGAGATGAGGTCGAGAAATGATGTACCGCTACCAAAGACGAGGCATGCAATTTTGAGTTGGCACTTAGAGTTGAGATCCACCGCGTTTATCGATAAGGTCAACATCGAAACCAACTTCCTGGTGGCTTTGCCAAGTGTAAACCTCAAACAACATCCTGTAAGGAGTAGCGTCTGGCGCGTATCGCCTTCTCCTCATCCTCGATTTTCTGTCTCCCACCCTGCTCTGATTCGTTTTCGACATCGGTTTCAATCGTTCGTTTTTGACCGGCCATTGAACATTCCGCTGCAGTCTACAATCTACCACCTTGTCGAGCGCTAAAGAATTCGCCTATTCGTCGAGCGTAATTGCAGGACGTCTTGTACCTGTCCATGTCCACCCGTCCCCATTGAATCCATCGGAGAGATGTCGACGATTCCATATGAGCCCTGTTGTCCCTTCGCTGCCCCTAAGTAGCCAGACTCTCCGCTGTTCCTGCTGACAGTTTGCGTTCCCGTGCAAGTTTCGGTAACTTGACACATCCGAGCTCTTTCTGCTCCCCTCTCCTATTTTTGCTCGTGTTCCTGAAGCGAGTGTTTGAGAAACGTCGCCAGCCTTGCTCATCACGTCAACCAAATTCATGCGGCTTTTTGAGGCTCAGTTTCCAGGTCTACAGGTCGTTTCAATCCTGTGCCGGATCTCCCTAGTTTGAAAACGTTGCTAACATCAGTTCGCGCCACTCCAATCACTATGCCGGTTCGAGTTGTTGTTCCTGTCAGCGTCGAGGCCTTAAGATCTCTTCATGTGCCTCGATTTCGAACTCTCACCCTTTATTGCTCCACAAGCGATTGTCCCATACCGCAGTCCCATTTACTTTCTTTCACCTCCCGCTGGCTGGGCTGCTTTTCTTTCCTTGGTAGACGTTGCTGGACAATTTTTTAAACTTACTATATTGTAATCTCTCTTCCTTTCTCTGCCCAAAGCTTTACTCCCGTTGCGTTCGTCTCAATCCAATAGGATATCGCGACAACACCAACCACAGTCTCACATTGAATACCACCACCATTCCACTAGCCACAACAAGAACAACAGAGCAACGATAGGCATGCAAAATCGAACCAACCAACCACTAGCTCCTTTGTCGGAGGTTGACCATCACGGCGCTCATGGTGCGCGAGGCCGAAAAATGGCACCAACGGGCGGGAATCGATCCTGGTCAGAGGAGGAAGTAAGTATAGCAAGCCCCATACTTCAAGCAGTGCTAATGCTATTCAAGGAGAATTATTTGCTACAGACCAGGATGCAAAAGATGCCCTACAAGCATATCGCAGCTCATCTCAAGAAGACCGAACTAGCATGTCGGCTACACTATCATCAATTGTCCCACGGTAGCCACCGAAGAAAACGCACTGCCTCTCTATCATCATCGTCTAGCTCTGGAGGATCGGTCAGACACTCGCCGCCGCAATATCATTTGAATGGAGACCACCATGAGGAGTATGGGGTCGCATCCATGCACGGTCTCCACAACCCATATGGCTCCATGAACCCCGTGACGTCTTACACTAGCAACAACACGTCCCCCGGGAGGAGCCAGCACAAGGTTCTTTTGCCAAAACCACGACCTCTTACCCCAGATGAATCTCCCACAAGACTGCACGGACTGCGCATCCACACTGGCAATTCCAGCCCGCATGGTTCGTCAGTGGACACAGATCGGTTAAGAGCAATCTATGACGCACATCGTGGAAACTTTTGGTCTGCCATCGCTTCTGAGTATGGTAGTGACGTGTCACCAAATCAGCTTGAAGAGGTCTGGCGGCAAGCACCAGGACAACCAATCACGCCAGAGGATAGTCCCAACTCAAGAGGCCTTAGCATTCACCCGATGCTCCAGCCTTCTCCTTTCCCACCATTTACCAACCCTATGCCACAATACCGGAAGGACTATGGTCCAATGAGCTTGCCCTCAAGCGGACCATCTCCTTCGGACAGATTTACCTATGGGATGCCAACGCCTATTGCTCCAATGCAGTACAACACTCAACAAATGGGCAACATGTCACGGTCATCGACGTGGTCAAATCAGCTCCCACCAGCCACATCAATCAACGCCCTTCTCACTGAAGACAAGTGCCCGCGTCAAACCGATCACAGATACACCGTCGGAGGACACTGCTGATCGAATTTTTGCTTTTCATTGTTTTTGACATTTTGAATACACTCATTTTAGCGTTTGCGAGTTATGGATTTGGAAAATCAGCTGTATCGAACGAGACACCCCTGGGATAGCGCATCCCACTATTTCCTAGATTCTAGTTCTTATTATTTATTGCTCAGTACCTATTTATAGTCATTTGTAGCGGCTTCACGCACATTTCCAATCGTTTGGCGTTTCATCGTGGCGCGTGTGGTGTTTGCGGGGTCGGGTCAAAATCTGTCTGTAGGTTTTTGGATTTGGCGGGTCGTGCTTTTAGGGTATGAGGGATGACTTTGGAAACGGATTAACGAGACCCCACCTTGTGCTACTGATCTTCCTTGATTGGGTGGGCAAGTGTGGGTAATGTATGTGCTTATAGATAGATCGTACTTTAGTGCTTGCAATTACATGACATTCCGCGAGAAAAGACAATTCATAGTCTAACATCGGTCGAGACTTACCTAAAGAAGAATTTTTCGGCTAGGGTTGTGTTCATTCCTTTTGGAGTTTGCTTTCCTGAGTTGTCTCAGAGTTTCTTTGGCTTTTTTGATCGGGTAGGATCGTCTTTTCGCGGGAAACGGCCGAGTCTATGAAGCTAGTTGTGGTGCAACTCCACCATTTCAAAACTTCTTACAGTTCTGGTTTTCAGGCCCCTCGTGATCAGAGCTTTCGGACGCCGAACCCCTCGAGACGGAATAATGTGCTTGATGGAAACGGAGGGCGGTAGCATCGTAGGGCCATCCACTCTGTCCCTTCTCTGAGAGCAATTACTGCGGCGTAGGTTGTTCAGATGGCGCTAGGCTAATATTTCAACTAGTAACATGGCTTCGGGCAATGTCGAGAACAACCTTGCCAGGAATTCATCGCCCTCGATTTCAAATTATGGATGATAGTGTTAAATTCGTAGTTGTTTGATCGTAGACAAAATTGACAGACAGGCCGACCTTGGTAGCTCAAATTTCAGAATCAAGTGTGCAACAACCATGACTGCTTTTTGTCAACACAGATTGTTGTTTTCACGCCAGTCTTTGTTTCATCTCGTCGTGGTCTAACCAAGCACACTACATGTACTTACTTGCTTCTTTGTATCGGCTAGACCACGTCCATCTGGCGCCTTTTTTCTGGATACTCCGCTCACTTTATAAGGTGGGCCCACGTCTTGTTTTCATGTCAATTGCTTATCGAACAGCTTTTCACTGTTCATCTCTGGCGTTGTTATCATCACACTGAGTGTTTGCTGAAGGTATCTTCCATGATGTTAACAGCTCTAACAGAACAGACATAATGGCAGCACACGTGGACTTCCTTTCCGCCGCCAGCAGCGTCGTTTTCGATACGAAGCTGTCAATTAGCATAGCTACAGAAGGGCCATTGCACATATTGAGTGTAGAAGATGCTAGAGGAGTGGAATGAGTTATGAGATTGAATTCTTTTGATTAAAGATATGGAAGAAACAGTACAGTGCTAGGACTGGATCTTTCATCGACCCCATAATACCCTAGTCGATGACAGCTTCAGAAGTCTGAGTATTAGCTGAGAGTTTCCATGGCCACCTGTGGATTCCTTAACTTTTAGGTATCGCTACGTCGCTTATAAACGTCGAGACCCTGTACAAGCTTTGTGAAGCCATCAGAATCTTGGAGCCATTCTTCCATTCAACTCATCCATGTCGCACAGGCGACCAAGCTGTACACAAAGGACAAGGTGTTGCAAGACTGAAGTTTGAAGTCGTTGCTCCTGTGCTGCCCGGGGGAGATTTGCGACGGGTACGCTAATGGTGGACGCTATTTTTGGAGTGTCCTGCCAATTTCCATCCCCTGCTTCCCACCTCGACTTTCACCTCTACATCGTGTTTCGAACGACAAAACATCCGAAAGTCTAGACTTGCGTGCTTCGTCCAGCGACCACGGCCGCCCCTATCAAGCTCGGTCTCGCGGATGAGAACCTCAAGCTCTCTGCTCATCGCATACATGTATCCTCGCCAAGGGTTGTTCTGACCTCATTCTGCTTCAGAGCTTCCCCTTTGGGTAATAATCATCGTTCCTTATCCTCTATCTTTCTTTCTTACATCTTCTCTCTCCAATTGACAGCTTCGAGTATGAACGAGGAGCTACAACCGAGCTACGATAATGTTGATAAGACTGTCTTTCGATGTCGGAGGCGAGGACTTCTCCGGAGTGGTTGGTAGTTTTCTCTCATAATGCATTGATTGATTGCTTGCCGTCTTAGGCCGCGTATATCTCGACTCTTTCTCCTTCGTTCTGTCCGCAATGCTGCATTTCTGATATATTCTTCTTGTCGTTGTCCCTTCGAGGAACCCTTGTCAACAGCTATTCCCAAATCTACACAATGTCCAGCGAGATCAAATCAGAGAAAGGCCATAGCATTGGCGGCCGCGTTGATTCCAACTCGTCCATAGAAGCCGGAATCAGCATTCCTAAGGATGGCGACGCAGCCCTCGCCTTCCTCCGAGATGAGAACACTCGAATCATGAAATTCACGGCTGAGCAAGAAAAGGCGCTCGTCCGCAAGATTGATTGGAGAATTGTACCTCTAATGTGGTGTTGCTATTTCCTTCAGTATCTCGATAAGACTTTGATCAACTATGCCGCTGTCATGGGGCTCTACAAAGATGCCCATATTGACGCGAGCCAGTTCTCAACATTGGCCTTGTTGTTCTATGTCACATACTTGGCTTTGGAGTTTCCGCACGGCTTCTTCATGCAACGGTTTCCGACAGCGAAATACTTGGGACTGATGGTAACTCTGTGGGGACTTATTGTGGCAGTGACTTCAGCTGCTAAGAATTGGGGTGGTCTCGTTGCCACGAGAGTTCTTCTGGGATGCTTCGAATCAGCTGTGGCTCCTTCTCTGATTTTAATAACTGGAATGTGGTACAAAAGACATGAACAGCCTCCTCGCGTGGGCTTCTGGTAAGTGCAGTCGAAAGCCTACTCTCAACCATCTGTCTGACCACAGAACAGGTACCTTGGAACAGGCACTGGAACAATCGTTGGTTCCCTGATATCCTACGGATTCCAGCACTATCACAGCACGACATTCACATCCTGGCAGATTATGTTCTTAGTGGTCGGACTCGTCACAGTCACAGTCGGCATCATAGTCATGTTCTTGCTTCCAGACAACCCAATGAGCTCCAAATTCATGACACATGATGAAAAGGTGTTCGCTGTCCAACGCCTGCGCGAGAACCAAACTGGCATCGAAAACAAGCACTTCAAGATTGGCCAGGTTCTCGAGTGTCTCAAGGACCCGCAGACGTGGTTACTCTCGCTCATCACGATTGCAAGCAATGTTCCCAATGGAGCTGTGAGCAGCTACCAAGCAACGATAATCAAGCAGTTCGGATACACATCACAAGAGACTGCTTTGCTTCAGATCCCTTCTGGAGCTGTCAGCATCGTGAGTATCTTGATTGCTACATGGGCTGCTGGACGCTACAATCAGCGAGGGCTATGCATCATTTTGCTGCTTATTCCAGGTATGTCCTTATCCCAATACATTCTATCACATACTAACGGCATACGATTAGGCATCCTCGGCGGCGCTCTAATGGCCTTCCTCCCTGCAAACAACAAAGCCGGAAAACTTATTGGCAACTATCTCACCAACTGCATCGGCGCTTCATTGCCTCTTATGTACAGCTGGGTGTCCGCCAACTTCGCCGGCCACACCAAAAAGGTCACCATGAACGCTATCTTGCTCATGTCTTTTTGTCTGGGAAACATCATTGGCCCGTTGACGTTTGTTAAGACAGAGGCGCCTGACTATGTTTCGGCAAAGATATCAATCATTGTTTGCTGTGCTGTTGCTGCTGTTCTGGCGGGAATTCTGAGATTTTATTATAGATGGGAGAATCGAAGGAGGGATGGCATTGAAGTTGGTCAGGGCGTTGATGATTTCACGGACAGGACGGATAAAGAAAACAAGGCTTTTCGGTATTTGTTGTGAGACTTCTTGGAAATGGTTTGAGCGGTCATACTTCGTACATACACAATTCTCACACCAGGAAAACTTGGGTTGCGATTTCTCTCTAGTGTTGTTCTTCACCCTGCATTCCTGTAATTGGCAAGTTTCAATATGCAGCGGCCTCAGTTGGACTTCAGCTCTCTGCTGTTTCTTGCATGAGTGGCGCTGTCGTGTGACTCGTCCTGCAAGATAGAAAGCTGCAGCCTTGCCTCACTCTCCATCTTCCTGTTTATTTTCACAAAGTCTTGATTTCCAGCTTGAACTTGAATCTTCTGCCTTATTCATCGATTCAATTTTAGCGATCAACAATGGGCAACTCACCCTCTCGACCAACCTCAGAGCGCAGGGACTACGCCGACAGATCACCTCGTCCAGCATCACCCAGACGATCAAACCATCCCCAATCATACTCTGGACCTTCTCCCACAATCGACATTGCATCTCTCATCGGGTCACATTGTCTCAACTGTCATCAGCTTCACAAAACGAATGAAGGCTGCGTCCGACACTTTGCCCACAACATGCAACGTGATCTATACCCCATAGCCAGATCGCTACATCCTTACGAATTCTGTATCCGCTGCAAAGTGTTCTACGATCCAGGTCGATTTAGAGATACACGTCCACGGTGCAGAATGCCATGGTGTACCAGACCTCAAAGAGACCCGTCCAAACTTGGGAGAGAATGGTCGTGGACGAAGTGCACATGTTTCAACGATTCGAGTTATTGTCTAGAACATGCTGGCGAGACGCATTACAGGCATATGGCGGATGATGCGGCACGGAGCCGTCATATTGCGGAAGAGGCGCGTAGGAAGATGGCACAAGCGCGTTATGGTGTGTTTGCTGACCAAGGAAATGGTCAAAGAACGAGCTTTCGTTTGGACAACGGATTTCGTACTGGAGATGAACTTGGACGCAGCAGGAGAGTGAGGCGGAATACTATGTATAGCTGAGAATGTGTTTGGCTGCCAAGGTTGTTGTACTTTCATGGCTTGTCTTGGACGATGCTGTTCGGTTGATACAATACTGTTTACTCCAATCTGGTAGTGAGTTAAGGAGACACAGCATCAATGACCAGATATTCGATCCGTGCAAAGCTTTTTCGTTTCCTGATCAAATAGTCGAAACCTCTATTGCCGCTGTCGGAGGTGGTCAAAACATACCACGCGAGAATTAATCTAAACCTCACCAGTAGTGCGTCCCTCACGATTGTGGGGTGCATAGATTAAATCCCAGGATGTAGCTTCACATACCATGCGCGTATCAACATTCTCGCGGACAGAAATCCACCTCGACCTTCCAATCGAGGATAAATGAGAGTCGGGATTTTGTGCTAGTGATGCAAGGCCTTTCCGTCATGTTACCCAGCCATTGCGATACCGGCAGTTCGCCAGTAGGATTACGGCCGGTATGTAGGACGGCTTGCAAGCTTGTTGAGCTGTCCCGTTTTGGTAATGAGGGGGGGAGTTGGTGAGAGGGACGCTGCGGTTGGAGGAGGCGTTGAGCTGCCGAGGTAGATTAGTGAGGAATGGGTACCTCTTCTCTGATCTGAGGTTCTTCGTTCTTTTTGTCTTCTTTCCCTGAACCTAAAGCGAAGGTTGAGAGAAGTTCAGTATGGCTTTTCGTAAGTAAATTGACTCGTTTGTTATGATTTGCGGTGAAGAGATTGAGCTGGAGGACCACCGGCCGAAGCTATCTTGAACCACTTTTTTGGTGTACCTCAACTCGGACTCGATCACTACTAATTCACGAATAGTCCCAGTAGCAGCAGTAGCTGGTGCCACAGCAGCGGCCGCCTACCTCGATGCCAAATTCCACCTCAGAAAGGACATTTCCACCCTTTACAACCTCAAGCATCAGGAGAAATTCGTCATCAAGGAAGGTACTTTCGCTCTATCACTCCCCGAAGGTACCGCAAGAACTAATATTCGGTTTTCCCACAGCCACCGCCGACCGATGTTGTCTCTGGTACCAATTCGAGGCCCAAGTCAACCGCATACCATCCGACGAAGAATGCCTCTGGTCCCGCACTGGACGATACTCCTGGTCACAAACCTACGCGCAAGCATGTCGATTCGGACAGTTTTACATGGCTCAAGGCGTCAAGCCTCGCGAACTCGTCGCTACATACCTCACCAATTCGCCCGAGTTCTTATTCAACCAGCTCGGACTATGGAGTATTGGATGTGCGCCGGCAATGATCAATTACCATCTCACAGGTGACGCGTTAATACATTGCGTAAAACTGAGTGGAGCAAAAGTTATGGTCGTAGATTGGGATGATGAAGTGAGGGCGAGGATCGAGGAGAATCGATCGAGACTGGAAGGGGAACTGGGCATCAAGATTATTATTCTGGATGACGAGACAAGAGCAATGATCAACGCGTTACAACCCACGAGACCGCCAGACAGTTTGAGGAGAGGCATGTCCATCGACTTTCCCATGGCTCTCATCTACACATCAGGCTCTACCGGATTTCCCAAGGCCTGCGCCTTCACAATGGGAAGAGCAATGGCACTCGGTCACAAACGTATCACAGGTACTACTGTTCAAGGCTACCCAAATGCGGATCGATACTATAATTGCATGCCCATGTATCACGGCACGGGAGGCGTGGCAGCAGTTACGTCTCTAATCACTGGCATCACATTCTGCATCGGCAAAAAGTTCAGCACGAGTCGCTTCTGGGAAGATATTCGCGATAGCAATGCCACTGCTTTTGTGTACGTGGGTGAGACGGCACGGTATCTTCTCGCTGCGCCGAGCACGAGCAACGATCAGAATCACAAGGTGAGGGTCATGTTTGGAAATGGTATGAGGCCGGATGTCTGGCACAGATTCAGGCGGAGATTCGGCATCGATACCATTGCGGAATTCTTCAATAGTACGGAAGGTGTTTTTGGGTTGTTGAATCTCTCAAGGGGTTAGTGAAGAATACTCTAGTCGCCGACTGCGAATTTACTAATCGTCATTTAGGTCCATTCACAGATGCCATCGTAGGCCACCACGGCGCTCTCTTGCGCACCTACCTGAAAGACTACTACGTTGCAGCCGAGATAGACCACGAAACTGGTGATCTATGGAGAGACCCAAAGACTGGCTTTGGACGCAGAAACCCGCTCGAGAAGGGTGGAGAAATTATTGTTGGAGTGCCGGATCCAAAAGAATTTCCAGGTTATTGGAACAACGACGATGCAACCAACAAGAAATTCACCCGCGATCTCTTCGCCAAAGGAGATTTATGGTATCGAACAGGGGATGCCTTACGCAGAGATAAAGACGGTCGTTGGTTCTTCATGGACAGGTTAGGTGATACCTATCGTTGGAAATCTGAGAATGTGGCTACGGCCGAAGTTTCGGAGAAATTGGGACATAACCCAGGTCTCAACGAGGCCATCGTCTACGGCGTCGATGTGCCCGGCCACGATGGTAAAGCCGGTTGTGCAGCTATTGCATTGGCAGCAGGTCAAGCACCGACACCTGAATTCTTCCGCTCGCTCCTCAAATACTCCCTTGACAGTCTACCGAAATACGCTGTTCCGGTATTCTTGAGATTGCAGGTTGAGACCACAGCCATGCATAATCAGAAACAGAATAAGGTGCCGTTGAAGAAGGATGGAATTGATTTGGATGCTATTTATGGATCTGGAAAGGATGCAGATGAGGCAAGAGGAGAAGGGAAGGATGTTATGTATTGGTGGCCTGGTTCTTTGGGACATCCAGATCCTGGCCTCGATGGGGAGGGCTATGTTGTGTTTACGAGGCAAGATTGGGAGGGTATTAAAGCGCATGGAAAGGAGGTCGCAAGGTTGTGAAGAGAGTTATTGATAGTAAACTTTAGTACACCCTCGATCGATTGCTCTAATCGTCTTACCTAGACTGAACAGAAGATGAAGCGTTGCACGTCATGCTTTATATTCAGCAATAGACTGAGTACTAGTATCCCGTCTTTGTATTCTTTTTACTCCTTCCCCCTGGGGAGGAACTAGTAGCTCTAGGTGAGAAAAGAAGGCTTGTTATCCTGCCTCCACTTGCAACTGCATCCTCAATTTCTTTGTTGATTCTTCTACGATTCCACGCAGCACACCCAACACAGCCTTCAGATCCTCGTCCTCGGCATTCGCATATCGTATCATAGCCCCATGTGTCTTGTTCAGCTGGATAACATTCTCATTCCCATCATCCTGCATCCCGTCAATTAGCCTCTGTGAAAGAAACATCGCGAAGAAGTGGGACTTACTTTTTCCACGCTCTTCATCCCATCTCCACCCACTTCTCGGAAATAAATGATGTTGAATTGCTCTTCTATTTTCTTGAATGCATCATTTTGGGTTTGCAGCCATCGCGCATCTCGTTTCAAGGCTTTCATCTCAGGACTCTCATATGAGTCCTCTGAATGAGGCGATGAGAGTGAAGCAAGAGAATTGAGTTGTTTGCCTGCATCGGGTGGTGAGCCGAAGAGGAGGAGACTATGCGTTGCTTGTGATATCTCCTTCGCTGACAGGACGGGTGATGCCAGTGCCTTTGTCAATCATCAACCTCTGAGATGTGGGAAAACAAGGGAAAATAAGACATACAGCTTTCAAAAGCAGAGCACCAAAACTATGTACCACAAAAACAACTGGTCCCTTTGATTGCGATTCCCTTATCTCACGCAATTGCTCCAGTAGTATCTCTGCTATTTCCTCGACTGAAAGGTCGACTCCCGTCTTGTAGCCGTAGGAGAGAATTCGACATCCTGGAACAGCAAGAGGGAGGGTATCTCGAAGCCAAAAGAATCCCGAATCTCGATCTGTCCATGAATTTTCCCAGTGGCCTGGATCGCCGTGGATGGCTATGATACTATCATTTAAATTCAGCTTTTCGCATTCAAGAACATGTTGATGACATGATGCTCACTCCAAGATTGGATCTTTGCCGTCGAAGATCGTGTGGAGCCCTTGACCTTGATCTAAATCTTTCTGGGTGCTTGGGTGGACTGCGACTTGTGGGTCTCTCTGCTTATTGAATAGCTTCGTGAAAGGATTCTTCATGTTATGTTGTACGAAAGCGTGACCTTCTGTTGGGCATTTTGCTATAGATGATGCTCCATTTCACGCGGTTGATGTGAATTATGTAGGTACAAATAATGTTGCAAAGATTGATGGTTTGCCTCTGCCTTAGCGCTAACACAGGTACTGCAATTTTGGCTCCAAATGAGGGCTAAATGAGGTGAGCAGGCTGAATCAGACACAAATAACCGAAAACAAGGCTGAACTAACGTGATAGCCCTGCTTCTATCCTTGGAGTTCTTTGCACTGCCATTGCAATTCTAGCACCAAAGTGGGGGTTCGGGAGCTAATGCAAGCTCTCAAATCGACACCTATATCGCTAAGTTTCTGTCAGTCCAGAAGGACAAGGTTCCAAAAGTTTTGGGGGATCGATCGGAGGGTGAGGATTTTCAGTTTGAATCAAGCAAGTGGGGGGATTTGGATTAGGTTAAATAATTCCAACTGCTGCTGGCTTCCTTCGATGGTGAAGGTAATTGAAAATCATCAGGAGTGCTAGCCAGCATTCATACTGCGAATACTTGTTTGTGTAGAGAAACAATTGTACTAGTAACTCGTACAGACGGATAACTCCACTGCGTGTTTCAAAGCCCAAATCCAGACTTCTCAAATGATCTTGAAGCGCTCAAGATTCCTGACCATATTCCTTACCAGAAACCTCGCAGCCCTCGCACTGCCTCAAGTCATTGGAATACACATGAGTGCACTCAATCTCACCTCATCAATGGTGAAGGCACTCTCTCAGTATCCTTAACCCAAAAATCTTTTTTCCTTGCGTACTTTGAATTCTCTGGCCAACAATATCGATAATAACCATAACATGTCCCACCGATAAGCAACAAGATCCCTATGACACCCAGAAAGACGGCGCACACAATCAACCCAGTCGGCGTACGTGTTGGTGTACCCTCGCCTACACCTCCACCCCAAAAATCCATTCGTTCGCTGGGAGTCTGCGCTCCGGGAGCGAGAAGATCGCTCGAGTCGGTGATGCTGTATGTCGATGTATTCGTGGCGGTTCTTGTTGGCGTCGAAGGGATGCCGGCTGTGATGGAAGTGGTTGGCGAAGGCATGCTAGTCCTTTTTTCGACATTGATCTGCTCATATGGGTCGTTCTCATCAGAATATACGGTAGCTATCGTCTTTTGCTTCCATTCATCTGGCCCGCCAACAACATCTGTGATATCGCTAGGTAAGGAGATTATATGAGTCGCGCCGCCAGAGGACCACGTAACGTAATGCATTCCGTCATGTCGTGGCATGTCTGCAATGATGTTCGTCGTCTCTGGCGTCGCATGTGGTGCTTCGGGTTTTAGGTCTTTCATTTTGTCAGCAACGGTGAAGCCAGGTCCGATGAGGAGGGCTGTAGGCAAGGCTATGTTTGTCATCCACATCTTGGAGAAGTTGAGTGGATAAAGAAGAGTTGATGTGCTAGTGGTAAGCGGAGAATAGGCGATGATATGCTTCATGAACATCAGAGCACATACGTGTTGTTATTAAGGAGAGGAAGGAGATATGTGGAAAGTCTGCTTTATATACCCAATTTTGGGACGAAATGAGAACTAAACTTTACCCTGACCCAGCTTTCTGCCTCCTCCTCCTCAATACTCAAAACCGATACATCGTTTATTAAAATATAGTTAGGTAATGTGCTCCACGCCCCACTTTCTTCTCAAAGAGAGTTCATACATGAATGAAAGCGGCGGTGGTAAGGTTTAGATAGGGGACTGCAGCCTTCGAACCTGTTCCCTCGCCGACAGCAGCATGACCCAAGAGACAGGCTTTGAAAGGGTGAACTCTCCTTCTTATAAAGCAGTGTTTAATGTTGCTAGCAATCTTGCGATATCAATTTCGAGTTGAGAATATTGTGTCCGAATCAGTCATTTGGACGGAGTTACAGAATGATGGCCCAGCCGTAGGAATCCGCAGCTCGGGAGGTCGCGATAGACTTTTTGACACAGGTTTAACGGCTAGATTGCAGGTAGGGAATGAGCTGCGCTGCGTGTGGAAGTATGGCAGGCCTAATATGTTCAAATGGAAATCGAAACTTTATAGGTTTCTCGTAATCCAAGAAACAAAATTGCCAGAAGTTTTGAGCACTACAAAGCAACTCTGAGGCTCCACCGCAGTTTCGGATGATTCAAAATTCCGCCCATATTCGTAGCTGCCCGTCCTCCTCTCTCTTGGTCAGGCTGGCGGCGATAGGCGGATTGGCGAGTGCCGAATATTGCTCGGATGGTAATTGATGTCGGTGGTGTTTCTTTAAAACGATACTAGTCCAAGGTGACTTCAAGATAAACTTGGAAGTAAATAGGCCTACGAGTGAAGTTAACTGATGAGGGGTCGCTGATCCGGTTCCACATGCCGGCTCAGACGTGGTGTGCAGTATTATTTTGCAGCTTCAAGGGATGACTGGTTGGGTAATGTTTCGACTTCAAACCTACATCCACATCCACGACCGTGATCATGATTATGCCGGGTACGGAAGAAGATTGACTGGTTCAATTCATGACTTACGACGGTTTTGCCGAATGAGAGAGTCATTTCCAATCTAAAGAGGACATACGTGCTCCTCTGGTTCTCAAGAGGCCCTTTTCGGGCTGACACGGCCTCAATTTAGCCAAGAAACTGTACCCGTTCTTTCACAGCCTTGAGAAGATTTTCATCTTTTTCCTTATGACGGCTCTGAGACCTAGCCTCTTCAATCACCCCATAAAGCTCCCACAAAGCATCTGGCAACTGACCCGTTTCATCCTCGAGATCCCGCATCGACTTCTGAAAGCCGTAAATGCTAAATCTCTCAAAAGCATCGCCCGATGCTACATTAACAATATCGAATGGCCGACAAGATACCAAGTGCCAGATTCTGTATTCATGTGTTGGTAGAGCTAGTGATTTGTCCAGCAGGGTGAGGAATGCCGTGGCGTCTTCGGTATCAAGGATTAGCACCTGTCCTTTCGCATCCACTGCAAGTTTTTCCTTGCTGTTCAACTCAAACAGCGCCATATTGAACCCGTCCCCTCCCATCGCGTTGTAGTGTGATGCCATGAGGATCTTTGCTGTGTTGAAGTCGATGTGGCGAGGAGTGGAGTGGATACGTGCTCGTGCATACCACCCTTCGAGCCTAGAGGACCAGATGTAGGTTCGCGGTTCAGAAGGCGAGGCCATTCTGTATGCCGTTGAAAGTAGCCACAGGACTGCACAGAATATGATGGCAGTGAAAGTTTGTTGTTTGGTAGCTGCTTTCATATTGATGTTGAGAGCGATTCAGTTCAAGCTACATGGTCTCCGATCCATTACAAACAGCTCATGATATGCTCCCAGAAGCGGTCTAGCGGATAATGCCGTCGATCTCACGTTACACAACATTCAACACCAACGCCTCCGACATCAACATCAACAAGTTCAATGATCCCCGCCCTCGGGTCAAAGAATGACACTGTCGCATCATGATACACGTACTGTATGGACACGTTCAACAGCTACAGCGTGTCTCCGGCTCATCGATGATCATTGATCATTGGTTTCCAGAAACGTAAAACGATGCATTGTGGCTGCATGGAGAGTACTGCTCCAGTAATGGTATTGGTTCATGACGCTTATCTTCTGTCCTCTTCTTCTTGAGTGCATTAAAGCGCTTTCGGGAACTCAGGTACTTGATACAAATGGCCGTCTATATAGTGCGTGCCCGAGAGCTTCGTCCAGTGCAACCGATAGCGAGCGTATTATCATGGCATTGCTTTCAAACCCCATCTTGGTCGAATGGCCCATACATATGATCCTTTCTGGCTTGCTCGCCGTGTACTTCAGCTGGAAGGCAAGTATTTCTTATTCCCCTTAGCGACGCATCTTACAATTGTCACCAGCTCGTTTATGCTAAATACTTGTCACCTCTTCGCAATGTTCCTGGACCTATCTTCACGAAGTTGAGTGGATGATACCTGCTCTTCGTGGATATGGCTGGCCATCGAGCGAAGTCAATCGAATCGCTTCACCAAAAGTACGGCCCTGTGGTCCAGATCGGCCCCAGCGAGGTTAGCTTTGATTCTATCGAGGCCGTCGATATCATCTACGGCTCCCAAAGCGAATACATCAAAGCTCCATGGTACGATAGCGTGACACGCGACGGTGTGTTCAAACTTCGCCACATCGCTGAGCATCGTGAACGGCGAAAGAAGATTAGCCGTGCCTTTTCGCCCGCGAGCGCCTACGAACTAGAGCCAAACGTGGCCAGTCTCGTCCAAAAGTTCATCGCCATCGTCGATAAGCGATGTCAAGAGGGAGCCCTTGAAATGAGGCCGACAAGAACCCTCAGTTTCTAGCTGATATGGAACATGGTATGCTGATATGGGATCTTGAGGGGCGCTTTCCACTTCTCATGTGGCTTGTCAAACGATTCCCCTCCAAAGCCCTGAAGCATTACTTCAACTGCATCGACCGCCTCTATCAATTCAGTGACAAGATTTTTGAAGAATACATCAGCAAGTATGGCCGCTCATCGGGTCGTAAGGACATCGTTGCGAAGTTGATCCAGAAAGAGCCCAACAGCTCGCAAGGCCTCACCGACTATCAACTGTCGTGTGATATTGCAAACTTGACATTTGCTGCAACGGACACAATATCTATCGTCTTGAGTTATCTTTTCTGGGAGCTGGCTTTGCACCCGGATATACAAGAGTCATTGAGGATGGAACTACAGAACGCCAAAGTCGACCCAACGACAGGCATCCCGACACACCAAAGTCTCGTTCATCTCCGATATCTAGAAGCCACTATCAACGAGACTATGCGTCTCCACTCTCCGATTCCGATGGGTCTGCTTCGTCAAGCTCCTCCAGGTGGCTGCACCATAGCAGGCTATAATATACCAGGAGAGGTTTGTACATCCGAACTCTGCCGTTATATCTATTTCCTAACATGGTAACAGACAGTAATCTCAATGTCCTCTGGAACAGCCCACCACAACCCAACACACTTCCCAGATCCTGGTTCCTTCCAGCCGTCTCGCTGGATGTCTGAAAAATTTGACAACGAAACGTCTGATGTCGAAGGCAGTGGTGGCACTGATGCTATGAAAAAGCTCTACATGCCTTTCTCGAAGGGCATGTACAAGTGCGTAGGTCAGGCTATGGCTATGGTAAATCTACGCATCATCGTGGCAGCATTGGTAGTAAGGTATGAGTTCAAGCTCGCGAAGGACGCGAAGCTTACTGATATGGATTGGGACGATCATTTCATGATTATTCCGAAGAAGGGCTGTCTTTTAGATGTGACATCCATTGATAGCATGTAATACGGGGGTGCTCTGGACTTGGTGCTTTCGTTGGCCGATGTCGTGTGTGCCAGTTTATTTTCTGTGCGTGAACAAGGCCAAGATAGAACCACCACTCCCATGTCTTCCACTAAACCTAAAGCTGTCTCTAAGAATCAAAAGTATATTTGATTTTTGACGGGATGACCAATGAGATTCTTGAAGTTGTTCTTCTTCCATTCCACAATCTATCTGGTGATCAGGTTGACGAGGTAAGTGGACTCGATTTTGATGATCACGGTGGTATCCACCTCTCGTTCTTTCAGGGAGTACAATTTCCATAGCTTTAGTAGTGCTTCGGTTGCAGCCACGCTTTCTGCTTGCTGTTTCGTTGGCGTCCGCATGGTACATCGTTCGCTGGTGTTGTGTATTTCAAGCCTCCCCGTGGAAAAGGCTCTTCCTCGTATCCGAACCAGATGCCAATAGCAGCACATTCAGCGCTGGCCCCTTTAACGGTCATAATTTCTTCTTGATAGGGTCCACCGATAGCCACAATGATTTCATCTGAGTGAGGGCGATATTCAATGTGACCGGGTCTGAGGAAGACCTGGCCCTGGTCTGCGCCCTCGAGATAGAATTGTGATATGCATCCTATTGACGGTGTAAGGAACCTCAGTTTCAGCGATAAAACCATGAATCGCGAATAGCCGAAAGCCGCATGCTTTCGTTAAATTTTCATCGCAATCGCTGGTACGGTGCATGATGAGAATGCAGAGAAGTTTTGCAAAAGGGTTGTGTTGGTTACAGAATATAGAGGACGAGGTGATTGTCGAAGATAGGGGCGGAGGAGACGCGGACCGTAAAATGCAACCTGGCCGAGTTCGGAACATTTGCTATCAGTGTATGTAATCTCCTCAATTGCCATATTTTTATGGGGAGGTAAATTGTATGTATAGAGGGTGCCGTCAAGTATATCATATCCGAATTAACAGCGAGAGTGATGGATTCCTGGTAGTTTATGAGAATGTTCTTCCGGGAATTGAGCTCCTATCGAAGAGCGAACACCAGCGGAGTAGTTTCGTCTAATGAGGTTCTGATGATGACTTGTTTCTGCCGTTTGCTTCTGCTTGGTTATGCGCCACAAAGTGTGTAGTCTAAGGCACAGGAAAGAATGCTGAACGTGATAATATGACAAATTTAACGTTATGAATTAAAGATTCTTGAATACAACATCTCGTGTCTACCCACCCATAGATCCATGACTGGCACTGCTTGTCCTGCCTCTTCTGTAGTTCGGTTCCAATACTGCACCACCAGCGCCTCGATCTTGTCTCTCAATTCTGCACTCGCGAGGAGTGCTTGCGCTTGATATGGGCCGAGAACACTTGCTCTCACAGCTGCACTGATGACTGTGCGCGCATGTGAGAACAAGAATAAATACGCGGCAGAATGTAAGGGAATGGAGAGGATCTGTGTGATGACACCCCACAATGGAGCGAGATGGGCATTTGGCGGATATGGCTCTGTGAAAGCTCCGCGTAAGAGTCCGGAGAAGTCATGAAGCATAATGATAGCGGCTCCAGCAACAGACTCTTTCTCTGACGTCGAGGTTGGAGGTGGGTAATGGCTTCGATAGCTTCTATCCCACACGCTCAACAGAGCGCGACCTTGAGCCACACTGGCTCGACGGGCCACAGTGCACGGTGTGCTGGCATCAAAATTGTTGTCCAATTCCTCTAATTGTGTTGGATCGCGGTATGTTGCCAGAACGTATGGCAATGCTGTCCCAGCCAAACTTTGTAGGGAGAGGTCCAGAAATATCTGCAGGAGCGCAAATTGAGATGGCGCGGGAGCGGTCTTGGTCTTGTTCAATAATGCCTTCTCTTTGCTGTGGGCGAGATATGATTCCAGGCCGGAGCTGAAGGCAAACGATCCGAGCGGGAGAGCCGAGTCGGCGAGAAGGAGGAGCGTATGCAATGAGCTTGCAGCCAGGACATCTGACTTTGAGTGTGTATCGACGCCATTGGGGGTCTTCAACTTCAGTTTCGCGTCTTGAAGCTTCTGCTCCAGGGCCCGTATCTCCTCTTGGAGAGCCTGCTGCTCATCGTGGGAGGTGGTCATCGCATCGTGGATCTTGATATCCCAATGTAGAAGACACGCCTGATCTGAGAGGCTCACGCAGACAGGCTTCACAATCCTCGACGGCGACCAATTGAAGGCTCCAGTGAATCGAGGTCGAGTTCGGAGGTGTCGACCCCTCCGCAAAGTATTCCACGTGACTATCCAAAGAAGCATCTGGAAAGTCGACGAGATGCATTTCTGCCTTCTGCTACTTCTCGACAACTTCTGCAATTCAACCTAAGATTATCTCAAGAATACAACCTTTTTAAATCTCAATACAATCACAATGGCGGACGCCCTCAAAGCCGAAGGCAACAAGCTATTCGCTGCAAAGAAGTTCCAAGAGTCCATGTTCGTCCACCAGCCTTGCCAAACAAATATACTCAGCTAACAACAAACCAGTGAGAAATTCACAGAAGCCATCGAGCTCGACCCGACCAACCACGTTCTCTACTCAAACCGCGCCGGCTCATATGCTTCGTTGAAGGATTTCGATCATGCGTTGGAAGATGCGAACAAAGTCGTAGAAATCAAGCCGGACTGGCCAAAGGGCTGGACTCGTAAAGCTGCAGCATTACACGGACAAGGAGACCTGCGTATGTACATTTACTGATATCTGGAACTACCTCAACTGACCAAGCTACGCAGTGGGTGCCAGCGATGCGTACGAACATGCCCTCAAGGTGGATCCCAGCAATGCCGCCGCAAAGGCCGGACTCCAGTCGGTGGAACGTGCAATGCAGTCAGAAGGAGGAGGCATGGGGGGAGATGGGATGGATGGTGGCCTCGGAGGCATGTTCAACGACCCGTCTCTGTTCCAGAAACTTGCCGCAAACCCAAAGACGGCACCTCTTCTCGCAGATCACGAATTCATGGCCAAGCTACAACAAGTACAGAAGAACCCCAAGGATATCGGTCTGGCCATGCAGGACCCTCGATTCTTGTCAGTTATGAGTGTCATGCTCGGAATTGACATGTCATTTGCCGATAAAATGCCCACAGGAGCTACCGAATTGGGATCGGACCGAAGAGAAGCAGAGGAAGATGTGCACATGGGAGATGCTCCATCATCGTCGAAAGAGCCGGCTTATGTTCCAGAGCCCGAAGACGAGGAGGAGAAGGCGAAGAAAGAGGCAAAGATCAAGGCTGACGGGGAGAAAGCGCTCGGAACTGCTAGTTACAAGAAGCGACAGTTCGACGATGCGATAGAGCATTACACCAAGGCATGGGACTACTACAAGGATATCACCTATCTAAACAACCTGGGTGCGGCATTCTTTGAAAAGGGCGACTTCGAGAAGTGTATCGAAGCTTGCCAAAAGGCCATCGACGAGGGCCGAGAGATGCTTGCAGACTTCAAACTGATAGCGAAGGCATTCGGTCGTATTGGCTCAGCATACGAGAAGCAGGGCGACCTTACCAAAGCCATCGACAACTACCAACGCGCCTTAACAGAACACCGAACACCAGACATTCTCAACAAGCTACGTGCTGCAGAAAAGGCAAAGATTAAGGCTGAAAAGGAGTCATATATCAACCCAGAGGAAGCCGAGAAGGCTCGCGAACTTGGAAACCAAAAGTTCAAGGAGGCCGACTGGGCCGCTGCTGTCGAGGCTTATTCTGAGATGATCAAGCGCGGCCCAGAAGATCCCCGCGGATACTCGAACAGAGCTGCTTGTTTTATCAAGCTGCTTGCATTCCCTTCTGCTGTCACTGACTGCGACGAAGCTATCAAGCGGGATCCAAAATTCATCCGTGCCTACCTCCGCAAGGCCCAGGCTCTTTTCGCCATGCGCGAGTACAACAAGTGTCTCGACGTGTGCACAGAAGCCGCGGAGCATGACGAGGGCCGCAAGAACGCCCGCGAGATCGAGCAGCAACAACAGAAGGCTCTTCAGGCGCAATACTCCGCCCGTGAAGGCGAGACAGAGGCACAGACGATGGAGAGAATACAGAAAGATCCTGAAGTAAGATTCACAATTCTTAACGTAGAATATGCACGCTGACGTTTGTGATTAGATCATGCAAATTCTGCAGGACCCAGTCATGCAGAGCATTCTGCAACAAGCCAAGCAGGACCCAGCGGCGCTTCAAGAGCACATGAGGAATCCAGGAATCCAGATGAAGGTTCAGAAGCTCGTCGCAGCTGGCGTCATCCGTCTCGGTCGTTAAGAGGCAGGTCCTATCTCAGATGGAAGAGTAGCAGGAATTGGGGGTGGGAACTGAGGGGCCAAAGAGGGCGTCTAAGGCAGTACCACAACTTGAAGGATCTGGGGGCGTGGGAAGAAAAGCTCTGAGAACCAATACTTAGTCTGTCTGATTGCTTAATAGGTTGCCTATGTACCTGAGTAATTCTTGGTCTCCCAATGTATAGCTTTCTAGCGGCATTCGTCTCATCTAGCATTCGACATAGACCTTTGTGTGTCCAAGGCGAACTTCATATTACCAAGGCATTTAAGGTTGCCCTTCCTAATCAGATCCTGGCAAGGCTAGAGCCGTCGATCTCCCGCCTCCCGCATCTAAATGCAAACATTGTGTCATCATCATTGAACACGACCTAAACCTCCGCACTTTTCTCATCTCCTTCCATCGTCAATGCCCTCCATTCCATTCTTTTTTATCCTTTTCATCTCACTAATCATATTCTGCTTGTCCTATACACACAAAATGACCCAATCCACCAACAACACACCGGATAACACGCCCAAAAACGTCCTCGGTCAAGCCCTCCAACTCTTCAGCAAACAGCCCATGACCGGTTTTTATAGAGACGGATATTGCAGAGTCGGGGCATCAGATATGGGAAATCATGCAGTTGCAGGAATTGTGACGGAGGAGTTTTTGGATTTCAGTGCAAGCCAGGGGAATGATTTGAGGATTGTGGGCTTGAAGGAGGGGTGTAAATGGTGTCTTTGTGCGGGTAGGTGGAAGGAGGCTCTTGATGCTTTTCGGGAGGGGAAAATTGGGGAAAAAGGGGTGCCGAAGTAAGTTCTTATGTTTTTTGGTTCGTTTTGTTAAGTGGTTGGTAGGTGTTTGGATTTGGTGCTGATGTTGGTAGGGTGCAACTTGAGGCCACGGCTCAGACTGCGTTGAGGAAGGTTGGTTTGAAGGAGTTGGAGGAGTTTAAGGCGAATTAGGGTGTCTCAAGGAATGATATTACAAGATCTGAACTCGGAGCAATGAGGACTGATTAAATGTACATCAGGTAAAACTGATGTTCTCCATTCTTCGAAGTGTCTCTGTACTTTGGTCTTCAGCATCTGTGCACCATTTCCTTATTTACGACCAAACCATCAAATTGAATACATCCATCTGTTCCAATTTCAAGGCCGATATGTTCCTAGCGATCCTAACCGGCATGGTCTCTTGAATCTTTCAGGTTTCTTTAACACGTTGAGAGCGTGTAGTTTTAAGACTTGGGTAACTGTTACTTAGGAGGCAAAGGGGGCGTGAGCTACTACGCCGACTGTTTTGTGAACCTTTCAGAACTCTTCATTCTGCAAGGCTGAATATCTATCGTCACGTGAAACTCGAAATTACTCTGTATTTATACTAATGTAGAAAATGAGAGCGATGAGTGAGTGCATCTCTTTCATATAAACACAACCAATAGAAGAGTTTTTTACAAATATTTGTTGTGCTTCATAATTTGGGGGCCACACTTCTAGAAAGGGGCTGTGCTTCAGCGCGCGTCTTCCACCCATCATCAACAATATCGCACAACCTATGCCAGTGGTTACCACTTCAATGAAAATAGCCGGCCACGCCTCCTCCGAAAGAGCCAGGGTTGAGAAATGAGCTCCTTGAATTTTAATGCTACATGGAGTGCACAAGTCGTTCCTTTGCGGTCAAGTCATCCAGAATGAGTGCAAGTGAGTCGGAATACTTATCGATCAAAGCTCGCTTGAGTATCTGGGTTTTCTGTCTTGACTCTCAGATTCATGAACAAGCCCTCCGATGTGGCCTGTTTGTGTCGAGTCTTGGAAGAGCTGAGAATGCGAATAGCCACAATGCTTCGGAGTTGCTCAGCCTCTGTGCAACTTCGCGAACCAATGTCCACGCGCGTACTCCCTTTGTTCGGCCTGCATGTGCAGCCCCTGCCATCGGCATATTCCGTATTCTGTTGTCGCTGTTTGCTAAATATGGCTTCGCATTCTCTTGCAGTCATCCTTCTGTTCGCAGCCTCCGAAACACTGTCAAAATTGTTCTGCCTGGCAATTCAAATTTGCAAAATGTATGCCTATCAACATTCTCTATGATTAGTTTTTAATACATCATCTCGAGTTCTCCTTTCTTTCATCCGCTCGTTTCGTCTTTATATAGTTCACATCAAAATGCGGTGGAGAGGCCCAAGTATGGGCGGCTTTTCATATCTTTCTTCCTCCGTCCTCTTTACTCTTCTCCTAGGTAAGCCAAACCTCCCCTCATCAAATGTAGCAGCTGACACCTTACAGCCAAATCGTCCGCTCAGTCGAGCACAGGTGCAGCAGCTGCAACAATCACTCCGCCAATCACTGAATGCAAAGCTTGTTTGCTCGAGGCCTTAAGAACTAAAGTTCTGTCGTATACAGGGGATTTTGGAGACGAGGTTGAGACGATACATGTGGCCAAAATATGGGAGATTCCCCTTACAGATTCCGATGGTCGTACTGTGTCAATTTCGTATTCGACAGAGATTTTGACTGTGGTGGAGACGACACCAGTCGGCAATTTTTCGACAGCATTCTTTTCCACTACCTGGACCACACTTGGAACCACTCTGTAAGTGATTCAGTCCAATATGAAAGACAAAGCACAGAATATGGCCAGAGAAGCGGGATCACAAGATTCCTGGTCGCAATCAAAGCAGGCAGACTAAGTCAAAAAATGAGGGCTTTCCCAAATGGAAAACAAACCGCTAGGAATGTCAACTCTTCGGGTTGACTTTCGGACGTTATGCCTGGCTAGATTGGATAAAAGGTTCTGCCTTAAATTCATACTTCTTGCCTTATAATCTCGTTAAAATTTCGCTAACCAATTTATAGCACATTCCCGACAACCTACATTGCTTATGAAGGCTTCGGTGTCGTGCCAAAATGCACAGGAACAGCGTCAGCTTTGACTTTAGCACAACCGACCGACCCAGCCCAACTGATCTTTCCCTCCGACGAGGACTTTGGGAGTGTTTCTAGCAACATTGCCAATTACCTGGATAGCTTACATCCTGCTGGTAACCTTACCGAATTAAGCCAGTGCTCGTTCGCAGTTGGTGCACAACAGCAAGCCAAGATACGACGTGGCAATGTACCAGGTCTCGCTGGTCGTCGGAGAAGTGGTCCTATCTTCGGGAGGGCAAATGTTGTTCAGAACAATACGAACCCAGTAGCAAATATCAAGCCGGTAAGTTTATGTTTCATAATGATTGGTAAACACGAAATAACCATTGCTAACTAATGCAGGCGCCTAAGATCTTCCCTTTGATAACCCCAGCTTCGAACGGCACCAACTCGACTTTCCTTATACCTCCAACTCCAGCATCTCCGGCTCCCACGGAAACCCAAATTGTCGCCTCAAGTGCAGCTGACAACCCAGCTGAAGTCTCTGCCTTACCTAACAACAAAGTATCCGTCGCTCTTCTCACCGATCGTGGAACTAAGCCAGCGTCGCCAATCTCAAGGCCGACTCCTGGGGTACCCAATGATCAGCCAGTTCCTGGAAATCCGAGTGCCAATCCAGATTCCGGTGTAACAGATAGTTCGGCGCAGACAGCTGCTCCAGGCGAAAATGGAGGAAGCTCGCCCATTGCGCCTGAGCGGCCTGTTTCGACTCAAGGCATAGGCGATATCATTGCGTCAGCGCTTGGACTCACGCCTGCAGCTCAGCCATTACAATCCGGAGGTACACAAGGTCAAAATGCTGGTGCAACTAATTCACCCCAGGTCGCTGATATTGGTGGCACTCAAGTCACCATTGCGCCCGCAGCCCCCAGCAGCGGCAACGGGCCGCCAAACGGGAATACTGGTGGCCAAGGAGTCATTGTAGGTGGTCAGACGGTTCAGCCAGGCCAAGCTGCGACAATCGGTGGACAGGTTGTTTCCGTACCTGGTGGAAGTAGTGGCGCTGAAGGGGTCGTAGTGGGGGGTCAAACTGTCCAGCCTGGTCAAGTCGCAACAATCAACGGCCAGGTCGTATCTGCACCATCAAGCAATAATAATGGTCCTGCTCCTGCTCAAGGGGTCGTTGTGGGTAGTCAAACCATACAACCTGGACAAGCCGCAACGGTCAATGGCCAGGTCGTTTCTGTGCCTTCTGGAGGTGGAAACCTGGTTGTAGGAGGTACGACGGTTGGAATCAATAATCCAACTATGCCCACTCCTCCAACGCTCACATTTGGAGGCAATACCATCACGGCCAATCCTTCTGATGGGTTCGTGGTTGCTTCTGGCGTCACAGCGTCAGCCAGAGGCCCTGCAGTGACTATTGGAGGCACTACGATCAGTATTGCCCCTGGAGGATCAATTGGTGTGATCAACGGTCAAACACAAAGCCTAGCGACGAACCCGACCCCAGCACCAGTGCTGACACTTGATGGCCAAAAGATTACAGCAAGTGTATCAGGATCCTCTACAGCCTTTGTTATCGCTCCTGGGCAAACTTTGACTCCCGGGGGTGCTTTGACGGTCTCTGGGACCACATTCAGCCTGGCATCCGGAGGCTCAGCCGTTGTCGTCAATGGAAAGACCTCTGCTCTCGGATCCAGTCCTTCGATCGCTCCCGCCGTGTTGAGCTTTGGCGCGCAAACGATCACTGCAAGCGTCTCCGGCTCGTCCACCGCCTTCGTTTTTGCGCCGGGACAGACGTTGACACCTGGAGGATCAGTCGTTGTGTCAGGAACGACCTTATCTTTACCCGCAACAGGCTCCGCGATTGTGATTAACGGCCAAACATCAATCTTGAATTCGCCAAATCCGACACCAGCTCCTGTTCTGACCATCAACGGGCAAGGAGTGACAGCCAGCGTTTCAAATGGCGTGACTTCCTTCGTTATCGGTCCAGGGCAAACTCTTACGGCTGGAGGCTCACTTGTTGTCTCTGGCACGACATTCTCCTTGCCAAAATCAGGATCCGGCGTCATCGTCAACGGCCAATTCTCGACACTAGGCCAATCAAACCCCAGCATTACTGCGGCTCCAGCTCTCACAATCGACGGCCATATCTATGCGGCAACTATTTCCAACGGCCAAACTGTGTATGATTTGGGATCTGGCACAACATTGACGCCGGGAGGCGTTATCACGCTCAGTGATGGGACAAGCGTCACGCTGGCTAGCGATGGAAGATCTCTACTTTTTGAAACCAGCACAAGCAAAATTAGCAATGCGCCCAAGTCTACTAGTGTGAGTTCAACTTCTTCATCTATGACTTCTTCCTCGAAGACTAGTACGGGTGCGAGTGCGAGCGCGACTCACTCGACTACCAAGAAAGCAGCAGCTCCGCGTGTCATCTCTTGTGTGACGGCGATGGCGATTGGGATGGGTATCGTCTTTCTTGCATTTGCTTTGGCTGGGTAGGAATCTTCGAATCAAGAAAGCTGGCGATGTTTTTCTTAGCGTTTTAGCACAATATTCCCCAGGGATTGGTGACAGGTTTGAGGATATTATTTTCGCCTATTTTGCATTGCGATTGGAGTTATGATTGGGGATTAGAATGGATTGATGGGACGATGATGGGTATGATATCCTTTGGCGTTTTAATTGTATTGGACTGTAAGTAGCCAGTTTTGAGGGCAAATTTCAAATCGACATCGTGGCATTTGTGATGAAGAATTGTTCCGAGGAGCTTTGACAAATTTGAGAATGTGGGAACAGTATGTCTAGGACCAAAAAGATATGCATGTGAGAAGAGTGTGATGATGGAAAAGGCCGACACTTTGAGATGAGAGATTAAAGATTTATCCTCACACCCGTTTTGCCCCACAAGGCTGAAGTCCTTCCCCCGATCCATTTTTACTTTTTTATCCGCACTTTTCTTCCCCGATCCAACCCGGTCCGGCTTCGCTGGCACCAAGGACATTTCATCTCCATTGCAAGTTTAAAGACGAATCTTTTACTATCTAGCAATTCTTGGTAATACCATCCTTCAGCACCTCTCACGCATCCTAATCAATCCAATTGGCCTCGTCTACGTGCTTTGCGACATGATTCGTTCAGCAGCACCCAAGCTCCGTCATATTGTGCCTCGGAGTGTCCCACATGCCCGGCCAGCAACTGTCTGTTTAAAGGCCTCACGCACATATCACGCTGCTATTACTGCACCACAAAAAATCAATTTCTCAAGGCCCTCGCTCCAATCCTCAATACCACGTACCGCAACTCGATCCTTTTCAAAAACGAACATGGCCGCTTCCATGAGGACCGAAACCGATGCCTTTGGCCCAGTCCAGGTGCCCTCTGATAAGTACTGGGGTGCGCAAACAGAACGATCGCTGGAGAACTTCAAGATCAATCAACCCCAGGATCGGATGCCACCGCCTATCGTGCGCGCCTTTGGAATTCTCAAGGGTGCCGCGGCGACGGTGAACATGCGATATGGACTGGATCCAAAGATTGGCCAAGCTATCCAAGAAGCTGCCGCTGAGGTTGCATCCCTCAAGCTTATCGACCACTTCCCACTGGTTGTCTGGCAAACTGGATCTGGAACACAATCCAACATGAACGCCAACGAAGTTATCTCGAATCGTGCCATTGAAATTTTGGGTGGACAGATGGGATCCAAGAAGCCGGTGCATCCTAACGACCACGTCAACATGTCGGCCTCCTCGAACGATACCTTCCCTACGGTTATGCACATTGCAGCTGTTCTAGATATCGAGGAGAGCCTCTTACCAGCCCTCCGAAGCCTGCACGCCGCAATTGACAAGAAGAGCAAGAGCTTTGAGAAGATTATCAAGATTGGACGCACACATTTGCAAGATGCTACACCATTGACTCTGGGACAAGAGTTCTCTGGATATGCGACGCAACTTGAATATGGCATTTTGAGGGTAGAATCATCACTTCCACGACTCAAAATGTTGGCACAGGGTGGTACAGCTGTCGGAACCGGCATAAACACCTTCAAAGGCTTCGCAGAGGGAATTGCTGAGGAAGTGAGCAAAATGACTGGCCACCAATTTATTACGGCACCAAACAAGTTCGAGGCCCTTGCAGCCCACGATGCTGTTGTTGAGGCCCATGGACAATTGAACACCCTTGCCACTTCGCTCTACAAGATCGCTCAGGACATTCGTCTGCTTGGATCTGGCCCACGATGTGGTCTGGGAGAGTTGAAGCTTCCCGAGAACGAGCCAGGTTCATCGATTATGCCTGGAAAGGTCAACCCCACACAGTGCGAGTCTTTGACCATGATTTGCGCCCAAGTTTTTGGAAATAACGTGGCTACTACTTTTGCTGGATCCCAGGGTAACTTTGAGCTCAACGTGTTCAAGCCAGTCATGATCAGGAATTTGCTCCACAGCACCCGATTGCTCGCTGATGGCATGACGAGTTTCGAGAAGAACTTGGTCGAGGGTTTGGAGGCGGATGAGAAGCGCATCGAGACTATCATGAAGGAGAGGTATATTTTCTATTTCATTTTACCCTTATCGATACATGATTTGCTAACGCAGCTACAGTCTTATGTTGGTGACATGCCTCAACCCCATTATCGGATACGACATGGCCTCCAAGGTCGCAAAGAATGCCCACAAGAAGGGTCTTACATTGAAGGAGAGTGCTATGGAATTGGAGGCTCTGAGCTCGGAGGACTTCGACAAGTATGTCCGACCAGAGTTGATGATTGCGCCCAAGGAAGCCAAGTTGTAGATGGAGAAGCTTCGTAATACCCATGATATGCCGAAAGAAAATGTATGTTTAGGGGTTGGTTGTATATCTAGATAGATGAACGAATTTGAAACAAAGTTCCCATTCAAGATGGATGTTTTCTGGTGATGACAGCCTTGTACTCAACATAAGCAGAAAGGCAACTCAAGCCCTGACAGCTACCTATTGTTCATCGGCGGATTGATGGATTGATGGATTGAAAAGGTGTACACTTCACGGATAATCGCTTTCAGTCGGCCCTTTATTCAGCTCATCTGTCACGGGATTCCGTCGCGTCCCCGTTCGCGCGTCAGTAGTCAGCAGTCAACACTTGGACTTTCTTTTTCCCTGTCTTGATTCACCATTTGTCCACATTCGCTATAGCAGCACGAGCTGCTAGGCGTACCGAATTGTCACAATGCCGGGCATCCTCTTGCCGCAGCGCAGGCCCCGCGCCGAAGAAGATGAGGAAGAAAGCGATAATGGCTCGCAGAGCAGCAAAAGGGCCAGAATGACCCCGGACGAGGACAACGAAGATGAAGAGGAAGACGCCGTGAGTGTACATAGATTGCATCTTCGTGTCTAACTTCAAGAATAAAGCTAACTGAGAAATAGGACGCTGAAGAGTCCCAGCTCCTCCCTGATAGCTACCTCCGTTCACCACCACGCATTGCCCCTCGAGAACCCCACAAACCGGGCGCTCTCGTCCGAATCAAGGTCAAAAACTTCGTGACATATTCCTCTGCTGAGTTCATATGTGGCCCCAGTCTGAATATGATCATCGGTCCGAACGGCACAGGAAAGAGCACACTTGTCTGCGCCATTTGCTTAGGTCTAGGTGCGAAGACAAGCGTTTTGGGCCGAGCAAAAGATATAAGCGAATACGTCAAACACGGCTGCGACTCAGCGGAAATCGAGATAGAACTCAAAGCCGATCCTGCAAAGCGCATGAAGGAGAATCCCATCATCCGGCACTTCATCAAACGCGAGGGCAACAAATCCACTTGGCAACTGAACGGCAGGACCACTACCCACAAAGATGTCTTGAGCTTTGTCAAAGCTTTCAACATCCAGATTGACAATCTTTGCCAGTTCCTACCTCAGGATCGAGTGGCCGACTTTGCCAAAATGACTCCTATTGAGAAGCTCGAGGAAACACAGAAGGCAGCTGCGCGGCCAGAGATGGCACAATGGCATAACGAGTTGAAAGGGCTGGGCGCCGAGCGGAAAAAACACATCGCCGACCAGGAACAATCGAAAACGCATTTGGCACAGCTACAAAAACGACAAGATGATCAACGCGCCGACGTGGAGCGCATGACAGAACGGAAGAACTTGCTCGAAAAGGTGGACTTCTTGGACAAGATTCGACCAGGTCTCGAGTATCTCGTAGCAAAGAAGGAGTACGACGAACTCAGGAGCGAGAAGAGAACAGCTGAGGCAGACCTAGCTGAGCTCCGAACTCAGATGGAACCTTCCATGCAGGGTGTTCGGGATAAAGAAGCATACAGTGAAGAAGTCAAAGCCTTTGTAGAGTCTCGGAAACGTGTGGTTGACCTTGCAGACGCTCGAGCCAAAGAATCGAAGGCGGCAGTGGACAATTTCAAGGTACTGGTTGATCAATGTGATACCGAAGAGCAGGCTGAGTCAGACGCGTTCAAGAAGGGCAGGGAGAAGGCAAAGAAAATCGAACATCAGCTCACGGTGCTAAAGAACCGGCTCAATGAGGAGGAGGCCATTGAGTTTAACGCTGCAGAATTCAACGAAAGGATTCGGGCGAAGCAAGCCGAAATCAACAATTGCTTTAATCGTGCCGAGGAGATCAAGAGCGCCAGGCAAGAGCTCAGGTCCAGAAAAGGTCAAGCTGATCAACAACGCGATGAGATTAGACAAAAGATTGCGAATTTGAAGTCCCAAAGTGGTCAACAGCTGGCGAAGCTTGAACAATTCTCGAGGGACACCGCCAGAGCTTGGAACTGGATCCAAAAGAATCAAGACAAGTTTCAAGAACCCATTCTTGGACCTGCATTGCTTGTATGCACGGTGAAGGACGAGCGTTATACGGCAGCGATTGAATCCAAGATGCAGAAGGGCGACTGGTTAGCTTTCACCGCGTCAAACAAGGATGACTGGAATACTCTTGGACAGTACCTCACTGGAAGAGGAGAGGAAAGCCAGCGCCTTACTGATATCTTCACCCGTGTTGCAGACCGTGGCATGGACCGTTGGCAGAGCCCGGTTTCTGCAGAGGATCTCAAACCCATGGGCCTTGATTTTTTCATGATTGACCTCATAGAGGGACCGGATCGAGTCCTATCTGCGCTATGCGATAGCAGCAAGATGCACATGACTGGTGTTTCGTTGCAAGAAAGCACAGAATCTCAATTTTCGCGATTGCAGAATAGTCCTATTGAGAGCTGGGTTGCGGGTAGGAATTCCTACAAAATCACGCGGAGACGGGAATACGGACACAGCTCAACAAGTAACAGCACAATTCCACAAGGAGCTCGATTCTGGAACAAGGTGGGAGCTGTCAATGCAGATGTTGAGCAAGGTCACCAAGCCAGCCTTCTTGAGGTCGAATCGGACTTGCAGTCCATAAGTGACGAATGGGACAGGCTAAAAGAAGAGTTGGATCCACTATCCTCAGCTCGCGAGCGGGCTTCAGAAGAAAAGGTTAGCACAATCACCTGCCATTGACTATTGATACTGACTCCTTCGACAGCGACTCCTTGAAAAGGAAAAGGGAGACCGCCAAAAAGCATATAGCGAACATTTGACCCTCCCTCGCCGTATCAGTAAGTATTGTCCCTTTGCTATGAAGTTTCCCGGCTGACGTCGTCGTAGATACTCTAGAAGAAGAGGTGGCACGTTCTGCAAATGCGCGCAGAGATTATATTGCACGTCTTCATGCAATCCATGCGAAGAAGGATGGCCTTGTTATGGAACGTGGAGCAAAGGCCATTGAATACGCTGTGAGTACTCCCCAAGCCTGTAAGCCTCGCCTTGACTGACCACCATAGACACTTGCCGCGGGCTTACGCAAGCTACACGGCGAGCTCCTCGAGGCAGAAATCTGGCTCATTGAGGCTACTTCGGAAGCGAGTATTCTCAAGGAGAAAAGCAACGATGTTCGACAAATGCTGCAAACGCGAGAAGCAGCGCTAAATCAGCTTGGTGGCCGGTTGAGGACAGCCAAGGACCGTGCCAGCCGCGTTGCCAAAATTTTCCAGCGAGCGAGGGACCAAATGGATGAAGAAAGTGAGCTGTTCAGAGAGTGGGTGAACCCATCCAAGACGCTCCAAGATCTAGACAACGAGATCCAAGAAACACGCAGCAGAATTGACCTGTTGCACGGAGGCAACCCTGGAGCCATCCAGGCATACGAAACACGTGCAATAGAAATTCAGAAACTCACGGAGCGCATCGCAAATTTCGACGCCGATCTTGCCCAGATGTCAGAAAGGATCGCAACTATTCGCGCGCAATGGGAGCCTGAACTGGATAGCATTGTTGCGAAGATTAGCGATGCTTTCACATTCAACTTCCAGAAGATCAAATGTTCTGGAGAGGTCACTGTAGTCAAGGATGAGGATGATTTCTCGCAGTGGTCTCTACAATTGAGGGCTAAGTTCCGGTATGTCAACACTTCTTTGAGCTCGACTGTGCTTGCACTAACTTGACAAACAGCGAGGAGGAACCAATGTCTGTTATTGACAATCATCGCCAGTCCGGTGGCGAGAGAGCAGTGTCGACAATTTTCTACCTCATGGCTTTGCAATCGCTTGCTCGTTCGCCATTCCGAGTTGTTGACGAAATCAATCAGGGTATGGATCAACGTAACGAGCGTATTGTTCACGGACGCATGGTGGATATTGCTTGTAACGGAAACACGAGCCAGTACTTCTTGGTCACGCCGAAGCTGCTCAACGGCCTTAAGTACCACCCGAAGATGGTTGTTCATTGCATTTACAGTAGTGAGACGATGCCTGTGGATAACAAAGGATTGGATCTTGGGAGTCTCGCAGATTTGGCTTTGCGGGTTATGGGCAAGGTTATGTAGATGGGGATGTGGCATGATATGAGAGGCAATGAGAAGGGTTAACAGGCGCAATTTTGGGTCGATAGACTTTATGAGGTTTTGAGGGTATATCCATGGTTGGGCGGGCACATTGAGGCAGTACTTGTTTGCCTGGACAGTCGAAAGTAACCAGTCAAGGGCCGCGATAGGCAAGGATAATTTCACGCTTTCTCTTTTTGGTCTTTCTTCATGTTCCGCGATAACGGTGGGCCGGTGTCGTACGTGTTTGTTGGTTGTACAGGTATCACGAAGATGTGGATACGCGTTCTTGTTGCACCGACAGACAGTGACGATTTTTGAGCTCTGTCGCTTCTCCTGCGGTGACCGGAAGAAGGGCAAGTGTTCACATTTCATCTTCTACCCTCATTTCTTCGCCTTTTGAATCATATCACCACAAAGTTCTCACCACAATAACCACACTCCTTGACCATGGCGCCCCTCATCACCATTATCCTACTGCTCCATTACCTCTTACCCCTCGTCACCGCCGGCTGGATCAAGGAATCCTGGACGATCACGTCTTTAACCATACACTTCATGGGCAAAAACTCTGGACTCGCCGACGGACGCTGGCCACCCAATTCGGGATTCCCCAGCACGGCGACCTTCGTGCTTCGTCAGTCCTTTGAGCGTGGACCGGCTGTTGGGGCTATCTTCAAGGAGTCGGCTCATGTGATCGTTACTGATGTTGATTGTGGTGCTACTTGGATGCCGGATTCGTTGCAACTTGGTGGTGATGGGGAGGGAGTTATGCCGACGGATTGGACGACGTGTGCCAAAGGGGGGAATGGGAGTTTGGGGATGAGGTTTCGGTTTGGGAGTGTGGATGGGGGGAGTGGGAGTGGGAGTGGGAGTGGGAGTGCTGCTAATCCAACGGGGTTTTTGTTGGAGGTGGGGCGGGATGGGTGGGTTTCCTTTTTTTTTTTTTTTGGTTATTGCAAAGTTGATTGATGATTTGTTTGCTAATGGTGAGAGAAGGTTCAACGGTAGCTGGAAGGTTCCTTGCGTGACTGATGTCAATGTGCCTACTACCAGTAACATCACGAATCCCTATGGATGGCTCATATGTGCTGGCGGTGCACCACTTTCTGGAGTAAGTCGAGGAGATGCATTATCAACGAGGAGGTAGGAGCTGATGGTTGAATAGGTCCACTGCCACCTCGAAGGCCAAATCACAAAGTATGGATACACGGAACTCAAACCAGCCACCGCTATCAGTAATGTTACTTCGCCAGTCGCTAGTTTCGATCGCCGGTACACTCCTCTCATGAAGATCTCGCCCATCAGTGTCTCAACACTTGATATGGGAAGTGGGAATTGTTGCAACGAAATCCAATTCAACATAGGTGAAAGTATGTTTTTCCTACCACCCTCCCTCCCCCTCTTCTCGCATCATCTTGCTAACAGATTCGGCATCAGTTTACTGCGCAACAACCTGGCCCTGCTCCAACACCATCAACAAAAAAGGCACACATTACTGCAGCAACATGAAATACGCCTTCACAATCAGTTCTACCCAATTCGTTACTGGTACCAACGACTTGCTCATGAGTAGTTTACACATCGATATCACGGATACGACGTGTGTTGATGATGGAGTGATGAAGACTCGGACTGCGGGCATGGATATGGAGTTGCCAGTTGCGAGGAGTAGCTGTGATGAGAAGGATTGTCGGTGGTGGATTGGGGAGATGTGGCTTGAGATGCCAGTGGAGAAGGAAGAGGTTGTGGGGGATTGTGTTCCTTCTGAGGAAGTTGTTATGAAGGTACAGTGAAAATAGGGATTGTAAGGAATGTGGATGAAACGTAGGGGCGGAAGCTTTTGCTTCCCGACTATGTCGTTTAAGAAAAGGGTAACGTGGATATAACTTGATGGCGGAAGTCACGATGAAATTCCCAATATTACACCTACGGAAACAAATGTATTATAACTCAACTAAAAATCTTCATCCAAATGTCGTATTCCAATCATACAATCGTCATTCTTCCTTCCTTCCTTCCTTCCTTCGTATATCGTCCCACCCCAAAATTTCCTCAGTAACCACAACTATCCCCAAAATCTAAGATCCAATAACAATCTTCGTCTTTCCTGGCTCGGCACTTGCATCTCTCGATCCGATGACGATTTTCGTTTTGCCCGGCTCGGCATTCGGCACAGGGGCAGCGAGGGGGAGGGCCCTAGAAATTCAACATCAATTAGGTTCTCGGGTTAGTTGTGGGATGAGGGGTAATTACGAGACGAGTGGCAGAGCTACGAGGAGAAGGGCGGAGAACTTCATGGTGTAAGTGGATGCGATGTCGATGTTTGGGTTGTGGTGTGGTGTGAGGATGAAGGAATTTGAGGTCTGGGAATTTGAGAAGCGGGTATGAGAGGGATTTAGGCAGAGAGACAACTCAGCCCCGAGGGTGGTGGTGGTGGTGGTGGTACACTGTTAAGGCTGAGTAGTTTGACGTCCAATGGGTGGTTGAGGGCAACAGTTGTGGCTTTGTCAAAGCAAGGCTGTTTGCCAATCTTTGCTATGGTGTAGCGAGAATAGAGACGTGGACGTGGTCATTCGTCTTTCTCTCCCAACAACCATTGGACTTTGGAAGTTCGTGTCGCTGCACTTCTGTTCGTATTTATTTTTGCAATTTTTGGGGGCCGGATCGAGATGAGTTGGAATGTTGCGTCTAAAGTTACCAGTTCGACCAAAACGATCCCGAGATCATTTGATCATGTCAGCTGCCCGGATTATTTTACTTCATTCTGAGTTAGAAATTTGGGTAATGATTGGGCTCTTACTTTGTGGTCCTTTGTATTGACAGAGCTGGCTCACCATTCATGCCGTCCTCAACAAGCTAAAACTATGAATCTCTAAAAACGGAAAAAAGTAATCTCGTGAGGAATCTACTGATATCTCTATCGAGTCGAAGAATTCTTATTTGAAAGCTTGTATGGGATGGCCCCGCGATTCAGCCAGCGGATATGAATTGATGAGCCGACTGTGTTGACGTTAAGCATCATGGGTAATGTAGCTCCCCTATGTTATTCGCTGCGGCCACCAGGGACATTTGGTAAATAGCAAGAGCCGTCAGTATGGCAGAATCAAGCAAATAAAGAATTGCTCACTCATCCCCTTCCTCAATGCAGCATCTCCCAAAACAATTGTATGCCTCCGTTCACACTGAATTCTTTCGGTCACAAAATTCCGCACAGAGAGATTAGGATTGTAGAAGATTTTGTGAGCCTGTAATGCGGCCTTCTTATCGCTAACGGACAGAGTTTACCCTCACATCCCAAAACGCCATATAATGACTCTTCCACTTCTTCACTCATCATGCCATTCCATCAGATCTACTCGGATGCCTTTGCCTTCTTGGCGGCCTTGCCCCTCGGCTTAGTCGGCCTGTCCTCCTTTGCTGGCTTCTGGCTCTTTCGGATGGCACTGGCGCGTGCAACAGCTGGTCCGCGGAGATCGGTTCGGTATCCACGCTTTGCGGTGGAGTTGACGATGCCACGGTAGGTCTTGCGGGTTGGTGCGTTTGCGCCGAAGGAGACGAGCTGAATTTGCGAAGCTGGCTTGTTGGACTTGCTGGCTTTCTTGGTCATGAGGGAGACGCCGCCCTTCTGGCCTGGCTGGACACCGATGGCCTTGTCGTTGACATAACCTTCGTGCTGGGTTCAATTAGTCTGTGGTACGGCGATTGAAATGGGGATTTCCACGTACAGCTCTGCTGTGCTTGTTGGTCAAGTTGAGGGGATCCCGCGAGAACTGAGCACCGCCGCCAGTTGTTCGCTTGACGGTCAAGGCACTGTAGTTGCCTATCGCAATTGTCAGTTCTGAGAGCCGAATTCCGAGGGTGTTGTTGAGACATACGGGTGATCTCCCAGAGGAGAGGGGCTGGGATGATTTCAGACATTTCGGCGTGTAGAATGGCTGGAGTGGTCTTAATCGGTGATTTTGGCAAAATTGGGGTTGTGCGTTCTGGGAAATCCATGGGTTAGTCAGCTGTGCACGGTTGCTCCTTCCCCTTCCCCTTCCACTTCCACTTCCACATGCGCTTGGCTTGGCTTGCCGGGGTCGAGTTTAAAGGCAGGCACGATCCGCGTAGGCAGGCTCGCAGGCATGAGCCATCTTACGACTGCAGGTGCGAACGAGCCACTCCACATCATCTTGCGCGGCAGGAGCTACCAGCGAGAGCAAAATCGCCTGATTCACCTCTTCCCCTAGGGAATCTCCAATCCCTCTCTTGCTCATTCTCTGTCGCTAGAAGCTATTCGTGTACGCTCCGGTCCATCCGCCGTCATCTCAGCCCTACCCGACTACATAGACTCCAACTGCACCTTCGCCAACTCACCCACCTAGTCTCTCACCACGTACTTGCCTGTTTCACTAAACTCAAGATGGGCCTCATGTTCTACTCCCTCTCCTTGCTAGCCCTGGTCACTGCCACAGGTAAGCTCTCCCACCAAATTCCAGCTCCTCCAATCTAACATGCTCAGTCCTCTACGCAACCCGCGCCCACTGGGTCCACCGAATCCCCATCCCCGAACGCTTCATCCACTACGCGCCCCTTCCTCAGAATTTCCGAGAAGATGTCGAGGCAGGTCTCCACAGTGCAGACTTTGACATGACTGGCAACGTGGAAGGAGACTCGCGCTCTGGTCTTGACGAAACGGCGAAGAAAGAGGTTTTGAGGATTATGAAGAGGAGGGGTGTTGGTTTTGATGAGGCGCGAAGGATATTCATGGAGCAGAACTTTAAGAAGAGCGGTATTGGAAAGGATGGCTTGCCGAGGGATCCGAAGCTGGTTACATTCTCGTAGGTGGTGTGTCGATTAGTTTGGTATGGGGGAGTATTTCTTCTTGCATGTCTTACTCTTGGTTTTTATTCTTATGATTCTCCGACTCTTGGACTTTGAGCGAATGGCGTTACTGGTTTTGAGGTGGGTGGAGGAAGGGGATGTGTGGAAGGCGGACACCATCGCAAACCGGAGATGATCATTATTATGCGTTCGTAGGACCAACCCAGGCTTTCATTTGTTCTTCCCTTCATCCTTGTTGTTGACGTTGGCATTCCACCAAAAATTATGTGTTGATGCTAGCAGATCGTTGTGACCTCGCGATAATCCTAATCGGTGAACATGAGAGTGACGTAGATATGGACGAAGCGACGGAACCGGGGACTCACAACGACCGCGGAATCTGAAACGAGTAGAATCAAGTTACCAGAGTGTGTAAGGTATATCCCACTTCACCGCCAAAGCAAGGCCACCCAGCCAATAATCATAAACAGTCTGTGTCACATGGAAGAAGGTAAACTTCAAATCCACATTCAACACTTGGGTAAGCCCGGGTAATTCGATATCACAAGGGGCTGCAGGTCACTCAACGAGCCCGTGTCAACATCTTCATAGACTTTATTCCTCACTCGGACCTCACCCGCCACTCCTCTCCATTGGAATGGTGCACGTCTATCTAACCTCCACGATCTTGTGCGCATTTCTCGCTGTCGCTATCCATGGCCTGATCCGAATCAGACGTGATCGTCAGGTATGTGACCATTCCTGCGTTTACTAAGGAGTAGGTCTAACTCAGGTCCATCACTGATTCTATGTCGAAGATGCTCCCTCATTTTCTGATTTCTCAAAGATCCAGTGTGATGGCAATTATCCCATGGCATCTGTGCCTTGATTAGAACTTCCTACTCAGAGTGTCACGTTGGTTTCCATATGCCCCGAAGTCGCTAACATCAAGCAGACGAACAAAGCTTTAGCAGAACATCATGGATGCCTACCCGCTCCCAGACTGCAAAATCAGCGCCCATTCGGCGTGGACCGTTTGGAACAGATTTTCCGCGCCGATAACGAGTCTCGTTTGATGGAGCTATTTCTATTCCACTTCAGACAGACAGGGAGTACTCTTGAACAAGTCTTTCTAGGCACAAAAGCATTTGGCACAATCGAACCCGCCAATCTCGAGGCTTTGCTGTCAACTAATTTTAAAGGTGCGTTGGATCTCAATGAATCTGAAAGCCAGACGCATTGAAGCTTACTTCTAATCAGATATCGGAATGGGTCCTCGACGCGATATCACGTTTCCCATGTTCGGAGATGGGATCTTCACTCAAGAGGGCGCTGCATGGAAGCATTCAAGAGACACGATCAGACCCCAGCTCATGCACAAACAGTATGAGGACCTCGAAGTGTTTCGAGAACCTACTGATGACCTCATTCGAAATATCCAGGACTCTCAAGGCGTGGTTGATCTTCAGGAGCTTTTTTTTCGAATGTCTCTTGATGTAACTACTGCCTTCTTATTTGGCGAATCGGTTCGAAGTCTCGAAGCTCCCGGGTCCGCTGGCGAACTCACGTTCGCGGATGCTTTTAATACAGCCCAATCATACATTATCCAAAGATACCGGCTTTTGGATCTGTACTGGCTGATTGGCGGCAAAGAATTCAGGAAAGCCTGTACTGACGTCCATCGCTTTGCAGACCAGATTATTGACCGCAATTTGTCAAGAGATCGTACTACCAATAACCAGGGGAAGTATGTCTTTCTCGATGCCATTGCTGAGAGTTCGAAGGATAGAAGTGCTCTGAGAGGCCAAATAATCAACATCCTGGCGGCAGGCAGAGATACGACAGCTTGTCTTCTCTCTTGGACTTTGTAAGAAACCAATTTTTTTTGTGTACAAAGCCCTTCTCTTACTTACAAGCTTAGTTTCTTGCTTGTCAGACATCCCCAAGTCATGAACAAACTACGGGCCGAAGTCGCCAAACATGACACTACAGATCTTTCACGGGCAGCCTTGCGGAACATGCCCTATCTACAGAATGTGCTGAACGAGAGTAAGATCTTTCCAATCCCGATACATGTCAACCCTAACTTCTTTAGCCTTGCGACTTTATCCTTCCGTCCCTGTAAATACCAGAACAGCCATCAATGCCACTGTACTTCCTACAGGAGGCGGGCCCGACCGAAAATCCCCCGTCTTCGTGCCCAAAGGCTCTGCTATAGCATACAGCGTCTACTCGATGCATCGGCGACCCGATCTTTACGGCATGGACGCCGAGATATTTCGCCCTGAGCGTTGGGACGAAGAGATGCCGAAGAACCAGAATCCGACGAATGCGAAATGGGGATATTTGCCTTTCAATGGCGGGCCAAGGATATGTATCGGAAGTAAGTTTTGCGCCACATCTCTCATAAACATTATGATAACATCTTTACAGTGGACTTTGCTCTCACGGAGGCCGCGTATACGGTGGTTCGTCTATTGCAGGCTTTCCCGACCATTCTGCTTCCTAAGGGTGAATTGGTGGAGCTCACGGGAGTCGAAAAGCAGACGACCACTTTGGTGGTCTCAATCACAAACGGCTGTAAGGTAGAGATACGATAGAGCGGTAATTTGTGTTGGTTACTGGTCGAAGTCGTATTCTGCAACGCGCTTTTGACATGTCGAAATTTTTTCTTTGCTCCTGCGCTCGGTTATACTCATGGGATGGGCCGAGACAATGATACGTGGGCTGAGAGCAGGATTAAGAAGAACGCTTACTTGAGGACAAAACGAAATCTTGTTCCTCAGTTCTCACCGTGATAAGATCGACACTTGCAGCCCGTATATCTCTATTAGTAGGAGAAAGAAGTGGCCTAAAATGTTTACTATAGTCATATTTTGAACAAGAAGGCGATAAACTCCTAACCATCAGTAAAATATTTTGCTGGGAATGTATCACCCTCCCAGTTAATAATATTTTGTTAGGACCATTTCGGCCACTTTTTGCTCCTCCTGATCGATCGTCTGTCCACTGACATGGCTCACCATTTCAATATCAGACGGTTTCAGTATCTGTAAATATACTTCCTATCCTGAAACGGCTCTCAAAGCACAATGATAGATGTCACCCCAACATTCCATCTTTGATACTTAGAAAGCTTGCCAACGGTCTCTCAATTCTCCCCAGATACTACTCCAAATGAAATGTACAACGAGGAACGAAAAGTCCTTACTTCATGCAACAAAATCCGCGTTGAGCCAAACCTCTCAGTTCAACGACGGACGAGGAATAAAAAAAAAAAAAAATTTCATCGTCGAGTTTAAACAACTTATATCCTCTTTGGTAGAATCAAAATTTCTGGAAAGAATAATTTGAAAATCGCCAGGAAATTCATCTACCTCACTATTGATTCAGATGTGACATGCTTCGAGGCGCACGCTGTACAAAATTTTACTTTGTTCCAATCGCGCGTGACGCGGCGCTTCGATATCACCGGCGGCTTTTTGTGGCATCGCTGAGGCTAAACTATATTGGCTGCTCATGTTCACATATCAATACTAGATGCTAAAGTCCTGGAGAGATTTCATATTGAGGTTACCAGGAATTTTCGCAGCACTCCAAAGCATTGCCCCTTTTCAGAGATTGATGCAAGGTTCTAAATTTCTGGCGAGATTTTCATTTGAGATTGTCAGAAATTTTGATGCCACTTAGTGTCATCACCAGTGTTTATACATGTTCGTCATCTCGAAATGTTTCGGTCGAGAGTTCAGTTTGGAATTGCCATCAAATTTCATACTACCCATTCTTTTCACTTGTACTTCGGTAGATCCGTCATGCCGAAAAATTTCTGACAAGATAATTTTATCTCCAGGAAATCTGGTACTATCATCAATTTCTTTCTTGGGTGACTATTGAGTGACTGCTTAGTTGAGGCACATGCATATCTGGATTTTGGTGTATACCTTTTCAGAACGCAGTCAAATTCCCATTCTATCCTTGCACCCGGATCAGGTACCATCCAAACGCCTCATCCTTCCGTGATGTCCAGTGATATGCTCCCGAAATCAAAGTCCGCGCCAGTCTTTGCACAATTCTCGCCATGAAGGCAACGTGGAGTACTTCTGATTGACCGCATACTTAGTAAGTATTCAAGGTCATCATCTACCACCAAATCCCGGAGGTGGCGCGAAACCGGGGGGAAAATTCTGGCGCATTGGCTGAGCCCCAGGCGGCGCAAAGCCTGGCGGTGGCTGGAATCCAGGCGGAACGAAATCGGCAGGTCCTCCATACCCAGCCATGCTCGGTGGAGGTCTCTGAGGAAGGCCTGCAGGTGCTGGTGGCAGTGGAGTCTGTGCAGGACCAGGCGGTGGCGCACCTCGTTGGTAAGCTTGTTGTTGTGGTGGTGGTGCATACTGTGGCATGCCGTTAAACCCTTGGGGCGGATATCCTTGTGCCATAGGTGCTGCCATTGGTGGAGGTGGTTGGGCAGCGGGTTGAGCGAAGAGTCCTGGTGGTAAAGGTTGTGACGAGACTTGGACATTGTGCTTCTTTGCTTCGTCTGCCAGTTTGCGCTCTGCCTCGTCTCCATGACGTTCGCCTTTGCCGTCTTTCTTGTATGCGTATTGGACTGTGATCTCTTTGCCTCCCAGGAATTGACCGTTCATGTTTGCGATGGCGTCGTCGGAGGAGTTGAAGTCGGCGAAGGAGACAAAGCCGTAGCCTTTGGAGAGATTGTTATCATCGCGGGCGATCTAGAGTAGATAGTCAGTATAAATTCTGTGTCTGTATATGATATATGGACTCACCTTTGGTGCGTTGATGACCTGCCCAAACCTGCTGAAGGTATCGTACAGCGTCTTCTCGTCCACCATAGGATCCAGATTGCCAATGAACAGCTCTGCGCCAACTTCAGTGCTCTTCTGCTTATCTGCTGAAGCTTTGTTGACCCGTATTGGCTTCCCGTATAATCGAACTTGGTTCATGATCTTCGCAGCATAGTCGGCATCTTCTTCTGATATGAACTCCACAAATCCATATCCTTGGTGGCTCTGATTGACTCGGTCTTTGGGGAGGTGGACGTTCACGATGCGACCAGCCTGCAGCATAAGCTCCCATACAAGGGCATCCGTAATGCGCTCGTCGAGATTTCCGATGTAGACTGTTGCTTCCTTGTCCTGTTCCCAGTGTCTTGCGCCGGAAGTCATCTTGATTAGAAGGAGTGAGTGATCCTGTCGTCACGTATATTCTGGCTCGAGGAGATCGTTGTCGCGTGAGTGTTGCGGTATGAACGGCGAGGAAATTCAACTTGTCCCGGAAAAGCTCCATCACGTGACGGTTGATGATCAGGGTTAAACAACTTTTTGATCGTCGCCTTCGCCCTTCCAACGCTCCAAAGCACACCTCTTCATCCTCACAAACTCTCATCATGCAGCTGTCAGAAGAATCAAAGGTATGTAATTTCAATTGAGGACATGATTTCGTCTCTAACCATCAAAATAGGAGCGGATCGCAAAGATCATCGACATCTCCAGAGTCGCAATTCACTAGTATGCGAGTTGTTTCTATGCAGGTTGATCTCTCTAACCATTCCCAGTGGCTATGTTCCTCTCATAATATGGCTCGGTATGTTTGCAATTGCTGACTCAGGCATAACATCAACTAATAAGTTCAGGCTACACGAGAAGTGTCCCACGGCCATCTCTCTTCAGGTTCGTATACCGATTACCACCGCCCCACGATCCCAAACTCACAGGAATAGATTAATCACTCCTCTCGGTTAGACATGGAAATGGCTTCAACGGCGTTGCGGATGATTCAAAGACACATTGTACGATAATGGGCAGAATGACGCTCACCAGGAGCGGAGCAAAGGAGCATTGTTCTATATTGTAGAAATCATCAAGAGGAACATCAAGAACGAAGCGGTTCTAAATCTATACTCAGCTAAAAGAGGCAAGATGGAAATGCGTTTAGAAAGACGAATATCACGATTCCGACTATCTACACTCCATCAGGGTGGTGAATTCCCGGCTGAACCCTCCACGCCTCAGTGGTTCAACAACAGTTGGGCTCGGACACATCACGTTCCTATTTTGTTGACTCATGCTGACAGTCGCATGAAGGAGACTTATTTCCCTTTGTCTCACAACTGTTTGTTCTTCAACATTGTTCGACAAGATAGCAGTCTTTTCATTCAGTGCATTGAGAATGATGTCCTTGAGAAATGCCCGTCATACCTTTTTTTGTCTGATGTATGCCTTTGTCCAGTCCCATAACCTGGTCAATAAGTATATGAATGTACACGCCTGTCTCTCGTTAGAACAGAAACAACAGTTCAGCAGTCATCACACTAATTCACACTCGATCTATATTTGTATCCTATATTTGTATCAAAATTCAACATGTCAGCAGTAACTCACCCTAACCGACCTAGAAGTATCCAGGCGGTCATTGCCGACGTGGATGTCGTCGTACGTGGAGGCCGCAGAGATGAGGCCCGACGTGCACAGTGGGAGCCTCTGAAATAAGAGCTTGCAGCATTGGGAGACTACAGTGATATGAAAGCAATAACCGACAAGGAAATCATAAAAAGACTACGAGGGATCGTTGATGGGCGACCTCGCTAAAATAATGTCAAGAACCCGCCGAAGACCGTGTAACCACGGCCACCAGAGGCACGGGCTCTGCAGAGGAAGGAGAGTCTTCCAGCGATGATTCTGGTGATATGGACATTGGTAAAATTGACTCGCTAGAAATGGCAAGAAGGGAGTTAAGCAGGGAGTTAACGATACAGACCAATAAATGCTATGAGGTTCTTGCACACCAGAACAATCTGAACGAGGGAAGTCATGTAACACCAGCATTTCGGATAACCATATCAACGCGGGACCCGGACGAGACGGTAGCTGACAAGGACACCCCTTCTGATGAGATAGAGGAATATTACTGTCGCGCTTTGGTTGACGGGCGCCCGGTGAGTAGGAGGTTTATTACACCGTCAGGCCGCAATATCAAAATAACGTGGCTGCGAAGTGAGCATACTAATGTGGAAGAGGATGTGAATGTTGTTGATGATGATGATGATGATGATGATGATGTAGAGGAAGAGGGACAGGTAGGGTTAGGGGTAGACGAGGATGAGAATAAGAATGTGGATGAGGATATTGATAAAGATGTTATGGAGATTGACTAGACACGGTAATACATGCTTGAGCGCTGAGATCTGTCGGCTGTCGAGACGGAAGAGAGGCCTGCGTAAAGAAACCATTAGAAGCTTTGCTATTGTCAATGGAAACAATAAGCAGCAATTGTCTAGATGACAGTGTCCTGTGTTGTAGTGGTCATGTATTTTCTTTTCAAATTCAGTTCAAGGTTAACATTTGGCAAGCAGTCTAACAATGTTGATGATCCGTTACCTCGCATGGTCATCTCTCAGCTCTTCCCTATTCTCCATCCTCACTTCTTCCTCGCCTTCAGGTCCCTCTCCGCACCAAGCAACCTTGCAACAACCTTGACGACATACAGCCAAACGTCCGCATAAGCCTTTCCATGCCACGACCCATGTCCTGCCGTCGCCCTATCAGTCTGGTAGATGTAATTTAGGGCCTCTGCGCGTCGTCTAGCCGTCCTCAAACGCAGCTTGTTAGTTGGTGCGGTCTCAAAGTCGCGGTCCCAATTGATGGGCGCTTTGGTGATGAGATCTTCGAATGTGACGCGTTTTGAGACAAGGTGATTCCACATCTCGAGCTCCCGGGGAAACATTTGGGATACGGTTTGTTTGACAGCTTCATTGCTGAATTTGGCATAGAATGCGTTGTTAGTGTTTTGTGCTGTTAGAGAGGGCATCGCGCTCTTGGTATCAGTCGTGGTGGGAAGATCGAGGGCGTCTTTGTTTGTTTCTTGATCGCTCATGGTGATGGGCGGCTTAGGTTATGTTAGTGCATAGAGGAGGACGTTTGGGAGGCTGAGCCCAAACTTACAAGACATTTGTGGTTGCAAGATGGATGAAAAGCAAGCGGTGGTTGTGGGAGAGTGGGATATAAGCTATGGAAGTGTTGTCTCGAAGCAATTGGTTGGTAACACGATGCTTTGAAAGTCAGCCGTCCACTGAGAGTGTTATTTTATGACCAATGAAGGTTAGGATAGCATAATGGAGTCGTCAATCTATTCCCCTTTAATAGACTATTGGATTCGATACATTATTCTCAACACAAGATCGAGGGTGATGAAATCCTGGCAATACAAAAGAGCATTTGCCAGAAACTTATCGAACACGATTTAAAAATAAAAGTGTTTTAAACGAATGCTGGTATTGTAATCCTCCAAGGTAGCAGGTGCATTGAATTGATGAACCTGCAGTGATAGTTTCGTGGCCTTTCTCCAGCTTCGTAAACAAGTCATGAAGCAAAAAAACAGTCCATTTGATCAGAGAATGCTATCTACCAACGACAAGAAAGAGTAGTATAATGATGATGTCGTTCTCACTATGGAGCGTGGTTATATCGCCGAAAAACAAAGCGCACAAACGCAACGTAAAAGACTCCCCATATAAGCTCCCCCCAATCGCCATCCATTCTTGTTAATATCAGGTGAGTATAGGTAGGAAAAAAAGTAAAGAACCCCTTTCTCTACACAAACAACAATCTTCGCCTTGCCTTACCTTACCTTATTCTAATTGTCACCCATAAACTCCTCATTCCCATTCCCGAAATCCCCACTCGCTCGATCGCTAAGAAACATAAAACAACTTGACGGCACCCAATACTCGTCGTCGACAAACGGGACAACTCTCTACTCTCCTCGCACAAGCCAGACAAGCAACGACATGTCCGCAGTCATAAAAAGCACTCTCCGCTGCTTCCTCCCAGCAGATTCTGCAAACTCTCTCCTCGTTTTGGGCAACTTCCCAATGTGTCACACCCTTACCGTGTTTTTTACCGGTCTTCCAGTTGCCTTCATATTTATTGCCAGTCTCCTTCTCAACGAACACACCATGGCCATGCTGTTGATTGTTCTCCCATTGGCCAGTGTATTCGTCGCCATTAGAAAACACCATCGTACCTTGACCATGACGTTGTGCGACTTGGAAGGTACCCACGTAAGTGTCACCGCTGTGATAGATCTTCTTGCCATGACCGTGGGGAATGCGATGGAGGAGTTCTCCAGAGTAGTACTCTGATCCGAAATAATCCAGCGTGAAATCACCATTGACTATGTCAGGGAAGTTTCGAGCATCAGCCATGGCACGTAGGTATCCTTGTGGATCTGCAAAGGCACCGCGAGCAGCCAAGGTGGCTTTCATTTCGTCCGAGATAGGTCGTTGAGCAATGAGGATGCTGCCATTGTGCAGGTCTTCCTCGTGGAAGGTCTTCCGTCGGCGCAGCGGGTTGACAGTGGCTACATCTTCCTCGTCAAAGATCAACAACGTCTTATCCTTTGGTAGGCCGAGAATCTTTTGAATAGCATGATCAACACGCGAGTTCTTTTTTGCGATAAAACTACCAAGCGGTTTGAGTCGTTGGCCCTCAGCATCGAAGAGCTTGACAAAGAAGTAGACATCTTCAATGCGAATTGGAACAGGTGCAAATGGAGGAGGTGCACCTATTGGAGGCAAGATGTTCCCATTCAGATCGAGCTGAGGTGGCGATGGGATGATGAGATTACCAATGCCAGGAGGCGGGACTGGCTCTGATGGTAGGTCTCCCATTATTGTGTCGTCCACAGGTGGCGCCAAAGGTGGTACTGTTGGGTCGCTAGGGATAACTGCGTCCACTTCTACTGGAGTCGACTCATCGGTAGGTGGTGGTGGCGGCGGAGGTGGATCATCGCTCATTGGTGTATCTTCTACCTCGGGTTGCGTCTCTTCCACGCCTTCAGTGGAAGGAGCCTCCATGGGAGCCTCTGGAAGCTCTGAAGAAGGGTCCGATGGCGCTGTGGGTGGCGGTGGTGCGACCAGCTGTCCATTCGTCAGCTCTTTTGGAGGCTCTGGCATCTTTGGTGGTAAAGGTGGCAAATCAGCTTCATCAACGACATGAAGCCACAGTCTTCGCTCAGGATTTCGTGACAAAACTTCTTCAACAGTCCACTCCGAGCCAGAGTCCATGGTGCCGCCGGATATCTCTGATTTCCCAGTTGATAGGAGATGTGGTCTCAGAATCGTTCCATTTAGAGAGCCCACAACCCAAAATTTACACTGGCGAGGATCTTTGACTCCAGGCACCATCGCTGCGATCTTCTCACGCGCTTTCAGGGGTGTATCTGTGCTGTCCAAAGTGACTGTGAAGACGTGTTCTGACGTATCCCATTTGGGGTCGAAGAAATCGATGACGCCAGATCCTTCGTGGTCCATGAAAGCTTTCGAGCCGATCACAGTGAAATCAACTTGTTTGACCTCTTTCTCTGGCTCTTCCTCTACTTTGTCGTCCTGCTCTCCATCGACGGGATTGGGAGGCATCGCTTCAATCATGTCAATATCTCGTCCCAACGATCCAGCGAATTCTCGATCCTTGTTCACCTCCTCCTCAACCCATTCCGAGATATCCCACTCCGGTTCCGCGCTGCTGTCAAAGACTTTCCGATCGCTGGCAACATCTGAGCGAACGTACATGGCTACATAAGCCACAGCTGCTACAGGGTCATTCGGTCTCGATGGATCAGTTCCCTCATTTGTTTCGATCGCTTTCTTCTGTGTCAGGCAGACGACCTGGTTGTCTTCTTTGCCATCCTTGTAGATGTACCATTTGGATCCAGGTCCATTAGGCCGCAGCACAGAATTGTAAAGCCCGGACTGCAAATCCTGCTTGTGGGTGATGAAGCCATATAAGGTGTACGACTGATCTGAGACTTTGGTCTCGTCTTCCAATTTTAGACGCTCGGAAATCTTCTTCCATGTCCGGCTCTTCTCATCAAACTCTTGCCTATCCAATTCGATCGCTAGTACTTCTGGTAACGCGTGTTCGGGATGCACAAATGCGCCGGATGGTGGTGTTACAGTGGCAATGGCACAAGATATTGTGGCCTGACCACGTACAGGGACCTTGTAAGTAGGGATACCAGTCGATCGATTCCTTCGTGGCCCAAAGAGCTTCACGAGACTATTCTCAAGATGTGTGCCTGCCAGCTCTTCTTCAAGCTTCATTCGTAGAACCTCCCAAACCTCGATGACGTCCAATTTGTCCATGCTACGGTCCATGCCATACCATTCAAACGCGTCCACCAAATCATCCAGAGGAACAGGTCCGGTCCCAACGCCCTGCGGCCGCGTCCGAAGCGAATATAGGATCTTTTGAAGCGCTACCACCATAGGTTTGGGACGTGTCCGAGGATTGGTTAGCGGATTTGGAGGCTGTACTTGATACAGAAGTTCGCGGAAAGGCTTGAGTAGCATCCAAGCGGAGATCGCAGAAACAATGTTGGCACCTCCTGATCCGAGAGTGGGATTCGCAAGCCCTTGCAATCCCGTCATCGACAAGCTGTCCCATGGATTGTCTCTGCTTGGATGTTCCCACAGACAATCAGTATCATCTTCAACCAGTCGGATGTAAGCTGTGAATGCTAGTGTGTCATTTCGAAGTAGTGGTTGCCGCTGGCCTCTATGACGGTGCTGGATCTCGTAATACGGTCCGTGGAAGCGCGTCCATCCCCAATCTGGAGATCCTGTGCAAAATCTGTGTGTGCATTCCCTGTAAAAGTTCGTTCGTGGCTCTGAAGGGTTATACAGCACCACCGAGACTTGAGCTGCTATGCTTTTTCGCTTCGGCAGGTTGACTGGATCGAGTAGAGGGAGCGGAGTGTGTTGATTCGGGCGGACTTCTGGTTCGACTGCAGAAATTGGCTCTGGGTCAGCAACAGTCTCCTCGGACTCGGACGCCTTACTCTTCCGTCGCTTCTTCCCACTTGAGGCTTCCCTCTTGGCATCGGATAAGAGACTCGCGCATTCTACGTAGACACTCAGGTAGTCGGAATCGTTGCCTCTTGGGTAGAATTTGATGTGCCAATCGAGTCCTCCAATATTCACTCTGGGCGAAAACATAACCAGCTCTTTATTTGGCTTTTCCTTTGTCCCATTGTAGTTGATGGTCCAGTCTATTCGGCCTGTAGCGCCTGGCTTGTATTCGGGCTCTTCGATCTTTTTGTTGTCAAATGTCTTCTGTTCCCAGTAGTCATCTAGTATTCTGTTAGCAGGCGCAAAAAAGGCTGAGTGGGACAAAAACTGCATAGGGCGTGGGAATTTCAATCGCTCTCGTTTCGAGTTTGATCAAAGATTTGAAGTGCCGCAAAAACTTGGACCAAATTGCCAAAGGCTTGATCATGACACGATTGGAAAAGCTCATCCTTTCTGCGCGGTATCATGCTACGAACTGGAAGTCGCAACTTACGTTCAAGGGCACTATGCTCGGGAGCTTCTTCTATCTCTTTCAGCTCCTGTTCGTCCGGCGTAGATGTATCCTCAATGATCTCGTGCCATCCTTGTCCATGTTCGTCTTCTTCCGAAGAGTCATCGTCATCTCTGTCCTCAGCAGCTGTGCCTGTGCCTGCTCCTGGTGACCCTGGCGATGATCGCCTCTCTTCTATGACCACAACCGGGTCACCATTTGGTGGAGCACCAGTCGCTGGTGGTGTGACCAATCCATTGCCCTCAACTATTCCATCGGGCTGTGTATTTGTAGTGGCTGGTGGAGCTTCGTCACTATGAGGTTCGGTTGCGCCTGCTGGCCTAGGCGAGGCTGGAGAGACGATGTCGTCTTGCGATGGCTCAACTGGGACTTCAGCCGAAGTAGAATCTGGTGTGGTATCCATGGCTTCAACCTCGACTGCTCCTCCTGCAGCGATTTCGGCATCTGGAGCAGGAGTCACGAGTGTTTGCTCTGGTTGTGGCTGGTCCATGTCCATGGCTGCATCTGGTGCATCTTGCCGGTCGTGGTTCAGCGCAGGCAGTAAGGTGGAGGAGGTCATATCGGTGTCTTCTGGTTCGTCCATTTGAGCTGGAGGAGGGCTGTGAGGTGTTTGCGAGTGTAGAGGAGAGCGTGGAGAGAAGGGAGGACTGGGCGATCGTTGGCCGAAGAGTAACGGCGGAGGCTCGACGTTTGGGAAGCTCGTAGCCGCACTCATGGCGGAGAGAGTGATGTGTTTTATGTGCAGTGTTTGCAGGTGTCAGTCAGGATGTCTCTGTCCTGTGTGTGTTGAGTGCTGGATGTACAACGGAACCGATCCGAAGTTGTACAGAGGTTATCGTCCAAGGAAGGCTGACAAGCTAGAAGCTTGGACGGCGGGTGACAGAAGGGATGCAGTAGGTGATGGAGGGAGATATTCAAGTGATAGGAAATGGAATGGATGTATCGGGGTATCGTTCAATATTCGATGGTAGGCGTCCACGTTCTCTAATCCACAACTCATCAGATCTCAAGCTCAAGTCACACCCACTTCATACTAGTCCCGAATTAGGTAGTCCTGGTTCTGAACAGCCTCACTGGCTCACTCGGATTCTCTCGCAAATCAGGCTCCTGTCTAGTCATACCTTCACCACTCGTGAATCTCTCCGGTGTCTCTCCCTCTTGCTGTCTGCCTGCTCATATGTCATCTATTCCCCACACAAACACAAACAGGCAGAGACAGACATGCAGAGCCAGAAACAGGCTGCTGTTCCTCTCTTCAATTCACCGCTCGCCAACTGTCTCAGCCATCTGCGCGTTTCTTTCCGCGCGTTTATTAGCCAGAGGCGTCCTCAACAACGGCTGGCTTGGAATCACTTTCGATGAGCACAGACAACCGTCTTCTTCTTTCGCTTGATTCAGCGAATGTGAGGCTTTCGTCGGCTCATCGGGTGGCGAGTCCCAAGAGCTTGGGACCATCTGTGCTCATTGCATTCCTATTTGTTGAATATCTTCATCGATTATGGCCAAAACAAAACACTGTAAACCATTTTCAATATATAGGATACCAGATTCCTACACAAAGACTTGCTGCAGTTCGAACCACCACAATGGCTATTCTGTGGGACATCATCTATTGCATTTCACCATGTCTCGACACCCTTCTCGAAACGCTAACTGCCTACATCTATCTCCACGTCGTACATCAGGGTCCCATGGACCGTCCACGTCTACACCGCCCCCAAAAGCACTTTACGGTGTCTTAGTTCTTCGAGCTTCCTTCAGACCTCCAGTACCATTGCCGGACAAGGTATCGCACATGCAGATTCTAACAATTCAAAAATCAAGCTTTCTGGTAATGACAATTGGACCCAGGTGTCAGCCCTGTGCATGTGGATCAGAGGAGCGAGCCAATTCCCCGCAATGTGGATCCAAGAGACGGAGAAGGTTCACCACTCTAGTGATTGGCAACTCAAGGATTATCCCCAACGGAGTTTCAAAATTAACAGAGCATTGTGGTGAGCGCAAAATTCGTATGCAATCTCCTTAAAAATCCGGCATCAAGAATTCATCACATATTCTCATCAAGACACAAACAAAATTGAGGATGCCTTTTTCAATACACGTTTGGTACTGGTGAGATGAACAGGGAGAGGTTCCATACCAGATTCGTCATTCTACACTTTTAGGTCTGATACTAACTTTAGAAGACACGTCCAACAAAGTCGAAATTTGATAACAGACTCCATAGAAGTCTAAAATATACTTCGAAGAGCCAATTCGAGTATCCTTTTGATGTAACTCCTGCCTCAATTCTCGCTTCTCCGTCTACTTTTCTACACCCTCTAACTTCTTCACAACCTCCACCTTCGCATCAACAACCCTAGCAAACGTCCCTGCAACAATCAACGGAAACACGACAGTAGCCTCAGCGTAAACCTTAACACTGGCCCCACCTACTCTAATCTTCCCCCAGCTAACCGCCTCATCTGGCCTCGCACCCGCATCACTCCCATCAAACTCCTGCGCCGTATTCACAAAAACAGCCCAATCCGCTCCATTCCGCATCAAACACGCATTCATGATGTGATGCTTCACCAAACCACCCCCAAGCACGATAGCACCAGCAGCTTTGGCATGAACAGCCAACATATTGATTTTGCGAATATCTTCCACAATGTCGATACGGAGGTGCTTCGGTGAGGCCTTGAAGGTGTGGAAATAAAGCATATCGCCGAGTGAACCATCCGTAAGTGCAGGACAGAAAATGGGGATATCGTTTTTGTACGCCCAATACAAAACACTTCTCTCGTCGTTGACTTCCTTCCCTAACCTAGCGATTACTTTCGAGGGTGTCCAATGCACGTACTCTCCATCTTCATCCGGATTCTTCTTCCCTCCTTCTTGTTCCTCTAGCATTTTATCTAAGATTGGCACGACCCAGTCTTCGAATGCGCAATAGTTGTTGTTTGGAACTAGCAAGTTGCCGATGCGGTTTACACCTTTGGCGCGGAGGGCTGCTCCAGAGGCAGAGAAGGAACCGAGGTAGGTGGGTGCGAGACATTTTATGATATCTTCTTCTATTCCGCCGGCGGTAGTGACGATAGCGGAGATGTGTTTGTGTTGGACGAGGTAGCGGAGGGTATCTCGGAGACCGGAGGAGATTAGGTTGCTGGTGTATCCTAAGAAAATTGTTGCTTTGGCACCTGTCTCTGGGTCGCGGAAGGCCCTCTGAAATTCTGATGTTAGATCGAATTTTAATTGCGAGAGAATATACAACAAGAAATGAACAGAGGCACAGAATTATGAACTGATGCAGACCAAACCGCGGGTCTCGAGATTGAGTCAAATAGCTAGAAAATCCTGACGAAGCATTCTTTGGAAAATCGAGCAAGTCAATCAACCTTGATGAAATTTGATTATTGACAACATATCCACGATTCCTCAAAATCTCACTCCCCGATCACCTCGTAAGACCTTTTCTGTTGCAAAGAAAGCAAGACTCACCATTTTATTCACCAACTTCACCGCCTCACCAACAGACGTTGCTTGAAAACCCATTGTTGACATATTGTCAACCAACTCGGCCACTGTGATATTCCGGTCCACATATTTATTGAAATCGATTCCTGTGACTTCTGTCGCATCTGCTGTCGAAAACTCCGACGGCTTGAGGACGGCGTCGGTGGCTTTACTGGGGGCGGCCTCTGCTCCTTGGCCGAGTTGAGGATTTAAGACCATGTTGAACTTCCTTTCTGTCGATTTTGGGAGCATAAATACAGGTCTGAACGAACTATGTGGAAAGAATGGAACAAGATCAAGTTCCGTCTTGGTTGACACGTCGTATGAAATTTTCTTGACGGATGAAGAGTTTTTTCGAGTAAAAGAAAGCTGTTAACACGAAAAGAATGTAGAAACTCGGAGAATTATTGACGCGATATTCCTACATCGTGAACGGCGGAGCGTTACCGAGCTTCTATCTCAGAAAGACAGGATCTTTTTTATCATCCTCATAGCAAATGTGGTTCACAAAGTCATGAGTGATGAGAGACAAGAAATCGACCTTATCGATTGAGCTCACAGCGGGGTGTTTTATTTTTGCCAGGGGTTGAATGGGAAAAAGCGCGAATCCACAAAACGTTGCGCCTGGCGCTGTTTCATAAAGGGCGTTTTCTTGTTCGCCCTTCCAAGTCTCGAAGGATCCTGGTTGCATGATCTAAACGCGACCTCTGCATGCAGCTCAAAATGCGCCCAGTGCACATCCACACAATGGAGGCCTGCAGAGCAAGGTGAGACGTTGGATTGCACTACGCGCTGGCCAGCAGGCTCTCATTGCCGGTAGATAGTTTTGAACGATACGATCGTCATTCCATCCCGCGGACAATAATGGCTCATCTCCGTCAGATCGAGAAGTGTCAGAACCCAACAGCCCCAAGCGCCACGTTTGCTGCACTCAGCACTGGCCAGCTTGTTCTGCATCTGCAGGAGAGGACGATTCCTCCATGCCGGAACCCTGTCCATACCGGCTGGTCTCTGGCGAGAATCCGTAGCGTCGCGGGCGCAATAAAAAATGACAAAAAGGCAAGCCGCAGTGCAGGTCCCAACAGCGGCGATGACAGCGTAGCACCCGTGATCTCACGCCGGCAAAAGTATCAAGGGTTCTGTACAATGGTGGAGAAGGTGTGGCTGTGTAGCAGTCGGGACCTAAAAGTGTGGATTGTGGAGGAGCAGAGACGAGACGAAAGGAACAGGGAGAGTTCATGGGATGCACAGAACCATCATCATCTAGCATGCAGCACATCAGCAGCAAGGGCGACACACCCACGGTAATAATGATACTTTCCCTGGCGAATATACACCCACGCGAGTCAGGGTCGGCCTTGGATCAATCGGACCTGTTCGTCTTGCTTTTCTCGAACACCGTCTGATGTACCAATCACAAGTCGACCATTCACTCCCTCAGCCCAATCCTGGTCGCCAAGAGACACCTCCAAACGATCGATGGATCCTTCTCTCTCCCTCAACATCATCACGTTCTTCGAGTTGCACAGCAAAGCTGCGGGATCGCTCTCAAAAGTGCGCTATTCGACCATCTTAACTGCTCGCTCTGCTCCTGTCTTCATCACAGAGCCGTTCGACCCCCGCATTGCACTCGGAACTCGCAGATTGTTCCTTGGATGACCTGGAGGCCTGGAAAGACGTACAAACCCAGTCGCTCCTGCCCCTTTGCACCTCGGACGCCAAATCTACAGTCTTCAGATCAACACGCTGTCTCAGGATCAGTTCTCGACTTTGTTTGACCGCAAACGAGCTGTTGGTCACCTCTCCACGACGTTTCGCGCTTTTCAGAGGGAGGTCGAGACGACCCAAGCCTAGAGAAGCCAAAAGCGGCCCTTACCCGAATCCTGCACCTGGCACTAAATTCGGCTGTGTGGCTTGTGCTTTCAAACGTCCTTTCCGTCACTTGGTCTTGATCCACATCCACAAAACAACAACAAATCTCGACCAAGATTCGAGGACACCACGGTACTCGTGTGCTTGCGCCCGCGCGCACACTCAAATTATATACAGGGCGCCAATGAGTGACTGCGCAGGACATGTCTCGATTCAACAATGATCGGGACCCTCGTTACAATCCACGTGACCGCTCGCCACATCGATTTCCAGATCGTCGACCATCGGGGGCATATAACAACAATGCAAACTATCCACCGCGGCCAAATGAATATGCACGAGGCGACAGTTACAATCGCGACATTCCACGAGGACCAAGAGGGCTGAACGACACTCCGACGAGGCCTGCTCCAACTGGGCCACGAGGAGGACGCGGAGGAGGTTTCGGGAGAGGCAGTGATACCAGAGACTTTCGTGATACGCGCGATGGACAAACCTTCTCATCCGATCGATGGCGAGATAGCGAAGACAGATGGGAAAGACGCACCTCACCTCGAGCACGCTCACCACCTCTACGACAAAGAACGCCTCCACGTGACCGTCGAGACGATAGAGAATTCCCGAAGCCCATTGATACCGATCGAGCTCGGCTAGAAGCTAGAGATGGACCTCCATCAGCGGGATCAAACTTGTCAGATCCTCCGAGGAATACCGGTCCTGCTTATCGGGGTGGAGGTTTTGCCAGAGGAGGACGAGGTGACTTCAATCGCCGATTCACAGATGATAGGAATTCATTCCGACCTAGGAGTCGCTCGCGGGAACGAGGGCCTCCCCGTGAACGCGATCGCTCAGTAGACTCTCGAGATATGGATCGAAGGGACAGAGCACGTGAGACGGATGACCGGAGATTTTACCGAGATCGAGAGGAGGGTGGATTTTTCAGACGAGACGCAAACTCTAGGCTCGACACACGGCCAGCAGGTGATGGAAGACCGAACGGGAACTCTGCCCAGTCTACGCCCCAGACCGAGAGACCACCTACGCTCCACATCAGCCCTCAAGATGGGCCGCAGGCGGACTCAAGAAGGCCGTATGATGGATCAAGACGAGGATCTGCTCTGTCTGATGGCTTCCCAAACAAACCTCCTCGTGATGAAAGACCGGATCTTTTTGCTGGACGCATGTCTCGAACTGGCTCACCTCCTCCTTCCGCTCCTCAAGTTCCTGCTTTTGGATTTAGACAGCCAACCTTTGCTGGCCCGACTTCGATATCATGGAAAAACCCTGACCTTCAAGTGCCAAAGCCACCGCCTGCTTCCGGTGCAGCCCAGCCGTTCAAAGGACCTCCTACTGCTCCTCGAGGTCTGTCTGCTATTCCACCCACAGCTCCCAAGGCGGACCGCGTTCTTGACAGATCAAAACTTTCGAACGAAACGCTGAGAGGACCATCAGAAGAGATACCCAAAGATATTCCGCAGACTGCCTGGCTGCCGGCTGCTCCTCCTACTCCTGTTAAGCCGGCATTAGAAGTTAAACAGCCAGTCCCAGCAATCATTTCGCAGTCAATTGATGTGCCTCAATCATCGAGTAACAAGCTGCTTGCTCCACCTTCTGGGCCGCGTGCAATGACCTCCAATACCCAATCTTTTGGGAGATCTCCACCAATTGGAGGACCGATGGGAGGCTATGGTAGAGCTGTCTCTCCAATTCCTCCAAGCACGATTCCTACAGGCCCACGAGCTGGCGGAATGCCGACATCGCCACGGACTCTACCAGACAATGTCCCTACAGGTCCGAAGGCGGACAGATTGGCACCATCCACCCCCAGGGGGGCTCCACCGAAGCTTATCAGAGCTAACAGCTCAACCTCTATTCGAAATTCAGTCATTCCCAGCAAAAGAGATTCTGACGGCCAAGAGCGTGAGACCAGTCCAAGTGTATTTCAGCGACAAGTGGTCAACTCTGGACTAGGTATCGTCTCTCGTAGACTTTCCTCGGACACAGTGAAAGAAGAAAATGGACCACCACGCAAGTCGCCAAAGCTTGATAACAACAACTTCGACATTTCAAAGCACTCTTCAACACCGGCTCCGCCTTTTCCAACTATCCCACCCAGCCAAGTGACTGCAGCGACTTCGGAGGACGTTGATATGGCCGATGCTCCAGCAGAAGCTAAACCACAAGAGACTCATGCTCTTGGAAGTCTAAGTGATGACGACGACGATGAAACTCTCGACATGACTGAATTATTGAAAGAGCGTGAGGAGAAATTCAATGCAGACAAGGCGAAACTGGAAGCAAAAGTGATCGATTTATCCCGCGACGAATTCCGGCCTTCACTACTACTTGATCATGTTGTACGCCTGGTAGCACTTCAATCTGTGGTGCCTGACCTTGACTTCAAACCACGTTCAGAAGTGCTTGTGGAGACACGAGCAGAAAAGAAATCCGCCGTGGAAGAGAGCACAAACGGCAGTATTGACACACCAGCAGAACTGCCAACACCCCGTGAAGAGGAACAGGATGCTGCTATGGCTGACGCTTTTGAGAGCGGCAACAGGTTAGTTTCTTTCTCTTCTATTTCTGTCCGAATCATGTCATCTGAACCATTACGCCGGTTATTCAAATACCTATTTCACGTCTTTTTGTTGCAACTGCAAATCTATGATATCAACCTTTCCCATCTTTGCCATGCTAACTGAATCAGATCATCCCGAGAATCCTCATTCGATCAATTATCCACGCCTGGCCCAGAATCACTCCCATATCTTGAGAAAGGACCGCCATCACCACTTTCCGACAGCGATCCTTTTGCCAACCGCCATCGCCTCTTCTCCATTGCCAACGAAATGAAGGGCATCATAAAGAAAGAGTTTGACGACGAGAATGACGAGCAAGAGGCTCTGAGGAGCGAATTTCGTGAGCTCTACATCAACTGGAAGCAGCATACCCTTGATTTGGACAGAGCCAGAGAAAACGATGAAAATGCTCACAAACAAAGCTCTCCAGAGGCGCCTTTCACTGCCGCTGCTCAAGAATTGCCCACCGCTCCACTTCCAACGCCCAGTGAAGGAGGCAGACGTGCTAATAGGTTTGCTACCGAATACGAGATGCAGAGGATTCTGGAGCTTTCTTTGGAGGAGGATCGGGAGAGGAGACAGAAAGAACGGGAGGCAAAAGAGGCGCAAGCCAACGCCTCTAGGGATCGGGAAGCTCACATTCCCGACATGCTTCCTCCAGCAGAAATCGCTCGGAGGACTTTCGAGGACAACAGCCAAGCCAGACAACCCCGTGATGCGATACGCATCTTCGATTTTGTTCCACCACCCGATGACTTTACAGAAGAAGAGGACCGTCTGCTTCGACAGGAATACGCAACCAATATTAAGGCCTGGGGACGCATTGCAAAGACTGTGGGCAATGGCCGAACCTATAAGGAGTGCATAAATCACTATTACGCGACCAAGTGGGACAGACCATACGAGAAGAAGCAGCGAGGCCGGAAAGGAAGACGCAAAGGCACCAAGCCAGTCTCTGGAAAGAAAAGTGCTCTTGTCCCTGCAGGTGACACAGATATGGTTGATGCTGATGGAACAACGCCTCTTGTTACTGATAGTGGTCGTCCTCGTAGGGCTGCGGCTCCGCAATGGCCCAAGGATCCGGATGCAGAACAGGGTCCCATGGTGCCACAAGGAAAGAAAGGCGGCACTGGAGGCAAATATGAAAGTGCAAAAGAAGGCGAACCTGGTACCGAGAAGCCTGGAAGGCGAAAGGGTCCCAAAGAGAAGGTCTCAAGAAAGGCTCGCAATCCACCACTTGCAGCGCGGCCAACAGCATCTTCTCCCCAAAAGATCGACAAGGAAATAATGAAAGATAAGATCATCCCAATGGCGCCAGATGATCGAACTTCAGTGTGGGAGACCATGCCACAACTGCTCCCAACGCAGCAGGTCTACGCGGAAAGCGGCGCAGCCGACATCCTCAAGACTGGGATATCTGCACCGACTGAGCGTGCAAGGTCGCACAGCCAGAGCCAGCGGCAAGGAGCTTCAAGTTACTGGTCAGTGGTCGAGGAACACGACTTCAGAAGGTGTTTGGAGTACTTCGGTACCGATTTTCAAGCAATCGCGAACCACATGGGATCGAAGACGCAGACAATGGTGAGCAATCTGGGCTTTGTTGTGCACGAGGACATATACTGACGCATCTCAGATCAAGAATCATTTTCATAAACTCGTGTCTGATGGAAAGAACCTTGATCTTGTTCAAAAGGCCAATGAAGCGACTCATCGAAGGACTCGAGGGGATGTGATTGGTCCTCCTCCAGTTCCAACTCAACCTCCCAAGCGCCGTTATGATCCTATTCAAACTCCTATGCCCCGAACTCTTGCTCCAAATACTGAAGTAGTCGATCTCGAGAACTCACCTTCGCAATCTGCCATGCCGCTGCATGCGTCACCACCCCAATTCGCACCACAAAGCCGATTCCCCGCGCAGCCACCTGCCGCACGGCAGTCTAATCCTGCAGCTGAACCCTTGTCACATCAAGACCCAGTCAATCCTGCACAGAAGCCAACGCCACGGCCACATCACTCTGCGGGTCCTAAAATGGGCTTTTTCGTCGAAGACGCTCGCCCTAGTGTTGCGCATGGTTTTCAGCAACCAACAGCTTATCAAGCCACGCAGCAGCCAACACGTCCGGGACCCAACCAAAACGAGACCCAGACGCAGCGCATCGCGCGTATCAAGACAGAACATGACAACAACCCATCTCGAAATTTATTCACACATCCTCCTGGTCCGACTATTGCAGATCAAGACGCAGACCGCGAACGTGAGCGTCTTAGAGCCGAACGTGACTTGATGCAGCAACAACAAGCACTGCAAGATACGAGAGCTAGAATGCAAGCAAAAGTAGATGCCAGGGCTCAATTGGAACTTGAAGAGAGGGATTCGGATCAGATGCGTCAAAGGCAACCCCAGCCGAATTTCTTTCGCCAAACTGGTGGGCAGATGCCTCCTTCAATGTATACACCCCGCCCTGGTGCTTCCGAGGCAGGCCGCGCTGAACAGCGTTTTCCTCAAACTCCATTTGGTATGCAGAGCGCGCCTATATCGTCTGCGTCAAGCCCCATCGTCGATCTTACTGGGCCTTCTGGTTATCAACCTCAATCGCGCCCTTACAGTCCAGCTCTTCGCGCAGTGCGTCCACCTTCGCCAACGCGCGCACCTTCAGCGCTGAACCCTCCTCCACAAAGAACGATGACTCCTACGCCATCATCAACAGCGCCGCTTCCTGCGAAGGAACCGCCGAAACGAGTCAATATTATGTCAATGTTAAATCCAGAGCCGGAGGAGGAACGTCCACGACGAAGAGAGCCAGAAATCAACGCCCCTGTCTCAAGTGGGACACCTTCCCAGCAGTATCGTCCCCAATTCCCTCCTTCTGAAGCTTCAACCCCACGCGAGCCATTCGCTGAGCCACGACCATACTCCCGCCCAACCTTTCCTCCTTCACAGCTTACGCCGGGATCGTCTGTATCAACTCCAACAAGTGAATCTGGTCCTCGAGATGGACTGCCTCCCATGGGTCATCGTGATAGCTGGCCTGGTCCAAGGCCTGTTTTCCAAGGCCTTCCAATGCAACAACAACAACAACAACATCAAGCCGTAGGGTCTCCACTGTCTCAAGCTCAGCGTGCACCGCCAATGCCTGAGCCCCGGGGGTCGCTCTTGACCCGAGATTACCGCTCAGCAACATTTGGTTCTCTTAACCAACCTCGTCCAGCTCCTTCGCCTCCCCCTACTGCTGGAGCATATTCACACTCACGTACGCCTTCCTATACACAAAATCCACAAGCTCAGCATCCTGCACCACCATCTGCGTCTATCGCAGGGGCAGGGCTTGTGCGCCAAAATCCATATGCTCGGAAAGATGGACCACCCGCCCCTTCGTCTCAATCGCATCTCCACGGAAGCCAGGTAGTGCATGCACAAAATGAAGCAAATTATAGTCACAACCGGTATGCACAATACGAGCCTCCTCAGCAAGACCCTCGCCGGGAGGCAATGTTTGATCGCTTCCGCGAGAGGCCAACTGAAGTTCCCACGCGCGAGCAACGGGAGCGTGAGCAGCAACAACGCGAGCATGAGCAACAGCGCCGAGACCAAATGATAGCTGCGCAGCAGCAGCACCAACAACAACACCGTTTTGGTGGGCATCATACCCCTCCAGTGACACAACCGCAATTCGCTCCACCCGAACGAAGTGGCCCCACTCCTCTCAGCCATCCCGCGTACGCTCCACCTCCCGATGCGAATCGATTACAACATCCAGACTCTCGGTCACAGCAACAGCTCGAATACCAAGCGGAGCTTGCTAGACGGGAGTACGAGCGTGAGCGACAGAGACAAGAGAGAATGGAAACGGAGGCTCGGAACAGGAGCATTGTGCAGCAACAAAACCAACAACGGTATGAAGATCGCATGAGGGCACAGCATGGATGGGAACATGGTCCGGGACCAAAGCAATAATCACATACACTTCTACACTTCTCCTATGTCATTTTCTTTAAACATATTCGAGGGGATTCAGAGGCGCATGAATGAGTCTTCAAAAACTTGCTGCGCAAGGGAAGCTCGCTGAATGGCATGTATACATTACGACGGAATTGGGTCGGGATCATCTCCATACGGTTCGGTTCGGTCTCTCATATCAATCATGCTTTCTAGCTCGGTGTTGGTGGAATCTTTTATTTCAAGCTACTTTTCTTTATACCTCTTGCTGTTTGGGGAATCTGGCATGCATACATGGAATAGGAATGGGAATGGGTGATGGCATGGGCCGATGGAGTGCATGAAATTCGGAAGATAAGGAAAGCGTCTTGTATACTATGTTAATCATACCCCTTCTTGGACTCTTGAACGATGATGGTGGGAACGGAAATCTGCGAGCTGTTTTAGCGGCGAGTGGATGATGAAGGAATATCTTTATGCATTGAACAATGACATATCAATGGTATTCATGCCTTCGAGAATCCATCCCATGTATCTGCCGTACTTGACTCTCCAACTCATGCCCCCTCAGGCTGCCGACTGAATCGCGAAGCTATATGGCTTCCAAACAACGATCCTCCGAACAGACATCGATATCGAGTATGACGTGTTTCACTAATTTCAGCTTCTTGAGGGCGGACATGGAATGGTGAACCAGCTGTGACGTCTTCTTTCAGCCTGTAACTTGTGAAAACAAAGCCGTGGTATAAATGTCTGATATCCTTTCACCGCTCGGTTTTTTAACTCCCCAAAAATCGGGAGGTCACGAAAACTGGATTACGAAAGGGCACAATCATCACTTGACTGGTGTTGCACACGAGAAATGCCAAACGTCTATATCTTGTACATTGATGAAGAAGCTATGTGCACATAATAGAGCTTTTGAGGGAAATCGAGCAAAAGGTGGGTGACACGCTTATAGCACTGAAAGATCTCCGAATCTCTCCTTGTAACCTGGAACTCCCCAGCGATGCTTGGAAACGAGCTGTTCGGTGCGTTGGTCGATGTCCGGTCGTGCCGCGGCAACATCGTCCTAGAAACCACGTTAGCCCAATGCATCCAAGCTGCAATCATGCCAAAACTTACAACAGTGAGATCCTCGAATGGCCTAGCCTCCTCGATATTCTTCAAGGTCTTGTCCAGATCCTTCAACTCCTGATCAACCACGCTCTTGGTCTCCTGTGCGCTCTTAACGGCCTGAGCCTCGAAAGCCTCGATGGCCTTCACCTGTCGCTCAACATCGTAGGTCGCTGGCTTGAAGGCCTTGAATTGCTTCTCGATGTCGTCGATGATGGACTGGTTCTTGAGGGTGCCACGGTAGTGTGCGAAATCGACGGTGGAGGAGTGCTCTTGGAGCTGGGTGATCTTTCGGCGGGCGTCGTCGTTGCGCTTCTTGAATGCAACGAGGGCGTTGGCTGTGCTGCCTTTGAGACCGAGCTGGGTACCAAGCTTTGCCCAGTCCAATTTTAGAGCAGCGCTTCGCTAGGTGTTTGTTAGCCCGCTGTTCCCAATGGTGGTGGTATCGTGGATGGTGCGGTTGAGGAATTTGTTTGCGTCGGTTGGAGAGGTCCGGGGCCGGCTTGGGAGGAATTGGCAGCGCCAATGGCATCTCTGCGAGCTTTAATGGGATTGGGACGGAGCAATTGACTTACTGCTGGAGCGGCCATTGTGAATGTGATGGTTGCGCAGGATATCTGGGATGGAGTGAAGATGTTGGATGAGCCGGGAGCTGCGTTCGTTCAAAGTCGGAAGAAGTAGAACCTCAGGCATCCACAAATTTCTATACAGCAAGTTGGTTCGAGACAGCTAAAATCAATGTCCCATCCTTTTCCATTTCGATATGGATGAATTCCTAGTGATTTAAAGGAGAGTGTATACAAAACTCTCTAGTTTTTCAGTTTCCTAGATAATTACACAGCGGCAGCGAAATTAATGGTCAGTTTGTAGTTGGTATTCAGGCATTGCTCATTGACTTGCTTCTCTAGACGACCCATTGATTGAGAACTCGAGCAAAGAAGGATTGTTCATATTGGCGCGTAGCTTCGATGATACAATTTACAGAACATTTCACATAGAACGAGAAAAAAAGAACGGATCAAGTAGAAATTGTATTGGTACGATTAAGTACTTGTTCATTGAGGCCCCAAAAGCTATTTGTGTGTAACTTTTCCCACCACCACCAGCGCAATGATCCGATCCGAATCCGTTGCCAAATAGAACAGCATGAAGACCAACGCCTAGACCATTACCTCTAGCTGCGTGTGAGCTTGAGAAACCCAGTAGAGTGCACTGGACCAAGGAAGGTTATATGCTTAACGCCATGATCGAATTGACGATGTCGTTGTCATTCTCTTTCAGCGCCTTGACAGCCTTCTTGCGAGATACCGAGGCTTGCTGCATAACAAGTTCGATGTCCTTGCCCTCCAAGCCCTCCTCGTCAACCTCCTCACCATCATCATCCTCGTCCTCGTCTTCCTTGTGGTCGTGGTCGTGATCGTGGTCATGATCATGGTCATGGTCATGGTCGTGATCAATGGCCTTTCCTTTGCCATGATCATGGCCGGCGTGGGAATCAGCTTCGGATTGAACGATCTGCTGGGCAGCGGATGCCTGAGCCTGGGAGTTGAGGTCCTCAATCTTGGCCTCGCCGAAGATGCTATGATGGGTCAGTATGAATTGAGGTATCAACTGGAGCTTCCAAGCTTACATCCAGGTGTTGCTTGAAGGCGACTTGTAGACATCGGGGTTGTTGATGACAAAGAGGATCTATTCAAGTCAGCGCGCGCAGCTTTTGATGAAATCAAGAATTGAACATACGCCCTTTGGTCTCCTCAAGGTAACGCGGGTAATGCCCTCGATGTGCTTAAGACCAAGCTTGGCAATTGCCTTTCGTGCCTTCTTCTCGTTCCTGGAGTGAACAACGGCGCCGGAGCCAGCTGGCATAGATGCCTCTCCCTCGACATCGCTGTCGCTGTCATCAGAAGCGTCCTCAACCTCGGTGACCTTCTTCTCCTCCTCGTCGGGGAGCTCTTCGATTCTTGGGTTCGACATGATGTAGGGTGCGTGGGAGGATAATTGATGGCGGAGGGGGTATGTTTGTGTTGTGTTGGAGGGAGCTTGGATTTTGACATTGCCAAGACTTTGGCTCTCGAAATTCACAGTGCGCCTCTGCGCCTCAGGATAACTTCACAAAAATCTCAAGTCTCGGGAGATGTTGATAGGTTCATGTATTTAAACTTGGCATTTGGGCATTTCACAAGATCACACTGGGCTTTGGATGGCTATTGGATTTGTTGTTTTGTGGAGGAAGAACCACGAAATGCAAGTTTTACAAGCCCACAAAGACGCCGGCTCAGACCAGAGCATATGATCTACTGCTCCCATGCATTAAGCACTGAGATTTGGTATGATAGAGTAGCAGCCCTCATCATGCTCTCCCATCTTTCATCAACCGCCGTTCCCTCCCAGATTCAAACGACCACTCATGCCTTAGCAGTGGCCCGGATCTTAGCCAGAGCCTTCTTCTCCTCGAAGCGGACCTGCTTCCTCAATCGCATAACCTTGAATCGCTCGAAGTCGGTGAGAGCCCGTCGCTTGGCGCTCTTGTCTCTACCCTGGGCGAATGGTGTTTCCGTCCACTTCTTCTCAATCTCCTGTGCCTTCCACTTTGCGGTCAATGGGCCGTGTCCGATGGCGCGGGGGACCTTCTCCATGACGATCGGTGAGAGAGCGATGTTGGAGAGCTGTGCGGAGTGACGAGGGACTGCGAGGGAGGCATCTTCGGAAGGACCATCAACGAGAACCTAGATATTCCAATGAGTCCTTGGTTCCTCCAAAGCTTGGAATGCCAAAACATACACGCTTGTGGTCAATGATCTCAACAATCACAGCGATCTTTCCGGCGTAGGCACTTGGCTTGGAGAACAGCACAACGCGTCCGACCTCCACGGAGCGCCATCTGGTGAGATATTAGATTCTTATCCTTCGTGGTCGTCTCTGGGGGAATTGTCCAGCACATACCTTGAAGCGGTAATTTCGGCGTCACCCATTGTACTCGTTTTGTCTGTCGGAGTTATGTGTGAGGGTGGTTGTGGTTATCGTTGTCGTAGATGAGATTTGGAGGTTAAACACGCACAGTGGAATATTCGGGTGGACTTTGCTAGGCTTGATTCTGACTAGCGTACACGTGATGAAAATGAAAATTGCAGCCTTAGGCATCAGTATATGACAAGAGACAAGACTGATCTTGTTTGAGTTACCACTCCAAACATCACTGGTTATCAGCTATCAATATCAGCTACATTCTCCTCCTTATTGCAAGCCCGTCAACCACCTACCAAACAGTGAGGAAACACGCGAACAGTTACTAGTAATAGAAGTCTCCTGCTGCTTAAGACCCGCTCGTCTGGTATACCTCTCAAGTGCCACTCACGATTCCCAAACGAATTCCCCATAATAGCCTGTGCGGAAGTATATGGCTGATTGTTTCCCGATAGTTGGCCTGCTCGATAGTCGTATTCGCGCTGCATGTGCCTGAGAGTATGGTCTTCTCGAGGCGCTGCTGGTAAGGGGACTGCCGGATTGTTCATCGTGTTGTTGTGGACAGCAAGATTGCGGTCGACAAGGTCGACCAATCGAACCTTCCTAACAGCTTTGCCTTGGTGGTGCAAGTAGTAGGGAGAAACATCTGGATGATTGTACGAATGGTCGGCTACTCCGTCGGTATTGTGTGGCTCGATGACCTCAACGAGGTAAATGCGTGGAAGAATGCGAACAGCGCCAGGGTCAAGGCCGGCGGCACGCTTGTCTGATCGCAGGTTACCTTAGCCTCTTTGCACCCTGCGCAGGTTGAAACTGCAGCCGCTTCTCCTTTCTGCTTCCATCGTATTGAGCTATTTTCCGCCCGCCTTGCGCAAGTTGAGTGGACATTTGTAGAATCAGAGATGTCGAATTCTCCACCCCGCCCGGCTCGCCTGTGGTTGCTATACCCCATGATGTCAGCATCTTGCATTACCAGTTGCCATGAAGGAGCCATATCGCGATCCCTGCCAGTGGTGAACGCTTCCCAATGTGAATAGCGTCCGCCTGCGAGGGGTGGGTTATTATGCAACCACAGTACATTAACGTTGTTGGTATCATCACTAAACAGGTCGTCCTCGTCTCCGGGCAAGAGGTGTATGTGAGCCATTGCCGGTATGAAACGCCTCGCTGGTCCTGCTCAGTGAGCAGCTAGGAAATATGTTAGCGATGAAAATGGAAGTCTTTTGATGTACAAACCTGTTACTACTCAGATTCGAGTCAAGCCTGGTAGGTAGTCATCTAGATAGAGGAGCCTAATTATTACCTGCAGCTGTAGGATACTCAGATTGTTCATCCGCATCATACCAGTCTAAATGTCGCTGATTTTGGGACCCTCTTCACTAATCATTTTCGTCTTTCTCAGTCTCCCCACGTCGGACAGTGCAGTTTTCGGTATGCGGGCACTGAATTCTTTCTTGATTTCATCTTGTCCTAGCCCAAAGAAGTTTCTTCCAAAGACCGGCCGAGGGGCAGTTGTTCTCCCTGTCCGAAGAAGTTCTCGATAGGCTTCCATATTTAAAGCTAAAATCTCAGCGTGAGTTCGGGTTGAGAATGCAAATACTTGGGAATGTTCTTGGGCAACTGCTTGTTCTCGGGCTGCTCGGGCTGCTCGTACTCAGGTAGCTTCTCAGGCAGCTAGTTCAGCAGCTCGGTCGGCAGCTGCTAGTTCTCGGGCAGTAGCCATCTCTTTCAAAGCATACCTCAACATCAAATGTATTGAAATCTACCTGTATACATGTTTCAATGGTGACAATCCTGTTGCCACCTCGTTCTCTGCAGGTTTCGTTTCTTGCAATATTTCATATGGTAGCTGAGATTCCCTATGAAATTTAGTGATTTTCTCCTCTTAATATGCTTCTCTCTCATTAACACCTCCCTCCTCCCTAGTGGCCGGAATCCTCGTAATCTCAACGTTTTCGGTCCGCTCAATGCTGTCCTCAAGGCCCTGTAGCTTGTTCTCCAACTCCTATATCTTATTATCCTCTTTTAGAGCTCCTTGTCATGCTCTACTACCTGTTTTACTATAACATCTTGTGTCAACTGCTCCCTGGTCTTCAGTTCTTGCTCTGAGGGCCCAAGAATCCAAGGTCTCTGACGTTGGGCCGCCTTCCCGTCATCGTATATGAGTGGTGGTGGAAATGGGATATCGAAAAATGACTGTCTATGGTCAGTTGAGCTTAAGGATGCAATAGAAATAGGCCATACACGGCCCGTTTCAAGCTAGGCCGTCATCAACACCAAGAATGAGCTTATCTTAAAACTATCGAGTGGTTTGGACACGGCTTTAATGCATTTGTACGGTGTTCCCCACTGCGTGGGCATGGAAGTTGTGTCTTGGTGTTCTTGCACGTGCTTGAAAGAAGCATCTTATGTGATTGGTCGGCCAAGAGAACTCGGATCTAATCTTGGCGTAATCTCCACGTGACTGGTTGGTACTAGTAGAAGTTTTCTTTGCGAGCTTCGCACTCTCCTTCGACTGAACATCAACATCAACTTCAACCATCGACCATGCATTACGACTGATGATCTATCTCGATCTTAGGATGCATTGAAGTTGATTGAGCTGGCCCTTGAGCTCCCCGTGCCCTGCTCCACCATGGCCACTCACACCGCAAACTGAATCTAATCAAAGTACGTACTGCATCTCCAATCCCTCCTCCAACACTCTTTCATGATGCCATAATTTGCGATTGAGTCCAATGACCGGAGGCCCCCGCCAGGGTCTCTTAACGGCGTTGGAAACATGATATTCAATTTCTTACATATTCTGAACTTTTTCAACCCAATTTCGTTCTTTGCAAAGCTGGCTCCCTCGGAACACTTTGCTGACGAGATGATTAGGAATCGCGGATGGCTCTTCAATGATACTCTTTATCAGCCTTGAAATTTGTAACACTATGCTAATAACAGGACTTCCACGTCGACTCTGTCTCATTTGGTAAGCGATAATTTTTTCTACTCCCTTGTCCGATGATTAAAACCATAGCACAGATAGTATCTGACCTTCGGGGATGACTTTTTCTTTACACCAAGATCACTGAGGACACTCTACACTTCTTCTTCCGCTGCAATCTTTCATTGATTTGGAGTACATCAGCTAACGGTTGAACAGATTGATGGCTTAGTAATGTATCATGGACTCATTAGGCACATCCACTTCGGAATGTATTGAGATAAATGTTTGCTCGTAGATTCACCGTGGCCTTTCTTGAATTAGGATGTAGATAATAATAATGAAATATTTTCCAAAACCGCATGCACCCTCCAGACATGATTTGATGCTCAAACTCCGATGCTCATTTTCGCTCCGCCCTCTCTATCTCTCCCTTTCATCTAAATCATCAAAGCAGCTCCGAAAGCCATGAACACCGCACTAAGCCCACCACCTACGTGCCCGACAGCACCACTCGAAGGCTTTGCACTCGTCGTCCCATTCCCCTTCGCAGTCACCGAAGGAGTGGCAGTAGAGCCCACCGGCTTCCCGGTGGAAGTAATTGTCCCATTCGCAAACGGCGCCCCCGTAGCAGCAATACTAGTCGGTCCCGACGATCCAGTCGAGGTCGTAACCGTAACATCCGTCGTCGCAATATTGATGACTGTCGTACTGCCACTCCCACTAGCACTGATACTCGTCACTCCAGTCGTCGCGCTCGTACTTCCTGTGCCGATTCCAGTCCCAGACCCACCACCGCTCCCCGGCTGCTTGTTCTTGATGCCGAATTGAGTCGAGTATTGGAATTCACCCGGCACACCTGGCATTGTGAGGTTCAGGCCATAATGCGTCTTGTCATCTTCCAAGGTGGTTGGAGGTGTCCATTCATAGGAACCTGTGTTATCGATTCCTTCGACGATAGGGAAGAGGACTTTTAGGTTTTCCGTGGGGCCGCGGAGGAGGTAGATGTTTACTAGGCCGGGCACGTCTGCTTTCCAGGTTATTTTGTAAGGGACCCCTACGGCCACAAGTTCGTTTAGGCCCGGTGTGTAGATTGCGTTGTGGATTGTTTGGCGGGTCTGGATGTTTGGTTAGTTTGGTTTTGGTGCGAGTTTGGGAGAGGTTTTATGTACATTGAGTGTGGATGCGCTCGCTGCGGTGATTGCGCATGCAAATGCTACGAGAAGATTCGACGAAGAAATCATTGTGAAGATTGTATGTCGAGAGAAATGTAGAGCTTGAAATATAATTGTGGGCGAACGTGTAGATCGTGTTTGGAAATGAGGTGAGTTGGGATGAGGATTCAAGGGTTAAATGCTTCCACTCTTTCTCTTTCATACGAGAAGCCCTAAACCAGAGCATGGGTAGCAGTGGAAAGATCGTGCAGACAAAAATAAAGTATAGAATATGCGGCTGTGCAAGCAGTTGGACCCAGGGTTGCAGAAACCAATATGACTGAAAAGAGAAGGATTCGATTGATATAAATAGAGTAGTAGGATCAGAGTCAATTTCGATATAGTGGTGGGATGAGAATGGTGGTATGAGATCATTATAGTAACCTGTGAATATTGCAGTGATTGGATTGAAAATGATTATTCATGGTTGTATTGGACCAGGATGGCTATTGCACGAGGTGTACCCTGTTGTCGTTCAGCAGGTTTTCATCCATTGAAAGAGTTCGTGTTATGCGACTGCCTGGGCTGCGGCCTCTTCAACATTATCCCGCGGCTCTCTGTACTTTGACCATAGCTCATCATAGTCGGCCGCATCCAATGTGTCCTTCTCCTTCTCCCGTAGCATTTTCGTAAGTTGTGCTGCTCGGCCGTCACTCTTCCGTTTCGCGTCGTCAATCCATTGCCAAATATCATTGTCCATGACATCCAAGGGACGATAATTCACGTCCGATCCAATGTCAGAGCTGCCCGACAAGATCTGATAGACCGTGCCCAGATCACAGCCAGCATCAACGATCGCCGTACGGAGCATGTCCGTTGTTGGTGGCACATTAACAGTTGAAGTATGAAAGAAATAAGTCAGAATCTCGTTCTCGCCATTTCGAATAGCATCAAAGGCTCCTTGAATCGCCACTTCACCTGTGGATGTTCCCAACCAGTCGAGCGTGCACCAGCTCAATATCATCAGTCGCAAAAACCGAATTGCATCATCGTCCCAAGGGCCATGCAGTATTTTCTCCGGAATGGCAATTTTCTTGAGACCTGCAAGATGTGGAAATGTCATCTCAATCGGAGGAAACTCTTCCTGGAACACGATCCGGTGGTTGAAGGGAATGCAGCCTTGGTCGTCTCGCAGATTTTGAAGATGCTCGTCCAGCCGTTCCTCATATGTCCTCAGGCCATAATCTTGACTTTGACCACCACTCGACATTTGAAAAGTATCGAGCCCCTCTATTTCAATGCCTTGCTTATGTGCCCATTGTGTATACCTGACGACAAACGGCCATGTGAAGAAGCGACATGCCAATAATCTACCACGCTCTGCATCTCCCAACTCATCTTTGTGCCGGCATAGGATGTTTAGTGTGAGCTCGCATTTGAGGAGGTCTCGCGAGAGTTGATTTTCGAGGTGCCGTGAGCAAAGAGGTAGTGCAGGGTTCAACGAGTCGAGGAAGATATTCTCTAGCAGCTCCAGTGGAAGCTGTTCGAGGGAGGACAGTTTTGGGCCTTTCCGGGTTTTCGTTCGTTTGGGTCGCTTGGAAGGTCTCTCCATGGCGGATTGTGAGGATCCGTAATCGAGAAGATCCTGAGAAGGCGTGCCTGCTAGCGATAAGGACGTTTTCGCGATCTTTCGTGGTCGTCCTCGAGGTCTGGCGGCGGCATCATCTTTCGATTTTTGAAGGGTTGGGCCACTCCTCTTAAGCGGCTTGTTGGGACGGAGTTTCCCAATGCCAATCATGGCGAACGGTGGAGGCGCCCGGCGCTCTCTTGTCGAGATTATTAGAGTTTCGAGGGCAAACTTTGGTTTGATATCCCGAACGGTGCGACTGACTCGCGTAATTTATGCCTTCGCCCAGCTCTCAGCCTGACATGACTTATGCTCCAGAGAGTCTGCTGGTGAGGCAGGCTTTAGGTTAACCGTCATCTTGACCTCATGGATGGTATTCAAGTCTCTGGACATATGTGGACACAACGTTTGCCAGTCATTTATAGCTCTCAATCCAATATCACACTTTGGAACTCTTGAAGAAATCAAAGTTGTACCTTCATGCTATTTCACATTTGAAGCCGCCAATCAACAAACAATGAAGCTTCCGCCGTCATTTCAGAAGTGATACCTCAATCCTAACACTATACATCTACACCCCTAAAGAGAATAACCTGGATCGAGGGATATATTTACAAATTGTGAAAGGATCCCCAGTGGCTCCTCTTTGCGGATCACCAGGAATCTGGCAGATCTTGGATAGAGTTATTGCTGGTTCGACAGACTACCGGCATCAAAATTCGTAAAGTGCATCCGTCTCGCGACTGGTGATTCTTCCTGCTAAATAGTCTCACATTAGCAATTCACCAACACAAAAGGAACACAAAGAGATGAAGTTCAAAAAGTCGGTTTTCAATCCGAGTAAAGAACTAAATGATCGCTCATCCTCGTCGCAGATAATCGTCCTTCATTCATTCCCACCTGCCCCAAAATTGCATACTTCTTCTCTCCATCCTTTGCCGATGATAACGCCATTATGCCCTGTAAAATATCCATGACCGAATCGTATTTCCTCAGCTAAATGCCTCATTTGTCTCCAGCATACGCCGCGCTAGCAATGAAAAAGACCCGAACATCCACATGAAGGTAAATCAACCAGACCTGCAAAGAAGAACTCCATCCTTTTCGTCACCTCGGAGAATAGTCGTTGGGTTCGCGACCAGCTGCCAAATTGAGAAGAGAGTTGCGCTGTAGCGATCGAATCGGGTCTTGAATGTTCCGCGGAGGAAAATCGGGCGGTCGTGGAAGAGGATATCGTGAAGGAATAGCTGTGGAATTGGTGGGTATTGGCATTGTATTCGGGTAGTTTTGGTGTGGTGGAGATGGCCTATGCGGAGGAGATGATATCAGATTGATAGGTTCCATATTTGAGCCAGCTGGTGATCGTGCCGGAGAGGAGTAAGGTGCCGTGTTAGTAGGGTTGACAACTCTGTTAATGAAGCGTGAAGTTCCTCCTAATGCCTGATGGGTAGCCTGGTGGGACACAATTCCGTTAGTAGGGAGCGCATAGTGGGAGGTTTGACGTGGGTACGAAGGATACCCGGTTTTTGCGGACCCATAATCTGGTAGACTGTTGGGGGTGCTGTAATGTGGTTTTTTCGCCGGTGGCTCATCATCATCACTCAGTGTCAAGTCTATGACTTCGGATTTGCGCTTCTGGCCAGGTCTAGGTCCGGATCCATTAGAATGGGCAACGGGTGGTGTCATCGAAGCTGCATTCGGGGGCGTCAGTTTGGCGAATGAGAATGGCACATTTGATGCTTCCAACTTCACAGATTGTCGGGCCTTGGTGATCTCAATTATGTCGTCGTCCGAGTCATCGTCATCTTCGTCGCGGCCATTGGCTCCATTAGAACGTCCGTTTGATCGTGAGTTGTTTGCGCCGACGGGCGACCATTTTGAGTCTGGCTCGATGTTTACTTGATCCACCGAGCTCGAGGTTTTCTCAAGAATCTCTTGAACGTATCTATACAGTGTAAGTCGATCTAAAATCTGAAAGGGAAGGGAGTTCTTACTGATCCACTGCCAAGTCAGCGAAGTGGACAGCTTTACTGCAGATCGGACAATTCCAGGTAGGGGCTTGTTCTTGAAGCTGCAGAAAAGAGGAAGCGTCGAAACACTGATTGTGAGCGCATGTGGTCGAGCGAACTGGCAGAACTATTCGCGTGTAGGACACTGGATCCTTGAGAGACATGATGCTCGATGTGGCAATAATGTCAGGATCACTAGCCTTCATGGCCACTGTGAGGAGCGATGTCAGAACCCAGGAAAATGATGAACAGAACGGAAAGACTCACTGTCCGAGATTACGCGGGCTTTGCTTATCACGCCCCGCTGGGCTATGCGCTGGACGAGCTCCTCGACGGAATGCTTTCTAACAAGCAACGCAACTAAATTGAATATCTGTTTTTCATGAGCCTAATGATCGGGGATGTTAGTGAAGGGTGAAAATAAATGATGATAACTACCTTGTGTGTGAGAGCATATGTGACGTGGATTTGGTTTTGGAAGTCGGGCTCCCTCTTGATGAAACCGGTGATGTCGGCAGGTCTTGTGGATCCAGGCTTGTTCTTCAATCCTTTAAAATTGGCTTTCACCTCCTCGCCGCCGACTTTGATCTCGAGCTGGGCAGGGAAGGTGATATCCACCTCGGTGCCTTTGGGAGTGTCGCCAGCCGCGCAGTATAGCAATATTCGAAGGGTGCTGTCGGTCCTGAGATGGTTGACGTAGGATCCGGGTAGCTTGAGAGGCAGCATCATTGTGTTTCGGTGAGAGCTGAATACTGAGAGGAGGATTCGTCAGTCGGCGCCATCTTTGCCTCCATTGTGAACAACGTACCAGGCATATCCAGCGTCCGGGTCAAAGCCTCGCGGATCTCGTAGAAGGGACTCTTCTTGAAATTGAGTGGTGCTACATGCCATTAGTGCTATCCCGACCAAGCGAAGAGGGATTGCGCGCGTTGTACTCACTAACGTAAAGTGGGCGACCTCCAGTCAAGCCCGTGGCCTGACCTCCAAATGCCTTTGGTGCCATGCTGGCGGGCGAAGATGTGTAGAGTGGAGCAGTGGTGCTGATTGCTGAAGGAGAGCCGAAGGTAGGAGTGAGGCCTGCAGTGGGTGCCTTGCCGCCGTTGTACACGCGATGCCGAAGTTCGAAGAGCTGTTGTTGATCGCCTTTAAGGAGGAGGGAATTGAGATCTGATGGTGGGGCAACAATTAGTGATTGTTGATTGTGGGAGCAAAGAGACTATGGGAATTTCAACACATACAGTCTATTATTCGCTTTTGTAGCTGGCTCTTAATGCCAGAGACTTGCAGTCCTTCTCCTCTACAGATCTCTCTCAGCTCGTTGTTTACCAGAGTCTTTATGCGTGCCTCTATTGCCTGGCCTTGAGACTGCAGTGAGCCGGAGGCCGATGCCATGGTTGTGTAGGAGGTTGTTGGTTGGGAGGGCGTAGAACGAGAGGCTTCTACAGGCACTGGGTGGGATTTGGCTGGCCGTGAAGGGATGTGGAGAATTGTGAGTTGACAGGCTGCAGGTTCCAAGGAGCACCGAGAGACATGGCAGGGAGAGTGTTCTCAAGGCAGGCGGGATTTACGATGTCGCCCTCAAAATGGACGGTGTTGTAGAGGAGGATGGCTTGGGAATTCCTTCACAACAACGCCATTCACTCACAAAGGAAGCAGTGGGGATATTCGTGTTCAGTCCTTGCACTGCTCTATCTGCGCAGTGTGGCCCTTCACGACTGGTTGCTGTGAGTAAAGAAAGTGGTTCCTGCAAAGCCTCGTCGTCGGTCGGTCACGATAGGATAGGATACGCTTGAGTTTGCCACGGACATGACTCGGTCTTCCAGTTGTACTAGAATTAAATTCTCTCCAACCCAACACTTGCTTCCAGGCCTCCATAAATACAACTCTTCTACTCCCACAACAATCGCCTCTCACACATAGACATTACACAAAAACAACCGCAGGAATGGCAAAGGGACTCCGAGCCACCACGAAAAAGAACAACCGCGTGAAGATTCGTGCCAGAGTCTACGCACCAGTCGACGAAGCCCGCACTGAACGACTATCACAAAAGCTCCTCGAGCTTGCATCACAACCACGACCAGCAAAGACCGAAATGGATGTGGACGCAGAAAAGGGTAAGCCTGCTCCTACCGCCCAGCTTTCTCCCAGAATGTTCGTTCATACTAACATTTCTGCAGAGGTTTCGACCAAGGACCGGGATGCCCAAACAGCAGAAGGTTTGTCTTTCCGCCTCTCATGCCCCGTCCCTGCATCCCTTAGCGATAGCGAAGGAGAGTCAGAAGGTGGTGAAGAGAAGCAACGAGACATGGAAGCAGCCGGCGACGACATGTTTTACCATCTTCTCGGCCTATGCACGGATATTGATGGATTTGGGAGCGCAGGAGAGTTGCTCATGGATCTTGACAATGAGTCATTTTCATAGTGACTTCTTGGCTAACTCTTTTCTTCTCTAGAAATGGATGTGGACGGTGCGACCCACGCAAGATCCTCATCTACCTCTCGGAGACCCAAGAAAGAGATTCGTGTCCAAAAGGCACATCGCAGAGTCCGCAACGAGCTTGTTTTCAGAAAACGAGTCTTCAAGAAGACAAAGGGAGGGCCAGGAAAATCGAACAGGTAGATGTGGTAGAGGACGGACAAGGGATTTTACGACGATGTATGATGAATAAGCATTTCTGGCGTTCGGGATTAGGGTTTTCTTTTCGGGATATTGCATGGCCTCATGCGCAGGAAATAGCTCTGCTATGATTGATACCCAAGGGCTACAAGTCATCTTCAAAATAAGAAAACTCCATTGCAAACAAAGTTACTTTGGTTGATGCTTTTCAAGCATTGACGATATACCCGTGCCAACCCACCAGCCATTATCTCTATATATTGAGCTTATCATGCTCATGACCGACCACTGTATATAGAGTCGCGATGATAAGACGATTCCAATATATCCAAACATCCCAAGGAGTAGCATTGATCAGAGACGGACATGTAAGATTCGGATCACAATTTTGGAGAGAACAGTTCCCGTAAATGATTTCGAAACAAGTAAGATTCTGGAATAATATCTCTGTAAGAAGACTGCGATCCAATGAGCGATCCAATGACCTGTATTTCCAATGGAGCTAGCCTGAAGAATTTGATACCATGGTGCCCAGCCTTTCCCAGCAAGCGTAACCCCTCTTCGCTTCCAATTGTGAGACAAAGCTTTTCCTATGTCCACTGTGACTGACACCGACACCGGAGATTCAGTTCCAAAGTCGATAAACATCAAGAACAATTGAAATATGCAGGACGAAGAAACAATCAGCTTCCAATCGCCTGATCCCCAGCTGCCCCCATATGGCTATGCTCTGCAGACTCCCGGCCATGGCGGCTCCTCGACTCCTCCCAGCATCCCCAAGGCCTCGACAAAGAAGCGCAAACTATCATCCTATGGCGGCGACCCGGGACTCGAATATGAGGGACTCGACGACAACGACGGGAGTGCCAATGGTCTGACGCGAAATGGTTCCAATCGCAAGTCGCGACAAAATGGCACCAAACGAGCCTGCAACCAGTGCAGACAGCAGAAGGTTCGTAGTCATTCCATATGTACAGGCTGCCTGCCTGCATAGCTATGCGTTTGCCTCTTGCATGCTGACGTCCAACTCGTAGCTGAAATGTAACGTCGTCGAGGACCCGTGGCAGAGCTGCGATCGCTGCATCAAACACAAGTTCAAGTGCGAGATCACGGCAGACTTCAAGCGCGTGGGCAAACGATCACAACAGGCAGAATTGGAACGCAGCAATGAAGAGCTTGCTCGACAGGTGGAAGAGATGAGTCACGAAGTACGCCGACTTCAAGACCGAGAGGTACAATACAGGGCATTCGAACTGCGAATGCTAGGCCAGCTGGAGGAGCGCAACCAGATGGGCGAGTTCACCACCGACACACCACCACCACAACGGCATGATGACGGCTCCCACGACGCGGCTTTGCTTCTCAACCTCAAGCAGTCGACCAGCGAGGGCAACAGAGCCACTCCTCTACCAATGGGCCGGCTCACTCCACTTCCAGGAGCAAGACGGCTTGGAGACATCCCGCTGCCAACCGACACAATCGACAGACTGTGGAAAGAGTACTTCACCAACTACCATCCATGGTTGCCAATCCTAGACGAGAAAGATACCCCGGAACATATCTTTGAACGATCGGAATTTCTCTTCTGGACCGCCCTTGTCGTGGCTTCGAGACGCTTCGAAGAAGGAGTTACTTTCTCGACACTCATGAGGCCCTACAATGAGCTGGTCAAAGAGACCATCACTAAACCACCAGGGTCGAAAGAAGGACACCACGTTGTCAAAGGACTGTGTCTGCTGTGCACCTGGCCTATACCGATCAGCAGTACAACCGAGGATATGACCTTCACCTTGTCCGGTGTCATGATGAAATTTGCCATGCACCTGGGTATCCACCGACCGTCAAGCCCCACAGACTTCAGCAACATTCCAGTCAATCTACGCACTGAGCAGATCACCGATAGACTAAAGACCTGGGCTGTGTGTAATCTCGTTGCCCAGAACGTTTCCACCGGCTACGGCCAGCCACCAGAGACTGTATATGATGATACTTTAAAGCAAGGCGGGAATGAATTCTCTCAGGTCTTGACACCTCTCGCCACGCGTTTGGCAACCGAACAATTTGTCGACACCGTCACTCGTGACATCTACTGTCCCCGAAATCAGAAGATGCAGACTCAATCGGACCTGTACACGACGGAATTGCATAAATTGCGAGAGAAGATCAACTTTACCAATAGTGAGTCACGGCAGCCCTGTTCATTTCCTAATGCCAATCACTAACATAAATCACAGCACTCGATCTTATCTATTTCTATGCTGCTCAGATGCACCTCAACCTCCAAGTCTTCTTCGAAGACCATAGCTCGCCAAACTACCAGCTCGACCTCCAAGAGCTCGATCAGACTGTACGCAATTTCATCCAGACGACAAACAGCTGCGGACCCAACCTGCAATACGCACCATACTACATCTACCAAATGTGTGTTGCAGCAGCTGCTGCGCTTCTAAAGCTGATGAACTCCTTCTTCGGGTTTTCGGAGTATGTTGATCGTGATGGTGGTGTAGCGCTTTTCTGGGACGCCATCAATTCGATGCGTACCATGAGCGCTCGCACGAATGATCTTCCTCAACGCCTAGCAGAAGTGCTAGCACAAATGTGGAATGCTTGGGATGCAGCACGTACAGAGGGTGGTCCCATCTCTGAGAGCGTTGCCGCCGGCGAGATCGATTCCAGTCTTACACTCAAACGCCGCTATCGCATGAGCATGTCCCACGTCTTCGACAGCATCTGGCGCTGGAAGGAAGAGATGCACGGCGATCGCGGCAAGCTCAAGGATCAACTCAAGCACCCTACATCTCCTATCGCGATGACACATCGTAGCTCATCTTTCTCGAATGGCCGGCGACCATCTGTTGGCATGCCAGACGAGAACCAACATGCTGATGCGCAGGGTATGACGAGTTTCGGAGGCTTTGGTGGTTTGCCGCTTGGTGGACAATCCGACATGCCTTATGCTGGCGCGACTAGTTACGATTTCTTCGACCCAATGGGCTGGTATCTAAACGACTTGGGTGGAAACTTTGAAGGATTCGGAGCTCCCAATGGACTCGGTTGGTGAGTACGTTTCGAAGCTCAACATGGATGGATACGGTAAACATTTTAACAATTGGAGGTGCCTCTGAATTTATGACTCCGGCATCCCGACACTGATTTAATGATGGGTGAGATGAGGCTATGATGGATGGAGGGATGAGAGATCTCTGATGCTTCTCTACTACTATAGGACATCCTTGGTGGATGTCAATTATCTGTTGTTTGCCTTTCTGTTCTATTCTTTGGCGAGGATGATTTTGTTGTTTGGCAAGGCGGTGGTGACGATATGCGAACGAGCATGCCGTATGAATGAACACACAACAGAAAAGCGATGATAAAGGAACGATATACCCAGAAAGGAGGAACATAACATATTTGGTCGGTTTCGCTAGGTAGGTAGTGAACGAACGATGAAACAAAAAAGTAATTTATTCTATCATCACTTCGTCTCTATTTTAAACATACATACGTACATGCTTACAGTCCCACAGTAGGTTCACTCGTTCAGATCCGCCCTTGAGAAGCAGAAGTTAATTCAATACGTTCCACTCGATATCGATATCGATGAATTCCTGGAAATTTTATTCTTATATCACCAGAAACTCTAAGATTGTTCTACGAGATTAAGGGTGCGCTCTTCGAAGGCATATCACGTCGACCATGACCTAAGAAACGGATCAGAATTGAGGAACCCGCTGTGGTAGGCTCTGTCTAACCTTTCACCTGCAAGAAGGTACTTTTACCAAAAATAATAATATCCAAACGTCTAATCATTTATATGCAATCATCAAACCCCATCAGCAACCACTCTATCCACTATCCACATGTCCTTACAAACAACCTACAACCCCAAAATCAAAACCTCATCCCCTCAGCAATAATCTTATACTCCTTCCTCTTCTTCTTCGTCCCCGGCGCAATTTTCACCTTCACAACCCCAATCCACCTTGCCAACTGTGGAAACACAAAAACCTCACTGAAATACATTATCGCGAACCCGGCCGCCGCCAAACACAACAAAAACATTTTGAAATCGAAGCTCATGTAGGTGAGTTCCATGAGATCGACTAGCCAGGCCGCGGGGTCGGCGAGCATGTAGGTCGAGAGGAAGAGAGCTGTTATCATTGTTATGACAAAGGGTACTAGACACATTCAGGATTAGTAGGTGTAAGGAAGTCGGAGTAGAGGGGGAGAGGCTTACGGTTTTGAGACATCGGTTGGCGGAATGGTGGACCGACGCTTAGGACTATGGCTGAGAGGATATAGAGGAAACATGAGAGCAGGAAGAGAGCCGTATCCTGTGAGTTCAAAGAATTGGATCTATCTCTGTCCAGAACAGGTGGTTGATACCAGGGTTGCTTTTGGACGACCAGCCAACCGGTGAGTTGTACCAGTACTGTGATGGTGATCTGGCCGAGAAGTGGTGTGAGGACTTTTCGCGAGACAAGGCTTGCTGTCGGACGTTTCTTGGAGAGGTATGGGAACGGCCCACTCCAGCCCATGAAGATGGCGATGGGAAGAATGAGGGCAAGATCGATGTATAAGAACTGGAAGTCGCCCAAGTTGGACGCCGTGGCGTAGAGGAAGCTGACCGACGTGAACTGAATCGCAGAGTATAAGCTCATGTACTTGAAGCAGCTGAAACTGGTGACGAGGGCGGCGCGTCCTTCACGAATAACCTCAGGTACGCAGGAGATGTCGAAGACTCTGCTAGTGAAAGGCGCAGCCACGGAGGCTTCAGCTTCGGACAGTGAGATACCAACATCGGCAGCTTTGAGGGCACCGCAATCGTTAGCTCCGTCACCACAGAAGCCGACGCAGTAGTCGATGCCTTGTAGCTTCTCGACTAGCTCGTGCTTCTCATCGGGAGACATGCGAGCAAAGACCTGTCCACAGACAAGCATCTCTCGCATTACCTTCTCAGGAGCAAAATCAACGATCCATCGGAAGACATCACCACTCACGGCCACCGAGTAGTTACGGAGGTTGGAGACATCGTAGGGAAGAGATGCGTCGCTTTCTGCGGGCGGTGGCAAGGGTAGCAAAGTATTCTCGTCGAGAGAATAGATCGAGTTGTCAACGCTTTCCCAACTCAACTTCGAGAGCGCTGTCCTTGCGTTGCCTTCGACAAAATGAGGAACGAAGCAATGCGCGTTAGGATCAATCAGATTGCACTCCCTTGCCACGCTGATGGCAGTCAAAATGTTGTCACCAGTACACATGACTTTGCGAATGTTGGCACTCGTCAGCTCATTGATGACCTCAGTAGTCTTCTCCTTAAGCTTGTTTTCGAAGATGATGAATCCAAGGAAGTCGAGACCAGACTCTGCCTCCTCTCGGCTCATCTTCTGAACCTTGACCCAGTTGAGTTTCGGGATCGATTTGGTGGCACAGGCAATAACTCGGAAGCCGCGGTGTGTGTAATACCCAAGGAGCTCTTCGTAATCCTGAGGGAAGCTCTCTGGTCGGCAAATCTCCTTCATCACTTCAGGTGCGCCTTTGACATAGATATCACCACTCCTGGCTCCGAATTGTCTAACAACAACGCTTGCTCGGCGCAACTGGGACACAAACTCGTAAGATTTCAAGACTCCAAGCTCGACCGGTTTCCTGTTTGGGTCGCGAGGATCATCGTCGGCATCATATTCCTGGCCGGTGGGAGGACGAGCTACGGATGGAGTCAAGGTAATCCCATCGTCGTCGTCTTGGTTTCCACGCTGCACGCCTTCTTCGTACTGCCATCCAGTGAACTCAAACATTTTGACGTCCAGCGGATCCCCAAGCAGTTCTCCGTCGATGTTTCGCAAAGAGTGACATGTCGCCATTGTGTGTAGTATTGCTCTGTTGATGTCGTAGTCGATTGTCGGATCTCGCTCGTACGACGATCGAGGTAGGATAGCATCTGTTTCGCTGAGCAGGTCGCTGAAATTGTGCTTCTGGGCAACGCGAACACCTAGAACATCGAGTCCATCCTCGGTCAGCGTGCCCGTCTTGTCAAAGCAGATGACATCAAGTTTGCCTCCAACGTTTACTCTCTGCGGGCTGATACAAAAGATCATCTTCTGCTTTAGCCGCGATAGTGCAAAGTTCGTTCCAATTGTAAGTGTAGCTGGCAGTGCTGGCGGAACAACAATTGTGATGAGATCGAGCGCACGAACGACGATCAAGTGCCACTCGAGGCCCAGATTGACGAAGTTGACAAACGAGACGATGAAACCAATGGCAGCAATCCCACCCATAACAGAGATGTAGCGGAACGAGTCTCGATAGAATTTGAAACCCGATGGCTTTGGGAACAGCATCGATCGAACCAGAGCTCCTTTCGTGGTGTTGAAGCCAGTTCTCACTACCATAGCCAATGCAGCAGCTTCGTCGTCGGTGCCTTCTTGTGGTCTTCGTGCTCGGATGATCTTCGTTCCACTGAAGAGAAGGTGTTTGGCAACATCTGGGTGGACGGAAGCAGATCCGAGTGTGAGCAGTTGCAATGCTTCATCAGTTGCTGGGACTTTTGAAACAGGAACAGATTCTCCCGTCAGCATACTTTCGTTGACAATGCAATCTCCAGAGAGAAGGAGACTGTCACATGGGAATTGAGGGAGATTTGGATCCGTCACCTCGTAGACATCTCCAGGCACTAGGTCGCTGGATTCAATTGAGCGCCAGAAACCATTTCGAAGGACTCGAACATCGCATTCGAATCGTGATACTTCGCGCAAGCGCCGCATCGTGGCTTTCGTTTCGATAAGTGTGGTCACAATACTGACGACCGAAATTATGAAGATGCAGGTTGCATAATAGTAGTACTCGTCCAGGGACCAGAGGATAAGACTGGCGATTTGGAAGACGTAAAAAGGATGGAACGCCTCGTCAATCAGCAGCTGCATAGTGGTCTTCTCTTCAATATCAATGACGTTCTTTCCAAAAACTCGCTCCCGGTATTCCTTCTCTTCCTCGTCCAAGCCAGCGCGAACTGCTCTAACCTCGGTCCAGCCTGGATCTTTCCAAGTGTTTCCAAGAAGAAATTTGTCCTTGACCGGATGAAAGCAAAATCGGATGTACCGATAATCGAGGGAGCGTAAGGTTTTGATGACTGGGTCGTCATCTTCGTGGTAGTCTCGGAGATTGGCTTTCTCATGCGTGCCAAATACTGAAGACAAGGCGCGACCATATGGGACTTGAACAATGTTCTGAGTCGCAACCTCGCCCCATTGATTCTCTATCACGACCCAGTCGGCATCGCGAAGGGGTGTGGATTTTCCGACGAGCCCGATATGCCATCTTGGAAGCCATCTCAGGAGTAAATAGCCCAAACCACCGGTAAAGACGCAAAGGATGACGTAGATGGTAAATCCAATCCAGGAGGTCTGAAATCCGGCAACCACAATCGTCAGGTCCTCGGTGAGGATGTAGATCTTCTGATTATGTCTTCCACCTGCATGCCGCCCACTGCGCGTACTCGAAGAGCTTGATATCCGTCGAAGTAACAGAGGCTCGTCCGCTTCTGCACTATGTCTCGAGTATCCAGAAGACTTGCGTCTGTTGCTCGATGGACGCCTGCCAGATTCCAGATCTTCCGAGTCGTCTTCGTAGTGTTCATATTGCAGGTCTCCATTCAAACTCTCTTCGTCTCCATCAACGACCGCATCCTCTTCCCTCCAGTCGAGCCCATCCTGCTCTTCGTCGAAGAATTGGAAACTGGGGGTAGAATCCGACCGGAAACGGCGATGGGAAAAGGCAGAGACGCTTGTAGGGACGCTTTCAGCGAGTGGACCAGAGAAGACCTTTAGGGAGTAATAGTCAGTCTGCGATTGTAAAAATGCCATGTCGAATTGAATGTGATACCTCTTCCGTTGCCATTTCAACCTCCGTCATAAAGCTCGCCCTGCCCTTGTTAGCTATTGCCAAACTCGCAATCGCGACCAACGTACTCGCTCATGTTCGAGCCCCGCCTATACAGACTGCTCCTCCTCGCATCTCTTCCTCCGTCGCCCATAAAGCTGCTGCGCCGGCTATCAGCAGCATTGTGGTGGTTGCTCATGATTAGGAGCGTTTGCGCCCGATATGGTTCCAGTCTATGGCATATTGCGATTGTACGTGAGTGAAGGAATGTCACCTGGCCTGCATTGAAACAGCCGAGTTAGAGAGTCGTGGGGAGAATAGGATGGTGTGGATTTGTTAGTGTTTTCTTTGTTCCATTGCCCGAAGCTCGAGGTCTCGGGCCGTTTGGCTCCACTATCGTCATCCTACCAATTCAGGAACCACACGAATTAGGGTGCATTGGTTTCACTATGTCCATTATTGGAGATACCGGTATTACACTTGACAGGATATCTCATTACCAGCTTTCACACAACTGGCTGTAATAGACTTGAAAAACAATCTACAATTTCACACACACATACAGTTCACGCACACACCAAAGGACGATAAGGTTGGGTTCAAGAATGCATCTTGATTGCTTTCAGGATGTTAATTTATCCCTATGTGAATTGGTTTGCACCTCGCCCATAAAGACATCCGAGACACCGACCATGAGTAAAAGGAGACTGGTCGAGCACTTGTACAATCATCCATTGCAAAAGCGCCTTGATATCTCCTTGCTTGCTTGCTTAATTTTCCATTCCTCAACACCGCCTTTCCCTTACACGTTGCTTGGGTAAAGCATAACACGAACCGAAGCACCGAAGCTCTTTGGTGGGAGGTTGTTGCGGAACTGTGCTCTTACGACGCCGCTATTGCCATGTCTGTGATATTTGTTAGTTTATGCTCCTCTGGCATGTCGGTCGTGCGTAAGCTTACGTTCTGGTGATCTTGCCCCAGATGACTCTGTGTGACATTAGCGAATATTCGAGCGAATTTCCTGCAGTTGCCGAATTTCTCGAGCCTTGGACCTGACTAACCTGATCTTGGTGCCCCGGATCTCCTTTGATGCGCGGTAGACGTATGCGACCTTCTTTCCGCAGTAGAACCTGTCCTTCGTCAATATCGTGTCTCCTCTCTTACATTGTGGGATGCCTACTGTGCTGCCTCCGATGAACCGACGCCCTCCAATTGTAGCAATGACGTGTCGGGGTTGGTGTTACGCTTCGCACGCTGGTAGGAGACGTGACGACCTGAATTGGAATCGTTAGTCAAAATCCTCGTCAAGTCTGATCACTGCGAAAAAGGTGGCTCGAATCTGGGGCTGCGACAGATTGCCAAAGCTCTAATGGAATTCATGCCCTCGCCTCCCCCAAGGAAGTGAAGGGGAAAGGCATGACCCAGCTCATCGGCGAATATGATTGTGGAAGTCGAGTTCGCAACTGCGCGGCGGGAATCGAGGAGAGTCTCACCCTTGACGTATAACCGGTGACCAGATTCAGGCATTGTGGAAGTATGTCTGTCGAACGAACTTGTGGTGTTGCTGTTGAGAGTTGGTTCGATGCGGAAGTTGAACTTCTGGAGTGTCTCCAGAGATGATTTTCGCAATTCGCGCACACGCTAATCCCATTTAGGATGAGCCGAAGAAAGCCCGACAGCTATCAGCATTATCTCATCAACACTTTTTCTTTCCTGCGAATCTCGACATTCATTCTCAATTGACTTTATTACATTACATTTCCTTCTAACATCTAATTCGCTACATCACAATCCGTTCATGCTGACCTGCGCCGCCATTGGATCCCCGTCTCCGAAGAAATCAACCAGCACCACATTTGGATTCCGTCCATACAGTCCTTTGCAAAGATTCGACTGTGCTTCGATGCTCGCCGCAGAATTTGTCTTCCCTGCGTTGATTCTATCCGGCACTATTATATTGAAGACCAGCTTGACGTGAAGCATATGGTTGACAATGAACATGCTCGACTTTCCGTCCCCATTCACTTTGTTCGCCCGATCCATCTTGCATTCAGGAAACTTGGAATCGGTATCGCTGTAGGGTGTCTCGAAAAAGTAGTTGAACTCGTCGAGGAGGTAAGGGACTGATTTCTCGTCTGCTCCGTAGTCTGAAAACTGTTAGTTGGTGGCATCCCGAACTGTCCAAAATACATACCGATAAAGGCAACGAGCCGTTGTCCGGCATTGAGCATGTCCCCAAGAGTTGGCCAATCCTGCATTCCCAGCGGATTGGGACTACTTGCTGGCTTGAATGCAAACTGATCAAGCCCGACCTTCTTGAAGATGCCGTCAAAGGTGCTCATTGGCACCTTATCGGGATTTGTCAACAGTAAAGTGACCATATCTCTTGGATTCATGTCCATCCACGCCTTCACCTCCTGGAGATAATTTTCCACCGTTCCAGCATCTTCGAGGTCGCATGATGTATGGCACATCTTCAGGGTGTTCTCAAAGTTGTGGGTTTGGGACTGAAGAAATCGAATTCCTCCATTCAGCTGATCGGTGATTGACTTGATTTGATTCTGTGTGGGAAGTAGGCCAACGAAGGCAGAATCGTGCGTGCCAATGAATGTCACATCAGAGTATTTTCGACCGCATAAGGCCGCATTTCCATTGCAAGTATCCGTTCGTCTGACCAAGTCGATGAATGAGCGAACGAAGAGTGGCGCCGCAAAAATTTGGACGGCAAAGAGCGACTGAAGCAACAAAAGCACACCAAGAGCCAGCATGGTGTGGTAGATTCAAAGAGTGTCTGAAAACTGAACGTAAAAGGGACAAGTCCTACAAAGTAAACCAAGGCAATAGCAACACAAAGCCATATATACTTCACACAAAGCAAACTTCCACTCTAACAAGCCAAAAGACCCCATTTGTGGCTGAGTAGTAGCAAGCGCAACATCCCTCAACACAGTCGAAACATTCCTGAGAAAATTAGTGCTTTGGGTGCCTGAGCTTAATCATTGGTTGTTAGCCAATCTTAATTCCGGATAGGGCTTGGTGTTTCAGGAAGGAGCCGACAGCTAAGACCAACCGCTTTTAGTGGATTAGGAAAAGATCTACTTTTGATTCTGAGAACCGCTGTCGCGCTCTAATTAGGAATTTAAAATGGGAGCGCATGAGGAGGGAGAGTGAGGCGTGCTGGTCTTTGTTGTAGGTGGTTGGGTCTTTGGAGGGACGGCGGTAAGCGAGACAATTTTGATGGCGGTGCTGGAGAGGAGAGGAGGAATTTCGATGCTTAGAGCGAGTCGTTTGTTCTTGAGCCCAGACCTAGGCTATTTGAAAATTAGTGGCGATTCTGGTAGGTAGATATCTTGGTTTGCTGCTTCAAAGGCTGAAATATCCCCCTTTCCCAATTCGGCAATCTGAAGAAAGTGATCACGAACGCACTAGTCAAATTGGTGAACGAAACATAGAGACACATTTAGGTACTTCCACAGCAATGTCTACAGGTTCGAAACATGCCCAGAATAGAGACAAGCACTGGAATCACGTGGATGGCGTTTTTTCTTCGATTGAATCGTAAGAGGAAATAGAGGAATGGAGACATACTACGAAGTACTGCTACTACAATCAATAGATCTTTGGATTATGAGTGACGCTTTCATACAAAGATCCCACTATTCCCTGAAATATTTCTTGGAAATACTGGTGCCGGCATTGTTAGTAGTTTAGAACTATCGATCTTTATTCGATTGCTATCTAGAGAGAAAAAGAAGCCACTTTCATAGAGATCACGACTGATGGGTAGAGTGTGGCATTGTTGACTCTGGGAGCTCCAGTCGGACAGAATGACAATCACGCCTTAGCTAGCCTGAAAGAGTAATATTTTGATCACGCAAGGCTATGATCGCGCAATTCCAAGATTTGAGCACGTAAAACACCGTAGTCAATTCAACAATCCAACTTAATCACTAGCGGTGAGAGATTTAAAGCTTCAATTGGACCGATCTGACTGATTTATGGAAACTCAGCCTTCCGAATTCGGAGCAGAAAAGGGAGAATTATCAATCTCAAAGTAACTAATGGAAAGGTCCGATAGCTTCGAAAAAGAGAGGAAACTATAAAGACCCAGCGGATATCCTAAAAGAACAGATACCTAAACGTTTAATTTCTCAACCTCACAACCATCAACCAGCCTACCCGACCCAACAACACCATAATGCCATCACTCTACGATACCACGGTGCCAGCGTTTGCCAGAGGCTTGACAGCTCTTTCCCACATCCTCACCGTGGCTGAAGATTATGCCAAAGAGAACAAGATCCAAGAAGCAGACTTCACTACTGCCCGACTAGCACCAGACATGCTCCCCTTGACGTTCCAAATCCAAAATGCTTCAAACGCCGTTCGCAACGCTCTCACGCTGGTTGCCCAAATCGACGTCCAGGCTTTCGAAAACGACGAAAAAACTTTCTCTGACTTGCAAAGGCGGATTGCTTTGACCCTCAAGGCTCTCGAAGGGGCAGATGCGAAGTCTTTTGAGGGTGCTGAGGCAAAGAAGGTTGAGAGACAGGGGAAGACGTTTACTGGTTTGGAATTTGTGGCTCAGAATTCGCTGCCCAATTTTTACTTCCACATTTCGATCGCTTATGCCATTCTGAGGTCCAAGGGTGTCCAGATTGGAAAACAGGATTACCTAAATGGCGGACAGAAGTAATTGTGGTGTTGAATGGGTGGTGGAATTACGAACTGTTAGTGGACGGAGCATTTCGATTTGCCTCCCGGAAACTTTGAATTGGAGATGATAATAAAAGAATGCATGTCATATAAAGTCCTGCCTGTTAGCCATTCTGTTGAAAGTGAAGATGCAGTTTCTGTCTCTTAAACTATGACCTTCTCCCTTTTCAGCGTCCCGCAAAAATACTGGTGAGGCATCAGCGAGGACCTATTGCTTTTATAAGGTGATCCCCGATATTTTCTTTAATGGACGCATCCTTTCAACCTTCAGGCTTCTGGTTGCAGAGGCTTTGGGTGCAGAGGTTTGCGCGCCTTTCCTCGGCATCTAGGTTTAGGCTGATTTAGAAGAGTGGCTTCTAAAACACCATAGTGGTTCAGGGGAAATTCATTAACCTGGTCCCAATCTCCTCCCAAGATCTTGCCGAGATACGCACCCTGGCAACCTCCATGGACGACGAACTTGAACGAGCACGATATATTGCAATTCAGCACATCCGTGACCAATCCGAGCATCTTGCGCTTTCGGTTAGACGTTATCAAGACTTGGCCAAGGTCGTATAGACCATGACCCGGATAGATCGCGCAATGACGGGAGCCTACAGTATCTGCTATCTGCGTCGAAGCTTCGATGTATTCATAATAATATCCCTATCTTCAATCTCTCAGTACTGCGCGGAATAATATGGATATGGATATATCAATGCATTGCTTGCTCAATTGGCGATAGCTCGTTTCTATTTTCTACTATACTTTATGCCTTCGATTTTTTATACTTTTGCACCTAGGTAGCCTCCTTCTGATTCCCGTGCCCCTTTATATCTTTCAATCATGGTGTCATCTTTCTTTGCAAGCAGTATGCTGTGCCAGGCCTTATTCCTGGCCAGTGGAGCGTTGGCAGAATCGTACCAAGCGTATAGGCCTTTTGAAGACATATATCGTGAGGCGAAGATGAAGTCCTGGAATACTAATCAGGGGATGATCTCGCAGCCAAGCGGGCCAGAAGCCGATCCATCTCAATTTCGATTTTACACAGAACAGACATCAGGTAGGCATGCTAGGCTACATGCTACGATACACCAGTATACTGACTGCTTAGCTTTTCGAGTTACCAGCTTGCCCGATGTTCCTTTTTCTGTTGGCGAAATGTACTCTGGCCTCATGCCAGTGAAGGCCGGCGATCTTTCAAGACAACTATTTTTCATATATCAACCAACGACAGGTCCACCAGTCGACACTATCACTATTTGGCTCAATGGCGGCCCTGGCTGTAGTTCTCTCGAAGGGTTTTTCCAAGAAAATGGCCGCTTCGTTTGGCACGAGGGCAAGCCGGCGCCGATACTGAATGATCATTCTTGGGTAAATATGACGAATATGCTCTGGTACGTTGGAACCCAGCTTGAGCGTTCAAGCAGCTGATCCGTGACAGGGTAGAACAACCCATTGGTACCGGTTTCACAGTGGGAAAGGTGACAGGAAAATCCGAAGAGGACATTGCGAATGACTTCGTTGGGTTCTTCAAGAATTTCCAGCAAAGTTTTGGCATCAAAAATTTCGAGATCTACGTTACAGGTGAATACCTCGTCCTAGAGGTGGTGTTTAGCATATTAACAAATATTTAGGAGAAAGCTATGCGGGACGATACGTCCCATACATTTCTTCGGCATTCCTGGATCAGAAAGACACAAGCCTGTTTGACTTAAAAGGTATGAAAATGTCTCCTCCTTTGTCATACTATAATTCCACTGCGATGGCAACCAAGTTGAGGCAGCTTTCAAGCACGATCAGAATGGGGCTATCTATACTGTCCCCTTCCGATATCTGATCAGCATGATCGATGACCAGAGTGGCCTTTTTAAAAACGCTCTCACAATCTTATATCGTAGTAGCAAAGTTTCTGGCAATTTGGAATCATTTTGCCAGAATTCAATCGCCCTCGATCCGAGTTTGAGAATGTCATTTTCAAACCGTAGTTATGTGCTGTGAAACAGAATGGATGGACAAACTATCTGATCCCTGATAACGTCTGGCTGGGCTCGTGGAGACAGCTGCTGGTGATGGTGATATTCCGTGATCTCTCCACTTTGGAAGAGCATATGCTTGCGATATCACTGGCTGACAACTTATCAAGGCGCCATGGTTTATGATCCTTGTATCGGCGACTTTGACACTGTTCAGCAACAAATACCGGCCTTTCCGTTTGTGAAGGCAAACAACGACCTTTTCGGCTTCGACGAGGGTGACATCAGCGACCTGGAGGAGCTCCACAAATCTTGTGGATATGAGGGCTTCATAGATCAATATCTAAAGTTCCCGCCGCCAGGGAATCAGCCTGCCAAAGTCCGCGCAAAAGGCTTCAGATGTGATATCTTTTCTCGTATTCAGTACAACACAATGGGTCAAAATTCTTGTTTCGACATTTATATGGTCAACAAAACTTGCCCCAAGGGTGCGGACGTTATGAAGGCTGCAGGAGGGAAGCCTGCCTACTTCAATCGGGTTGATGTAAAGACCGCTCTTCACGCTCCAGCCTCGAGCAAATGGGCCATGTGTAACAACGCGAGAAGTTTTGCTGGGCGAGGAGGACGACAAGGCGATCTCTCCGCTGACCCAATCCAGGCGATACTTCCAAAAGTGATCCAGGCTACCAATCGTGTCCTCGTGGCTAATGGCGATTATGATATGATCATCATAACGAACGGGACCTTGCTTTCGATCCAGAACATGACATGGGGTGGATCACTTGGCTTTCAGAAGGCTCCAGTCACTCCAATAAATATTCCAGGCCAAAATTCCCCAGCAGGCATTCAACATTTTGAGCGTGGATTGATGTGGAGTGAGGCCTTCAAGACTGGTCATATGGTAAGCCTGTCGCAGTTTACTCTAATACAAATTCTAGTGCTGACATTCCATCTCTAGGGACCGGAATATGCCCCCGAAGTTGCCCTCCGGCACTTGGAGTGGCTTCTAGGGAAAAGAGAGAGTCTTTGATCATCAATCTCGATCATTTAGTTGCTTTGCAAGTATTGTTTAGAATATCAATGCTAATAGATCTCGAAATCAACGGCTACAATAAGGGCTTTGCTGTTCGTAAGTCTTAAGCTCCAAAGGCAACGAGAGGTGTAAGATACGCTGTGACTTCCTTCCCTTCATACGCCACGAGAAAGCAGGACCGGTTGCTCTTGATCTTACCCTAAAACTCTTTGTTACGTCTGTCTCGCGCCGCCAAATAGAAATTCATGTGAACCAAAGAAGAGGTTTCCATGTCAGGAACTTCATGTCAAATGCGCAACTTGTCATCAACCGCACGTTCTAGCCATGGAGTTGACTATTGCGAAATCGTCTTTGCTGAAATTGACATGGTTGAATCGATTCGTCCTTTCCATACTTTTGATGGTAAGATCAACCTCCATGTCTTGACCTCCACCTGCGCGATTTGCTTATGCTTATTCCGCACCGTACAAACTCCTCCACTCAGGTCTTCAGACTTGTGATTAGCATCGACACCGATTTATATCCATACTCGATATCGACTTCACGCATTTATCAATATGGGCAACGCTCGTTCCAAAAAGCGCTCCAAAAAAGCTCGGCAGGCTCAAAGACAGACGACACGACCAGCCAATGGCACCAGTGGCAACAACGGCAACGATGTCGACAATGGAGACGATCAATTTGCTTCATTAGGCCCTGCACCCCTTCCTGACTCAGCTGCTCAATCTGGCGACACAGATGCGACTGCAGAGAGCAGAGCGCGCGGTTGGAATCCTTTCGGCGTATTCGACTTCATGAATGTGCGAAGGCCGTCATTTGAAATCGAATACGAGAGATTGTCTGGACCGGAACCATCGGGCAACGATGTCGACGGCTGCGGCAATCCGAATTCTTCTTCAGACCATGCGCACTTTTCTGCTTCAACAGCTCAACCTGGCAACATTGATGCAATAGCAGCAGACAAAAGTGGAGCTTATTCGGTAGCTGACCCGACTCTTGATAACACATTCGACCTCACGGACATGGCAAATGCTTTGGCAGAGATCGAAGTTAAAGAGACAGCGGAGATCAAGATTAAAGAGACAACGGAGATCAAAATTGAAGAGAAAACTAGCTCATTACCCTCACTCGTCGCTGATCACGGGAGCTCTGTTGATCTTATCGTTCTTGATGATCCGGTTACTCCTGAAGATTCCGTTGATTTTGATAGCTACTTCGAATATCGGCCTTCCAGAAATTCCCTCACTTCCGAGTACATGAGATGGATGGTATTCGAGTCAACCTCCAGCGATTACGACGAAAACTCGCGAGATGATCGTGTCGAGGAAGAACTGATCAGCAGGGAAATTCAATTTGGTTCCCAGAGTATTGGAGCCGCCTTCCCATTAACAACGCAAACGCTTGCAGAGTGGAATTCTGGGAAACCAGCTTTCGGCTCCCCACCTGCTTCAGCGACGTATAAAACATATGGAACGACTGCGCCAAGGGCACGCATAAATCATGGTCGCATGAACATGGTAGAGCCTTGGAGGGAAGACGTACTCCCACTACCTCCTGATCCTCCGCCTAGTGCGATTTATTGGGGCGAACACCCAACCAATTTAGAAACCTATTCCGACGCAGAGACAGATTCGGATTGACATGCTTGATTACTACGTCTGAAGAGAGTCCGAAGCCAGTTTTCGCGATGGGCGAGCTCCGACCAACCGTTTTCGATTATCTATTCTATTCGTTGCAGAGCTGGAGACTGATTTTGTTTGTCAGTTGAGAGCGGATTGAGGTGGCAATTAGTGTCTGGGAAATATGTGTGGACTTTCTGGTGTATGCAGTTCGGCTTGGTCTATGGTTTGTGTTCTTTCGTTTGGTCAGTTTTGGGTTAGAAAAGGCCCCTTTGTTCACACGGCGGGTGAACATCGAGAAGAAAGTCACTTGAAAGTCATTCATCTTCACCAATTCAACTTTCAATTCAGAGCCCCACGACTTTGTGCAATGTATAAGAAGTAAGTGTTTTTCATTTCGCTAAGAGCTTCCACATCTATAAAATCAAGTTGTTCTTCGCCATGCTTTTCCATCATAGCCCCAGCTCGCTTGCCAGAATATCATCAAGACTTTAATGTCAACCCAGGCATTTCACCACAATGACAAAGTTGTGAATATCCGACCAAACCAAAGCAATTATTTTTATTTGTTAATCAATCCAACATGTCATCGTCATACAACTCCTCATCGCTGTCGAATGCCTACTTTTTGCTGAAGTTCTTCCACAAGTCCATTATTGCCTGCATGGAATCGGCGCTGTTCATATCCATGGGAGTGTAGCTAGAATAACATCAGTAAATTCCCATCATAGTTGCGTGTTGAACTTACTCGACGCCGGGACGTTGGCCCCATTCGTTGATGTTTAGATGCTGCCATGTAGCTCCGCCACCATGCAACGTCATCAACTGCTCGTGCAACTCCATGGTTCCCGTGTTGGCCAGCAGCATTGGCATCGCAACTTTCTCCTCGAATGCCTTGCGGGTGATCTTCTTGGCGGCAAACTGGCTGTATGTACCCCGGTATAGCTCCTTGTCTAACAAGAGCTTGTCCAGAATCGCCTGAAAGAGCTCGGCTTTGGTCTTTGTTGGGACGAGCATGTGTGGAGGACGCTCTGGACCAAAAACCGGCTTTGGTGATGGGCCGTCTCGTGGCAATCCGCGTGTCTGTTGGATGAAGGCTGGTGAAAGACCCTCTTTCTCCGCAACCATGATGCTGGACTTGGAATAGTTCTTGCGATCCTCATCGGTAATGTGAGGATACTGCTCTTGTGGTGTGATTGGAGCTGGGGGAGGCCCCATGTTGCCTGGAGTGTCCATATTGGAGGTGCGGCTCTTGTTCAACTTCTCGGGCTAAAAAAGTTCATTAGTGTTGCGATTCGTTTCGCCGGCTTGGTGGGCGATACTTACGGATTGTTACTCCTCCATGCTTCCTGAGCCAGTAGCTGATATCTTGACTGCCGGAAGTTTGGCTTTCTCTTGCAGGCGGGTACTAAGAAAATTTTGCTCTCGAGGAGCGCGCGGGGTGTTGCTGGTCGTTGTGCCACCAGTCATCACGCCGGCACGTGACCCACTTCCAGCCTTGACCTCAGCCTTCTCCTCATCATCCGCCTCGGAGACATCGCCGTGGAAGTCGCCTTGAGGGTCATAAGACTTGAATTCTGGATGGTCTTTAAGCCATCCCGCCGACGTTGGGGGATTTGGAATTACCTTCCAACCCTTTTTCGTCTGTTCGGCCTGACTCAAAGCCCGGGCGGCGTCAAGAGCAGAGCGGATTTGCTCAGGGACATCCTGTGGTTTGAAGACGGGCTCTTCTTGGCTTATCTTCGGATTGAACATAACTTTCTTCTCAAGGTGCACTGGCCATGGTGAAGCCTGTGTATAGTTGGTTAGCAGTGAGCAGTGTGGAAATGCTTCGAGTACATACGAGAATGAGTTGATCGTCTGTCAACTCGCTGACGATTTCCGCGAAAAGCTTGCTTGTTGTTAAGAAGCCGGGCATAAGACCTCCTTTGATCTTGTAGCGGTACTGTTGTCGACGGCGGACCATCTTGTTCGCAAGATTGGTTACTTGCTTTTCACGCTCGTCTTTGTCGTTCGATGGCTCCGGGGCATCGGTGATGCGAGGGCAGATATCTCGGCGCATCTGAGCACCCCTGAACGACCAGAATTCAAGTTGTGCACCATGGCACTGGTTATCGGTGATTGCCTTTGGTAATCCGGCTACTTCGTAGAGGATTGGCTCATTGCACAGCACGTTTCCCAAGACCGGCTCGCCATTGTCATCAACGGCTACTTGGAGGTCCTTGACTGAGGCTGATCCTTCTGCAAGAGGCCACAAATGGATAACTTCACGACGGACTTTGTCGTCCGGGCTGAGGAAGGTGGAGGGAGTGTTGTTGTCGGCCATTTTTCTTTTGGTTGTTGATTGCACTGTTCGGAATATATTAGCACTGGGCTGTTCGCTATGGCTTTTAGATAAGTCTTATTTACCTGATGAGTCTTTGTGCGATGTTGTTGGGGGTTGTAGAAAGGAAAGTTGGATGTCTGGAATTGTAGAAAAAAAAGTTGAATTACTCTTTGTGAGGGAAATTTCTTTTTAACAGCGGCCGGTAGGAGTGTGGGCGGGAAGGGAAGGTCACAAGCACTCATTAAGGCAGCATTCTAAGGCACAGCTCTGCTAAGTATATTCTAGAAGCACCGGTTCAGACCAGGGGTAAGACTCTTGTGACGTATGGCTTTCTTTTAGCAAGAAAGATAGCCATCCGATGAGGAAGGTGGATGAGTCCTCGACAGTGGACAAGCTCACGTAACGGTTATAGCCTGGTCTAGCAAGTTCTCCTGCAGTGAGATGCTCGTTTTCTGACTGGTATTGCTGATTCATATCGTCCTAGGATGGCTCTTGGGTGGAGGACAATGTCTAACCCGAACACTATTGACTTTTCAAAACTTCCACCTTATCTTTTGTGATATCAATCCGTGTCCTCTAGTGGCTGCAGTATGATATGCTAGGCAAACCTTTGAATGCTTCCGTGTGATCCCAATAGCGAGAGAAGTCCTTGGTGTTGAAGCGACAAAACGCGGCTCTCCTTCCGCTTCGAGATTCCCTGGCCCCAACAACTCTTTCACATTGTCATTGTGTCTTTATACTCTTTCTCAATCCTGAACTTCTGCACTCGACAAGTGAAGGGACATTGTGTTCGCCTCGAAGGCCAACAAAGGACGCGACTTGACATATTTACCCGCTGTGCCGTGAAAGCCCCAATCCACTAAATGTAGAAAAGAACTTACACTACTCTGATTACTTTCCCCACCTCCTTGAAGAAAACCAAACTCCATCATCATTAAACCCCACAAAGACCTCTTCAAAGCAATGAGATCGCTGCGCGAGCGTACGAAGCCTGTGGAGTAAGTTGTCCTTCCGGGAAATGCACTTTTCTCATTCACTAACCTTGGAAGCTACGCCCAAGCCAACAAGGGAAATGTCGAGGACGGTGGTTCCGATGAAGAGCAATACCGTCACATGAGAGATAACGATAGTGATGGCAGCGCCTACGACGAGAAAGAGGGCCAGGACGTAGCAGAGGAAGAAGACGAGGGCGAGGACAGTAGCGATTTTGATGCCACAGAACTGGAAGACCGCTTTGTTGCAAGAGACGAGGATGGTAAGTCTAGAACCTGATTACAGTATGAGCTACTGCTAACATCGAACTAGACCTCATGAGCGAAGACGACTCCAAATCTGCGCGCAAAGGCCGTGGCAACGGCAAAGGAAAGAAGGAGAGATGGCAGGAAGATCCTCACTTTCTTGAGCGTGCTGTTGCGATTAAGAAGCTGCCCAATGTAAGCGTGGCACTCGAGAAGCAACGTGCAGAGCTACCTGCTGGCTTCATGATGAACTGGCCACCATTGGGTTAAAATTACCTTCCTGTTAAGTATCAGGCTGTACTAATATCTTGTAGCAGCCATACCAGATCTTAAAACAACAAACCAATTCATTGCGTATGGAGAACAAGTCATGGGCCAGATCAAAAGCCTAGCGGATATCGGCTATGCAACAGAATTCAACCTGCATCCCATCATGAGCATGCTGTATTCACCATGGTCCACCCGCCCCAAATTCGATGACCAGCGCGACATGAACGGCCTGATTCGAAGTCTTTGGCGAAAGTCTGAGCCTACCGAATCTGAAAAGGCGGCGCACAAGAAAAGCAAAGGCGCGGATCCGACAGCCAAAGAAATGCGCGAAGAGACTCTCGCCGCAGATAAGTACGATGTCAAACGTACTATCCCATTCCTACCAGATACCATACCTCTCGGCGAACCTTCGTGGCGATTGGCTACATATACCGCACTTGGTGTCACGCCTGACGACCTTGCCCACAGAGTTGCGATGGATGACCCTGAGTTGAACGACAAACTTGTTTGCCATAAGCAGCTCAGAAATCGATTGAAGAAGAAGATCGATGACTGGCTCAAAGCTTACCACGGAGGCTTTCAATGGCTGGGAGATCGACAACAAACGCGCGCTCGAAAGGTCGGCCAAGAGCAGAGGCACGAGTTCGCCAGTGCTGTTCTTACTGGATGGAAAAACAGCAATATCACACGTAAAGCAGTCTCAGAATTAGGATATTTCTTCGTCAGCCAGTCCCCTTACTTTCTTGGTACACATATCACTAATTTTCATTCGCAGAATACCACATGGGAGATAGACATCAAGCTCGGTGTGATGAAACAACCAGGGGGCCTTGGAGCTGCTCACCCTCTATGGGAACCAAGAGAACTCAAGGATGTACCAGAACAGATCAAGGCGTGGAGGAAGAACGTCGCTAAGCTCCACAACCTTCCTGAGCTGGATGATTTGCTGAAAGAATTGCGTGGAGAAGCTGCCGCAGAAGAAGAGGTGATGGTTGCAGAAGATGTTGGAGAAGGAGAGGGAATGTCTGAAGTTGAAGCAGGAAATGGAGAGGACGTACCTGGGCCAGGAGCGGGACAAAAAGAGGGCATGGCTGCATTGGAAGCTGGACAAGCAGAGGGCTTGGCTGGGGAGCCTGAGGTCGGATCTGATGAGGAAGGTCGTCCAGCGAAGAGACCAAGGTTGAAGTAAAGTGCTCCAGATAGCTAGGATATATGCGTGGCGCTTTGTAATGCACAAGGCCAGACTTGGTCTCCAGAGTATGTTTTCTGGAGCAATCAGCCATATTCTTTCAATCGACGGCGTACGGATTGGCTAGGCTAAAGCAAGCATGATTTTCCCCATAGCTAATTCAAGTAGCATCTCTAACAAAAGCCATCAATCACCCGATAGGCTGTAATCTGAAATTAGCGTTGCTTGCTGCTTGCTTAGCAGTTTAGTGAATTAAATCATGTTTTGATACCGCCGAGGTGCAGCTTCAGCATCAATCAACACCAAGCGAGTGCTATCGAACCCTCTTCTTCACTCATTCGACTCTTCTTTCATCATATAATCGACGAAGACTTCTATAAACAACAAATAGCACGTAAATTACCTTCAACCACGACCGACATGTAGCACTCACCATGGCCACCACCTCACAAATTTAGAGAAGCTGCGCACAGAATCTTGATGGAACGCAAGTCCGAAATTTGCTAACACACATCAGCAGTGATCTTCCAATATGCCAACCAGACTTCCCAGTCTCCATTCATGCAGGAAGTGGCTAGAGAGTCTTTCAAGAAACTCGCAGAGCATTCTCGTCACGATATTTCTCGCCAATACCAACTTCCCACCGCGACCAAAATCAATTCTGCATTCACGATCATGCACTCCTACACCAGCAACAATTTCCAGAGCTGATTTGAACTCAACAGCAGCGGACGACAATGCGAACTACGACAGTGCCGTAATCTTCTCAACGGTTTCTATATCGAAGGTTCCAATGAACTAAACCAATTGCTTCCCGTTTTCCAGGCGTTTTTCAACAAGACCCAGTCTTTGAACGAGGAGGAGGCGCACGCTGTAGGCCTGGCAGCGAGTCGAGCCACGCAGGAAGCTGTGGCAGTCAATACCGCCTGAGACGATGCTGGAAGAAACGCAGTGGAAGTTGACTTCGCAAAGGTGGATTTGATGGGTCACCTTGAACGTTATTCAGACTTGGTGTTGGGTCAATCCTACTATGAGAACCACGAACTATGGTCTGGCAAGTCTTCCGCTTATCGGGAGTTGTTTCTCAATTGTCTGGACAATACAAAGCAGGATGGGAAGGCAGAGGAGCATCGCCAAGCTTTGCAGAGAGTGCTGTCGGAGCGTGCGCTGGTCACCAGTCAACAATTTCAGCCGACTCCACATGGCTCCTACTGGCCAGTAGCGTCTTACCTGCAGCCGTCGAGTCCGGCGGACATTAACACTGACATCAATTATCATAAGTTTGTGCTCCGATCATGGAGGAAGGGACTAACGTAGACTCTAGTGGATATCTACGCAAACTTCGATTGCGCGGAGGCTGTGAGACGATTTAACAACGCCATCCAAGACCCTCAGCTCGATTGGGACCATCTCCAGGTGTAAGCTGCCCTAATCTTTCCTCTTCCCCGCCTGCCGTGGTCAAAGCTCGAGGACGGACATGAGGGCTCTGAAGAGGAGGACGATGACTCTGGAAAGATCGGTCCTGAGCGCAACGATACGGAGAATCTGTCGAATGAGGATGGGGAGGATGGCCCAAAGGCTGGTTAAGAGGACACTCCGGAAGACGACGAAACAACAGAAGGGGAAGCACCAACTGCTTTGAGCAAGTCAAGGAAGGGTCGAGCACCGGCTACGCCCTTGAAGACGGACATTCTGGTCCTCCCCAGTGACTACCCCCGTCTTGTTGCGAATATGTCCAATAGTTAGTCTGAGCTAAACGAGTTTCTTTGATGTTTGTATGGCGTGGACGAAGAAGGCTTGGTAGCTCGCATACCTGGAACTCTACGAAATCGGGACGAGTAGGCCTCCGTTCGAAATGCGATTCGGAAGCTCATACATTTCAAGCGAGACAAGGCGCGCATCTTCGATGAATGATCAACAGTGACGAGAGGCTCAAATTCCACATGGACCCCGGAACTGGTTGGGAATGGCGGGAGAATGGGAAAGAAGATGGTGCTTCTGAGGTTAGAAGATGAGCATCTCTCATATGTAAGTAATACCCCTGTCCGGCCCATAGCTATAGCTGCCTAACAGATTCTGCAGAACGTAAGCTGGCACCTTAACCTCTGGCAAGGAACGATGACACAGCCTGGCTCAAACAAAAATCCCTTCCCTCTGCCACAACCGCGAGAGGTTTCACCAAAGGTACAAGCGATCTTGGTAGCCCTTGGACGAGGTATACCTACACTTCAATGGTTGTACGGCAAGTACCCTCATTTGCCTTGATTCAACGTCGCAACCGCCCAAGCAGCTACTAGAGCAGTCGTCATTTTCCGCCGTTGATCAGCGTGGTTCGAAGGCTGAGGTTTCAAGCATGGCGATGAGCTTGCCAGCACCTCCACCGTACTCCAGTATATGAAGACAGGAGGTCGTTCGCAAGGCAGAGGCCCTCAATGGGTCCCGTGGTGCCAATAATCTATCCAATTGCGTATTCCTCTCATGAAGAAGCCAAAGCGAATCGACAAATACAATTCAGTGACGCTCATTCTTCGACCGCGTATAATAGGGGTGGCAGCAGTCGGCGACAACGTCAGGCTGAGACGAATTTTGATAAAAATCACAAATTCTCTGTGATGAAGAAGAAGAAGTAGTCTCGTTACGCCTATTCATGAGAAAAATTTCGTGGTGTGATGTGAATGCGTTGATGGTTTTGCTCAATTGTTCAAGCTTGGTTAGTGGTAGGATGATGTGAACGCCGAGTTGTGCAGTTTCTAGCACGCCTCAAGGGGCACATCATAATCGCGATATCTTCCTGCCAATTTCACCAGTGACTTGAATTAGATTGATGAGCTGAATGGCGCCAGAGCCGATTGTCCATCCGGAACTGATCTGCTTTAGGTCATGGTCATTGCTTGACTGTGGGCCCAAGGGGAGTTTGTACCATGTAGAACGAGCTAGCGTGCTGGAAAGCTAGCAATCTGAGTTCGATTGCGGCCAATTGCATCAGATTGCAGTCGAATCCGGTGCGAGTGTCTGTCTCAAGCGGATAGACTAAGTCAAGCAATCCACCCAATTCTGCTTGGTACAAAGCCATCGATGAGCTAGCCCATTCATTGAAGCACATATCCATTAGCCATATAGCTTCGTACACACTGTCAGATGTATATATTCAACCGATGGACTTCTGCTACGTATGCTTCAGTCTTTCAAGAGATGACTTTGCTGCGATTCCTATTCGAAGGGAGCAGGCCACTCTTGAGAGCCATGCGCAAATCTTGACGTGTTTGAGCTTGGACAACTCTTCGGAATCAATCATTTTGTAGGACCAGTCTCGCGGTCTGCTCTGAAGACTCGCTTATTGGGCAGTATGCCATTCCAGATCTGGCTGGCGGGTCGTCAAGCACGTGTTGTTATATTCCGCTTTTGGAATGTGAAGGTCTTTATCGTTCTCCAAACTTCCGGGCTCAACCAGCGGAAGCCAACTTTCAATCACCACACGGCTCCCCAAATTTCTGTCGATTGCAATTCATCCAGAGCTGCATGAGCAGTCTGATAGTTCCAGGGAAGTACTCCCGAGCTTCCTTCACAGAATTGCTTCAGATCAGTTACTCTCAGCAGCTCTTATACCGCCGCCAGGCGGCGGAAGAATATGAATTGACATCTCTTGCAGACCAGAATCTCATTGACACATCCCACTCTTTATGGAGACAGAGCATCACGATAACTCAGCACCTCTTGAAGTTGCTTTGCTGCAGGCCAGTCCCACTTCTTATGAAAATTGCCAATGAGGAGCAACGACCTGGGTACAACATGCCACCAAGCTTGCCAGACTTCTTAATGTAAGTGCTTGACTGGCCCGATTGCAATCATCATGCCCGTGTTGATATTTTGTCTGTTGCTGCGGCCCCATTTCCCTCGAGACGTAGCAAACAGCAAAGGATGTTGCACAGTCGAATGGACACTAACATGCTCCAGTGCCTCCAACGCCAACATCGGCGGCAGTAATAGACCGACAAAGTACGCGAGACGATGTACTGGAGCAAACGATAAGACCCTAAGTGGAGAAAGACGAGACCTTACTGCTCCAGGCGATGATTCAACAAGCTGGGAGACTGCTGAAGGCCAAGGGGACCACTTCCTATCCGATGCTCTTGTTGGAATGTATCGTGCTGCGCTTCACACGCCGGTACATTAAGCGATCACAACTATGCCGTCCCCAATCAGAGCACTTCAAGCTTGCAACCTCCCGGGTTGACTTTTCCATCCACAGGATTTTCTCGAATTCCAACCTCCGCTCTGGAGAACCACACAGGCCAAGTCGGATCGTATCGTGGTTTCGAGGCATATGGATCGCTATTCCAACCACGCCCTTCAGACTCCCTGCTAGAGAGCACCCTTCACCAGAGCCACCAGGCACGATCCAATAACATGGAGCTGCAACCACCCTCTCAGCTGAAGCTATCCATGCCAGTGAATGATGGAGGAGATTTTCTGAGTCGCCAAAGTCCCACTCTGCCATCAGGAGGAAGACAGAACATCAATCGGTCATCTTCGTACAGAGCATCAAATGTGCCTTTGTCGTTTGATACATCCTGACCACCCAGTCTACATCTTGCAAGTTATGATCCAGGAACTGCGTATCACATGAGTGGAGTCAATGGTCTTGCCAACATGTTGGGTGCTTTGCCATCGTTCGCTGCGTCACTTCCTGCTGCTATGTCCCTTCATGCACCATCTCTTGCTGCCCATCGACTCGAAATAACCAGTAATGCGTCGCGCAGTGGTGTCTCAACTAGCGATCCACAGTGGAGTTTCACCTTCTCCGCCACTAGTGAAGAGTTTGAGCAGCGTGGTATTCAGGTTTTGGGAGTGGACGGAAGGAACATGGCTAGGATCAAATGGAACAAGCCTCCTCCAGAAACCGTCCGCCTGTTTATGCCAGATGTTCCTGGATTCGGCAATACAAACATCCTCAGCAGTGCGTGGCCTGAGATCACGCTGCGTAAAATTCCCTTCCTCCCCAATTGCTTGGACTTGGACAAGTTAAATCGAGAGATCATCTACTTCCTCCGACAATTCGGTGTTCAAGTTGAAGATATGGTAGCCCGAGCAACGCAGGCATACGCAGCCGGCAGGAACTGGGTAGACGCTCTCAAATTCTTGGCAAGAGACTGAAAGAAAGAGAGCGAGGATATCGTGAAAAATTTGGAGGATAGGCATCTGACGCACGAGCAAAGAAGGGAGAAGGATTGACTAAATGCACAGCTGCAATATTGCTTGGTCTCGCTACGGATCGCTCGACGCTTTCACCAGAGCAATGTATTTTCAATACTTTCTGGGAAGTGGATGTCGTCCAGAGGATGATGTGGCCTCGATGCGATCCTGAGCACAAATATGCACTGCCTCAAGCATTGCCGCAGATCGACTCCTGGTTGTCGGATTTACGGCGCTCTAATCATATGGCCGAACCAAATCCTGATTTCAATTGGCTCAAGGCGAATTACCCAGGTTTCATATTGCCACCCATAGCATCGAACCAAGTTCAAGCGAGCGACTTAGCAACGGCACCCCGCACCAGGAATCCAGATGCTCGACGTCCAGGCTTTTTCATTGCTGTGCATGATAGCAGTAAGGGTGTTCATTTCGCAGCAAATCAGGCGTCTGGATGGCAAAGCTTTACTCACACCGGAGCAACGCCAACGAACATGGGCACGACATTTGAGCCGCAGTTCAGTATCTCAACAGACGCTTTGACGGGCCAAGTTGGAGGAAGCATGAAGCTCGCTGGCCCAGATGTAGCTGAGACTCCTGTTACTCATGGCTTCAAACGTGATCCATATGCAGGAACCGTGCATAGTGGAAATCCTAGGGCACCCTCCAGCGTTAATATCGCATGGCCTTCGACCTTGTCCGGCGCCACACGCCAGTCTTCGATGCTGTCGAAACCAGCGAGGCAGCAAAGTTCTTTTGATGACTCTCCTTACTTGGCAAATCAGATGTTGCCACGGGGCCCAATCGCAATCGCTCTGACGTCCTCCGGATTGGCGCCAGCTGGAAATGGCATCCAGATAGCACAAGGCGTAAGCTCGCTGCGACCGTGCAATGGAACGCATGAGAGTGGTGATTTTGATCATTTTCCTGGACCTTCCGGACCTCGCACCCCCTTTCCAGGCCGCCGGAACATGAGCCCAGGTTACTCCAACCTCGGAGACGTTGACTCACTCGTGGGCAGTGATTCTTGGCATCCACTTGGCTTGCTATCGGAAGATGAACGGGTCGGAGGACGACTGAACACCCTGAATCAATCCAGGCCCTCGGAGAGCAGTAATCCAGACCCTTCGATGAGCTTCGATGAGACAAGCAAGTTTCCCTGTCCTACTCCTGCTCATATTAACGGCATTCAGCGCCACTTTCTACCTAGCAACCAGTGGAATAAGAGTCCATATAAACAATCGAACTCTTTCGGAACGATATCTGACGATCTCCATGACCATGTGCATGACCATGTTCATGTCTGTGGCGCAGGCAACAGTTCGAGCCGCAAGAAGCGCAAGAACCTTGACGCTCCGACGATGCAAGAGCATATGCCTAAGGGCCCGAGTATGCAAGATGCCAATTTAGGCTGGCACACGTTTGGAGACTTCGCAGGAGCGACCGGCTTGATATTCCATGCGCTCGAACAGTTGGATTCAAAAGCTTCTCCGCAGACTGGGTTCTCTTCTTCCGATGTGGGTTCAAGTCAGTCGTTACTGGAGGGCATGGTGCTCGATCGGAGCTTTGAGGATTTTATGCGAGGGGAGAGTGAGACAGGCGACGAAGGTCTTTCGTTGTTCGATCCGATGGCTTAGCTAAGCGCAATAAATTTCTGATGTTTTGGAGGGTGCGCGTGGCGGTGAGAGAGGCTATACAGAGAAGAGAGAGGGAGGTGAAGCTTGAGGTTGAAGTTGATGTCAAAGTGGGGCTTCCTTTAGGCGCACCCCCTGTTTTCCACCCACTAAACGCCACAAGTCTTTCACTCCTGTTCGCTCAACAAACCGACATGTTTCAATGTGAAAGCAATGTGTAAAGGGACTCCAGTCAAAGCTCACCCAAATTCTATGTCCCAGCACGCCTTGAGAGAGATGTGGCAGCCCTCAATGGAGCTCTTCTTGGACGAAGCGGTAGGGAAGAAGTCATCACAGCCACTACATAGGTCGAAAGCAGGATGTCTGCTAATGCTTCTAAACCTTTGTTCTATAATATCATGGCTTCAGTCAGTCTATCTGCTAATATCTGCCGGTGTGTTGATCTTTTTCAAACCAGCACCAGTTCTAGTCTAACCGAAAGAAGCTCTAAATGATAGCCAAGTTTTGTCAGTTCTCACTGAAGAGAGCTAATGTGGAAAGCTAGCGGCTTTGACAAACATTGTTTCCTTGTCATCAAAGGTTGAGTGCTTCAAATTTGTTCTAGATAGTGCAGTCAGTAACCTTTAACCTTCGTTCAACCTTACGAGACGATTATCCCTTTGCATACAACCTGGTATACATTTCAGCAACAACATCTTTGTTAGGCCATTCACATGTAGCAGTATCACAATGTCGCTGTTCGCATCTGCACTACACTGCAAATGCCCCGGCTAGAAAGCCTAGATAATTACTCTATATAAGTCATCCTGCCCATAACATTCGCTCAACATATTCAATCTTATCTCAGAATCACTACTATGTCTCAACTCCACATCAAACGCTTCACAGAATTCATCTCTGGTGTTAAACTGTAAGTAGACAGCCTATTCTTCTGTATTTGTGATCGTGCTGACATGTAGTGAAGCCTATTGGACTCTGGTCGTGGCTCTGACCTGGTCTTGCGTTGTAAAGATGGCAAGATATTCGCCGTTCACAAACGTGTCATATGTGCCCATTCCAAGTTCTTTCGTAACGCCTGCAAGCCTGAGAATTTCAAAGAGGGACAGGACCACCGCATCAAGCTCGATATAGGTGCGTCCAACATCATCGACTTGTTGCTCAATTTTTGCTACACGCTCCGCTATGATGACTCAAGCTTCGACAATAAAATGCTTGCAAACGTACAGCTGTACATAACTGCAAATTTCTACGACATTTCTGAGCTCAAGGCAATAGCAGCCGCCAGATGCGAAGAGTGCGCCACCATAGGCGCTCTGCACAGCAATCAATTCCCTCTGGCTGTCGAGTTGATATATACTATACCTGCTCCTGCCGAACCTTACGAGACATTGTTCTCAAAGTAGTGACTGAGAGTAGCAAGACTCTGCTTGATCCGAGTCTTCAGCATGTTGTTAGCCCTACCTTTAGCGATGTTATGAGGAATATCCCAGAGCTCTCGAAGGACTTCGCTTTGGCTGTGCTATCTTCTAGTGCTAAATGGGCGAATTTTCAGAAATTCGAATGCCCTTCGCCTCACTGTGGCCACGTATGGGCCAACGCTAGGAAGGGTCCCTCGAGCTACGGGTCTTGTCCACGGTGTGATCAACTCCAAGGTTGGGACCATCATGTTGTTGAACAGAGGTGTATATATTCGGGCTAGAGTTGCTGTTCCTGGGACTGTCTTGAGCCATCTTTTGGGTGTCACAAAGTTTGAGTTTCGATGGAAATCTTCATTGAGAGCAGCACCACTTCCTACTTTGGGGACATCTTGACAGATAGATATTTAGAAGAAAGAGCAAGGCATAGCACAAGGTGGCAACGTCATCGATCGTACCTGCTATCCTCACGCTGGTGGTGTTTGCTTACCTTCTGATACCTTCAATCAACATAAGTCTGACTCTTTGCAACTACTCAAACAGCCCACAATCGCCCGCCTCTCACCTCGGACTACATCCAACAATTTGATGCTCGAAATGCTGCGGAGAGGCAGATACAAACATTTGTGCTGAAACATTGAACAGCTAGCTATTTACTGCTAGGATGCTCGAAACTAGAGATAGTGTTGACCTGTATCTAGTCTGCACAGATACAGCAACTATCAAAGTCCATGAAACTTTCATTTTTGCACATTCGAAGTCATTTCAAGAAGCTTGTCAAAACATTGTCGAGGAGAGAGCTGACCCAATCTCAAACCAGTAGTGAAAAATAAGCTCAAATCTAAGGATTTGAGCGCAAGCTCACGCTCAAGTTCAGAACTTCCCCAGCAATCTGGCTTCTCTTGACCTTCTTGTACATGTCCGACTATGACAATGTGAAAGTTCCAAAGCATTTATGACAAAACACCTTGGAGCCAGTTGAGCACCGTGATGTTCTAAAGACACACAGCGATGTCTACACAGCAGCCGGCGTCTTCGAACTCCAGCCATTCGAACAATTGGCCGCTGATAAATTCGAGAAAGAGTTAAGCAAGCCTAATTTGGTATCAGATCATCTCACCAACGCCATCAAAAACATCTATGAGGCCACGATCCGATCTTATCGTCTTTTACGGTGCATTGCAATCAAAAGAGCTATCGAACGTCTTCCTGACCTGTTGAGTCATGCCATTGCGCACAACCCTAGCTTCACGGATGTCCTCAACAATATTGGTGATATCGGAAGGGACCTTGCATGAGCTTGTTTGCCCACGATTAGGGACTGCCGTGTATTTGAGAGGAGACCGTGCCGGGTCTACGGGCAGGTTTGGGCGGATAGGGGTTTGAAATACAAACGGGACCGGGACAAACCGCAAGCAGCGGTGGAAAGGAAAGACGCTGTGGCTTGTCCGAATTGCCGTGACCTACACTACTCTCAACGGAGGATCATCTGAATGGACTGCAAGCTGGGAGACGGGCATGATGTAGACAGATGAATTAGCAGCAAGGGGGATTTCGATGCATCGCAGGTACTTTACTCTGGTTTGTTCAATAAATACCTATCATAACCAAAAATACAAAACTCATCCACTGTTGAAAAAGTCTTTACAGAAGCCTACAAGGGCTATCTATGACCATCAAGGCTAGTGGTACCAATGAGTTCAACGCTACAAACTCTCTGATGAGAAACAAAATAATCATGCGCTCCAGCATCCTATGTAGCAAAGAGCAAAAAGACAAAAAAGAAATCAACGACCCTCACGCGACTCGAACGCGCAGCCTTGTCCTTAGGAGGGACACGCGCTACCATTGCGCCAAAGGGCCTTGTTTCAGATTTCAGACTTTTATTTCCGGTGGTTTTGTTCATATTGATAAATTGCGATATCTCGAAAGCGTATATTGATGACTAAGGCATAGCTCGAGCTCATACTGCATCTCACGAAGCTTCAAGGTTGAGGCTGCAATAATGTTGGCGTTGGTGTCGCATTCTCAAGACTTTGTCGCAAAGACGACATGCACATTCTGAACGGCTCCTCCATCACATCTCGGAGGAGCCACATCACCACCCAATTCTACTATGGATTTTGAATCCGCTGCGGGCTATGTCCCTGCGACAGACTTTCAGGATGGCGTTGATGTCTCATTACCCATCTTCAATGTGGAGCGCGTACAGCTCCAATTCTCGCGGCCGTCAGATTTTGTCGCAGCCCAGGTCGCCAACAATGCCATCATCCTCGCCTTTACCACGGGTCGCATACTCCGAATAGGTACTGTATACATCATAACGACATATCTGAATTTGGGCTAACATAGCGGACATAGATCTGGAAAATGCTGGAGAGATTGAAGGTACATTAGCATTGACAAAATCAATGTCTACGATAGAGTACTAATACAAATCATAGACATTGATCTCCCAAAAAAGGCAATTGAAGTCGGCGTCATACGGCGCATGTTCCTCGATCCTACAGCTTCCCATCTGATCATATCAACGACCTTCGGCGAGAACTTCTACCTCCATTCACAATCGAAACAACCCAAACCCCTCAGCCGGTTGAAGGGCGTATCGATCGACAGCGTTGCATGGAATCCGTCGCACCCTACGGCGTCCACCCGTGAGATATTGCTTGGTACAACAGATGGAAATGTCTACGAGACATTCATAGAGCCCTCACCCGAGTTCTATAGGCGAGAGGAGAAATACGTGAAAGGGGTCTACAGGGCAACACATGGTCCGATCGTTGGAATATGGACGGATACAATTTCCACACGGCCAGAAATACGGAGAGTACTGCTGGCCACTCCACAACAGATGCTACATTTTGTTGGAAAGACGAGCCAGCATGCACATGAAGGGAGTGGCTCCATCTTCTCCAAGTTCTTCGATAGCGAGAGTCCAGTAGTGCACGACAATGAAAGCGCCCCTGGGGATGCGCCGTCATGTTTGGCAATTTCTCCCGAACCACAGAGCTCGTTACCTACAGATCTGTCCGTGCCGAATAGAGACTATGCTTGGTTGTCTTCACAGGGCGTCTTCCGTGGCGAGCTATTCTCAAGTCCTGCATCATCTGAATTGGGTCGTCGAGTTTTTGTGGACTCGAAATTACTTGCGAGATCTCAGTTGCCTCCTTCAGTTGGGCCCAGCGGACGACCTAGAGCTTCGCAAGAAGCAAGTGCTTCCATGCTATTGAGCACATGGCATATCATTCAGCTGGTCGAGGGACGTATTGTGATCACCAACAAGCTGGATGATACCGTTGTTCTTGACCAGTCGGTACTCGAAACAGGCCAAACAGCTCTCGGGCTATTTTCCGATGTCACAAAGAACACCTTCTGGCTTGTTACTTCAGACGAGCTATTCGAAATTGCTGCAAACGATGAGAGCCGAGACATATGGAAGATCATGCTCAAAGCTCAGAAATTCGATGCTGCATCGCAATACTCAAAGACACCAGCACAAAAGGATGCGGTCGCCACTGCGTCTGGAGACTACCTTGTGAACAAGAAACACTTCATGGAGGCCGCAACAGTGTATGGGAGGAGTACCAAACCATTTGAGCAAGTCGCGCTCACTTTTATTGATAACGGCGAACAAGAGGCGCTCCGAAGGTACCTTCTCACAAAGCTTACGACATTGAAGAAGTCATCCATCATGCAGCGAATGATGGTCGCAGCGTGGCTTGTCGAGCTATACATGGCTGAGCTGAACATCCTTGACGACACTATCACAACAAAGGCTGAGCTTGCAGAAGGGATGAACACTGCTGAAAGCAAAGACCAGCTGTCATCTATTCGACAAGAGTTTCAGGATTTTGTGGCCAAATACAAGAACGATCTTGATGTCAAGACAACGTACGAGGTCATCAGTAGTCACGGACGAGAAGAGGAACTGTTGTATTTCGCAACAGTGGTGAACGATTACAATTACGTTCTTTCCTACTGGATCCAACGAGACAGATGGGAAGAATCTCTCGCCGTTCTCAAGAAGCAGACGAGTCCTGAGAACTTCTACAAATACAGCAGTGTTCTTATGGCAAACGTGCCTGTGGATTTAGTCGACATCTTGATGCGCCAGTCCAACCTCGATCCCGATCGCCTCATTCCTGCTCTTCTCAACTACAACAAGATCACCACAGTCCCGTTGAGCCAGAACCAAGCCATTCGATACCTCAACTTCGTCATAAACCAACTACAGTCACTCGATCCCTCCATTCACAACACCCTCATCTCAATCTATGCCGCCGCACCAACAAAGGACGAGACGGCCCTGCTCACGTATCTTCGTGCCCAATCGTATGCACAAGAGCAATCATACGATGCCGACTTTGCGCTACGCCTCTGCATACAACACCAACGCGTCCAATCTTGCGTACACATCTACACAAGCATGGAGCAATACACGCGAGCCGTTGCGCTAGCACTCAAGCACGACAACATCGACCTTGCCTCCAGTGTCGCCGACCGCTGTGACGGCAACCCAGCCCTGCGAAAGAAACTCTGGCTTGCCATCGCCAAAGAAGTCATCAAAAAGACTTCTGGCATCAAAGCAGCCATCGAATTCTTGAAGCGTTGCGAATTGCTGAGAATCGAGGATTTGATACCATTCTTCCCCGATTTTGTGGTCATTGATGATTTCAAGGAGGAGATTTGCCAGGCTCTTGAGGAATATTCGCAGCATATTGATTCGTTGAAGAAGGAGATGGATGATTCCGCTCTCACAGCTCAACATATTAAGCGCGATATTTTGTCGCTTGATCGGAGGTATGCGATTGTAGAGCCTGGGGAGAGATGTTACATATGCAGATTACCGCTGCTGGCTCGACAATTCTTTGTGTTTCCCTGTCAGCATGCTTTCCATGCCGAGTGTCTCGGGAAGAGGGTCGTGGAGATGGCGGGGGTGGCGGAGGGTATGAGAATTAGGAAGTTGCAGGGAGAGGTTGGACGTGGAGTTTTCCAAGGAAAGAGGAGGGAGAGAGCTGTTAGGGAGTTGGATGAGGCGGTTGCTGGTGCTTGGTAAGTCTTGCATTTTCTTGCTGGTTGTGAGAGTTCCATTGCTAACCCGGTCACCAGTGTACTATGTAGTGATCTTGCCGTCAAGCAGATCGATGAGCCATTCGTCCTCGCCAGCGATGATAGGAACGAGTGGGCGTTGTAATGATAGACGGTAACAGCGAGCAAGGAAGGATAAGAGGAAAGACGTATGTATCATAATGCTGATTCGATTGTTCAGTCTAAACTGCAAGCTGCTGTTCATGTGCAAGGTCATTTACTTTTGTCAAATTAACCATGCGAATACCATAACGTTCCCAGTGAGTCGTGATGCCTATTTTCCAAACGCCAGTCCCTGAAAGTATCATGAGCAAGAGATCTCGAAGCGCCGTCATCCCACCGCTCAAACATGATCACTATGCCCACTCTTCATACTTCCAATCAAAGTCTCACCATCGAAATTCGCATCCGTCAGCGTTCCAGCTGAACTCGTGCTCTCCAAGAAATTCGCCGCAGGAGTCGGACACCGCGGCAGATTCTGCACCCCAGCAACAGCTTGGGCAAAGGAACCAGGCATGTTGACAAAAGCAGACCATGTACTCGCTTTCTTCGGCTGATACGTTGGTTCCACAGTCGGTAACTCGTAAGCCATAGTGGACTCAGTCGACCACGATGCCTTCCTCTCCTCTCGCTTTGCCTTCCACTTCTTGGCGATAATAGCACAAAGACTCCCCCGGCTCGATGTACTCGATGGAAAGTCCGACGGTCCTCGTTGATTCCGATGAAGAGAAGGGAAACAATGACCCAATCCCACCGCAGCAGCCCAAGCCCGATATTCCTTTCTCGCATCTTCTCCAATCCCAAAACAGCAGAAGATGAAGAAACCGTAGGCGACCCAGACCCATCTGTCCCATTCGAGTTGGCCGTAGTGTGATGGTACTAGAACGGCGTTGTTCCAATTGTTGTGGACGGCGGTGTAGTTGTAGGGGTGGAGTTTGAGGCCTGTTGTTGGATCTGGGAGACAGAAGGCTATGAGGGAGTAGAGGGAGCCTGCGAGGGCTGGGACGAGGATTAAGAGGGAGAGCACGAAGAGGCGGAGAAAGCGGGAACGGGTTGTTTTGTTTGCGGTGATGATAGAGGTGATTTGGCGGCGGTAGGTGTAGATGCGGTAGATTACCAGGACTGAGGAGAGGAATGGTTAGTAAAGAGCGGTGGAGAAGTGAGGAGGAAATTTACCAGAGTAGTATGTTGAGACGAGACACATGATTGCTGGAGGGACGAAGAATAGAGCTATCGAAACCCAGGATGCGTCGAAGCCGCCCTCACAGCCGTGGATGGGGACGATGTAGTATCGTACGTCTTGCACGAGGTAATACGCCACCATGAAGAAAATGGGAACCCCGAATCCAAGAACCGCTTCGAAAACATAATTCCGAATCATATCGCGTCGATCGTGGTGTATAACCTGTCTCTTCGTATCCAACGCCTTCGCCAATGCTCTGGAAATTGCAAGAACACAAGCTGGGATACCGCCGTTGATAGCACCAATGACAACTCGGATTTGGATATCGCAGTAGCCTCGACCCATCCATGCGTGGGTCCAGTCATCAGTGGGCCAGATGAGGGGGTTGATGAAGTTGTTGGAGTTCAGAAGGATTAGCCAGAGGATGAGGGCGAAGGCGGCTATGTTTAGGTTTTTGGCGTGCCAGACTAGGGGTGGGAGAGAGAGGAGTATTGCGGTGAGGGCGAAGACGGGGAGGATGACTGCGTTGAGGGGGAATATGTGGAAGTTGGTTGTTTGTGGTGGTATGTCTGCCATGGTTGCTGATCGAGGTATGATTGACTTGATCGAGATGAGAGTGTGGGTTGCTTGAAGGCGGGGATGAGTGAGTGGGGTTTGGTCAGAGGAATGAAGCGGTTTGGATGTGTTGGACCTGGAGTCGAGAGCAGAAATACCTTGGCTCTCGGGCCACAAGCGAGCGAACCTAAGCACGAAGTCTCTTTGGTGATGTCGTCCTGTCTCGACTATACCCTAGAGCCAGGAGTGAAAGACAGCAAACCGCCAATAGATCTGAAGGATGAATCGAAGGTAGTGTGTCTGAAAGGAAGAAGCAATTGGATGAAGAAATTGATGAAGAACAGAAAGATCGATGTATGACAGACTCAAACGAAGAAGACAGAGACATTGGAAGTGTCTAAATAGCTGTAGTGGTCAATAAGAATGTTGTCAATAACGAAGAACCGAATAGGTTACTATTTAGCAGTCTCACCTCGAGAAGCGGAACTTCTGCAATCGGTCTATTCATTTGAATGGCTATGCTATTGATTGCTTTTGAATACAAAGAGCTGCCTGGCAGATGTCTTCAGTTTTTGGTTTTGTGGAGGGAATGGTAGAGACAATTCCCGAATGGATACCTCAATAAGAATGGACCACGTGATCAAGATAGACAACTCTAAAGCCTATACCAAAATGACAAGGGAAAGGAAAGGCAACAGAGAAGCAATGATGATTCCAACAAAGAGCTTGCCACAGATGAATGGTTGAAATAGCGCTCAAGAAGCATATGAAGCTCAGATGATGCCCGAACGGGGCAATTCGATCTAGAATGCTACTCGAAGGAGCAGCGCAAAGCCATAGTCGTCCAGCAGAATTTCGAAGTGATATGCAGGAGACTCGCTGCAGGACGAGGTTCACTGGCAAGGCTGTGTACTGACATGTGAATGTTTCGATAAGGATTGCTCTCGATCCATGTCATTATTGGCCTCCCGCTCTTCATGGTCATTGGTACCCACTACCTTGCAGGAATAAACGAAATCGTGGACGAATAATGACGACGTCCAGGAGAGCAAAATTGATCGGTTGCAAGCTCGGCTCCTAGAGAGTAGCTGACGTTGCAGGGATGCATCTCGATGGGGAAGTGCGCAGAGAGCATTTGGAAAAGAGCGACACAGACATTGGGTAGAGGATAGCTGAGGCAGTCGAATTCACCCACAGCTGCTTCATCGCATGTATAGTTGTATGTCCTCAAGAAGGCCTGATATCGCCTCTTGAGAGAGGTACTTGCACCACACACGCGACCTTCGCCACCATGGACGAAGATGACCTTCCTCCGCTGCGACAGTCTGACAACGAGTCGGTCGCGACAAGCACTGGAGCACATCGACCCAGTATACAGTTCCGACGATCGAGTTCTGGCTTGAAAAGACCACCGACAGAAGCACCACTGCGAAGAACGCGGTCGCGACAAGTGCGTCATTGTATATATGCTCTCTGCAACAATGTCTGACAATGGCCATAGTTTTCGCGAACCTCGACAGACAGCATTCTCCTCCCTCGAATATCCGAAGATCCCCTCAACGACCCTGACGAACCTACTCAACAATGGCACTCGCTGTCTCTGGCCTTTGTCGCATTGCCAGCTTTCGCTGGACTGTTCTTCGAAAATGGCAGCGCTATAATGACGGATATTCTCATGCTGGGACTTGGATGTTTATTTCTATATTGGTCTGTCAAGTGGCCATGGTGAGTGAGAGGGAATTCATTATTGCACGCGAATAGCATGTTCACGCAAAACAGGCAATGGTACTACTCCACCCAGGAGCTCAAACTTGCCGAAGTGGACCCCGACGCCGAGTACGCCATTGTCGAGGAGGATAGCGAGGGAGAGGCGGCGGCAGCAGCAGCAGCAGCGGAAGGGACTGACTCTCCCAAATCTACCGACGATAAAGCCCCAGGCAGATACCCAGGCCATGTCACGACTAGACGCGCTGAGGCAAGGAAATCGCTGGAGTCACTCGAGCTCATGGCACTTCTCTCTTGCTTTCTCAGTCCCATTGTTGTTGCATACATGCTGCACAATGTCCGACCCTACCTATCACGACCCTCTGGCGGTGTCGTCTCCAATTCTAATCTTACACTCTTCGTCCTCGCTGCTGAAGTACGGCCTGTCCTCCATTTCTTTCGCCTGGTTGAGGAGCGCACTCTACACCTTCAGCGCATCGTACAGGCTCTTCCCGCTTCGGAAGAGAACCAGCGCATGGACCAGATCGAAATCCTCGCAAAACGTTTGGAGGATCTGGAGGCGCAAGGGGCAAGACCACTAGCTGGAGTAGGTGAGAAAGAGAAAGGTGCTGCAAGTGAACCCACCATTGAGCGAAACGTTCGACAGAGCCTACAACCACAGCTAGATGCACTCAATCGTGCCGTCAGAAGATATGAGAAGCGCGCAATGACACAGGCCATCGTCACGGAAGCTCGTCTACAAGATTTGGAGGCGAGATTGAAAGATGCTCTATCACTAGCAGCCGCAGCCTCTCGACATACACAAAAAGGAGGACTGGTCGACTACATCATTAGTTGGATCACTATGCTTGCGATGGCACCCTTAGATGCATTACGGGCAGTGTTAATGTGGCCGTTGCAGCTGGGAACTGAAATCTATAGATTCCTGTTGGGACCGCGGAGGAAGAAAAGGAGACCTATTAAGTCCTCGTCAGACTTTAGGGACTTCAAGGGAAAGAGCAGATTGGAACAGCGGTGAGCTGATGTCCAGATATTCTGGACACATAATATTTTGGATGAGAATTGCTAAACGAAGCTCAGTGACAGGAAGACTTATACCCAAGTTTGGTAGCATCGTCGATAGAAAAGGCGAGGCTGACTATGCCAAGGACGACTTGGCTTCACTGTGACGGAATACGATGCCTTGTCTGTTGAGAAGGTGGAACAGGATATCATCACATAACGACCTACATAGATAGCTACCCATACCAGAATCAGTACTGACACAATCCATCAAAGACTTCATTCCCATATTGAAAATTTGATGACAAGGGTATTTCCCAATCCCGACTCTACACGACCAAGCCCTGAGCCTCATCCGTGCACCTCCTCCGTACCCGACTCCGGAACTTCGATAAACAGCGTGGCCTTGCATTATGCACGGGACAAGATCATCAAGATAATCCCCTCCCATTGACTCTCCCAAGATCTTGGTTCCCTTTATCGTTGTCGGGAAGTCGGAGTCGGAGTGAAAGATTACGCGGCTTCTCTCTTTTTGGTTCCCGTGCAGCTTGGCTGCATTGCGTTTATCGGGATATTTTTTTTCTTGGTTTTGGTGGCGTTCAAGGACGCGGCTGAAAGAACGTAACTGAGTCAGGGTGTGTCTTACTGCTTGCTGCATTCGAAATCACAAAGGCTGGGAAGAGTGGATCTTTATTGAGGTAGGTAGGGATGAGGTACGGTCTACAAGTAATTGCTTGCTAGAGGTGAGGAGGAGCCTTGGACGCGCGCTGTAAATTATTAGATTACATTAGGTGGGTTGTGGTAATACTAGAGTCTATATAAGTTTTTTCGTTATTGGCGTAGATGGGTATCTGGATTGTTTTTCTCCTTCTCTCTTGTGGGGGAGGGGTAGCTTGATATTGGTGGTCTTTTGATATGGCCGTCCTGCGGTGGTTCCTTCCTTTCCTTCCTCCGCCCTTTTCTTCTTCCTTTCATCCTAGCCTGTCCTCCTTCCCATTACATCTCCAGCGAAGAAATGTAAGACGCGTCCAAGTAAACCCTTGGCGCTAGTTTCTCCGGTAGCCTTGCAAGATCGATTGCGTGTCGATGCGATTAGTCCTGAGGATGGTATGCTGAGAATATCCATTTGCAAATGCTAGGGAACAACTCGTATAAGAAGGCCTGTATTATGCTCCTCCCCATACTCATGGCGCGTACTTCGCGCTCCCCGTATACAGGTCAACAACCTGTGAACGGGAACCACTTCGGGGCGGGGTTTCTGGCGTTCTTGGCATTGAATCGATCGAATCCACATCCAGCTCACGGCCACGCGCACTGAACCTTCTGGGACTCCTTTGAGGAACGGAAGGCGGGAACTGAGAATTTATCGAATACGTAGGCGATCCCACGTCAATCGGTGAGACGGGAGAGTTGGAACCGCTCAATGTTTCCAGTGCGGCTTGTCTTGATGCATTGATGTCTGAAGCAAGTGAGTTCCGATCTCCCGGCTGTGCGAAAGATAGACGTTCTCCTGGGGGTATCAATGATAGACGCATTCTGGATTGTGCAATTGATGACATGCGATCGTCTGATTGGATCAACGATATATGGCCAGCGGATAAATTTGCATCTGGTGGACCTGAGGTAAGTGGTGAGATGGTCCGACTTCGATCCATACCCTCAGGGACCAACGACAAAGGCCTTGAACCTGGTTCCTCAGACACTGTTGCCAATTGGCTATTCCTCCTGCCCTTCAGTGATCGCCTTGCGTCTTTCTTTTGCGTCAACTCCAGGGCGGCCGCATTCAATGACGGAGTGAAGGGATGTTTCGTGTCGAAACTTGAATCTTGTGGACGTAGAACTCCTGCTCTGATCTTGGGATGGTTGTATGGCGTTGACGGTGGGGTGTGCTTCTTCCGATGGCGTAAAACCAGAAGAGTTCCAATGATGATCAAGATAATCAAAACACCAGCACCGACACCTATGCCGATTTTTGTTGCAAGGCTGGGTCCATTGTCCGAAGAATCTATTGGCGCCGGTATCGGTGGAGCTACGGGAAGACCAAGTGATGTTGATGATGGAGGTAATGGAGCCACCAAAGTTTTGGCCAGTGTTGAATTGGGAGATATGGCGAAAGACGAGGCGGTTACAGAAAGCGAGGGCGTTTCTGTAACAATTGAGCTGCCTGAGGTGGTCGATTGTTGTAACCTAGTGCTAGACGCGACAGGTGTCGTTGTATCTAAAGCTAAGGACATTGATGATGGATAAGATTTTCAACGAACGATTTGAACTGTCAGGAAAGATGATATCGAGCCATTAACGAATGGCGCTGAGAAATTAGATATGTTGGGAAAGAAAAGCGTCAGTCCATAAGATCGAAGCCGAACCCACTGTGAAGGGCGTCGCTTTTGATAAACGGGGAGATTATTCAACAAAGCAAAGCTTGATCAGCGCCATCAATATCTCCTGCAGCCACATCTTACCCAGGGGAGGATTAATGCTTGCAACAGGTGATATTCAAGCCTCAGCCCAGTGAAGCCTTGGTCAGAAAGGAGACGCGAACTAAAACAAAACGCCAGAGCGGCTCACCCCCTGGCGCAGTCAAGCGCTGACTTTACACTGGACAGAATCAATAGAGTTTGTTTACGATAGGACTCATTTGGTTAGCAGGGCCGATAGCATTGTTTGACCCTCTGATCGACTGAAGATCTCTGTCAGAAAACGTGGAGCCCGCAGTGGTAGTTGGCAAGGAGAGAGCGTTGAAAAATGGAGATAGATGTCTTAGAAGGATTGAACCAGGTTTGCGCCCTGCTGGTGAGCTTGCAAATCGTACGGGACCGTGAACGCGTGGATAATTCTAGATCCGGCAGAAGGTCGAAAAAGGCGTTCTGGTGGAAGCCCAGAATCCAAAGACAGGAGGGTGATGAAAGAGGCGTGATGGAAGATTTGATAAGGGTCGAAGTTATTAGAATTACGATTGGAGCAGTCCCGTACACGTGACTTTTACACGTCTGGATCTTCACCATTGTTTCTTTGTATTTGATCAACTGTCATTCAAGACGACGGTTTCCTATTTCCAGATGGACGAGTAAAATTGACACTATTTCTGCAATGCTGAGTTCTGGTGGCTCTTTCAAGAGATTCTGAGGCAGCAGTGTTGCTTTGGGCCTAGCTCAAAAATCATTCGTGCACCCCAACGCCCTTGGAGATTGCGCCAAAGAGCCTGCCTCGACTTCGTAACATTGAATCCCGACACTCCAGCTTGCCATCGAAAAATCCATCAACACCTCATCATGGCCATCAATTAAATGCAATAATATGCTTTCTTTATCGCATACGAACACTACTCTCGAAAACCGAGGATTTTCGGGTTCACGTCGTCGTGTTCTGGACGCTCAAAGTTGTCCACCCTCCCATTCTCTATTGCGACCAAGCAGCACTCTCCCCCAGCCAACAGCCCCCTCTCCCAAATTTTCCGCCCAAACTTTGGAGCACGACGCGCCAAGCACTTTTTGCTTTGCAAACACAACACGACTTGACTGCAACCTTTCACTGCATAATCCGAGCGCGATAAATTCACTTTTATTGCAAACATGACTGCTCGACAAACAGGTGCGCGCTTCAGGCAGCGAAAGTTGTCCGTCAAGCAAAACCTCGCCATCGTCCGTGAGCACGAGATCGAGGCCAGCATTCTTGACGACGAAGCCCAACGCAACATTCCAAAAGTTGAAACCGGTGTAGAAAAGGGCGAAGAAATCGTAAGTACAATCTCCAATCATTCTAGCTCACCTTATCGTCGCGAAATTATTGCTGTCACATCACATGACCTACCTTGCTAACGATTCTACAGGAGCACCATTTACAAGCTGTCATATCTGCTGCGCAAGCAGGAGGAGTCAGTGCGGCAAATTTATACATCCCCACTCCAGAAACCATCACCAGCGATGTACAATATGAACGATTGTATCCTCGCCAGTTTCAGCAGCCATCAACTTACATTCGATTCTCATCCACCGTGGAGGATTGTGTTGGCTGCCCCTATTGTATGACCCACGAAGATGAAGTCTTCCTCAAGCTGTACAATACCAGACATAGAAAGAACCTGCCCTGCACCGAGGATCAATTCGAGGAGGTTATGAACTTCTTCGAATTGACTTCCGCAGCAAAGCAGCCTTTCGCCTCTGTCGACAATGCTCCCGTCCCTACCTTCGAGGAAATGGAGGCTGGTTTCGACGAAGAAGAAATCGACCCTGGTGCGCAACGATTTGCGAAAGACATTTATTCCCACTGGAAGTCGAGGCGGTTAGAAAGTCTGAATCATCCACTCATGCCGTCACTGAAATTTGAACGCAATGTCGAGACTGATGACGCCGACCCGTTCGTATGCTTCCGCAGGCGGGAGGTCCGACAGGTCCGCAAAACTCGTGGTCGAGATGCTCAGGTCCAAGACAAGCTGAAGAGACTTCGTACAGAGCTTGAACAAGCTCGACATCTCATGCACTACGTGAAGCAGCGCGAAAACTACCGGCAGCAGCAGCTCAATCTTGAGAGACAGATTTTCGAACAACGAGCCCAGCTCAAGGATTCAAAAAGGAACCTCGGACTCAAAGGAGACGACGAAGACCTCATCAACCAAAAGCCCATACCAAAGCCTCGTCCGAGATTGGATCCAGCCATTATCCAGCGCAGCGGCAATTCGGGCATGGTTCCCAAGGCTCCTCTCACCGTTCGCGCAGACGGTCGACCGCCAGACTCAGACCTCCTCCAGCTCGCCGACGAAAAGGCACGCAGAGAAGCCGAAATCAACCAAATGATCCAGGAAAATATCCAGAAGCACAAGACCTGGAACATGGACTGGGTCGACCAGACCTGGAGACCTATCACGCCGCCGTTGGAAAGCGCCAATGGTGGCCGGAATTCGTTTCGTGCAGCTTATTCCCAACCTTTGCCAACGCCTCCTTCAAGTGTTTCGGAAGGAGAGGATACCGTCATGATGGATGGAGGCCGAACGCCAAATCCACACGAGGACAAAACTGTGACCAAGCTGCCAATTCGATACGCCTCACCCCCTGCCGACCCGCAAACTGGATATGGCATGACCCTTCGCTCTTCCTTCCGAAGGCGTCAGGGTCGTGGAGGTCGCCTTTTCATCGATCGCCGAGGGCTGAAAAGGCCGCGATCAGAAGACTCAGACGACGAAGACCGATCCAAACTCCTCTCACCTCCGTTTTCGTCTCGCAACGAGCGTGCCGACGATCGTTCCGCATACGACCTCGACTCCGACGAAGACACCCAAGTGTATTATACCGATCCGTACGATGACTGGAATATAAATTATCGTGTTGCTGTGGGATATAGTCCGAACAGGTCGACAGAGCAGCGTGTCGCCATGCAGCAGAAAATGCTAGAGGACCAACAAAGAAGGCATCAGCAAGCTGCCGCGCAAGCCGGCGCAAATGGTGCTAGGGCAGCGCTGAATGCGGCATCAGTTTGATTGTCGCTGTTCGGTCTATCGATTTTGAAATTTGTTTGGCAATAGGAGGATTGGGAGGATATTTGATAGCGTTTGTTTTCTGAAAGAATTCTTTCTATGCCAAGAGGCTTGTGTTCGTAGTAGTATATGTATCTTTAGGCGGTTCGGGAAGGCCGAGGGTTCGGTTCGGCTGGTGTCATCGATTGTGTGACGGAGGGAGTCGTTCATCGAGAATGGTGGCCTGTTTCGGAAGGTCGGTCAGTCTGGCTAACGGTTTAGAGGACTTAGGCAATAGCAAATGAGATACCCCATACTTGTACTTCTTGGTCTCCTCCGTGCTCCTCCTTCTTCTTGTGATCTGCTGTTGCCAAAAGGGCTCTTGACTTGCGGTGTCGTGCTTCTGACATGAGGTTGCGGTGTAAGAAGCCCTGGCGCAAAGTGCGTACCGAGGACTTTGTATTGTTGCTCGAAATTGATACAATTATGTTTAACGGCCAGGGAGAGGTTTTAGAAGGGTGTGGAGAGCAATAGTTAGGAGTGTGAAAGAATTAGGGTGTGCTGTTGTTCTGCACTTATTTCATCCCAAGGAAAAGCTTCGGACCTACTTTGATAGGCTGCATATCGCGGTAGAAGGTTAGCCCGCTCCGAAGGCTCTACCAAGGCTCAATGACATCGACTTTTGCAACAGCATTACATTCCTTTGGTAGTATCAAAGCTTTCTTCCCAAAAATCCATTATCAAGCCTGTCTTCCCATATCGAATCTAAACTTGTCTGACGATGAGCGAAATCCCAAGCGAGTCAAGCTTGATGGTGCCTTTGATGCCCGTATTGCAGGGCTGAGGAGGTAAGTCCCACTGCGAGCATGGCATTTTCTTTTTGGGAAGTTGACTTAGTCGTATACGATGGTTGATACTGGGCTGCATTCTGATCTCCTTTTGCGTCGCGGTGCAAAAGAATTCAGAGTTCAGTAAGCTATTGTCTGCGCGCAATCGGAGTTCCTTGCCAACGCTCGCAAGCCTGATAGTTTCAAGGTAGGATAGAGTTTCTTTCAGAACTAAGTTGGAGATTTTCTCAGGAAATCGGTTTGGGATGAGAGAAAGCATATTCTTAATATTAGGACCTCTACACGAGTTGAAAGATTTTGCTTGGGTGTCTGGATCATTAGAGCCAGTCCGTTCGGAAAACAAGAGTGTGACACCAGGCTCTCATCATTCAGATATCGATCAAGTACTCTGAACATACCGAGGACATTTCTATTGAAATCGCCAGGCATTCGGTTATCTTTGATGAGCTTAGTTTAACTTAGACATGATCAAGAATTCCTTAGAGACCCGCGCCTTGATTCGTTTTCCACTTCGATTATCACCGAGAAACCGTTTTTACTCATCTTAGACTGCGTGTTCGCAAAATCATTAAGCTGACCTATTCTTTCAGTCCTCACAGTTAGCTAACAGCGACCCAGGAAGTTGGAACAGAATTGATGGCCTAGCTGTGCTTTAGCACCCTCGTACCATTTCCAGGTTCGCAAAACCTCAAAATGGCGATGGCTCCAGGCTTCACACAAAAGCTTTTGTCCCACGCAATTTACTCGATCTTTCTTCTTCTTCTCTTCTAATTTCGGCACCAAATCGGTTCATAAGTGTATCGTGTGGCTTGCTTGCTTCGGACTTCTTTCACGCACCGCCTTTGGGTCTGATCGAGAAATATTCCTTCGTAAAGTTCGACGGCCAAAAGAACTATAAAATCTCGACATCCGAAATGTCTGATTGTCAAATGCGCAGCTAAGCGCTCCAGGCTAATATGGCTTGTCGATGCACACACGTCTAGTGCGAAGAGGTATGTGATTCACCACCAAAACTATTACAACAACGTGCTAATAACATGCCATTCCTAAACTCTTAGAGACCGGTCATCATTCTAATTTTATCCTTTGCTGCGGTACGAAGGACTTTCGTGTTCGCAAGGCTATCCTTTGTATGCAATCTCAATTGTTCGAAACGGGTTGCAATTCAGAAAACATTTAGGGTATGTGGCTAAGCGTATTATCATAATTTTAGCTCCTCAAAGGCAGATATGGACTGATAAAGCAGCTATGGTAGCATCCCCGAAGGCTTGTGGCTCAACATTTTTTCTTTGATGCGCACAAAAGCTAACACTTTGTTAGCTGACTGTGGTGGTGAAAATATCTGTTGGTGAGTGTGAGAGTTTGGTTTGCTTGTATAGACCAACTGATAATTTCATGTTGGCGTCATATTTGATTTAGTGAAGAGGGTGCTCCGTTCCCATAAGCTCCATGAATTATCACAATATCATTATACAAACTGAGATATAAAAAAACCCCGCCTCAACTACCAAGCTGAATCGCCCTCTTGACCATCCACTCGCCCGCGGTATAAACCGTCCCTTCCTCCTCTCCAACACTGACCTTACCACCAACCTTCACATGCGTCCCATTTTCGAAATCCCCGACTGGCTTCATCAACGTCTCATTACACGGCCTCACGAAATAAACGACAGAATACCTCTCCTCACCCCCCTGCGCACCAGGGCTCGGCACAACGCGATGATTTGCACTCTTCAATGCGCCATTGGTGAACTTGACCATCGCATCCCCAAGATTGATAATCGCGTGTCCGGGCATAGGTTTCACATAGACCCAAGACCTGTCTGTTTGTTTTTGGATCTGTAGGCCGCCGAGCCAGGTAAAGAGGATGGTGACGGAGCCGAAATCGGTGTGGCTCGGTAGACCGATTGCGTTTTTATCGGACGAGTGTGGGAACTTGTGAGTTAGACGGCAATGATCTCCAGAGGGCTTGTTGAATACATTTCCTTCTGTGAAAATGGTGGGCGAGAGGTCTAACGCTGTTGCGAGGGTCTTCAATACGGTCATGCCTGTTTCATGGGCATTCTTTGTGAAAGCCTTTAGAAGTGGGCGTGACTCTTCAATTGTGCTAGGATAGTCTCGTGTAGGAGCAATGTCATGCATGTGATCCTTTGAAATATTGAAAAATTCTGTGGTGTCTGGTCTCAGATTTGGGTCTGTGGCTTTGACAGTGCCAGCAGCTTTGTAACCGAACATTGAGACGCCCTTCTGAAGGTGAAATTTGTTCTTCTCTTCGACGGAGTGGTTGGAAAAGGCTTTTTTGGAGAGATTGAGGAGTTCCTCGCTTTCATGGAGGAGATCGAGACCTTTTTTGGAGTCACTAAGGTCCAGATAGAAGAAGCCGGCATTGCGGCATGCTTCTAGTACTGCTGTGCCTTCGGCTTTGTCGCCGTCGAGGAGCTTTTGGGAAGAGATGCGGGTGATGTTGGCGAGAGGGAGGTCCTCTGGGAATGGAGGGAGGGAATCGATTGATGATTGAACCATATTAACGACCAAGGCTTGTTGGTGGTAGTGGAGAAAAGTCTCGAGCAGTGGCCGTTTGTTGTGGTATTAAATCTGAATATGTGGCTGAGATCTTGCTATTGAGGCAGGGCTGGAGAATTGTCAGCCTTTGTGTTCTCTTGCAATTAAGTGAAGAAATGAGTCTAGTTGACATGACAGTGTGAAAACTTCCTATACGAGGAAATTACTAACACACACCTTGATTGAATGTTCGTTTTTTGGATGAGTAGCTGTGAGTTTCGACGTCACTATTTAATACTTTTGGTTTCGCGAGGTCGAATTTGAGGGACGTTACGTTTGAAGAACAAGTAAATTGCCGCAGGATTTCAACAGCATGGAAAATGGTTTGGGGTTCTGGATGGCAGACTAAGATCGCCTTATAGAATCGGTTGCTAGAGTCGGGCGGAATCAGTTCTTACTTGAATGGATGAAGACTCGGAGGCTTTCCGCACTTTTGATGCGGGGTATACGAAATCTGGGGTATGGATTGGAGTGGAGGGGCAAAGCATTACTTCGGCATTGCTAATTATGGAGCTACATAGAAGACGAACAAGTCGGTATTGGCTCCTGTCGCGTGGATAGCTCACGTCATTGTTCACTTGTTTAGACCTGTACTTCGTTAAATTGAACTCGATCTTAAATATGCTGTTTGTCCTCCAACAACTCAAATTGAATCTACTATACAAGAGACACAACGGGGCGCATAGTAAGTGATTTGAGGTTCATTTTCAACTTCGTCTGGAGATCGAGCGCATGGAAATCGCGAAGAGAGTGCTAAGGGTTCGCATGGTCTGGTGGAGTATTAGTCGCGTTTTGAACTTCTCCAGACTTAAATAATAATTGCCGAGACGCGATCCGTTCCATAGTCATCGAGACCTCGGCCTTGCGTCGACTCTGTTGGATGGAAATGGAAATTGAATGTCGACGGAACACTGATGCCATCTAAACCTAGCGGATTTCGTAGGCAGTGATCGGCAACGTGAGATATCCTTGGCTTGCATGACCAAAGCACTGTCAGTTGCAAACGCAAGCACGTAGGAAAGAAAGCAATGAGACGATGAGGGAACAACTTAGAGTCAACATAATTCATTCATGTGGCTTCAGGAACAATACCATCAACCACCTCATCATCCTCCCTCCCAGCACCGTAAAGAATCTCACAGACTCCCCCTATAGGCACGTCCATGACAGCATCTGTAGACTCGTTCCACATGCTCCTCCAATCCACATCTTTCGGCATAAGCCCAGGCCCACTCATCTTGAGACCGAGAGAGTTTTGCCGACTATGTTTCCCTCCAGATTTCCCTTTCTTGCTTTCGAATCTGCTATTCTTTTTCTGACGAATGATCTTGCCATCCCTATCCACTATTGCAATTTGGGCAGCCTCATCGACTATGTTCTCGATACTGGTCATGGGTAATGTCAGAACCGTGGTGTTATAACTCGCAAGTGCAACATAGATGTACACTAGAAGCACCACTAGCCAGGCAGGGATTGCAATTGCCCACCACCTGTTTGGATAATAGTGTATACCTAGTTGGTGGAGAAATGGCGATGGCAAAAAGGACCACAGGAGGTACATGAGGAAAGCTGCTGAGCTTGCTAGGTACACAGCAAAGCCATAGTATTCATATGTGGGCACTTTCGGCGATGCGCGAGGCACAGTCGGAGCAGCCCTGGCGCTTTTTGCGACAGCAGCAGCTGTGCTTGCGCCTGTTTGGGATTCCGCATCGCTGGATTCTGGCGTGGTAGGATGCGACGTGTGGGCGCTGAAAGACGGGCGCAATAGCGAGGTCAATGAGGGAGAGGGTGGTAATGGCGTGGGCGGTCTGTTGTAGAAAGGGGGGAATAGTTGTGAAGTGCTTGGTTGTAGGTGGAGATGGGTCCTCGACGAATGGTTGCTGTATAGCCGACGGTGGTGGAGGCCTTGGGATTGAACACTGTCATCTTCAGAGCTGTCGGACTCGGTAGAAAATGCTTCTGCATTGCCATCCTCCGCAAATGTAGTCCCCGATAGCTCGTCCTTCGACTCCTCCGAAGTGGATGGCAGTTCCTGAGATTCCTCTAATTTGCGCAATGAGTTAACGGTGGGTAGGTTTGGTGTAGACTTTGACTGGAACCCAGACAAAGGCGCTGGGAGGCCTCTACTCGCGGGCGCCATTGTAGTTGGTCGTAGCGATAGATCAAGGGTGACAGAGTTGAAGACTCGAACTGTGATAGCCGATCATGTGACTCTGAGCTGACAGCAACGAACTTTGTTTCGATCTGAGCCTGTCTTTCTCAACCATCAAGTGTGTACTTTTCAAATGCAGGTCTGAACCGTCAAGAATCAAGCTCGCTTCTAAATTTGCTCGCCGGACGCCCCCGGACGCCAATATGTCAACCACCACTCCAGCCGTGCCATATGTTGCCAAAAATGATAAAGATGAGAGCAATACCAGCGAGAAAGCAACCAGTAGTTCCAGAGAAGAGTCTATTAAGAGGTTGAAGCCTCACAAGAACTACACCTCGGTTAATGAACATGTTAAAGCAATGCGACAGTAGGTCAGGCTGAAATTTATAGCGAGTGCACTGATAGCTAACAAATCAAGCATGTACGAAACTGGAGAGTTCTCAGATATTACGCTACGATCAGAATATGGCACTGTCTTCAAAGTTCACAAAATTGTCATCTGTGGACAATCGAAGTTCTTCAAGAAGGCGTGCCATCCTGACCACTTCAAAGTTAGTACCTGAATGAGGATACAATTTGGTGTACCAAATTAATCTCTGAGTTAGGAAGGAGTCGAGAACCACATCAACCTAGAATTCGGTGACTCTTCTATCCTTGCCATACTCATTGAATATCTATATGTACTTGATTACGACGACCGCGCATTGGAGCCTGAGCAAGGACCTCTTCTCACCAATGCTGAAATATATGCCGCTGCTGATTTCTACGACATCCCCTCCCTGAAAAAGCTGGCCCAAGTCAAGATGAAGAAGTGTGTGTCATCATTGTGGGAGCATGAGGAATTTCCACAAGCTGTGAGAATCGTGTATACAAGTACTCTACCTAAGGATCGTGGACTTCGTGATATCGTTTTGAAAGCTGTCCTAGAGAACTTCGAAGATCTTGGGGAGACGGTCGATGAAACTGAACATGGCATGCTCGAGGATCGTCCTACGTTCTCCCAAGTCATGTCCGAAGTCGCAGATGTGAGCAGAGACATTGCCCTTCAATTCAGCCTAAAATGGATGAAGTTTCGCCAAGTCAAATGTGAGTGTGGTCATATATGGGCGTATTCTACAAAATCAGAACAACTGCATATGGCCTGTCCGCACTGCGCAGCCGTCAGATCGGATTGGGCGACCCGCAGAGCTGATTGAGAGTATTTGTGGGAAGGAGATGGTGACCGATATGAGATTTCGGGAAGATATGGCTTGCGATCTTTCGAGGAGATCATCACCAGAAGTTCCCGGCAACTTGCTCAAATCTTTTGATACATCGATAGATCACCCGCCGGGTAATTTCGTCTCTCTCATTCGCCCTTAGCTTAATAGCAACGAACCATGGAAGACTCACCGTCACCACCGGCGCTGAAGGCATCCTTTCGATTGTAAGTGAAACTACGTAACATTGGACCGAAGTTCACATATACTGACACAATTTGGACAGGATGCTCCAAACTGGAGAATGATCCGATCTCGTTCTTCACTGCAATGACGGGAAATCCTTCATTGTACATAGAAACATAGTCTGCTTTCAATCGGTATATTTCCAGAACGCCTGCAAGCCAGAAAGATTCAATGTAAGTGATAATTCTATTGCCATCACTGCGGAGTACAAGATTTGTGGCACAACCATCTGGTCATCCAACTGTAGACCTGTGGTCCACAAATACTGCCTGATAGAATACTGACTCCTAGTAGGAAGGAATTGAAGGCAAAATCAACCTCGAGGACGACTCTACCACAATCGCCTTGTTGTCGGATTATCTTTACACAGAGGACTATAAGATCAATGCCTCTACTTCGCACGAAGATTCGTTGATCGCTCATGCTAGGGTATGCGAGGTTGCGAATCTTTACCGGATACCCAAGCTCAAGAGAGTTGCTGCAAATAAATTCGAGAACGTATGTCATGATGTTGATTACTGGAAAGCTCCGCAGTTTCTCGAGGCAATCAAGCCCATATATCCCAAGACACCATCGAGCGATGCCTACATTCGAGAAATCATCGGGTACTACACGATTGCGCATCGCGACATTGGAGGAATCGACAAGTTGATGGGCAAGGTACCAGAGCTTGGCAGGGATATTTCAATCCGCCTCTTCTCTGAGGTTGACTACTTCAAGAAAAGGGCTTACGCCTCGGAGAATGAATGGCGCCAGTATGACAAGGTTCATTGTCATGGATGCAACAACGTCTGGGGAGATTCAAGAGAGGGGCAATATGATGGTGTTTTCTGTCCATTATGTGGGCACTAGGCAAAGCGGCAAAAAGTTGGCGAGAATAAGGGCTCGGACGAATCTATTACCTAGCATTGAAGGTCCGTATTCTAGGTCTCTCTTGTTGCGTTGTTGGGAAAGTGGGATACTGCGGATTGCGACAGATTTAGGTGCTCAGGGAGGCTCCGAGTCGTAGGTAGATCTGACATATGAATGAGAATCAGAGCTGTGTGTCTCCAAAACCCTCATTGCTCTCAAAGATGCGAGACTGTGATATATGTGGATCAACTGGAAGCGCGCTGGATCCTCGATTAGTAGAGCCTACTTGTTAGGCCCAGACCGATCCTTCAGAATGCATGGCAATATTTCTCGCAAGCCATTTGGGACCTTGCACTGTATTCAATCGTATTGAGTTTTTTGGAAGGGATGTTGATTCTTGAACCTGACCATTGCTACAACCTAAGGTTTGAACATCTCTCCAGCCCACCACTTCGTCATCGATAAATCTCACAAACCCATAGAACACAGACTCGATATAGAATCTTGAACTCAAGTGAGCGAAAGAGATATCACTTCTACTCTAAATAACGTCTTGCAACCCCCAGTCTTTGCAGCCATAACCAATAAGCCACTCGCCGCGCTCTAAACTAGTCTCAACAGGTAATTAATCAACTCATCGCCGTCATTCACCCATGCTAACGGAATCGGTATACTCAGTTCTGGAGCAATTTCCGACCTCGTTCTACGCTGCAGCGATGGGAAAGTCTACCGTGTACATAAAACGATCGTCTGCGCTCAATCCAAGTTCTTCCTTAAAGCTTGTGAGCCTAATGCTCTCTTCGATTGAATTGGTAAATCCGAAAAATCAAGACTATATGCTCAGATGTTTACTACACAGCTAGGTTGGCTAGCGAAGTGAATGAGATGGTCGAACTTTTGAAAAACGTCCCTCAGTCGAGATTGGAACTTGATTCTCTGAGAACAGGAAAGGAATGGTTTTAGCATTGAATGTTTGAACTTGCTCGAAAGACTAGACAACGTTAAAGATACACACTTCCACAGAACAGAAGGTCAGAGCGGCAGAATTCAAATTTCAGTATTTGACGAGCTAATTTTGAGAGAATGCTGGTGAAATGTTCGGATGACGGTTTGTATTGATAAAAGCGAACTGAATTCTTCAGTCGTAGTGTACGCATTTCAGCCAATCGTGACTTTGCATTTTAACCCTTCGGGAAGCCCAACTCCGACATTGAACTCGAGCTTCCAGACGATTGAACGACCATTGCGACCACACCCAGTCCTCACATACACAAACGCCAAGATGGCGACCAAATTCGCATTTGCACAAGGCCTGAAGGAGCTGCGTTTCCACCTCTGCCAAACCTCAGAGCACAGCGCCGCCGCAAGGTCAGTTACTTTTATCGAACAGTCTTCCTTTCGCAGCATAGCTAATCAATGTCACAGACAATTCCTCCTCCGTGCATATCCCACCATGAAGAAACACAACCCACAAACACCCATCATGATAAGAGAGGCATTGGACGTGTCACCGAAGGTGTGGGCGAGATATGGTTAGTCATTGGTACCAGGCATACTGAAGAGCACCACTAATGGCGTGGACAGAGTTTGGCAAGGAGAAGATGGTTCCATTGAACGGTGAGAATATTGCAGTTTATGTGTGAACTTCAATGCTAATGGGTGCTTGTAGGCATGGACGACAAGGCGATAGAAAACAAGGTCACCGAGCTGGTCAAATCAACCATGTCATGAGCTGGAATGGAAGAGACGGAGACTACGAAGACTGTTTGTACATATAATCATAAACTCGGAACATTGTAGAAGTTCTGCAGAAATGCCATTACTCGGTCGAATAGCGCAGTCGAGACCAGCAGCTGTACAATTCACGGCCTTTTACAAAATTCGTTTTAACCTGCGACCTGCTTTTACAAACGGATATCGATCTTATCATTATAGGGCGTCGACAAACACTCTTGGTGCTACTCGATACACAGAATATAGGGCTAAATGGTATAGCTACCTATCACAACTACGGACGTATTAGGTGGTATGGCACGAACCCAAGCAAGGAAAAAAACCTAAAATCAACGTTCTTGACAATGCAATCGAATCGGCTCTTCCGTAGACTGACAATCATACCCTTTAGAGCGCGGAATGCATGAAGACCAGCTCGAATTGCCCACTCCACCAGACGCTACTGGTATTCGGGCTTCATTCCACGAATATATCTCGAAAGGCTATAGCCACTCAACACCAACAAAGCCACACTTACGATGGGGTTACACGGACATCACCAAAAGCCAAAATGTCACTTCTGCTCATATCACGATATCGACGATTTTTTAGTCAGAAAAAGTATATTCCAATTACGCTTAAGCATAGCAGCGAGGTCATAATACTATAGTATTACCATCGTCCGTGTTCGGATACCACCTCCTCTTCTCTCTTCTTCCCTCCAATGCACATGTTTTATTCAAAACTTTCTCTCCTCGAACTCAACAGAAGGGCCTTTGGGGTTCTTGGCGGCTGTTCCCTTGGCAGGAAGCTTGGGGACAGATTTGGCAGGTGCCTTTGGCGCGGTGGTGGCTTTGGGAGCAGCAGCAGCAGGTGGGGCAGCCATTCCAGGCATACCAGCCATATCTCCCATGCCGCCCGACGCTGGAGCTGGTGCAGCTGCAGCTGGAGCTCCTGGAAGGTTGATGCCTGGAGGCAAGGTCACACCAGCTGGTAGGGCGGGCATGTTGAAGGCCTCTTGCTTGCCGGAAACAATGTTTACAACTTGGTCTAAGAAATCATCGATGCCCTTGCTCAATGCCTCTTGGACCTTTGGGTCGTTAATATCCGGGATCTTTGGCATCTTTGGTGCAGCGGCTGCGTCGGCGCCAGCGGTAGCTTGTGCGGCAGCAGCGGAAGAGGCGGCTTTGGCTGCCATGTTCGAGATCTGGGTCTTGACCGCTGCGGGAATCTGACCTGGGACAATGGCGATGATGTCCATGATTCCTTTCTTCTGAGACTTGATTGCCTTGGAGAGTGTCTCGAGCTTGGCGGGATCGAGGGTCTTGGTGATATTCCTCTTTGCCATGATGTCGATTGAGGTCTGGTTCACGACTCGAAGAGCTTCCTTAGCAAGGCCTATCCACACATCCTGAGTCTTTTGAGACAAGAGTCCGGAGAGTTCTAGGATACCGAGAGCACCACTTTTTCCGATCTTTGCAGCTTGTGCGCTGGTGTCGGTGCTCAATTTGGCGAGCTTGCTGCTGATAACATCGACTTGGGATGCGGCATTCTCTTTGGTGAGGGCCGCAATGGCTTTATCCAGTTCATCGCCGTCCTTGGTCAAGACCTCGAAAGTTCCTTTGATGGCTGGAAGGTTGGCGACATTCTGGACGTCTCTGATGTTGAGTTTGCTAACACGATCGACAACGCCCTCAGGTCTGGCGATTACACTTGCGCTGAACGCGAGGGATAGCCACGAGGAATAATGCATGATGTTGACTATTTTCTTCTGTTAGCCTTTGCTCTTAAGAATGTGAAGGCAACAGACGGGACCACAAACCTGAAAATATAACGACTGTAAGGAGTGATTGACAACAAGACTATGATTTCTGGACACCTCCCCCAGAGCATGAATCGCCCAGCACTTATATATCCATCGATCGTCTTCATCCACTATTCCCTCTAACCCACCATCGGCTAAGCTCCCATTTCGCACCTCAATATCGGCAAAAACTCTCCACCAGGAAAAAATATCGGTGCAAAATCCTATAGCCTCACGGAGCGACGTTCGCGAATCCCGATTCGGACATAGTTTCTAGAAGCGCTATACAACAGCCCAGTCCCAAGTCACCGGCGAGGAAATAACTATCCAATGATATGGGCTTGAGGAAGCGGGTCTTTTGGTTGATGAAACCCTAACAGATTGAACCTCTTGGTCGTTCTAGCGTTTAGGATGGCGGTACAAGGGACGGAGAAGCCCTGACAAGCGAGTCGATTTATGTTAAGAGAAATCTGGAGTGAGGATGGGCTATTGGGTGATTGGAGGTCTCACGCGACTTGTATAGCTGTATATTGGCATGTAAAATGTTTTTGTGCGAATGGCGGGTAATCCTCGTCGTGGCTGGTCGGTCAATTGTATGTGTAGAGTGTGTTGTGGAGTCGGGTAAACCAACTCTATTGTTCTCCGAGTGCTTCTAGGTCGATCTAGCAGGCATTCCCCAGATATTGCGTCAATGCGATCGTTGTGGGGGTCGTAGAGTTGTCTGTTCCTCGATGTTGGGGTAAGTTCAGCACTTGTGGTTGGACAATCAGGGAACGACATATTGAGTCGGGCAATCCGCTTGGGAACCCGATGGAAGCGGACGTGTTGACCGCTTAGTGGAGTGGTGTATATCCAGAAGAAAGAATAATCGAGGGTAATGAAGCGTTATGTGCTCTATCTGGAACGATCTCTACAACCTCGTGGTATACCTTTCAAATAATCAATGCTCGACACTATGCGGCTTTCATCGCATCTTTAGTCCTATATTATCAATGGTCTAGGGCTTGCTTAACGTATAGCACTTCTTCATTGTTGCCGCAATTGTTTGTAAAGTTTTGGTAATGAGATCTCCCTCCTTAACAGGGCCTTATTTCGCTTCTAAATCCTGCTCCATGGCGGAATGCTCCCATTTTTTGCGATGGAGAAACTTAGACTTGAGATTCTCTTTAGACTGACATGGATTGGTATCCTGGTGTACTTGTACTATGTGCTCGTAAAATCGGAGCAATTTATCACAATTCCTTCAAGTCCTACGATTTTTCAGCCTTACTTCGGTTTTGCTATTGCCATATCGATTACATAAGGGCACCTACCGTCGACTCGACGACTCTGAATGACAATAAAGGAGAAGTCGGATTTAGAAGCCAGAAACGAATAGAACATGGCTTCCACGGCGGCGCTGCTCGATTTCCATGATGATATTCTAGCACCTCCAAGTAGAAGAAACATCCCACATAAGCATCTGCCGTACCTCGCAACCCTGGTTGCTTGAATGACTAGATCAAGCTACTTGGCCACAACGGCAAGAAGAAACTCCCCCTCAGCGCCTCTCATCACATCCGGTGTCTACAACTACTAACCTTAACTCCCATTGTATCCACCACGACACGGAACAGGCAAGATTTCTCTAGCCATAGCTGTAATCATGGTGCACGCATCGCAAGATCTGTTTCGTGCCAATCTAGCTCCCTCCTCGCTCTGGCTCTTTGGCTTTTCCAGCTTGATTCTAATTAACTCGTATAACTGTTGTCCTGCGCTCCCAACGCCTTTTGCCTTTCAAACACCTTTTGCTCATTTTGCGTCCTCTCGTGGCTCTCTTCCCATTGTCTTGTGGCTCTTTCATTGTCTGGATCTTCATAGAAGGACAACTTGAACGTCATTGCGTCACCTACCATACAATCGTCATGTAGATAAATGTGTACACCGCCATCTGTGCCAGGCAATAAGATCACGCCGCTACTGGAGCGGGCCACGACTGTTGAGGCAGCACTCGACATCCTGTGTACGTTGCTCACAAAATGGTGCTAATCCCTGGCACTCTGATGCAATCTGCAGTAGAATTTCAGAGATAGCTTGTTCACCCCACTTCTAGCGAACATCAGAACTGATTGCCATTCCTCATTTTCGTCGGTTCCAATTTCGAACATCGTCACGTGATTAGGAAGGATCATCAAAATGCTAATAACACCCTGGTTCACACACTTCGTCGGCCAAAACTTGTCTAATGAGTACCCCGCGAATGTTGGCGGGATTTGGACAAGAACCTGGGCAAAATTGGGAAGCTTTTTGACTATTTGCGTCCGCTGAATTGGAAGGACGAAAATGGATCGTCTGGCGAGCTTAGTGGTTAAGTCTGCTGATAAAGCCGATTCCAAGAGTGGCAAGGAGTAAATATGGTCAACATTGATTCTTGCAAATCGATCGCTCTTGAGAGATACTTGTCTCAAAAGCACTCCTGGATCGAAGTCGGCCTTGTCGTCTTCCATCGTGCAGACTGCAATCTGACCATAGGCAGCTCAATCTGCAGCCCCATGTTAGTCATGCCGAAGGGTATTCGGACACTGCCTAGAGCCTGGAGGGGCTCACATTGTCAGAGTCTCGGAAATAGTAGGGCGTAGGAGCCAGTAGGCCAGTGTGCTCGGACTGGGGTAGTAATATTTGCAACCAAGGCAGGTCAGAAGTGTGGAGGGGGGATAGTGAACCCCACTCAAACAGTAACTCGTCATCGGAGCGCTTCATGATCTTTTCTTGGAGTCGAAGAAACGACCTGACTCCCTCACCATACAGTAATGGCAAATAGATATCGAAAATTCCGAGAAGGCAAGATGCAATGCCTTCTGTTCTTGTTGTGATCCATTTTGCAGCCCAGGACATCCGCTTAGCCACACTCGCTTGCCTGAATTCTCCGCCACGAGCACGAAGGTTTGTATGTCAATGCCTGTAATCTGGTGGATGTCTTCGCATAGGTGGAGCCGACTGCCAATAGCTACCCAGGTGCTATTGTAGAATATCATTCGGCTCGGGGCTAAAAGCTCTTACAAAGTCCACCCGCTAGAGAACCAGCGACTGTTAGCAAAGGTGTGTTTGAATTGAAATGATGGGACGAGACCTGGCTGGGCACCAGCGTCCACGTACACGTCTGCTAGATAAACGTGGCATTTGACTGCAGCCTCGTACCAGCGAAACATGCTGTTAATAGCCTCTGACAGTTCGACAAAACTACTTTTGTCGATACAGCAGGTGTCCACTCAAGCGTAGTTCAGCCCGTCTTTCACGGCCTAGTCACAACAGTAGTTGATTTTTTGATATCCAGACTTTTGCTCTGCCTGCGTCTTGTCCTGAATGTCTTGGAACGAGACCTCATCTCAGGTCTTGCCCCACGTATGCGATAGTATGGCGTAGGGAGGGATCTCGTTCTCGGTGAATTCTTCTAGCTGGATTGTGGTTGCGTTGAGTGCTGAATGGCGATTGGGTAATCGGGGATTAGCAAAGAATTAAGACACTGTGGTTACCGCAGAAGATAGTGCGTCAAGATCTTTTACCCCATATCATAAGTTGCTTTGTGAAGATGTTGGTAAAGATGTGGTTGAAGACGTGGTTGAAGGTTAGCGATGAGGCTGAGATGATAGATAGAGGGAGCAAAACAAGCCGATATCGTCGCCAGGAACAAACCTTTCGGCATACTCTACCTCCCACAGATACACTTCAAATTCCTCCAAATCTGAGCTTCAAGCATCAAATCGAGTACACGCTCAAAAGCAACATATCAGGCATCTTGAGGTGATTGATCTGGTGGTCAAACCTTCTACAAATCTCATCACGTTTCGTTGCAAGAAATATACGTACGTACAAGTCCTCTGAGAACGAAACAATTAATACCCAGCCTCAAATCAGGGCGTAAGTAGCTTTATCTGAAGTGATGTATAGAGCTCGACTCAGGGTAGAGTATAGGACTATTGCTCCCGTAAAAGCAGACATCTCACGTCGAAGAGGACAATTATACAAGCATAGCATCTGACCCAAATGGCACCTCAACCACCACCGTTTGCGTCCAAGGAGTATTGGGAAAACCGCTTCCAACAAAACGAGCAAGCCTTCGACTGGCTCCTGCCTGCATCATGCATGGATCCCCAGATCATCGAAGCATTATCCATACATCCAAATCATCCTGCGAACATCCTTCACATTGGATGTGGTACATCCCTACTATCCTTTCACCTTCGCGGCCATGTGAACGATCCAAGACAGATCCACAACGTGGATTTCTCAAGCAAAGCAATCGAGTGGGGCTTGAAGAATGAGAAGGCTATATTTCGGACAAACCAAAGAGATGGCATAGATGAAGCAGAAATTAGGATTCACGAGAGCTCAATGGACGGTTCGGACAACATGATGCATTGGTCACAGGTCTCTCTCCTGTCTCAATCTTCAGTTCTATCCAGCTGTCCCTCTCCCAGCTATGTAGTCATTGTGGACAAAAGCACTGTCGATGCTATTGCGTGTGGTGATGACCTCACAATATTCTGGCCCTCTGAGCAAGCTCTTGAACGCGAAGATTCCTGCTCTCTAGACCTAGGTAAAGGTCAAGTCCAGAAGTCATACATGGTGCATCCGCTCTGCATTTTGGCACTTCATCTTGCTCTTACTGCCGTCCCAGGTTGTCGTTGGATAGCCTTGTCCTACTCGTCCGAACGCTTCCCATTCCTTGACGGGCACGGTCTTGTTGACGGTATGGTGCCTTCCGAATTGTTGAAGCAAGGCTATCCAAATCCTGCCCAATACTGGAGACTACTCAGAAAAGAAGCTGTCGATGCTCCGGAAGACATGAGCGGCGGCCCAACACATCGCCCACGCATCTCGTACTGGCTGTACGTGCTTGAGCGCACTCAAGGCAGTTTGCAACCCTGGTAAACATGCCTTTTGTCCATGCTTTGGTTATCTAGTATCAAAGAAAGAGCACACCAGCGATGCATCTAATCGGATATTCTTTTTGGAGCTCAATCGCCTTTAAATTATGCAATTTCCACCACTCAGAAGCCACATTAGCATAAGACAAGTACTCCAAAATTACAGCCTTTAGAGCGTTGGGTGCAGAACTACGCTATTGTCCTTGATTTGGGTTGCAGGCTTCGAATGTCGCAACGCATCTGTTGACTGTATTTTGGATTGGAGAGTTCTTGTTCAGGGAGTCTCCGCATGAATGGACTGCTGAGTTGAGGTCTCTTGTTGGTGCTAGGCCATTATAATATTTTCACAGATTGGTCACGCATTTCCATGGAACACTCGATATGACTCTGGACGCATGAATTGAGGGGTATGAATTGTATTCTTCGATTTGCTCACACGATTGTAATTATCAGGAAAAATAGTGGTAGTATCTCATAGCATCTCTGTATTTGTAAATACTTCTGCTCGTCCTCATCCATGATATCCTTCCTACTAGTATCAGCAACTTAGCGAGCACGTGTATCTTTCCTGTTAAATAGCATCATATTACTTAGTTACAACGACTAGTCCACGTCATGTCGAACCATTATGAAAGTAAGTAACATCGACCAAAAAAATTGACAGATCGATTACCATCAACGTATATTGCCAGCGCACGCTCAAAGTTCATACACAATCTTGTTAACTGACTATAAAAATGAGTAGAACCAGTATCTTTTTTTTTAAAAAAAAAAAAAAAAAAAACCCACCCATGTCCCTTCGACATCATAGTCGTATATACACGATTCGTGGATAACCTGCACTTCATCCAAAAAATCAATCAACCATTGTGGCCGAAAACCAAAAACAAACCAAAAACAAATGACCCTAACCCGATTTGAACGGATAACCTTCAGGTTTTCCCATGCACTCGCATTGAAGCTCATACATTCTGGAATCTGACTGTTAAGAATATCAGTACAGTATCATATTTTGGTCATTACAGTGGTGAAAACGTACCGCGCTGCCATTGCGCCATAGAGCCGGTGTGGAGTCAATTCGTCCTCGGCTTTGAATATGACGAGACACGGGCTACTCCACTTTTGGTAAATTGCTCAACAGACTCCGCATGGAAATTACATGCCAAATAAAAAGAAGGTGGAAGCAATGTGTTGGCATATATGAATTGCAAAGAAGCTACATGATGATGTCAAAGGCAGCAGCAGAAGTGTATATACAAGAGCCACGCCATCAACTCGTTACTATTCCGAACAAATCAAGTGTACTGACTCACCCACGCATACCATTAAGGTCAAGTAGGAGCAGTCAAAACACATCAATGCAATGCCCAAATCAAATCAAGAAGGCCACCCAAAGTCCGTAGACAAAGACGAAAATCAAAGTCACCGCCAAACCAGCTCCAAAAACATGCATCAAAAACCTAAAAAGAGTATACCCATCAACCAAGAAAAAGAAAAAGTCGTACAAAATTACAAAGGTTGTTCCGCACATGCCCCACAGATCTAAGGTATCCATACCACGTTGTAAATGTGCGCATCAGTGTTACCACCTGATCCCATTTTGTATTACCAGAACCAAATCATTAGTTCATCAAGGTCGTAAAAGGCGTGAGATAATATTACGCAGGGGCACCACTCATGGCAGCTGCAAGTCTATCATCAACGGAAAGGCCCGCTTGATCTGCATCTTTCGAAGTGTCGAAACCGGTGTCCATGAACATGCCGAGGCCAAGGTCGATCCCGCTATCGTCGTGCATATCGTGGGAGGAGTGAGGACGAGGTTCGGCACCAGAGTTAAAGCTTGAAGTCGCGAAGCTAGGATGCTGTTCAAATTGTGGCTGCGAGTCATCTTGGCTGAAGCGTAATTTCTTGCCCGGCGACGAGGATCGGGAGCCTTGTGTGAAGTCTTCAGAACGTCGCTTGCGATCGTTGTGTTGTTGTGGTACGCTCTGCATCGATGTTGATTCTGGTCCGTGTTGATTGCTCATTATCACTGCAAGCAAAGGTTAGTTTCATCGTGCGATATTGCGAAGGGGGATTTGCTTACTCAGATGTTCGCCGTCCTTCGAGGCATGGCCAGTGTTGAACTGGTGGGTGGGTGGCAGTTGAACGCCGCCGTTCTGTGCAGAGAACTCCACATCCATACTTCCGTACCTACTGGCTTGTTGACTACCTTCAGCTCCATGGCCCTCGTGGATGCCATTTGCAAGTGGTGCTCCCGAATTTGATAGAGGCGAGGATGATCGTGCGTGTTGAGAGGGTGGATGGGCGAGAAATCCGCCTGAGCTTGCCAACCACTGAACCATTTCATCAATATAGACCTTGAGGATCCACCAAGCGTTGAAAGATGATGCACCACCAATAGTCATGTCTCGCATCGCAGCTGTGCCAATGTTCTTGATGCAGTCAACGAGCGTGCGAGCGGAGGCATTTGGGAACTTCGAAGGAAGCGAAGACAGCCAGCTTCCGATCTTATCCACGATAGGTTCGGCTGGTTCTTGTTCGTCCGAGACTGGTATATTTATGCCTCGGTAATGTGTTTCTGTATCCGACCAGATATTTCGTGGAATAGGTGAAAGTAGCGATGGAATGTCGTGAGTGATGATCTTGTACGTCTCGTGGTACCCACAGCCGGGTAGTTCGCTCTCCATGATTCGCTTGGGGTTAACAAAGTGGACCCAGTCTTTCAAAAGACTCTCTCGGAACTCGCGGCTTTCGACAACCCGGGCGGCGGCATGAGCAGTCTGATTGACTTTGAGCATACGGCCTACCAACTCGCAGAAGAGGTTTGCGGGGGCTAACTTTGCCTCTAGAAGGTGACGGGGGACTTGGTTGTAATTCTGGGTGATGTGGAGGTGAAGCTGCCGGGAGATGTTGTCGAGAAATCTCATGACTTGAACTGGCATGACTTGGAGAGTGAGAGGGTAGAGCTGTTCAAGCATCTTCTGGTATACGAGCCAGTCGCACTCTTTCACCCATCCGGCCACCTTTGGGTCCGCGAACAATTTTCCCACAGGAACAGTCAAGGTGCCTTGGAACGTCTTGAACAGTTTGAAGAAAGTTTTTTCTTTACAGAATCGGACGCTGTCCACAAGTGAAGTACAATGAGATCTGTACAAGGCTACAAGTGCGTCGGCGGCATCCACATCAGTCTCCTTGGGGACCCATAACCAGATGTCAGGCATTTCTAATACGTTGCTGCTTAAGACTTCTGGTGGCGGGTGAAATTCCAGGTGTTGTTCGTACATATTCGAGGTCAGAAGATTGTCGGGGTGGAATCCGGGTTCTGAAGGATCGACGAATACATATCCATCGGGACGCAGTGGCATTTGGAGGGTCGACAATGCTGGGGATGGCAATGCTTGATCGTCTGCAAGCAGGTTCGTGGTGTCCAGTAATGGATGTGGAATGGCGCTAAATAGACCAAAATCAGCGAACAGTTCAATATTGCGTCAAAGACACACTTACGCAGTGTTTCCAGGAATAAGCTGTTGTGGTGCGGGATCAATACTACGAGGCATGCTTTCAACGCCCGGAACGTCGTCTTTGAGTGCCAAATCAACGTAGTGGTACTTTGACTCTCCACGAATGCCCAAGCGACGGGTTTGAATGCCTGGGAAGATAACTCTAACAAGCTTTCCGAAGGATGCTGGATTGAGCGGCTGCACGCGCTCGGCTGCACATCCATTTGCATACGTCGAATAGACTCGACCTCGTGGTACCGATGTCTTTGCACTCTCACAGCAATTTCCAAGCCTGGGATGCACGTTAGTGGACGGGAAAACATGGCGTAGAATGTCACAAACCATAGCATGGCAAACAATTGCTTTGTCTTCTCTGCTCTCGGCGTTCGTTCCGTGGACAAGACTTCTTTGGCCACGTCCGACAAAGTCCTGTGCTGGTTTTGGGCACGAAGCTCGCGAAGCTCCTTGTCATTTGTTTGGCTTGATTGGGAACCTGACTTCTTGGACTTGGTGTCGGCGGGAGCTGACGTCTGAGCTTGCGGCTGCATGTAGCTGTACTCGACGGGTTGCTGGGGTGGAATGAATGGCATTTGGTTCGCTGGATAGAACTGAGAATGGTCCTGGTTAGGAAAATGTTGGGGTATATGACCGTTCATATTCATTTGCAGGGCTTGCGAATCAAAAGAGTCTTGAGCGTTTACACCGTTGGCAGCGTTCTGTATTATTGATTGTTGGTGTGCAGAGTAGTCTGTTCCCATCTGATGTTGATTCGGAGCAATGGGCAAGTTATATGGTGAGATTCGGTACGGGCCTTCCATGTGTTGATGTTGATTCGGTGCTGCAGAGTGAACACTCGCTGTTGAGCCCCTCGAGGCCGGGCGTTGGCTTGCAGCGGTCGTTGAGCGAGACCGCCTCGTCTGGCCAGTCATGTCTGTTTATGTTTGGGGAAGAATATGGCGATGCGCTCGCTGTCTATGCCGTGGCGCAACCAAGATTGGCAGGTTTGTTGACGACCAGATTCCGCAATTGGCCAATCTACTGCCTACAAAGTAGCCGGACGGTGTGGTGGTATTGCGACTGCGGTAAGAAAGCGAATGCGCTGCGCCGTGAAGAGAGGATTGGCCGTGGGGGTGTCGAGGAAGGAGCTGTGGTCCGAAAGAGGCGGCAATGGAAAGCGAAAAAAGCGTGGAATTAAGTCGTAATGGGTATGGATGTTGTCCTGGCAGTCCGGAGGGGTGGAAGGCTGTCGAGGAAGTGGAGGGAGTGGGAGGAGTGCGAGGTTGGGTTTTGTGGTGGAGCGAACTCTTGATTTTGTTTACTTTACGTCCAAACATTGAAGAGACGAGCTGGCAACCAGAAACAAAAGCACGTGACTTGCATTTATTTCATTTAGATTAACCCGCAAAGCAGCTAGCCAGAGTAGGTGAATTGGATGGATTCATCTTGTTTACCAGCTTATGTATGGGACGAAAAAGGGTGTCGCTGCTTCCTAACTCTCAACATTACAAGAGCCATACTTGATGGCGATAAGACCATGGGTTGGACATACATAGACACATACATGCGGAGCCTTGTCTTGCCATGAGAGAGAAAGTCTTCAGCTCTCTTCAACCCATTTCAGGCTCTGCATGGTTATGAGTAGGTGTCAATAGATGGTCCTTCAGCGGTATCCGTGCCATCCCATCGCTTCCCAGTGCAAGCAGAGAGTTATATTACGATACCTCGCTGGCAGTATTTGACCACGTCTCTCCCTGCTCCAGCATCAAGCATCAGGCAACGAATACTCGCACCCATCCGCATTCTCTTATCGCAGTCTGCTCGTCTGATCACTGTCTCTTGCGTGACTACCGGTATTTGCAGCCTGGTGTTTTGTTTTACACGTGCGAACGAAAGCCAAGCCAAGTTCCCACAAGACGACGCTAAGAGCTCTGAAAGCTGCCTTCTTTGAGCCCACGTCATTCTCCTCCCCTTCGTTCAACATTCCAGCCAACCTCCATTAAAATCATCGCAACAAGCCACTTTCAATTCGCACGCACATTTACATCCACAAGCAAATCCCAATAGCTAAACAACAACCGCAACCATGTCCATCCAAGACCGCGCCCAGAACTCAATCTCCCAGCTCGATAAGGAGGTACGTTCAAAGCCGTCTCGTGTCCTCCCAATCGTCAATTCCATTACCGCCATCATTGCGCATCCATTGTTTGGATAAGCCAGAATGCTAACTTCCTATGTCTACAGCTTTCCAAGTACCCTGCTCTCGCCAACTTCGAGAAGCAGACCAGCGTGCCAAAGGTCTATGTTGTCCTTGGCCTGGGGGCTCTTTACTTCTTCCTCGTCTTCTTCAACATCGCTGCCAACTTCTTGGTCAACACCATCGGCTTTGCCATTCCCGCATACTACTCCCTAGATGCGCTGTTCACCACCAAGACGAGCGATGACACTCAGGTGAGCTTATCAATACCCTATCTTTCTTCATTTCGAGCACGCAATACTGACGATATATTAGTGGCTTACGGTAGGCTCTACACAATAAATTCACCAGGTATGGTGATTTTGTAATATCTGCTAACATTACATCCATCAGTACTGGGTTGTTTATGCTTTCTTGAGGTAGGCGACACCATCCGTGCATTTTGAGCCAGTTTACTAACATGCCTTAGCTTCTTTGAGAGCGCCGTCAACGCCGTCTACTGGTTCCGTATGATGATACTCTTTCTCCATCAACCCGACAATTCTAACTCTCAACAGCATTCTACTACACCTTCAAGTTCGTCCTCGTCCTCTGGATGGCTCTTCCCCAGACCGCGTAAGTTTTCTCACCGCCAACACGCAAGGAGATCTCTTACTAACCCGCTTTCTAGTGGCGCCCAGGTCGTCTTCCGATCCTTCCTCCAGCCCGTGTTCTCCCGTTATTTCTCCTCCACCGCCTCCACCTCTGAGAACCTCAAGGCTCAGGCTCAAAAGGTCCAGTAAGCGCATCATGGCAAGGCTCCACGACTGCATGACAATTTGCTTTTTTGAACGGCGACTTCGGAAACTAGGTCTCTTGCGTTGGCCTGTTGCATGTGGAGTATGATCCTGATCTTCGTCGGCATTTGATTCGGTCGGAAATGATGGAAAGGATAGGTATAACAGGGGATGTGTATTTTCTTGCTAAACGATATGGCATGGATTATGTATGACGGTATTGAACATTCGGACTATTTTTTGATTCTTGGGCGATGGTAATATTGGAGTTTCATAGAATTGTTTCATTAACTATGTCTTTCCTTGAATTTAGGCGCAGAGCAAGATCCCTGTGAGCAAACCTTGGTTGTGTTAGTGTGGTGAGATGGTTTGTTGCTAGCAATGTCGCAGTGAATCTGAACATGGGAGAAATCACTGAGGCACCGAGAATGTGTCACTAACGCGCGAAGTGTTAATCGAGTGCTTTAAATTCCTTACGTTCTCAAATCGAGACTGGCCAGGAATTCATCGAGCTTGGTAATACTCCATGCAGTAGTGTTTGTTTAGAAGTATGCCAGAGCTCTATTCACGTCTTTTCCGCATGGATCAGGCACACACCTCTAGATGTAACTTCGCTGATACTTTGCTAGTAATAAAATCAGCTGGCCCATGGGCATGCCTCGTTTAGTGGATTGAATGCAAATCACCACTTAGGCTCACAGAGGTGGTTTTGAAAATGCGACCAACATGTCCAATTGTGAGCCGCGTCGAGCATCACTACACAGAGATTCCTCTCAACAGAACAAGATCAAGTTACCGCAAAGGCCGAAGAACCCGCTGTCAACTCGTGCCGCACCTGCTGTAGTATGGCGTTCCGTTGCCAAACCTTCAAACGCCGGGTAACAGTCCGACCACTTCACTTTTCCTCAACTCATCCCTCCCTCATTATGTGATCATTTCCATGACAGATCTCGTGCTACAACGTCCCGATCTCTTTTCACCTCAAATATTTTCGCTCTACCAATTCTTTCATCATCCTATGCAACTTCATATTTCCTGCTCCCTCGTATCTCGAGCTTCACATTATTGACCATGCACGCACTCTCGAGGATCTTCGGAGCACTTGGTGTTCATGGAACCGGATCACCGAAACCTCTCCAAAATTCCGATAAACCCACTTCATGCAGCTCAGGCGACAACACCCACACCGACGACGACGAAATTCACAAGTGCGACAATGTTGCCCGATTCAGCCCACTCGGTTCACGCACTACGCCTACGGATGACTGCTTGCGTACAGATAGTAGCATTCTTTTGGACGATTTGCTGCCATCTGGAGGTGAAATAGTCACAGATTTCACATTCGCTCAATGCCCAAGAATCAATCATGAAATGGAGGCTTCAGAACCATTTCCAGAGCCAGATCCACTCATTCTAGCGATTGCGCATCTCGATGCCAATGATCCACCCAACCTTCAAGGCTTGATGCTTGATAATGTTCCCGTCTTCTTGCAAAGGCTCCGCGACGACCCGGTGTTCGGCACTACAGCAGCTTGCTATGACAGCGTTGCTTTTTCCAAATTGATAGAGGTTCCGATCCATGAACTTGACACATCTGTGGACTTTGCTTCTGGTTTCGTCTCTCGATCGAGCTCTCCAGCATCGCTCGTGCGCTTCGGGGAGGATGAGCTTCCTCAGACACTCCTAGAAGAACAGATACTCCTAGAAGAACAGACACTCGCAGAAGATCAGCCCAAAGCCGTAGATACCAAGCTGCGTATCTCACCTGAAGGATCCAGTGATCTCTTGAAGTCATGTGAAGACCCGTACGGTCCACGTTACCAACTACCCGGCGAGTCAAGGAATGACTACTTGAAACGAGCATCAGCCCGATTGCAAGCAACTCTAGCCAGACACGATGCAATGAACAGAGTGAAAGCGCCGTCTTCCTCTTCTTCTAGCACTAGCCCCTGCAACGACGACTTCAGTACCGAGGACGACTCATACCTCAGCCCATCCTCCCCCCCAACACCATTGACACCACGAACACCACTCAATTGCCACAATCTCTTCAAGCTCGAAAATCCAAACGCAGTCAATAACCCCGACGCCAAAGACTCAAAAGAGTCCTCTGAATGGAACGCCCCACGCATGGTCAGGCCGGCTATCTTCAATATCAGCAAAACAAAAATGACGCCACCCCGAAAAGAAGTCTACAAACACATTGACTTTTGCCCCATCGACCTCTTCCACGACAAAGGCTATCATCGCAAGGTAGTCAACGAGCAAGACTGTCTCCAATGCGTCCTTAAGAACATGAAATGCGATCGCTTCCACCCCTGCTGCAAACGCTGTATTCGTGCTGGAGATGCTCCATACTGTCTCCATCAGAGAAGGCTGGCAAGTTGGGAATTAAAGCAACTTGGACTCGAGAAAGTCCCGCGTTACACTGTCCTCACTCGGTTACCTGAAGATAGTGATGAGGCCTGGGAGGAGAAATTGAGGAGGGAAGATGTGTTGTTGGAGGAGTTGCAGGAGAGGATTGATCGACAGAATTGGGTTATGCCTATTAATAATGGGGTTGATGATATCTTTGATGAAGATGAGATTCAAGGAAGGGAGCTTTGCGAGGAGAGGGGGAAGATATGGAAGTATCAGTATGTCGATGAGGGACTTCGGATTGTTGTAGATCAGGATTGAGGACTCTAGAACTCATCATCATCGTCTTCGAGGAAGCAAGGTCAATTTGGTTTGGAGTATGCGGGAATCACGTCAAGCCAGACCAAAGTCAATGTCTGGAGGACTTATTCTCTTTACTACAATTTCGGGATATAGCAATGGGCGCATGGGAATATATTTAGGCATGGGCGGCGCAACAATCAGTTTCGGAAGGTTGGTGAAGATCTAACAAGATCTAGGGACACGGAGATGTTCAATTTCTGTACCACATGTCGTTCACTTTGCTTGATAGGCGCATCAGGCATCACAAGAAATCACCACATTTATTATGCGGCAACGAGAGGTGATAGGCACTTCCATTATCAACGAAATCCAATAATAGCAGGGACCCTAGAAACTGACAAAAGGAGCAAAAAAATGAAAGAGAAGAACTCATGCACAGCGACAAATAGCACATGCAAAGATCAGAACCGAAAAGAATCATTTTCTACACACAACCAACCCTACACGCTCCAAACACAATCACCCACTCCAAGCACAAAAAGGCACAAACGGGGTATCACCGGACCACCACAGTCACGACCTCTCCCTTTTTACGAACTATCCTATCACACAGAAACAACACTCCCCCACCCCCTAACTGGCCTCGTATCCTCCAATTCAACACACCACCATAGTACCTCCTTCGCCTTCCCGATCTGCCCACTCTCCTCATACGCCCTGGCAAGCGAAAACCATGCCTCTGAGAAATCCCACCCCGCTCCAAGTTTCGTCAACGTGTTTAATAGACCGTAAGCTCTATCACGCGCGGCAAGACGATTCAATTCCTCGGGTGTGTGATCGTCGTTGTACGATGTAGTCGTTGTTGCGACCAGGGTATCAGGGTCCTGTTTCGGTAAGTTGGAGTCTTGGCGCGTAATCGAGTTCATTGTTGCTTGACGAGAGAGGACGGGAGAGTGGGTTGAGGGATTTGAAGTTGGGGTTGATTCATTGGACGTTATTTTGGTAAGAGGCGCCGGATGTGCACCTAGTGGGCTGAGCGATGGTGTGGAGGAGATATGGGAAGCATATGTAGCGGATGTGATGGGCGAGGTAGGTTCCGGAGATAGTTTCTGGCAGTAGATATCCAATAAAATATCTGACAGACCCACAACCGCGAACGGGTGATCGGGGTGGTGTGAAAGGGCTTTCTCGAAGTGGGACATTGCTTCGTGTTGAAAATCCTGGGTACGAGCAAGATCGCCGCGCTACGAGCAAGATTAGCAGGATATCATTGAAGATAAGGGATCCAGGTGGGTTCTTACCTGAGCCCAGATATCTGCCCACAGCTCCTCGACAGATTTTCCGCCACCCCACCCTCGAGCTGCAAAGGCTTTGACGCTCGATGAATCTTGCTGTGCAACCTGACTCTCAAGTGCTTGAACCAGATCAGCGGCTTCATCAATGGCACCTTTGGCATCATCGTATACTTCAGCTCGAGTGTACAGACCAGCAACAAACAACCACACTTGTATCAACAATGAAATCCTGTGTTTCCTTTCTTGAAAGATCGGGAAGACAGGTTCTGGGGGTATGATGTCCACAGAAGATGATGAGGGCAAGCGGCCTTCTCGTTTTCTTGACGTGCCATATTCGCCAGATGGACGGTCGTGCTTGGTAGGCGATAGTTTTTCAGGGATATTCGGCATAGGGTGGTCATCAATCCTGGCAGTGTTACTGTCAGAATTGGCTGTCGTGGGTCGAGATGCCGAAGAAGCTCGCGGTCTATTCTTTCCATTCTTTTCGGTGCCATTAGCATAGTCCGCCACAGCGATAGGCTCATTTGCTGTCATAGCGGTGCCGGGTCGGTGCGATTCGATTGATGACCGTTTGCTATGACTGGCGCTTCGTTTCTGTAGCTTGTGGCTTGCGCTTCGTTGTGGAGTTTCGTTCCCGGCATTTTGAGATTTGCTGCGGAATATCGAATTGTGATGGCCTTCATTACCTCGCCTGCCGCGAGTGGTAGATCCGTCATCGGATGTGATGTGAATGGTGGGTGCAGTAGTGGTCGACGTTGCTCTTGTCGAAGGTCGTGTGTCGGTCACAGAAGGTATGGTAGGTGCAATAGACAATGTCTTCTCTTTACGACTTCGACTCCTTGCTCGACTCATAAGAGAGTGTCGTAGTGTGCTGACTGCACTCTTTGGTGGCTTCGCGGTCGTGGCACGAGACTGCGCTCGCAAGAGATCGTTCTTAGGATCACCGAATAGTCTTGCGAACAATGCTAATAGCTCAGCACTTGCGTCCACCGCATCCGCTGGACATTGTAGTGCTTCCAGTAGAGCAATTTGTGTGATCTTGACCTGTACGATGCCTTCCTTCTCGTACCTCTCCATTTTATCGATGAGCGCCTTCGAATGAGGCGTCTCGGGCTTCTCCAATTCGTTCAAGTGCTCACTCTTGAACACCTGCTCAGGACCGAAGAGATTGGTCGGGTCCTCGAATTGCTCAAATGCTGCATTACTCGATCTAGCAGCGGTCGATAAGTCCGCTTTGGCAGACAAAAGCAGTGTAAGAAGATGCCAGAAAGGAATGAGCTTTCTTTCGCGGACAAAGTCTGAGGAGCCATCGCGTGGGAACTTTTCAGGCGCATTTCCATTGGCCAAATACACTGAGAAGGTCTGGGATTCCGAGGGCCTCGAAAGAGCTTGCTTGACAATCTTAATGGCTGGTGACAACTCTCTCATCTCTGCTAGCACAAACGCCAGCGCGAATTGAGTCTCGAGATCATCGCCGTTGGCATATCGTATGTCAAGGGCATTGCGATAGTATTCGACCGCTTTTTGTTGATGACCATTCCTGGTGCTCGCATCATATGTCCATCGTGCCCATGTAGCCTCACAAGTTCCAAGTGCACGATAGGCCTCGGATATGACTCTCAAAGACACTGGAACTCGGATCGGGATCGCCTTGTCTGGCTCCTCTGTCTCCTGTGCCTCTGCATCCAACGCAGCCTTTTCGACCCATTGCAGAAGCTCGGAGCTGATTTCCAAAGCTTTCTCAACCTCTTTCCGAGCGCCGAAGCGGCATAAGATGCGAATTGCCTCTGATGCTGTTTGCAAAACAGTATCGTCGTTGTCCAGGCTGTAATCTGGCTCGCCGCTCTTCTCTTCTCTTTGCTTCCCACGCTGCACAAGCTCGACGTACGAATCGAAAGCCTTGAAGGCAAGATCAAATTCGGCAACATAAGCATGCACGCAGAAGAGATATCTGAGAATTTGCGTGGAGTGATAACTCTTGGTCGCAGCACGATAGAGAATCTGTAACATAAATTAGCAAGAAATCGACGAGGATAAGACGAATTGTCCTACGTCAAGAATGCCTCTCGCAATCGCGTTCTTTCCACCTTCTCCAAGCTCTTCGTCTCGCCACGAAGGTCCGCACATGATGCGCCAATTTTGGACAACCGCATCTACCCAACGTTCGACTCTTGAATTTCTCTCATTCGCTTTCGGGAATCTGGTCTCCTCCAGGAGTTTAGCCTCAATGCTAGCTTCCACCTTTTTGAGCTCGGCACGTTGCTGCAACCTCACATTGAGATATTCCTCATCGCTTAGGGGCTCGCGTGTGAAAAGGATCTGGGGATTCTTATCCGTATACTTGGGCGAATAGCAATATCCCAGGCGTAGAATCTCAGAGAGTGTCTCGTAGTACGCCATCCACACATCCCATCTCGAGTAATCTACTTCTGTGCCGAGCTCGACTAGAGGTGGCGCTTGCCGCGTAGGTTCGTAAGGGACTGGAAGTTTTGGATTGACAGGTGTGCATCGGAATAAGGACAACCAGAGGTGGAACATTTGAAGCATTGACTCCAGGTCCATCATCTCTCCCAGAGGCTTGGGTTTTATAGACACAGCAACCATACGACTGAGCGCCCTTTCTGTCCAGACGCGGAACTCTGGGCTACCGGAACCCAATGTGTTTGGTATAGTCACCAAGAATGGGATCACGGACTTGTAGGTTTCCAAAGCCACGACAGGCGTTGCGGTCCTCTCTTGTGCGAAACCTAGACAATGCATAAGATGTATGTCGACAAGGAGAGTGTATGATATTCACCTTTTATGTAAGCAGCCTTCATGGCGCATACCTGGACCCATGATGGTGAAGATTCATGATTATTCTCAATCAGATTGTCCAGGGCGACCATCAAGTTCTTTGGCAACCGTGCAATTGCCAGACTCGGCTCTTGTAGCACCCAGTGTATCCATCCTAGACATACAATGGCCTGAAACGAGTCTTCTCGATATACCAGTTCTTCATCGATTGCACTGAGCAAGGGTGTGATGAGCTTGGATAGGGACGATGGGAGCTGTTCGCCTTGGGCGGTAGGTGGGCGGAGGGAGCTATCGTACTCGGCGACCTGGGCTTCGGTCTTCGCAGTGAGGATAAGGCCTAGCTATGTTCTCAGCATGGAATCGTGGTTTGGTTTAGCTTGGCTTGGCTGGATGTGTACATTTACGGTGGGGAGCATGTTTTGCAAGTTTACGGGTGAGTTCTGGTATCTTGTCCCATTGGGCATTGCATCTCGCCGTGTCTAGGTAGTCGATGTAGCGGAGAGCCTTCTCGCTCTCTCGCGCCTGTGCAAAGTGTCAATAGGAGTATGACGTTGCCTGTCTCGTCGAGTATACAATACATACGGCCATGGTGTTGCACTATATGGGACACCTTGGGCGTGTCTTTGGGTGAGTAAATAAAGCCGTCGTCATCATCTCAGTGGCATTAAGAGTAAAGAATGTAATGAAGCTTAAGCATTTGCCATACCATACCATGGCCGTAACTATAACAAGCCGGCCGCATATATACCTGCAGAATCAAGCTTCCCCATTGGTTTAGAAAAGTTTTAGCACTTTTCCTCGGCGACAGAAATCATAGCATTTACTTTCCCATACAACAATTGTCGCAAGTTGTTCAAGAACTTGAAGCCATACGACATGGCGCCTCCTCGCGCAGACGACCTCCTGCAGCCCTCTTCGTTGCGATCAATCACTTTCCGCCTCACCTCGACTCCAGTACACCAATTGCCCCAAATCGTACCCCATCTTGCCCACCAGCTCGTGTCTTGCCGACAATTCCTTTCCCAGCCTCAGGACACAATCTCAAAGGACAATATCGCCCTCCTTCACAGCTTCAAGACGAGGTTGTCCAGCTTGTTGCAAGATCGAACGGTGGAAGGACGCTGGAGCGCTGTGGTGTTGATCAAGGCTACAATCGAGCTCTCGGGCTCTGAGGTGCTATACGGGGACAAAGACCGAGTCTCAAAATGGATAAGAGGCCTTATTGTTGTACTGAACAAGCCTGATCCGTCTACCACGAAACAACTGTGCATCATCACACTCACCCGTATATTTATGCTCACGAGAGAATATCCAACCTTGCTCAGAGAATTGACAACGCCATGCTTGCCTTCTTTTGTTAGTGCTTGCCTCAACCACTTCCAAGGAAAAGAGCTAGGACAGACATCAGCTCAGCGGGCATTACTTGGACCAGTCCTCGAGAGCATATCCATTCTGCTCCCTCGCCATCCTGCCATTTTCCGACCTTTCGAAAACCAACTTCGAGACCTTGGCCTTTACATTCTGTCTACCGATGGATTTAAACCGGAAATCAGATACAACGCGCCGAAGGAGCTGCGTAGCATCGCTCAAAAGCTGCTTGCTCTCCTCCCAGCATGTGTGCCCAAAGGAGGGTCTGCAGAGAAGTTGGACGGGCAGATTAGAGAGACGGTCAAGTACGTCCATGCCGCAGCAGATCAGGTCTTCCGTGCCGTGGAAGAGGATTGGGAATCAACATGCAATGTGCGCTCATCAATTGAGGGACTCACCCTCAACGACCAAGTAGAGATGGAGATTACGGAAGGAAATAAGCATGGAGGCTGGATCGGCGTTCGATCTGGCTCAGAGAGAATGATTTCACATCTAGGATTCCTGAAGCACTGCATTCTCACGCCGACCTCATCGGCCATCCCTCTTCGCATAGGCGTCATCGCTGACCTGTTGACTCGGCTCATGTACATGCAAGTGTCGAAAGGAGACAGTGGATCGAGCCGTTTCAACCCTCAAGTCAGCCGTCAGGAGCGCGAGGAGTTGTGGGCAGTTCTCCCTGACATTCATGTTGCCGCGATTGAAATTATTGTAGCGCTTGTTGGACGACTGAAGACCGCTTCTGCTTCTTCCAGTCAACAATTGCTTGACCTTCTTCCCTGGCTGTTCGAAGCTGAGCGCTCCGACATATCCCTCCGCGCTGCCGTCTACCGAGCTGTAGCAACCATTCTACCATGCATCGGAACATCACTATCAAAATCCACCGTCTCGTCTTTGGACAGCATCATCAAGTCATGCTGTACTGATCTAATGTCTGTCGTAAAAGAGGATATACCGAGTCAGCCCGGGGCAAAACAACAAAATGGCCATTCCCACACCACAAATGGAATCAAAAGTACCGCAAACACCGAAGCACTCATGTCCTCATCGGCAGCAATCATCACATCTTCCACACAATACGCTGGCCTCCATGCTGCAGCCTCCGATCTCCTACCAATTCTCCTCTCTACCCTCCCAGCATCGCACATCTCCATTCCCGTGAGAACAGAAATGGACCGTGTCGCTGCCCTGACTAGACATCGCAACGCACTCACAGCTAGTGTGTTGAATCCAGCTCCCCACAAACAAAGTCTCCTGCCCATTCTAGCCTCCCTCGAGCCCGCAAGTCTAGCTACCGAAGGACTCCTCCGACCACGCATGCCAGTAATTCGAATTGAGGGACGAGATGAAGAATTGGCGGATGAGACGGATGAGCTGCATGAGTCCCGTGGTCTATCATTCAACGTCTCCGTCGAGAATCTCGAAATCACACCCGCTCAAGCTTTTGACTGGAACAGTCTCAACGCACCTACGAAATCAACGAGTGGTGAAGCTATGCCCGCTCGAGAAGCCCGGTCTTTCAAACGCCAACAAATTGAGGAAGAACAAAAAGAGGAGGGTGTAACATCTCCCACCAAACGTCCTCGTTTGGAAGAGACGACAGTTCAGAGTGTGACACAGACCACAATTGTTGATCAAGCAACACTCATTTCTACGTTTAGGAGTGAGGATGTTACTATGGCCGGTGCTACCGCTGGAGAGGAGGAGGAAAGCGATAGTGATGATGACGGATCTGATTTTGAGATTCCGGCGCTGGTTATGCAGGTTGACAGTGACGAGGAGGATGATGAAGATGAATAAGGGGAGGGAGAGTAATATCACGTCAGATCAGTAGGAAAGAAATGAATCGTACATGCGTTCATTTACTGCGTTGGATCCATGCATCATCCCATCAGATGTACCCGCTATAAACGCATTTCAAAATCGTTCGTGTATCTGTACATGATTGAGAGAGACAACTGGTTCTTGCCTTCTCGGCGATTTCATTTCCCAGTTTGCTTTCCCATGAACTCTGTCCCGCCTCGGATCACACCCACGAGACCGCCCGTCTGTATCGTCTCACTTCCACCTCCACTGAGTCTGTATTCCACCTCGCTCAGTCCCTCCAGCCATGCAATTCTCGTCTTAGCAGGGACATCCAGCTTCCCCAACTCTTCTGCCAGACTCGTCAGGATATCTGCCAGTGCTAATCCCTTATTCGCCTTCAACGTATTCAACGTCTGCAAACACGTCGTAACATCATTCGTTGTGAGAAGTGTATCGCGTATCTGTCTTATATCTGCTGGATGGGGCGCAGCAATGCATTCATAGATTGTAGATTCGGTGATTGTTTCTCTCTGTATCGTTTTTGAATCTGGAGCCTTTTCGCCTGGTTTTCGCAGAGGCGTGGAGGAGGCGTGACATGCTTGGAGGACGTTGAGGGCTCGTCTCATGTCTCCTTTTGATAGCCTGACTAGGGATTCTGTGGCTGCTTCTTCGATTTTGACATTCTCCTCTTCTATGACGTGGTCGACTAAGCGACGGATATCTGGTTCTTTGAGGGGGGAGAAGCGGAATCTCGTACAACGTGAGAGGAGCGCAGGAGAGAGCTTATGAGTGTAATTTGCAATGATGCAAAAACGGGTGTTTGCCGTGTATTTCTCCATGATTCGTCGTAGAGCCATTTGCGCTGTTGAGGTCATGGCGTCGGCTTCGTCGAGGATGATGAGTTTGAAGGTTGCGAGGGGGTTCTTGGAGTCAGAGGGTTGAGGTAGGGAGGAGAAGATTTGTTTTGTGCTGCTGAAGGTTTTGATTTGTTCTCGGACAACGTCGATGCCTCTGTCGTCTGAGGCGTTGAGTTCGAGGACCATTTGGCGCATGTTCTTGTTGCCGTAGATGTGTCTAGCGAGGGCGAGGACTGTGGATGTTTTGCCTGTTCCTGGTGGTCCATAGAGAAGTAGATGCGGTAACCTCTGTGCTGGAGTTAGATACGGGGAGACGACTCTCTGGGAAGCGGTCAAGTCGTACGTTCTTCTCGACAAACTTGTTTATAGTTGCGAGGATATCCTGGTGGCCTTCCACATCGTCGAGAGAGTTTGGTCTGTATTTTTCGACCCTATAACATATCAGAATCGTTTTGCAATGGATTGAAGGGACACATACCATGGCAAAGAGTCTTCTGCTTCTACGGGCAAATTGGCAGCGCTCCGCTTGCCTCCTTTGTTACCAGAGCCGAATTCAACCTCGTCTTTGGAGATGGGCGCGTCAACGTCCATCTCATCCTCCATGTCTGACATGATGGGTGGTTGGTTGGTTGGGGTTTGGGGACTGAGTGGGAGATTCTGAAGACGCGTTGAACAGGTAAATTGAAGATTGGAGGAAGTGAGGGGGAAATAATTGGTATTGCTCGAAGAGAGACGCGCTCCGTTCGTGAAGTCAATTTACTCCAGAGCATCTAAGATTAGATTAGATCTCAGCTACGAACGAGCATGAGCATCCCACTTCAACACCGAAAGCTACTCCATCACCACTCCTAGGATACCTCTCACCAACTCCGCAACAATGCCCGTAAGTTACCCTCCCTCCTCCAAATCACCCCTCTAAAACACATACAGGCCTACCACTCCGTCTTCCTCGACGAGCCAAACCAATTCACAATCGGCAACTTCGCCCTCCTCCCTCTCCGAACTCGAACCCGCGGTCCCGCTCAAGCTCTCCCTCCACTCTCACCAGATGTCACCGAATTGACAATAGACGCCTCCCACGAAAGCTATGACTCCCTCGACGAGGTCCTGTTACTCTTCCGCGCAAACACCTTCTTCCGCAATTTCGAGATCAAGGGACCAGCGGACCGTGTATTGATCTATGGAATTCTGTTTGTGCAGGATATTTTGGCGAAGATTACGAAGAGTAGGTTCAGTTCTTTCCTATCGACTACAGAAAGGAAGGAATGGGGGTTTGGAACCCGGCTGACTCTAAATCGCAGATATGACAAGGCGGGAGGCTGAAAAGGCTGTGATGAACGTTTCGCTCGATACCAATTTCTCTATTCCAGGCGATGCTGGATTCCCGCTCAATCAGCTGTTTGAGGGGCCAAAGGATCGACACGAAGCGGAGACATTGAGGCAGTACATGATGCAGATGAGGCAGGAGTTGGGCGCTAGGTTGGTCAATAGGGTATATGCGGATGGCACAGATAAGCCGAGCAAGTGGTGGTTAAGTTTTACGAAGAGAAAGTTCATGGGCAAAAGCTTGTAGAGGAATATTTCGAGTTGAAAGATATGAGGAGCGCTGATCCACCTACGGTGAGCTTGAATCCGGAAGCGCCGGGGGGACTCAAATCGACTTCTCAATTGAAATAAAGAAAAGAGACTGGACTTTGTGTGCAAAGTCTCAGATAGCGCAACAAAAGCGCAACATCAATACTAACTATCCTTAGACTCATGGCAAGTACTCTTTGGGATTTCTTTGGAGCAACAGTGAAACTTCATCCTCACTCAAGGACTTTGTTTTGATAAAACTCGATTGAATCCAAAAATACTCCTACACTGGATACAAATGCTATGACTTTTCAAGCCCCTCAATCCCAGTCATGGCAACATCTTTTTCTTCCGTGGCCTTGTTTTCTTCACTCCCTGCGCCCTCCGTCTTTGGTTTTTTTTCCGCAGCCTCAACTTTCCCTTCCGCCTTCCTCTTTTTCCCAAATTTGCCCCTCGCCTCCACTTTTACACCTTCGGCGGGTAATACTCTTGTAGCAGTAAAGATATAGCCTTCACTCCCACCTCTACTCGTCATCATCGGATGCGTCCTCATTGGCAAAACCTGCCACTCCCTCGCTCGAGCAGTCTGCAACATTGGATTCAGAACCAAGGTTGGGTTGATAGGGAAATCCTCTTCATTCTCCAATGCCTCTTGATTCTCTGCCTGCAAAAGCCGCACGTAACTGCCCTTCCTATCTCTCGAGTAAAGATCCATGAGAATGGTCAAAGGCTCGGGCGAAGGTGAGTAAACAACGATTTGACCTCCGCCACGAACGAGTGGGACGCAATGCTTCATTATAGCTTTTGGATCCATGGTCGATGCAACAATCAAAGCATCAAAACCACCTTCTCTCGTTGAGTCAACGGTCGCTTTTGTCTTTTCCCAGCGGCGGCGTTTGCGGAAGTATGCGCCTCTCTTCCCGCTCTTCAGTGCCTGGAGTTGAGTTGGTGATAATTGGGGTGGTTCGCTGTAGAGAGCATCGGAAGCGGGGTCGATGAGTTGGAGCCAAGTCAGGGATTTGAGATGAGTGAAGAGGGGATGGGATGGTGATGGTTCTTCCGGGATGAAGCCGAAGTACTTTAGATGGGAGAGATTTGGTTGGGTGTTTGCGTGGAGGACGGTTATTGTGTTTGAGGTTGCGGAGGAGGGTTGGGGGAAGTCTTTTGGGGTTCGTTTGGGTGCTTTTGATGGTGAGTGTGTTGAGGTGGATTTTGATGGGGTTGGATTTGATGCGTTCGGCATTAAAGCCTCGGGCAGTGATGAATTTGGTAATGGCTTGTCGAGTATGGAAGTTGATGATGCCGGTTCTGAAGTTCCTTCTGTCGCATCCGATACTGATTTTGGATCTTTTGTTGAAGTCTCAGTGTTTCCATTTGTAGTGGGAGGCTGACTATCAATCTCCATTGCTTGTGATGACTTTTCTGGCTGGGCCTTTTGCTTTTCTGAGACGCTGGCCCCATCTAGTTGCTCATCTTCGTCATCGTCCTCGCTTTCCTCCTCAGTTGAGGGGTATAGTATACCCATCCTCTCAGCCATGGCGGCTACTACTAGCCCGCAAGTGTCGTCAATCACCAAATACTTGCCTGCGGAGGGCTTTTTCTCTTCCTCTAAAGTTTCTTCTTGGGCGTTCTCCGGATCTCCTTGCCCGCCTTCGTTCGAAACTGCATTTGGATCCTCGTTGTGGTGGACATTTGCCCAGCTCATTAGTAGGCCTAACGTTTCTTCTCGCAGCTCCATAATTCTAGAAACGTCTTTGTCCAACCATAGCTGAGATAGCAGGCCTACATCCATGGGAAGTACAGTGAATCTCTTCATGTACTTTTTCGATTTTCTCAAGGTATATTTCGCCAACGAAAATGACGTCTTCTCACTCAGTGCTGAATGAGCGGCCATGATCTTAGCAATGATCTCTTTTCCAGATCCATTTGCGGCCTTCTTGAGCTCTTCGATTTCTTCCATGCTTAGAGCTTGCCGTGATGGATCGTCGACAGTAAGTCGGTTGTTTCGCATAATGAGCTGACCATCCTCTCCAACAATGTCGAATTGGTTTCCATCTTCAGGATCTGTCTGCTCGTCCCTTGACTCTGCCGGCGTTGAGACCTTTTCTGATAGCGTTTCGGCGTGCAGCTCGGCTGGTGGTACAATTCGAAGTGTTGACGATTTCTCGCCATCCTGGCGTTCGAGCACTTCGTAAGTAAAATGATATGGTCGACCCAGAAGCAGATTCGAGGGAAATGATCCAAATTTCCCGATACTTATTGTGCTACCCCGAGTCAGTATTTGAACACAGAGCAAGGAGACAGAGCGATGGGTCACTGTACATACGTGTTTGGTTGTATTTCCACGGGCTTCAGTATGCCAGATGGCAACCGGAGGACGATTTGCGCCCCAGGGCGAATGACAGAATGCATGCTGCCGAGTACCAAGTAAACCCGAATGCTCGAGTCTCTTTCTTCAAAAAAACCTTTTCCTCGATTCAGGACGAGCAGATTCTTGCTGTTATGAAAACGCCATGTATCCAGAGTCACGATATCTCCCGAGTTTGATGTGGTTCTTGTTTTCGAGCGACAAGCCTTGGTGTAAGAATTTCTATGTTGGATTTGAAAAACCAATGGCAAGCCCCAAGAATAGGACTATGCAAAAGATGTAGCTGTTCTTGTGCAAGTCGTCGTAAGAAAAAGAGTCCAAGTTCAGTTTTCTACAAGCCCAGATCAGTCTAGCGCTGGCATCTCAGGACAATTTATTTCCACCTCCAACCTCGACTTGAAGCTCACAGAACAACACCGCCGACATGGACCAAGATCCCAGTGAAGACGCAGCTCTCCGAGCGCTCCTCGGAACTTCATCTTTTGGAAAACAGAGTCGTGCAGCCAACACTGAAGCCCAGATTGAGCTATCCAAACGCAAACCTACCGTGTCCAAAATCGCCCTCAGCTATGCCTCCAGCGACGACGGAAGCACAAAGTCAGGAGACGAAGACGAGAAGGACGAGGACGACGGGGACGAAGACGATGAAGACGATGAAGATGACGAGGATGAATTTCCAGTGTCCCACGAACTCGTTCTCAAGAGCCATGAACGTCCTGTTACTAGCCTCACAGTAGACCCCTCAGGAGCTCGACTGGTATCTGGCTCAACAGACTGCACTTTCAAGATGCATGATTTCTCTTCCATGACGCCGACAACCCTTCGCGCCTTTCGATCCGTCGATCCATCGGAAACAAAGATCTCTGCCAGTTCAGAGGCGCATCCTATTCACCAGGTCCTCTTCAACCCGCTCTCGCCCAGCCAAATGCTCGTTATAAATGCTCTTCCACAAGCAAAGATATTCAGCCGCGATGGAGAAATGCTGATAGAGTTCGTCAAAGGCGACCCGTATCTTCGCGACATGCACAACACCAAAGGACATGTATCAGAGGTCACATCAGGCGCATGGCATCCTACAAACAGAGACCTATGCGTAACTGGAGGCACCGATAGCACGTTGAGGATCTGGGATGTGAACAACAAGCGTGCTCAAAAAGATGTCATCGTATTCAAGTCCAAGGTGTTGGGCACCGCTGGCAGATCTCGCATAACTTCACTAGCTTGGGGTGCTCCAGCTCAAGGAGGCTCAAATGTGCTTGTGGCCGCTGCTCTGGATGGTACTCTGGTTATGTACAGCGGCGAGGGCCCACACCATCGACCAGCTGCAGAAGTTCGTGATGCTCACACTCGAGACACCTGGACCAGCGGAGTAGCCATAAGTCGAGACGGAAATCTTGTCGTGTCTCGTGGAGGCGATGACACCGTCAAACTCTGGGACACTCGCAAGTTCAAACAGCCAATCACCACCCAGGTGTACCCGTCAATATCAACTCAATACCCAACCGCCAACATCCAGTTCTCGCCGTCATCGGCAAACATCATAATGGGATCTGAAACTGGGCATTTACATATTTTGAATCCAGCAACACTGAAGCCAGACCACTCGACACTAGTCACTCCAGGCTCGCCGCTGATTAGTGTTCTTTGGCACGAGAGGATGAACCAGATTATAACAGGGTCCGCCAATGGGGAGATACATGTGTTGTACAATCCAACAATGTCCACAGGCGGTGCAAAGCTGGTAATGACTAAAGCGCCGAAACGGCGCCACATTGACGATGACCCAAATCGAACGATGGATTTATCGCAGGGCATTTCCGGCGACAGCATCATAACACCAGGTGGCATTCTTACTAGCTCAAATCAAGCAAGTTTCGCTGCTCGGCATCCTACAATTGGGCTTACTGCTTCTGGAAAATCACGAGATCCGAGGCGGCCTCATATACCATTCTCCGGCCCCTTTTCGAAGAACGGAGCGCCGGATGAAGAACACATCAGAAAGAGCATTCCTCTCAGTTCGATGCGTGAGGAGGATCCGAGGGAAGCGCTTCTCAAGTATGCCGACAAAGCAAAGAGCGATCCCATCTTCACGGCGGCATGGAAAGACACCCAGCCAGTCACTCAATATGCTGAAGTTAGCGACGACGAAGAGGCACCGGATGCGAAGAAGCAGAAGCGATGAAGGAAGCCTTCATTGGTACATGGACGTTCTTGGAGAATTAGTGACAAAACTGGGCACAATAAAGGCTTGTATGTATGGGAGTATCAAACTTGTTCGTCATTGTACTAAATAATAAAAGGACCAAAAGCTTCCCATTCACCACGTAAGTTGTTAGCCTGTCCAAGTCGACTCGAGTACATTTCAAAAGCTCTGGCATTTGATCTTTGCATATTATGCGAACCATTGACCACCTACAGTCATCGAAGCACATTTGAATGGGTGTTCACTGATGCTTGTGGCAATCCTCTTCTGGTTTCTTCGTTCTCAAGAATCCGAATCTTCGTCAGTTTCAAGCCATCCATAAAGGTCTTCAGCTGGGTCCTGTTGTTCGTCGCTGCCAGAACTATGGTCTCTCGGATCGTCTTCGTTGGATTCTATTTCTGGTGTGCTAGGGCGTTGGTGGTGCTCCAAAGACGCGCCCTGGCTTCTCAGTGCCGTCCTGCTGTTAAAGTCGGCTGTCTCGTGCCCGTAAATGCTAGAAACACTCGAGTGAAGAGCAGTTTGATATTCGAAAACATCTGTCGCCGTTGGATGTTCCGCGTTTTGAGCAGTCCTCCCTCTTCGGTCATTCGTCGTCACCCATTTACACTGCGTGTCCTTGGTAGGGGTTGGGGACAAAGGATGTGAGTGATCGGTCTCAACCAGTTCCTTTGGCTCCGGCGATGGCTCCCTTTGCTCTGAAGACTTGAGTTTGGCCACCGTCTTCTGCCGGAGAGGATTGGACCAACGCCAACGAGACTTCTGATCCTTGCCTCGGGCGTTTGGTTGATTTGGCGTCGTAAGATTGCTGTTCTCCAAGTCCGTCACCGTCACCCTCGTTCCGAGAGATAGACGCTTATATTCTTCTTTGATGGTGCTCTGTCGCATCATGGCCCGATCAAACCGCGTATCGGTAAGGTTTCTTCGGTGTCCTCTTGGCCCTCTTCTTGAGCCGACCATTGAATTGGTTCTTGAATCAACCTCGCTATATCGCAGATATTCATCGACGTGTGCTTGCAGATGCCTTGTTGCTCGTTCAACTCCAATTGTTCCGCCCTCATGATTCACTGCGCGGCATAATTGGAGCCACACGATGTCGCATAAGATCTGTCTTACGTACACACATGTTACAGTCTCGTCCTCATGTACAGGATCGTGTAGCTTCTCCCGGGCGTTCACGTGTAACATCTGTTTGCCGTCCAAATTCCACTCCTCAACAAATCTCAGAAGGGCGCTTGGATTCGAAATGCAAATCGGCGTGTTGGGTCGGATGCAGTAGCGTTTCCACGTGAGTCCTCGATAAATCCATGCTTTTATACGATTCACAGAAAGGTGGCGAAGTTGGGCTCTGGTTTCGATGGGAGGGCCAGAATGGGCATCCAGCTTTACTTGGAAAGGCCAATCTGGGATCTCGAACTCTTTCCATTTTTCGACCATGCTTGCAAATCTCTCATCGTTGCAGTAGCGATAGTGGAGTCGGAGCCAACGAGTTGATTCATTTTTGCTTTGGGGTGCGATTGGCAGTTTTGTTGTTTGGAGGCGGAATGAGTCGTCTAGGTAATAGAAGCCAGCAAAGTTTCCCCTTGGGCCTCCAAGATGGAGGTTGAATGTTGGATGATCGCCCATGTCAAATGTAGAGAAGTGCTGAGTTTGGGACAGGGTGCCGACGACACATCAGCGGTCACGTCGCCTTATGCCAGACCTATTTAGCTCATTTAGAATTGTGGTGTCCCATGGTACGGATGCATTGCGTCTGTTTTGCTTTGCCATTAACATTGAGTCCTATTGTACCGTGGACAAGGCAGTGGAGACCATAAAGACAGATCCAGCCACTCCCTTCGTAGAGTCAGTCTTCACAGCATCATGACAGCCATCATTCTTAATCAATGCTCCATGGTGTTGTGAAAATATACTTTGCTCCAATTATGGTTTTGGACATGGAGACATACTTCTGGCAAAGGTGAAGGTTCGAGATTAGACATACGCTTGCTACTTCTAAAGATTCCAAGCAGCTGTTTCAATGTCTCTGGCGGTCTCAAGAAGGATAGAAATTCTCTCTCTCGATCTCCACTTGAGAATGGTGTATTCGATTCTAGCAATCGAACGCCTTATTAATTGATTCACCCAGAGTCCAAATCGATTTCGGACTTTTGTGACATTTACCTCTTGCTCCCAAAGAGGAAAAAACAATATGTATGATGGCGTACGAGGCATGTGAGAATGCTTCACTGTCATTCGTCACATCACCTCTTTCTCGGATCCCAATGCTTGCATGCGAAGGCATCTATATTCCCTCAATAGCCCATGTTTACCTCACACGACTCACTATGGGCTGAATCAAAACATTGTAACCTGTTGAATAAACAACCAATGTATGTCCCCGTTCTCGGCCCTTCCGAAGCTTGCAGAGCAAAAAGTCGCTGATGACGAACGAAAACTCTAGGGTAGCGCCAACAATCTCCAACTTCGTACCACTACCTCAACACCAAGAATTATGAGGCTTCAACCCTCGCCTTCATATGCTGCCGGTCCAGCTTTAATATCCTCCTCCCCGGCGCCCTATAGCTTCCTGGATGCTTTTCGGGCCCTAGGCAAAAACAAAGGCGATGCTACAGGCGACTGGTCGTCATTGATTGGCATCACCACTGCTATAATCGGCAACATACTCATATCCATCGCGCTCAACACTCAGCGTTATGCCCATATCAAACTCAACAATCAGCACGCGGAAAGGCAGCGATTGCTAAGACGGGCACAACGGCGCGCTGAGAGGACTGTGAATGGAGGAGGATACGGCACCCAGCCATCTTCGAGATCAAAGGAAAGAGCTAGAAGGGATGCGCAGAATGGGCACCGGGCTTCGGAAGATGGTGAAACAAATGGATCTGATGGGCGGCGGTACAGAGATGAGGAGGATGATGGTTTTTCAGAAAACGAACCGCTGCTGGCATCGTCAATGCACTCAGAGAACAGCGACCGACACAGCGAGACCGATGTCGAGGAAATCGAGGTCCCGGAGGATATTGCACACAAATCATACCTAAGGTCTCCTTGGTGGTGGGCAGGCATAGTTATGATGACTATCGGCGAAGCTGGCAACTTTCTGGCCTATGGTTTTGCTCCTGCGTCCATTGTCTCGCCGCTTGGAGTCGTCGCGTTGATATCGAATTGTATCATCGCACCATTCTTTCTTAAGGAAAGATTCAGAAGACGAGATCTATTCGGAGTGCTCATTGCGGTTGGAGGCGCCGTCACTGTTGTTTTGAGCGCAAGTGATAGCAATCCGAAACTTGGACCGGACGAGATATGGGATCTTATTACGACGTGGGAGTTCGAAACATACTTGGGCATCACAATTGGAGTAATTATCGCTTTGATGTGGACCAGCTCCAAGTATGGAGGAAAATCGATATTCGTGGATCTAGGTCTTGTTGGCCTCTTTGGTATGACCTTTACCATGGTGATTGGCATTTCCCGATTAATAGCTGACATTCAAAAAATAGGCGGATACACTGCTCTCTCCACCAAAGGAGTAGCTTCTATGCTCTCGTATACTCTTTTCAGAGCCCTGACCTATCCAATCACGTACCTATTGGTATTTGTGCTGGTATTCACTGCAATCATGCAAATCAAATATGTCAATCGAGCTTTGCAACGATTCTCATCGACACAAGTCATCCCGACGCAGTTTGTCATGTTCACGCTCTCGGTGATCGTAGGCAGTGCCGTGCTCTATCGCGATTTCGAAAAGGAATCAGGGGAAGATGCCGGAAAATTCATTGGTGGTTGCGCATTGACTTTCTTTGGAGTCTGGCTTATCACCAGTGGAAGAAAAACTGAAGAGCCTGACGAGGAAGAGTTCTTGGACGATGAAGAGGAAGCCATTGGACTTGTCCATGGTCAACTTCATAGCGATCAACGTTATTACGATGAGCCAGAGACCCGTCCGAAACCGCGACGCAGCTCTACTGTTCCTGGATCACTCCTCGAAGAACCCATACCTAATGGCTTCTCTACAAGCGAGGGGTCTTCAGAACCTCGAAGGAGCTTCGAATCGGACCTCGAGGCTCTGCCAGTCATAACACGTACTGGAACAGGCCGATCCGTCACCTTTGTAGATGATGAGCCTTTCGTGCCAGCATCGTCGCCTGGCATTACCTCACTGGTCGAAAATCCTTGGGCCGAACCTGGCGAGCACACACCCAAAGAGCGGCGGTCGATACAAAATCTTTTGCGCCCATTGAGTAAATTGTTCCCTGGTCAGGAATCTCGACCACTTCCCAACACTCTCAAGACCACCCATTCGGCACCTCTTCTCCCGTCAGAAGCACAATACCATCCCCGACCTCAAACACCTCCTAATTCTACACCTCGAGACAACGACCACCTCGCCACCCCACAGACTCCTGATGGCACACTACGACTCGCCCGTCACCATTCTATTGTCGATCTTATTCCAGGGCCATTCACATCAACTCTTTCGTCCCCATTGTCCGCAATCGTGGCTGATTCCTTGCGCCGGGGTGTTGATATAGCTTCGTTGAAGCCAAGACGACGACGAAAGTTGCCAGGCATGCCACAGAGGAACACCTTAAGAGAAAGAGGTCTCTCGGAGACTGACGCTCGACCCACTGCTCCTACAAATTCATCATCTTCAAGCCTACCGATGAATAGCGCTGAACAAGGTGAGCCATCAAGTGGCGTCCGCAACCGAGTACGAAGCCTCAGCAACACATTCGGCGATCTTTTTTCCAGGTCGACCAAGACGCCGCGACGTGGCTCAAAGCCAGACACCGAGACAATGGGCCCATCGCAACCACCGACACCTTCACTTGAAGAATCAGCATTAATAAGGTAGCGCATGTGTTGTTGCTTTGGGATCGTATCACATTAGCCTCACAAGTGGCCTGATTTTTGTACAGCTGTCAACATACATGGCCGCGGCACGAACTTCGCCATGTAATCATTTGGATATCAATGTCTTTGGCCCCCAAAAGATTTGTTCTACTCTATGATCTGCATGCTTCTGCAGTGTTGAATTCTCCTACAGCCCTACGAGCTGGGATCATGTACATGTTGATCCCTGCGGTCTGTCAGCGTCGCAGATCACTTTTCATAACCAACAAAGAGCATGGCATCGGCGTTGCATCTTTGCATTTGGAAACTTCATGTAGATTATTATGTTTGTCGAAGCTTTTCTCTTCTTGATTTCCTTTGTCTTCGATACCCTCTACAGCTCTCTCAGGTTCATAATTTCGAAACATTGATTAGGTTAGTGCTATATAGCTCGATGAACCTAAGGCACTCAAATGTTAATATACGAAGAAGACCCCGCTACAGTTCCCTCTCAGTGCAAGCATCTTTTTTGATACACTGCTTTCCATCCGTGCTAGCTTGTCTTTGTTTCATTTGTGGGTGGTGCGATCGCCACGGCCCCTTGGAAGCCCTGTGGAGTTTCTGAAACACGACATTTAATCTTCATACCTGTATCTCACTTTTCCCAGTGGGTGAGCTTGGACGCGGCAAACCCCGCCGCACGAGCTCAATTGATGGCGCATGAGTGCATGGATGCTCATTTCCGTTCAGACTTGCTGTTTATTGGCTTACCAGCAGTCAAGTAGGTATAAGTAGGCTGTTACTACTTTGGACACAGGACTCAAAACTATGATTGAAGGCTAGCGTTGACGATCGACACACAACCTCGACGGGTTGTATAACCAATTGCGGATCTCAGATGGACAAGCCAGAGCGCCCTATCTATCTTTCTGTGGTGTATACATGCATGGTATGTTTCTTGGCCTTGAGTCGTGGGTTTGTCGTTTGAGGAGGTGGGTGTATATCTTCTGACCTTTCCCCTCTCTTCTTTAAAGTATCCATCGCGATCTCCAACCTTTTCACTATATAGGATATCTTCAGTGTATAGTTCATGTTCTGCATCTTTCACGAAAGTCTATTCTCATTCCTCTCTGAACAATTTTTCTCAGAGCAGAAGAACTCATCACCATCATGGCCCCTCTCACTGTCACCAAGTCAGCAACTACTACAGCGTCCGCAAAAGCAACAAAGGCAACAAGCAATGTGGGTTTGAAGAATCGATTGAGATCGTTTATGCATGCTATGTCGAGCTATTTCATTCAAGTTGCTATTTGTAGGTAATTTTTTCATTGTGGTTCCATAAGCTTGCATTGTACTGACTTCTGTGTAGCGGCAGATGCGTTGTCGGCCCTTGAGTACTCACCCATACTGAGAGGATAGTGGCAGACTATTGGGAGGAAAGAGAGGCTATGGTGATGGAGAAGTTGGACAAATTGGTTTGGAGTTGGATATACCATTGTGATATTATCACGGCGCCTGGAAATTGCAGCAGTTGCTCTCTATGGGCGCTATGGATGTAAATCGGGGGCCGCACTTGGAGTCTATTGGGATTTGGGAAGGCGTTGAAGTCATGAGGGCGATGCTGTATGACTGCCGTACTTGAACAGTTGTGAGATGGAATGATATCGAACTCGTTACTGTACAGAAAGTGATTCATTAAACGAATTTTTAACGCATGCTCCCCTCTTCATATGGAGCTTGGATTTGTAATGTGACCTGTAGACGACAAAAACCTAAATAAATCATTTCTGCAAATTGGACAATTACCAGATTTGGCATGGTGAAGATTTGGGATGAAGGACACGTGATAGTCAATCATAAGAGTCTTCCTCCATGTTTTGATAGGATAGATAATATGAGTTTTAGACATATCGATTAGTAGTATTTGCACATGTTACGGGTCTGATAGATTGTGCTTAAAAGATTTAGATTGACGAATCTCAACCTCGAACAAAAATCATCAACAAAACACCGACATTCAAACATGGCCATCTCGGACTCGATATGCATTGCAAATCCATCACCAAAACCAAGAACATCAAAGCAATACATAATCATCTTCTTAACGGGCAATCCGGGACTCATTGGATACTACGATACCTTCTTAACACATCTTTACGCGCTGCTAGGAGAAGACTCGGGCAGCGGTAAGAAGAATGACACGGCTTTTGAAGTACATGGATCCAGTCTCCCAGGATTTGAAACCGAAGAGCTCGGAGAGGTGGAGAAAAGGAGGCGATGGAAAGGCCTAGGATTGGATCATGATGCACCATTTTCTCTGGAGGAAACGATATGTGCAGTCGAGCAGAATATTTTCAAGATCATCAAGAAGAGTGAGGGAGAATGTCCAGGCGACGCAAATGTCATTCTGATGGGCCATTCTTTGGGCGCATTTATTGCCCTAGAAGTCATTGAGCGCCATCGGAAACGGCTTGAAATCAAGCAAGCTGTTGAGGGCGAACCAGGTTTCGTTGGTGGGATAGGTCTATTTCCATGCGTGTTCGAGATGAGACAGAGCCCAAGCGGTATAAGGCTACAAAAGCTCTCGCAACTACCATTCTTCAAAACAGGACTTCCGCATTTCCTCTACTTCCTCATCTATCTTATACCCCTCGCCATCCTCGCCCCTCTAGTACGACTCATCACTTGGATGCCAAAAGATGCGGCAGCGACAACGACAGCCTTTCTCAAATCGCCAGGGGGGATTAGGTCAGCGCTCTATCTTGCTTGCGACGAGATCGAAACTATCACTACAGACAAATGGTCTGACGAGATCTGGGGTGCTACGCATCCTTCTCCTACTGGAGTACCGAGGCCGAAGCTGTATTTCTTCTTCGGAGAGGAAGATCATTGGGTCAGTGGGAAGACGAGGGATGAATTGATTTTGATGAAAGGGGGAGAGGAAGAGTGGAGGCCGAAAATGGAAGTTGATAAGACGGGAATACCACATGGATTTTGCATTGAGCATTCTGTACCAGTTGCGGAAAAGGTTGCAGGATATGTGAGGGAAGTTGTAAGGAGTGCGTCACGCGGATAGATCTAAGAGTTGGACGAAGCTAAACCTAGATCATGTTGGTATTTCGCAAGGCGAAAACCATCACGACTTCTGATGGGACGGAATTTGATAGTTCACTTGACGAGTCAGCTGTTTTATTGAAATCGTGGTCTCCTTGTGGATATCCTCATCCCATCCTCCACATCCATTCGGTGGCGTAGCCGTAGCTCCGGAAGATCTCCTTCTACAAAAGTGCTCTGTTCTCCTCGGAAGTTCGAACAACCACATGTCGTTCTCCTCAACACTCTCTCGATATGCCGAATTTTTGCTCGACCGCGAACTTGAATCCGGGAAATTCTTACAGTTCATCTTTTTCACTCCCACCATTATCCTTCTTCTCTCCACTTCGACCTGTGCACCACCGACCTCCGACATCAGCACGGTATCAGGCTACTATGGGATTGGTGCACTTCTCACCTAGCTCTTCGCTGCTACAGCTACTATATGGACGTGTGAAGCAAGAGACTCTCTACAATTTGTCACGAAGTACGTTACGAACAGGATCTGGAAGAGAACAACCACGTTATGTCCTCAAACCCCGACACAGCTTCTCCTCAACTAAAGCTGGATGGCGCACTCATCTCTGTTCTTTCTTACCCTACCATTGCTGCGATTGACTTGATGAGCCGTCACCGCGATGATGGTATAACAGACCCCCAGCTTGAAGCCTCTTTGGCAGTCATAAAACTCTTCCTTGTCGTGTTGTATATCGCCATAGTCTTTGTTCCTACCTCTGCTCCCCGCTCATCGACGGCTCGAACGGCGATCTGGTTTTCGGCGATGCTCTTGACTGTACATTCGATGTCCCACAGCATCCCATCTGGCTACCTTATACATTTCCTCCTACTGGTTTTCTCTATCGCAGCTCCCATAGTAACTATGATGGAGTGTCCAGGTCCATTTTGGGCATCCGTATTTCGCCTGCGTGAGTGGTACAACGGAAGGCCCTTCCTAGTGCCATCTTCAGACATTTGGTGGCAGATCTACGTCAAGGAAACGGGCGTCGAAGAAGTCTTCGGCATTTCCTTGGTTAATTTACATCTGCTTGATGCTCGTCGCGTACCCGTACTCCATTTGGACCGAACGGATTCTCGATACAGAACGATATTGTTCATGTCCACCTCGATTCAATCTCAGGTCACTACCTCCTCAAACAGCCAGCAAGCTCAGCGATCTGGATCAAGCTACGGTTCTCGCGACCACTATAATTGTTGCTTGCTACCCTGCTTGCAATCATCTGTGGAAAAGACTTGTGGGGTGCGATGAGGAGAGAGGATAAAAGGGTGCCGCACAAGGACTGCTTGAAGGCCCAGGAGATGAACACAGACAAGCCACAACGACTATCACTGATCTCCCAAAATCCCATCAAAGCAGTCAAGAGTATGAGGTTAGTGGAACACGATTTATTGATACTCTTCCAACCTCAACCGGCAACAATCTCAGAACCATCAAAGTGGCTGAAAAAGAAATCGGTTTCACCCAGCTAGACCTACTCACTCCAACACGGGACAACACCTCCCCAAATACTCCTCCAAACTAGTCAACTTCCCTTTGACCTGTTCGATGCTCCACTTCACCAACCCCTCCTGCTCAGCACCAAAATACCCCGTATCCCCAACAAATAAATTCATCTCCAACAACTCCACATCCATTGTCTCGGGCAAAAATCCCTTGAACACCTCGTCCGGAACCCGTTTATAAAGCACACTCTTCCCCGTCTTCTTCCCAATCGCACCCGCAATCTCATCGCTCGTCCAAAACCCACCCGCCGCACACAAAGTCTTGCCCACAAACTCGTCCGGCCTCGCCAAAATTGCACCAACAAATTTCCCCGTATCGGCTGCGATGTCGATAAGTGGGATTTTTGCATCGGGAGCAATGGCGTTGTAGAATGCGTAGATGCCCGAGTCGCCCATTGGGCGTGGGAGCCAGTGCGAGGCGCAATTCTGCATGAAAGAGCCCGGAGCGAAGAAGGAGGATTTGATGGGGAGGGCGAGGATGTAATCTTTTACCGTGTCTTTGGTGTCGAACATTGTCACGTTGGAATATCTGCCGTTGGAGAGTTTCTTGGGTGAGGGGACCGTGGACCAGATGAGGTATTCGACGCCAGCTGCGACGGCGGCGTCGGCAATAGCGCGGCCTTGTGTGATCTCGTGGTTGATCTTGTCGCGTTGGTAGACTATTTGTTTGTTTAGTAATTCAGAGGAATTGGGGAAGAGAGGGAAGTGTACTAGAGACTGTGACTGCGAAGACGGTATGAGCACCTTGGACGGCTTTTTTGATTGATTCATGATCATCGACGTCACATTGGACGGTTTCGACACCTCTTTTTTCCAAGGCTTGCGAGGCTGGAGAAGTGGTATCCCTGGTTAAACCACGGACTTTGAACTTCTTGGATAGGACTGGGTCACTGAGAACAGAATCGATGACGGACCCGCCTTGTTGGCCCGTCGCTCCGAAGACAACAAGGAGTTTGCACATGTTGAAAATAGATTGAGGATTGAGAATCGAGTGAGTATTAGGACAATGTTATAAGATTGGATATCGAGAAAATAGCACAGGATTGAATGTTGAAAGTCATAATTCCAAAAGTGCATGGCAGCCATCTCTACTCTATATACTCACCCCAAGCAGCACTTTCACGTCCAATATCCACCAAAATCCTCAATGTTGGAATATGCGCTATCCAAACGCCGTGGTGTTTTCATTAACTATCTCCATGACCGAGGATCTGCCGGTAGGGATCAGGCTGGCTCCCGAGCATGATCTAGCCGTAGCGTGTATTGGCGTCCGGAACCAGTCTAGATGGAACTGAAGCGTGGAGTTTAGAGTCAGTGGACAGCGAAGCCGACTGGCCGAGTCGTGGAGAATGCTCTAGTGTCTCGCTGCAGCCGGATTTGCTCCGGTGCTCTATTTTGATCTTAAGTCCATAGAAAAACGCCCAGCATCTCGCGCCGGAAGCAGAGTCACCTCAAATAGGACTACTGTCGTGCGGTTGAGATCCAACGACTGTCGATTGCAGGTTGATTTGAAAGCATTAACAACCAATGGAAATGATGTGAGTTTAAAAGGAAATTGCATTCGATTCCGATTGACATTTACCATGGGTATATCCTCGTCTAGCCTGCCTCGTACGCCAATCGCTATGCTATGTTAACCTCCAGCAAATCATGACTTCCTATGTCTCTTGAATATTTAACCAGTTCTCAGCCTCTTTCCAGCTCGCTCTCCCTCTGCCTCATCAGCAGTCCACTTTGGCGAGTTCTCCTTACTAGATTTGGCATGGTCCAAGGGGGAATAATGTCCCATCGAGAAGAAGAAGAGATCGTTGGCACGGTCACGACGGAACGTGTTCTCGAGTTTTTCGACCTTCTTTCTTGACTTGGTACGCTTGTCTTCGCCCTCGCCCTCAGATGCAGACTCTCCTTCTTCAATGACCTTTCCCATTGCTTTCTGCAACTTGGGCTCGTGGTCTCTTGAAAAAATGCTAGTGCTCTTCTTCGTCGTTTTGGACTCATCCTTCTTCTTGTCGTTGTCTTGATCCTTGTCATCTGTCTCTGGAACCTCCTCCTCCGTGGCTTCGGTGAAATCCCACATCAGCTTGAGTTCACCTCGAACGGCTGCCGTTCCCCATAGCGAGCCAAGAACACTTGGTACCAACCAGAGCAAAGCTGGCTGAGCATGATTGAAGATGACCATGACCCAGAGAGTAGTGATCATGCCAATAGTGTAGCCAATCACACTTGCCCAGAAGTATGTCTTGCGGAATGAACCTGTTTGGAGCGAAGCTGGGCGAGGGCCGGGACTCGAAAACCAGGGAGACGTCCAGAAACGAGTCCATGCATGTTTTCCTGGCGCGACGTATCTGGCCGTGAAGACATGTGTAGCTCCGTCATCCGTGTGGATTGATTTTTGTTGCCGTAGATAGTGGAGGTAGAGGTCAAAGCGGAGAGCAAGACCGATCATCATTCCAGGTATCACAATGTCGCCCAGTCCAAGCATCGAGAATCCAGCCTTGCCGTCCTTGTCTGCTGGCCGCGGGATGAGTAGCTTGATAGGAACATCTAGCTTCGTAGCAACAGTAACCATCATGGGAGTATAGAAGACCATGACAATGTCATAGACAAATAGAGCGCAGAGTATGAGGCTACCAGTATCGAACGTGGTAGGGGAAAGGAGCTGGAGAGCACTGTAAGAAAATGCGAAGCCCATCAAATTTGTCAGCCACCAAGGCTTGTCGAAGAAGTTGTAGTAGCCTGTCGCGATCAAACCGAGGAACACCCCGAGGATGGTAGATGGGCTCAGATGAGTCCTTACAGCGACAACACGGTGGATGTAAAACTTGAACGTGATTTTGTGGGTTGGTAGCTCTCGCAGCATCCAGAGAAGATTGTTGACCGAGGCCGGCAATGGAATCTTGCGTAGGCCTCCAGGAAGTGGGGAGCTGCGTTCCTCAACAATGGTCTCGCTCACGCCTGACTTGATGAGAGCCGTCTTCCGCTTTGTGGTATCGACGTGCCAGTATCCTTTGCTATCGGCGTACCATTTGGGGAACAGAAAGGAATGGGCGTAGTCCATGGTGTCGGCAAGAAGTTTGCAAACGCTGAAGACTCCCATGGTGGAAAAGTAATAGTTCAGGATCTTGTTCAGCAGTTCCACATCCTTTAGCCACTTGATCAGAAAGTAGAGACCAGTCAAGGTGAGGCCGGCGAACAATGGCATATAGAAGGCATCCTCTCGTGAGAAACCCTCCATGTGCTGAACTGTGTCCTCTTCTTCATCTTCGCTGTCCTCCTCTTCACCAATTTCGCCTGCAGTCTTGTGTTTGCGTGGTTTCGGCTTCGCGGCGGAGGAAGGTCGGGAGAGAGAGGCATGCGCAGCTGTGACGATTGGGAAGAGAGAAGCGAGGATAACGTGGAGCTCTGTTCCTAGGTATGGTTGAACTTTAGAGAAGTTGAAGGCGATTTGGCCGGCCACTTCTGCCCAGAATGGCTCCGACATTTAGGGCGAAGGTTGTGGTAACGAGTGCGATTATCTTGTTGTTGTTGTTGTTGTTGTTGTTGCTGTTGTTTTCGTAGATGTGTCCTCCACTGTTTCCATGGTGGCATTTGCATTCAATGTTGAGTCTTTGCTCGCCGGAGTAATAGAGCTGCAAGGTACAAGGATTATGACTGAACGCGTCGCATGAGAATCCAGTGAGACCTTGATGCATGATACGGATGTACCTATCACAAACACAACAACACTCCCAGTGACGTCGATGGTCATACTTGAGGACGGGAGAAGAGCAAGGAATAGACCCAAGGCATCCATATATATGGATAGGAGCTCTTCTCAGAGCCATGTAGAATTCAAATCACGTCAGAAACTACGGAAAAAATGGCAGATCACATCAACGTCCCGACCCCATACAAGGAGCAGAAGAGTCCATATAAGGATGACAATGAAGAACCAAAAGAGCCTGAACAAGGTATGGTCATCTCTTGAACACTTGGGCTACCTAGAATCTCATAGTCGCCACAGGTCCCCTTAAATACATCGGCGACCCTCTAGGCAAAGGTCTTGGAGCTGTATTGAGTCCAGTTGGAGCTGGCCTAGGAAAAGTCACAGGGCCACTCGGCAACGCTGTCGGTGGAATCACAAAGCCTGCCCTGGGTCCTTTCCTCGGCAACAAAGAGGAGAAGGCCGAAGTGCTTGGAGGGGACAACAAAGACTCATACGTTCATGGCAAGACAGGCTTGGGAGGTCATCTGCAGACGGGCGAGAATCCTCTGGGATTGAACGAGACAGGCAGTAATGAATTTGCGGAATGAGTGGCTGGATAAAGAAGATAATGGCTCTGATATGAAGGCAAGGCTACGGAGTTTGGATATGTTTGAATATGAATATGACGGAGCCGGGAAGGGTTATGGAACTAAGCTGGAAGGTTTTTGACATTGAAAGTTATGATGAGATATACCTATGATCAGCTTTCATTTGTCTTTGGCACACAAGGGCCATCCATTCTGTTTAGAGAGGATCATCTCACTCTCATAACTCGATCCCAAGATTTCCAACGTTTCAAAAATCAATGTTGCTGGGAATCTATCGCCTCGGATCCCCGCTCACGACTGCTATATTCGATAGAAGTGATGGACCAACGGGGGCAACGTCGCGAAGGTATATGATCGAAGACCAATCTTAACTACTTGTAACAACCGCTTTAACACTGATTTTGAGGGGGAGAAATAGAAGAACAAAAGTACTTCCGTTCTGGGCAATATGTACGAGTCAGAGGCTATCTTGACCCCACTCGAGCTCTCGGGACAAGCTTCCATCATATCGACAAGAGCTTACGCCACTTTTGATATCCACCACGGCATTGAAGCCTATCTCGCCACAGCCTCAGACTATGTCTTTCACCTAAACAATCACACACCATGGCTGATCACCAACACGACGAACGTACGCCATTGCTGGTGGTTGTTCGTACAGCTCCTCCGCGACAGAGGTACCCTCATAGCACCCTTCGAAAATGCTGCTCCACCATCCTCGCCCTTACCTTGTTGATAACCTTGACAATATTCCTCTTGTTTATGTTCATAGTACCAGACTGTGAAGACAGACGAAGACACGGTCACCGCAGAGGGCCTGATATCTGTATACCCAAGCACCCTTTCTTCAGAGACGACCATCACCATATCCCTGTACATACTCAGGCTGGAGAGAGCTTCGGGTATCCAGAACTGCTGGATACTCTTCTCTCAACACCCGAAGAGAGCAAGGCGAGAGAATGGAGCTACTACTACACCTCGGGATCATCTCTTGCTGGCAAGAATCTGTCCCAGGCGGAATGGACAAGAGATAAATGGATTGAATTTGGCATACCTCAGACGGACATCGTTGCGTATGACATCTATGTCAACTATCCCCTAGGACATCGATTGGCGTTATTGGAGAAGAGCAAGAAAAGCAACAAGACAAGTGAAGATGACTCTGCGGCAGCATCCTCATGGAAGATCAAATACGAGGCAACTTTGAAGGAAGATGTCCTTGAAGATGATCCCACAACTGGATCCCCTGACAGTATTCCTACCTTCCACGGATACTCTGCCTCGGGCAATGTTACCGCGCAATACGTCTATGTTAACTACGGCACCTATGGAGACTTTGAAGATCTTGTCAATGCCAACGTGAGCTTGAAAGGCAAGATTGCCTTGATTAAGTATGGTCGCATCTTCAGGGGGCTCAAGGTGAAAAGAGCGCAAGATTTGGGAATGATCGGAGCAATCATCTACTCTGACCCGGGTGATGATGGTATCGTGACCCCAGAGAATGGGAACAAGACTTATCCTGATGGCCCGGCGCGTAATCCCAGCAGTGTGCAAAGAGGTTCCGCTCAGTTCCTTTGTAAGCCTACTCTCTGTTACTCAGTGTTTCCAAAGCTGACTGAACGAAGCAATATCTCCTGGTGACCCAACCACTCCTGGCTATCCCAGCCTGCCAGGAGTTCCAAGACAACCAGCCAATTTTTCAACGCCCTCCATTCCTTCCATCCCAATATCATACGTCGATGCTCTACCTCTGTTGAAAGCATTGAACGGCTATGGTCCAAAAGCAAAAGACTTCAACAAATGGTGGCAGGGTGGAGGACTGGCCGATAAAGGTGTAAAGTACAACATCGGACCATCGCCTCCTGAGCTGGTTCTCAATCTGGTCAACGAACAAGAGTACGTCACGACGCCAATGTGGAACGTGATTGGCATCATCAATGGCACAATACAAGACGAAGTTGTCATCCTAGGCAATCATCGCGACGCCTGGATTATTGGCGGGGCTGGTGACCCTCATAGTGGTTCTGCGGCCATGAACGAGGTCGTCAGAAGCTTCGGTGCTGCTTTGGCCAAAGGGTGGAAACCTCTTCGAACGATTGTGTTTGCAAGTTGGGACGGGGAAGAATACGGTCTCATTGGTTCCACAGAGTGGGTCGAAGAATACTTGCCTTGGTTGAATGACACTGCCGTCGCTTACCTTAATGTCGATGTTGGAACTGTTGGGCCATACTTCAAGGCATCAGCAGCGCCTCTACTAAATCGGGCGCTGATCGAGACTACAAAACTGGTGCTCTCGCCAAATCAGACAGTGGAGAACCAGACAGTCTACGATACATGGAACAAACATATATCCACTATGGGTTCTGGATCTGACTTTACTGCCTTCCAAGACTATGCTGGTAAGCTTGATTTTGCTCGTCGTCAAAGAAACTTCTACTCACGTATTGAAAAACAGGTATTCCTTGCATAGACATGGGATTTAGTGGTGGAGCAGACACGGCAGTATACCACTACCACTCCAACTATGATAGCTTTCACTGGATGGACACCTACGGCGACCCAGGCTGGCACTACCATGTTGCTGTTTCGAAGCTCTGGTCTTTGCTTGCGGCCAAGATTGTTGAAACACCCATTATCCAGCTCAATGCCACTGACTACGCAGTGGGACTCAAAGGCTACCTTGAGTCTGTCAAAGACAAAGCACTCAACCGGACATCTGAAGCTATCGCCGAGAATGAAGAAGCCGCTCGGTACACGGATGTAGCTGCCCAAGGCCTTCCCTACAACATCTCCTTCCACACTCTCGACTTTGTTGTCGCAAAGTTTTACAACACCTCTCTTACCTTTGACGCCGAAGCCGAAGCCCTGCTAATCGATCTCGAGAAACATCCTCTCCCATGGTGGAAGTGGTGGTCTAAGGTCAAGCAGGCTCAACACATCAAAGAAATCAACGACAAATACAAGTTTTTGGAGAGACAATTCTTGTATGAGAAGGGATTGGATGGCCGACCGTGGTTCAAGCATGTGGTCTTTGCTCCAGGAAAGTGGACGGGATATTCCGGTGCGACTTTCCCTGGCTTGGTTGAGGCTGTGGATAATGGAGATATCGGAGCTGTGTATAAATGGATGGGTCATATTACGGGGATTATTGTGCATGCGGCGAAGACTTTGGAGACGAAATGAGCGTTGGTAATTGAATGTTTGAGCGTTTGGATAGGAATGATTACTATAGATAGATGTACGAAGAAGCGCTATTGGGACTTAGATCTCGTTTGACAGGATTGATGAGGTGGGCCTTGAAATATGTACCATTCTCAACCTTGGAGGACAGTCTTACCTTTCTGGCGATTTTGAGGCTGATGTTCCCAGGAGTTGATCGCCCTCGTTCCGAACTCAATAATGTTTTATTCAATGTTGATAGTCTAGCTGTAGTGCCAATCTGGGTTTTACAAGATTGAGCATCTAGCTTGAGCATAAAGTTCAGTTGACAAACAGGATTTGACGAAATGACATAGATCTAGCGCCATGAACTTGTGTGAACAATTAGCTAGCCAATTTCCCAGCATCGTCAAGTTCCCATCCCCCCGTCTTCCTCATCTTCTCGTACCAATTTTTAACATACTCCAATCCAACATGTGGCCCATAAGGATTCTTCTCCCACTGCGGCCTTGGCGGCTCCATCCCAGTCTCAGCTTTACAACTCTCCATCAACTCCTTGATCGAACCACCTCTATCATAGCTCGTCTCATCCCAACCCGTCACCTTCCTGTCCGCCCTCATTTTCTGGCGAAGCTCTTCTGTGGCCCCTTGGTTTACAGAGAAATCCTCTGCTTTGACGACGACGCCGTAGTTGCGGGCTGCGCCGTCGAGGGTTACGAGTTTGCGGTGGACCTCTTTGGCTACGATGGAGGCGGGGCGGGTTAGGGGGTCTCCTAGGCCTCCGCCGCCCCAGGTTATCCATTCGAGGACGTCGCCTGGCATTACCTATCCATATTTAGCACGAGGTTTGTCAAGCATAGAATCTTGTTACTTACGTGAAGATGATCACACTTGCTAGGCACGGGTTCGGCTTTTGCTTCCGCTGTCCCAAACAGATTGTCCCGATAGATGTATTTTCTTGAACGAGAACCGGGGGATCCTCCGTTGACGCCCCAGGGTTTGATTAGCCATCGGTCGTCGTGGATACTGACTTCGCCTTCGGAAAGAAATCGGTAGAGGGTTCGTTGCGCGTTGCCGCCACGGAAGTACCCGGCACCGCCTGAATCGGCTAGGGCTTCGTTGGCCTCGATGATTAGCGGGAAGTATAACTCGATATTCTCGGTAGGTACTGATTTAATACATGCTGAAAGTGGATTAATAAGAGACAAGGGTAGGCGATGGTGATACTCACGAAAAAGACAATGGCAATCTGGTCCATCTCCTATCGGACGAGCAGGAACGCCTCCAAATCCGATCTGGTAAAGGAGAAAGAATTCCCCGTCAGGCTTGAAGCCACTGTAGAAGAGGTGAGGCGAGTCGGAGAAGCCGGCAGCACAGCGATATGCCGAATCCCGTTGACCGAACAACGCTTGCATTACATCCATCACCCTGCCCAGCAAGTGAGTTCTGCAACTAAGTGCTGCCGGTCGAACAGGGCGAAGGATCGAGCCCGTAGGGATGATTATATCCACGAGATCATGGAACCCATCATTTACGACGGCGTGCGGATCATAAACAGCAAGCAGGTAATAGCCTATGAACATCTTGAACATAGTGCGACTGAGATAATAATTCATACTGCTGTTGCTTTGTGGGCTCGTTCCATCCCAGTCAAAGACCAGCTTATTTCCTACCTTTTGCATTGTGCAGCTGATCGCATACGGACCATTTCCGTTTCCATCGTCGTCGATGAAGTCTGTAAAGCTGCTTTTCTCGGTACCGATCTTGGTATTGATGATCTTGGCAATGGCTTCTCTGTTTTGGTCAAGTAGTTGGTCTGTCGCAGCGGTATAGACCTCGAATCCGTATCGATCACACAACTGTTAATCATCTTTTAGCATAGAACCTGTAAGGGGCGCAGGCAGTAAGCTACCTCGCAGACTCGCACAGCAGCGGTTTTACAGGCTGTGACCAAAGCAATCAGATCGCTTTGAAACCATTCTGGCATCCTACTATTTCTGTAGAAGACCTCAACCTGGACACTGCGATCAGAAAGATGCTTCAAATCAAATGCCTCAGACTTACAAGCGCTTCGTTGTAGACTCCTTTAGCGTAGAGCTTGACACAAGGAATTTGGAGCCCATCTTCGAAAATAGTGGTGGAGTTGATGCTCTACGGGATGTTAGCGAACATGCACTTTTTTCAATCTAGTACTTACCATAGAACCTGGGACTTTTCCTTGAACGTCGGTCAAGTGCCCAAAATTGGCAGCCTACAATAAATCAGCACTGCAATGTGTCGAGATGTTGCTAATGCTTACCCATCCGATGAGGTCGTGGTTGTAGAATATCGGCAAGAGCACTATCACGTCATTCAGATGAGACACTGCGCCGTCAATCTGGTAGACGTCGTTCGTCACGAACACATCTCCTTCACACAATGTCAGAGCATCCCAGCAAAGTGTGGAGTTGGAATGTACCTTCTTCGATAGTTCCTTTCCAAATTTCAAGAAATTGGGTAATGAAACTGCCAAACTGTCCAACAAGCATCTGACCTCGAGTATTGGTGATGACGTTGAACTCATCCTGCTGCTCTCGAATAGCGGGAGACATGGCACACCGCAACATCAATGTATCCATCTCTCGTCGAATAGAGCCCAGGGCAGACGATATCAACGTTGAGATCAATGGAGAGTCCTTGACGAGCTGCTGTGCAGACTCAGCAGTATGGGTGACCTTCTCCTTGGTCTCTCTCTCGGAATCAGGCCAAATGAGAATGTTGCCGAAAGAATCGATTTCTCCAATATACCCTGGTAGAATCAGTGTGTTAGAGTCCATCTCCGTAATAATAGCTGGCCCAGCAATTTTGTATCCACTCTTCGAGATTTTGCTTCGGTCCCAAAAGGTTGCCTCCACTTTCTTGCCCTCATAGGCAATCATCTGTTTCATCACGATGGCGCTTTCTGGGGGCGTGCTATTAGTGGCTTCTTCGATGGCAGGTATATCGACTTCCTCTGATGCGTCGATAGCTTTGACGCGGAGACGCATCGTCTCCAACTCAGCCTTTTCAAGCGAAAATCCGAATTGTTTGTCATGCATCTCCGTAAATTTTGATCGAAGATTCTCAAGAAGAGCATGAGTGTCGATGAACTCCTCTTCGGTGAAGTCCACCGTCTGTAGGCATTGGTTAGCGATGTGTGCAGGTCATCAGAGCATTTCTTGCCCGTAGTCTTACCAATGTCATTGCTTGACCCTTGTACCTCATATCGCTGGAGTAAATTGTCCTCAAAGATGCGTCTGCATCATTTAGAGCTTCAGTAACCGTTTTCAAGCAGCCTTGCTTAAGCTCGTTCAAGGACGCAGACAGCTCTTCTGCTTTGATATCAGACCAAACCTTGATGTAAGTACATGATTGTTCCACGGACATCTTGGTAGTAGCATCTCCTTGGGCACACAAGATACCGGGAGAAGGTGGAACAATTACAGGCCATGAGTTCAAAAGTTTCCCGAGTGCATTACCATGGAGAGGGCCCGCTCCTCCAAATACGACCAGGGCGAAGTCGCGGGGATCAAAGCCCTGCTCAACGGAGACAAGTCTCAATGCCCCGTTCATGGCTTCGTTGACTAGATCGATAATGCCTTCGGCGGCCTGCTGTGCATCCATTCCCATTTGCTTTGCAATACTTTCAACGGCGGTTGCAGCGGCCGCAACGTCAAGTTTGAAGCTTCCTCCGAGAAGCTCCGAGGGAAGATACCCCAGATACAGGTTGGCATCGGTCACCGTTGCCTGCACACCACCCTTGGAGTAGCATGCTGGACCCGGCGTTGCTCCTGCGGATTCAGGACCAACTCGCAATTGCTTGGAGAAATCGTTGAATACAGCGATCGAACCTCCACCGGCACCAACAGTTTTGACCTGTTCATATAAGCCGAGCATATCCTGCTAGTCTAATTGACTTACATCTACGGATGGCGCTTTCACCGTGAGAGAACCAACATTGGTCTCTCTTCTTAACAAGACCTCAGAGCCAGAAAGTAGCGCGCAATCGGTGCTGGTGCCTCCCATATCGAGCTGGTGTTTTGTTAGCTTTTGTGGGTTGGATTGAATGTAATCTTTGGTATACCGTACTGTAATCAAGTTTTTGAACGGAGTCTTTCGGGCCACAAGATGAGAGACTGCTTTCACGCCGCCGGCGGGCCCAGACATCAATATGTTGACCGGGAACTCAGCAGCAAGATCGATTGAAGTCAAATCGCCATCAGATTTGAGTATCCTCAAGATCTCGGTATCTTGAGATAGCGATTCCTTGAGATTTCTCATGTATTTTTTGACGACTGGCTTCACGATGGCATTGGCAGTCGTTGTTACGGTCCTCTCATACTCTTGGATCTCGGGTAGAACCTCGGATGAGGTGACAATTTCAACTTCTGGACCAAACTCCTCCTGTAAAATACGCCTGATGGTGTTCTCATGTTCATTGTTGCTGAAAGAGTTGAGCAAGCTGACAGCAATTGCTTCAGGTTTTTGTCTTTTCAAGTCGCCAAGACTTTCTCGAAAGACTTGCTCATCCAGCGGTTTGAATATTTCACCAGTGATTTGTATCCTCTCAACAGCCTCAACGGTGCGCTCGAGAGGAACGATTGGCTCCGGTTGAACATAATTGATCCATGCTCCAAGTCCTCCTGGTATCTGGCTGCGCCGAACGGCTAAGACGTCCTTGTGCCCAGCTGTTACAACAAGCCCAGCTTTTGAACCTTTGCCCTCCAAGATTGCGTTCGTACCAGTGGTCGTCCCGCTGCCTGCGGGTTAGCGCCAGTCTTCAAAGTTATATCAGCAGTATGCGTACTGATGTATGTAGTCAAATTTGCCTGACCATCCGTATTTCTCTTTGAGAATCTTCCTCGCTTTTGCTATGCCCTCCTGGACGCCTATGGATTGATCAGTTGTATTTGTAAGGACCTTAGCCCTGACTGTCTCTCCTTTGGGTGTAAATACGAGAACGTCTGTGAAGGTACCACCGACGTCCACACCCAAGCGATACCCAACTTGAGTCATAATTGCTGGAGTGAAATGAGATGGTCAATTGAAGATCGTTTTCTCAAGGACCCCACAGTATCTAGGCTTTTGAAGCTCGCAACAACGTTACAAAGCTACCCCAGTACCACAACTGCTTGCATTAGCTTCATGTCCCGTCCCATCACTCCCGAACTCGTGAGCTCGGCGACTGGCGACATCATGCGAAGCTACCCATGGAGCTGACCCGGATATGAGCACTCGGGTCTGGGTCTATCGACCAGTGGTATACGTTTTTCATATCGCCTCTGGGCATGGTTGTGTACTAAACGGATGCAAGCAGCCGCGACGATCTTTCGATTGTGACGAAAGCGATAAGCTCTCCTCGGCTCGAAGCATGCCTTCATGGACAGTGATGCATAGCACTACGTCAAGCACACATATGGACACATGCATTTGCTTCCTGTCAATCGTGTTGAAGTCGAGAAGCGCGTTGATAATGATGTCGTCGTGTAGTGACCTTGTAGGTATCGACGAGACGGAAATTGACGGCTATGACTCGCGCTGGCCTATGTCACGTGGAGGGACTAGACGAGGCTGAATGGAATTCTGCGTCGTTCGCGAGCTGATTTGGTTGTATCTAAGTTGCGGTAGATTGAAGCTGATTCCTACTGCCATTGATCGATAACACGAGCTATTGTAGAGCGTAACCTGAACTCCACAATGCGACGAGATTCAGTTCTATCTGGATTCACCCGTCAGGATCTAAGCTGTCGTCTTCGAATTATCCAAGCATGAGAACGCGCCGCCGATTTCGCCCGATGCATAAGCTGCAATGATTTGATCAACAACCCCGTATGTGCCTCCAGCCAGAAAGAAGGCTCCCAGTGCGATCAAAAAGCAGTGGAACAGAAATTGAATCTTCTTCACAATCCCGCCTTTCCAGTAATCCTTGTGGTCGTAGAGCCAAAGCCATCCGGGAAGAGACTTCACACCAGAGAGTTAGCATTTCTATAGTGACATTTAGAACAAAAAATAAGGGATGAGCTTACAATTGCAAGCGGAGCAAAACACAGCGAGCCAACCAACGCGATCAGGAAATTAAAAATTGGAATCGCTTCAGCTAGTATGAAAGCTAATGATCCTAGTACTGTTGTGCATGAAATCCAAGTAGCCCAGTGGACCATGGTGTTCTTTGTCTAAATTAGCTCCGCCCATCATTGACAACATTTGGCATTCACATACTTGTTGAAGATGTTTTGAGTCGCGAAGAATTCGAACGAACACGTACTTTGCGCCAACGTGCTAAGAAGAAGATTAGTATCATAGTATGTAACAGACGTATGCCAGAATAAGATAACATACCAGATATAGGCAGGCAGAGACAATGAGACCGACGAGACCTGGGTATAGTCAGTGTTCCGTTCAAGTGATGATGCAGCTTTGCGTTTTTACCTATACCAAAGGTAACTTTCTTAACAGTCTCACCAGCCGAGCCGAGCGACGGATTGGCAACCCATTTACCACACCATTTATACACTACCAGACTGAAGGTCAAATAAGAGGCCTGGACGAGACCCATGCACGTATAGACTGCCTTGTTGTAGTCCAAAGGATTTCTCATCTCACTGATCACTGGAAGAAATGCGCTGGTCCCAGCCGAAGAGACGAAAATGGTGGAAGAAGCAACCATTCCCACTGCAAACGTGGGATAAGCTATGGCGTGATAGCCAAGATCGTAGTCTCCTGTTTGCGGAGCGAGGGCCGGTCGACTTCTCGTTGTGACTCCTAAACCATGTTAGCAAATATGAAAGAGGAAAGTGAATATCCGTATGAAAAACCACCCACCTATAACGACAATGAAGACGGCAACATAGATCGACACGAAGCCGGCCCACGTTAACCAACCGATCTTCTGGAATTTTCTGACAGAAGCAGTAGCAATAACCACTATCGTAGCGATGAACGACCACCAAACAGTGCACGCAGCATGGCTGGACAAGGCATTAAGTGCGATAGAGACACCAAGAATACCGGAGCCTGTGCACAGAACATAGGCGATGATGAATAAACCACCTATAATCTCTCGGCCTATGACACCGCCGCCAGCAGCGCCGGCCATATCACTGTTTATGATAAGTGTCTGCGCCAGTTTGCTCATAAAAGGAGACTCCTTACGCAATGGAATGGCATCCCGCATGACGATTACGGAAGTTTCCCTGGACAATTGCCGTATCTAGAAATCATTAGCGTCCTGAAACTCGAATTGCATATGGACTTACAAGTATTCAAAGCACCCCAGCCGATGACTGAAAGGGAGCCCCCGACGGCTCCAAGACCATACATGGCACCTGGAAGAATCTCAATTTGAGCTTCAGGTCAATTTTTAGTGAGTCTTCCTACCTGGGATACTCAATACACCCGTCGCGAAGATGACTATACAAGTTGATTAGCAATATGCAAAGAACATTCGATTTGAAGCTCACCCTTCAAGAAGATCACGGACGCCCGTGGCCATGAAACAAGCCGAAAGTCGACGCCAGATCCATCAATGTTCTTTTTAAACACCTCGAAGTCATCTTTCGGGTCGAAGATAACCTCCTCTACATCTCCAACAACATCGCTCGTGCGAGGCTCCGCGGACTGGATGTCTTTCTTTTCGTCAGACATGTTGTGCTAGGCAGCGAAAAGCTCAAAGATACGCAAGGCTTCAGCCTAGCGAGGACCGAACTTTCAAAATACTTTGCGGTTCGGAATGTGGTCGCAGGGGTGATAAGAATTGTGTTCTGGAATATTGAGGATGCTGCAGGAAGTTCAACGCTTGTTGTACCTTAGACTGCATGGTTTTGTGAAGTGTAGTCTTATCGCGTCGTGCGCATGGAGCCGAATTTCGTTGTCGATCTCTTGCAGGGAATATCGAAGTCGCTCAGTCACTACCAATGTCATTGAAAGATAAGGGAGGATCATCGGAATCCCAATAATGCGAATAATACTGAGGGGAAGAGTGTTGATTGCTGGGATAAGATGAACCGCTATGTCCAATTTTGGTGTTGGAATCCAGTCGCTCGGTTCTCCAACCGCTTCGTCGGATACATGCTTCCTATGGTTCAACACACACCAAACGTGGCATGAACTTCGATGGATCGTAGGACAGATTTGGCGAGCTCACTCGCAGGTGAGATGGCATAATCGGTTGCTAATTCTGGAAACTTGATTTCTCTTGGTTTCTTTAGGAATGATTAAATCTTCGTCTAGATACCAATCTCTCAATCCTGTGAAAATTTCTGAAAATTTCTGGAGAGGTCGCAAAAGGGAGTGGCAGGAATTTGTCTCTTTCGGTACGAAGAGAAGAATGATGTGTTGGTCCTAGTTGCTTGTCTTCAAAGAACGGACTTGGTGACCCAATTGTGAAGATCCAGTCCTAGCCTCTGTAGAAACCACCACCAACTCATTTCTCAGCGTTGTCGTCTCGAGGCTTGTATGGGAATTTCTCGCGATAATGCGTCGCAATGTTCTTTCTGGTGGTCACCCACACTCCTTCTTTCTCGTTGATGTAATTCATGAAGTTCCGCAAAGCTTCCGCTCTCCCAGCTTTGCCAACAATCCTCGAGTGCATTGGAATGTTCATCATTTTCCCACCTTCGCGGTATAACATATCAAATGTACTCTGCAAGTTTGTTAGCACGTATAAAGTTGGAAGACTGCTGGCAATACCTTAAGATAACTTTCATACGTTTGACCGGCTGAGCTCATAAATCCGGGTGCCATGTGAAACTTCCCATCATTGCAATCATAGTTGTACGGAATCATCAACATTCCTTCCCTCTCTTCGACTGGTAGCTCTTTTTCCCAGGGTAGATCAACCCAATACGGCACCTTGGAATGTTAACTCACGATCGAAGCCCTTATTGGTAAGGGAACTTTTGATTCTAGGCGATAGGCTTACATCGTCGTTGTAGCACTCAGACGAGTATAGCAATGGAAGACCCATCTCTTTCAAAACGATAGGCACCAAATAATGGGTATTGGGTGTTCCGCGTCCGAAGTAGAAGCCACAGGGCATTACACCTGGGATTGAGATAAGAGTGAGGATATGATCGTATAAAGTTTCAACATCTTCTCACCTGTCGTTTTTTGAAGATCTAGAAATGTCTCCTTGATATACTTCTGGTCGTCTTCAAGGCTATGATTCCAGAACTCAAGCCAGCGGAGTCCTACCACGGGGGTTAGAGTATGTTCAGTCAGCAAAACATCGAGCTCACCATGAGCAGCGATTTCGTGCCCTTCCCTCACACATGCTTTTGCAAAGCTTGGATTTCTTTCCATGGCCTTCGATATCGCATAGATGGTCATGTTCCAACCCTTCTCTTTCATCAATCTCGCAATTCTCCAGCATCCAACCCTTGAGCCATATTCAAAGTCTTGCTCTGAGTTCATGTAGCGCCCTTCTATTTTCCCAGCGCCTGTTCCTTTCTCCCACAAGTAGGGTTCGCTATAAGAATTATATTATTAATAAATTTAGAAACCTTACTTCTCAAGTTTACCTAAACCCATCTCCATCTTGATAGCTTCTCTCACCCCCTTCTTCGTAATTTAAAACAAAAGAAACGGCGATTCGAGCATTGTTGGGCCATTGGCAGTCTTGTGACGCCTCTCCAAAGCCTGAAATTTGATTGTTAGGTTCAAATTGTTTGAGACATCGGCACTCATACCTTCAAAGTCGCGATCGATTTGGATGGACTCTTCAACGTGCACCATTATTGCGATCGCTTTCAAATGGCAAAGACTAGGTCGACCTCTTTAAATTTCGAGTCCTTTTTTGAGCGGTTTCATGCCTGAGTATAGTAGCATTCTAAAGGTTGAACGGTCGTTGAGATCAGCACTGTGCAGCTTTGCCCCACAAGCTGCAGGATGACGGCCGAAGTCAGAGACGTTATCTTAGCGGCCGTTGGGTTGCAATCGAAGACCTTCCATTTTGGGCATCCTGGTAAATGGGTCGGCACAGCATCCGATCCCCGTTCTCGGCTTGTGTCATAACATTTCCTGAATAACAATGTTCATCGAACAAAAGAATTTGAGAATTGTTAAGTAATGTCTGTGTTTTCAGTTATCCCTCAGGAAGGGAACCCAGTCACGGTGGAGGTGCTGGATGATGTTTGCAAGAAGCTCGGGGTTACCATCAAGGATGATGAGCAAGATGATTATCACAAGCTTCTTGCTGTTTTCCATGAATCCGCTGAGGAGCTCATGGCCATGCCAGATGAGGAGCCAGAGACAAACCTGAAGCGCTTTCCACGAAAAAACATTCATTTCCCAGATCGTTCGGAGAATGAGTACGGCGCGTGGGCGTGGAAATGCAGCATCAAAGATGAAAGTGAGAACTATTCTGGCAGGTTATATGGCAAAACTGTAGCCATCAAAGACAATATCGGAATTAAGGGCGTTCCAATGCTGCTAGGAAGCAATTTTATCAAAGATTATACACCGGTACGTTGAAACATCCAGACGTCAGGTGTGTCTTGCTCATTGTGCAGAGAATAGATGCAACAGTAGTTACCAGGGTCTTGCAAGAGGGGGGCGAGATTCTGGGAAAGGCTACGTGCGAGGCGCTTTGCCATTCAGGGACCTCGCATTCAGCCTCTACCGGCCCAGTCGACAACCCGCGAGCAAAAGGATATTCTAGTGGTGGTAGCTCCTCCGGATGTGGAGTTTTGGTTTCCCTTGGTCAAGTAGATCTTGCCATAGGAGCAGACCAAGGCGGCAGTGTGCGAATACCTGCTTGTAATTGTGTTGGTCCTCCTGACAAGGCCTCAAGCTTATAGGATAAATGACTGACAAGATACAGGGGATCGTGGGCTTCAAGCCTACCTTTGGACTGATACCGTACACCGGATGTGGTTCAAATGAACCAACGAACGATCACCTGGGCCCAATGACACGCACAGTGGCCGACAATGCTTTGCTTCTAGAAGCGCTTGCTGGTTCTGATGGTATCGATGATAGAGGATTCGCCGCTCCCTGTCCTGTGCCGCGATACTTTGAAAACTTGAAACAGTCAAAAGACCTCGCTCACATCCGCATTGGCATTATATCCGAATCCCTGACAGGCTCCGTTCTTGACCCTCGAGTCAAAGCTACATTCTTGAAAGCCGCTGAGCAGTTCCGCGTGATGGGAGCGCTGGTGGAAGAAGTTAGCATTCCTCTTCACAAAATAGGTCCTGCTATATGGACGGGTATTAGTAAGACCGGTGGGTATCTCGCAAAAACATCTGGATCGTTTGGGAGAAGAGGATACGCAATGCAGGACCTGAATTCTATGATGTACCCGCTAAAGCAAGAGAATTGGGACGAGGCTTATGTTTCGTTAGTATTCTGCGCTAATGAGCAATCTCCAATTATACTGACCATTCCAAGAACCAAAAACATCTATCTCAATGGGGCATATGCTGCTTCGGCCTTTCCGCATCTTCTTGCCAAAGCAACAAATTTGTCCCGAAATCTCAGAGCCGCCTATGACGAAGCACTAAAAAAGTACGATGTCCTGATAACTCCTACCCTACCCTACCTAGCAACGCCGCACGCTCCTCCAGGCGCTTCTCCTCTGGACCAGATTGCAACGCAGGTAGGGCTAACGTCCAACACATGCCAATTCAACCAAACCGGCCATCCTGCTTTAACATTGCCCATTGGACTACTGGGAATCGACCAAGGCCCATTGGCAGGCTCAGGTGTGAAGTTGCCCGTCGGGCTGCAGATTGTTGGGCGATGGTGGGCAGAGGACACCGTACTGCAGGTAGCGCATAGTTGGGAGCAAGGAAATGATTGGCAAAAGATGTAGAGGATAATTTCGTGAGATAATGGGCCATATCAAGAACCGGATAAAAGACGGAATTTTTCAATGTACTCAATTTCTTGAAGATTGACCATGACCATTAAAGGTCGATGAAAATCAGATTCTAGAAGAGAATAGAGAAAGTTTTTTGAACTTGGATTTTGGTCTTCCTTGTGCGAAATTCGGCTCTTGTGACAGATTCTTGAGCTTCCGCTCATTGAAAAGCGACTCCAGCCGTCGGTTGTGAGTGGCCACACTCGAACAGACAAGCATATGATCATTCCCTGAATATTTTGTAAACAACCTTCCCTGAAATAATGATATGTGTCGGCTGAAGCAAAAGACTTACGATCTCAATGCCATGGGATGGAGTCACTGATCTGGCACATCGAAAAAGGTTCGCGGAGGTGAACGTAATCGTCGTGACTGTGATCGATCTTCTACCAATGCAGTCAGACCCTTCCATTCCATTGCGTCAATGTACCATGCTTGTTCCACATGATGTGTGTGATAGAGGCGGGATTTCGTGGGAAAGGCAACGAGCAGCTAATTGAGCACGGCTCGTTCAGATATCCATGCCCCAGTATAGCCCTTTTGATATACGCGTTCCGCGTTTCCATCTAACGCGTCGAATCCTCCTCGGCACACCTTGGCTTCACAACGGCATCGACAGACTCAAAACGAAGCAAAGAAAGTTTTCACAGGCAATTTCGTAGCTAGGAGCAATCCTTTCCAACCTAGAGCGAGTAATCTTTCGACGTCTAGACCTAATCTCAGCCAGAGAAGAGCGAGGACGTCTCCCATCCAAGCTGCAAGTTCAAAAACAAATGCAATGGCTTCTACTACTTTAGGTATACACTTTCCATGTTTGGCAGCCTTTCCCTTCAATTGACCAGAATAAAGGCGACTTATCAACTAGCACACCTACATATGGACCTCCGAAATCCAAGCCATCGGCAACCGCCGTCATTCATTGTGCCAAGTGCAACAACGCGTCAGCTCCTTTGAAGCAATGCGCGAAGTGTAATGGCCCAAGCCCGCTCTACTGCTCTCGAGCATGTCAGAAAGACGACTGGAAAAAGCACAAGAAGATATGTGCTACCCAGGCAGCCGGAAAAGCGAAGCAGCTCCAAGCCGCTCTCGTCGCAGAAATACCGGAGGACGATGGCGATGAAAGCTGGGAAGACCTCAAATCAACTGAGAGGTCAGCCAAGACCGAGGGAGACCCTGGCGCTGAGGCAGACCGGGCGATGAAAATGAAGCTCACCAACCTTCCTCGCGAAGAAGCCTTCATGTCTCTCCTGGAGACTTTCGCGGGGTTCAAAAAAGACTTACAGAAAGGAGGGGCCACGATTCCTAGACATATAACCATGGACTACTTATTTAGCGGATATATTTCTGGGATGGGAGAGGCTGGACTTTTGCCTGATTGGTGGGATGCCGAGATCCAGAAGGAGTGCGAAAGATTTGCAGCCTCAAAGGGATATCAAACAGAGACAAGAACTGTTGAACCAACATCCGACCACCTGAGGTAAAATGAAGAAATTCAGGCAATGGACGACTTGGAGCCAGAAGCTATGAGCTTGTTGAATTCTCTTGAAGGAAGCCTGGTGGCAGGAAAGGAAAGAAGGAGCAGGCTGGGGCGGGACAATCCACATTAGGCATCCGCTCGGGGCAAGAGGCTATGTATAGCAGCCTTGATCACGACGAGGCCTACATGCGCATGATACATATGTTCGAGCAGTGGGTCAATCACATACTTTTCGGATCGCCGTCCAATCTCCCGACGAGTACCAAAGCCACGCTTGTTCAGAATGTCCAGCAAGGTAATGGAGGATTCCGAGTCTGCTCCGAGCTGGTGGACGTCGCAGACTCAGAAATTCTACGAGGGGTTGGCGGCGTCAGTGGGCTACAAGATCGTTCCCCACACTCGGTTGGACATCCCAATTCATCATTAGGAGATACGATCATGCTGTATATTGGCAGCGGCGGGAATTATCTCCTACAAACCTGACAAGCAGATACGACTTCCATAATGCCGGCTGCGAAAATTTTGACTTGCCCATGAGAATCATTATTTTTGGAAGTTTGCTGTACATGTACGAGAAATCATTTTATGATCTTGTCAGGAACTTAGTGCCACGCTTTTTAATGGTTCCATTTCCATCTCCCATCTCAATTTTTACTTAGTCTGCTCTCTATCTCGCGACAGACCGCTTCAGTCACATCTTTGGTCTTCGCCGTCCCTCCCAAGTCTTTAGTCAAAATTCCCTGTTCGCAAACGTTCTCAACACACTCGAGCAACTGGCGACTCGCGTCCTCCTCACCAAGCCATGAAAGCATCTCGACAGCTGTCCAGAATGTCCCTACCGGATTGGCCACACCCAAGCCAGTTATGTCAAAGGCAGAGCCATGAATAGGCTCAAACATGGAAGGATTTTCCCGAGTTGGATCAAGATTGGAGGTCGGTGCTATCCCAATCGAGCCTGCAAGGGCTGCAGCAAGATCAGACAATATATCGGCATGCTGCAAGCGGTTAGCAGGTTCCTCGTCTAGATAATACATAGCTTAACTGACCAGATTTGTCGCCACGATGGTATCTATTGACTCCGGATGCAATACCATTCGAACAGTCATAGCGTCAACTAGCATCTTATCCACTGTCACAGAAGGGAATTCCTGCTGAACATCCTTGGCTACTTCATCCCACAATACCATACCATTCCTCTGCGCGTTGCTCTTCGTTACCACGGTCAATTTTTTGCGTGGTCGCTTCTGCGCTGTCTCAAACGCAAATCGCATGATGCGTTCGATTCCGTGTCGAGTAAAGATTGATACTTCAGTCGCAATTTCCCATGGCTTGCCAGAATGCGATCTACCACCTTGTCCAGCATATTCCCCTTCGCTGTTTTCCCTAACAATTACCCAATCAAGATCACCAGCCTTACAATTGCGTAACGGTGACTCCGTCCCTCTGAACACCTTTGTAGGACGCACATTGGCGTATTGCTGCAAAGGTTGGCAGATGGCCAGCCTTAAACCCCACAGAGAGATATGGTCAGGTACATCTGCAGTCTTTTGTTAGTATGGAATCTGACGCCACTTTTCCAACCCCAAAGTCTCACTCACCGGGCGCACCAACAGCCCCAAAGAGGATTGCGTCAAATTTCTTCAATTCGTCCAGTCCACCATCGGGAATGTATTTGCCAAGCTTTTTGTACGTCTCAGAGCTCCAATCGAAGTTTTTGAAATCTAAATTGAACGTGCCCAACGTTTCACTCAATTTCTTTAATACTTCGATTCCGGCCTCGATGACTTCTGGGCCGATACCATCTGCCGGAATAGAGGCAATCTTGTAGGTTCGACCGTGGCTAACTGTGGATGGAGACATGGTTTGGAGGATGGAGCAACTGAGTTTGGCGAGGCCGATAAATAGCCGGAATTGCTGCTCTCATATATTCCTCATTATTGCCTCTCCACCTTCTACAGATCCTCGTATACCATGTTTTAACGTCGAAGATTCGTTACCCGCAAGATAATGGCATCATCGCTCGGTAGGTCTTCATCCGACAAATCGGCGAACTTTTAGCCCCGCAAAGCTCACGATTCTGCCGACCAACACATTCTATTCAACATGGGCAAAAGGGATGCTGGAGCAATTCAGGATCAAAATTCAAATTATTTAGACGGTGATAGTGGGTCCAGGTTTCTACTATTCCTTTCACATCAATAACAACACCATGGCGACCATTGATGAAGCAATCGACACAACCCTTCAGCAAATCGTCCCTCTAATATTACAACAGAAAGAAAATACAACAAATACATCCCCATTCGTGCTTGGCCTCACCGGGCTCCAAGGCAGCGGCAAATCAACATGGGCAAACAAGATCGCGACATCATTACGAACAAAGCACAATTTGAAGGTTGTCGTTCTTTCACTGGACGATTTATATCTCAATCACGAGAATCTTGTTCGCTTGAGGGAAAGTAACCCGGACAACGCGCTCTTGAGGACAAGAGGACAACCAGGATCTCATGATACGAATTTGGCTCAACAATTCTTCGGGGCCGTCGCATCGCAAGCAAATCCCCTTCCGGTGCCAGCATTTGACAAAAGCAAGTTCAATGGAGAAGGTGATAGAGTACCTCGAGAGCAGTGGGAGGAGATCAATACTGACACCCCAATTGACGTCTTGATCTTTGAAGGATGGTGTGTCGGTTTCCAACCACTTCGGACGGAAGAATTGAAACAGAAATGGGAAAGGGCAAAGGAGGCACGAGCAAACAGTCAGGAAGAAGATTCCAAGCTATCAATCACAACGCTTTTCGACCACTCTCTCGAATCTCTACAGTCAATCAACGATAATCTGAGTCAATATTGCTCAACGTTTATGGGACCACAGCATTTCGATTGTTTCATTCATCTCGATACAGAGGATCTGCGCAATGTTTATCGATGGAGGATACAGCAAGAACATGCGCTTATCAAAGTCAAAGGAGAGGGAATGTCCGATGAAGGTGTTGTTGCTTTTGTGAGGGGGTATATGCCTAGCTATGAGCTCTATCTTGATCAACTGAGACGAGGCTTCTTCTCGGGACAGAAGCAGGAAGAGAAGACGCAATTGCGGATCGTTTTGAACGAGGACAGGTCTATCGCTAGGATCACTACAGTATAGATCTGTGGTCATCTTGTCAATATGTGGGGTCAAAAAGGCCATGTACTGGTGACGTGGCTTGCATACAGGTTGGAATTGCCGAACTACCTTAGATCTCTTGCTAGCCAATTGTCTGAGTTAAGCATTGCTGAATTTTTGTTGGTTGAAAACTTCAATCCGGCAGAGTATTGCAAACCTCGTCTCGATTTCGAGGTTGATCTCTGATTTGACTTATTCAAAGGATCCGCGATATCATTTCCCAAACAGCGAATGAAATCAGTCTCCTGCCGCACCCTAAAAGTACAAGTCGTTCATATGATCGTGATCACATATCGATGATTAAGATGCTCAGAATCCTCCACAACCTCCGCACAAACACTCTCAGCCACAGCCTTGTCTTGTTCTCCCAACAACTTCAAGAACGGTTCGTAAAGCTCATCTTTCCGACTTTCCTTAGAACCATGCATTTTACCTACGTAATAATCAAAGGACCCAACCCTCGCGAACTCTCCTTTCTTTCCACCAGTAACTCGAAGCACAACGCCCTCAACCATTGTTTCATGTACCGGTTCTTCTCCAATCTTGCGTGAAGAGGAGCCGGTTTTGCCCCCTAGAATGGGTAGTAGATAGACAGGTTCCATGTCTCCTAGTTTTGCATCTTCCAAACAATCTAAATTGATAGAATATTCTTGCTCTTCGTCGCCAGAGAGTTTCAAGATGATGTTGATTCCAATTGCGTCTTGGTGTGAAGGTTTCTTTGATTTGGCCAAATGACCGACGACCAATCCCGAACACGCGATTCGAACCACACCACTCGTAATTTGCCCAAATGGATCGGCTCCGCGTTTCGTTGTGCTGGCATCCACAACATGTGCATACTGATTCTCTAAACGCCTGTCTCGTGGAAACCAAGCCACGCCTCCGTCAATTGAGGCCCATGACCAAGTCGGCGCTCGCCACGCGGGTCGGTTATCCATCGGTTCCGACTGAAAACGTCGCCAACAAAGCTGCTCTTCGAGTTGTTCCTTCCACAAGCCCGCGAGGTAATCGTCGCCAGTTTCATTGTAGCCAAGTCTGGCAACTCCAGACAAAGCTGGTAACTTGTCTTTGCCAAATGTCAGATTCGCAGACGAGTAGAGTTGTATTATCTGTGGCCATAACCACTCGAATTTCCCCTTCCGACGGACGAGCGGACGGACAAGTTGTTTTGGGAAACCATCTGGTAGGTACTCTGATGCAATTGATGTTCTACACTCCCAGAAGGCTCCACGTTCTCCGTAGTGAATTGTTCGAGGTGGTAGCATTTTTTCTTGCAAAGCCCAGGCTCTGGTTCCCAAATGTGTTTTCCATGTTGAGCGTTCGTAGACCTCGCCGCTTCGGAAATCTTGGACCCTCTTGCGCCCTCCATCCGTGATGCGAGCCCGAAGACCACCGCTGTAATTTGGCAGCTTATGAAAACATCCCTCGGTACTGTTGCGAGCTGAGGCAGCAGCTATTGTACACAACGACTCACCATAGACTGAGTTCATCATGCCTGACTCAAATTCCCAATCTGCCTCGCTGTTCTGGATGATACAAAGAGAGTCGACCCACAAATAGTCAATTCCCATTCTTCGTGTGATCTCAATGGCATCCTTGAATGTCTTCGGAAGAACATTGACGGGCAATGCCTCCAGGAAGGGCTTCAGATTCTCAGATGTAAGCTTGATAACATCGTGACCACCCCAGCAATGAGATAGAGTGACATATTGTGGTCTTCTTGTCAACTCTGAACTAAGCACTAACCGAGGTGGTTCGCTGGCAACGCATACCAATCTGGTCGGTGATATCCCCTCATGATTTTGGCAAAGCTCGTGTTCTTTAAGACAAGTCGTCATCCACTTCTTCGTAACAGCGAAAACATCAAGGGGTTCATCGTAACAATCGGCTTCAATACGTTAGCAAGATGCTGGCGTTCCCTAAAGAGACAATGCAGACCTTCTTCTGGAAGGAAACTTCCATGAAAGTTCACCTCCAAAGCCATCCCAGCATTGCAGCTAGTGCACACTTTTCCAGGAAGGTTCAACCACAACAGCTGAAGTGGGTTCTTCCCCCAATTCTGAACCGATAAGGAAAGTTTCACATCTTCGCCAAGATAATACAACCGGATCTCTACCTTTCGGAAGGTTTCAAGCATTTCCGTATCTTTCAGGTCCTGGAGCAAGAACGCGCAAAACTTGCAACCAGCACGTGTTGCCCCTTCAATTTCAAAAGTGCTGCAAGGCCGCGCGACAGTTGTTTCCCAACCTTTGTCATCAGGGAAATCCGCAGGCGTTGACTCATGTGTTCTAGTTGATGAGCTACCTAGGGTCGGCCAATTGTCGAAGGTTTCCTGACATTTAGCACAGAATCCATTCGCGAGTGGAGCTGTTGGTATCGATTGCTGGATGCGTTGTTCGACAAGGTCCAAATTGAGCTCGTCAGACTCCACAGCTCCGAGAAGTTCTGAATTCTTGTCAAGTTTGTTTGGTTCCACAAGCAGATACTCCTGATACCATTGTTTATAGTTCTCCATTATAGGATCAGGGATCAGTTCTGACGTGGCTATAGATGATCAGTTGTGGCGAGACATTGGCAATGCTTGCTAGACGTACTCATTTTCATCTGCAACGCACCTGAGTTAATGAATCTGTTACTAACTATTACTTACACGCAAAGGTTGAGAATACTAGGTACTTGAAGTGCTGACGGTTGCCTATCGTCACGTGTAGGATCGACATCTTTTCCGTCGATGATGGAATGCTGTGGTTGAGCTTCAGCTATTGGTAGGAGGGAAACAATGGCCGAATTGGGCTTAGAATGATGATATTGGAAGGGGGGTTATAGATTGCTAGCAATGTATTTTAACAAATGTCAGGAATTTGTCGCCTTCTCATTCGACGCCGTGCAAGGGAATCTTTTCGGGCACTTTTTTCTCCTACTGGTAGCCCTACTGGTAGGTTGAGTTATGCTGTCTCGCACCAAAAGCTTGATAGAGGCACACCTTTTCCGAGTATACCTAATATCTTGTGTTAAACCCACCTTGTTAAGTTAACGATTTCTAGATAGTAGACAAGAACTTGCCAACAGCTTTACAGTTCCGACATATATTGTATTTAGAAGATATTCTAGACAGAAAGGAATATTCTTTGGAAATGATTGCTCATAACACTGATTTTGCTGAACAATCAAATGATGTAGAAGTTGAATAGGGACATGGATGGGAAGGAAATGGTAGCATAACCCATATAGTCACCCAGTGGGTCATACAGACTGCAAGGGATCAGGGTCTTTGGATCGGCTCGAGAGTTATTTTAAGTCTTCGTTTTTAGGTATTTAGGTATATATTTATGTATATGTTTGAGATGATTGTTGATGATGAGGACGTTATGATGGGGTCGAGGATGACATTCCCCTCCAAGCCAACCACTCGTGACATCGGCTATTCATGTATAACGAGATCTGATACTATGACTTGAATTCCAGTACCTACAGAACCACAAATACTACTACTACTACAATCACCATGGCTGAACTTGTTACTCCCAAGCTGAACCACGAAACCCATCTCCTCCTCGTTGGTGCTTCCAACCCCCACTCCCACTACTCCAAGACTAACCACTATTCTAGGACCAACCTCTCCTCCGTCTACCTCACGAACTCTCCCGAAACAACTTCAAGTCAGCCCAGCAACAAATAGACTCTGCCCAGAAGAAAGTGAATGAAATTGTGCAAACTGGAACGAAAGCAGCTGCAGCTGCTAGTTCTAGCAATGATCCCTCACAAGCCTCCACCGCTGCCCTGACCTCCCTTGATCAAGCTATCACACGTTTACAAACCCTGAAACGAAAACTCTCTACCATAAATAATTCCACATTACAGCTTCAGCGCCAGTCTGCGGCTCGAATACACCACCTGGACGACATGTACCAGATCCCAACTCTAGTGGACGTCAAATATGAGGAATGGTCAAGAATAAGACTAGACCGATTGCTGGTGGATTATTTGCTCAGAATGGGGTATACCGGCAGTGCGAGACAGCTAGCAAAAGAGAAGAACATTGAGCTTCTGGTGGATGTGGACGAATTCGAGGCAGTGGGCAAGATTGAGACAAGTCTGAGCAGCGAGCACAGGGTAGAACCAGCTCTGGCGTGGTGTGTAGAGAACAAGCAGAATCTGAAGAAGATGGAGAATAACACACTGGAACACGAGTTACGGTTACAACAGCATATCGAGCTCTGCCGGACTGGACACACGGATGGCGATTACAAGAAATTGGACGATGCTAGACTGCATGCCTCGAAATACTTCAAATCACATCCGGACCAGGAATGGAAAAACAGGGCTTCTGGCTTGTTGGTGATACCGCCGACGACGAATATGGATCCTTATCACGTAAGTATATTTCGATCCCTCTTTTCTGAGCCTAACTAATCACTTCGATAGGACCTATACTCACCTTCGCGCTGGTCTCACCTCTCTAAACTCTTCCTTGCCACTCACCACGAGATGTTCTCCCTACCCAAACGGCCCATCCTCCACATGGCACTTACAGCCGGCCTCTCCGCCCTAAAGACACCGGCATGCCACTCCAAATACGTCTCTCCCTCGAGCGGCTACAATAGCACCACATCACCCGCTCACAGCCAAAACAACGGCGCCCTTTCTCCCCTCTATACATCGGATATCGACGGCATATTGTCCACCACCGAATCCGCCAATAACCTGAACTCCATGACCACCTCCGTCTGCCCAATATGCAGCACAGAGCTCAATCTACTCTCACGGCATCTGCCATTTGGGCATCACTCAAAGAGTCACATGGAGCATGATCCTGTTGTGCTTCCCAACGGAAGAATATATGGTCGGGAAAGGCTAGAGAGGATGAACGAGAAGTTTGGGACTGAGAAGGGGTTCGTCAAGGATCCAGTGGATGTTACGAATGTTTATACGTGGGCGGAGATCAAGAAGGTGTACATATCATAGCTATACCCGCAGAACGGGAATCAAATTGGAAAGAATAAAGAATCAATACATCTTCTTCTTTGTTAGTAAGACGAATCTAATTTGATGCAAGCGGGTATACCGTCAATCCCCTCTTTCTCTTGCGAAAACATCTGTGTATCAATAACCCACACAACCTGACCCCCCATCTCCCTTGTGGAAGAGAATCATACATGTAATCGGAAAAGAGACAAAAAGAGATACAAAAAGAACATAGTTGCTCACTTCCCACCACGTTCTCTCCTCCCATCCCCATGCATCTCTACAAATCTCATCTGCGGCCCTGGCGGCGGTTCCTTTCTCTCTGGTGCAGGTGCAATAGGTGGTCTCGGCCCTTGAGCAACTTGACCCTGCTGCAAAAACGCTGGAGGAACATTTCCTTGTGATGGATGCCGCTGGTGCCCATGTTGTGCGGGTTGAGGTAGAATCGGTGGACCTTGACCCTGTGGTGGGCCCTGCGGTTGTTGATTATGTGAATGGTTTGGCGGTGGACCCTGAGGTTGTTGATTGTGTGATAGCCCTGGCGGTTGTCCCTGAGATTGTGAGTTTTGTCGACTGTGTGCATGAGCAGGACCTCGTGGTGCTTGCCGTCCTTCGGGATCAAATGGAGGCTGGAACATGTGTGCGAAGGTCAATCCTGGGATGTGATGTTGCTGCTGTTGGTGTTGCGGTGGACCTTGCTGTTGTTGTGTCTGCTGTTGAGGAAGTTGCTGTGGTAGAAATTGTGACTGTTGTTGAGAAGGGCCTTGCTGTAATTGGGGCGGGCCTTGCTGTGATTGAGGAGGGCCTTGCTGTGATTGGGGCGGGCCTTGCTGTGATTGAGGAGGGCCTTGCTGTGATTGAGGAGGGCCTTGCTGTGATTGAGGAGGGCGTTGCTGTTGTTGAGTGGGACCTTGTTGTGGTGGTGTGCCCTGATGCTGATGTTGGGGAGGGGGACCTTGCTGTTGATGCTGAGGAGAGGAACCTTGCTGTTGATGCTGAGGAGGGAGACCTTGCTGCTGGAATTGATGCGGCGGCGGACCTTGGTGCTGATACTGAGGAGGAGGAGGAGGAGGACCTTGGTGCTGGCTTTGTGGATGGGATCCCTGTTGAAATTGGGACGGAGGGCCTTGCTGCTGCTGTTGTCCGTGCTGTTGGTGTGTGGGTGCAGGAGCAAGCTGTTTCTGCAACAGTCGTGATGATGGTAACCCGTACTCAGGTCTATACGGTTGTGGACCGCTGGAAGGTAGTTGTGGAGGATAAGGTTGTAGTGGTCTGCTCTGCTGCGAATTCTTATCTCGATCCTTATGGGTCTCCTGTTCAGCCATGACATCCTCTAACCGTCGACGTTGTTGGGGTTGTACATTGGCCAGATGCATGTCTTGAACCTGTGCACCTGTAATTGTTCCAGAAGACGGAATGGGAGCAAGCGTCCTGCCAGGGACCGCAGCTGGTGTACGTGCTGGCGCTCGAGGGCGCCACGAGCTGGTGCCGGGGATAGTAGGACGTGGTTGCTGGACCTGTACAGTAAAGGTTCCGAACCCACCGCCAGGAGGTGTAGGCTGTTTTCGCCGGCCACTTGATGATTGAGGGCGCGAGAGAGCTCCTGCCTGGTTCGAAGATGTCGTCGATTCCGGAGGTCCAGGTCTCATAATCGTCTGATAGAGGCCAGAGGGCTGAGCGGCAGCGTTTGGATCACTAACATATCCATGGATTCTCTTCAATGGCGCATCTTGCTGGGCTTGCATTGGAGGAGGTGGCGGCGGCTGGGAGTGATTCGGGGGAAGGAATGTGTACGTAGGCTGTGGCAAAGATGGTATTGTTTGGCCTGGAGGAAGAGGGCCAAACGCGTGCTGAGGGGGCTTGCTATGTGTAGGGGAGGAAGCAAATGGGCCTGCATGTGCTTGCGTTGGAGACGGCGCATATTGATTTGGCCCCTGAGTCGGAGACGGCGGGTAAGACCCTGGATTTCTTTGATTTGGCGAGGATGCAAAAGAATCAGAACGCGAGTGGGAATGGAATTGGGTGGGCGGGGGTTGACTGAACGGATGTGGGCCATTGGGTGGCTGGTTTTGCGAAGGCCATCCTGATTGAGGATTCTGCGGTTGCTGCATTTGTTGATGATATTGTTGCTCGTTGCGCTGGAGAATCTGGGCTCGCTGGATCTGGTTCTGTGCTTCCCAATATCCGCCACCAGCAGGAGGACCAGTTGGTGGGTAGTGATAGACTCCACGGGATAGCTTCCTTTCTGGCTCATTCATTTGATTGCGTACTTCTGTTGAGTCACCAACTCTCCCCTTGGCCTCTGCTTCTTCATTTGACTTCTTTTGCTTTCTCAAGTTAGTGCCATTGTCTTCTTTATTATTTGGGCTAGAACCTACAGGACTGGCATGATGCAAGTCAATAGACTTGTGATCGTTCTGATATGAAGAAGTGCTCGATTCTCCTGTTGATATTTTATCACCGGATTTTCGTTTCCGTTTCGCAGTTTTCTTAACAGGTGAAGCCTCATTTGTTTGTGGGATGGACCCTTCCCAGTCCATAGGTGTAGGCTTCCCATTGAGTTCCGACTCAGCAGATGGCGTTGGTAGAGAAACGGGGGTAGGAGTATTCCTGCTGTCAAAGAAGCCCCCTTCCATCGACTGGGCATCTCTCTCTGGCCCAGGAGTGCCAAATTTAGATTTTCGAGGTCCCTTTTTCACACCAGCATCAGAACGAGGTTGAGTGTTCTTGCTTCCTGGTGGTCGACCTCTTCGCTTAGTAGGTTCAGGTGATTTGCCGTCTGCTTCACTACTCGTGGTGACCGCAGCGCTCTCTTCCCTGAGTTGGCGAATACGATTTTGCATGGCAGCCTTGTCAGCTGCACTCGGTCGGCCTCGTTTCTTAGGAGGTGGTGCATCAAGATCGGGCGTTCCTTGACTCAACACACGCTTCATCCCTTGCGGACGAGCCAGTGCTGGTTTTGGCTCTCCATCGTATTTTTGGACAGCTTTTCGTCTTCTCGTTCCGTAGCCCTCCGTACCAGTACCTTCTCCTTCAGTGACATCAGCACCAACATCTCGTCGTCGAGACACTGCTTCGCGATGTCGTAATTCTCTCCCTCCGTTGCGACCAGGGCCAGTTTTTCGCTGGCGGAATGGATCTTGCTGACCTGGTGCCTTTTTGGAGTCGTACTCATAGCCGTATAGGTCAGCTTCCTTCTGATCTTCAAATATCTGCGGATCTAGTGGTACGCGGCCACCGGTGACGGGCTTCTTTGGCGGGTTTGCAGCTGGTGCGGTCCGCAGCTCAAGAAGCAAGTATTCATCTTGCCAGGCTCTGAGTGCTCTTTGGGTGTTGAGAGCAAGCTCATACAGAATAGCACTGTCTCGATTCGCGGTAGGCAGTTTTGTGAGAGCTTCGATGAATCTCTGGGGGTCTGTCATCGGCGCAAATCGTTTTTTGTAGATAAAATCGGCCTCGTCATCACAGGCTGCTCTATCAGGCGTGGGGAGGCGGTCCAAAAAGGACACCGGAAATTCCGATTCTGATAGTTCTGCTTCATCGATAATTTCTGGCGGAGGAATTTTTTCTTCATCCTCTTGTTCGATTTGCGACATATCGTCCCTGGTAATAATGGGAATTTGAAGAGACTGCTCATGTCCAGGCTCTTGCTCAATCGTAGGCATTTCATCGTCAGCCACTGATGGTAATTTTTCGCGTGCAGATTGCCTGCTTCGTGATTGTCGCTCCGGTTTCACCACTTGACCTCCCGATGAGGTCGTTGAGCTCACGCGCTTTCGAACATTTTTGTTGTGTCTAGAACTTTCCGATTTGTGGACCCATTTCTTCACAACCTCTCTTTTTGGTTCTGGACGATAGAACCCTCGAGCTTTTTGAGTAACCCATTCTTCGACTTCTGTTTCGGTCCAATCACTCCCATAGCTCTCAGCTGGACGTTTTCCGTTCGAATTTGCTCCCCGACGACCTGGAGAATCAGGCCCGTAGCGAGAATGGTCTTCAGAAACACTCCTGGATCTGTCGTCGTGATCTGAATTTTCCGGGTGCCATCTGTCGAAATGGCCAGGCGTTAGGCCGGAAATTACAAGGATAGGGCGGTCCCATGTTGCGAATACACCAGAATCATCGTGAGCTCCATGAGCATGGGATTCAGAGTCTGATAAAATTGTTGCCAGTGACCGCGTAGCTTTTCTCGTGCCAGCCAGATTGTTTTTCGTGGATTTAGGTGAGGCTTTCATCTGCTGAGCTGAAGTCTTTGGTCGTCCTCGCGGCATTGTGCTGCTGGAGAAGGAATGATCCAACCAAAGTGAGAAGCAAAGCCGCAAAATATGTTTGTGAATTAGTCCAAATGATCAAGGATCAGCGTCAACTGTCCATCGCAATGAGAAGATTTGGATGATGGATCAATCGCAGTGTTATGGGTTCGAAACAACTTGAAGCTGCCGGTGGCCAAGCTGATGCAGGATTCGATGCAGGCAGGCGACGAACAACAATGAAGGAATTTGGATGCAGCGGAAATTGCAGGAACGAGTGATATAGGACGTCTTGACAAGGTGATGGACCAGAGAGAATGGCAGTTTGTTTTGATTGTGAGGTGTCTTCTGAGTTTCTCATGTCCGACATGGATTCGTTTCCAATCCAACTTCGATGCAGGACGTCTCAAAGGGGACTAGTCTCTCGTCCGAGTCCAGTTGTTGATCAACCTTGAACCTCCCCACTTCAGCTACCACATCTTGCATTGCTAGAGCTATTTACTGCTGCCGTGTACTCAAGTTGAAGTGACTGCATACAAACACAACTTGTAACCACCATCACTATGGCTCAAAAGAAAGCCCTCACCGATGAGGAGCTCCTAGCCCAATTCGAAGGTATAGGCGGCGACACAGCGGCATCAACCAAAGGAGGCAAGTCGACAACAAAAGGCAACACATCACTCGCCGCCGATGACCCTCTAGCTGAACTGGAAAACCTCGCAAACTTCAAACCAACCAGTCGACCAAACACACCTAAGCTCTCGCTGAATCAAAGGAGTCAAGGTGCTGCGACTCCAAGCTCGACTGCATCTGCGCGCACCAGTGAAGATAAAGCGAGGTCGAATCTTCCCAGGAAATCGGGGGAGAGCACGCGGTCGTATCACCAGGGCCTCACACCTACTTCGGAAGAAGAAAGAGCAGAGGAGGAGGCACAGCAGGCAAGAGCTGAAATTGAGCAAGAAGAGAAGGCTGCGGCTAGCAGTGCTGGTGGATGGGGAGGGTGGTTCAGCGGTATCACTGCTGCTGCCACAGCTGCCGCGAAGCAAGCTGAAGCTGCTGTGAAAGAAATTCAGAAGAATGAAGAGGCTCAGAAATGGGCCGAGCAAATGAGGGGGAATGTGGGTGCGCTGAGGGGATTGGGTATGTTGATTCGATTATAAGAGGTCCATATGCTAATTCAACTACTAGGAGGCGATTTGCGATCGCGCGCTTTGCCAACATTCACCAACTTAATCAATACTCTCGCGCCGCCCATATCGCAACATGAACGCCTACAAATCCACATCACCCATGACCTCGTTGGGTATCCTTCGCTCGACCCTACCATATACTCTATCTTCTCCCGCGTCATGTCCCAAGTAGAAGGCGGAGATCTACTTGTCATCCAGCGCGGCTCCGAATCAGGACATCGTCGAGCGTCAGATGTTGGTTTCCGTGGAGGCTCATCAGGATGGAATGATGGCCCATGGTGGCGCGACGGTGGTATAAAGCGAGACCTGGGCGTTGTGCAAGGGTTGAAAGAAGGTACCAAGCTGGTACGCATCAGCGCAGAGTCATATTCAAACGAGTTCTTTGCTGCAAGAGGCGGTCTCGAAGAGGCTGCAAAACAAGCGACACACAACCTCAGCGAAACAAATCCAGTCCGAAGTAGCGACATTTTCCTTGCGATCCAAGCGGTTGGATATGAAATGGACGAAGAATTGTTCGCAGGTCCACCAGAAGAGAAGTCGGAAACTGGCCTGCAAGAGACAAAGGAGAATGATGATGTTATTGCTTTTGCAGTGTACCTGCACGATCCTATCCATGGCATCTCATTCCGGGCCATTTCGCAAGCGATTCCGAATAAGTGGATACAGTGGATGGACGCAGAGAATGTTTCTGGCCCAGACAACCAATTGCCTGAAGAAATTGTGGATATCATAGAGAGCGGTGGTGTTGACCCTCGAGAGTGGGTTAGCGAATGGTTGGAAGAGATTGTTAGTCTCACTGTAGGAGTGGTTGCACAGCGCTATGTTGCAAGGAGAATGGGTGTGGGAGAGGGAGGAATTGGGCGTGGTAAAGCTCCCAGGCAAGAGGTCGCAGATGCTGGGGCTGGAGAGGCAGCGCGAGCTGGCATCATCTAGATTTGAATTGGCTCGAGGTGCTGTAAATGGCAGGACGGAGTATGGTGTTTGGAATCTGTGGTTGGTACTTGAGTATATGGATGGGTATCTTCGATAGCTTATGTCCTCAAAACATGCTGTAATCCTTCCTCTGGTCGCGTCTCATGTGTATCGTAACAATGCCGCCACAAACGCCTAGCAAATGCCCGAAATCTGATCCGGAACTCCATACGGTACCACTTCCTCTCAAAGCCAGTCTAAACCACGACCTCCCCACTCTTAATCTCCTTTGTACCTTCAATCTTGCCCTTCTTCGATCCAACCCTAACGACCCTCCTCTCCCCATCCCGCTCCTTGTCCCTCTCTTTCTTTCCTTTCTTTCCACCAACCAGCATCTCGAGATGTCCCGCCTTCTCGGCCAGGTTACGCTCTGTCATGGCATTGAGTCCGGAGGAGTGTGTCTTTGTGAGCTTGCGACGGGCAACGATTTTGGCTTTCTTTGGAGCGATGATGCGGGAGCCGCGACGGGTAAGGGCGGTGGATGCTGGTCTGTGGAGGGTTGGTCAGTGGTGAGCTGGAGATAGTGGCAAAAGGAACATGTACTTCTTTGATTTGGCACCGAGGCCACCGCCGGATTTCTTTATGACACCTTGGGCCATTGTTGTGGTGGTTATGATAAAGAGGCTGAGATTGAGAAATTTTTGGTGGAGGGGATTTCCATCTCGATGAACCCTGGATTTCTGAGGTTCCGATCCCTTCAACTCAACTTATCCACCCTCACAATCGTTCCGACATCTATTGAGACGAATTATCCCGAAGAGCTTAGGACTGTTCATTCGACAAAGCCTGAATCTGACCAACTCAGGTCTTTGCGATTTCATACATCTCAAAGCTCCTGGCACGATCAATGTCAATATCATAAAGAAAGGCACATCAGGAACAATAAGCTCATCGAATCTAATAGAGAATCTACTCAAAACTTCAAACCTCGAACTTCAATGGACAGCTAATGATGCCCATCTCAGGCATCCTCGAATATTCAAGCTCGCCATTCACTTCCCACCCCTTAGTCTTACCCAACAACACCATCAAGGCCGTCTGCAAGGCCAACCTTGCCAATGGCATACCCACACACCGATGCCTTCCTCTACCGAACCCTAGATGACTAGCAATGTTCTCTCTGTTCAGTACAAAGTCGTTGGGATTCTCGAACTGGTCTGGATCCCGGTTGGCAGAGCTATAAGTCATCGTGATGGGTTCGCCTGGTTTGATAGTGCGACCATGGATGGTTGTCTCTTTTGATACTGTGCGAGCGAAGCCACGGTATGGAGTGTACAGTCGTACAAACTCCTCAATTGCAGCTGGAACATCGCTAGGTGTCTCGCGGAGCCTTTGCTGCAGTGCTGTGTCTTTTGCCAGATGCGCACAAATTTGACCGAGCAAGATGGAGGGTGCGATCATTGCCACAACGAGCGATTGTCGCAGAGCACCACTACACGGTATTAGCAATAGTCGCAGCTCTTCAGAGCAAGGTCGCTCACACTAGGTGGATCTCTTCCAATGGCTCTCCCTTCGCATCCTTCTCCAACAATAGTGAGCTAGCTGGGTCTTCCTCCGGATCCCTAGGATTCTTCCTCCGATCTTCAAGAAGTCCACGAGCAATATGATAAAGCTTGTCACTCTCCTTCCCTACACCCTCACCATCCATTCTTCTCCAAGCATTCACCCACGCCGCTGCTGTCTTTGCCAAATGAGGCGCCGTCTCCGGATCCAAATTGAGCCATTCCGTTTCTACCCAAGCAGAATACAATGCACCAAACTGTGTACATATATTGCCTTCTCCCTTCTCCAAAAGAGGAGCCAGCTCTTCTTCCGCATGGCGCGCAAGACAGCCTTCGAGACGCTTTATGCGTGAGGGCTTTAGGGTACGATCCAGAGCTGTGCGGTAGGGAGTATGATGTGGTGCGTCGAAGTTCAATGGTGGACGCCGTATTCCTCGAGGATCAGAGGGGACGACGGCTTTGACCGACGATATGAAGGTCGCGGAATCCTGAGCGGCGGTCTTGATGTCGTCGTACCTTATTCTTCTGTCAACCTCTGTTCCTTCATTCTTCACATCTTACGGTAAGGTGGATTGTTGAAAAACGATAGGAGAAAACGTACTTTGTCAACAGCCAAAAGCCGTTGTATCGATTCGTCCAAGCAACCGGGCATTTCGACCGCAACATATCATATTCTTCATAAATCTTCTCTGGGCTATTGCTTATAACCGCCTCATTGTCGTCAATATTGATCTGTTCTTCGAGTCCAATTTTTTCATTGAGCTCTACCGCGGCAACCGGAAGTGTCGTTGTCGCCATTATGGGTCGTTTCAAAGCTTAGAAAGAGCAGTTCAGTTTACAAATGTCAATGAACGACGTACCCATCTTATACGTATTCAATCAATCTATCCAATTTGGGATTTTCCGAGGTCAGGGTCACGAAACGTCGATGGATCATCCCTGCTCCTTTCAAATCGAAGACCTTTCATTCGATCATGGATTCGCATTCGTTTTGGTCGCTCCTCGAATCGTACGAAGGCAGTTGCACCGGGAAATAATAGAGTTGGTACGTACTTCAAGATGTAAGCACACCTACCCATCCAAGAGTTGACACGGATTATAGAATAGATTTTAGGTCTAGTATATACAATGTTCATCTCCGTGTACTGCGTGTAACGAGAGTATAAGTAGGAAACAAACTGAAAGCAATATCAGTAAGACAATAGGGTATACAGAGCCGTTCACAAGATCCGGATTTTTTCCCATCCAACCAAAAATTCATCCACTGACATAAAAACCCGATTCGCACCAAGCCAGTCGTTTTTTACAAGACTAAAAAAAGCCACCATGTGGCACAGCGCAAAAGATACCAACCAGAATTGCGGAAGCAACAAACGCTCCTAGCAACGACTGGATGAAAATGGTATCCTGGATCTGTCTAAGCGCCGGCTCCTCAATCCACGTCTCACGATCAAAGATCTTGCGAATAACATTCCTCTTCCCATACGTCGCCACCCACGGCTCATCCTCATAGCTGTTTTTGCTAGTCGACACACTCTCCATAGAAACACTCTTCATACCCTCCTCTGAATAACGCGGGAACTCTTGATCCTCAAACAACTCCCAAGGTCTAAGATGGCGATGGTGCATACCATGCAAAACGACACACATCCCTTTCCACGCAGCAATCAGGGTCGAGATACCAATCAAGAACGGAATAAGAGCCATGACGCGCCAGCCGCGACCAGCGCTGCTGATGGTGATGAGGATACCGACAAGGATGCCGACGAGGATAAGAGAGATGCCGAGACCGCGGGCGAAGATGACGCGGGCACGATTGCCGTTGCAGATGGACCAGCGGATGAAGTTGGGGTGGGCTTGGCGACGGAGAGTCCATTCTACTGTTTTGACGACGTCGCGAAAGGCGGACGGGTGGGTGGTCACTTCGAGGGCGTGGAGGAGGGCGGTGCGTTCTCGTGCTGAGAGATTTAGCTGGCGGGGGGCGCCGTCGGCGATGTAGATTGCGATGATGCGGGACATTTCTTCGCGGAAGGGTTGGATTGTGACTTGGTTTTTGTGAGTATTTGTCATGATGAGATGAGACGTTAGGACTTACAAGGCTGGAATTTGCAACCGGCATCCTCGAAGGCGACAGAGGCATCGCCGGTCCAATTGGTACGTATAGTCCCAATTGTACCTGGGATACCTGTTCGTGGTCGATCTAAGGTGTCAAGAGAAGTCTTCTCTGCCAATTCGGCTTGCGAATCACCAAAGGGATTTTTCCTGTCTGATTGAGAGCTGACGGGGACAGGTGCCAGATCTTGGCTTTTGAGGATGGCGTTCGCCTCAACAGCGAGGGGCTTCTCTCTCGCCTGGTTGCGGAAGGCTGTAATTTCCACTTCCTCTTGAGCTTGGGTCCATTCGGGGGACAAGGCACGCTCGTTGGCGGGTAGGTCCTCGAAGCGTTGGATATAATCCTTGAACCACATGTAGAACTGTAAGTTCTCTGCTGAGTGCTCAATGTACTTTAGAAAGTCCATAAAGTCTCGAATAGTAACAGGCTATAAAAAGGTCAGCAAGAAGTCTTGTGTGAAAATATGAACAACGTACTGGACAAGTCCCCCCAGATATGATCCTGTCAAAAGATAGAGCATCAGGAATGCCATGACTGGAAGTGGTGTTGCCCGATGACAAAGAATCTGAGATCGACTTGGTCTTGTCTGATCCGTTCATCGAGTTTCTCGACGGAGGAGGCACATATTCAGGGCGGCGGTACTTCAAGGAAAGGACCATCTTGAATGAGTGTCGATAGTGGCGGTTGAAAGAAGGTAGGATTGAGGACCAATTGAAGTGAGACAAAAAAGGAAGGAGGTCTAATCAAGCCAGGAAAAAGCTTGCGGGAAAGAGGGGGCTCAAAGATATATAAACAAGAGATATGGTTCGGCGTCTCGCCTAATGACCACCACCAACAAGCTTGGTTTCAACAACACCGAAGGATAACGGTGAAACTGTCAATCGATAAAGCAAGTCAACGGTCTAGAGAGGAACTAAGAACACAGCCTTGGAGATGGCGGCTCGGTCGAGATGGATCAAGGCTGGTGGCGTCGGTAATCTCCTCTTCGACCTTTGTTGCGTAGGTTTTGGCAGAAAACGAACGACTCAACGGGTTGAGGAGAAGGTTGGAGAGCTGGGCTGAGAAATTCCTTTTACATGGCTTTCTGATCTCATGCATGTTGGGTGGAGCTTGCAGAAGTACGGACTTGGACCGCGTCCCGAGTGTCGAACTCCAAGCCCTCTGCCCGCCATGTTAGGGACAGGGACAAGATGCGTTCAGCTATGGATCGAACTGTTAGGTCAGCCCTGAATGGCTAAACCTGCCTTGAATGGCTTTTCATCTACGGGTATCGGGCCCGCCTCCAAAATAGACTCCTCGTTATTGCAGTAAATGGAGATCAGAGATATGTGATTCGGCAGTTCTACTCTTACCACACAACCTGAACAGTCAGCTTGACCAGCAGCGATGATCACGATGCTGCAACCTTACGGAAGTCTTGGTGCGCATATGCATAACCGGATTGAAAAGAGGTTGCTCTTCCTGGGGCTCGTCGAGGGCTGTCCTGTCGTCAATTGTTGACGATGATGCTGGATCTGGCCAATTGGCAGCTCTATCCTGCATCTTGTCGATCGGAAGAAAGCCCGTCCGCGCCTTGCTTCTTGAGAGACCCGCTGAAAAACATGGAGCGGCGTGGCTTGCTAATGATCTTGTCGCGATCGGGGTTAGATCCAGATTGCCATTGAAGCCATACGCTAAATGCCATTCCAAGTAGGCGAATTTGCAGAACCACATTATCATTTATATCCTTGCCACCTATACGACGCACAAAGTGATGGACATGCATGTTTCAATGTATACACGCTCTGCTGTCGAACACTCGTTGATCTTGTTGGGATTCAGAATCGGGTTAGATCTTTGTGCGGCGTGGTGGATGGATTGAATCATGACTTGGATGATGCGCTTCTCGCATCAAGCGCACCGACCAACAGCTTCCTCGGAAGGCTTTTTTGTGGTTGACCTGTCACATTGCCTTCGATCGGGTGGTTGATGGGGTCTTGGCTCGTGACATCCTGGCATATCTGTCATGAAATCGACTTGACCCACAAAGGTGCAAACAGGCGGAACAAACAAGTGGGATCAATGTCTACAACATTGTCTGTATCAAGAGCCATGTCCTAGCCTTGTCCTAGCCATGTCCTAGCCATGTCCTAGCCATGTCCTGGCCATGCTATTTTTTGATACATATCTCCAAGACTATCTCTAAGATCGAAAACAAGGTCTCTAATTGCCTAGAAATCAAAAGTATTACACAGGCGCAAAGCCCTCTGCGCAACCTGCCGCAGTAGTCGGCGACCTCTTTGGTCAAAATTGCTCCTTCGCTGATCTCGCCTCCACACCCGTTGATGGCGAAAGGCATCGTGACTCTCCTCACGATATGTTCGGGAGATCAACCTTTCGTCGTGTGCTAGTCACGTCTATCGATATCGCAAAGGTTCCGGTCGAAGAAGATGTCATCCCTGTTATTGTGACCCTTGAATCTAGACCTTGAAAGGTCCGCTTTCCGTGTCCATGGTTTTCGCTTCTTCATGCTCGTAGCCGCAGCTTTCCATGTCCATTATTTCTCCTAGCGTCTGGCGTAAGGGGCATTGAGCAAACCGTGGAAGCTGCTTTTCTCCTCGCTGTTCCACATTCTCGATCCGTGTTGGTTCCATTCCTTTTTCTTTTGCGGTACGTCCGAGCTGGCGAATGGCTTTTGTCGCCTTTTCTCATGTATGGTATTTCGCTTCACTGGTCTGTGGTCCCCCAAACACCTGGTCCCATCTCTTCACACGCTTGCGATAGTAGTAATGAGAACTAAACTCACGCTCCCAGCCACTTCCAAGTCCACATGACCAAAATGTGACAGCGGGATGAACCCGATTTCTCACATCGAGAAAACGAGCTCCTAGCTGAAGCGTTGGGCTGACGTCGGGAATCAGGGGCATTTCACAATTGCAACCCTCCACCACACCTCCACCATTTGACATGGTGCTATTGGATTGCTTCCTTCGCACTTCGTGCCTTTTCCCCCAATGCCCAGAAACCCCATCTAGATCAGGCAAGATCGATCCTTTCTGCATGTCTAACGTTTCACGATGATCAAAGGCAACATACAGAGCGAGAACAATGGCTGATGCAGGGGTTTCTCAGTCTACGCAAATTTGCTCTCATCACAGATCAGGAACTGAAAATTATAGATTTTCTTATACCGCATCCGGCAGGTCTCTGTATTTCCAACTTGTTGTGATCACTGATAACAGTGCCCTAAAGTCTCTTATTCCACTTTCGGCATTTTTAAGCATAGTGTAAAATTCTATTGCAATCGCCCAAAAATCAGGTATGCTCAGAACTTCCAGACCATTAGAACTTCTCTGCGATGCAAGTACGACAGATCAGGCATTTCCTCCTCTTGTCAGGCCCCCATTGTCAAAGTTTTTCCTTCACATCTTCCATGTCTTTTCTGATCCTTCCTTGTATGCCAGATCTTGAACCTGCATCCATGTTTAAAGTGGTTCCTGAGATATACGACGATTCGTGAGACAGGAGAAACAATGCTAGATAGCCGACCTCCCAACTAACGACACTACTCAATATTGATTCGCTACCAACAGATTTGAAAAATACTCACCCTGTAGCTTGTCTGCCAAACGGCACCATATACGCTCTTCCTTTTCTATTCCTCGAAGCCATACGCCCTGCCTGGCCGTTAGCATCTACAGCCTCATGGCGCAAACCCGTCGGCACTGACCAAGGGGAGTATCGACATATCCCGGCGCAATGACATTGGCTCGTATTCCTTTTGCCTCTCCAACTTTTGCGATCGCGCGTCCAAGCGCCATCTGTGCCGCCTTTGACGTCTCGTATGCAGGATTTCCGATCGCACTGTAACCTGCCATGGAAGATAGCATTACGATCGATCCTCCGTCGCTCATGGCCTGTAATGCGCTTTGCGCGAATAGCATATGAGATCGCAAGTTGACCGCCAGCTCATCATCCCACGATTCCTGGGTGATTTTGGAAAGGGGTAAACCTCTTGAGATTCCAACACCAAGAACAAGACCATCTAATCTTCCTCCTAGAAGCTTCTTTGCATCATCCACGGCTTTGGTAATGTGTTTTGTGTTTCGAACATCGAAGATGTATGGATACGCTTCGCCGCCTTCCATTCTGATCTGCTCGACCGTTCCGTCTGCCGCTTTCTTGTTCACATCCAGACACACGATCGTTGCACCTTCGCGTGCACACAGCACAGCAATGGCTCTTCCATTCCCGATTGGGGGGTTCTCATCACCAATATCTTGTTGACCAGCTCCCACAACGAGGATTTTACGTCGATTGAGTCGATTATATGACATACCCTTTCCTACGGTCTCTAGGAACAGCGAGGACGATGGATCGAGGTCGCCTGGTGCCATGATGGATGTTTACCGAAGCTGAAGGTGATGAATGTAGTCTGACATTCTGAGCCATTCCTTTACTATAAGTTCTTTGCTTCGCAAGCTGTACTCATCTAAGCTACGTGCATATACTCCGTGTATCTTGGACCGAGGCCACCCCATTACCCCGCCACAGCTACCCCAGGTTGATCTGCAAGCTTCAAAAGCTCATAGTATATTATTAGCATAGTCATTATTCAATCTGAATCTCTTTCTGAATAGTTCGATCCTTCCAATCCCGCTATATCAAAAATCTCCATCACGAATTTCCAGCTTCTGAATAAACTTGATCACACACAGACCCCATAATCCTCCTACTTTCAATCGAGATGCGTCTCCCATACACCGCAAACCCACCTACACTTGCAAACCCGCATTATCAAGCCTTTCTTACCAAGATCTTGGCTGGGCGTGGGAAACATGGACTTTCTCCTCTCGATTTGACTCTGCTTCATTCTCCTCCATTTTATAAGGGATTCATGCAGTTCTTTGGTGCTATTCGATCTCAGTCCTCGTTGCCGACTGACATCATGGAATTGGCCATGTGTAGAGTGGGAGCATTGAATGGAGCAGCTTTTGAGTGGATGCATGTCAGTTCATTTTCTTACATCACCTTTGCCATGAGGAGAGTTTATAGGAAAGTGGGCTGTCAGTACGAGTAGTAGTGGTCGGGTTTCTGGGATATTAGAGTATACTCAAATTCGACATTGCCTCAGTTCGAAAAATGAGCATATTCAGATATCCTGCATCATGTCCCACATTCTTCACGACCGTGCCTTTTCTTTCGCGTCTTCGTTTTCTGACTTGCTTCATGTGAGCTCTCCATGCGAAATAGAGCTAATGAATGAGTAGCACATGCCCCTCCTTCAAAAGGCAGGCGTGAGCGACGAAGGCATCGAAACCGTTCGAACAGTAATGGCAGGCTACGTCCCCTCGGATCTAGAGAAAGAGATCGGAGAAGGAGAGAAAGGGTTGGATTGGAGATTATGGAAGGTCTTGCGTTTAGTAGACTGTATGACCAAAGAGATCAAGGTACCGGATGAGGTGTTTGACGCTGTGAGAGGTATTTTGGATAAAAGACAGATTGTTGAATTGGGTAAGTCGGTGTCCCGTAGGCCACTTGAGACGCTTGCTAATGTTGTGTAGCAATCACAACCGCGGGATACAATGCTGTTTCGAGATTTTTGCGTGTAATGGATGTGGCTGAGATGAAGGATGTAAAAGTTGGCGATGCGAAATTACATTCCAAGTTGTGAAGATGAAAGAAAGGACGGATCAATCACTGCCGATTCGAGCTTGCTGTTGTGCATGAAAAAATAAATTGATACAGATCCAACCCAATATCCTACAAATAGCTAAACCACAAGTTAGATGCCATCAATGAATCGCATATGTACCTGAATCGAACTACGAACTCGATCCACATTGTTGTTCCTTCACCACAACCCTCCTACCGCTCATGCGACAGGTTTACTGCCGGGACTCAACGCGTCCCACGGGACCTCGCTCTTCGCCGCCTCCGCATCCACTTCACCTTTCCCCTCACCAATAATCCGCATCTTCTCCTCCGCAACAACTTCCCCACCTACAACTCCCTTCCCAGCACCATCACCACTCAAAGCACCATTCGATAACGGCGCACCATTCGCAAGTGGCGAGCTCGTTCCAGCAGCCGCACTCCCCCGATGGTCCCCCGGAACCTCGGGGACAATACTCGGCCTCTGCTCTGGCACTTCGCTAGGTGCATACACCGTGTCTCGTCGTCCAGTAGATGGATCCGTGTAGTTTATGTCTGAAAAGTTGGTTTTGATTTTCTTGATTGGCTGTGGTTTATCGTCATCTCCTTCGACGGTTTTTGATACCTCCGGCTTTTTGGCGGTGTCTTCTTTTGAGGACATGCAACCCATGGTGATTGATGTATGTGGGTGTGAGTGAAAAGTGAGTGGTGCGACTGATCTTCGAGCCGTTTAATGTCACAATCGATGGGGATTTGGAGAAGACGGGATCGCCTAGTTCTAGCTTTGCAGAGGGTTCGGATGATAGTCGGAAGTCAGTTGTATTCTTCTTTCCGGTGGTCGCGATGCCGCTGTAAAGTACGTCAAAAAGTCAATTGGAGGTTGGGTGTGAAGTAATGGTAGATTGGATGAAGACACGATAAACGTCAGCGACAGGTGATAATCCAAGGTCATGCTCAGTGACACCATCCCCGCTTTGACGCAGATTCGTCGTGGAGACTTGGACGTATGAAGCTTGGTGCTCTTAGCGGCAAGGCTTGTTATGCGGGTTAGTAAGCTTTGTCGGGACGAATGTGCGGCAAGGCCGAGAGCATGGAAATATGTCGAGGCTAATTTGAAATAATGGAATAAAATGTATGAAGTTCGATCTGAAGATATTGGTTTGATATTCAGGTCTGATTTGGAGCAATACCATATCATAATTAGATAGAACAACATATTCTAAACTAATTTTCAACAACTAAGCACTCCTGAAGCCGAGTTGGATATAGCGAAAGGGTATCATCATCACTCCTGGTAAGTGATCGTCTTTGTCCTCAGGAACTCCTGCAAGCCCCAGGTCGAATTGAATCGACCCCAGCCGCTCTTCTTCACTCCTCCATGGGGAAGATTTGGCTCATCATGAACAGACATACTGTTAATATGAATAGCGCTGTGACATATTATTAGTACTGTGTAATTGAAGAGGGAATCTCAAAGGCACTCACCCTGATTCAATCTGCTTCGCTAATCTCAGTCCGCGACCCAAGCTTTCTGTGAATATGGCACCACTCAGACCGTAATCTGTGTCGTTCGCCATCTTGATAGCTTCCTCCTCCGTCTCGAATGGGATTAGACTGACACTGGGTCCGAAACTCTCTGTGTGGAAGAGATCCATATGCTCTTTGACGCCCTCAACCACAATAGGTGCCATGCGCGTCTTGCTCGATTCCTCGATCGTGTGGTCGCCATGAATGACCTTTGCACCTTTTGATACGGCATCCTCGATGAGCTTTTTGTTCTTCTCGACACCGGCTGACGCAATTAGAACCGCTGGTGTGTGAGATGGGAAGATCGCATTGATGGGTCCTTGCAGTGCTGTTCGGAACTCGGAGATGACGGAACTGTGGACCAGAATTCTCTCGGTGGACATGCAAATCTGGCCGGACTGTAACCTTATTAGTAGGTGGACAGGCACCAGTCAGAGATGGAGGTTCTTACGTGCAAGAAAGCACCCAAAGCACACTGAAGCCCAGCTTTTGAGAGATCGGCATCGGCACATACGATGGCACTTGCCTTGCCACCAAGTTCCATGAGACATGGTTTCAAATTTTTTCCAGCTTGTGCAGCTATAATACTGCCAACAGCTGTAGAACCTGTAAAGTTAATCTTCTTTACAGCAGGATGCTCGATCAAAGCCGTGGTGACTTCGGCTGCATCCTGCGGCTTGGAGTAGATCATGTTCAGGGCTCCTGGAGGCAAGCCAGCTTCGGTGAGAACTTGGCCTAGCACCCAGAAGCATCGCGGAGAGAGTTCGGAGCCTTTGAAGACAACTGTATTACCCGCAGCTAGGGCGTATATGATGGCACGTAGACCGAGGATGTATGGGGCATTCCTTTACAACATATCAGTCACGTTCAATCTGGGGTGCAAAGAAAGCTACCAAGGGGCAAGTCCTAGAACCACTCCATATGCCTCTTTCAATATGAGAGCGCTTGTTCCTTCTGCCATACAGACTGGTATCTCGCCTTGTAATGCCGAAGAGATCTTGCCCGAGATATCCTTGAAGATTTCCAATGTGTTTGAAGTGTTGAAAGAGGAGAATGCCTCAACAGCTCCCGTCTCCTTCATGATATATTCGTGACATTCTGATGTGCGCTTCTCGAAAAGATCGGCGGCGCGAAGCATAATATCGCGTCGAAAGTTCGGCTTCGACTTGGACCAAGCCGGGAATGCAGCTTCAGCCGCGGAGACTGCATCAAGAGCATCCTGTTTGGAGGCTGAAGAGCTTGACCAGAGCGTCTCCGATGTAGAGGGCGAAATGACAGGAAAGGTCGTCGAGGTTACAACTTCCTTGCCGTTGATGAGGAGAGGCACAGTGAAGGACGCCATGCTGGTGGATTGGGTCGGTAGAGGAGCGAATGTGCTGAGGGATGCTAGAGGAGAAGGCTATGTTTTATTATCGAACAGCAGGAGCTGTATTACTTGCTACTTGTACTACTGCTTGAGGAGGCCCTCGGCCGGGTGTGCTTTTCGGTAGCTATGATGCTCTCAGCTCTCGCGGAACACAGCCGAATCCCATCGGATGAGGCCCCATCTGCAGTTTCAAAAAGAGTTTGAGGGGTCCCCACGGGGGATTGAACACCATCCTTTTCGTCCATTGGTCGGAGAGGATGGTGACTATTTTTCTTCGGGGAATGAACGGAAAGTGGAGAGCTTTTCTGCCGCGACAATGAAGAAGGGAGATGACTAATCACTTCCGATCTGATATCCGTTCCTAAATCAGCCACAATGATCAAGCTACAGAATAGTAGTGAGGATTGCATTCGGTTCTGGTGCGTCTGTCTTTTAGACATGATCCAGAATAGGTACCAACAAGCGTTCCGTTTCAATGACGGTCTCTCGCCACGAGTCGTTGTAAAACGGGTGCAAATTAGTCGCCATACTAAATCCACCAAAGGGTGATAAACTCCAAGTCATCGGAGGCATTCTCAAACTAGAGTGTAGTAGTCATCCTCCCTAGAGTATTGTTCAAGATTCTCATACATTGTCTCACGAAGAACGTAAATGGCAGCAAGTAAAATTCGCAACCATTCGAGTAGATAGTTACTCTACAGTGAACGCCGAAGCTCCCAAGACTAAAACAAAGAAATGTAGTAGAAAGTGCCTTCGATCCGTAAATGCATCATCTGCTACCAAGCAGCCCGCAAAGAGACATATGAAACCCTTGAAAAGGGGAGAAAGCCGTATCATGTACACACCACAAATGCACATGTAGGTCAACAGCATCCTCGCTGTTGAAGCCATCCAACATTGACAGCCGGTTACGTCCAAATTCATTCTTCGTCATCCTACCGTTTCTATCGTCTTGAAACCCGAGTCTAAAACAGGCCTCCGCTATGAAATTGAAATGTGCTCTCTCAATCCACTCGGTTCGGGGCCCTTTTTCCCTCTTCGACCAAGTAGCGTAGCGTTATCCAAGCTCAGCTCGAATGCGCCCCTGTTTTTCACCTGCCTCTTTGCCGCAGCAGCCACAGCAGGCGAATGCTGTCCGTAACCTCGCTGCTCTTCTTGTCGTGGAACATTGCCCTGCCTAGCTTGAGCGGCAGCGCTAAGAGAAGTGTTCCGCATCTGCTTCTCCATGGCGCTAACGTCATTGGCCTGGCTCTTTGGTAGTTTGGCAGGTGGATTTTGAGCACTGGCGTCGTAAGCGGCACTCTCGCCGTCGTCGTCATCGTAGTCTTCTTCGTCAAGAGCGTTCAGAGGGTTCATGGCGTTGCCACCGCGGTAACCTTGCTTGAAGTTCTTCCTGCGCTTGGCTTCTTCTTCTTGTCGATGAACGGCGTAACCAACGTCGAAGACTTCGCGAAGATTGACAGCGCCCGGAGAACGGAAATCCTGGCGTCTCCCACCCGGTGTCATGGTGTCGTCAAGGTAAGCGAAGTTCTGGCGTTGGACAAGTGGCGTGGCAAGAGGTGGTGCGTCAGCAGCGGCATGAGTCTCCTCCTCACTCTCGCGGATCCATGGGTGATTCAGGAATTGTTTGATGTCATATCGCTTGTCGGGATCAACGGTAAGGAGATGCGAAACAAGATCCTGAGCAGGCTTGGAGATATCATCCCACCATGGAGACAGGAAGGTGTATTGGCCACGAGCAACTTTCTCGGTGAGGGTCTGAATGCTTTCGTCGTAAAATGGTGGGAATCCACAGAGCAACGTATATAACACGCAACCAAGGGCCCACATGTCAACGCTCTTCGAGTACCGCTCATCTTTGACAATTTCTGGTGCAGTATAACCAACAGTGCCACATGGTGTCATCGTTTGGCTGTCCCAGATAACCTTAGAAAGACCAAAGTCGGCAATCTTGATGGTTCCTATTCCACCCGCGCCGGACCCTTTGACATACTCACCCTCGTCGGCCTTGTCCTCATCCTCTGCGCTTCTAGGCCTTGGGTTCTTCGTCTCTACGAATGGAATTGGATAGAACAACAAGTTCTCGGGCTTAATATCACTATGAATGACGTCAGCCTTGATCATGCCATGCAACAATTGGAGAATGCTCACCGATGAACAACACCAGCTTCCTCGTGTAGATATTCGAGGGCCTTCGCAACTTGAACAATGACGTGTCGTGAGAGGTCTTCACTGAAGTACGTCAGACGCACGATCTGATGGAACAATTCGCCGCCGGGACACAATTCAAGGATGATAAAGTAGTATTGCCGCGATTCGTGGAAGTCAACGAGCCTGACAATGTTTGGGTGATCGAGTTGTCGCATAATCTGTACCTCTTTGAGAATATTTGCGCGCTGCAGGGGGGCTACTAGTCAGCTCCTGCACCATTACGAAATATGAATGCAAGCAAAAACCTGGTTATGGTATGCAATTTCGAAGAAAATATTTACGCACGTCCACTGTCTTGGGAGCTTTCTTGCTGAAGTCGGGATGGAGTACGTTATCGCCCTAGGCAGCGTGGTTGGCTAGGTTCGACATATCGCAAGGTTTCGGGAGACCAAAAGCTTTGAGAGTAGACGGGAAACACTGGGAAATATCTTACCTGGCTTGAGTTCATCTCGAACTTCCTGACGACTTTGATCGCACATTCTGGGTGTTGTCCTTGGTTGTCTCTCGCTCGATAAACGTTGCTGAAAGCGCCGTCTCCCATCTTCTCCAATAGCGTCCATCGCTCAAGACCAGGATACTTTGGAAGTTTGCCCTTGCTCTCTCGCTCCTCAGCCACTATTCTTTGTAGTACTGATGGGTCCGCCTGCTCGTTCTTGATCGCGGCCTGGACGGCAGCTTGCTTCTTTTGTTGATCGCCGGCGGCTCGCGCAGCAGCATCGCCAGCTTTTGCGGCGACGTTCTGATTGTTGACGGCGGCAGCGGAGTAGTCGCCATGCGGTACATTACCAGCATGCAGAGGTTTGTGGTCGAGCATATTTGGATCGCTTACGGCATATTGCTGTTGGGCGGGCGAACCGTACTGGTTGTATTTCTGTTGCTGGGCGTGCACGGGGGAGACGTTGGTCGTGGGCTCTGCGTTGGTTGCTCGTGCCTGCTTGCCGTGACGGATAAAGTTCTTGAGATTCTGTATGGTACTCATGGTTTAGCTGGGTCGAGTGTGACTGGAAACGAGTGGGAAAGGTGAAGATAGAGAGAAGAGAAGGTGCGGGATGGTGACAAATGCTGCGTCAATCAGAACCACAACCAGAGTGACTGCTTAGGATGCGACTCAAAAGACAGGTGCGTTCGGGTACGGAGATTGGGGTTTCGGGGTATCAGCAACGATGAACGATGTAGTGGGAGAGATTGAGGATTGTGTGGAGCAGATGTGACGTTGGTGGTTTCCCGTGCCTATGACGCAGCCATAATTTTCTTCCTGACTTCGTACCTACACAAGCACAAGCACAAGCACTGCGGCTTTCTTGTGCACCACCAGTCCGCCAGGGGACTGTGCTTTGCCAGGCCGTCCTTGATCAGAGCCCATTGACGCACACAATGCACGCTGAAAACACAGCAGAAAGACCAGGTTTGGTCTTCTTGGCAAATATGCAGAAATTAGTACTAACCTCAAATGCCATGTTTTCTTCTACACTTGGTCCCTTGATTCTGGAAAGTCCTGTATCTTCCCTGCACTGGTGCTGGCCGTCTTTCTGTGGGGGAGCACAAACGGGTCGGTTTGTGACGTTGAAGGTCGTGAGATGAGGCTGCGTCCAATCACCGGTGCTGATCTGTAAGATCAATCTCGATGCTAGTAACAAATGATGCTGGTGATGATGTAGGATCACTGGCCAGGAAAGGATAGGATGGCTGAAACGTTGGTCTGCCTATGTAGGGGAATGATGGAGATGCGTATGCGGACTGCGGATCTTCTCGGACAAGACAGGGTGTTTGTAATGTAGAGCGTCTGGTGACGAAGAAGATCAGGTGTATACTTCTTCAGGAACAGAATAATGTTGAAGAAAAGAGCATAGGAAAACTTGTAGTTCGCACCGTTTTTCAGGCGGCCGCGCTGCAAAAAGACCGGATCCGCCGAATCTCCGCCAGCAATAGCAAGGCAGATTACACCTTCAGCTTGCATGATTTGACTCAGCATCAGTCCTCTCCACGCGTTGCCAGTGGCAATACGTCGGCTGTATCTATTTGCATCCTGTCACAGGCCCCGATTATCAATGTTTCAGCCTGGGTCGTATTATCTGATTGCGATTGAATGGAAAATATATCGATGACATCAGCGGGTCGTTGGTGGGGCATTTTTCTTCAGCCACACTTTCAGATGGGGAAAAAGCTTGGAGAAAGTCGCGAAGAGTTTGGATCAGAATACAATGGTCTCAAGTACGGTTGAGTGTGGTAGATTTCTCTCGAATCATTTTTAAAATTGCTAGAAACTCCAAGAATACCTCACGAGATGGAGAGCGTGCTGTCGATAAATTCGTATTAATATTCCCTGTCAAAGTCGAAAAATCAATTCATGCACAGTATCACGTTGTTTCTTCATGTCCTTTGCATCCTGTGCTTAAGCATGTTTTTTTCTTCTTTCTCATAATTTCTTCCATGTTCAAGTTAAATACTCCGTAGATGAAATGTATATTGTTCAGCAGTCTGAAGCGCAAATCACTTCCACACGATTACATTCCATTCCATTCCCAGTCCAAAACGATCCAGATAATTGCAAACATGAAGTATCCGTACTCCAAGCTGTGGATTTTGTTCCCACATCTCGGGAACAATCCCTTGACCGTCCAATCAAATTTCGTTGTGGATTCACATAGCAAAAGATAAGCTTGCTCCAGGAACACATGTGTGGCTTTCAGAGCACAAGCAGTGCATTTCAAAGCTAGAAAAAAAGAGCAAGTGACTCAGCAGGACAAAGAGACACATGGAGAAACAACGAAAGGCAAAAAAGAAGTGCATGCCGCCCGCGGAGAGGCTCGAACTCTCAACCTTGAGATCTCTACTGTAAAAGTCTCACGCGCTAGCCAATTGTGCCACGCGGGCTTTGTTGCCCTGCAATCCAGGAGTACTGGAGTGGTTTCAATCTCATTGAGCCAGATGACCAATGATGTTCCAGATTTCGCTTTGTTTTGTTGATAGTGCATTAATTTAACGACTTGGTGGGGCAATACCTCGCTTTAGCGAGCCTTCGATTTCATTATATCAGAAATTGATATTGCTTTGACTCGGAAAATTTCTACTCTTCAATTCATTATCTCGTGGTTCGTGGCCTTTGTGTTCTTGGCAAAAATCAGACGAAATCACGGTTGATATATTGCCAGCTTGCTACAAGGTGTGCAGACTGTTATATAATGCCTCATTGAACAGCAAGGGCGATAAATTCCTGGCAATTTGCTGGAAAAGTTTGTCAGAAAATCCTGGATCACGCAAGATACTTGGGACTCTTCTTTTGAAGTGGCAAATCGAAGACTCCTGGATGTTGGTCGCAGAGTCCTGTTCATCGTGATTTTGCAACATCAAGTAAGAGTGGTCACAAAAATTGAATAGAACGCAGAATTTTAAGAACTTTCTTGCTTGATGGTCAGTATTCAATTTGAAATCGATAGCTAAAAGAATTCTGGCAATCTCAAAAAAATATCGCCAGAAACTTCGTAGGCTTGATCTCGACTTAAAGGTTCTTAATTAAGGTCAAAAGTTTGGGAACCTGGCGGTTCTCTTCACTTCTTTGCCATGCACTCTTACTTTTCGGTGCCTCCCTAGACATCTGGAATGGTCCCAGTAAATGGGTTGACACCAGAAAAATAGCTAAAGGTTTAATCTGAAGCTATTCACAAAAACGTTCTCAAGTTTGAGAGCCAGAGATTTCTTTTCTGTGCGATATGAAGCTGCGCTAAATTCCTAGGAAGGAAATACGTACGGCTGTTGTATTTTCATTTATCATTGGTCATCTGGCTCCATGGGATTGAAACCAATCCAGTACTCCTGGATTATAGGGCAAAAGCTTGGAGAAAATTACTTCTAAAGGATATCTATGATCTCTGATCTCGCCACGGCAATTTGCCTGGATGTTTTCTATTCCGGGCTATTTTTCAACTTTTTCTTTCAGGGCAAATGGAATGGCAGATACCGGGCACTGATGGTATTTGCAATGATCCAAGATATTGATCTTGGCTAAGTGCGGTTAATAGACGAAATAACCAAAAGATATACTTGTCACGAATTGTAGCTGCCGCAAGATGGGGTGGCAGAAAAGTGTAGTATACTACAGATGTAAAGCGTGCGGCCTGGAACATCTATTGGCACTAGAGCTGTCGGAAAAGACTCAATGGTTTGCGGGTTTGCCCATTTGCTAGATCATGGTATTTGAAATCGAGACTTGTGTCAGATCCGCCCTCCACCGTCCTTAGGTGGAAGTACGGCCATTAGCTTACTTCGAAACTATTGAAACAACATCTTCGTCCTGCACCACATGGGTTAAACCAACTCTCTGTGGTACATGCCTTGCACTTGCGCCCCATACTAGGCCGTACTTGTAGTGGTCTTTCAGGGTTCGATGAATTTGGTCGCAGACGTCCTCGATGGTGGCGCCATGACGAACGATGAGAGCTTCGGAGAAGTCAGGGTCAACTCCCTTCCTGTGGAATTTTTAGTATGAACGAGCATAATCAAGAGAAAAACTTGTGTTGGGATGACGAACCGCTTTGTGTATATCCGAATCAGGTTAAGCATCTCCCATGATTTGTCGACAACGTCGGTGACTCCAAGGTCGAGCTCACAGCTCATGACTGCCGTGTGTGGTTCTCTTGCTAATTTGTCGAGATGCTCCATGCTTATGCTGTCGATTTTATTGTAGACGTACAGGCTGCGATCGTCAGTGAACGAACAAATGACATACTGGAGAAGAACAAACCATTTGATGTATTTCCTGTGATCCCTCATGATCACGTCGATCAACTGATCTACAGTTGCATCTTCATCTCGTACAAGTACTTCAGCATTCAGTATCTTGTAGTCTTTCAATATGTTGTAAATCATCTTCTCGTCCAGGTTTTTGGGTGGAGCCGCGAAACTGATCTTCATGCCTCCAGCTTTCTTTGCCTTAAGGTAGATGTTGGGCGGTGAACAGTTGAGACGTATACCAACTGCGAACAACTCAGCTTCTAACAGGGCACGTTGCTCTGCTCGTTTTGTGGCATCCAGAATCATCATAATCATATCACTTGTCTGTAAGACGTCAGTCCATTTGAGTGCCGGAAAATATAGCCACTACATTAGATGTAACAAACCTTAGCGGCAGAAATGACCTGTCGTCCTCTTCCTTTTCCTTCAGCAGCCCCCTCAATGATACCAGGTAGATCGAGAACCTGAATCTCAGCGCCACCATACTCCAGTACTCCAGGAATGGCCGTGAGCGTCGTGAAAGCATAAGCAGCAACTATCGATTTTGTTTTTGTGATCTTAGAAAGAAATGTCGATTTTCCGACGGAGGGAAAGCCAACAAGTGCAATACGAGCATCTCCATTCTTTTGAACGTCGAAACCTGTGCCAGCTGAGGATCCTGCGCCTGGTCCTGGTTCGAGGAGTTGGGCTCTGTACCGGGCAAGTTTTCTGATAAGTGTTAACAACGCGACGATTCTCGGTCACAATGAGAGTTGTACCCTTTGAGTAAGCCAAGATGATATTCTGGATTTTTGTTAATCCATGAATCGCAATATACGTATTTTCAAAGTCGTACCCGTTGCTTTATTTTCTGGTGATTGTTGTTAGCATATAGATGGATGGGTGGAGATAGCGATGGCCTGACTCTGAGTCTTTTTCATTTCCTCCTCAATCCTGTGCTCACAATCAGCGTGACGCTCAACACCTTAGCCCACGGAATTGACATACTCCTTGATTTTCTCCGTGATGTTCACCATTTTGGCGGGTTTGCAGGTGGCGCACACCGAATTCTAAATGTCGAATAGAAGAATGAATGAAAGAAAGTAGAGGCCCAGCTCCAACAGAAGAGAAGATTCAAAGGAGCCAGGAATAAATCCCGAAGATTGTTGTTGGCGAAGAACAAGTTGACCTCTCAGCGAAAGTGAAATGTCACTTGGGCTGTCACATGATATCGATCTTCACCTTCCTACACACACTGGCATTGGAAGTAATTCCTACATATTCTCTTGTATAAGTCTCTGCTCGAGTAGAAATTTGCCTTCGTTTGTGGTTTTAACACGAACTTTTTGAAGACCTGAATCGACTTTCTGCCTTTCCCAAAACCAGAACCTTTCACAAAACCTCCACAATGATCGCGCTCGGCCTAGAAGGGTCAGCCAACAAGTTGGGAATAGGCATCATATCCCATCCAGCGCCCGGGAAGCCTCCAGTAATCCTCGCCAACCTCCGACATACCTACCATGCCCCTCCTGGTGCGGGTTTCCTACCAAAAGAAACAGCGAAGCATCACCGATCATGGGTTGTAAGATTGGTCAAACAGTCCCTCCGACAAGCTGGCATCACACCCTCGCAGGTTGATTGTATATGCTATACAAAAGGGCCTGGCATGGGAGCCCCGCTTCAATGTGTGTCGGTTGCGGCGAGAACTATCGCCTTGCTTTGGGGTCTGGAGGACAAGTTGATCGGAGTTAATCACTGCGTGGGTCACATTGAGATGGGAAGGGCGATTACAAGAGCTAGCAACCCGGTAGTTTTGTACGTGTCTGGTGGAAATACCCAAGTCATCGCATACTCGCATCATCGGTATCGAATATTCGGAGAGGCCTTAGATATTGCTGTTGGCAATTGCTTGGATCGATTTGCAAGAGCATTGGAGATCCCGAACGATCCTGCACCAGGATACAACATTGAGCAGTTGGCAAAGAAGGGAACAGAGATTGTGGACTTGCCATACGCTGTGAAAGGAATGGACTGCAGCTTCAGTGGGATCCTGGCAACGGTCGAGATCATGGCGGATAAGCTGGCCAAAACAGAAGAAGACGATCGCCCTGACAGACTGAGGACGGAGGAGGGCAAGCTTGTCACGCCAGCAGATCTATGCTTCACACTTCAAGAGACGGTCTTCGCCATGCTGGTCGAAATTACTGAGCGCGCCATGGCGCACGTCGGAGCTACACAGGTCCTCATCGTAGGCGGAGTCGGATGCAATGAGCGGTTGCAAGAGATGATGGGAATGATGGCATCCGAGCGTGGAGGTAGTGTCTATGCGACTGACGAGCGATTCTGCATTGACAACGGTATCATGATTGCTCATGCTGGCCTGCTTGCGTACAGTACGGGCGTCCGAGGGAAGGTCGAAGATAGCGAGACAACACAGAGGTTCAGAACGGACGAGGTATATGTTGGATGGAGGCCAAGAGATGGTTGAAAGCCATTCTGAACGTAATCGGGATTGCGATTTCGGGTCGTTCAATACCGAAGAAAGGTTCCCTAGAGCCACAGTTTGATGTGCTGGACAATCAGGTCAGGTCTCAATCAAGGCCAGATGGGTCGCACCACACTCTAACCACTGCAGACGACTAAAACGTTATCCCCAATGTCCCCAGGCTTTGTTAGCCTGCGCAACTGCTGAATTCTTCGGACCGTGGCCTCAGAACTGGAGTTTCTGCGTTGATCGCTCGGCTGGCAAAAGAATGTCAACATTGCCAAAGCTTTACGCTGCGATGCCTGCTTGGTGCGCTCGCGAATCTAGATTTCACGGCCATGCTTGATCGCTTCCAATGAAGCAAGGTCTACGCAGAGTTCTGTTTGACGGTATCCAAGATGACTAGAACGCGGGGGATCTGCTAGGAAAAGATCAATTATCAATTGACCAATCTTAGTGCACTGGTGAAATTGTGACGCCATGATGTGTTCCGTAAGTGATAGTCTTTAGAATACAGAATGAAGGAGTGCTTCCCAATCATGTTGCGTAGGCCGACAAATTCCAATACTGAGTGAAGCTCATCGAGATCTACCACAATCACCAAAAGTATTCGTATCGGGTGCCAGGCTACCCAAAAATTACAACTGGAGATTTGGTGATTTCTAGGGAAGTTGTAGGGGATCAGAATTGATTGCATACTCGTCAGATAGTGGTCGCTCATACCTACCTGGCGTCTTCCATACCATTTCACACCTTCTGGAATTCCATCATATTCTTCAGTCATTTCAAAGAGCTTGGGAACACATTGGACCACGGAAAAACACTCATGGCGTTTGGCCTACATCATGCAAATTTCAAAGTCAACGAAGTCCGGTTGGAATTATGCCACCTCAGGCTGTTAAGAACGACCACTGGACTTCCTTCAAATATGTACAATGAACGACTAGACCAACCTGCGCCAGTAAAAAGCCCAGTGGGAAAAAGGCAGCAGGCGAAGAATGACTCCGCTCTAATAGACTAAAGAAATCTGCCAAATCGCGTTAACCACACTCAACCAACCTATCTTGTACCAAGCAGACCACCTTACAAACAGCAGTCAATTCGGACCCAAAGACAGTGTGACCATCTAGTACAAAGCTCATGGCCTATCCAAGACCGAAAGCAAGTAACAACCCGTAATGACGAAAGCATGACAATGGTCTTTTTACCAATCAGAACACACAGATGAGGATGGAGAGCGAACGAAAGGACTACATAGCTCTTTTCATGAGGATCAATCAGCTCTAGTCCGTATCTGAGAACCCTGTCGATTGTCGTGCAGGCGAAAGCCTTCGCAAGGGTGATGCTTCTCGAAAGGGGTCAGTCTGTGCTAATTCTGGTCGAAATAGCGGTTGGGAGAAGCTTCTCGCCTAGGGCGAAGGCGGCCACTACGATTGGATTTCCTGTTGAAGTCCTCATCTGCGGAGGATGAGCAATCTGAGCCGCTCTCTGACGAGGTATCGCTATCCGAAATGGGATGGTCCCAGGGAACCACGTCTTCATAGTCTATGCCATGCCATGGATCGATGTCAGACGAGTATCTGGCATGGTTGTGTTGAGGTCGCGATGGATTTCCCGACATGCTTACTAAGTGTTTGATTATGTTTGTATTTGGTTCAAAATGGTTCGTAATAAGCTAATGTAGGTAAGGATTATACCACCAAAGATGAGAAGTTGTAATATGTATGAAGAATGAGACTGAAGAGGAGCAAAGAAGGCCTTCTTATAGTGGTCTGCTTCTTCAATCATACTAGCGGAATCTTTGACTCCATGCTTGCGAAAGTGTTTGCTACAAGCCGGAATCTTTCAATACATCGAGACAATTATGACGCCTAGGAGCCTTTCTGGGAGGTTGAACTTTCCTCAGGGTCATCTCCAGCAATCTTGAAGAAGTGGGATCTTGCGATTTATGTGAGTCGTGGTTCAATGATTGAAAAGTTCCAAAGATTGATTGATTCCGTTACGATGCCTACCTGGCAGTCACTTGTGCACAGGTGTTTTCTATCTCTTAGGCTGTGATATGTCTTTGATGTGTTCATTGTTTTTCTGAGTAGGCTTTCTGATTCGAAGGTGCCAGTTCCCCAGATTGGTAAATTCCCCGTTCCAAGCTTGCCAGATGTGGCAGCATATTTTCGCACAACAAAGCCGATTTGAGTTCCATATCGCAAGGTATGTTCCAATATATTCTCTGAGCCAGGCACACAAGAGGCGTGAAAGTCACACTTTTGGCGACAATGAGGGGGAGATTAAGAATAAAACCGTACCAAAACACTGTACCAGAACTTCAAACTGGAGGAAGGAAATTTGCTCGTCAAAATGAGTCACTGGTTCTTCATTTTCTGACGACTCGTCTTTTCGAATTTCTAGAAATATTGCATACCTTGACTGGAAGTCCTTGCTTCCAACAGCTGTTAGAAATCCCACAATCTGTGTGAACTCCCTTACATATCCTGTGACATGACCAAGACGGTGTCAAAAGCGACATGAGCTCAGGATGTCTTTGCATCCGCGGTCATGAATGCGCGGGGTTCAGAAGCAGCTGCAAGCTATGGGAGTGACAATGTGAGATGGCGCGACACCTAAAAGGGCGGTCTGGAGATACAATTTCCCTAAAAGACGTACTTTCAGAGTGTTGCGTTACCTGGGAATTGTGAGCTTGACGAACAGAACTCAACCATCATTCGTCGCATTCAAATATGGACTGGATGAGCTTCTATAAGATCTCCTACAAGCTCGGCAATCTAACCCAGGCTTTGTACCGTATAATTGTCAAGTTGCTGCTTTCCGGGAAACTGGTTGATCTGGGATGATGCGATCCGAGGAGTGTTGTACAGATGTGAAGTACCAGTATAACACAACATCAGATACCGCCCTTCCCCTGCTAGCCGCTGCGCAATTGAGATAATGTATTGGATGATTCTGAGTTGCAGATGCAGGTCGCTTGTTGTCTGGCTGTCGTTCGGTGAGCTGTATAGTGTCCCTAGTTACACCATCGAACTGTCGTGATGATGAATAATCCGCAGGCTTTGAAGAACTGTCATATTCCAGCACTGCTATCACTATCACCCGGTGACCCATCTGATTCTTCAATATTGTCGGTGTAGAAAGAACCACTGAAGTTTGGTCGTGAGATTGCCGTTCTTGTGTGCCGAAATCGGTTTTAGTACAGCCTGCTCTTTCCTTATGAATCTCCTTTTGGATCAGATGTGAATCTCAAATTGCCAGTGTTGCTTCCAATTCCTACAACACCTCCCGGGTCATGCCGCCCGTTTCCCGCTTGACCTATATTCCCACCTCGCACACCTGCAAGTGTATACAAGTGTCATTCACATATTGTCCAGCCATCTTCGCTTCGCTTCAACAACACACATTCATTACCACAAAAACTTCCACTTCTTTCCAAATGCTTCCTCTTTACTGATGCCTCCCGTGGTCGGCATATTCCCAAACCATGGCTCCTGTTCCCACCACTTCCAGTATTGCGCCATCGGCTACTCTCGCGACGACAACCCCGACTCTTACCTACGCTTGCTCCGAACTGGCGACCGCCCTCACCTCGCCGGATACCCAACTCAACATCACTGCAATGGTATCGCCGCAAGCCCCATATGCTGCTATTTCCGGACCCATGGATAATAGTGCACTTTTCCGCAGCTGTTACACTGCAGCCTCTTTGTTTTGTATGATGGTCTTGGCTTTGATGCTAGGTATGTCTTCACCTCTCTGGACATATGACCGGAGGCCGCAATTTTTTGTCTGAGGACACTGAGTGCTACCCATGCGATGGTGGAGGCCGTCGCGTACAGTGTCCTTTCTTTTCGTGGCCTCCGCTCACTTTGCGCCGTGGTCCTCATGCTGACTTCTCCAAGGATCCCGAGCAAAACACTTGGGCTTCAACGACCTCATGGCCATGAACTTAATGCGCTTCCTGGTCATTGCTCTGTACGTTACGGCAATGATTTTAGTAGCTTCAACGGCCATCTTGCAAAACGGACTGGGGATAAACCAACCAATCGTCTGCCACGCGGGTAGCTACATCTGTCTCGCCTTCTACATCTTGAACAAGGCTCTGATGTACATGTTCATGATCGAGCGTGCTCACTCCATCCGTGCGCCATTCACCCGCCGGGTCAAGGACTGGGTCTGGTGCTTCTGGACGCTCTTTTCGGGAATCGGTTTTGCGGTGCTCGTCGCTGTCGCCTTTGTCTATCCGCACACGCAGGTGGACAATGGCTCATGTGAGCTTGGCCTACCGCAGGGTATCAGCATCGCTCTTTTGATGTACGATGTTTCCATAAATTTTTCACTTACGGCAGTCTTCATCTGGCTAATCCGTCCGCTGCTGGCTTTCCATCGCAGCAATGACCCAGACTCGAAGTCTTACTTCCGCGATCACCTCAAGAAGACTTTCAACAAATGGTTCTCGTGGGTACCAATCCGAATACCCGACACCGGTGGACCCTATCATCAAGCTGTCAGCCAGTCAATCGCGGGGAAAGTGGAGTGGCTCGTGTGGAAGACGATCGCAGGAAGCGTGCTCATTGTCATGCCGACGATTGCAAATTTGGTCTCTTTGACGGCAATCGGCGGCAGAGAACATGCCTGGGTTTGCTTCACAGTTTGCACCGCTGACAGTAAGTACGGCCCAATTTCCTTGGTCCCACAAACTAACCATGCCTAGTCGCCTGGTCCGTTTGCGTGATCCATTGGATGACCGTTGATCCACTGGAGGTCGCCAGTCGTCCCACCGCCAGACCCAAGATGCGCAATGGAAGGACATCGCCGCGATCTGACGTTGAGACGCCTGTACAACCACTGCGACCAACTTCCACGTTCGAGTCGACACAAACGAAGTAATGAAAGATTTCACAGGAACTGGCGTCAGGCGTTCGGCGTTCTTCGGCGTAGATGCTGGCAAACACATCACTGGAGGCGCACATGATCTTTTGCGCGGGCAGCAGCATTAAGAAGGTACATCGCATCATTACTGGTAGGAAATCCTGCCACACACTTTTTTTTCTTCCTCTGTTGCTATTGTTTTCATTTGATACCACGAGATACTCACACGGAGTCGCGCGATAATGGGGGATTTCATCACGAAAGTTTCGTGTGCAGGATTCGTATGGATGAAAATTTGATTTACGGGCTGGCGCGATCTGGGATGAGCACAGTGTGGGAATCTGATGGATGGCATGACGTGATGAAGGCTGGCGAGATTTGTATAGTTAGAAATGAGGTTCTTGGGGTTGTATATAGCTTATCATGCAAATGCCCAACAAGTTGGAGGGTAGACATACCTTGAGAGGCTTTAGACGGTTGAATCATACAAGTTCAAAGGGAGCAGGGACACTGGATTGATGGATAATTCTTGGACAATGAAGCGGACATCAAAAATACTCGTCCGAATCACCTTCCTCCAAGATTGTCTGTGAGGACAACAAGCCCTTCCTAGACCACCTCCCTGCCCTTATACCAACCCCCTTGCCATCCGTCCTCGTTGGCGAATGCGTCATCGTTGGCGACAAATTAGGTGATGTCAGTGATCTTGGAGACAAACTAGCGAATCCAGCTGCATCCAGATTCAAGTCGGTAAGAGGGATTCGATTGAGATTAGTTAATGGAAGTCGCTTCAGGTTCTCTTGCTTTATCTTCCGCGAAGCGCGGTATTGGGATATGCTTCGTTTGGCGGGTTTTGAAGTGGCGGTCGAGCCTGGATTTGATGAAGGGGAGAGTTTGAGGATGGAGGTTAGTATGGTTTTTGCGAAGTAGAGGGTTAGGCCTGCGGAAAGGCCGAGGAGGGCAGCTGTTGCGAGGTAGATGTAGAGGGTCTGTGGTTGTTAGGCTTGTCGGGTCTTCAGGGGTCCGCGTTCTGAGGGCAAAATTGAAAGAATGAAAATGGGATTTATGGGATGGAATGGAAAGAGCAAGAGCTGAATATGGAATTGAGATGAACGGTAGGGCATTGCAATAATGCTTTGATAGATTGTTGCGCATTTGATATGCACACGTGATAGATGTGAGACGGAGATCAGATCAGTGGAGGAAAGGAATTACATGCATACCTCGATTATGCTCCCCGGAAGTTTACGAGCTGGGTACGTCACAACGGAAGACAGGAATTGACCAATGTAGATGAATGGCAGGGCGAATATGTAGAGGAGATACCAGACGGGCGTCAACGGATAGGTTATCCAGCGAAGAAGTGTGAGGAACACGTGGACAAGATAGTAGATCACGGCCAGGACCGTCTCGAGATAGGGATTCATGATGGCTGGAGGAGCGAGTGGGACGGAGAAATGGATGTTCTGCTATGTCTCTGCTAGCACATGTTTAGTTGGTGGAGGATAATGATAATCTATGCGTACATACCATGCAAATCAATGCAGGGTTCCCGACAGGCTGGCTACTTCACCTGCTGGAAGATAGCAGAAATGGTGCAGCACGGGCAAAGAGGGGGAATTACTTCATAATTGCCCACTGTTGATTGTTTGTTGCGAGTTCCTCCAAATCCATCTCTAGAGCGTTGTGATGGGAAATGCTCAGTCCAGCTCGACAGCAGCAGCAACCCGTCCGTCGCCCACGGAGTCCGGTAGACAAAGAACGGGACATGAAGGCCAACCAAGGCCTCGCCGACGCGAGTCAATTGCAACACTGTCGGGGAACAAGAGAACGGCGGAGCCTTATGTGACTTTGGAGAGCGCGACAGCTTCAAAGGTCACGTCTCACAGTTCGACCCTCTCCGCCGCTGAAGAAGCTCCAACCGCCTTCCTCACACCCCACCTCGACTTTTTCCGACCTCTGCCAGCAGCAGGAAGCAACCCGTCGCAAGACATCATGGGCAACCAGGAGTCGAAGCAATCCAACGACAAGAAATCCCTCCCCTACAGACCGACGTCTACAAAGCCAAAGGCCATTAATGTTCCCGGCGTCGACAAACAACAACACCAGCCCGCCGCCGCCGAAGCCCCTTCCCCACAGCGTCCCCAGCAGCGAGAAGAGCCAATGGGTTTCGACGACTCGTACACCATCGGGGCCTCGCAATTCAGTCGTCCACCGCGCCTTCCGCTGCCCATAGAGGAGGAGCTCCATACTCCTGGCTCGCCGATAATATCGCCCGCAGATGTCTCCGGACCCGTAGGACCAATTGAGCCGTTGGAGGAACTGCCTGGACTGCCACGCAGGTCTTCAGTACTCAGCAGCACCACTCTGGACGACGACGATTTGGGAGACGACTTGGGATCGCTAGAAGGAGGCCCGCATGTCCCAGTACCCACTCTGCTGGAATGGCGAGAGGGCGGCGATAAGGTCTATGTGACAGGTACTTTTGCAGGATGGGATAGGAAATTCAGGCTGCACAAGAAGTATGTCCCCTGCTCCCGACTACATATCTGCCATGCACATGTCCAGATATGATACTTTGGCACTGTCTCGGACCAAATGTCTGCTGTGTGGCCTCTCAGCCAATGAACGCCCCGCTCCACCACCTCATCTGCTGGTCAGCTTCGATGAGCCCGATCTCCCTTTGCTTTGCTGCAGGCTGAGACTGGGCGCTCCTGCACTCGTTTTCCTTTGTACACCGCAAGAACCAGCTAACAACATGGTTATAGTGGGCCGAGCAAACATCCAGGAGCTCTCTCCGCCATCATCAATCTCCAACCTGGCACCCATCATGTCCGTTTCATTGTCGACAACGACATGAAACTATCCAAATACATGCCCACCGCCGTCGACTTTACCAACTTTCTTGTAAACTACATCGAGGTTGGACCTGAAGACATCGAAACACTACCACCCGCCGTGGAGAACATTCAGCTTGATGGCAAAGCGCCGCCAGGAACAGAATCAGCACTGCCGAAGCCTATCGAGGGCGCGGCTGCTGGCACTCAGCCTCTTGAAAATCTACCGCCAGCACCAGAACAGGCTTCGGTCACGCAGCAACAAAAAGACGCTGCAGCCAGAGCGGCTGAAGAGCCCAAGGATGCTCTGGCGGAACAGCTTATCAAGGGCAAGCCTCTCGTACCTGCCTCGCCCAAATCCTATCACTCGAAGATTCCGCAATTCCTCATCGATCTCGACGCCAGTGAGGAGTCTGCAAAATATGCGCGAGTCAACGCCTTGGTCAACACAATACCAGCTCCACCCTCGTTACCCATGTTCCTGGCAAAGAGTATCCTGAACGGAAATCCACCAATGAGAGACGATGCTAGTGTGCTAATCCTGCCGAATCACACCGTGCTGAACCATCTTGCGACGAGCAGTATTCGAAATGGGGTTCTGGCTACCAGTGGCACGACGAGATACAAGCAGAAGGTATGTGCATGAGTGCGCTTTTGCTCGATATCGCTGACGTTACGATTACAGTTTCTTACGACGATCATGTACAAACCTACCAGCCGAGACGGGGAGTAAAGTCCTCCCATTCTTCCATTCTTCAACAATGGATATCTACATACGAAATGCGATTTGACGTGCCGATGGCGGCAAGCGTCACATAGACCACTCGATTATGACCTCATTGATATGACACACGCTATACCCACGACAGGATGATGGCTCATTAGGCGACGACCATGAGTGTTATTGTAATGGTGAACAGGAGCGTTTACTAGTGTCCCACGGGATCAGATTTTTCTCTTCTTTTCTTCAAAATTTGGGGTTGATGTGGAGGCGTCAGAGGGATGGTCAGGGAGCTGAATGAGGATTGAATGGATGCTCTTGGAAACCATGACACAAGGCCGAGGAGAACTATCGAGATAGGATTTGCCGGATTTCGGGAGGAATAGACGCGGGTGGCACTATTAGAGCCTTCTGGCTGGGGGCTAGAATATTCCTTGGCCGGCCTAACACTCAAGAGAAGATAGACAGTGTGTGAAAATGGATAAGACTCAACATCGTGGGAGTGTAAGTGAGATTGTGACTCTAATAATGTCAGGCATTTGAGTATGGCTGTAAGAGAATAGGAAAAGCGTGGACAGGAGTATTTTATCGGACCCTTTTTCTTTCTTTTTTCTTTTTGTGAAGGATTATCTGAACACGATGGCGATAGCATTCGTAAAGTGGGATTACCTGTATGCACCCATTCACTTATTCTCCCTTCCATCCAAATCTATAGTCCCTATGTTAACTAAATTATTAGTCCATCCCACGTACAGATTCCTCCCACTTCTATAATCTTCTCTCCCTACTACACATCGTATAGTAGAGTACATATATCTCTACCGCATATCAAGTCGTCCTACTGTTCAAAAGAAAATGTCTCTCTACCACGGCCGTCGTCTCAAATCTATCAGTCTAGCGCCCAACAGCCTGAGTGGTACGCGTGCTCTTCCCACTCATTGCCTGGATTCACCTTCTTACAACCTGGGCATGCAACTTCACCTCGACCAATGGTATCCCAGTTGATAGCCTAGTCACTCTCACAGAATGAAAATATATACCTTGATAGCTCGACCTTTCACATGGACAATCCATCGACCAAACCTTTGAGCCAGCCCATCTTTTTGCCAGCCTTGATCGTAACGTCTCTTGCAAAGTTGCCATGTGCGTCCAATGGCTCTGTCAGCCCCGCTTTATTCCTAGGTGTCGAACCGAGGAAAACTTCGAGATGCTCTGCGACGATTTGTGAAGCAGCGTCGCCCAAAGGCTCTTCAGTGGGTGAATTGACTTTGTAAAGAGATTTGATTATCAGGATAAAGTCTGGACTGTACAGTACCTCCAAGTTGAGATTGATTGTGAGAAACGCATCTCTGCTTCGGCTTTCGGGGCTGGAATGTCGTAGAAATCTGCTGCTGCTGCGTACATGTCCTTGTTGACGATGATTTCTTTGGGTCCATGCCATTGCGTTCCACGGTTGTAATCGTTGGTATACAATGCTTTGAGCATGTCGGTGACAATTTCAGGCTCTCCGAACTCTACGTCGATGATGTCTTCTTGGCCTTTCTCGACGCTAAGAAGATGAAAGGATTTAATTTCTGACCAGTTATGGACAACTTGAACTTCGAAGATCAAAGCTAGGGGCTCGTGCGATACAAATAGGAGATACAGCATAAGCAGGTGAGAGTTCACTGAAAATGATCTACAAGCAGACTTGGGCTATGAAAGCACTCAAATGACTCTTCATTTCTATAGACTCGTTATCCTCAAACTCGTGTCAATCCATACCTAGACAAGCTTTGTGCACAAGGCACATCGCTAGGCTCCCAGCCCCAAAACAGTATCTCTCTTCTCGACTTCTCCTATCCTGTAAGCTCCCTCCTCACATCTCACATCCCACATCCCCCAACGGCGCAAGGCCATGATCATGGCAGAATCTCCGGTAGAGTAAAAACAAAGTGAATCCACCATTGAAAAACACCTTCTGAGTATTGCAGTATTTGTCAACGACCCAGGCCATCGCCATGGCTTAAAAATCCATATCCCAAAAGCACAATTAAATTTTGTGTGTAGACTCAACCCTGCAAAAGGACAAAAGGTTCACCATATAAGCTCGAGGCATGTATGGCTACGAAAATTCCGATGAGTCTGGCTCCGGTCGGGCGGTGGGTTTTGGATCGAACTCAATGGGTGTTGTTGATCTGTAATATTCTCCCGAATGGGCTAGACCAGTTCGAATCGCGACTATGAATTTGTTCTTGACGTAGGTCCGACCACGATGCCTGTTCATATCGAAAGATGTTCTGGTGGTCTTACAATATATCGCTGAGGATATTTTCGATAATTTTTTATATGCCTGAGTTGAATCTGTTCAGTGTCAAAGACGGCTGCTTTTAGACGCGATTGAGGTTTTGGTCTAACAGCTGGTAAGCATTAATGATTGATTGGCATCAAGAACATATGTACCTTTGATACCCTCTACCTTCTACTAGCAATATCCACAGAAGATAGCGCCTCTCATAATGTCCGAGGGAAGAATCCTCGAGTCCTTCTCTGAAGTCTTGATAGATTACTACGCTCAATGATAGCATGAAGCTCAGCCCATATAAGCTGTGTCCTTGAGCTGCAATCGTATCTCCTCCTTCAATGCCTGTCGACGGGCTGTCCTTGACCTTCCCAAATGGCGATAATCCCGATGCTGGCGATCGTGTTCGGTAGATTTGGAGCCAAACAATGCCGCTTGACGAAATTTGTGTTCCTGGTCCCATGCCCACATGGGTACAGATTGCTTGAAGAGTTCATCCATCAGGATATCACGACCCTCATGCATCTCCAGACTTCTCTTCAACATTTCGCAAAATTTGAACAAATCGTCTGGGGACATGTAAGTTTCCGTCTCCGCAACCTTCCAGATGACTCGGAAATACAGTTCTTCAACAGAGTTTGAATAATCGACTGTGATAGTAGCATCGGGATCGACCAGGCCAAGGAAGCCATAGACCTTGTCTCGAATATCGGATGCTTCGCAGGTCTCATACAACGAAAGGACGTGGCTGAGAGGACGAGTATCGGATGACAGCTTACGACCAAACCCCCAATGATCCTTGTGCCGAATTATGGATCTGCAGTGCGCATTGCCGCTAAGAACGTCCAGACTGGCAAGCCTATCACTTGGTTCAATCGAGCGTGTAAGGATCGCGAAGCCGTGTCGAAAATCAGACCAATCGACCTTTTGGTCCCCACACTGTATCCTGATATAACGAGCCCACAGTATTTCCTGGATGACCCAAACCCGCCGCCAGTATGGACGCCGCAATAGTTGTAAGAAAGCTATTTCGAATTTTACCTTCCAGACTTGGGGTACTCTCCGCTCCTGCATCATTTTCATAGCGAAATTGCTGTCATCGTCGGCATCTCCCAGCCAGATAAGGACCTCTTTGGCTTTGGCATAGATCGTGTTCATCAGTTGGACCTGATGGTTTCTTTCCAGGACATTGTTCTGGTCGATACAAATAGCATCGATCCAGTAAAGTCGTCGTTCGTTGGGAGCTTGTTGTTGTAGAAAAGAATGCAAATTTTTCTCTATCTGGAATGGGAGCCCGTTTATCTCGATGGTCATGGGCCGATCAGATCTTCCCCAAGTGTATGATACAGCTTTGAAGGGTGGGTAATCATCGATGGGATAGTGGTGGATTTGGTAGGTTGATGACGACTCAGGCCCAGCGCATATTTCTAGCAACCGAATTTCTTGTTCGGTTAGATCGAGAGGGGCGTGAGTAAAATATGATTGATCTATAAACATTATTGCTGTTGAGATTGCATTGTTCCATTGAGTATAATATGAGCCCCAATTTGAAGGCCGTTCTTCAAGTATTGTAGAACAAATCAGATGAGGCTATGCTGGTTAGCTCGGTCCGCAGCCTGTCGTAATGAGCGCCTCTGTCTTGATGTAGCAGCATTCTCGGCCACCTTTGTCTCTAAAAGGCTAGTGCATATGCGATGTAAGAGATGGCTGGTAGGAATGGATGGAATTGAGGCTATATATGTACGGGTTCTGTGAACACGATGTGAAGAGGGGGCGCAATCCTATTATCTGGGCCACTACCTAATCGACACCAAGAGACGCTGCATACCAGATAAGTACCGAAGTTTTTACTACTGGGACGTTTCTGCTAGCTTTATTTCTCTGTCGTTACCTCATGAGCAGGAAGATCCTTCCGCAATAGAACGTTGTGTCCTCGAAAGCTTCTAGCACTTTTTGCGCCCGGTATGGACAATAGCGATAGAGAAGCGCTAGGTACAAAAGTAAAGTGAGCATTGTTTGAGTATAGACTTGTCTTCAACTTCAACTAAACGCCCTGATGGACGGTGGCTTGCTGATGGCGGATGGAATGGAATGAAAAACCACAGCCGATCGATTGAAATGGATGTCTAAGCCGCGTCACGTGCCAGATAGGTTCCGAATTACTAGATTTTGCGATTAACAGAACGATTTACATATCATGACAAACGATATATTCTCGTTCGAGGATCAAACTGACTGATCAGCCTTCAGAGCGCGCTGGCATTGGCTTTCACTCTGATAATTGCCACAGCCAAGCCTGGAATATGCAAAGACCAAACAACATAAGAAGGACTTGAGTACTCTTTATAATGAAAAGTCACTGTTATTCGAAGACAGAACTCAGCATAAGGAGGTTAGAACCAGGTATTCACAGTAGGCCGCAAGATAGGAATTTACCGAGTATGATAAATTACAAAATAAACACAATATGCAACCCAATAGCAACAGCTTTGCTAATATGACATGACATACATTGAATTGAAGCTCTCCCTGCTAAACACCCCAAAACGCCCTTGAAATGCGAATAAATCGGTATGAAAGCAACCAGAGACATGATTTACTCGTCGTCGTCCACGCCGTTGAAGGACAAGAAGTTGGGTGTGCCAGTGTTTGGGAAAATGGCACCAACGACGTCTTTGGTGGAGTACGACTTGATAGTGTATCCAAGCTCTTCTGGATCCATCACACCAAAGAAACCGAGAAAATATGCTGCCAAGCCAACGATGTGTGGAGTGGCCATTGAAGTGCCGCTGTCGACTTGCTGCGTGACGTTAGAATCAAGCTACGCTATGGAGCGATGAAGGTACTTACATATTTGCCGCCTGGCCAGGTTGAGTTGATAGCATCACCCGGAGCAAAAGCGTCAACCAAGAAGCCGTAGTTGGAGTAGTAGGTGATGTTATCGTTTTGCTCGATGGCACCAACTGTGAAGGCTTTGGGCTCAGATGCAGGGGAGTAAGCGTCGCAGTTTTGTCCCTCGTTTCCAGCAGCAACGGCAATGAAGACGCCAGCATCGTAGGCAGCGGCAGCAGCATCATTGATGGCCTGGCTGCGGGCTCCCCCAAGACTCATGTTGATTACTGCACCATTCGGACAGTCGGCAGTTCTAGAATGGTTTACCGCGTAACCAACACCAGCAATGACGGTCGACCAGGCGCCATAACCGTCGGAATCAAGCACCTTGACGCCATAAAGCTTGGTCTTTTTGGCAACACCATGAGATACCGAACCGATAGTTCCCGCGACGTGAGTTCCGTGACCGTTGTCATCGGTAGTGGCATCGCTTGCAAAGTTCTTGATAAGTTGAGCTCGGCCTTCGAATTCGGGGTGAGACGCATCAACACCAGTGTCGACGATATACGAGCAGGTGCCTTCGCCGGCAGAGCTGTGGTACACGTAATCCGCGCTGCCCTTTTCACGATGGCTCAATCGACCAAGTCCCCAGGAAGGAGATTTTGATTGGGTGACCAAATATCCATGTTGAGCACTGGCTTGCATCTGGCGACCACTGGTGTGGGCTTGCTTGTCGGCCTCGATATACGCAACCTTTGAAGGCGTTAGTTTAATGGAAACGACCGCCAAATATTGTTCAGACTTACATTAGGGTCAAGTCGCAGGGCCGCGATTTGGGCATCATTCAGCGCGGCTGAATATCCCTTGAAGTTGCCGAGATCGTAGATGTGCTCCTTGTTGATATTGGCAAGCACATTACCGGCAAGTTTGTTAGGGAGTCCAACGGTCCCTTTGGTAGGGACGGGGGCGGTCGACTTCAGAACAACAATGTACTTGTTTGGAATAACAGCTTCACCCCGTTCGGTTAGAGGGGCAGCTAGAATCAGAGGCAAAGCCGTGAGGGCAGCGAAGTAACGCATGATGAGAGAATTAGACAGTAATGAATAGATGCGAATTATTGGAAAGAAAGATAGAAAAGAAGCCTGGAGTGTGAAGCTGAAGGGCGATGGTGTAGAAAATGAGCAATAGTTGCCTCTCTTATACACCGTCAGAATGTTCAACTCGTCACTATCGTCGGAAACTGTGCGGCGCAGCGTTTTGCTATCTCATGAGGGGTGAGCATCCTACAGACAGATATAGCTCCTTGCCTTGGTGGGTGTTGTTGGTGCCAATTGTGAGCTTCCCTTCAGAGTGCATCAGGACTATTGCCGTTTGGCAAGGTGGGCCTACCTTCGGCAGGTTACGCACAACCAGCCCTTGGGACAAGAAGTTGAACTAGCCCGTAAGACTAATCTGGTAGGTAAAAGGTAAGATTGAGTTTTGCAGTTTCGGAAAGAACCGAGATAGCGAAGCAAGATATTCGAGTCGCAGCGTTCAACCCTAGATTCTGCATGTAAAGCCCTAGTCTTGTCATTGGTGCCAGCTACAGCGGCGGTGACATTTCAGGATTGGTGTGAGCCAAAATCTATTCCTGGTATCTTTCAACTCGAACAGTAGGGGAAAAGTGTGCGTGTGGAGTCACAGTATCGACCTGGAAGGAGTAAGTCGGAATTAAATAGATTAAATTACCAAGGTCCAGGAACCGAAAGGGAAAGTCAATATCGGCAGTCGAGATCTACCGGATCATGGAGGCCGGATCATATAAATCCATGGGGAGATTCCAGGATCCTGGAGACGATCGTTGTTATGATAGCATTGAAGTCTATCTTGATGTGCTTGTATGCTGGCCGTTCCTGCATCGTTGAAGGGGCAAGTTTGTTATCAGCGCCCCCGAAAGAGTTCTTCTATTCCTTCAATCCCAGGGTGACCTTACGCGCTTAACTGGTCTGCCGACTCTTCTTCTCCAGGGCATGGTCACTTTCGACCATCTCCAGTTGCAGATCTAGCGACGACCTGAGCTCAACAATTCGGTCGTGTTGAAAAAAGCGTGCAACTGTTGTTGTTGTTGATGATGATGACGATATACAATGGATGAAATAAGAAACCTGTCGACGCATGCAAGGATGTTTTTGAGCGCGTCACGACTTTGGAAAAAAAGGCCACGCTGTACAACAACAACACCTTTTACTCTCCTCCCGGTTGTAGTTCATCTCTTGTATACCAGAGTAATGCTTATCTCATACATCAATAACGGTTTGCTCTCCTGATGTTTTCTGTTATCCCTCCATCCCATCGGGAGAGGATTGCCCAACTCGACAATCAATACGACATCGATACCCATGGCAAATTCCACCCTTTTGTGTATCCTTGGGGTTCTCTTGGGACCTACCTCGTTATAATATATCTGCTTGTACCTCATACGAAATTCCCCACGCTTCGCAAAGCCAGATTCGTCGTCTGGGCTTTGAACGCAGCCTTTGCAGGGTATGGAATTGCGTTCACGCGAGGAAGGGGCGCGGTGGCCGCTTATGGGGTTGGGTTTGCAATGGCGTGGTCTATCGTCTGGACTACTGTTGTGCTCGTAATCCATGACTGCCAGTCGGACTTCGCACGAATTGAAAGAGCCTCTGGAACTACAGGACGCGTTCGCCATGGTGGGACGAGTCAAAAGCTTGCAATTGCAACGAGCCAGGATCCAAATCTTAGTGAAGCTTCCACTCTGGAAGATCGATCGGGCACAAGAGATCCCGTAAAGTTACCCGGTAATGTTGATGCAAAGATCAATACCCGCAAAGGCGGTTCTGCATTGGTCTGGCAGCAATATCCTGATCAGCCATTCCTAGAGCGTCTTGATTGGGTGTTAGATCTCCTGACCAACTTCAGAGGCATGGCATGGAATTGGAGAATCTCAAATCTGCCGAGTCCACCGAAAGAGGTATCCGAGGAGCTTTCAAATCACGTTCATCCACGAAACATCAAGATTCACCACAGCAGGAGCAAGAAGAACAACATCGCTTTTCCAAGTCAGGATGCCCTACTTCGCAGCAGTCTACGGGGTTTCATCGTGGGATATCTAGTACTCGATTTGGTTAAGATTTTGATCATACACGATCCTTTCTTTTGCACTGGCAACTTCGATCTCCCTGGGCCTTCATATCTCCCCAATATACTCAGCTCGTCACCGACTTTCATGAAGAGCCATCGTCTGGTTCTGGCCCAACTAGCTGTATACTGGGCCCTCCAAACAATTTTCAAGACGGCGGCCCTTTTTTTCGTGGGCGTCCTAGGTGGCAAGCGTATCGGAGTGCGTGGTCAAAACTGGATGTACCCAGAAGAATGGGGTAGCTACTGGGCAGTACTCGATCGTGGATTAGCAGGGTGGTGGGGCGACTATTGGCATCAGAGCTTCAGATACGCCTTTGAGTCACCGGGCAAGAAGATCGCCAACCTCCTCAACCTTGATCCAAGATCATTCTTCACAAAAACAATTCAAATGTTCATCGCATTCTCGGTATCAGGATTCTTGCATGCGAATGCTAGCTACACATCGATTGGAGAAACCAGACCCTTGCGTGGGCCATTTTTATTCTTCTTCCTGCAACCATTCGGCATCATTGTGCAAACTGTATCTTCCAAATTCCTGAAAAGTGCAGGCATCAGTCAACGGATACCGAAACCTGTACTCCAGCTCTCCAATTTCGTCTTTGCGCATGTTTGGTTCTACTACACAGCACCTCTGTTTATAGCAGACGTTGCAGCAGGTGGTCAATTCCTCTACGAACCAATTCCGTTCAGCCTTCTGCGAGGCTTAGGGCTGGCAGGCAAGGAGAACTCATGGTATTGTTGGGATGGAGGTTGGCTTAGGTTCTACAGGGGGGAACACTGGTGGGAAAGTGGTATTGTCACGTAGTTCAGCATATCAATGTGGATCAAATCTAGTACCACAGTGCAGTCATCAATTATGTTCCTTTTCTGACAGCATACACGATCAACGAAGTGGACTTTTGAAAGGCGCGTCCTCAATCTCACAAAGCGACGAATGATGACCAGGACTTTAGGGACTTCATCCCAGGCTACCACTGTACCAGGTACCGACCTCGTCGCGCAAATTAACCATGTAATAGCAAGTTCCGATGAAGGGGTGAAGAGACTGGTCTTGCTAACATCAGGACAAGAGATTTTTAGTGGAGATGATATTCTGAAAGATGAGAGGTTGGGGGTATGCAGTTTGGTACGAATCGTATAGTGCATTGAGATAATGACAGCGGACGCTCCCGAGGACCAGGTCACAACAAGATTCAATCTTCCGGGCAGAGTCATGACCATACGCATGAACAATAACAAGTATCAATACATCAGCGGTACCACATGACGAGACCTTGCTACTCCACAATTCAGCGCTGAAATAGCATTCAGGAGTCAGAGACCAATATGCGTATCTGGTCGTCGTTGCAATAGCGCGTTGATCTAGACTATGGACCGACCCGCGGTTAAGGTTTTCGCGAGACCAGTACCATATTTTGCGAAAGGCTGGGAGGGAGTCCAGGAGCAATGACATTACGATGGCTGAAAGAAGCGGTAGCGATGTACGTACTAGGAGGTAGCAGAACGCGCAAGACCGAAGAACTTGTCATAGATACCTTGCACTTTGTCTTTGAAGGAGGTCGTGTCAGGGTTACGTGTTGGTTCATGGCGGGACGGGAGCTTGTCATGGACATCTATTTGACGAGATTCTGGTCAATGCGACCGGTTCATGGCAGTCGGGATGGTCCGCGTGGTGGAGTGAACTCGATGTTCCAAGCTTTTGATCCTAAAGGGGCATAGCGTTAATATCGACGAGCCACTCAATGAGGAGTGATGGATCCTTCATGGATCTTAGGAGGACCATGAGTAAGGCTATATTGAATCCTCGGAGATGTTCATGGAATTTGCCGCTGGCGTTTAGACAGGTACGATTTGGATCGTGGATGTGTGCCATAGCTTTTCGACCTCGTTACGAGTATGGGGAAGAGGCGTCGATATCTCCTAATCGTCTCTTCAGAAGCAGAAGAATTACTGATCATCTGGCGGTGTGAAATAGGGACCTGCGTCCCTCCTATGTCATAAGGCTTTGGTGGGTTGAGATGGGCTCCATGCGGGCAACCTGGACTTGCTTTTAGGCTGGGGCGGGAATAACCAATTTTAAGATTTTGTGGAGAAGTGGTGAGCGCAAACACAAGATGCGATCCAGAGATTTTATCCTGGAACCGAGGCCAAAGTCGGAGGAACAAAGTGCTGAGAATCGAGTGACAATTCAGAAGGATTCCTACTCGATGCTGATTGACTTTATTCAGAATTTTCGCCTGCGCTTGGGCTGAATGTACGGTGCAAAGTTTCTTTTCACTGTCCAGGAGGTGAACGGGCTGGATTTGTCAAGACCTTTCGATTCTCTATTGTAAGGTCTGCTGATCCTCCACGATGTGATTCCAGCTCCGTACTCTGATCAACGATACCGGCCGTCATATTGCTGCGTCGCCCTGTAGGTGCGTTCATACTCAAGCCTCCCGAGCATGGATCTTGCCCAAGACGGGCAGGTGTCAGAAAGTTTTCCCGAGGGCGCTAATGCACAGCATTTGAAGTCTTGGGTGAGGAGGGAACAAGCTTGATGATGGCGATTGCGCTTGTTGCCATATCTCCAGTTTTTGGGAGTCGGCAGTTGAGATTGTAATTGTTGTATGATGTTTAGGAAATGAAGACCGAGATGCCGTGTAGCAGTAGCCGCTCATCGACTGCACAGTGCTTGCTTGCAGAAAGGTTGTGCGGCGTGCAGCTCTATGAAGGTTGAGATCAGACGGATGAAACGCTAGGCGAGAAAGAAGAGAGAGAGGGGGGAGAGAGAGGAAAAAAGGAGAGGTTGGCAGCCATATCCTTCCACCTTCGACCACCTACCAGTCGTCTCGTGTCGTTTCATCAAGGGGGCCCATCCTGCAAAGGCGACGAAAAACACACGGCAGCTCCGAAGGACGGTTTCCTCCTTCAGTGGTTCCTTTTCCGCATTGCGCACTTCATCGGATGCTGCATGCAGCTAACGAAGAGATTTTTGGTTTGCGGAACGGTTTCTAACGAACAGGCTCTGGCCACCTTAGCCCAGATTCGCCCCAGACATGGCTTACGATGGAAAAACTGCTGGCAGCGGTCTGAAGACAAGTGGTGAATGTCATTGGCTAACCTTGGCTGGTGCAAATATCCGTCTTGGTGGCTTGGTCTTCACCACCTAGCACTCTTCACCGATTGTGCGTGGAACTGCTGCAGTTTGCGCCAAATGCTGTAACCCTTTCGAGAAAGTCGAACAAAACCGACCATTGCAAACTGACAAATAGTGCGAACGGTGCTATAGCCAGGGAAAGATTCCCGAAACAGATCAGCGGGCTGAACCGAACGGGAGTACCTGGTCGTTCGCAACGTGTATGATCACTTGAGGCTATTCCATGCGTATCATGCTGGCTACTCCTCAAACATCTCTGCCCCCGCCAGCCGCGGATGACTTCGACTCGCTACCATTCAGCCAGGTATCGAAAAGCGGGAACACAAAAATAGCATGACAGGTAAAATGGGACATTACTCGACAACCTCCACCAGCCAATTCTGTTTATCGATAACTTCAGCTAATCGGACGCTTTAATACATCCCCATCCCTATCCCCTCAGCTAAAGCCCCACTTCTTTCACACACCTGTAATCTTTTACTCCTCTGCTACTACCACTCCACTCAATCATTTGTTTCTACAAGATTGACATACATCCTCACCAGCCCTCCATGCCTTTTTCATAATCCCACTCGAGCAGATCAGTCTTCCCCCCAAAACAAAACGCGATCATGTTCGCATTTGGGAAGAAACCCAGAGCTCAGCGCTTTGAGATATCATGGCCGGTGGAAAGCAACCGAGACGTATACCCAGCACCGCAACATGAAGCTCCATTGCCCCCAATACCTACACCATCCGAAACTTCTTCAACACGGTCGGGTCACAGTCCAACTTCCTCCCACTCAAGCTACCACTCAAGCTTTTCACTAGAGGAATATTATCAGCACACCCCAGTTCTAGCTTTACCTCCAAAGACTTACATGATGGCGGAAAGCAGCAGAAGTTTACCATTACCGCCACCTCCTCCAAGGCCCACAACAGCTTCTACCAGAACTTCACGGCATAGTCCATCTTCTTCACACTCAAGTCATCCCTCGTACACTTCCAGCAATACCATGTACACCGCCCATCGAGGCTCGACCGCCGCTGGTACTATCAGCTCGTGTGACGACAGGTCATGTCAGATGGGCGACCCAGAATCAGACGAAATGTTTGAACAGTTCAAAGACCAAATACAAATATCTGACAATCTTCCCGACGCAGCGAGTATGGAATCAGCTGGCGAGATACCCATATTCGACTCGGAAGGCAACTCACGACCTTTCAAAAGCGTTTACTCTGGCGACTTGGCAATAGGGGAGCAACAAATGGTGCTGTTCGTGAGACACTTCTTCTGCGGTAAGCCAAGATTCTTTCACAACCTCATCGCACCGTACTAATCCTTTGACAGGGGCGTGTCAAGCATACCTCAAAGCCCTTTGCAAGAGCATTACCCTTCAAACCTACTTCACCTTACCTGTCCCAACATCGATCACCATCATTGGTCTAGGCTCGCCGAAACTCATCAACTCGTATCGCAAAGCAACCGGAACCCAATTCCCAATCTATGCCGACCCTACGAAGAAACTATACAAAGCTCTGGGTATGAGCTGGACCGTTCGGACAGGACCGAGAGTCGATTACATGAAAGGCATCAATGAATACCAATGGGTAAAGGGACAATACAAACAAATTCGCGACGAGGAATCCGGCCTCAGGACCAAAGGAGGAAATCCATTCTGGGTCGGCGGAGAATTTATGTTCAAAGAAGAGAAACCAGTATGGTGTCACCGCATGAAAAACTTCCGAGGCCACAGCGAAATCGAAACCATCAAGCGGTTACTGGGTGTGGAGGACGCTGAATTCTACCACGCCATGTGAAAAACAAATTCCACCACGGAAGGGACGAAAAACCAGATCGCGCAACCAATCGAGCATGGGTGGCATAGACCGCATCCTCCGCTCTCTCCACCACGCGACCAACTCTTTACGCATCAGTCAGCGACTAGGTACTATCGATTTCAAATCTCCGAAGGGCGGGCACCCGATTGTTTTGCGCGCATCATTTGATATCCACTCCAGCATTGAGCAAACACCAAATCGGGCTCTTTCTCCAGCTTCGTTTCTTGTAGACACTTTTACGAACGATTTTTTTCTTTTTCTGCCTCTATTTTGGAGCTTCCTGTTTTGGAATGCTCGTATCACACAAGCGCGCGAGTATGCATGGTGTACATGGGATGGACGCGACGCAACAGAACACGATGGGAGAGGGGAATATACGACACAATTACGACGGGATTTGGGGATAACATGAGTCAGGGAGTTTGTATATACTGCTGGCTGTAGCGGTATTTGTAATTGTACATTTTGGTGAGATGATGGAAGGGTGGATGGGATGGTTGATTGATTCGATATACCACGTGCTAGAGTCCTAGATTTGGAATCGCACTTTACCAATTCATGAATGATATTCTTACCATAAAACATGTCCATTATGTAGCGAAGGGAGAGAATTGAGCCAAAAGTATGAGTGAATATCTATCTCACTCTCGGCTCTGGTGTTGATTTCCAAATCCATCCACTCCTCTTTTTGGACCAACATTTGGCGTGTACCTTCTAGAATCCTCTCGACTGAGCTCTTCCCCGTCAATCAAGCAGGCTTTAACATAGCAAGAGCATGTTCGAATCGAAGGAGGCCAGGATTGGGACAAAATTCCCGTCAGGATTTCGAAGACGTGTCTTGTAGCAATTTCAATCTCTATCCGTCCTCTCTTCGACCTTACATGTTACACCCATAGCAATCAGGGCCTTTGGAAATCATCGTATACACTATTCTCAACTGCCCTTCATGGAATTCTAGACCCTCCCTTGCGTGTCTTATCCTGACAAGATACCCACTACCCATCATATTCTATTCTACTAAATTGAACAGGTCCTACCAACAAAGACATTAGACAACATGAAAAGGGTTTCGTCAAAGAGATACATCATCCGTCATCATAGGGTATCTACACACAACCAGGTCTCCAATACATACAAAGAGTTATGCCTCGAGGAGTAAGAATCCTTTTCCAACCCCAAGAACGCCATGAAAATGTGCAAATCCAACTCCAGCAAGACTATGCATCCAATCCGCACCAAAGAACCAAAGATTAGACAAGCTATACAATATCAACCAGAAGCGAACAACATCCACCACATCCAATTGCCATCAACTCACATGACAACACACTCCCGTTCCGGCGTCCCCTTCTTCCCCTTGCCCTTCAGAACTTCGGTGCCATCCTCTAAATTCCTTCCCATGCTCCTACTCCTCTTTTCCTTGACTTTCTTCTCACCATGCGGATGCCTCAAACTCTTACTCCTCCCAATACTCCCACTCTTTTTATGTGCCTTTGAAGCCGCATCAACCACACTCTCCAAATGTAACGTCGTACTCCCCCTCCTCTCCGGCGAACCATCAGGAAAAACAACAATCCCATTCTCAACCGGCAAGGGCGGCGCAGTACCAAGTCTATCCTTGCTAATAGCGCTTCGGAGACGTGACATGGAAAGACTAAGCCTATTTTCCCCACTCTGACTTGTGGGTCTCGATTTGGTTTTCAGCCACCCCTTGCTAATGCTATTCCTCCTCGATGCAGAGAGAAATCCATTCTTCGTTTCGGTTTCGTCGCCTGGCGTGATGGGTGCAGAAGAACCACCTTTGTGAGATCCATTCGTGCTGGGATCAGTAAACGTGAGACTCCCCCGGTTGGATTGGAGGCTGTTTCGACCACGCGGATCGTCGACACTGCTTCGGGCGACTAGATTTGGAGGGTTGAGTGCAATATGAGAGAGATCTATGCTTTTTGGTCGAGCGGTCTCAGTTGGAACATCGGCTTTTGGTTGGTCAACTAAGACGGGAGATGGAAGCGGTAGCTCGGGGTCGCTCATTGAGTGTCGCAATGGCTCGATTGTGACGTTTGCGCGACCGATTTTCTCGACGGCAAGTAGGAATGGATTTTCAGCGCCAACCTCATATGTAGCGATCGTTGCTTCAGAAGTTGGGAGCAACGAGTTTCTGGTGGGAACGGTTTCCACTATCGAGGGTGTAGTGGAGGTATCTGTCAATGCAGATTCAGTCGGGATTCTGCTTAGCTCCGCGGTGCTAGATTCTATGGTGGCCTCATCGTAAGTGGGAGGATCGTCTCGTTCAGATATGGGATCGTCCTCGATTGGTTGAACTTGGTAGAACAGAAGGTAAGGAACTTCATCCTTGAGCGCTTGGTGGATGTCAACGTATGATATGCGGTCCTTGGCTAGATCATCGAATCGAAGCCAAGGAGGTTCTTGCGATTTTGGACTCGAATCTTGTGGGATCTCGTCGGTTTTGGGAGGAAGTGATTCTTGTGACTCTGCCTGGGTAGGATTGCTAGCTGGGAGAAGTGGCTCCTTGGATGTTTCCTGGACATGATCAAGCTTGGTCGTCTCGGCAGAAGATGTCGCTTCGGATGGCTGGGTCAGTCGAGGTGGCTGTGTGGCTTGCGTGTTTTGTGTAGCTTGAGATGCTTGCGCAGGTTGCGTCGGATGTGTCGGTATCGTGCTACTGTGTGGAATGTTGGCTGCGTCTCCGCGCACAAGCGAAATGTAGTGACCAGCGTCAAGCGACTTTCCTCGATGGCAGATAACAGATAGCAGTGAGAGTTTGAAATTGGTGAAATTGGGTTCGTAGCCTTCACTATCTGCATGGCCACAGTCGTCGGATATGAAATGAGGTAGACCGATTTCTAGTGGGATGTCGATGTAAGTATCCAGTCTCGTGCCCACTCCTTGATTGGTCATGGAGTATCTTTTGAGGCATATTCCAAGGACAGGCCGTTTTGTCTCGAGGTGAACAGCGACTTGCTTATCATTCTTTGGATGTTCGTGAGTGTACCAGGCTACCATGCTGTTAGCCACGCCGATCCAAGTTCACTTGCAACAACTTACGAATCAAGCTGAAGAATTGCCAGGCAGGCATCAGAACTTCGCGTCTGATGGTGCTCGCCCTTCGCCGTGTTCCGTGTATTGATATATCATCGTGTGTCTTGTACTCTGACGGCTCACCAGTTTCGATGCGTCGGTGGCTAAAAATACTGTCTGCTCGTGGACTCATGTTAGGAGGGCTGGTCGCTTCAGAGGATTCAGGGAATGAATGCGCACTCATACTACTTGGAGAGCCAGGGCGTAGCTCCAGAGATTCTACATGCAGAACCTGGCCCTTATCGATAGACCGCAACGATTGTACAGTATTCCGACGCTGTAAATGGCGCTTCACCTCAATCTTATTGTTGAAGTATGACTCCAGACAGTCCTCCAGCCGGATGACGCTGCCGTCTTCGGGAGGTTTTGGTATGGCCACATCTAGCAATCGTTCTCGGACAATTCTGTGATCGTCCTTGTCCTCCTTGCCAGTGTGATAAACGTCCATCTTCAGTGTGAGGAGAGGCAGATCGAGCTTTCCGGTGATAAAGGTAAAGGCTTCGGAGACGTCCTGCTGGCGCAACAGAGCTGCTTCTGACCAACCGCAGTTTTTGAGAGATTCTTGCAGCTTTTCTGTCTACGCAATGGAGTCAGCTCGTGATTTGAAAGAAGGGCTGTACTATAGTCCTTACGATGTCGGTTGTGATTAGCTTGCCAGTCCGCAGCATGTTCACCCACAGTCGAAGAAGGAGAACCAATTTCCGACGCTCAGGATCTTGGTAATCGGCGGTAAGAACTCCCTCAAAGCTATCGGTCCGTGCAAACATGGAGAAGAGCAGTGAATCCAGATAGCAGGTCACATTCTCCCGATTCACGGCGCCAACCAGCTTTGTGTTCACATTGTAGTCGTGCAAGACGCCATCCAGACAGTCCTGGACGGATATGAGAAGGTCGAAAGCCTTATCGGCGTTGCCATTGATTGAAGGTAGTCGTAGTGAGTCTTCGACATGAGCCTGGGTTATTGTTGAGGTGGAGCTGGTTGCTTGCAGGCGCTGTAGAACATCCTTGACCTTCTTGTCCTCGTCTTTATCGGGCTTGCGTTTCTCCTTGTCTTCGGAATGCAGTATACGGGAGAGCTCTTTGGTGGCATGGTGATGGTGGTGGTGCTTTTGAGGAAGTCAGCCTGGACACAGCACAACAAACAATGGCGCAAGGGAAATGGATGTATATGGGAGTCAAAGGCCCCTTTGCTTGAGGAACCCCACCCTGGTATTGCTCAGATATATCAGAGCACCGTGTCTAATACTCACTTTATCTTCAGCCGTGCTGGACTTCCCCTTCTTCTCGCGCCTGCTGAGAAATCTGCTGACGCCGTTCATGGCGATTGTAGTGTGAATCCAAGGCTATCATGAGCCCATATTGTTCTCGCAGCGGAGAGGTATTGAGGTCGCAATGGCGGACGAATCTTTGGACGCTGCACGTTTCTACTGCCTGTTTGGTTGCAGATCTCCGGTTCTGGCAAGCTAGGAGCCCCGCAATTGTTACGGAGTAAGGCGAGAGAGGTTTCGCGAGTGACAGGAGTAAGCCTGGGCCAAGAGTTATTGGTAGGTGAATTGTGTGGGGTATTTGAGGAATGCTAGGAAGTGTTTGTGTATAGATGAAAAGATTGCTGGGGTCAAGGAATAATACTAGCAGTAGGATTCCCATGTCTTGTCGGATCGTAGACGGCCGCAAACTGCCCAGATCAGGGGGCCACCTAAAATTAGCGATGTAACAAAAACCGAAGGACCACAAGACACCAAGAGCAGAGGCACGACTGAATTCTTAGAAGCATTCTAGAACATCAATATATTACCGCAAACTAGCTAGCTGCTAGGGAAACCCCGGCTTTTGTTTTTTGCCCATGGGAGAATGCCATCTACACATCCTGAATCCCATCAGCCCGTCACACTTTGATACTCGTCTTCGTGGCCATATCACACCACAATCGCTTCATCCATTATTTGCCCTTATCGTCTTCCGCATTGGGGTCTGGCTGAATCTGAGAAGATGGCCGAATGAATCCCGAATCTAACTTCATTGCTGTCCAGTCAGGTAGGTATGAAATATTAATGTCGTGATCTACCTTCTAAGACAAAGAATCTTTGAAGCGACCATGATTTGCTGCCTGGTGTGCTGGCCTCCTCAATGACATATCAAGAGAAAAGATTCTCAGCATTCTGTACCAGCCACTCAAAATCTCGCTTTCCGACACCATCATCATTCTTGTACTCATGGTCTCTGCTCACTTTCCACAATGCCAACTTCCCAGCCAGCTTCCCATCAGTCATGCGAGTGCTTGCATCCTCTCGAGCCATTTCCATCACCTCGTCACCAATTTCACCCCACTCTACCTTGATCCATCGTCTAGCCTTTGAAACGTCCCGTTTCTGATTCGGCAGAGCCATATTGAGAACGATTCTAGTCATGAGCTCGTATAATGTAGCCCCGAACTGCCACATATCGAACGATGATGAGAAGCTCACACGCTCGATATCATCTCCTCCTTCTAGACCAAAAAACTCAGGAGGTCCATAGTTCTGACCACAGAATTTGGACCATTTCGGTGGCTCAATTTCTCCCTCGTCCTGAAAAATAGAAAGGAATGGAAGCTCCGTGATAGCGTTGCCTCGGTCTCCAATCACGATATCGGGAAAGGGAGAAGAATGATCCACCTTATTCTCCCAGCGGAGGAAGATATTGTCTGGTTTGATATCTCAGTGGCTAATCCATTTCCAAGGAGCACTGTCTGGACTTGGATGCTTGAAGTTACCAGTCTTAACATCGAAACGGATGCTACAATGAAGGTATACAAGCGCCGCCCCGAGGTGAAGCTGGACATGCCAGAGAAAAGCCTTACCAAGGCAATAGCTCTGACTGTGCAATTGGTTGATGACATGATGCATATCACCTCCTTCACAATACTCTATGATCATTGCATACGACGGGCCTTCGATCGAGAAGACTTGATATATTGTGTTTCTGGAACTGTGCACTCCCTGCAGGAGTGTTAGAGCCACGTTGGCTTCATTGGATATTTGCGGTTTGCCCTTTCGGATTTTAAGGATGACGATGCCTTGAATCGGGTGCTCGACGAGTGTAATTTCGCCTTCTACACCTTCACCGATGTGTTTTATCGAGCGACTTGGAGCCATAGAGCTGTCAAGGAGTATAGTTGTTGAAGTGCGAAACGTCGAAGAGTTCAATAGCTGAACCGATCGCCCGCAGCCATTTATACTACCTCTTTCAATTCTAGTTACCGGGTGTTGTATTGTGAGTCCTAACTCTTATTCACACAATGCGTTACTCCCCAACATGGATGTTGTAGGTGAATACTGGTTATATCTCAAGAAACACGGCTGTTGTTTATGAGACCTTCCATCACCAAATGCAAGCCAGGACTATTAGAGGGGACTTGCACATCAAAATCTTTCATCAGAGTCTGACACAATCATGTTAGGAGATGCATCCAGCGACTGTCCGTTCTCTCGGAACATTTGAAGAGACCATGGCACGGTCGCTTTATCGAGTCATTGCGGCTGGTGAAAAATCTGGAAAGAAGTGGTTTTGGAACTTCTATTTGACTCGATGTCGATAACGATGAGCGCCGCTGAATTTCTGTCCACTTACTTCTCCCAACCTCCAGGAATGTATTGTAATCTGTTGGTCCCAATACATGTTAGGCCAATCTGAGCTGTTCGCCCTGTATCATGCATGCGCTTTCAGCCGTTGAGAAGACATTGCAGACGATTACAAAATCGGGTGCGGGAGATATTTTCAGCTCATGTCGTCCGGTTGATGATGATTTGATGGATGGCTTGAACGCAAGATGATGTTTATCTGATTTCGTTTGAGGCCGCTTGGCGCTGCACAAAAGTTGGCAGGTGCGGCGAGCGAGTCAGGAAATGACGATTGAACTCATGATCGGCACCAGCTGACAGATAGACAGACAGACAGACAGACAGGGCTTTCCCTTCGTGCAGTGTCTTACGTCCCATCAACCTACTATCTTTCCTTCAGCCTCACCCTCTACCGAACGCCTTTGTTTTGTCTAACTTTTGTTACACAACACTACTTAGCGATTGTCTGTACAATTCTCACGTTGCATCACGTCCCAGAAATCATTGAGATCGAAGACCAGACGTCATTCTTCGAGATAGACCCTGCGACGGAGATCTCCTTAGGTAAATACAGACGCATAATTCTGTGGAGAATTGCGTAGACTTACATGTTCCTCGAAATCCAGCCTACCTCTCAGCTCCATCTGAAAAACCCTCCTTCCCTTGTAAAGGGAAATCTACAACCAAATACAAACCTGAACATAAATCTGGGCATAAGACTGCTCCTTTCAAGCTCCCAGCAAACCAAGAACCGATCTATCAACCACAAGAAGAAGCGCATCGTGAATTTCCCGAAACCATGGCCGAGGATCTTGTTGTAAGTCTTTCATGTCCAGAAAGTAGCGTAACAATGCTGATGTGTGAAAGGAACTCGGCATCGAAGGTTTCGACCGCCTGGTCGACAGGTACCACGATACCGCCCACGATCATGCCATCCAGTATGGGCGCAAGATTCCTAGACCCAAGCGCTGGCGCAAAAACGCTCTTGGTCAGGAGGTAGCAGTAGACGAGCCACAGCCACAACCACAATCAGAAGTACAACGCGCCTCTTCAGAAACCAGAGCCGACCCAAGCCAAGAACTACGTCCTCGCCGTGATGAAAATGACCCGCGTGAGAGTGAGGATCAAGGCTACGCATCCGAGCGTCCAAGACGAAGACCACGCCGATATTCAGGAAACCAATCCCGAGGCGAAATTGCAAACGATGCGCCGCCACGCAAAGTAAGATTTAAACACTTGTCAAGAGGCACAATTTTCAAGTGTAACCCTCGTCTGCTCCTGAACTCCTTTCGAAGGTCCACCTTGCTGACTGAAAACTCTAGCTGGTTCCTGGTGAGCCTCCACGAGATCACCGTCACATCTACCCACCACCACCAGGTCAAGATATGTCCTACGAATATCAGCAAATGCAGCAGATGCAACCATACCAACCATACGCAGCTCCTTTTGCGGCTGCAGCAGGATATGAGAGTGGCCAGCGACGTAGTCGATCGTCACGGCCGCCCGAAGATCGCCGTAGACGCGACTACGATCGCAAAGCCAGCCCACCGCGTCGCCGCAAGTCAGAACGGGACGGTCATCGCAAGAAACCATCCCACAACAACGACTCCTCTCTTGGGGCAAGCTTAGCGGGCGCACTAGCTGGAGGGCTCATAGGACACCAGGCAGGAAAAGGCGACGTCTTTTCCACGGCTGCAGGGGCCATTGTCGGAGCATTCGGTGGCAGTATCGCGGCTGAGAAGCATGCGCAGAATAAAGAGAAACGACGCTATGACGATTATTGAAAGGCGGAAGGATTGATGAGATGGAACGACAGCGCGGGACTTCTTCATTCCTCCTTTGTATCTGTCCCACAACATCAAGTTCGCAGTTTCGATGCCCACAAGTTTTTGATATGGTTTAGTATGATACCCTCGATAGATATGATAACGAAGAAATGGTCTATGCAACGCTGATTACATGATTCGGAATGAATACTATATTTCATGGATTACCCAGGCGTTGGACGTCGTTGTAGGACAGGAGATGAAGACTGGTTGTTGAAAGAACGAGAGGATCGTCCGGCCCTTGAGATCTCTGTCTATGTCTTTTTGATCGCAATCCAACCACAGCGCATCTGGAAATTCCGCTAGCAAGGTACAGGTCGATCGAGGAACCCTAGCTCGCAGTGCTGGAGACTTCTAGAAGCCCGTTCTCGTTTCTAGAAGGTGTTCATACCGCGGAGATTTTCTATTTCCAGAGTTTCCAGAAGAGCCTCCGATCCTTGGAATCTCGCTCTTTGAATGGTGGCCAAACACGTTTGGTGGGTACTACCACGCCATGTCGTAAATGGATCTGTAGGTCCTTTCATCAGCAACGGCGCAAAGGCCTCCGTGACTCACATGGATAGCAAAGAGCTCAAAGCTCTTGATCGAGAAAAGCTTATCTTCAACCACGCGATCTGAACAAGCTTGGAGGTTGAAAAATGTCCAGGCGCTGGCTGCACGTGATCGAGCCACGACTCTTTTATCTCAACCTGGGACCTCGATGCAATCTATTCCCTCTCCGCTTCTCAATAACATTGCCTGAAAATCTATTTGACCCTCTACTAGTTTGAAGCTGTTACTTACGAAAAGGCTCGATGCTCCGGTCTCAAAATGGTAAGCTTACTTCACGATGAGATTTTTCTTCAGATCTATACGCTCTTTTCGTTTTATTATCAGCATTCCAGGGCGAGTTATAATAGAGCGACCCAACGCCGACCAGCTTTGATGATCATGAAGAGTACAATGAGTTAATATTTGATACGCATATCGATTAACGATAGGCAAGTTATCTACAGGGATTTCTTCGCCATAGCATCATATGCACGCGTCTCTTCATCTGTCATCAACCATTCCCAAACGCCATTATTTGGATCTCAATAATCTACTGCTTTCCCTTCTTTGCCAAACCCGCAAGATAAGTTGCGGCCTCGTTGATCTGAGAGTTGCTGTAGGAAAGATGGCCAGCATTGACGTTTAACGCACCACCACAGACACCGTCGGAAGCGTTACACCAGACCTTTGACTTCTCGGAGGGGAAGTTGGGAATATGCCCTCCATCTTGCTTGTTTCTAGTGTCTCCGAATAGTGCGACACCGGCGAGCTTGGCCTTTTGTTCGGCACTGAGCTTTTTGTTGACGACGTTATGCATCTATTTTCAATTAGCATGCCATTGCCTCTATGCTTGAAAGGAAAGACATACGACTGCCGCTCCTTGCGAGTAACCGCCGGCGATCCAAACGGCGCAGCCCGCCGCCTTATTGAAGGCATCTACACCTTTCGCAATACTTGCGGCGTCCGTTCGGTCCATTGAGACGTTGGTTCCGAGGGATGCGGCGTACAGAACTGGGAATGTTTGCATTCCAGGTATTTTGCTCCTGAGTGCACTTTGTAGCGATGGTCCAATGAGAATTCCCTTGGGTGAGTGTTAGTCTGGAAAGGTCCATACATGTTTCCTTACACCAATACTCACAAGAGGCGATGGCTCAGTGGATCCACGAGCGAAAATGAAACCAACAGAGCATCCACCCTGCTCGGTTGCTTCAGCGGCAGCCTCTGCTGGAATAGCAGTTGGGACAGCAACAGCGACGGCTGCGAAAGTGCCGGTGACCAATCCTGTGAACTTCATCTTGGAAGTAAAATAAGGAGCGTGTTTAGAAGGAGTGGCTATGGATGATTATTCCGAAGTGAGCGGTGTTGTGGCACTTATCAGCCCTTGAGACAGCGCGACTCTGAGATTGAAATAGGACAATAGACTGGGATCTCGGTATTCTTCTGTTCGCCTAGAATAAAAGTCGTCTTGCCGGATATTTCCAAGATATTTTCGCCGGAGGGAATGTCGACCAATACAGGCGTTATAAGGCTGGTGCTGCTTCAAGCCCGTTCATGCGAACAAGGCTCTCCATTGTTGGGGAGTCCTGACCCATTCATTATGGATGATCTATTTCTCTATATGCCAGACGAAGGATGAAGCAGGTGGCCAGTCAACAGCCTCGAGCTAGACCACTAGCAAAGCAATCGATATGCGTATGGCCATTTATCCGTGCGGGACTCAAAAGCGCTAGTTTTCTGGGGGATCGGAGCTGGGACTCCGTTAAGAAAGTCGCCTATCTGAACAATTTAAAGACTGTGGAGAAGGGCATGGGTCCAATGACCTGAACTGTCAATATGAGCGCTCCTCATGACATTAACGACGGTGAAACACATGCTCTGAGTTCCGCCCTTCTTAGTTGTGCTGTTTATTAGCAGCATACAGATTGCTCCGGACGGTGCAAGTACCGGATAAAATAAGGGAAGATGCAGCCTCGCGTCTTCTGATTGGTCGGAAAAGGCATCAAAGCCCTATTCGTACACGTTATGCTGACAGTCGGCATGAAGGCTTGAATTTCATGACATCTATTGCTTTCGCTTTGCCACTGCCATAAATCTCGCGGAGAACCCAACTCGAGAAGGTGCGACTCTGCCGTTCGCGTTCTCGAAAATATTGCCAATGCAATGCAACAAGGCTATGCTTCGAATCAAGCTTGGAAGACCCAAAAAATGATGGAGTCTATTGTCCGACGAGGGGATTTCAAAGCAGCAGTGTTTCTTCTTCTGATTCAATAATCTCCTCGGTAGGAGTGTTGCTTCGTATGAGAATCCCAGTATACGGTTTATTCACCGTCTTGGGGAGCGGGAGAAAGTGACGATATTCATATTAACGTAACCGATGGGATGCAATTCGTCTTACCACCTTCTCTTTTCGATTCGAGCATCAATCGTTCGACTAACGAGGTGGATCTCCCATGTGTTTGAAGAAACCCAGGACCTCGAACAAAACAGCCTCGCTCCACAAATCGCTTCATCAAAAATGACCAGACCCGCACCTATCTCATCTCCCACACAAAACGAAAACAAAAAACAAACCACACGATAAAACCCAACACAAATTTGATTGGTCACTCTCGCCACGAGCACGTAAAACACATCCTCACCCTGATCGCCACAAGGCTCAGCATACATATCCCAAACAATTAATATGTGACGGGCCAAAAAGAAAAGGAGGGGACTACGACTCATGTCCACGGAACAACCATTAAGTCACGAGTAAGAGCTCGCAAACAATCTATTCAAAGCCGCCTCACCATTATCACGCAGTGGCGTACTCGCATGGCACAATAACGCCAACCGACCGTGGCATGGGTAGACAGAAACAAAAAACAAAACAGAATGGTCCAAACGAAACAGGACGGAAATCGGCTGACCGGGTATTGTTGGAGTAGGATGGTTAAGAATAGAGCTATATCAGGCGTTGTTTTCCCACTGCTTACCATCCAACGACATGCACTGACAACAGCTTTCTCCTTCTTGCTACTGTACTGTCTGAGGACGGGAGTATCTCCACTACCACTGACTCAGGACTGAGCTGTTCAAGGCGCGTCTCACTCACAGCAAGAGAGAAGACTTGTGCATACGATCAAGAATAAGGCTCATCATCGCTCTCCGGACCGTCGCTGCTGCCCGAGGAGAACTTGGATTTGCCACTCTCCTCTCATCAGTTAAGCCATCGACCATCACATACAAACAGACCAGCGCCAGGAAAGTGACAGAAACACAAGACAAAGTACATTCAAGTTGCAAAGATCGCATTAATCTGGTATGAAAACTAACAAATCCCACATTTTTCGTGGGGACAATCAATAAAGCAAAAGGTAGCCTCGCGAACGCCGTCAAAGAATTCATATCAACATCAGCTGTTCAGTTCATCCAGCCCACGCATCCCAAGTCTATCAGTCTACTGTATCCACATGGTCTATCCATCCCAAAGGACCTACCCAAATAACGCCAGCAATGCTTTTAGAGAGGAAGTAAAATCATCAAAGAGAAGATAGATACAACGAATGAAACAAACACACAAACCACTTAATCCTCATCATCAGAGTTTGGTGGTTGCGGTGTTCCTTTAGGACTGTTGAGCCACTCAATGTATCTCAAGCGGCGCCTAACCTCGCGATCTTTGACTTGAGCACGCGTCAACTTCTTCTTCTTGCGGGAACGGAAATTGAGATCTCCACTTCCTTCGGCTTCGGAATTCATTGCACTGCCTGTTGGGGTCGCAGCTGCGCTGGCTTGTGCGGAAGACATGGCGGACGAGACATTGGAAGAGCCAGGTCTGCTATCTTCGAAGCGGTCGAGCGAGACGGCAAGATGGCCCTTGTGTGTGACACGGCCATCGTTGACGTGCCATTGCTCAGGGCAAAGAGCGCCGACAAATTCTTCGTTGTGAGAAATCATCACAACACCACCCTTGAACTCGCGGATAGCGACGGCCAAACCACCGAGAGAATCCCGATCCAAGAAATTGGTAGGTCTGGGAGAAATGTTAGCATCAGTCATGTACATGGGAAGAAAGGGATACTTACTCGTCCAGAACCAACAAATGAGGGTTATTCCACATAGCACCAGCCAACACGACCTTGACTTTTTGTCCACCAGACAAACCAGAAATCTCGTTGTGGTTGGCGATTTCGGGATCGAGACCAATATCTTCAAAATGCTTGGAGATAACCTTTGGCTCCAAAGTTCGGTAACCAAGACCTTCACGGGAAGCCTCGTGATCATCAAACTCTTGGATCAGCTTGGTGAAACCGCGGTCGACAAGTGTCTCGCGAGAGATTTGCGAGTTGAACTTTGGCAACATGTTCTTCCACTTTACTTCGTACTGGAATGTCTTCTTCCACTTTTGGCGACCAATCAAGGATTCGATGAATCGTGGGCCCTTGCCATCTCCCAAGTCAATGGGTGTGGCCATCTGCAGCTTGTCCTCCTCAGTGAGAATACGAGTCTGCTTCATCAAGACTTCACGATCGTCTCCGTTGGCGTATCTCCACTGCAAGTACTGGTTGGGCGTCTTCTCCATGTGCATCTCCACGTGCTCGAGAGCGTGCTGCTTGATGTACCCGATACGCAGATTGGGATGCTTCTCGACTCTGCCTTCCTGTGGCGTAACCTCACCGGTCAAGATCTTGATGAGGGTGGACTTTCCGGCACCGTTGGGACCAATGATGGCCACTCGGGAAGAAAGTGTGAGCGCAACGCTGACGTTGTGCAAGTTTGGTTTTGAGGCTCCGGGATATGTGTAGGTCGCGTTGGTCATTTGGAGAATTCTCCGCGTGTTGGACTTGATACCACTTAGAATTCCTGGTGGTGGGAACTTGAACTGCACTTGCGAGGCTGACAGAGTGTAGTAACTCTTAGCTTCTGGCTTTTGCTTGACAAATTCGGCCAAGTTGCCCTTGTAGCAGACCAGTTTCTTGGTCTCGTAGTGGTAGATGTCAGTGCAAACGTCGTCGAGGAAGGTCGAGTCGTGAGAGACAATCAAACTAGTGATCTCGGTGTTGGTTCTGAGATAATCCACGAGCCACTTGATGTTTGCAACGTCCAAGTGATTGGTAGGTTCGTCGAGCAGAAGCACATCGGCACGTAGCAACATGGCGCGAGCAAGTGCGAGCTTCATCTTCCAACCGCCAGAGAGAGAACCGACTTTGTTGTATTGACGGCCTTCAGGACCAGCGTCGAAGCCGACCTCAGCGAGAACGCTCGAGATACGCTCTTTGCCCTCAGGCGCCAATTTGGGATCCTTGAGGCAGTAGTCGAGAATGCTGATCTCGGCGTCTTCGCCTTGGTTGTGCTCAACGAAACATGTGCGAACCTCGTCAGGCGATGGGAAACCCTCGAGCTTGCCTTCTGCAATACTGCGCATCAGAGTAGACTTTCCGGCACCGTTGCGGCCACACAAGCCGTATCTGTGACCCTTGAGAAGACGAAGATTGCTGTGCGAAAGAAGCAGCATGCCTCCATAACCGAGCGAGAATGTAGCGTTGACAATTTCAACCTCGCCGTCTTCAAGCTTGGGAGGAGCGCCGAATTTGCGGGTGTCCTCGGTGAGGTAAAATTTGTGAACGGCGTCGGTGATCGTGGTGGAAGTGTCCTTGGCCAAGAGAGGCTTGACATATGGCCCAATACTGGCTGGAATCCGAGTCAGTTGTCGCTGGTTGACGTCCTCTGCGATGATTTCGCCAATATAAGTCTTCGCAAGTTTCCATAACTCGGCGTCACCAGGGAAGTCTGCAAGACCCCCGTTGTTCTTGATTTCCTTCTCGAGCAGCTTGACAACGTCTTCTGGCGATGTGCGCTCAATGATCTTGACCTCTTCCGAGGTCTGCTCACCCATAGCCTTGTGCATTACCACCACCGCTCTCTCCGCGATCTCGCGAACTTCGGGCAGCGAGGCACGGTCTTTGACCTTGGTGACACCAGGAATGAGTTTTGGCAAGAAAGCGCGAGCTTCGATAGGGTCGTGAACAAGTCTGGTCAAGTTCTCTACAACAACGCAAGTTTGTCGGAGGACTTCTTGAGCTGTGGTTGGAGTGTTCAACGATCGCTCCAAAAGTGGTGTCAGCATTGCAAGAACTGGCGATGTGACGATTGCGACGAAGGTCGTTTGCGATAGCGCATGAATGGCTTTCTGGAGAGTCTCAGTCGATGGGTGCTCCATAGACTGCATCAAAAGGGGAATGCGGGGCTCGACATCGTCGTTTTGTAGCAGAGTCGTCAAAGATTTCATGCTTTTGATAGCCGCCTTTGCAACCTCGGACTTGAGATCGTGCATACCACCCTCGACCACGGGAATCAAGCCTTCGAGACGCTTTCCTAGGGCATCTCGCATGAGGTCTTTTCCTTCCTCTTCCTCTTTTGTGCCCATGCCCATCTTAGCGTTGTCGGCCATCTTGCCAACAAGCCTGTAGGCGCAGACTGTGCCCTGCCATTTTCCAGTGGGTTTTCCGAGATACTTGACGAGCAAAGGTAGCAAGCCAGCAACCAAGGCCTCGACTTTGAGGTTGTCGAAAAGAGCATCAACGGCGTATTGTGCAGATTCGCGCACACTTGAAGCCTTGTCCGCCAGAGCATCCAAAGCAACTGCCACCAGACCTGGCTCTTGAACCAAGAAGACAACTTCACTTATTGGCTGTTGTGGTGGGAAACGCTCGAATAGCGCGCCCAAGGCGAACATGGCCCCCTCTCTTCGGCCCACATTCTTTTTGTCAGTAGCAGCCTTTTTTATTGCGTCGAGGACTCCATATGCCTTGAAACCGCGATGTCCGACGGAATTGAGTAGTACGGTAGTGAGGGCGTAAGCGGCATCGAGGGAGGTTTGCGACTTGTCAGCCGTGAAGATTGTGCTGAGAATATCTGAGATATCCGCCTGGCTCGGTGGAGGCGAGGAGCCGTCCGCCTGCTTTACGATTATGGCGGGCGCCATGGGAGGCGAGTCGATGTGCGGCATGTATAGGTTTGCCGTCTATGTGTGAGAAATACTGTTCCTCGTTGGAGTTGTGCGTTGTACAAGGCAAAGCACGAGAATGGCCGGTTGGAAGGCCGCGAAGGTGTCGGGCGAAGAATGCAATGGAATAGAGCAAACCACACTTCTAAAGGATAGCAACGCAAAGGTAGAGCGGAGATTTCTGAAGACAAGACCACCGCGACTTGCACAGGTGTATGTTGTGTTCTTGGGAGAAAGAAAAATGCGAGTCGCTTTGGCTCCGTTCAAGGACAAGGGACAGACAGTCAGCAAGGAGCCCAACTTTTTTTCCTCTGGCTTTTTCAACCAGGCAAATCTTCGCCTCGGTCATTACTATCGATAAGCAGGTGTCTAATCGTTGAGCTTTCACTCGTCAGTGGCTGAAATTTAATGGTACCACTCAAAATGTCATTCTCGTGGTGATTTGGTTCCACACCTGACGCCGCCGAACGCCGAGCACGAACTACTCTTCTCCCATTCTTTTTTCGCTCTTATCCGGTTGCAAAGGCCTCTTGTCCATCACTCTATGTATCTCGGATAGCAGTCTGCAGATGCCGCCGGAAGAAGGCCCTCTCTCCATCGCCAGGAATTTATCGCCATCGAAGAAAAACCAAATGCTCCGAACTACTGACACCTGCCGTTCGGCTCCTGTGGAAAAGAATTGAGTGTCACTAAGCACGATATGACAAACTATTATTATCCAGGAACCATGTCAACCTCAGCCGCGCGTGCGAGAAGTCTTCTAGAAGCTATTGCCACGAAGTCTCTTCACTGCTTGTCTGGCTGCTTTCATCTACATTCTCGCATTCCTGACTTTTGCGCGTGTCAGGAGCTTTCCAGCTTCCTATTCCAGCTTCTCAATTTATCCATACGATACCACACAGCGCGTCTCCGCGACATTTTTTTTGTCTGGTCGGTCTACAACAGGTTGGATTCGACATTCCCTGCGCGAAGCAATATATCAAGCACACGCTTCCGGAAATTTTTGGCCCCAAATTGTTTCCCCAGACACTCGTGACAAGTCATATTGCAGAGTTGAGCTATGATGGACTCTTATGTAACCTCGGGGCAGGGTTTAGCACTTGCAAGTTCATCTATTCATCTATGGTAAACAGGGGATTTCCCATCACCAGAGCTGTCACAACACCCGCTACTGTGCCGCAATGAATCTCTTTACACCAGCACTTCATCTATACACCCAGGCTGGTGTTTGGCCTATCTTCATATCACGAATTCAAAAATAGCCATGTTCCAAGACTAGAGACCATGGGTGACATTGTCCTATTTACATTCGATTCCTGTTCCCATTTGCGTTGGCTATCATCTCACAATCTTGACTACCAAACTTTCATCCCTAGGTCTTTTCGTATTTTCTTCAAACATTACTAAAAAGCCATCGAAATCGAACTCCACAACATCAAAATGCAATTATCCTCCATCATAACCCTCCTGTTCTCCATTTGTGCTATCGCAAACGCCTACACCTGCGCCTCATGGGTTCTTCCAGAAGATTGCCTCAAATCGGCCGCCGCCTTCACAATGCGGATGAAAACGGCTACATTCTCCATGCCCAAGCCTGTGGCGACTGGCGTCGCCGAAGGTGCCGCCGCAGGAGCACTGCCTCCGCCAGCTCCTCCAAAACATAGGAATTGCGGTACTTTAGGAGTCATGGATGGCGCCCCGTGCGATAGAATGTACAGGCCGCAGGCGGCACAACCATCACCAGCACCTCATGCGGAAGCGGACACATCAGCACCTACAAATTTCGCTACTGTTGTGAAGAGGGCGGCGACGCCATCACAGGCATAGATGGGAAATGGGCCGGAAGACTTGCTGGCTGGTCATACCGAGAGGAGCATTGGACATGTCTTTTGGTCCTAAGAGTATGGAACAGAAAAAGCGATCAGAGGATCGGAATTTTAAATCTACATCTCTGAGTCTAGGTCTTGGATTGAAGAACGAATCTATAAAGTTTCTAGCAATTTTCGTTGTAAAATTACAAGGAATTATAGAGGCTCGATGTCGACCCAGAGTCTACGATTTGATTTGGGAAAGCTTGAAATCCACGGTCTCTATTCAGTTCTTCGTAGCGTGTTCCTTTGATGGTTCAGGGTCTAGCTAGCTATTTGGTCTCAAAATTGACCAGGTGAGAGTGACGACCGCTTGGTCTTGTATTCATAATATAGAATAGGCAGATAGTCACCTGGTGTGGTCGATCTGGCGGGCTTGTATGACAAAATAAGGACTATGTTAATGTAGTGTATTGTTTGAACACTATTTATTTTTATGAAGAGGCTCCTCCTTTCCCAATGACATGTCCTCCCTCGATCGGATTTGCTTTCCTTGATCTTCTCGCTCTTTTAAGAAAGATAAATTCAGAATTATTCCGAACAGCAAAGAGTCACAGAATGTTTCCAATGCTGACAAACTCTGTGTGATCGATTCTGATGACGAAGGCGAAGTTCATGCAAGCCACAATCTCGACCCTCCACAAAACTCTTCGGAGTACCAGCATTTCGAACAACAAAAAATCTACACTTAGCAAATTGCTCGAATAAACCGCAAATATGGTGATGCCAAAGTCGAAAAACACTGTCGGCCTCGGCAACAGTCTTATGAACGATCGCTTCGGGAGGAACAAAGGAACGGACATGCACAGAGGAAATGCGCAGGAAGGAATTCAGCGAACTGGTGTTACTGGCGAGAAAGTAAACACACGACTCTCCACACCTCTCTCATATACTAACGGCATATTCTAGTATGTCACCAACCACAAAAAAGAGGCGGCGTGGGTCAAGATGCGAAGTGTTACTGAACAAGCCGCCCTCGACGAATTCCTAAGCACCGCCGAGCTTGCCGGAACAGATTTCACAGCAGAGAAACTAAACAATGTTAAGATTATACACACCGACCAGAAGAACCCTTATCTACTTTCCGCCGCAGAAGAGAGGGCGACAGTCAAAAAGCACAAGGAGAACAGAAATCGAATTACGGTGCCTCGACGACCACACTGGGACAAGCATACAACACCAGAGGAGTTGGATGAAGCAGAGAGACTATCGCTTTTGGAATGGCGGAGAGGACTTGCCGAGTTGCAGGAATCAAATGATCTGCTTATGACACCCTTTGAGCGCAATTTGGAGGTTTGGAGGCAACTGTGGCGAGTCATCGAGCGATCAGACTTGATTGTACAGATTGTGGACGCAAGAAATCCACTTCTCTTCAGATGTGAGGACCTGGAGAAGTATGTGAAGGAAGTGGACAAGAAGAAGAACAATCTGTTGCTCGTGAACAAGGCCGATATGATGACGTTGGAACAGAGGTTAGCCTGGGCGGATTATTTTGAAGCGGCTGGGGTCAATTACAAGTTCTTCTCTGCAGCCTTGGCAAAAGAGCTCAACGAAGCAAGAGACATGAGTGGCAGCGAGGATGAGGAAGAGGTGGAAGAGGATGAGTCCGACGAAGAAGTTGACGAAGACGACGATTCTGAAGAAGACAATCACTTGTCAACGAAGGCAAAAAGCCTCAGTGTCAAAGATCACCGGTTTCACGAAAATCTGAACGAAAAAGCTGCAGAGCCAGATGAAGACGAACGCACAAGGATATTGACTACGGACGAGTTGGAGGCTCTATTCCTTCAGCATGCACCAGCTGTCGAAAATGGCCCAGAAGGACGAGCTCGTAAGACAACCATTGGACTTGTTGGATATCCCAATGTTGGTAAATCCTCGACCATCAACGCCCTTGCCGGTGCTAAAAAGGTCTCCGTCTCGGCAACCCCTGGTAAAACCAAGCATTTCCAAACAATTCTTCTTAGTGACGAGGTCACGCTTTGCGATTGTCCTGGTCTTGTCTTTCCCAATTTCGCAACGACCAAGGCTGAGCTCGTGTGCAGCGGCATTCTGCCAATTGATCAATTGCGTGAGTATACAGGACCTGCTGGTCTCGTTGCCAAACGTGTTCCACAATCATTCTTGGAGATTATTTACGGCATGAAGATTCGCATCCGACCGGCTGAAGAGGGTGGTACAGGAACGCCTACTGGAGCAGAAGTTCTTCGAGCATATGCAGCGGCAAGAGGTTTTGCTACCACTGGTTTGGTATGTGTCCAAATCATCTTCCAACTCTTCTTAGCTAACAAAATCAGGGACAACCTGATGAATCTCGCGCAGCACGATATGTCTTGAAAGATTACGTGAAGGGAAAACTACTCTACTGTCATCCGCCACCATCGGATCCAGCTATTGATGATCGCTACTTCAACAGAGAACTCTATGATGTTGCTCATCTACCAGAAAAGCGACGGGCTGCTTTGGCTTCAAGTGTAGCAGCATCTTTTGCCGCTTCCGAAGCCGCGTCAACGGTATCGGTCATGGACGATGATGGAGAGATGTTGACCCTAGGTGCGGTACAGGGCCCAAAGACTGGTCGCCTGGACGCACGGTTTTTTGCTAGAGGGCAAGGAAACGGTGCATTGAAGATGCCTTTCCATCACCAATACAGCCAACAAGTTCAGCAAGGCAAGCAACCAACTGGTAGAAAAGCGAGGGAAATCTTGGCATTGGAGAAAGATGTTGATCCCAGCGAGCTAAAATTGAACAGCAAGAAACACTTCAAGGCGAACAAGAGAAAGGCGAAGGCGAAGATCTCGACTGAGTTTGATTGAGTGGGTTCAATACTAGCGTTTGCTATAGAAGAATCGCTTAAGGGATTTCGAGAATATTCGAGGAAGTCCTCACCTGTCCTGTGTACAAAGGTCTAGTATGCGAGATGTTGGTCTCGCATCTCAGTCCACCAACAAGGTCCGTGAGACTCACCGTTGTGGTGTTGGAGGCAACACGAGGTCAACTTGACATGGTCTCGATCAGAACTCCACAAGGTTTATTACCTAAGATATACCCAGATACTTGAAAGATCATCCGACCATCCCTGATTGTGTACTCCCATCCTTTCATTTTCGAACATTTGTCTCGTGTTCTGTCCGAATCTAGATTCGATCGTATCGCCAAGAAGATCGAACGACTTTTGCTGGTTCCTTGCATTCGAAAATAGTTCCTACAACACGAGGTCATTGCACATAAAAAGGAGATAATATGTTTCTCTCTTTGCAATACCATTTCATATCACATTAAACACTACAACTGAACTCACAATGGTTTCTCTATCAAAACTCACGATTCTCGCCATTGCTTCATGGCTTTCTGTTACGTCTGCTTTGCCGACGGAGACCACAAAACCTAATGGACCAACACGCGTTGATAATCTGTTCACCGTAAAATCTTATTTCTCACCTTACCCATCAGGTCAAGGCATGAGTGGTCTCTCCCTCTACGCCAAAGACGGTAACATGTATCTCACCAGCTCAACACCGCCAAATACCCCCGTCCTCTATGTCGACGGCGATGGCTCCGCTTCTCTCGTATATCTCTCCTCGTCCCGCCTTCAAGCAAGATATGCCTTCTAACCAAAACGCAAAAGTCCTCCAAAACCCCAACATCCCTCTACATAAACTCGCAAACCGGCTCCCTATCCTACGCTCACACCCACTCGCTCCCCGCCATCGCGGTTACCAATTTTTTCGTCCATCTCGGCTCCAACCCCAATGGTACGGTGGGAGTACCACATCCGGAATGGGGTCAGTGTTTTGGAAATCAGGTCTGTTATGGACCGCCCCCTGCTAAGTTTCAGACCAATCATGAACCGGGGTATACGTATTGGTTTGCATGTTTGGTGGCTGGAGGGGACTATGGGGTTTTTGGGAGTGTGCCTGTGCTACAGTATGGAGGGTGTGAGAGTGGGATTTTGATGGCTGCATTGGATTTTGCGGGGCCTGGGGATGGGAGGGGGGATTGGTGAAAGTGAAGTAATGGCGCTGGAATGAAAGGGGTGAATAATGGGCGAGGCGGGAATGATGAAGATGAAGTATGGTTGTAAAACATTAATATGTAATGCTATACTATTGTCCTACAAGCTGCAGCTCAATACTACAAGGCAGACATCATTGAGTATGCGGCTAAGTATGTGACATTCGATCAATAGAAAGGGCAATGGACTCCAGGCGGCCTCAAACAGAACGGACCGAGTGAAAGGCTCTCAGCGCGTAGATGAGGCTGACTTCCACGTGTGTGGCTTGTCTTGGTGCGAGGGGGTGGTTCTTAGCATCATCACCATCACTTTGGAGCTAGATCGTCATCTGAACCTTCCACACTGTTATACACACAAACAATGGCATCAAAAATTCAAATCCACCAGCGAGTGCTGCTTATTCACTCATCATGCAACCGTGGGCCCTGATTACACCTGCTTCGAGAGGCATTGGCTTCCACTTGACCCGACGAATCCTACAAACCACGAATTGTCCAGTCGTAGCTACGACCCGAAAGAACCAAGATGAGACGAAAGAGAAGCTCTTAGATGGCTTGAAAGATGTGCCTGAATCACGTTTAACAGTTCTGCCGTTAGATGTCCTCGGTAAACTCTGTTCAATTCATCACCTCGAAAGCCAGAAAAACTAACATACAACCAGATGAATTATCCATAGAATCGGCGTCCTCGCACTGCTCCTCCGCCTTCCCAAAATCCTCCCACCACCTCCACCTCGCCTTCGCAATCCCAGGAATCCTCTACCCTGAAAAATCACCCTCCCAAATCAACGCCTCAGACGCCCTGCTCACCTTTCAAACAAATACTCTCGGCCCGCTCCTACTCATAAAGCATTTCCATGGTCTCCTACCCACCAAACGCACAAATCTCTCCCCCGAGGAAGAGGAAGAAGACGTTTACAAAGGACTCGATCCCTCCCACGCAACATGGGCCGCAATGTCCGCTCGCGTCGGCTCAATATCCGATAATTCATTGGGAGGATGGTACTCGTATCGTGCTTCAAAAGCAGCGCTGAATCAGGTCATCAAGACCTTCGACAACCACCTCAAATCCAGTTCTGGAGAGAAAAGCATCGCTGTTGGTTTACATCCTGGAACTGTAAAGACAGGATTGAGCAAGGAGTTCTGGGGCGGTGTCAAAAAGGATAAACTGTTTGAGCCGGAGTGGGTTGCTGAGAGGTTGGTTGGGTTGTGTACGACAGCGGATGGGATTGGAATTGATGGGAGGGGGAAGTGTTGGGATTGGGATGGGAAGGTTGTTCCACCTTGAGGAGTCCCTACAAGTTATATTTCAACCGATAATATGTATCCAGAGATGTTCAAGGAGCTACATAGGAAGCTTATACAACAGGTGCACTATAGGATGCTTGTAGCGGATTGCCGGATGATGCCATATTAATGGAAAACTTCTCTCTGGTGGCAAAACAGCAATACTTCGCTCACATACGACAGTGGTTTACAGGATTCGGCATGGGCATCGAACTATTATGTCTGGACTATGATCTTGTATCTAGAAATCTAGTATCCATATAAGAATTAAGAGGCTATTCTACAGCCGCTCATTTCGTAAGTGGTCATTTCAATTCCGATTTCAAAGCTGTTGACAAGAATCTGCATAACAGCCATACATGCCCACGAAGCAGGCGATGGGATTCTGGTAATTCTTGGAGCCATAATTTTAGAAACTTTACACGAGACATGGGTGGTTTCTGACCACAAAGCCTCAAAGGCCTCGAACAATAAATATCGCAAGCACGGAAATTGTTCTCATTGCCAAAGCTACTGATTCGTCTGGCGGTCATACAAACCAGTATCAATATCATCAGATCCTACGCCCACCCAATGTATCCATGCTTAGCCTCCATGTCCCTATGCTCAACCAAACTGATCAACCTACTTCGAATTCAACTCAGCATCCCTTTTCTTCAACTCCTCTTTACTAGCCACCTCGCCCAAATCCTCATGAATAACCGGTCCCTTTGACTTGTGATCTTGAGCTGTAGCCATGCCGCCGGATGTGGCGTGGGAATGGTCTTCGTCGTGTAGTTTATGGGACGAGGCCGTGCTGTCGGACGACTCTTTGGCGACTTTATCTGTTAGGTCTGTGGGGGATTGTTAGTCTAGGCTGGGCTGGACCGGGAGGGTGTGGGGAGATACGTACTGCCACCTGTGTTTTCTTCGCTTGGGTGGACGGGCATAATTGTGGATTGAGGAATGGGCTGTTAGGTGTTTGGTGCTGGCTTGAAGGTGAGCTTTGTATATATATTGAGGTTGTTGTGATTGAAGTTGTAGGTCGCTGTTCTTCAGACGATGGAGCTATAGCTTAAGTTTAGCAATCGTGATGCTCACGTCGAACATGACGTATCCTGACGACATCAGTCAGGGTGGTCCCTTCCCTTGGGATACTTCATTCGGAAAGAAGCGGGGAAGAAGAGTAGCAATGGCAAGTGCTGACGAGAAACATGAGGTCTTGGAACCAAAGACCTGAAACGCTGTGACCTCATCACAAGGCTGACAGCCTGAGGACGCCACTCGTCCAAAGGAGGAAACTCACTTGAGACCTCTCAATATACCCAGCTATCTGCATCGTAAATTAATGCTGCAGTGAACCCCCACGCCTATTTATTGTGTGGCTGCTTCCATTAAATTGAAAAACATAAGAATAGGCGAAAATATATGGAAATCACGAACCACGCGGGGTCCGTGGATCGTTGCCAGACGTGCGTAAGAAAGAAATTCGACGCGCCGAACCCCTTGATGAGATGTCCGCAATTTTGGTCAAAAGGAGTGAAAGAGAGAATGAAAAAAAGATGGCACACTATGAGTTCATGGCAGGCATTTCATGCGTGTTCATCGATCGCGTCTACGTACCACTTCAGCCCGACTGATCCATGCATCCCTAGCAATTATTCATCATGATATCTCGTCTCGCAGCATAGCAGGCTCGTAAGCAAGCACATCTCTCTCTACAAGAACTAGTACCGTCAAATTGCTGTCCCAATCAGAAACCCACCCCATCTTTCGTCGTGCCCCCCTTGATCATTACCGTCCAACCCAAGCAAACCCATAGCGCTCTAGGGAATCTTCAGACACAGACAATAAATTTGAAAACCCCATGCAGTGTATAACGAAGAAAAAAAAGGGGATATCGCAATGAAAATAAAACCTTGTCCCTGCCTCCAAATCCTATTTGGGCAGGCCGACAAATAATTAAACGACTCACGGGCAGACAAAGCGCCTGCCTCCTCCGCCTGCCCACCACCAAAAACAACCATTCACCTGCTATGGAAAGCGTGCTCGAGCGCGAACAGAGCGCCTGCCTCCTCTGTACCGTGTCCATTTTGTGCCAGGATCAACACGGAAGAACTCGGACAAGGCCAGTTTTGGCCAACAGCTAGAGCGCACTGCCTCCACTAGCTGTAGGCGTCCGTGTGAATGATGCAAAAAATGCTCAAGCGGTTGAAAGATGTTTTGGCTGAGTCCGATGAAGAAGTGAAAAGGGGTATATCTAAGGTCCAGAGTATCACAACTCAACATTAGAGCCGTCGAGAATTGGAAATTGGTGAATATCCGTGAGTGGTGATGTGAAATATGTTCGTGTCTGAATGAGAGTGTCATGAGTGCCTTCTGTGCTGCCGGCCGGGTATACCCAAAGACTCCAAACGCCGCGCGACCGTAGAAAAATGCCAGAAGCCGTTGTTCATGCATAGCGAGATGTAGCTTCATAGATTCGCAACGTATTTACAAACTCATCGTGAGCCACTCCCATTCCTGCGGCCCTGATTGAGATACTCCTTGTCCCAAAGCGCCAGGGAAAAGTTGTTGTTGCGAATTCATGGTCGAAGATCGAGATGACGAAGATTTTACAGTGGACTTGCTGCTCGAGTCGTCTGCATCGCCCATATCAAAGTCTGGGATAGTGGCCTTGCTCTGTCGTCGGAGTCGCTTTGGTTGGACTGTGACACCGCGCGATGGTGTTGCATTAGAAGCGTTCTGCTGTGACTTTGGTGGACCAGGTGCGATAGGGATCACGCCGCCCTTGCCAGTAGCTGCTCCCACCATGCCTGGCCCAGTTCCAGCCGAACCTCCACCAGAGCTGCCAATCGAGCCTGTAGTCGACTTGGGCGATTCGGATTCAGTTGGCATTTTTCCTGAACTGGGTGTCGTGACTGGTGTCTGGACGATGGAGTTCTTTCGTGACGACTTCTTAGACGATCGAGTCGAGCCATTGCCAACGTTCACGGCCGCGTTGCCGCTGCCCCGATTGCGTTTCTTGATCACATCGGTTTTCAAGGAAAGTGGTCGTACAACACCATGCAATTTGAGGAAAAGACCACAAGCGTTGCACAACGGATGGCCTTCAGGGTTACGGCGCCACAGCGGGGTGGTCTGTGTAAAACAATTGGTACACGTTGTAGGCTGACCGTTGTCTTGACCAGGTTTAGTTCCACCTGGACTTGACGGTCGCGAGGGCGCCGCAGAGTTGAAGCCAGATTCTGGAGGGGAGTTGGGAGATGATTGTGCTCGGTGGTGCATGCCATGGTGAAGCATACCAGCGGCGTTAGGTGTCGAAGCAGTGCGAGGAATTTTCTGTCGTCTGGGATCGTTGCTCCTGTTGCGCAGCTCGCTGACTGACGCCGCAGAGCCATGCGTACGACCTAGACTGCCACTCATGCCCCATTCTTGGGGAGAGGTCATCATCTCAGCGCCGCCAATCGTTACTGTTTTACGAGGAGGGCCAGCGGGATATCGAGCGGCAGTTGGGTTGAACTGGTTGGACAAGTTTGTTTCCCACTGAAACCCGCCATTGAGATCCATTGCGGGGTCTTCCAGTGGTGAATAATCCATCGTCAAGGTGCGCTCCGCAAAAGCACCACCATCTTCGTCGTCGTTATCGTCGGAGTCAGCGCCAAATTGGAACATGCCGTCTTTGTGCGAGCCTCCCATATTGTGAGGTGGGTTGAAGTCTGCATGGAGCACGTGAGAAGGATTGACGTGACCAGGCTGGCTGAAGCTGGACGCGGTGAAGTGAGGCATTGAACCCGTCGACGTCACAGCGCTGAACATCTCGTTGCTGCTGGGATTGAATATGTACTGCGGCTGCATGCTGTTGGATAACTGCGAGGGGTGGTGTGCATTAAAGCCTTGTTGCATTGATCTTTGACGGTTGTCAACATTGCGTCGCTCGAAGAACATCTGCTCGCCTTCCACGATGGGCTGAGGAGTCGATACAGCGGAGGGATATGCAGAGCCTGGAGGAGAATAGTAATCGGTTGAGGTGAGCGACGACGGCATGGAGCCCTGATTGAACATTTGTGGGTGGCCGCCAAAGTTCACATGCGGCGACGACGCACCTGGCGAGAAGGAAAAATGTTGTTGGAAGGGACCGGCAGACGATATGATAGGGTCGTTCTCGAGGTTGTATGTGTCGAGTGCAAATGGTAGCTGTGGTGGTTGTGCTGAGTGCGACGAGTACGAGTGGCCGTGGTCGAGGGAATAATTGTTTAACTGGGAGTCGACATTTGGCTCGTTTTGGATCATTATGCCATTGACGGGCGGAACCTGAGGGGAGGCATCGGCTCGTCTCTTTAAGTTCACAGGCTGCTTATCTATGAGCTTGATAGACGCGCAGGGGGGGCGGTGCTAGCGCAGAACAATACATACCCGTCTTTCTTCGACGCTCAGGCTGGTCTTGCGGACGTGCTTTTGCACGGGGAATTCTCGTATATTAGAATGTATAACTGGCGCAGACGCCCTCGACAAGTGGTCCTCTTGCGCGCTCATTTGACTCTGCCTTCGAATTGGGATCGCAGACGCAACTGTATTCGCAGAGTGCGCCCCCATTTTCTCAGCAGAAGGCGAGGGCGACAGGCCGGATGGAGTCCCAATTGACGTGGGAATTATAAAGTCGTCCAGGTTCATCGGATCGTGGTTGCTGTTGGTCGTGATCATGGGCGTCGAGGCACTCGAATAGTCGGAAGCTTTTCGCAATTGTGCGATGCCACTGGGTGCGCTCAGGGCGGCATTGGTCGCGTGGCGATTCATCCTACTGAACCTTCTGTTAGCACTATGGAAGGGCTTCAACGGTCTCAAGTAAGAAAGACGTCGTGGGTTTGTTGGAACCAACCCTTTGCTGCGCTCAAGTTCTAGTTTCCGTAAGTTCATAGACATCATCCGCCAGGTCAAGTTCTCCATACGCTCCGCGTTTGGCAATTGGGACTTTGCCTTGCTATACAGCTTCCATATCTGTGTGCCCAGCGGATCCTTCTTTTGCAACTCTTCTGGACTGTCTAAACCTCCTGCAGTGTCATCGGCCCAGGTGGGGAAGTATGATTCCGGCAGCACGCCTTTGCGCACCGCACCGTATTGAGGTGACAGCTCCAGTTTGCTGTCGATGGTGCTCGAGGAAGTGAGCGACTGGAGGGTGGATGAGGAGCCGGAAGCGTATTCGAGAGGATAGGTAAGGCCCTGCTGGAACTGGAGAGCGTTTTGCGGAGAAGAGGCCTCAGTGATGGGAGGGCACGATGATTCTCCAATGAGGTCAAAGCGATGGTCCAAACTCATGGTTTCTCAGAAAGCCCGTGGGGGTGCGTTGCGCATCAGAAGCGCAATGACAGGGTTACTAGGATCCTGGGGTTGAATGCGGGCAGGAACAAAAGAGAGGCGTATTCGCAACGGAAGCGCGCAAAAAAGTAGGAAATGATGGTGCAGTTTGCTTTTGGGCTTCACAAGGCCTGCTCCAGCTTCTCCTTCCGGTGGTCGCAGGTAGTGAGTGCTCAGCGAGAGATGAGTGTTTTCCCCGGGCGAATGCACCAGTCAGACTGGTGAAAGTGCGAGTTGGTGGCCCTCCCTTGTCGGCCGTGCTACACGACTCTAACTCGATTCTGAAAGGTAGGTAGACTATCCTGGTCGCGTGTGGGGGGACAAGTCGGCAATTTTCTTCACACTCTGAGATGCATCAGTGAGTGCAGAAGGACGACCGACACACAATGCGTCGAGGCTGGACTTCGGACTTGCAGATGCTGAAATTTGGCTGCCAGTGGTCAAGCTTGTGAAAATTTGTCGTGGGCGCCGTCCCTGTCCAGAGAAGTCTTTCTTTACCAACCTAGTTAGTTCTTTCTGGTTTGCCCTGCCTCTCTCACTCAAGTGGGGCAAACAATATGCTCTGCGTGCTCACGGCGGCTAGTAGATTTGCTCGGAATCCAGGTGGACTGTGGGTGGATTCTTCTTCGGTAACGGCGCGGAGTATCCAATATAAACCAATATCCACCCAAAGTGACAGGCCCGGTACGCTGCTGAGGACAACTGCTGCGCGGAGCGGAGGAGGGCAAAGAGGCAACGGGAACAACTATCATTCTTGCGTGCTGGCGGGAACAAGGAACATGTTCACGATGCGAGCGTCCACCGAGTCGATTCATCGACCCTAGAGTTCATAGAACATCGGCTAGCTACGTCAAGCAACGACTTCATTGGGAGGAAGGGAATCAGTCCGCTTCCTCCGCCTCAATCATCATCTCACAGCGATCTTGGGGGGCGCTCATCCTCGCATCGTCACTGACTGAGATCGGTATAACATCTTCAACTCAACATTAATAGCGATGATTTTCGGGCAATTTGGAACAATATATTTCCAGAAGCTCAGCGACCACTGAATGAGGTCAAAGACGTAGAATCCAAAAAGAGACCCTCATGGTTTCCACAGGGAAACTGAACAAGTGATGATCCCAATGCTATGTCCCGCCTGCGGAATCATACTAGCAGAGGCACGTAATGTCTTGAGAAACAGCTGCAAGCTCATTCGCCAGTCCGTATGCTGCTTGACCCAAGGCTGCACATCAAAGTCTGGCACTTCGAGGCAGAATTGGAGCACACATGCATTCCACTTCAACACCACCCTCTCTGCTCATGAATCTTTTGGTGCTGGCCAACTCGATCTCGCTTCCATAGACCCTTCACAGGGTTGGACAATCCGCATCAGCCTTGCTGTTCCCGGCAATTGAACGAGCAATCTCCTTGCATGCCGATCTCCCGATGAAATCTAAAGTCGGCATCGTGGACTCTTTCATCCAGTCGCGTGCAGACCCGGCATGCGAACCCATAAAATCACCGTCTTGGGAGTCGTCAAATCTCAAGCCTCCAGCCATCTATCCGTCCCTAAAACACCCGACAAGTCCGCAACGGACCTGTCGAATAGTGTTCTAGAAGGGAGCATGCACGGTGACTCAAGGTCGCGAACATGTACCGAATTTCACTCCCTACCACTCTCACCCTGCGTACGAAAAAATTATATTCAGGCCCGCAACCACCAACATACTAGACATGGCCATGTCGAGTCATTGTATCCCATGCTTCGAAAGTAAGACGCGCTTTACCGCTGCGTTGGTAACTCGCTTCGTTCAAGGAAGTGGAGCCGGCATGAACTTTTTTTGGAGAGCTCTCAGCATCAACATTCTTCACGCCCCTCCCGCAAAGGTACTGACAAGGGACTTCGAGTTCATCCACTCCTGCATGGTACTTCAAGTATACAGATCTCTATTCAGACATCTCATATGAAACAAGGTATATGAAGGGTTCCTGCCGCGCAGAGCGCAGACGCAATCAAGGATTCCATTATATTTAGAGCCGCTCTTAGCCGGGCATTCGGCTCCAAGGTCGTAGCAACAGTTTTGAAGGAGCCGAGATCCGTCATTTTGCGGTGCTTGGATCTACAAACGCGATCTCGCACGGGACGTCGTTCTCAAATTGGGCAATTAACCGATCTAGAGGCCCGGCTTTTTCTAGGGTTCAACGAGGCTGGAACTCCATCTTTTTGACATGCGGGTGTGAGCGTGGCTCTCGTGGGGTGCCCCAGCAATAGCAAAAGAAACATCAGAGCCGCCAAAGCATCATTTTTCGCAAAACAGCAAGTTGTCGCGTGTGCAGCATGTACAGAAATGGAAATCTACGAATAGTCTCCCCTTTAAACGCCGTTGAGGTGGTCATTTGGCTATTTTAATCACGGTGGTTGTCGCGGCTCGAATTTGAAAAGGATTTCCAGCAGCGCAATGTTGGTGGGGCAGTTGGAAAAGTGAGCTGCATTCACGGTGGGACAGGCCACCATGAGGATATTTCAAATCGTATTTGCAACTCGTCTTTGCCACGCCGTGGCAAATGAGGAACTCCTTGTCCAAAGGTGTTGCTCGATTTCATGTGTCGGGGTTCATGCCTGGAGACTAATTTTGAGTTTCTTGTCCTGTTGGCCATACACTGCGGGAAGGATCCTGAAAAATGCACGACTGAGCTCATTTGGGCCCCCACGCGGGATAATGTGTAGAGCATTTACGCCTTTGTCCCAGTGCCCTTCCCCTCCATTTGCCGACATGCACCCACGAGTGAAGGGTTCGCAGGAAGAATGGCTTTCGAGCATCAGGTTTGCCTTCTATCGTTCCTTGGTTGCATCCATGTTCCTCCACCGTCACCGCCGTGGTACCCATCCTTTCAACATTCGTTTCCCTAGGGGCCCCTCAACATCATTGAACGGACATTGGACCGACGTGGCTGACGAACTGGCGCTCACGCGGCGTTTGGGCCGTTTTCCAAGCAATGTCCAGATCAGATCCTCATGTGTGAAGGATGAGCAAGGTCCACTAAATGCTCCATGCAACCTGGTTTCCTCTCTGCATGGACCATGTGCAGGATATGCAGCCAGCGTGGGGGTCATTTCGTTTCGTTTGATGGTGGATGAAGCGTTTCCGGCTCCAGCTCATTCGAAGGAACCAAATTTTCCATGTCATCTCGTCTCGAGGAGGATGGTGCCGGTAGAGTGCCCCGCTCTTGCCGACCTGGTTCGAGCAGGCTTGCTCGCATTAGCATTGCCCAGTGTAGGTTGTTTCAGCGAGGCCAGATCATGTCGATGGGTACGAGAACGTGAAAGTCCGGAAGGTGAAGGCCTGAGCCTGAGCCTGAGCCTGAGCCTGAGCCTGAGCAACTTGAATCGTCCTCGTCACCAACGGGGGGAGACTGCATTCAAGGTTGCCAAGACCAGACGAAAAGGTCTGCGACGAAACCTTCATCACACATCAGATGAAATGTGCACATAACGCGGAAACCAGGACGGGGCGGGTCTCCGCCTTATATAAACAGCCTCCTCCCTATCTCGCACGCAAACAGAACCACCGATTGCGATACGGTGATAACTTATCTTTGCCATCACCGCTCTCTCCACACTCAGTCTCGCATTGACCCTCTCTCCTCCAATGAGGCTGAAGCAAAACTTTCTTTGGACCTCGCATTGGCCAGGCAGAGCGATAATCTGGCCTTGCTCCCTGCTCCGAACTGCCTATCGTGGAGAGAGGAACAATCTTATCTCACCCAACAACGTGTTTCTTCCTTGATGCAACTGCAGGATCTCGTTGCTGGCGTCTCCACGTTTTCTGGGATTGTTTGTTGGGAGATAAGGCTCGCGTACCGGGATGGAAAATTCTGCCACTTTATGCTCCGGGCACGCGTTTCATTGGTGAGGATGGACGTTTGTTCTAGAACTTCTTTCTGATTCGGAGACGAGTGTGGGGAGATTTGCGGAGTATGGCCGGATACTTCATTTCTACTACGTACTATGACGAGGTTGCTTTCATATTGTTCCTTCAAAAAAGGTTAGTTTGGGCATATCAACTATGCTGAGCTCTCTTCTCAAATAACTTCGAGTGAACTTAAACCTCAATATCCTTCTCAAGGTAAGTAGAGACCCACCATTCTATTCAAACCTCAATTCCTTCCAGTAATAGAACCCAGTGCACTTAAAGACCCCATGAAGAACAAACACTTAGATGTTCTCAATTGTCATTGGAATACAAAACACACTCTGCCCTCTTTCCTACAAATCCACTCTTGAGTATGCTCAAAATTCTCAGTCACTTCCCCCCCTTCTCTATGCAACCCTCTGGAAACAATCGGCATACTAGATTTGGGACTTGGGTATATCGGTTTTGAGTATCCTCAAATCTCCTAACCGAACTAGAATTTTTAGTCTATTGTCTTAGGAACACTAAATATACTCAAATCTTCATTGATGCTCAACACTACTTTGGAATGCTCTCAAAGTTCCTACCTAACTAGCTCTCATGTTCTGTCGCCATGGTCTAAGATACAGGGCATGAAGCATCAGCTCTTTCGGCTTGCGTAGGATATTGTTTGAGGAACCAGAGCACCTCCAGCCTCGTCGAAAAGATAGTGAACGTTGTTGAACTGAAAGATATGGACATTGTTTCATTTTCGAGACTCAGAGTTGCCAGCTTTTAGTGTAAGAAGTGCTTTCGCAACACCTTTACATATGCTTGATGAAATATTTCGTTATATCTTATGTGTGTTTTGTTGATGCTATCTGATCGTTTAACGTGTTTCTTGGCTTTTCGATAAGAATGTAGCCACCAGTATCGCTACACTGTGACCCGTGATGTTGAACAACCTTCCCCGTATGTACTCCATAGAGTATACACCAGATACTGATTTCCTGACTGACCAGTTCGTTGAATTCTGAACCAAATGCCTGCTTGCCCGGCTCTACGATCCTCCGTCTTGCATGCCAAGGTGTGGTGTATATAAGAATGGACAACAGGGAGAAGCATTAGATATGCTTGTCGTGCTTGCTGACCAGATTCTGCTTTCTACATCCTTTCCATGTTTTCACTGCTGATTAGTGCCACGAGACTTATCCAGATTGTGCCGAAGTAGTCCTGTGCAATTCGAAACCATCTCAGTCGACAGATGAAATGGGTTCAGAGGCCTGAACCTCTGAAGGTGTACCCAGGCGAAATTGACAGGCGATCCATGCAACTCCAGATCTGTGGGAGATGCCGAATCGTGACAAGTCTTTGGGCGGTAGTAGATTGCTGAGTGTTGTTGATCTGTGCCTCATCCTATTCACGGCCCATTTTTCCGTTTGACCTCTGGTGTCCTGTTGCTCGACGCATTCGTCTCAATCTTCTCCTCTCCAAGGACCTTGCTAGCTGCCATGAACCTGTAAACGCTACACGTCAGTCTCCAAATCATATGTACCCAAGCCCGTTCGCGCAAGCACCAGAGGGTAGAGCTCACATAGCGCCAGTATATCCTCCCAGTTCCCGCATACTTGCTGCCTGGACAGCAGTCATTCGAAGCAAATTCTCCAAATCCGAGACATGCGCCGTGAGTTGTGCCAATTGCGAGTGGAGATGCGAGAGTTGTCTGGGTTTCTGCGAAGGCATTGTGCTGAGGCGGGAGTTCGCGCTGTTCTGGGGGCGAGATGATGGATTCATGGCGGATGTCTTGCGGTGAGGTAGATAGGATCGTATCGGTTGTCTTTGTTGTCGTTGTGTCTTTGCAATTGTTTGTTTAGAAGAGAGAGTTTCGTGTTGACGTGAAGCGCGATAAGCAGCACGTGGAAAGGGAGACGTTAGAAACGTCGATTTCATTCCATCTCAACATCAATTCATCACCATGTCTGCCTCCAAAAGCCGTACAATAATACTGACGGGTGGAGTCGCTGCCATTACTGCAATGGGAGCGTGGTACGGTGCTACATTGAAAACAGATCGAGAGATTCGGCAGGTATGTATTCGAACCTCATTGCTATCACGATATTCATGTCCATCAACTTTTGCATGTGTCAACAATGATATCAAAGCTGATCTATTTTTTCAGGCAAAGAAAGAAGTCATTGAAGCCTCGCCGGAGGAGAAGATCGAACGACTCGAAATGGCGAAAGCGAGGTTAATCACCCGACGAATAGAATTGGAAAAGAAGATTGGAGAGTTGAGGAAGAAGCAGGAGGGTGGAGCTGATTGAAATATTCCAATATCGGATTGATTGGTGTTTCCATCATCGAGTAGGAGAAAGGGTTGGCTGAGGGACACGATTGAAGAAAGAGGTTACTATGGTAAGGATTTTTTGCATCCCTTTGGAACGACGATCTCGAGTAATTAGAACTGACAACTGCTAGCCAGACCATTGAGGCTGCAGCTCGAGACGACCTGCAGAACGCGACGAAGTCGTTGTAGGAAACAAATACAGAAGAACGTGGAGATCTTGCAATCGCATACTCCTGGGATTAGGGGCCATGAATGAATATGCTTCTGAATTAGTATCTCTAGTGTTGAACAGTCAAATCACTTAAGTCTCTTCGGTGATCTCACATCGCGTTGTATAATCACCTTGAGCATTGTGGTTATTTGCAAAAGCGAATTCAACTCAATTTCTGTATCTTGCACCGAAAGTATTGAGATATTGACTATAAAGCATGACCGATCAAACTCGATATTCAGCACACAATTACGAAGAACCAAAATCTCGAAGGTTCAGTCCAATTCCCTAACTTCTATTCATGAGCAGCGATATCAGAAAATCTTACAGATCTTGGTGCATGAATTCTGAAAACTGCTAGGAATTTATGCCTTCCCCTATCAACTCGAATTTGACACACGTAAAGACCCGTATGTATACTTATGTACTAGAGCTTTGGAACTCCGGCGTGATCTGTACCCTCTGCATGAGGTCGCGAACACGTTTGAAAGACAAAACACAGATCGTGGATGTCTGTGTTTCATAACAAGGACCAAAAAGCACAAATTTCGTACCATGGCGATGCAAGACACCATGGTAGCATATCAGGCCTACAAACTCTTCAACAACACCACAGCCAACGCAACAACCCAAGCCCATACCAACTCTCCCAACAACGCACCATCCACGCCCCTCACCGCATCACCCGTTTTCGGCTTCGTCGATGTCGCAGTGGCGATCGCAGGCGTAGTACTCGAACTCGAACTAACAGCCGGCCCCTTCTTCGTCCCGTTATACTCCTTACAATCAATCTCCTCCGCCGTCCCAATCGCTAGTTGTAAACCCGAAGTACCAAACACCGCATCTTTGGCCCCTGAATCACTACATAGATTGTAGCTGTTTACGGAGGTGAGGTCTGGTTGGGAGCAGATGGGGTTGCCGGTGACTGTGACGGATTGTTAAAAGTGATTTATGGAGGGTGTGAGGGAAGAGGTCTTACTGGGACAGAGGTTGTTAATCATGACGACTACGTCCTTTCTAACCGTGTTGTTTGGTTTTTTCCCTGAAGAATCGGTGAGGAGATTTAGTTTGAGGCATTTCCCGCTATAGACCAGTTTCGTTAATTGAGTTTCGAGGTTAAGGAGCAGAATGCGACGTACCAGTATGGTCCTTTTCCTGTGTCGGCACCATAGAGATTCTGAGAAACTGAGGCAGAGTACCCAGGCTGAGATAGCAGAAATTAGCAAGTGTAAGGGATGAGAGAACGAAAGACAAGACCATGCAAAAGAGCGAGTGCATATGGGACGTGATCTTAAAATTCTCGTAACCTTGTGATAGACACCTAAGTCGGATCAAAATCTGCCAAACTGCTAGCAATACTCTTTTTCATATTGCCAGAAAGTTAGCAAGGCTGAATCTCGACTACATAGCTGCTACCGCTACAATTTTAGGCATATTCAAAATTCCAGTTTCGATATGTCGCACATTCTCGTACCTCAAGGTAGAAATCGCATGCTCCAACTTGGGCCGCGCAGTTATGACTATTTTTAAAATCGTGCAGGCCATACCAGGCGAACGAAGCATTGTAAATTACAGCCTCGACTGTAAGTGCATAGACGACGGGAAGGAAGAGGAGCATGTTTGGATATGCGCAGTAGTCTTGGTCCCTTGGAGGTGTGAAAAGCGAGTGTCAGGGCAGGTAGATCTGCTCTAAAGTGCGGAGAAGAGAAGTTTTGGGTTTGAGATGTTGACGGAGCCAGGTTCTTGGAGCTGTTCAGTTCTTGTCTCCTGTAGAGGAGCTGACCAAGACGACATTCTCGCCATGCATCTTCAGCATCGGAACAGTCGTGGTGGACAGCATGATGAACTCCGTGGCGCAAAGCGATCCTGATTGGGTGGTTGGCGACCTCCACATTGATAGATTGGATGTGTCACTTTCGTGCTGATTTGCTGCAGGAACTGCGAGCGATATGAGGAGGATGAGGAAGGTACGGCGTGAAGTTGTGTACCCAAGCATGTAAAGATGACTAGAGTAGGAGGGATTTGAGGATGAGATTAAATTGTTTGCTATTTTACTTCCCCACAAACACTTCTCGTTTCCAGTATATAAGCAGTCCATAAATCGTTCGAGTCCATTGAGTCTGGATGTTTGAATACCAATGGAGACATTAAGCTCCCAGTACATGCCGGCATACGTTGCACAGCAGGAGCACGGAGACTGTATCTCAGAACCATTGGATGCATCAATCTATCGTGTTTTTGCATTCCACACGTGCCACAGGGCAGGCACGACTTTGTTGGTGCTTAGGTGGTTGAATGATTCCATGAGCCGTGTATCCAATTTATGCCTGAGCAGATGTTCTGATGGCTGCAAAAGCACCCAGTAAGCTAACGAGACTTCAGGACCATTTCTTCAGTGGTTCAGCCGTACCGAACGTGGTTATGTGAACGGGACGCTGGGTTCTTCAAAGCCCTCTTTGCTCGAAATTGATCTGAGCTCATTCGGATTCTCAGTCCAGGGACGTGTAAAATAATTCAGAGTTAGTCCAGACTGGCTCTCTGTCAGTTTTGATTCTCAAGTCCGCCTGTTTTCATCTTCCTCGTCGTCACCAAGCAAGTCCTGAGGCCCTATTCTCCGCTCCAGAAGGAAGGCTCCGCTAGGCTTCAGCCTCCTGTAGTAGTCATTGGCGAACCCGACTTCTTTGAATCCATGGCTGGCATACCAGCTACGTGCTTCTTCATTCACCTCCCATCTGTGTGCCGTTACTGTGGTAACTCCATATTCGCGGATGGCACGCGACAAGATGCGTCGAAAAAGCGCGCTGGCCAGGCCGTGTCCACGGTAAGGTGCCAGAGTTGTGAGAGCGGCAATGTAGAGTGAAGGCGATTCTTCCGGATCATTTTCGTGGCCCTTTTCCTGTGGTCGTGCTGGAGAACGTGCAAGCAAACGGCATCGGATGCCCGAAACTACCTTGTCGCCGGAAGGTTGAGACCAGAGTGCGATGAGGCATATGCTCGCGGTTATGGGGTCCTCAACCGTCTCGTCGAAAAACTTCTTGGGATATGGTATCGGGAGAAGCAGAGCCGTCATACGCTGGTAGGCGCTTATATGTTCTGAATTAATGGTCGATAGGGATGCGTTCGGTGGGAGCGGCAGAGGCTTGAGTCTGAATGTCTTCTTCGACTCTTCCAATGAGTCTTCTTTGGTAATATCCTCATCTTGAGACTCATCCGGTTGGGAAGGAAGGACGTTCGTGGATGGAATGGGGTTTGGGGGAGCTGGGAGGGCTATATTCGTTTGATTGTGACGAGGACTGCGCGCGGGTTCGTTAGGCTTGGTTAGCCATGTTGAAATAGATGTTTGCACCATTGCATTTGTTGTTGTTGGATCACGAAAAGCTCGAGGCGGGAATGGATTGGTATGTATGAATTCTAGCGGACAATCTCGGCGCCAGCTTCAACTTGATGCTTCTGTCGACAACACCAACCATCGACTCTCCATCAACATCCTACACATATCCAAACATGGGCGCAGGCAATTCTAAACCCTCTCCGGAGCTATCGCAACATATATTCACTCCGTATGTATCGAAGAATCTGCCATTGGCTCCCCAATGGCTTCACAGCTGACAACAACCGTCAGAGGCACTCCTACACGCTTTTCCGGAGAGCTTGTCACATCGCTCCAAGATAGCCCACAATCCGACACTACACGATCCGCAAACCTTGAACTCAAAATCCAATCAAGAGTGACCTCAGAGCTTGAACGGCTCGCAGCAGAAGAAGCCGACAAGCTCAAGGAAATCTCCGAGAAGGTCTCCCAAGATTCAGAATCCACTCCATCCTCAGACGAGTCTCCTACCTTCCTCGATAAAATCACTGGCGAAGCCTCAGAGAAGCAGCGCAAAGCCGACCTCAGCCACACCAGCGTCTCCAAAGAAATCGCAAACCTAAAGGCCAAATTGGAACAAAGAAAGAAGCTGGAAGCACTGGATCCTGCAGTCGAGAAGGCAAAAGAGCAATTGGTGCAATGTCTAAGGGAGAATGATCGTCGGCCGTTGGACTGCTGGCAAGCGAGGGAGGCATTCAAGAGGGAGGTCGGTCGACTGGAGAGGGAGTTCGTGGAAAGGACTGTGCGATAAATAATGAGATGCGCCCATTATCAAGTTTTTGAAGTAAAAGCGAGGAATGTATCATAAATAGACTTTTTTTTCTGGTCAAGAGCTGGTCCGAGTATGAGTATGACGGTGCAGATGAATTGCGAACGGTCCATTTGTTTCCATCCGAATTGAAATCAGTATCGTCTATCGCTGGGATTTAGCGGAGTACGGAAGTAAGACAGACTAATAACTTCATTGGGTAGTTTCATTGGACGACTGACGTTACAGCAAGAAATGGTTCGCCGCGTCTTTTGACAATATAAACCATCAATAGTTTAAGCTATTTTCTTCGCCAATACTCTTTCATGGATGATAATGCAAGAACACCACTCACACCTGTCAAATACTACTGACAGCCCAGCAAGTACAGTGTGGATCTATTGACAGCGTGCCTCCGTCGGTCTCAAGAAATAATGGCGGTTCCTCCCAGACGTCTTGCGCAAGATAGCGATCGAGTGGCTTATGTGGCCTTCCTCCTAATCGTGAACCGTCGATCCTGGGTCGGTGCTTGTCTAGATGATATGGACAGCTGTGTGCACTCGCTGCGCACCTCTTCGCTGCACAATCTGCCGCTTTCATGAACCGGTCTATCTCTTCGGCGACTTCGTTGTTGAATTTGTTCGATTGCGATTTGGCGCTTAGTTTCTGGCGACCGGATAGGTGTGTAGCGCTTCTGTCGCTTCCACTAACAGGGAGAGACCCAATTAGCATTGATCTTTCTGATGATCGGGCATAACTCACCTCAATGCCGTTATAGTTATATTATCTCCTGCCAAACGAACGATGGGCTTCTTTTCAGACATGACTAGTTGGATCCGCAGTGCTTTGTAGGTCTCCCAAATATAATCTTGAAGCACAATGTGCATGGACTGATTTCTGGAAGGTTGGCCAAGATTCAGGAGAGTTGGTGGGATCGATCTGATGTGAGAGAAGCGGTGCGTGTCCACGACTGTTTAAATAGCCTGCCTGCTAGACGTAATTGTCGCCATCTCCGCCGAGCAAGCAGAGGAGCTGGGTGGGCAGTGATTCTTCTAACTGCAAGCATAAGACATTGCGTGGCGAAGAATAGGCGACTAGTGGCACGTCGACGTGTTTCCCACTGGGACTGTACACTGAAAGTCGTTGACATGAGCTGACTTGAAGGAGCTGGTGTCAGACCTTCGACGATTGAGTCACCTACTCAGATGGACTTTGAAGTCAGGCAGCACTCTCGCATCTATTGACTGAGCCAGAGACACAAATCCAGCAACCAAGCAATCATGGGTGTACCGAGGTGAGTTTCTTTTGCCGTTTGCGTTAGGAATTGCACCCACCGAATCCGTTCTTGCTCTTCGCTCTCTTCGCATTCGCATGGCTATCGCTGACTGAACCCTTACCTGACAACCGACACGCGTTGTTGAGCACAGCGGCCTGGTGAACGTAGACGGAAATCTCCATCGCTGGACACGTGGACAGTGAAAGGAGAAGCCCCGGCTTAGTTTCTATTGACCTTCCTAGAGCAGCATTGAGGTTCGTGATTGCCTTTTTTCAAGTAGGAAAGGTTGCCGTGTAGACTTCTCCTGACCATACAGCTTCAAAAGTCGGTGAGACGTCGCCACCACACAATCCTTCGGTCATAATGAAGAGCCTCAATATGGTCCTTCGTGCAGCGGGCGGCCCAACTCCTACCTCCGTTCAACAGTTAGAGCGCGTATTTGACGCGTCTAATGCGGTCTTCAGAGCCTCCAAGAATAGCGCTGACTGATGTATAACCGTCGTGCGTGTCTTCAAATCATGAATCTAAATCTCCATTGGGCGAAAGCACCCTTCCGACAACAGCTGGTGGAGCAAAGCTGAAGATCGACACGCCCGGTGGCATCATTTCCAAGGAAGACATCACTTGCTCTTCCTTTAGGACGGCATTTTAATGAGTTGAGAGCAAGGCGGCAACAGGACGCTGAAGCCGAAATGAGACGTGGATTTCAGAAGGAGTATACGAATAATTGACCTGATTCCAGCTTCGGCTGTATCTGGAGTCCGATTTCAATTCAGCTGCAGGGCGAGAATTTGATTCCCCTCATGGTGGCAATGGGAACTCTCCTCCCGTCCAGAAATGAGAAGGAAGACCCCAATCCCAAACAACCCTTCAGATTTCACGGGACCGATTCCTGTATTTTCTGACACCAGGGTCCACGAAACATAAGCCAATTATGCAACACGCATCCCATTGGGCTTGGTCACAATCCATGATCGAGTTGTTCAAACATTGGCGAGCCGCAAGTTAGGAATCTCAACTCCAGATAGTCCGATCACGCCGGGTGTGCGATACATCCACTGCAATGGCCGCTCTGGCAACCAACCATTTATCCCAAAGAACATGGAATTTGGTTGGTTAGGCAGTATAGGCAGACGTCTGAGGGCTGAAAGATTACGACGCTTGCTGCAATGCAATGCGCGGGAAACGGGACGTTCTTGCAGCTCATTGGCTCAGCGGGTCACTTTAGCTGAGTGAAAACGAGTCTAGAGGGAGTTATTTTATGGAGGCCGCCAATTTTATGCAATGCTCATTCAGGAATTGTGAGTTGATTTCCGAATTCGTTAATTGCTCTTCTAACTGTTCTCGCAGGTTCTAAGGTCGCTTCACAAAAGCGTTTACTATGGGCTGTCTCCTCCAAGTAGTGCGCACACGAACACCTCTCTCACCTTTCTAACCATCGATGATAAAAGCGGACCACTGCGAAGTTTTGTTTACAACAGCGGGCCCGAGAACAGAACCCAAGCAAGCTGCAGCCTTCATCTCCTTCCTCAGCCGAGTCGTCAAACGTCATGAGGATATCATCCTCTATTACACTTGCTAGCGAGCCTGAAGCATGTACACACCTTGTGTACCGACAGCGTCTTCCCGTCCTCACAAATAAATAGCGAAGGCTGCTCGTATGCTGTGGTGGAATACTGATAAAGAAATTGTACCAGGGTTTTCTGCCCAGGCTCATCGAAATCGAGCTGGAGAATCGCCGCATGATGCGGACAGCCTGAAGCAGGTATTGTCGGCCCAGCAACCACACTGTTCATACTATTTATGAATTGTTCCAGCTCTTCGATAAAGTAGTCACTCGAGGCTACCTTTGCTGATGAGCGCTCTGGGTCGGATTGAGGGAGGATGGGTTGGTTTACATCGCTCGATTTGTTCCTGGCTCTAGTTAGCCAACATTCTCGCTATATCACTGCCTCCGCCTGCAGCTGACTCGTATACTTGTCTGGCTACATACATCAGACTATTGCGGCGTGCTGGCGGATCTTGAGCACTGTTCGGTGAGCCTGTGCCTCCTGGCGCTTCCTTCTTCGTAGTTGACATGGCCCTGCAAGTTGTTTGTCTCTCGCAATATTGGCACACGGGGTGTACAGCGTGTTTGAGCAAACGAGAGCTGGTTATATGAGCATGTGCGTGGTAGCTCTGGAGCAGAGGGCCGATGGCCAATACCACGATTTAAGTATGCATACCTGCCCCTTTTGCTTCTTACTTTGGCCACCACTAACCGCTGATAAGGAAGTGCGCTGTCTCGCTGTTTGGGTCAAAGCATCATCAGTGGCAGTGGCAATATGATGATCCTCACCAAGAGACGGAGAACGACCAGCGCCGCACTCTCAGACTGGCCTTGCTGAGTGAGAAGCAGCACCAAACAGCGACATAGATCGCACACTGAAGTCGTGCATGTCTTTGCATTCTTGTCCATGAGCTGAAGACATTGGTATCGTTAAGCATCATCCTCTAATCCCCTCCAGAATGGTGGCGCAAAGTGTTAAGTCCCAAGGATCCGGTTGTCGCTGCACTTGCCACATTACCTGTCAGCAGGTAAAGCCGCAGCGGTCCTTCGTCTTGATCACGGCTACCTTTCGAATGCCTTGGTGGATTTTCCACCTGGTATAGAGACAGTGAAGTTTGTAATCGGCTTTTGAAGAACAATGATTGGTTTTAGGAGGAGAGCTATCTGAGAATGCTTATAACACCACACGAAAAAGATCGAATTCACTCACTGAGTTAACGGCTGGTGCCTTGGAGCCGGGAAATTGGTCGGAATGATTGGAAAACAAGTGTTTGCCTTAATTTGGTTCGCAGAGATTGGGGCAAAAATGTCGGTGAGGGTAGTTTTCGCCACCCAAAACCTAAGGATATCTGCAAGACTTCATTTTGACTCGCTTAGCGGCAGACGACTACTTGCTTTCACCCGACGTACAAGTTGTGGAAAATATATCGCGAATGTTCAACAGTCTCGCTAGGGAATTGTCCCAGCTCTAAGATCGAACCAGTACGACATGTTCATCTCACGATAGTGCGTTCAAATTGACATATTTGCGGCGGAGAAGCAATGGACAACCTCACTTTATCAAGTCTAAATACATTTCAAATGAAGGAGTACAACTTGAGGACACACCTTACCGTACCTTCCTCGTCCAGCACCTGGAGCTCACGGTCAATCAGGTATTTCATGCCTGCCCTCCGGATCCGACTATCCAGCAATTGCAATCCTTTCGTATCGACAACTTGCCATCTGCTCCGAGGAACATTGAAGGTTGATTGGCGACTGTATCGACCAGACATTTGTCCAATGCTCGAGCTTGCTCCTCTGTTTGTACCTTGCCATCGAGGCCAAGTTGAAACAGTGGCCAATGGTATGGACACGACGTGGTAGGAGGCCATATGCTATTGGTGGCAGCTTGATCCATCTCAGTCATGAATTCATCAAGCTGATTGATGACATAGGCGGCGTTCGCCTTTGTATCTTGGGTCGACTGGGCGGCAGGAGGTGTGGCCTTCAATGGCCCAATACTATGCAGATCAGCTTAAGCACAACATGGCTGGAGTCAAGAGACATACCCGTAACTAATTTGGTACCTTTTTGGAGTGGTGGTGACGGGAAGAGAAGATGTCTTCTTTGTCTTGGACATTGCATGGGTCAGGTACGTAGAAAGATCTTTGGGTGGACGACGTTGACGACGATACAGATTTGACTAATTGCAGTTGTGGAAGACAATGAAAAGAGAGAAGAATGAGAAGAGGCAGCGACGTCTAGATAAGAGACAGACAGTGAGGACTAGTGATGCTGTCGCATACGACAAACTAGCTGGCCTGAGGAGCAAGGCGGTATTACCCTGAGTGCTGTCAATCCTACGAAACAATCGAGGTCGTGCGACCAAGTTTCCGACCGCTTATGGATCGATTCAGATCGCCATGTCGATGCCTTAATGGTCAGCACCTGGCAAGCAGACTCTCACCGCCAATGGCGACAGTAGTTGTCTCGCTGAAATGTGATGGTGCTTGCTCGATGATGTTAGGGGCATCTGCACTTATCAATACGTTTCAGCGTCGTCAGTGGCAAGTTATTGGATATCGTTAAATTCACGGGCGAATGCATGCATGCTTCGCGCTGAAGTTAGGTTAACCTGAGGCGGATTATCTGTGTCGTCGTACATTTTTGCTTTATGACTTGTGATCCAGGTGGCCCGATTTAGGATCGGGTAGATCAAACTGGGAAACTAGGACACCACCTCGAAAACTATTGGCTAACTTACTTTTGTTCAGATTGGCATTCTCGACTATTGGTTGCATTGGCACAAGGAGTGGGATGCGATCATGGATGCGCGCGCCGCGCCTGCGGTTGCACGCGGAAAGGTTTCATTTAGGAGAATGATGGCATTGGCGAGCAAACTTATGTCAAGCTTGGGTGGGCTTCGTGGGCTGAGACATGCATTGGGCACATGCACTGGTGTCGTTGATGTCAACTTCTGCTTCCCGGATTGGCCACTCACTTTTTGTACGTCTTGGCAGCAAGGTACGCTTTGCCAGTTGTCAGCCTTGTTGCGAACTCCAGGAAGCGGCCGCAGTATTACTCAAGGCACTGCCCCCTCCAAAATTCCATCAACCTTCCACTCCCGCCACAATTTTATCACCCAACTCTCTTCAATTTTGCTTTTCAACCCACGACAGGCAATAGCTTTCTTCAAATTAGGGCATCTAATTATGGACGAGCCTAATCCCTTGATGCCTGGTCCAGCAAGGCCACCCGTATCCTTCACCGATAAATGGGATCTGCTTCGAGTTGACATCCTTCGGTACTGGCTCGATGATAGAGTCAAATACAAAAAACTCGTGGAGATCATGAAGGAGCGACATGACTTCTACGCGACGTTGGTAACCTTGCTGAAGAGCACAAGCAACACTAACCGTCAACTAGGGAGTCGCAGTACAAATATCGTTTCAAGGAGTGGGGTATCAAAAGAAGTTTGAGTAAAGAGAAGAAAGACAAAATCATCCAAATCGGTCAGAAACGAGCAAGGAATGATAAGTCTACCGCTATCACCCATTACGGGAGACCAGCTGATGCTCGAAATATTCGTCGGCACCAGAGCAAACTTGCCAGGGCCGCACCAGATCTTCGATTCCAGCTACCAACCCGTGATGGCGGTGTCCAGGTCTTTTCAGGGTTGGCATTGCCGTTCGCGAACAGAATGTAATTGCGTAAGGCCACTGGTAGATACCTGGCACTAACTCAGTGACAGTTTTCTTGGCTGGAATCTGCCCTACGCTGCAATGGTGACAACTCTGTCAATTGTGGCTGACCACACATCACCCTTCGGACAATCAGTATCAACCCCAAGCGATATAGCTGTCAACACACCATCAGCAGGAGTTCCGTCTCCACGAAATGAGCCTTCGCAAATGTCATTTCGATCATCATTGGTGAAAACAACAAAAGCACAAAACGCTCGTCTCTTTGTCCAGGGCCGGCACCTAGAACTCATCCAGTCTCTCAATGTAGATGAAAGAAAGTGAGATGTACCTCAATAGCGTCTTGGATCTCGCACTGCTCACACTAATCAGGATCATGGCTACTTGGCTGCACCAGTTCTGGCTCTTCGCATTCAAAACTGCTAAGCATTGGGGACGAGGCCCTCGACAATGGAACGCCGAGAACCTTGGATTTCTAGATTGGGATCCGGCATCCTTTCCAGCGTCACCTAGCTTCATTGCTCCATCACCTCCTTCAGTCGACATGCACAATACGTGGCTCGGGGAAGGAAGTCAGCAAGCCTCTATCAGCAGCACGAGACTGTTTCTGCCGTCGGCGCTGTGCAGATGGGCTATTCACGTGTTTCAAGACGAATACGTGCCTTGTGATTCTCCACCACCCGAAGAGATCACCATGGCCGAGAACCCGTCTGCTGACGCAGCTTGGCCAGCGTCATGGGCTCAGCCAGCTTTTGAGGAAAGACTGAAGAACAATTTGGAGTCGAATGATTTCAGCAATATCGCTGCTGATAAGCTTCCCATATCAATTCCTCAAGTCATCGCTGCTGCTGTTCAATCACCAGACGAGCTGCTTGTGGAGTCCGTTGGTTTTGCTATTGTTGGCCGCAATGTTGAGTTGCTTTCCCATCTTCTCACCAAAGTCAACCAGCAAAATATTAACCTCTCTGACCTACACCCGTATCACCTAGCTGCTACTTATATTGATGGGTGTTTGGCTTGTTGCGCTACAATGCGCGTAATGTCACGCGCCTTGGAAGGAGGCCAGAACAGTATTTTGAAGAACAACGTCAACAATCTTGGCCACACTGTCCTCGACAACGTCTTTCTCGTCATCCTAAGAAGCCATACGTCTATACTTCCTGGAATGATTGACCCAAATTTTCGCAAAGACAACGGATTTGGCGGCGAAGAAGTCGACATATGCGGTCGTTGGGATGCAGACTCGGAATGCTGGAAGATTCTTACTCAAAAAGGAAATGTAGCAGTTCCTGTGGCCTGGAAACACAAGTTCTGTCACACCTCCGTGCAGGTCGTTTCACACACCATCGGCGACCTCTTGTCCAAAGGCCCATTGCGCTACGCGACAAGCGGGCTTTTTCAGCGCATGTGCGGTGGCTGTGGGTTGAGAATGCAGCTTCCCCCACTTCACACCTTCGTGGTTGTTACTTACCACCTTGCTTGTTCTGGCCTACACGAAGAGGATCTTTTCGGGGCAATATGCTGTTTGCTTGTTTTGCTAGAGACAATCAACCCTAATTTTGATGTAGAAATATCGGTCCCCGATCTTCTAGGGGTGGAGGGTACTACATCTTGCAGTCATCTATACCTTTCTCCAGCGGGCTTGGCTGATGAGTTGTTTAAGAGCATGGGTGACGCTATTCAAAAAGAAGCCAAGATGGGTTGGCAGGTCTTTCGCGAAATTCTGAGGCACGGTGAAGCTGCCTGGGAAAGATGGGAAGAGTTTGAGGGCGATGTCTACGAAGCTATGCAAGACAATCCATGTGCTCCTACATCTCAGGTGGCGCACTGGGAAATCTGTGGAGAGCAAGACGAGGCCGCTTTTCTGACCAGTGGTACTCTAGGGCACGTTGTTGCTGCTGTAAAAGGTGAGCTGCTGAGCTATCGTCGCATTCGCGAAGGTGAACCGTGGGTGTCGAACAACTTCGATCTCTCTTCAATCCTTCGATATCTTCAACGACAAGATGAGCTCGTCATGCCTCTCACCGCAAAAGAAATGCTGAATAGCTATTGTAAATGTGGCCGGTTTGGCGAAGCAGTCTTTGACAGAAAGGACGATGTGATGGCTTTCCACTTCTCGAACATGGAAGATTGGAAGAGGACAACAATCCTCGATGATCGTCGGTGGGAACTTTGATCTGCATTGGAAAAGTGAAAAAAGCCATGTTCTCGGAGGAAGCAGGGGCAGAGTGTTAGCAGGTAGATGCCGAGCGAATACAATTTTTAGATTCCTACAATGCCGTCAAGAGCAATGAATTTGTTCACGAGATTCTTCTCACGCTTGATCGTCAAACACTGAAGTCGCTCAGAAACGACCACTACATACGGAATGTATGAACAACGTACTTCAGATATCGACACAGGTCCTTTGGTCGATTTTAATACCTCCCAGACTCCCAGCTTCCTCAGTGGTGGCTAAGTTCACTGGGAAGAATAGTTTTAAATGTTGATCACGATATGATGTGCTTGACATTACACTTTGAATTTTAAATGAAGAAACCTCAATCTATCAACCGAACAATAGACCGTTTCCACCACTCTCCCACATCAAACAATACATCCATCACCTTCCTTTCCCACACTCAGAACATCAATAAGGCAAAACCCGCATACAATCGGGCCCCCTCCAACACCCCCAGCCCAAAAACCCCAATCTAATCTCCCTCCATCCCACCCCACGCACGAACCACGCCCATCCCTCCGAGCCGAGCCACAACCTCAAACACGTTTCAAGGAAGGGAAGACGGCCCTCGCCGCAACCATGCATGCACCTCGCCCAAAGCATCCAAATGAGGCCACCGCCCCCAATAACAACCTGTTCATCAAAACGGTGGACAGTGCTCCCTCCTTCTCTCCTCCAAACAGACCAGGATGCACATCCCGGACTCCCTCCCACGTTTCGAGTCTCAGGCTGATCATGAGATCAGGAACGAGAGCGGGTAGGGCGGTGTGCGGCACCCCTCGGGAGGATGGAGTGGTGTAGAGTGGATACCGAGGTGGATGGAATGTTGGACTCGAATAAGAATTGGGAGAGTGGCAGGATTCGTATTCGGAGTTGGCGGAGGATGTGATGGTAATTTGCTTTGCTTGGTTAGCTTCTGCTGAGAGGTTAGTTTGAGAAGGTTTGGTGGATGGAGTTCGGGTGGAAGTAGCGAAGAGTGAGTGGGTTGGAAGGAGTGATGTTGTGATTTAGGAATAGTGCGCTTTTGGGAGGTGACAAGAAGAAAGTAGACTCGAAAAATGTGATGATTCACAAAGTAGTAGGCGCAAATTCTTCGAGTGGTAGAAAGTGACCGCACTGCAATAGAGGCAGGCCAGCATAATTGCTAAAGTTATCAGACAACCGCCCACCAGGAGATCTCTTGATCATCTTTCCTAACCCACCCTATCCCATCCCATCCCATCCCATCCGAATCCCATATAAAGACCTTCAATGCCTCTCTGCACATAAACAAGATCCTCCAAAGACAAGCAGTAACGCGCACACTAGCAAGCGAAAGAAAGAAGTCGAGGCAAAGCGTGCTAAAACATACAACCAGCCCATCGCAGATCGACAGTGAGACTCGGAGTAGCACCAGATACCTAGCACCACTCCTACAATAACGTATTGTGAGAGCAAAAGAAGTCAAAGCACCACCGCCACACCACCGTACAACCACTACGTTACATGAAAATATGAGAATTTGGAAGAGAAGAGTAAGGAAAATCGTGAGTTGGCAATGAAGCCGATATCCCTCTAATATAATTTCTCGCTTTGCTCCTCTTTCCTTGTTGGTCTGCGTAAAAGCACAACCTTGTTGAGTACACCGCCCAGAATTTCGTCTTGTCGATATTTGCTAGTGGGTCATAGAGAGATTTTTTCATCTTTGCCTCCCAAAGACCGCACACACGACCGCCGAAACACGCTGAGAAATATGAAAAGTAAAAAAGGCCGTTTCGCAGCAAAAGAACCCGAGTCCGCGGAGAATTGAAATCGTGATCGCTCGAATCGGTCACCCGTCGAAGCACCTCGCTTGAAGAGAAAAAAAACCAAATAGGAAGTTGCAGTTTTCCGCGTCACCATTTCATTGAGAAACGAGATCCCGGTGGAAGCATAGCAGCTCCCCTTTTCGCTTTTGAACAGTGCAATTGCCGAAGATTTTCCAATTAATCCCACCAAAGAAGCCGGAGGAACCCGAAGAACGCAGTAAAAGGACATAGCCGATCCGCAAAGGTGCATGTAGACATAAGAAAATAACAGATAATCGCTGCAGTTGACCTCCCAAGTTTGTTGTTAAAAGCAAATGACGTAGGAAAGTTGTTGGGTTGTTGTATATGTTGTTGTAGGTTGCTTATTGCTTCATTGTTGGAAACCACGCACGTGGATGATAATTTCCGGTTCGATTCGATTGCCGATTGTTACGCGGTGGGATCTATCTCGCAGGTGCCAAAGATCCGGCTCCAGTACCGCGAATGTTTGTCAGAAGACTAAAAGACCTATTTTCCGAGACGCTTCAGCATGTTCTGATCCTGAGCACTTCGAGTGCCAGGGGAGGCGGCGTCGCCACTAACTATGCTGCTGATGCTCATGCCAGGCCTCGTCACTCCACCTGCGCTAGCAGTTGCTGTCGTGGGAGTTCCACCCGGCGTCGATGCAGGCGGCGGCGTGCGGCCATCAGATCGATTCGAGGGTGGTGCTAGCTTCTCACCAGGATAGGGCGGATACTGTGTGGTGCTAGGACCAGCAGTAATGCTGTTGGGAGACGCAGAAGCGCGAGCGGCATTCTCGTGAGCGTAGGGCATGGCAGCCGGTGGTGAGTTGCGTTGCTGAGGTGGCTGCGAGCCGTAGTATGGCTGGGGCGCAGAAGCTGAGGCACCCGATTGATGGGAGACGCTTGACGCTGGAGAGACGGGTGGTGCACCTAAGGTAGTTGGGTCAGGATATCGGTAGTCGGGATGGGCACCGTTGGTGACCGTTGCAGGATTTGGTGGAGGAATCGTAGGAGTGTGCGGCTCACCAGAAGGGCGCTTCCTATTCCCATTGACCATGTTGCGGTCATCGTATCCTGGCGCTGGTGCTTGTGCAGGCGGCGGAGGGTAATGCGGGGCATGCGATTGCGGTGGTGGTGGCTGCTGATAAAGTGGGTGCGGACCCGGATGCGGGCCAGTTGGACTTGGGAGCGTGTATTGTGGTGGAGGTCGCGATGCTGCGTATGGATCTGGTTGACCTGGCTGTGGTGGAGGAAGTGGCTGTCCATAAGCACCATACAGCTGAGTCTGGGAATGCCCCCCGCGTCCATAGACAGCATGCACGGGAACGAAAGCTTGAGTTTGTGCTGAGACTGGAGTGAAGACGCATTCTTGAGAGAAACGCTGGCAATTGGCGCAACGGCCATCCTCGGACTGATCGAAGCCTGAGCATCGAATCTGCGGTTCTGTGAGCTGGAAATTTGATTGAGACGGGAAAGTTAATCAAATTACCTTTCTTCTCCTACAATATCGGCAGGCAATGGCTGTTCGCTGTCTGGGAGCTGGTTGGTGTGGTTGAGGAGGATACTGATATGGATGGGCTCCGTGAGGAGGTGGTGGTCCCTGTCTGTAAGCATCGTGGGCAGTGCGATATGGCGGCGGGTAGTGACCCTGCTGTGGAGGATAACCAGGAGGCGGTTGAGGTGGATAGCCAGTTGGTGGAGGATGATGGAGAGCCATGTCTGGTTGTTGGGGATATCTCTCGCTCAAAGAAGGCAACGTCGTGGGCTGCATCTCGCGTCAGCAGGAAGACATGGATCAAAGCAAAGACAGAACTTACTGGTTGACTTGCTGGAGGATATACGGCGCCGTTCTGATGTTGTTGTGGTGGTGGTGGTGGTGCCTGGGAAGGGTTTGGTGGAGGAGGATAGTGGTAGGCGGGCGGAGTGCTCTGGTCTTGGCCGCCAGAGTGGTGAGGGTACATTGGAGAAGTCGCCTTGGTCGGCGAGCCGTATTCTCCGCCTTTTATTCTAAGTGAGGCTTGGCCACGCTCATGGACGTGCTGTTGTGCGAGGTCCAGCGGTTTTCAGAGGAAGGTGTCACAGAGGACGGGTCGATCCGCGAGGCTGATGGGATCTTGATGGAGCGACGCTGCAAGCAGAAAGTGCTGCCGCCGTACGGAGTGGCCGTCGACGAGGACTGCCTCTTGTATTGGCTGGCGCGGACAGAGTTTGCAGCTGAGATTTGGTGTTGATGGAGGGTGGTGACGAAGACAGCTGGAGGAGGATTGGCCGTTGTGTCAGAAGCGTGGATTTTGGACGACGGGAAGGGAGCGGAAAAGACCCAGCACAAAGGAGACGAGATCCAGCGCAGGTATTAAAAAGCGGGATAACCGCTAGATGCGCCGAGCAGTTTGATGGACGGTTCTCTGCCTCTGGCCGGAGAAGACTTCGGGGATCCTAGTAGTGTGCCAGAGCTGGAGCCCACAAAAGCAGAAAAGTGTCTTGCAAGTAGTCAGTCGAGCCGTGGGAGGAGTGATGAAACTGGAGCAGCTGCTGGCTTGCCTGCGAGTATCGTCTGCTGGGGGACTGCGAGGCTTTTGATGGAGCGTGCTGATCACAGCCCGCAAGGGTGTTTAGGTTTTGTGGGATTAGAGAGAGATGGCCTCATGTATCGTACCCATGTGGTTCTGGCCCACGATACACTAGCGTGGCAAGCTTGAAGCGCATCCTCCCGTCGTTCTTGATTGGCACGCATTGGTCGACTTTTAAACTGCTAGCCAGCCAGAATTCACGGACAGAACCCAATAATAATCGTGGAGAAAATGCTGCCACTGGTCCGCTCTTCAGGCAGGACCACAGAATTATGACATGTCGGTTTTTCTACATTCCTATGAACAATTCTATTACGCACTGCGGCGGCGACCAAGACCAGGCAGGTCCAGGTACACGATAGATGAACTCTCTCTTGACTCGTCGCTGAACAACGGCCGAGAAATGCCATGAGAGCATGAAGCTCTGCTCGCGGACCTTGCTCCTTGCTCTTGCTCCTTGCACACTACTCGGCTGTCCACGGCGGTGGCGGATGCCGTTCTGCCTGCAACAGGGGACTTTCCTGTTGGATTCCCACAGCGGGAAGGGTTGTCTTTGGCGTAACCGTCGTCGGCTTCTTACATGAACAGGCCTAGTGCGCCCCTGGCAAGCAACACAGACGTTTCTTTAAATACCTTCTTCCTTCCCCCATCGCGGCCTGCCTGCCCACGAGACAGGTTCGGGTTGGGGTCACCATCGTAGTTGTTTGTCATGGCGTCTGCAATTATTCGCTGCTCAACCTGACACACTGGCCAGCCCGCTGTGATGAGATCGGATGCGGCTGTGAGCGTGATGTGCAACCACCTTCTCGAAGCCTGCCTCTGCCTGTGATTGGTGGTTGGCATCGAATAGTTCCTGACGTGAACCACATTCTCCTGGCAAATCGCAATGGGAACCGAGCAACCGAATGTGGCGTGGATAAGCAACAACGGTTCCCTGGATTGACGGACACGTGAACACCTTCAGCTGCGGTGTGAGACGCTCTCGGGTCGAGTGGCATATATTGAGTATAGAGTAGGCTGTGGTCAGGAGCCCACACTTTTGACCGCGAGTGACTCTGTTTGCCTTTGACGCGGAGCAATGGGAAACTCTACCAACGTTCAACCAGAAACCCGTCCGCAGGGGCACCATTGATGACGTTTCCATGGGTTCAGCACGACTCGAATCACATTCCAGAACTCCGTCGCCTCACCAATATACTGGACCGGCGTATCCTGGTAGTGATTCCATTTTGCCAATCCTGTGCTGCATGATTGGCCAATTGCCGTTTTTGTCAGACCCGGAATTATTTTTTAGAAGAGAAAGCGGGTGTCTCCCGCTTTGCGTAGCCATCATGCAGACAGACTTGCCGTCGATGAAGAAAGCGTCCGGAGCGGATCTCGCCTTGATGACGTTCTTGGTGGCTGGGCCTCTCACCGACTCTTCTCCTGATGATGAGTGCGAAACTACTTGCTTGACAAGAGGGCCTGCAATGATAGATGCCCACTCTAAAAAGCCAGTCTGATGTTCGTATCGTGACCTCGCTCCGTGCAAGGGTGTGCTTCAGAAGACAATGGTGACGGGTTGTTTCTGTTCTTCTTCCTTGAATAGATCTATCCGGTTCCTGCCGCCCGCTGCAACCTTAAGAGATCAAACATCCCTCGGCCCGTCGCTCACGAGCAGATGTTGCAAACCAAGCAGCAGCATTTGGAGCTAGGCTTCGCACCGTTCCTTTCTGCGGCAAGGCTAGCGGCCCACCCGCATTAGGTATGCAGAGGGCACTGCACTTAAAGGAAACTGCTGCTGCTCCTTGGAAAACCCTTCTTGTGATCACCTGGACACGAAAGGATGCGGCTGCTAGTGTGCGAGGACGCACGGCGATGCAGTCTCGCTGAACAGCGGTCAAAGAGGCAATAGTTGATTGATGACTGTGGATGAGGTGTTCAGAGAGATGCAGATTAGCATTTCATGTTTCATCCGTAAGAGGTCAATAATTTTTTGGCAAAGGAAGAAGAAGTATTGATACGGTATTACTACGTAGTTCACTACCACGCAAGCTTGAAGGTCTGAACAGTTAATGAACAATTTTATTCATACAAGTTACAAGGTGGGCAGGAGGATTCCAAAGGATCTCTGTTGGGACAAAGAACATCGAGGTTGTCATCTTCATTTTTAGATTCATCACGGACGGATGGGACGCTTCGCTCCGTTCCAGAATGACCGGAGGCTGTATCAGGCTTGATCCTCTTCAGATAGCTCTATGCTTGATGATGGTGCATGCAGCCTGCGCGTACTGCGCCTGCAAATCTTTACGATCTATCATATTTTAAACAGTCCATGGATAGCCCCGTAAAAATTCAATATCTGCCGCACAAGGAAGCAAAAGATGGTTCGGGCCGCGGCGGTACATGAGAAAAGCCTTCAACTTTTTGGGTTTGATCATGCAATTGGGCTGCCAGCGTCATCCCAGGAGTGTTGTTGTACACCCTAGCGCGCTACAATTGCCCTGTGCGACGTCGCGGCTAAGTCATACCTGTCCATCGTGTCGGCCAGGTACGTATATCAGCTGGTTGAGGATATCAATGTCAATCTGCGGATCGACCGTAGGATGTGGAAATACGGGCCAAGGTGAGAAGGCGAACATGGCCTTGCCCCAAACCGCGCCGTACGCCCATAATACGGGCCTTGATTACTTTCCGCACTAGCTGTGAGTTCGCAGTTGGCGATTGTTTGCCTTTCCAATCTCCAATCCGTGTAGCCCTGGTCCAAGGGTTGGCATTCATCACTTCGTTTGATTGTGCTTTTGCAGGCTATTGTCGCTGATATGCAAGGAGCTGTTCCATACAATTATTATGGACAGCGATTGTCCAGAGAACGCCTTTCTGAGTCCAGGCAACTGTAATCAGCAATGGCTCAGCTCATCACACTTGGTTCTCATGTATCCTGTCTGGCAATATCCACTCTTCCGTCTAAGGTACGACCATGAAACCTGTGTAGACAGTAAGAAGTGGAATGCGGCAGATGTGCGGCAAACAACGAAAATCCTCGCGTTCGTGGAACAACTTGTCTTAGTTCTCGAGTCGTAGTGTTTGGCATATGCTGGCTACTGCAAGCTGTGGTTGTTAGCACCATCCCTAGTGATGTTTCGTGCAGGAAAAGAGTTGAATGATAGAGCTGTCGTCCAGCAGTGCTCAAACAATTCGAAAGAGAGTGGTAATAGACGAATAGATGTTCATTTAAAAAGGTGTGGGAGAAGCAAATGTCCATGGACCAGGGTGTAAAAGATGTGATGTCTTCCCACATGCAAGCCACGCGATTTGCTTTACGTGGGGACTGTGCAAGGTTAGGAACGGCTTCCAATCCGCATCACATCTGACAGACGTGCAACGGGGAGCGTTTGCGAAACAGGATTCTTAGGGACGCAGCACAGATGAAATTCTGCTGCAGTGACCCATTCCTAGCGTAAAGGTTGTTCCTTTTGTCAAATGAAATGGAAACATGCGGTCCGTCGGCCGCACAGAACCATGCAAAGAAGCGCAAGACGGCCCGTTCCAGTATGCCTCAATCGACAAAGTAAGCCTAGAGCAGGTCTCAAGGCCGAGGGCAACGCCTTACGATCGACTGAGGCCTGACGCTGACGTGTCACCACAGCTGCAATGCGCAGAAGCTGTCACACAAGGCCAATACGAGGAATGCCATTTTCGAATTCGAAACCGAGGTGGGCGAAAGCAAAAGATGTATAAATTTCTTTGGCCTCCAAAACATGGTGTCCTCGATTCGTGGGACCAACTCGTACGACTAATCAAAATTGTTATGTTCCTAAAATACAAGCCTAAAAACCCGCCGGTTTAGGAGATCGGCTAAATGACCTTGCAAGGGTTGAGATGGCTTGGGACCAAAACGGCACTCGTTCCCCAGTAAAGTACCACAACAAAGACCCCTTAGTGAGAGCCCAGACTATCTCTGCCATTCGCTAGAGCCTTAGCAATCAGCTGATTGAAATCCAATGCGAGCTTCGTCCCGCTTCCCGGCGGGACGTGTCGAGAATCGGCGTTGATCCACAACTCTGGTCCAATGACAGAGCATCCTTGATGTGATGGCACAGTTTTCAGCTGAGCGCTTTGATTTCCGGCGAGCCACGTAACAAGTGCATTGCATATTCAACTATCCCAGAACTCCCATTTAACTCGTCCGGTGTGCTGTCTTTGATCCTTCTCCTGGTGCTTTCATGCGCTGGTAAATGGTTGCACGAGACTTCCCATCGCTGCAATCCTCGCCTCCAGTTTACAGGGAAAGACGCCGACCGCCTTGATCCGCTTTTTGACGCAAGCAATTCAATCGTCCACCTCCACAGAGCCATCATTTTCATCCTCATCTACTTCATCCTCGTCTTCGTCGGAGGATTCATCGGGCATGACAACTCCATTTAAGTACGCGATCTGCAGCGTTTGTTAGTTAAAACGTCTGGTCTCGGTTGCACGATGCTTTAATCGGCGCAAGACAAGCCAGGGAAACCAAGGAACAAGGTCATGTCCCCGCCCGATGGAAGCCGAAAGCATAGCAAAAGGTCTAAATCGATCCCTCCACTACCACGACCAGGGAGCGAAGGACGGAATGAATGAGAGCATGTGGAATAATTAAACGAAAAAGCAATATCCACCCAAATCTTGATCCTCTCCAAAGTTTGGTACTGGCACAGCACCGGCGTTTTTGATCAGGCTACCGCCAGCTACCGGCCGACCGTCCGCAAATAATCACATTGAAGGGTATAACAAGCAAAATCGGTTGACTTACAAATGGAACCAGGGTAGCAATAAGCTCAGCAATGCGGTTGATGCCTTGATGCCCCAACACTTCCTTGTCTTCCAACTTTCGTGAAAGAGTGAAACTTTTGAGCCGGAGCAAATCGATATCTTTGTGATCTGGGTCGAATCCCTGAATCAAGCAGTCAGCCTTGGTCCAGAAGCGCTGCGGCTTGCACAGGCTGTCATGAGTCTTGCTTGCGGTGAGCAATGGCAAGGTACACCATGGAAGCTTAAGCTAGTGTCGAGCTTGTTGTCGATGTGGCGGTTCTGTGAGGATAGAATTCCACCTGCAGAGATACCCTTTTTTCCACTCTTCAGCTGCCCTTGGCCTGATGCAGCTAGCATTTTTCGTACTTAATGCCATGCCAGACGATCAGTAAGTTAAGTTATGAGCTGTCGTTTTTTATCTGCCCCTGATTTCCCGGCTCACAAAGACCGGACAACAATCAAGGGGTGTGATAACTTGGGAGAAAGGACTTGTTCCAGAAGCTCGAGTGCATGACTGTTGGTTATTTGGCTCTAAATCTATCATGATGTTGTTGTGTCGCTTTTGATAGAAGATGTTGATTGTATTGAAGGAGCCACGAGACGGTAGCCATCAACACAAATGTCAGTGTCAATTGTCGTGGCTAGTGGATTTAAGTATTCGGTAGTTGAATCGGTTTGTTCGATTTTTTGGTTGCGAAACAATGCTGTTCTGTTTGATTTCGATCGAGATGGCGAAGGGTCGTCCCGGAGGCGAAGTTTGGGACTCTAGCTTGATGGCTCCCGTACTTCTGGCTTGAGGCTGCCCTTCCCAGCTGGACACTTTCCTCAAGAGACAAGTTCTCCAAGCCATCATTTGGTTTCATTGCAATTCATCAAGTCATCAGCATACTTCCTTTCATGCACACTGAGCACCCTAGTGATGCTCTCTCGCTCAAAGTGGACTCTAGTGACACGCCCGGATCCCCTTGGTGGCCGCTTAGACCTCAACCCGGCATAAGAGGCTGGCACATTGTACATTGAACTTCAAGAGGCCAGTATCGCAGTGCGAAATAGCAGCTTCCGGACATCACGGCATAGTCATGAATGGAAGATTGAACTAACCTTGGGCTTTGTCTTCAGGGCGCTCTCCGAGTTATGCGCAAAGAACTTCTTCACGACCTTGACATCGTTGTCTGGAACACCTTCCATAAACTCCTTGCGAATACCAGCGTTCTTCAAGGCAGCTTTGATACGTTGCGGTCTTCGGTCGATGTCGCGTCGCAAGAGCGCAAGTGCATTGGCTTCAGGTTGCCAAAGGCCGCCGGCTAGACAGTACAACGTTAGCTTACAGTATTGTAAATCATGCGTCAACTACGGTAGCATTGGCCAAGAAGTGTAATAGGACACAACTGTCCGTTCCTGCAACGCAGTAAACACCAGAAAGACAGTCGCGGCCGCGAATGGGACGGTCCAGACAGATGGCCGGAATATACTGAACGATCCAGGGCAGTGGCTCTTGCATCTCGTCTCTAATACTGGGTGAGAATGTACACAACAATGTAGTCATGCGCCGCTGCGTATTTGACAAAGCTTGTGGCCAAGAGTCTCTTCATTGGGCGAACCAGGAAGACCGGCCAATTGGGCTCCCGTTATCTGTAGATAAGTTGGAAGACAGTATTCGGATGTCTTCTGACAGCGGACACAGCCAGTGCGACTTCCCTCGTCTTACTGACAACTTTTGAGCAGAATCCACTGCTCATAAAAAAGCCGCATTTGGAGAAGTGCAACAACGGTACAACAAGACAGATTCTCCCTCCCTCCAGCCATTCCACCTGAAAACCACTACCATCAGTGTGAATAAATAGACTTCGCGAAGAAACTGCACGATCGCTTGTAGGAAGAGGCGGATTTCAACCAACGAAAACAATCCTCAAAGCCAACCATCACCCCCGCCGTGTCTCCGAAACGAGCCAAATTCCTCGTCAAGTAGAACCGCCAAGTCGAAGCAACACCAGAGAGACCCATCTTATTAGGCGCCTGATTTCATGTCTTAGCAAATTGACAAGGACGTGTTGGTGCATCAATTATAATACAAGGATAGTAGAATTATGATGTTGGCTATACGGCATCATCATGCCGCGGCAGGCTGCAAGTAGAGCGCACAACTAAATCAGCTGCTTTGCCTGTAGGTGAAAAGCAAGTTGAAAGTCATTGAGATGAGTTCATTCACTTCCGGAGCAGCATTAGATCCGTCTGTCGAACGGCTGCGGCAATTTTTGCTCTAGGTCTCCGTTGCTGCACATCAGATCCTGGTATCATCTCGTGCCGTTCCATGCCAGGGTTTAAGTGCTTGTCCAGAACTGGGCCATGCAGAATCACAGAATCCGGATTTCATCCCAATTGGGGCTTGCTGTATCCGGCGGGCCGTACAGCAAAAGCTCAACGAATCAAGGTCCAGTGCTAAAATTTCCGAGGGGAACGGCCAACACAGTGTAGCTTCGGGCTGGGAAGGGTGCATCAGAAAATGATATAGATCTTACCAACAAGAGAGCCACCGTTGGGCTTGATCTGCATATAGTAGGCCGCATATGGCCCTTTCCTTCCCGTTCGCGACCTTAGGCTGTTAATGCTTGCAGAAGTGCGTCCCGTGACCGAAGGTTCGACTCACCAGGCCGCTGAGAAATTGGTCTAATAACAATTAGCGCACTATGTCGCCATGAAATGTGAGTTACCATCCTACCTTGTACGGGGTCGGGTTTTTGCTGAATCGTACGTCTCGATAGATCCTGAAGACCTTTGCTCAATCAGCAATAGGTCCCGATGCCCCTACTTAGCACTGCCACACGCGTGCAGTTTTGTAAGGGTCCAGATATGCCCAAGCCTTTTCCTCGAGAGTCATGCAAACTCACAATGTCTTTAACTGGAAGCTCAGGAACAGTGTCATCTGCTTCGACGACCTTCTGCGTCAAGGCTTCCAGGAACGAGTTAAAATCTTTCTGGCTAGCGCGGTAATCCGTGTCATGCACTGGGAAAATTAGCGGATGGTGAAGACAGGGCTGTTGGAGCAGTTGTGGAAATCTGGCAGGCCGGAAACAAAGCTGCATGATGGGAGGATTTCTGCGCCGCCGCGTGGGCGAGTCCTACGACAAATGGATATATGCACTGTCTTGGGATATCTGTACATAATGGCAAGCCCTAGCCAAGTAACACTTCATTTATCGTGCAATATTGCCATTGGAGGTTTTGACTTTAGAAATAAGAGACGAGAAGAAACTCACTCTTCAGCCAACCACGATCGTTGTTAGCAGCAAGATCTTCTAGGAATAACATTGTATTTGGATGAATCGTGCTTTCCGTATACGGCGTCTTGCCTGCCTCTCGAGCTTTGGGTTTCTTGATAACAACTTGAGTGCCGGGCTCCAAGCCTGTTGAGACACCAGGGCGCCATAGTTCTGATTTGTTCGATTGAGCTGCTTTCCCACCACCCTTTTTGCTGCCTGCCTTGAGCGAATCCCGCTTTGCTGATGCCGAGCCACGGGAGCGTTTGGGCTTTTCGTTGAAGTCGTCCTCTTCTTTTGAAATGTCAGATTCAACATTCAGCTCGTCTTCGTCTGGCACCGAGTCAAGTTCGGAACTTTCGAAGTCCGGTGAATCCACGGCACTGTTTTCATCTTCACCTTCGTTTTCTGATGAATCGTGAGAGAAATAGTCGCTTTTAGTTGGCGCTGGTTTAGAAGTGCTCTGTCTCTTGGGTCTTTTTGCAAGGGCAGTCGTTGCCGGCGGAGGAGTCTGTCGTTTAGCGGAGCCTTTCGAGGCTGTAGCGGCGGGTTGTTTCTTTGTTTTTCCAGCCATCTTTTCCGAGAATGGTCTGAAATTCAATATAATGTGGGAAAATGATTCCGAGTGTAAATCATGTGTGCAGATATGAAGTCATGAGGTTAGCGCGGAAGTCACAAAGCGCGTCAAACGTTTGCAGGCGCCTTTCCGCGAACGAACTCCTCTCTTCCGACATTGGAATTTTCCACCTTCAACCTAGCACCGTCACTAGGCCATTGAATCCCTTCTACCAACGCCATTTCTGTCGCGCGTGATGAATCATGATGTCGGCGAACTTCCAGCTCAGAAAACGCAAAATTCTCGAGCAAATCGAAGTACCGGAAGGGGAATACACAGATCTATCGCCAAAGGGATCAATCGATGTGAGGATACGAAATCTCGTTGACGTGATCAACAAAATCGATGGCCTCGTAACAACAAGTAGCTGTGCTGGTCGGATCAGTGTGTTTCTTGAAGGCCAAAAAAAATCGTTGCTGCAACCTGTCCAGCTTGATTCTGCAGAACCCTTGGGGAATCGGGATCCGGATCCACAGCAAGGAATAGCCGGTCCTGGTGGTAAAGGAGGTGGGAAGTGGCTCTTTGTTAGCCATGACCCAATGGCGCAGGATCCACCATCAAACCCCCCTTCAAAATTTCATGAACTCTTCGGAATGGCTACGAACTCCTCATCAAACTCGATCGTTGAGTCTGGAGCAAGATTCATCCACTTCAAATTTGAGGCTATGGTTTGGGAGGCTCCTCCAATACTACGTTTTAAATCAGCTAATATGGCACAGATTTTACATCTGCTGACTGCTTCATTGGCTGATGCTCAGGCTGTGCTTTCAGCTGCAAGCTCTGCGGGCTTTCGTGAAAGCGGAGCTATGGGCCTCTCTTCAAGTGCTGACGGGACAATCACGCCGATGGTTGCAGTAAGATCTACAGGCTTGGGCTTTGACTCTATTATTGGGTACCAAAATGTCGACGGGAGTGTCAACAGTCTGGTCACGGAGAAATATTTGGAGCTTCTGGTCAATACGGCCAATGAAAGATTCAAGACAAACGCTGAACGTATCGAGCGGTTTCGGGCAGGTGTGCTGTCATACTACAATTTGGTTGGCGCAGAGAATGGCTCTCAATGGGAAGACAAGGACGCGAGAAAAGCCAGGAAACGAGCAGAAGGCCTGGCCAGGCAGAAAGAGAGGATTGAGGAGGGGTCAGAAATTGCTGCTCTAATGGTTTGAAACATTTGAACGTCGGCCATATCTGAGGTCGACACCTTGTTCCTTAGAATTTCAAGAAACGCATTGCTGGACTTTGGTTTGGTGAGCAGCAGCGCACTGACTAAATGCAGTCCACGAGTTAGCCCAACCTCGATCGACCCGATCAAATGATTTCACAAAAACCAGACTGAGCAGGATCTTGAGATCTCAAGCGGCGATCACTAGCAGTCAGTTTCTCCTCGGACTAGAATGAGGACGTGATCAATCGAAATTAGGCAAAATCGAGTCGTATACTCCATACGTGCCTCAGCCTTGTTCTGTTCTTGATTGAACTTGAACGGACTGCGTGTCTATTGCCACGTGACCGTTGAGAAGAAAGCCAGCTGTTGTTGAATAGCCCCTTGATTCCGCGACATTTGGTAACTAATCAGTTCCTGAGCTTCTAACGTTGGCAGAATTCTTGTGGAAACAGGCACCACGTGGGATTATATTGCGTGGCTATGCATTCTGCCCAGGCTACACCCGCATAGCCTCACCATATTTTCCCCAACAACGCACAGCTCCACTGCAATGACCGAAGAGCACTCTGAGTACTGTTGACAACCGTTTCCACCAGACTCTAATTATATTCGCCTGCTTCGTCTGTCGCCTATCTTCAGTCGAAAATGGACCAATCCAGGGCAGCCTCATCGATCTTTCTCTGATCGGTCCTGAGAGTCAATGCCATCATCACAATGCACTATCTTATGTCTGGGGTAGCACAGGAAACCTTAAAACTATCAAGATAGGTGAGTTTACGCTCTCCATAACAGCAAACGTTCACGACGCGCTGTTACAACTAGAAGACCTTTCGTTCGAGCGCAACCTTTGGATTGACGCTTTCTGCATCAATCAAAATGACGACCGGGAAAAGGGAGGACAAAACCGAATAATGGCCAATATCTATCTTCAGGCCCATTGTGTCATCGTTTGACTTGGAAGATCAGCAGACGAAAACAATCAGGCGATGGAGGCGATTTATATTGCTAGTCTCCAAAGGATTGCAAGTAGAACAGATGAGGAAACTTCTGACCAGACCTCTGAAGGCATCGACAATGAAGCTTCTCAAGGTGGTAATTTTACTAATGAGACCGTTAGACAAGCCACTTTGGCGCTTCTCGAAAGACCGTGGTTTCGCCGCATTTGGGTAAGCTATTGGAACTGAAAACAGAGACAGGTTCTAACAAGCTCAGAGGGACTTCAGGAAGTCGGTGCTGCTCGATCCGTCCGCATTTTGCGTGGCTCCGCAGAGATTGATGGCTATGCTTTCACTATCGGTGTGGAAAGAATAGGAAATATTTTCAAATCTCGGCCATGTTTGGACAGCCTCATTCGCTCCGTGTGTTACTTGATAAAAGGTTCAATATTTTGCGGCCGTGTCTTAATCGATGCTTCACGAAGGTCCTCTTTGAGTATCTGCCCTTTGAGCGAACTCATCAGTATGTACTACACTCATGAAGCGACAAAGCTTTATGACAAGGGATACGCTCTGCTGAGGATGTCTTCAGACAATCTCAGTCATGCCGGCCTTTTTCCAGATTACGCACTTCCATGGGAGCTATTGTTGCAGCGGCTATGTAAATACCTTCTTTGTTCCAAAGTTATGGTTCAGTGCATTAGCAACCCGAGCATGGCGTTGATCCGGAGTAAAGGGAGTATTCTCAACTCCTTGACAGTAATCGCGGATTCTTTGCAGATCACTGTCATCTCACAGCCATGTGGCGTTCGTACTGGGCCTCATGGACACTTCCAAGGTCGGCAAAAGCGGTTCGCGACGGAGATCTTGTCTGCCTGCTTGACGGATGCGAAAATCTTACTATTGTGAGAACCTACAAGGACCATTTCTCTGCGGTCATTATCGCGGTGACACCGCCAGTACACGTTGAAGGTAAAGCTCCATGCTCATTCCATCACGACTTGCCAAATATTCAAGCGATTCTTGCAAATGGCAAACCTGCTTGCCCCTGTTCGTCCAAGATGACATAATTTCCCACAATTTGATTCTCCTTTGAGATTGGGACAGGACTGAGGCTCGTGAGATCATCGTTGAGGGGAGGAATTCGTACCCATCCCCAAAACTGGACCCGACCGATGCAGACTGCAACGGCCCTATGGACGCTCCCGTCAATATGTGGCGGATGGTATTCATTCTGTACAACTCTCAGCAGCTCAGAGATCTTGCCGACAGGCTTTGCGAGATCGATACGCACGATGAAAGAATCGGTACTAATGATGCTGCTCTTGCGTTGGCAAAGATAGAGGAGGTTGCGAGAGTGAACACCACAAAAGAACCACCGCAGTGCCTTGGATTGCAACTGTTCCTGCACGTACTGCATCGAGAGAAAAGGCTTACTGAAGAATTGCCGCTACCCTTCCCAGAAGATGCCTTGATAATTCTACTCCAACGGCTCGGAGACGGCGAAGATTTCCAGAACGGTCTGGCCAAGGCGAGGCTCGCTGATGCTGTGCAACTAATGCATCTCCTTCTGCGGCATCACAGCAATAATGACGTCTCGAAGACATTGATGAGAACCTTCGGCAATAGTGTGGCCGAGACGGCATCAACCAACATCATTTTTGCATCGGTACTAATTGACTATCTTCTGCAGCATTACGATGATGGTATAAGATTCACAGAATCATTGTTGTTCAAGCTATCAACTACCAAAACACGGCAGATGTCTGTTTTTCTCTTGAAGCACGAGAGTGTTTTCATTTCAAAAGCGCTATTGATAAACTAGTGGAGTGCTGTTCATGGAACGTAATCATAGATACACTACTAATAGTTCTGGTCAAAAGCTGTCGTATCAGTGCCGGAACTTTACTCAGAACGAACGTGCAATACGGAAGAAGTCCCACCAGGTCGATTGGTTATCTCTGGAGTGACTTGGAAAGTGACACGGCCGCCACAGAGGGATTGTTGAAGGTAACGTGGTTGAAAACAATAACAACTCTATGAAGTTTATCACTTTCCTTCTCAGTGGTGTTGGAAACAGCAGCATTGTTACAAACGCAGTGTTGATTGCGGTGGCAAGAAGAACGGCCAATGCAGGAAGATCCACACAATTTCTTCTGAGCTGTCGCGAGAGAAAGGAATGGAGATGGCTTGATTGGTCCTAAAAACGTCAAGCAATGTCATTCCAGCTACCTAAAGAATTCACTCCAAAGTCCTCTCGCCTTCTGATCAACCTTCTCCGCAATCCACCGATGCATGTTCACTCCGGGGTGGAAGCCATTGTTCCAAACACAACCAGCATTGGTCCCACTAGTAGCAGTATCACACGTACTATTCTTGTCCCCAATCTTCGCTGGGTCATCCAGAGCTTCATTGAAGATTGGCCCCGTATCAATGAGAAGAGACTTCATGCCTGGATGAGAGGTTTTCCAATTCTGATAGGAGAGAGCCAGATGGTTGTTGAGAGATTTGATCGCAAGTCGTTGGCGCGGTGCTGCTTGGGGCGTGACTAGTACTTGTGGTGTACGATCGAATGCTTGGCAAAATTAGTAAAGCTACACTAGAATCAAGTGTTGGATTCACTCACGTGGAACGTTCAAAAGCATAAAATTCCTTATTCCAAATCCATAGAGAGTAGTCAGCTCGTCCATGTAACGGTCAGACACCTTTTCCATGATCCCGTCAATATCTTTATCCAAGATATTCCCATTGTTAGCCGTAATATGAGCATCGTTGATGCCGATCCAGAAGGCGAAGAGGGTATTTTGTGTATAGAAATGGCCATACTGAGAATCTTTCAACAGAATTGACTCCAATTCGGTGACTTGGTCGACGATTGTTCTGACAGTACTGCTGCAAGGTGCCACGACACTTGCATCCACGGTGGCACAGTTGTATGCCAAGTCATAGGTTAATGTTGGCGTGCTGTTAAACATGTATGTGAGATCTGTAGCCCAGCCTGGGCCTCCGGCAAGTTCTCCATCAGAGGACGAAAGCCCATCGTTGCCGAGTGGATTCGATGGTGAAGGTGGAGCTCCTGTTGGATCGAATGCAATATTTGTATATGAGTCTCCGCTGTCAGACTTGTCAATACCAAGATCCTCTTCATGATGGATTAGAAAACGTACAGGAAGAAGAAGAAACTGTAGGCACTCTTATTTCCACTGGTGTCATCGGCAAGATGAGGAGTCTTCGTAATTGGAATTCCAACCACCAAACCAACTATTATCGCAATAATTACAACAAACATTATGAGTGGAAATAGCCATCGTAAACGATGAGAAGGGGACATTTATGTAATTGAAAGAAGGTTAAGGAAAGAACGAGTCGTACGAGAGGTCGCGAGACCGCAGAATATGAGGCAGCTCGATGTGTGACTGCCTAGAAGAGCAGTTCAACCGTCAATCCTTCGCATGGGAGATGCGTTAGCAGAGTGGTCGACTGACTCTCACGAGGAGCGATCTAGTGAGCGGTGCCTGTGGACGGAAGTCCGTGATACAAGGATGATACAGGATTGGGGCCATTGATATGTATAGCTGAATTGGAGGCCTCAGCCGAGTAGTGAGCATTTTCAATTTCGCGAAACAGAAATGCGGACTCCAAAGAGTCTAGATTTGGGTTTGCACAGGCACAGTCTCCCTCCGGATCCTATCAGTTTATGGCGGAGTTCTTCCTAGATTGAAGCATCATTTGAGGGTCCGAAATCTTTGGGCAAGTCTCCAAGCTGTTACGGGAACAAGTGAACGTGGCGCCGACGGCTATGGGTTTCACGACCTAAAACGGTCACATTGATCTTCATGAGCCTCGTGCAACAGTCTTTTGATGTGTTGACAAACGTTGCCAATTTTGACCTTCCGTTTCCTCGCTTAGCCTGTTAAATCGATCCTGGCGATGATCTCATGCTGTACCCAGCCAATCAAGGATGGCGGAGGATATCTTAGAACGCTTGCTTGATGGCCTCGTTTCACTCTTTCTATCAATCGGATGGCAATCGACAGTCGCTGCAGTGCAAATATGGTTGATCTGACAGCGCACTTGCTACGTTTGTTATGGCATCGACGCGAACGACGAGGCTTGACGACGTGAAGGTGGTGAACAACTGACAGATTTTCAAGGGCTTTAAGAAATAGGAAGGACAATCGAAGTAGAGAAAAGACTGTCGTCGTGTCAGGCCGGCCGATCTGCTGCGTACTACTGCGCCGACAACACACTCTGATGCACCCCTGGCCCCTGAGAAGTGGATCACTTGATAGCAAGATGTACCGAAAGCACGAGTGATGGAGCAGACGAGGACCATAAAGATGTGAAAGGCAAGAAGTTGGGAAGCTGATAAGAAGCAAGGAACCTTTTAAATCAGTCGACAAGAAAAGATGATGATCCGACCCGCGCTTCCGTCACGCTTGCCAAGTTCTCAAAATACATTTCGCATCCTTCTACTCCGTATCATCTCACGGCTTTTGGAGAAACATACAACAAATTTGCACAGCTGTCTAGGTTGACATTTCACAGCCAAAGACAAGCTGATCTGAAGTGCAATGGCTAATATAGCAGTGGGCGTCATGAACCTCGCAGGTTCTCGTGTTCTATCTCGTACAAAGCCACCGCCAGACTTAATTTGGCTTGAAATTGTCCTTTTCAGCCGCATTGACAAGCCATTTTCTGGGCGGCTGTGACAACACTTCGTCCCTCCATGTGGCCCGTTTCTGTCTTGTTCTCCTTCGTCCTTGAATTCTCGGCGCCATTTTGAGCAATACAATATTCATCAGTCATGGACTACGCGAAGAAGTCGGTCAAGTATGGCAAAGCTTTGTATACGGCGGTAGACGGTGCAATACGAAATCCAGAGCAGTTCCTCGCACACGGCCAGCACCATCAGCAACAACAGGCCCCGCAGCAGCAACAATACCATCAGCAGCAGATACCACAGCAGTACAATCCCCAACAACCACCACCTTATCCTCCTCGGCCAGGCGCCCAACCACTATCTCCCCCAGTATACAACAATGGCCCAAGTCACAGTGTCTCGTACCAGCAGCAGACGACAGGCTACACTCAAAATCCTCAACTTCCTCCGAGGCCACAGACGGTTGAACCATACCCACCAACGTCGCAGCCAATGAACCCACAGTACCAGCAAGCAAACCAGCAATTTTCAGGACATATACCTGCCGCTGCTCCCTACACACAACAGCCTACAAGTCCTCCGCCTGCTTGGGCTCCAAACCAGCAACATTCGCAACCTGTGTATTCTCCTCAGCAGCCCCCGCAACCCGTGTTTTCTCCTGTCCAGCAACCTCCACAGCCTATCTTCTCCCCTGTACAAACATCCCAAGCGTATTCACCTCCACCTACAGGCGTATACTCTCCTCCACCCCCTGGCAGCCTTTCACAAGCGCACAACCAAACCTCTCCAGTCCCTCCCGTCTCTCCCCTGATGACATCTGCGACTCCGGTATCACAGCCCTTCTCGCCACCTCTACCTACTTCAACTCCAGCAATATCATCTCCTCAATTGGGATCCAATGCACAGTCATTCCCCAACAATGGCCCAATCCAGGGACATAATACACCTCCTCCGTTGAGTCATACCCCAAGTTTTGGCTCTCACGCTGGCCATGCTCTAAATTCATACCATCCACCCTCAGCAAATCCCACAAGCGCTCCACTGTCTCCTTCGGCTTCCCAAAGTCCACACTTTCCAAATGCCTACAATCAATTTGGCCCTTCGCAGCAAACTGCTTTTATAGCAGAATTGCCCGAGGACAATTTTGCTAACCAGCCGGTTGAATTGCCAGCTGAATTACCAGGGGACCTGGTTGCGTCAAAAGCTGCCGAACACAATAAGCCGGTAGCAGGTTTGGCGCATGCAGCTTCAGCGCATGAACATACTATGGGCAGTACTTCGGGAAGTGCGGCTGCATCTACTCAAGCTCCATCTAGTCCGGGACAGAATGGGAATTCGTCAACTCAGCCCCTCTCGATGGCAGTCGAGACGCCAATCATTCCACAATCGACTGTGACACCTAGCGAGAAAATCCAGCAGCCAACACCAGTTCATCCACAAGCGAATACTGTTGCTTCTACTCATACCACGCCACCGCCCACCCAATGGCAGGCTCCCGCTTCAGCTACAGCCTATCAACCCTCCACCTACACTGCTTTACCTGGGCCAGGACAGAATTCTCCACAAGCACACTCTGCGCAATTGCAACAAGCACATTCTGGAGCGAATGCCTCTGGCTACGTCGCATACTCACAGCCGCAGCAACCTGCGCCTTATCAACAGCCTAACATTGGAGCAGGAAACATGGGCTACGTTGCCTATGGACAGCCGCAACAGCCTCTCCCACCAGTAGCATACGGAAGTCCTCCCCAATCACCATATGGACAACCAGCACCTCAAGAGCGCATGGGATCTTTGGCTCAAAAAGCCCAGCAAATGACTCTGAACAGCCAGCCGAATGGGCCATCGGCTCAGTTTCCATACAGGGCTCCTGGATCTAACGATCAAAACCATGCACAGGGACCTGTTCAGCAACAGTCTTTTGGACCTCCTGCGGGATACCCACAGCAAAACCAGGGACAGCAGGGACCTCCGAATATCAATTCGCCTGGCTATTATTCGTACGGGCCTTCACCTCCCAACGTCCAATTATAGTTTTATCTCTAATTTTGGGCGGCACTGTCTATCGCTTTGAACTCTGTCAGGCGCGACTGGAAAGTTACACGGCCAGGTTTGAACTACCTTAGATAGGACTGGGAGTACCCTGGCCGAAGCTGGTTCACAAAGGATTCACCGGGATTGGATAGACACGAGAGCGATTTGATTCTGATATGATACCCTAATTTACTTCACGTGAAATGAAAAATAATGAGCATATATCCTCGAGCTCGAAAAGCAGTCGTCCTATCGTGATCTCTTCCCCATCCGAATCTGAGATTTGAGACGTTAGTCACCATTTCTATCCTAAAGGGAATTTCCGAGCCTCAAATGTCCACCATTCCCTATGCTCTTTAAAGCAAACCTTTCAACTCATATTTATAAACAGTTTCTAAGCTGTTAGTTCCCGAACAAGAAAGATGCCCCTTGGCGCAATTTGCTAGCGCGTCTGGCTGTTATAGTAAAACCACTAGGAGGTTGTCAGTTCGAGTCTGACAGGTGCAATTCTATCTTTTGCCATATTTTTGTTCCTCGGACCTCTTTCGCTGTCTTATGTCGACGGGGCAGCACGCAGTTCATTCATGTATCATTTTTTGGGGTGGTAGAAGACGTGGAAATTTGAGCTCGAGAAAGCTATTGAATATTGGTTGATATTTGATTTGAATCATTTGTGTGTTTATGGAGCAGGGATTTGGGAGCAGAGAAAAACAGATTGAATGGCAATTTAGACCTTATATGTAAGAAATAAACGGGGATCGTTTCATTTCCGGCGTCATCAGCGTCTAGCATGTCAACCTCGTCCTCGTCACCCGCATTTCCTGCGTCTCCGCTGGATTCTTCGGGCAGGCTAGTGTTTGTAGCTACATATTCTTTGGAAATCCTTCATCGAACTCACCGCCCCTACACAGAATTCCATCATTTTCATCGATCGCGTTGCACGTACTGTGGCTCGAGACGGACCTGAACTTATACCAGACTGTGACACCGCGAAACGAATAATTCACCAGCAGACACAAACCCCCTACTATAAAGATTTTCCCAATCATAGCCGGTGGTAGCATTCTCCTTACTCATCCCAGCATCTCCATCCTTTGGCGCACCTTGACCCCAACTCTTTGTCAATTTTCCCTCCTCGTCTTCTTCATAAAAAGTAGCAATATGTCTCAAAGTCAAACTGATACGACTTCCTAGCCCCTGTTTCGTCCTGTCCCGCCTAACTTCATGCTTATGATAGCGATTTGTCACCAAATTCAAGGGTAATGCAGAATCGTTCTCCAAGAACAACTCATGCTTCTCCCTCTCTCCATTCTCCATCTTCTCCTTACTCCTAAAAGTAATCTTCCTAGTCTCGCCAGCAGAGTAATTCACGATCAAGCTGCCTGGCGGAAGGTCGAGAGTCTTATCAGAGTGCTCATTGATATGGTCCTCTCCGTCGCGGCACTGCTGCAAGACAACGTGGTTGAGCTTGCATTCGAATTTAGTCTCGAGAGCTTTGCGGATCTTGTCCACCGCTGGAGTATATTAATTCACTTCTGGGTTCTGGTCCATGGGTTTGTTGTAACGGGGTATGACACTATCGACAATGTCTGCTTGCACCGCGAAGCCGCGTGGGAGGGTGTTACCGAAATAGGTTATGTCGGCTCGCCAAGTGATTTCTGCATCGAGCTGGTCGAAGACGGACGAGACGTTAGTTATATCCTTTAATAACCTTCAGATTGATGGGAGGCAGAGTCTTTGAGGCCACTATCGTCATATCAGTACGCCTTTCAAATTCCTCAGATGGTCTTGCTAATTTTTTTGAGATAATATCAAGGCTAGGACTTAGATGTGACTGCGAATATATGCAACAAGACTTGGGGGTTCGGAGAAATCTAAAATTCCTGAAGAGAAAATGGTTGATGTGTTCAGGAGGAGGGAATAAACTTGATGCAGATATTCTTGTTGTTGGCTCATTCAATAGGAAGGCGTGACTCACGTGTCGAATTTGGTACTCAACCGTCAAGAGCAGTTCATCGGAGAATGCATGCTAACATTAAAAACCGAACTCCGGCGACTCTGAGTAATGATTTTGATATTGGCCGAGACAGTTGAGGAATGATAGATGGTCAAAAGAATGATTTGTCACTTGGACTGGAAGAACAACTTTAGAGCAGACGAGGAGCATTATTATGCGCAAGACGACACTTTGAGATGAAAACTTGGAAGAACATTCCTTCTGGCAGGAAACAAACATCTTGATTTTTGACACCTCAGAAGAACACGTTTGCAGACCTAATTGACGGTGCACCTGCTGAGGACAAGATTTGGGCAATACGCGCACGCTCTCGACGTGACTGAAGGGCGTCTAGGCAACGACATCCCGAGGAAATTGCGTCAAAAAACTTAATTAGAGCCTGTCCGCAACAAAAGTCCGAGAAAGCATTGTATCCCATGGTTAGGAGGTTCACTGGGAGATGGAAGGTCTGAGCGAGAGGCGCTAACCAAGATAGGAACGAGCCAGGCTGAATCTTTCCGCCCAAGCTATCATGAACCACGGCAACTACTCATTGAACCACAAAGAGCCTCCCTAAAGCTATCCAAATAAAATGTCGTTTGGTCAGAGCGAAGTGTAGACGTCGCTTGTAAGAGTTCAAATTCATCGGGCAAGCACAGACACGGCTTCGAAAGAGAACGGTTTGTACAAGGGACTACGTGCTAGATCATGACAATCGAGTGTGAATCGAGGAGACCAGCGCTTTTCATAATGAGGATTCAAATGAGCAGCAACTGAGTTAAGTGAGCTTGAGCTTAAAAACTTGGTACCCACGGTACATGATATCGTGCTGTCCAAGTAACCGTCAACAATTTCCGCTTGAGCGAGTCCTGTGCGAGAACCTTCATGTAGTCTCTGACTACAAAAGAGCGAGCTATGTAGCTCTTGCAAGGCCCTTCAACTTCATCTTCAGCTTCAGAACCATTCTTCTTTGGTATGAGAACTGATATCAAAGCGATACTTCCAGCCACCGACTCGATCCCAATAGAAAATTCCTACCAAAGCGACGTTCAACGAGACGACAGCCGTCAAAGCAACAGGAATCAAAGCGAGGTGAAGAAACATAATATCTTGCAAGTTTCCCCAGCCTCTGGAGAATCATCAACTAAAAGACCCAATAGCCTGAGCAATTTGTCTTCCCCGATTATAATCTCAATCTGCACCCATCAAGTGAGTCTTGTATTAACATCAAAGTGAAGCCAAGTTCTAATATCACTTTAGTCAGCATACATCACTTTGGAAAGAAAACGGCCTTCACCATGAAGTTCTCAACAAAAGTTGTTCTTACGATCTTTGGCGCAGTCGGTGCCCTCGCCGCACCAATACCAAGTGGAACATCATCAGATCTCACCTCAAGCCAATCTATGGTAAAGAGAGGTGTCCGCGCTGCTTGTGCATTGGGCAAATTAGATCATTCCAAATGGGCCATGCCAAACCCAGGATCACCAACAGACTACCACAACGCATACCCCGATCACTCCTGGCTGGATTTTGACTGCGCTTTCGAGAACAACCGGCCATTCATGCTCAATCCAAACCCTGGGGAAGCTGATCAGATCAAGACAGCTATTCAAGTCGCACATGGCCAAACGGGAATCGACAAAAGGCTACTCCTTGCCATAATCATGCAGGAAAGCCATGGACAGCTGAGGGTTGGGCAAACAACCGCGCCGGATTACTCGAGCAGCAGTAATGGGATCATGCAATGTGCTGGCTGTGCCGTTGCCGCACAAATACCAGCATCGCAGCCCGTACCACAGTCGATTGTCAACGATATGGTGATTGGCGGTGCCCACCACTTCAAGGGAAACATGGATTCGAACGGCAACGATCCGTATGTTGCTCTGAGGGCTTACAACTCTGGACATGCCAACATGGTCGACTTGAATGATCCTATTTTTGCTACGAGAGATTATGTTTGGGATGTGGTGAACAGGTTGCGCGGTTGGAGGAACTGAATCCGCGATGGTGAGCTTTTGGGAATGGCGTTTGGAGGTTAGGGAACAGGGGCGTTTGGAAATTTTAGGAATTGAATGGGATGGAAAGGGAACTGTGATTTGAGAAAGAGCGATGATACCCGGATTTGTTGGATTTGTTGGATTTACTTGATGGAGATTGATGTTTGTTTGTTTGATTGTTGGAATTCGGTGCTGGTCAGGAAACTGCTTGTGATTTAGTACGATAGACTGTACTTTCAACCATTGCTTTACGTTCATTTGTCTATGCCCTCTCTCGTTCTGTGGTCGAAATCTATTGAGAACTTTACTAAGTTGATTTCTTGATCATGGACACTGCTTCCAAGTGCAATCTGTGCACTTCCTTCTATGTCACGATCAAGTCATTCCTAGTCTCATAGATAGGCCGAGTAGAGGCATGGTGAGGGATGTTATTGATGGATGTTAATGGATAGAAAGAGTGGTGGGAAGAAGGTGATGAATTGGATCTTCAGGAGCTACTTCATCGGGTTGTCCAATCTAATCTCGTAGTTGGTACCATTCTGAGCCCTGCACAGCCTCAGTGTTTGACGCCACATTCTTGAGTCTGTGGATAAACAATAATGTGTTTGGAGAGTTTCTTCTCGAATTCAATGTGAATTTCTGACAATTAGCAATGAATCGTGTTTTGTATTTATAGTTCGTCACTCATAAGTCAAATTCTGGGCTGCGTCGCGAATACGTGGGGTTTGAGGTGTAAAGAGGAGCACGCTTATTTTAGCAATCAAATGAAGAGACATACTGGGGCAATCCTGAGTGACAAAATCGAGAGAACAATTTTGATTACAGCCTGATGAGTAGTCACGTGTGCTATCAAGTCAGGGCCACGACTTGAATTCGAACTTCCTCGACGCCACTCTCTTTCGTTGACGTTGCAACAATTCCATAACCTCTTACTTCATCAATCTTTCTGCAGTCAACCAGTCATCCAGTGCGCTCCTCGCCTGAATCGAGATTCACTTGACGAAGCTTCACGAAGCTCGACGCTCTCATCACCTCTGACGTCGCGTAGTGTGGCTGAGCCGCAGGAACTACATCGATAGGCCGACTTAGGGACACAATTGCGAAGGAACGTGATTTTACAGCTTTCCAGCTTATCATTCGGAGCGGCCGCAGCCGTTTGCTTGGTCGGCTCCAGGCATCAACAATTGCTCGCTACCTACGGCGCCACCCACCGATTTATGATGAACCCTGAACCAACATCGACTTCGAATTCGTGGCATTTCCCAAATACAAAGTTTTCCTCCTCTCTCTTGCTCTAATTTTCATTCCCCACCTTATCAGACACTCTACTCAATAGGAACAATGTCCAAGAAGCCAATACCAGAAGAGGTACTCGATAATCCATGGTCCTCTGAACGCGATGGCAACGAAACAACAAGCTCGGCAGCTGGGCCAAGTCATACCCGCAGCCATGAGGAAACCCCTACCGTCACATCCATTGCAAACAACGATGCGCCCCCAGTATACTCTTCAGGGCCATCAGAACCAACAGGAGGGGCCCCGTCAATAACTTCCCATAACTTTCTTCCTGGCTTGCCACAATTGGATTTCTCGAAATACCGAATCCCCGATGCAAATTTATCTTCAGATCAATGTATCGTGACCACAACTCATTCTTCTTTATCTTCGGATCCGAGAGCTCTAGAGACATTCGTACGCGAACAGGCAGCCCTTCCACCCAGACCCCACATTCGTATAATGGGCGTTCGTGGGCAAACCATTGATTTCAATATCAAACTCGACATGCTTCGATATATTATACATCCGAACGAGAAATGGAACTTTGTCAAAATCTCGCCTTTGAATCAGAAACCGTCGAAAAAAAGCGAGGCACAGGGTGATGGCCTTGGAGAATGGGCTCGACGGTTTTGCAAGGATTCCTCTTTAATCAAGTCGTAAGTGTAACGATAGCTGGCATGCATAAATTTCTAACCAAAATATACAGGTTCATTATTCAACGAGAAGTCATAAATTGGAATACAGAGCTCATCGAGGGCCGAATAAGGAGTCTGCTCGCTTCTATCGGTTATCGGGGCCAAGCTCATGTCCTGTTTCCGATCGCTTATGCCCAAGTAGCTGTACATTCTGCACCAAAAGCCCCTCGGATTTTCACCAACCTCCTCTCTAGTATTGTAGATACCAAGAAATACGATGCTGTGAAGGTGTATTGGCCATATGCCACACTCTCATCTGACACCAACACCGCTGGATCATCGCCACGAAGATGCGCTGTTCAATCTGAGGAAGGATGGTGGAAAGATTGGTGTGATGTCATCCGATTTAGCGTTTTGGCTGGGCGTTCTGGGTGGCTCTCACTGGACGATCAGATCGAGCTCGCAATGAATCCGAATGTGAGCGCTGGCGAAAAACCAGAGGCTTGGGCTATGGATAGGTGATACTCTTCACAACTTAGACATTATGTGTTTGCCTGTAATAATACCTTAATAATCCTTGGAAGCATACTTATACTAATATTGCTTAGGAGATGACCAATGGATCATATGAGATCCCATTTCTGCACTTCGGTAATTTATCTTAAAGCTGGCCGGATTACAGACTATGGGGAGAAAGGCAAGGCCCGGAATCTGCAGGCGCTTATGAAAACGACGGAAATACAAACGATGCACCAACAATTATGCGACAGAAACTTCCTGTCCTCAACCCGATACAAATCAGTCGTTCATTATCAGAACTACTCGAAAATTCAAAGCCGACGATGGGTCTTTCTGCTCATGCTCTTACAAAATCGACGTCCAATCCTCGCTTCTAAAATATTCCGCCATAGTGGTAAGCTGAATGTCAGGCGCGATCTCTGTCGGGTTCAGGATCTCAGGATCACCACCAGTCCATCCAAACTCGCTACAAAACGACACACTTTCGCCAACTTCCCTTGACAAATTCTCAGGCAAGCCGTCCAAGTAGTCCTTCATCGAAACCCGCTCGTACCGTGCTTGGACTACAAGTGTGTCTCCCCAGATCTTGGTCCATTCTTCCCATCCGATTTGTTGCGAGACACCAAGCATATGCTTTCCCGGTGGCACCTGAACCAATGCTTTCACAAACTCTCCTGTATCTTTGCTAGTAACTACGAACGGGACCAGGCTCTTCCCATCTTGTGGTTGCTTGATTATAAAGCTTCCATCTGCTTGTTTTTGCGGCGTCCATGCTCCACGCATCTTCCAATTTGTTGCGTAAAATCCTATTTGAATTGTGCTCATCTTCGCATCAAGCTCTGGCAGATGGTTCTTGATGTAGTCGACAACTTTTGCTTTGCTGTCGAAGTGGTACACCCAGGTGTATTTCTCGTTGCTCCATTTGCGCACATCAGCGAGTGACGAGAAAACGTAGTGCTCCAAGGTTTTCAGCACGGACGAGTCTGCAGCTGCTTGAGCGACATTGATGCCCTGGTCGATCTCGACTGCGTACGCATATTCGTTGATTGTAACACCTCTGGCGGTGGCCCTCGGGGTGTTTTCTGGATTACTGAAAGGCGCCCAAAAATCTGTCACTCCGAATATGGCGTTCGCTCCTTGGAAGGCTGAGATTAAAGAGCCCTTTTCATTCAGATCGGCTTTGACAATCTCAACGCCTTTCTCGGCCAAGGCTTGAGCTGCTGGAGAAGATGGATTGCGGGTGACTCCACGAACAAGCCATCCTGGAAGCTTGAGGAAAGTGTTGGCTACAGAGGAGCCCTATTTTGCTTGTTATTAGCACTCAAAACTGCTTGTGCTAGAGAGTTCTGGTACCTGAGTGCCTGTAGCACCAATAACGACGACTAGTTTTGACATCTTCTCTTCAATCGTCGGTGTAATCCCATCTGTTAATGGTCACTTCATTCATATATGAAGACAGTGCCCCAACTTATCGACTCCTTGCTGCCGGAATGTGGCCTGATTCCAAAGCAAACCTCATTTGTCAGCGATCAACAGTGAGATCTCGGATCAATTGCCACAACATTGTGGAGATTCAACGTCAAAATTCGTCCGTTGTTACTAGTAGCAACTCCCCGCGACTGCAGAGGGTCATCGATTAAACCGAGTGGAAGGCTTTCGGAGCAGCTTAGAGCCGCAATGGGTTCGCCAATTCATATTCGCCCTCAAGAAACTGAAATTGATACAACACGCCCAACTCGACATCGATATCGATAAATTTCGAGTATTCTATAAGGAAATATTGCCAGGAATTTAACAAGATCTCTTTTGGGCTGCAAAGTTGTTATTTGAAAGATACATAGCTTCTTGGCATGGTCGGCGAGGGACATGAATGTCCCGGAATACGACAAGGGCTAACTCTTTTCTGAGGCAGGATAAGATTCGGTGCTTCTTTCCTATAAGAAGAAAGAGACATTGTATAATGGATTCATGGATAAACAGTTTTATTTCAATAATTGGAGACAACTCACGTGATTGGTGTTTACTTGGGAACTGGATGATATCCAACTTTACACATACTCATTCATCAGGCTGCCTATATACCCATCACTTCCATCGAAAACTATGGTTGCTCAGCTTAACGAGTCTTTTTGTACCATGTTTACGAGAGGAGAGACAGGCTTGAATCATGCGCGTCGCTGAACGACTGTGTTCTGGTCACAGTAATTGCCGTGTATGCCAGCATTCCAAACAAGAAACACTGCAAAGACAGGCATGACGTTGACAGGACGTTGACAGGGAAGTGCTTTGATAAGCAGCAAGGTGTGTCCATGCCTGAACTAGCAAGAGGTGCTGATTAAATGCATCTCCGATCAGTGATGTGTAAGCACAGCAATGCATGCCAAGGCGTGTAGATCCTCGTATGGCGTTCCTCTCCACCACTGGCGAACCGATACCGACACTGACCATCACCTAATCTGCCATTTTGATACCTGCCACATGCTGGAAATCCATAGCCCTGCTGTTTCGTCTGGTGCCTTCCCTGGCAACCCCTCTATGACCTGCTAGTATCACATATTGGCTGGAATATTAGTCAATCAGCATGCAGCTGGTAGGTTCTGCGATGGTTTCAAATCCCTAAAGTCCTACCGCCGCTGCGGTCTTTTCTGGGGATCATTGAGAATATGGTTAAGTACTGGTCGTTTTCGCTTTTGTGTTCACATCCACCAGAAATTCTTCATTCTATTGCCTCATAGTCACTGTAGACGACAGATAAGGTCCCACGCGCGCTCCTCCCTTTTTATATTTTGCCATCACATCTCCTCCAATCTCATTGCGATGTCTGACCTTATTCGCGACGCACCCATTGGGCAAATAATACGCTACTTAACAAAGAATCGTCTCTTGAAGTACCCGGAGGAGCTAGATACCTGGCAATGCCCTCATTCCTACGACGAGAATGCAGCTGCAACGGAAAAAATTGAGGCCATACAACTCAATGAAGCCACTCGCGAACATGTTGCGGAGTCTAACGAACCCACAATCCAGGAAGAAAGGGAGCCAAAAGAAGAGATCGAAAGCGCGCGGGAAGAGGTCGCAGATTTCTCCTCATCAGATGGTGAAGACCTGGAAAACGCCACGATGGAGAAGATCGCGACGCACAGGGAGGATGACCATGGCCATTTGGAACATATTCGTACTATTCGAACGACAACAGGAATCGAGCGTGTGGGCACTCGCTCCGCACTGACGCAGTCAAAAACACGAGAGCAACTTGAGGAAGCATTTCGGCTATCTACGTTGGAAGGGGGACCTAGTCGCCCTGTCATTCCTGCCACTCTTGACGACGGAACTATCCTTGTCGATTGGTATACAACAGATGATCCAGAGTAAGTGCCTCAAGGCTCATCAAAACGAAAAACCCTAATCGACTTCTTAGCAATCCTCAGAACTGGAGTTTGAAGAAGAAGTTGTTCGTCACTTTCCAGATCTGCATGTATACCATGGCGGTTTACATGGGCAGTTCCATTTACACCCCATCAATCCCTGGAGTCATGGAGCGATTCGGAGTCGGCCCTCAACTTGCATCGATGGGCTTGTCAATGTATGTGCTCGCATACGGCCTGGGTCCAATGCTCTTTTCGCCTTTGTCAGAGCTGCCTTTGATCGGTCGCAATCCTCCATACATGATTACCTTTGCGATATTCGTGATCCTGCTTGTCCCAACGGCTCTGGTCGATAACTTTCCAGGACTCATTGTGAGTTTGATATTTTTTCCCTCAATTCGCGAACGTACTGTTAATCCGAGTCAGGTTCTTCGATTCCTGGCAGGCTTCTTTGGATCCCCATGCTTGGCCACTGGCGGCGCCAGTCTTCAGGACATGTTCAGCTTGATCAAGCTACCATATGTATTAAGTCTATGGGCTCTCGCAGCGACTTGTGGTCCTGCTCTAGGACCAATCATTTCAGGGTTCAGCGTGACTGCGATGAACTGGAGATGGTCGCTTTGGGAACTATTGTGGTTAGCGGGGCCGATTTGGATCCTTCTGTTCTTGTGCCTTCCGGAGACTTCACCTTCTAATATTCTACTTCGCCGCGCAAACCGTCTTCGCAAGAGAACGAACGATGTAAAATTGAAGAGCCAAAGTGAGATCGACCAAGCCAATCTCAAGGTCTGGGATCTCATCAAAGAGAATCTCTGGCGTCCGAATCAGATGATGGTTCTTGATCCGGCCGTTGGTTTTACAGCTATATACACAGCTTTAGGTAAGTAAATTCCCAAATCCCGTTACAAGAAGTCTAAGAAATTAACACGAAACCAGTGTATGCGATCTTCTACAGCTTCTTCGAGGTACATCTTCCCATCCTATCGTATCCTATCGTATCGTCCGAAAAACTAACATTGGTTTAGTCATTTCCTCTCGTCTACGGCGCTATGTATCACTTCAACCTTGGAGAATTAGGTCTAACCTTTCTCTCCATCACCGTCGGCGTCATCATAGCAATTGCAGCATACTGGTCCTACATCTACTGGATCATGGAACCCGAAATTCGAGCACACGGTCTCGGAGCCCCAGAAAGACGTCTCATCCCAGCTCTCGTATCGTCGATCTTCTGTCCTGTAGGATTATTTATCTTTGGGTGGGCCAGTAATCCCGACGTTCATTGGATCGGGAGTGTGATTGGTGTTAGCATTTTTACTATCGGTATTTTCGTATGTTTAATCCGTTCGGCAGTTACTGGTGTTTGTGGACTAATGATCTGCAGATTGTTCTTCAGTGTATCTTCGTGTACCTTCCTCTCACCTACCCGCAATACGCCGCTTCTCTGTTCGCTGGCAACGACTTCACGCGTTCGACACTTGCTTGTGGCGCTATTCATTTTTCGAGACCACTCTATGGTAATTTGGGTGTTGGAAGGGGGTGCAGTTTGCTTGCTGGTTTGACTATTGGTTGTGTTTTCGGTGTGTACGCTTTGTTCTTTTATGGAGAGCGATTGCGAGCACGCAGTAGATTTGCGGCCAAGTAAACGTGGGGGAGAAAGAGTTGTGTGGTATTGTAATGTTTGAACGGGCCACGAAACTTAATGTTGTTGCGTACAACTTTGAATTCATCTTTTTGCGGTGCAGAAGAAGTGAATAGAGGAGCCGGGACTCAGAACTTCTAATTTCGATTAAGAACTCTAATGTAAAGATCAAGTTTTTAGAATTCCTGGTGTTTTTCATTCTTGGATTACTAGAAGTTCCGAGTCATGCATCTCGACTTGGAGAAACGTAATCGAGTTTGACGATTTCAAAGACGTTCTTGGGTTTGGCTCGAGGGTGGGTAACATCTCTAAAATTCAAGAGCTTCGTAATTGGGCGATGTCCTATCCCATAGTTCCGCCGACCTCTCGCAGAAAGAGATCCTGCATTGATGGGGTCAAGTTTGGTCTTTCATTTTGTGCATTCTATGCTGTCTGTTGGCATCCCAGTGAGTTCAACAAAGCACCTATCGCAGCTAATTTTTATATGATAGTGACTGTGTCGATCGGCCACCGTCCATCGTGCACAAGATCTGTTGGAATGAGAGCTCTCCCAACTCTTCGATATACCAATCGTTCCTTCTTCTTCTTCTTCTTCTCCACCTCCTCCAGAATAAGTGCCACGACAACTGGGACTGGGTGATCTCTGTTGGACTCCCAACGGCCGATCTGTAGATAGAGTTGTGGCTTGTGATTTTCGTCGACGTCTGTATTGCAGGTGTTTCGTGTGATTGAGTCCATGTCGATTGAGTCGATCGAATGGTCGAGTTTGCCAGTGCTTGCAATCTTTTCCAATTGAAATGGCTTGTTGCTTTCAGTATCACGCCTGGAATTGATATCAAAGAAGGCTGGAGGTATCCTGCATGAGCACACGGCACAGCATGGGCCCATCAATTCCAATACCAAGCTTTCGACATTGGCGGTCCCGATGTCGATTTTATGATGAGAAATACCGGATTCTCCAACATTAGCCAGCGGGATGAGAGTCCGTTGACAAGCATTTGTAAGATCTGAACTATATATTGTGTGCTCCTCGTGATTGCTGTCGCTGAAATCGATGCTAGCCCATGACCACGAAGGAGCCACGTACTCTGTATGCTTGGTGATGGGTCCAGGAGGTGTTGACCAGGTAAGACCAGCGTGTAGATCAGATAGCCATAGTCCAGCTTCCCACTCCATACCAGGCGCAAGCTTCTGTATCTCCTTGACAATGCCAGATATTGCCGCGAGTGTCTCTCTTTTATAGCTAAGTTTGCGACCGACGTAATTCTCGAGCACCTCTCCATACCAAAAACTTAGCAGGTATTGCTTCAGCTTCAAATCATCGGCTTTGCTCTCATGTGACGCTTGTATCCTTCGAAAAGTCTCAACACGCTCAGGCAGAGAAATGACAAAGTCATTGGGCAAAGTCGGCCATGTTTGCAATTGCTCAGCCAAAGACTCTCGATATACTCCCGAGCAACATTTCCACGAGATCTCTTTTTCGCCGAAACGCAGAATGCGAGGTGAGAGTATTTCATCTTGGAGCGTCCAAGCTCTTGTACTCAATGGGCCGCGACTGCTTGCTTTGCGAATGGGAACATGGTCGGTGGCGCGGAAATAGATCGTGCCCTCGATGTTCTTGATCTTACTACTGCATGGAGAAGATAAGACAATAGATTGTGCAGCTCTTGAGCTGGAAGCACTTTCAAACATGCCGATGGCGCTGTCTGGAGAAGCTTCTGCAGCGATGGTCAAGGTTGCGTTCCGGTATATGTAGCCCATATTCGAGCTTTCAGTGGCCCAATCTTTCTGACAGGACTGAATGATGCATAGACTGTCGATCCAAAGATATTGGAATCCCAATGCTCTCGTGATGAGGACTACATCGACGAGTTGGGGACCAAATTCTTCGAGTGGGATCTTCGAGCATCGTGAATCAAGGTTGCTCTCTACGGTTGTAATCGGAATACTCTTTCCCCAGACGTGACTCATAGCTAACCAGCGACCAACGCTCCCGTTCGAGATCACAAGATGAGGATCATGGGTCTCAGATCCTACGTCAAGGACACGTGTGGGGAGTGGTTGTTCTGTCGGTGGAGGGCAAGATGCATGCCCATTTTCACATAATCTCAGCCACGTGCACATCATCTCTCTACAGGCTGGCTCCAGGATGGATTCATGAATGGGTCTGGCTTCTATGACACTGGCGAGACGATCGTCCGCTATCTATCCATGAGCTTTCGTACTCCAAAAAACACTGCTACTCACAATACGTGAATATTGGCGTATGAGCTACAATAAACCAGTCCAATTTCCAGACCATTGTTCCTTCGTCATACATGCGACATCGGATCTGTTCTTGCTTCAGGTCCTCCCATCGATGTTTCCCTGGGTCGCCGAGGTGTGCACTGCGACAACGAGATTTGACAAGCTCGCATATGCTACATCCAGCGCGAGCAGAGGCGCATAGAGCTTCCCAATTGGGATGGTGAGCAGAGCCTGGTTTTGCAGAGGTTTCCTCGAAGTCAAAATGTTGACAAAAACTGCAGAGCATGATGATTGAGCTGCGAACGGGCCTATGTTCTTTGAATGTGAAAGATTCAAAGGGGAGAAAGTCGAGGGTGTCTTCAGCAGATTGAAGGAGGGGCTGAGCAGTGACTTAGCACAGCCGGGAATGATTGGTCACGTGGAGGAGACATAATGGAGAGGTTGAACCATTACTTGCTCGTAGAAATCTTGGAGGAAGGATCTAGGATACAAGTAATGATCCGAAAGATTGGTATTCCAAGTTGTATGGAAAATTGTTTTCAAAGCGTCCTTAGCAATCGCTCCTGCATTCCGATTTTGCCTTGGAGGTAGGATATACGGTAGGAGAGTGTTTAGCATGCTGTATTTTATTCACTATTTACATTGGCAGCATCTCCTCGCACTACTTGATACTAGATGTTTGCGTTTATGCTCTTGGCTTGGCCACTGGCGTCCATGGGAAGTACTTCTGTTTTGTCCTGTTCCGGTTGTCAGCCTTCGACTGGTATGCAAAGATTTCCAATTGTACGTACGTGCTATAGGGTTTGTATGCCGATCGGCTGGCTGTGAAGTTTGCCTTGTGCTCTTTTGGCTCCCAAGCTCTGAGTCCTGTCTGTAGCAATTTGTCCTGGGTTGGTGGCTTATCGACCATGTATGACATCCATGCGTGCCTGGAACGATATTAGTTTGGAGGAGAAGTGGCAGAGGAGGCCAGATTCGTACCAGCCAGGTGAAATGTGATCCCTGAGAGCTTATTAGTAGATGTTTCGAATAGCAGCAGAAGGAGCCATACGGTTGAAATTCGTGGTCCTTGTAGTCAACCCATCGTGTCCTCACTTCGGCCCATGTTAGCTCATGCCAAACTCCTCAATAACTTCCCACTAACAAGGCAATTCCTCCTCCAAATTCTCATAGTACTTGTTGCCGAAGCCGTCTGTTGCGATCAAGGTGCCTGCTTTGGTGTCGCCTGGGAGAGGTCAATTGGTGTCCGGCACTGATCACATGAGTTTCCAAACATACCGATGTACTATAAGAAGGCGAAGAGCGCTACGTTAGTCCATAGTCTCTGAGGTGTATACTCGATGGTGGTCTCTTACGTGCATCTGGTGGCCGTAGTCCTGCGAGAAGTGTTAACGAAGACGGAGTCAATGGTATAAATACAGCTGGTTCCTGACCTTGATTCCTATCCGGCGGATATTCCTCAGAGTGCGTAGTATGGTTGACATATTGACTACGTGCAATTGTGAAGCTTCCAATCACTGACGAATCGAAGTCGGTCGGCATCAGAAGGACGACGATATCTATGGCGCTTGGGCCAGGCTTGGCATGGGTTGTATCAGATCGAAAGTTCAACTCTCATTCTCATTTCCATCTCTCAATTGAATCAAATCATCCATTAATCATGATCGTTCGGTCCTGCTCGAGATGCTCAAGAACTACCATAAGGTCGCTCTCGAGATGGAGGGCTCACCATGGACGACCTTTGCGGAAATACACGACTTCAAGCGCGTCTGCATCCACCCCTAGCTCTCCACCATCGTCATTTTCCATACTGGGTAGTGTAACCTCTGAACTGGACAAGCTATCTCCGCGTTTTGAAGTCCAGCCTTCTCAGATTCAAATTCTGACATCTCCTGGCGAATTCTACGAGACACTCAAAGTGCGTTCACATTTCAATTCCTGATGCCATTATTCTTCAATTCCTCTTTTCCTTCGGAACAGTTTTTGGTCTTGAAAGCCACGCTGACGATAATGAAGTAGGAAAAAATATCAAAAGCTGAGAAGCGCATCTATCTCTCTACGTTGTATATCGGAAAGACCGAGCATGAATTGGTTAGTTTCCCAGGTCAGAAGCGATTTCGATGTCTAATACAAGCGTAGATCTCGACAATCAGAGATGCCCTGAAACGCAATCCAGATTTGAAAGTTTCAATCTTGACAGACGCCCTACGTGGCACTCGGGAGACTCCGAAACCATGTTGCGCCTCTCTCCTCGCACCGCTCATCGAGGAATTTGGTGAAAGCAGAGTGGAGATTCGCATGTTCCACACTCCAAACTTGACTGGTCTTCGGAAGAAAGTGGTTCCCAAACGAATCAACGAGGGATGGGGACTTCAACACATGAAGCTATACGCTGTGGATGATGAGCTCATTATGTCAGGGTATGCTGTACACATCCTCTCATTGTAGCTATAACTAACATTTTTTTCAGCGCCAATTTATCCACTGACTATTTCACCAACCGACAAGATCGATATCACGTCTTTTCCTCGCCAGTCATAACGGATTACTTTGAGCGAATCCACCAAGCAGTTTGCAAATTGAGCTTCTCTATCCTTCCTTCCAAAGAGCCCGCTGGGTTCACCATGGAATGGCGCGATGACAACCCAGGGCCGTCTCCGCTTCTTGACCCAAAAGCCTTCGGCGCTCAGGCTACTGCGTCTCTAGACTCCCTCATGCATCTTGCTACATTAGCTGAGAAACAGCCACCAAGGACTTCCACTTTGGTATATCCTCTATTGCAATTTACTCCCCTACTCCGTCCCGACACGTCAACCGAGCTTCCCGCTGTACGCACCATTCTCTCGGCTCTCAGCACTCCTGCCTTTGCAAAATCTAGCTGGACATTTACAGCCGGATATTTCAACATGACCCCCGAGGTACGCACCCTGCTCCTGAATAGCAATCCCGCACGTGCCACAGTAATTTCCGCATCTCCATGGGCGAACGGCTTCTATGGCTCCAAAGGAGTGTCCGGTATGCTTCCTGCTGCTTACAGTCTGCTTTCACGCCGTTTTCTCGACGCCGTTTCTAGTAAAGGATTGAGCTCCCAGATTACTTTGAAAGAGTGGAGACGAGGCACCGTAGACCAACCAGGTGGATGGACTTATCATGCCAAAGGGCTTTGGGTGACAATGCCAAACGAAACAGCACCAAGTATCAGTCTCGTGGGCAGCTCGAACTATACCAAGCGTAGCTATTCGCTTGATCTTGAAGCGAACGCGTTGATTGTTACTCGAGATAAAGATTTGATGAGGAGGTTGGGTGATGAGGAGCAATGGTTGCAAGACTATGCAAAGCCTGTAGACAAGGACGAATTCGCGAGAACGGAACGACGTGTTGGGCTGCATGTTAGGATCGCGATGTGGCTTGTCACAATTCTGGGTGGAGCTTTATAAGACAAAGAAATGGCGAGTGGCTACTTGATCCGACTACGAGGGACAATCACATTAGAACGTGGCATTGCGTCCTTCTTCACTCGCCGAGCACAATATTTGGCTGCTCGGAATAAATACCATACACCCTATGCAACTTGACTTGGGAGACAGTTGTCAGCGCCTCTGTCATTCGTATTGCAGCTGATGTTGAGTTTCTTTAGACATTCTGGAGACGCATACTGCCCCTCATGCTGTGTCGTGTAACCTTGCGAACCAACGCACTCGACATCAGATGCCACCGACAAATCTCAAATGGTTGGTCCACGATTTCGACACCATTCAGTCGTTGTCGGCTTTCGGATTTTTGAGCCTACAACAACAGATTGTGTGTATATGGCGCCATCGAAGGAGGTCGGTTTTGAAAATCGGAAAGGATTATGAACATGTACCAACTTCACCGCCAGGCACAGCATAATCAACTCCCGATCCTCACCTCATCCATGCCAATTTCGCATTGCATCAAAACCAACGCATCACCATCTCTTCCCCACCATCCGACACACTGAGCATCTACACCGACCAAATCTTGTTATCTACACCAATTTGCAAAACCAAAAAACACTCGGAACACAACGCAAAACTCACCAAACACCGGACTAGTCACCTCCTCTAACCACGTCAAGTCAAGCACAAAAGACGCCATGCACGCAGATCCGCACATGTAATATCCCCCTTGCTCCTCATAGGTTGAGACACATTCCCATGCCTGCAAGAACGCGATCACGAATTCCTGTCCGGGATGAGGTCAACCACTTCCGTGACGCCATATCACGACATCACACGTGACTGAGCCTTACCATGGACCGCTTCTGGGTATTTTGTGTGTCTACTTCCGCTTATTCGTATGATCTCGTAGGCCTGGAGTTCTCCGGACGCCTATTCTTTTTTTCTTTTCTTTTGGATTTGGGATTGAGTTGCTTGATGGGCTTTTGAAGAAATTCTTTATATTACACCGAATGCGGTAATCGCTCCTAACGGTTTCAACAACAACAATTCTCACATCTTATAAACCAAATTCGGGACAATCATCATATTCAAACTTCAACCAAAAAGAGTTTGGAATATCAATACCCTCAAACTAGAAATTCAACAATTTTACCACCACAAAAATGTCGAATCAATATCCATCCTCCAATGACCCGTACTCCGCGCCCCAACAAACAAATCAACAATACTACTCCGAAGGCCAACCAACCGAATTCTCCCCCTTCTTCACATCAGACTACCTCCCCCTCTCTACACCCCCCACCCCCTCCACAGCCCTCCCACCAATCTTCAACACCGCAGGCCAGGCCTCAGGGTATCCATATGGCGCCGCACAGCCTCCAAATGCAGGGACAGGCAATATAAGCGGAGGCTCTTACAACGATATCGAGGAAGAGAAGAGGAGACGGAATACTGCCGCCAGCGCCCGGTTTAGGGTTAAGAAGAAGGAGAGGGAGCAGGTGTTGGAGAAGACGGCTAATGAGGTGAGGGATCGGGTCAGGGGGTTAGAGGGACGGGTACAGATGCTTGAGAGGGAGAATGGGTGGTTGAGGGGCTTGGTGGGGGAGAAGAGGAGGAATTTGGGGCTTGGGGGTGGGAGGAAGAAAGATGAGGAGGATGATGAGGAGAAAGCTGAGAGGAAGGAACGGAGAGAGGATAAAAGAGAGAAGAAGAAGGGTGGGAAGAGGAGGGATGGGGAGTCTAAAGAGGAGAGAGAGGAGGGGAGTACTAGAAGTCCGAGGAAGAGGAATGATGGGGTTGGGACGGGGAGGTAGATTTGGCGGCGATGCGTACGTTGAACATAGTCATGGGTTTGGCGTTATGAGAGGATGAAATTAATGTATGTTCTTCCATAGAAGGTTGTTGAGGCATCTGTGCAAGAGCACTCGTCGAAGTTTCAAGTTGTACGTATTCTTGCTGTCGTGCTATCGGTTTCCTTGCTGTTACGAAGCTCATCGTACTCCCCAAACACCGAGCACATCTCTTCCTCCTCCGCCCTGTTCCCTCGCCATCTCCAATCTCTTCAATCTTTTCACCAGCAAACCAACACCAACAGGCCCAACAACGGTACACAAGACGATGGCCCAAGTGACTATGAGGAAGATATCGTCATTCCCACCACTTGAGAAGATTCCGTTGCTGTCGGCGAGAGACGAGATCAGGAAACCAATCTCACCACGAGACACCATAGCAAAGCCGAGAATAGAGGCCGGGTGGAGGGAATGAGGTTTCGGTGGATTTTTGGAGAGGTGTTGGTTCGCTGTGTCGGTCCTGGCAGGCGTCGCATTGGGCGTAGCTGAGATTCTTCGAGATTGATCATTAAGACCTGCAGTGGGTGCGTTTTGACCCACTTGATTCTGTTCCGCAGCATTAGAGGCGTGATTTTGGAGTTCTACTGCTTGTGTAGGAGGCCGATCTGTGCGGACGGTCTTGTGGGTCTTTCTTCGCCAAAAATGGCCCATGGATGTGGGCAAGAATCGTCGAAGCCGCTGTGGGTGAACCGCCATCGGTATAGACACCGTAAACCGTATAAGCAAAAGTCCACAAGCCATTTTACCAAATATCATTAGTAGCGTGTAAATGATGCCGCGCCAAACGACAGTTCCCGTGAACATTTTCGAGATAGGAATGGAGAAGCCGATTGATGCCTGCACACATTATTAGAGACTAATGACTGGATGGAAGATGATTGATTGCAGGACATACGAAAAAGAAGGGTTTGAGGATCTTCTCTGTCGGCTGAGCATAGTAGGCGTGGAATATTGCAGCGCCTTTTTTTGCTTCGTGGGCCTGTGGAGTATTCGACGCTTCCGTACTATTTTCTGTTTTCTCCCTGTCATCGCTTGCTGGAGGTGATTCACCGTCCAAAGCCGTCAGGCGATTGATTTGTTCATCCTCTGAATGTACAGTAAGATGAGGGACTTCAGAGTCCCACCAGCTCACCATGGCTCCACTCAGATACGCAGCGAATAGGTTAGAAGTACCAGCATAACTAGATCCGGTGACCATAGCCGTCAGTATCAAGGTATGGATGACGAAGGCCGTCTGTTGTCGGACTATGAGACGTTGAAACCAGCTTGCAGGATTCTTCTCGCGACACTTGTTCAACAATGAAGTGACAGGAGATACGAATATCCAACAAACCAATGGACATGCTATCGCGAACCCGAGAGATACGAACACTGGCCGCACTACTGTAGTTGAATTGAATCCAGAGCCGGAAGCGCCTAGGTTGGAGATGATCTGGACCATGACAAGGCCAACAACATCATCGAGCATAGCTGCACTGGTGAGGACTACACCAAGTCGGGTGTCTGTGAGACCCGTAGTTCCAAGAATTGTGAAGGTCGTGCCCAAGCTCGTCGAGCATAAGGCAGCGCCAGCTGCGAACGCTTGGAGAGGAGTTGCACCAGCGAGGCCCTGAAGTGTAAACGAAAGTCCGATGGGGACGCATATCCCAGTGAGGGCGACAAAGATTGATAGTACAATATTGGCTTTGAGAGATGGAAAGGAAGTCGAAAGTCCACCTGATACATCTCAGCAGACAGTTGAGATGGAAGAAGTATGTAAGATTCTACCTTGATAGACAAGAAGAATGAGGCCCAGGTAGCCCAACTGAACGACGACAGTCTCAACTTCATGTGGTAGCCAATTTCCTCCGGGCGTTCCCCATGCGATGCCTATTAACAGCTGACCGACGAGGCCGCAGTAGAGAAGATTGTCCAGGACATAGTTCACGGCATTGAGCACCAGCAGGAACGATGCCTGGATGAGGATGGTCACAATGTCCGGTTCATGATAAGGAAGAGATGCAGTAGAGCTGGACATGCCCTGTTCGAGGTGATATTGGTAATAGAAGTATCCTCAAGTCAAAAAGGAAATATCTTTGACAATGACGTAGGAGGGACTCTTGTGAAACAAAACAAAGAGGAAATTCCGGGAGACACTCGATGTCAAAAGAAGGGAAGTATATAATTTCCAAAGTTGCGATCTTCTATGAAGACGTCGGCAAAGTGTCCCCTGAGATGGCCATTGTGGAAGAGTGGGTTCAAGTTGTCCATTGTTTACGCACTACTATTTGTTGGCGCTCGACCACCATACTCCGTCTCAGACAAACAACACACAGTATTATAGACAAACAGATACGTTCCTCGCTTCTACGCTCAATGTGTCTCCGCTTCATGATTGCCCCAGAAAATGGCTCACTTATTTGAGCAGCAGTGGATCACTGTACAACAAAAAACATTTACGAAATGGTAAACAGTGGGCTTAAGCTATACAGCAACAATGTACTTACCTTGCGACAGGCTCAACAGTAAAATCAAAGTGCGAGAGGTCCAAATACAAGACCTCGTCTATGACCTGTCTGACGGTGTGCGTCTTCCCCTCTTATACCCAAACACTCACAAAAGCCAGCATTTGGCTGACACCCTCCCTAGGTCGTCCTTATACACCTCCTAGAAGTCCTCAGCAACGAATCGCTGGGAAGGTATGCCTCCAAACCAAAGCTCCGGGTCCAGCGATTCGAAAATGTCAACAAAGGGCTGGACTTTATCAAGCGGCGGGGCATACAAATGACAAATATTGGAGCCGAAGATATAGTTGACGGGAACCGCAAGATTATACTGGGTCTGATATGGACTCTGATTCTGAGGTTCACCATCAGCGACATCAATGAGGAGGGTCTCAGTGCCAAAGAGGGCCTCCTGCTGTGGTGTCAGAGGAAGACTGCCTGTTATGAAGAGGTCGAGATCAGGGACTTTTCTACGAGCTGGAACGATGGATTGGCCTTGTATGGCATTTCCATTTCTATGCACCACAAGTATGCTAACAGTGCAACAGTTGCGCCCTCCTCGATATCCACCGACCCGACCTCATCGATTACGACGCTTTGGACAAGGACGACCACAAAGGGAACATGCAAATGGCCTTCGACATTGCTGCCAAAGAGATTGGAATTCCTGACTTGCTAGACATGGAAGATGTCTGCGATGTCGCAAAGCCCGACGAGCGATCCCTCATGACCTACATTGCATACTGGTTCCACGCCTTCTCACAGATGGAAAAGGTGGAAAACGCTGGACGGAGAGTGGAGAAGTTTGTCACGAACATGCAAGGCGCCTGGGAAATGGAGAACACATTTGAGCAGCGCATGCGAGCTCTCCTCAAACAGATCGCGCAACAACGGCAAGAGTGGGAGGAAGCAAAGTTCGATGGCACATATACCGACGCGAAAAATCAATCGAGTGTTCTCACAAAGTACAAGAGAAATGCGAAAAGATCATGGGTGGCAGAAAAGACTGATCTTGTTAATTTGCTCGGAAACATCAAGACAAAACTCAGCACATATCGACTGAATCCCTACGAACCTCCTGCAGAGCTTAGCTTGGAGTCTCTGGATCGAGCATGGGCTGGCCTGATGACAGCAGAGAGAAAACAGAGTCAGCTTATCAACGAGACGATACGGGACGTCAAGGACAAATTACGGCGAGATTTTGCCGACAAAGCCAATGGTCTCGCGCTTGCTCTGAGCACATTATCGACCTCGATATCGGGCTTGGACGGCGATCTCGAGGACCAGCTGAAGCATACGAGACAACTGAACAACAATTTACCTCCACTGAACGAATATCTCCAGATCATCGCGAAAGTAGACGAGGACTGCATGGAAGCGAATATCGAAGAGAACGATTTCACGACATACACTTACGACGAATTGGAATACGAATTGGGTCTTGTCAAATCCTCGGTCAGCAAGAAACTGGCCTTTCTAGAGAATCAGCTTGTCGCACGCGACATGACCAATCTTACGCCCATTCAACTTGAAGAGTTCGAGTCCGTGTTCAGACATTTCGACAGAGATCTGAGCAACTCTTTACATGAGATCGAGTTCTCAGCCGCGCTGGCTAGTTTAGGCCTAGTTTATGATGAGGATGAAATGCACGGGAAATTCCGTGAGACGTCAGGAGGAAGTGATTACGTTACCTTTGAGCAATTCATCAGATTCATGGTGGATGTTACGGAAGATCAAAACACGGCTGAGCAAGTTTTTGACAGTTTCAAGGAGGTTGCTGATGGCAAGGTATGCTCTTAACTGGATTCATGGCTGTACTTCTGCTAACAACGCAATATAGCCATACGTCACCGAAATGGATCTACGACACTCGCTCATTCCAGACGAAGTTGTCGAAGAGATGATCAAGGCTATGCCTGAGCATCCAGGTACAGGCGCGCAAGACGATAAGAATCTGCCTAAGTACGATTATGTCACCTTCATGGAGAAGTTGATGGGCATGGAGCAGAGAAATGGAGGGAGGTAAAGGGGCTGCTCGAGCTCTCTTTGGTCGTAACGATGGATATACCTTGGGATGGTAGGAGTTTTGATTGCATTTTTTAGCGCGTGGACGAAAGGGTCTGCTCCTTTGTATATTCCTTCAGATTGGCATTGGATTACCTTGGTATAGGAAGGACAGATACTCCCTTTTTGTAGAATGCAGCGGAGGAGCAACTTAATTCACATGGTGAGCAGGATGCAACTATGTGATCGTTCTACGGAGTCATCGGCTAATAAGGGCGCAGTGCTCCTATGTAACTGTCGTTAGTCACAGCCTTTAACTGTAGCCAAGCCAATTGACATGGCATTGCGATGCTACAGACAGTGATAGGTGGCAACAGTCAAGCGTAGTCGGCATGTATAGTGCGTAATGTGGAATGAATGACTTCTGTTACATGGTATCTACCACATTCACTCTCTCCCCCAATCCGCGTACCCACAAACTGCACTGCACTGCTATTCTGTATTTAATCTTCTGTTCGCTCGCACTTCTTTCTATTACAATCCACGATCGCTCAATACCTAGCAGGAGACAAATATTGCATTCAACACAATCAGACTTCTCGATTCACAATTGCATCAAATATCCTCAACTAACGAAGCTGTAAAGTCGATTTCGCCCCGCGCAAACCACTGCCAATATGAAATCAACTCTCGGTACCATCTTTCTCTCCTGCATCGTCGCTGTCCCGGCCATGTTTTCAGACTGCGGTACTCCGGTCTTGCAACAGGCTAAGTTGCACCAGAAATGCACGCTTCCACGAGGCGCATCCAAACTTCGTGAGTGAAATTTTCTGGTATTGTAGGTATTTGGCTAATGTTGTCGGTGCAGAACAACAAAACTGCTATTGCAATGACGCAGCTGTTAGAAGTTGGTGGGAGACGGAGGTTCCGAGGCTCTGTGGTGATGTGAATGATAGGGAGGGGTGGATTGGTTTGTTTAACGACAACATTTGTGCCGGGTTTCCTGGGTTTAGGCCTATCTCTGTTGCCTGAAGAGGAGGGACTGGCGTTGATGGTTTGGAGACTGGGGTTTAATACGGGACATGTAAGGATGATGTGGTTTTTAAGATTTTTCCTTTTTTTTTTCCCCCATGCTTGTTGTCTTGACACACATGCCTTTTTTTTTTGTTGTCGAATGGATAATACACATTTTATTTCTCATCACTTCTTTATCCGTCACCGATTTGAACCAAGTCCTTGGGCTTTCTGGTATGACATCCCTTCCTTCAACTCGCGCAAGCACGGTTGGTACAAATCAAATCATCAGAGCAATCATTCTCATCATGACAAGCAGCACCTAAAAGCATCAACTCTCTGTTGCACCAAACCCCAGAAGAAAAAGTAACGAACCAAGACAATGGCCCTCCCACGGACAAGTAGCCAGGGTAGCTGCGAGTGAAGGCGAAGGCGAAGACGAGGACGAGGCTGAATATAAGGTCGAAGGTGAATACAATGAAGCATCAACCGCACAGACACCCTTGGTACAAATCCAGTCACCGGAGCAATCGTTGTACGTTTTACATGTTGCGCCTGGTGGTGTTAATTAGTTTCAAGGACGCTTGTTTTGGACGGGAGGATAAGTGCTGTTACTGACCTAGGCAATGACCGGTCCAGGTGCAGGTTGCTGGCGGTGGCGTAGCTTTTGTTGTGTGTGGATGGGCTAGGGTGACGTTCAGGAGAGTGAGGATGGTAAGCGTGGATGAGAGCTTCATGATGTGTTGGTAGGGTGCTTGTTTGGCGTGGAAGGACTGGAACGAAGGCGCCTCAAGATCGCGACGAAGAGAAACGTTGCTGGTACGAAGATGATGATCAAGAATGGCAAGAAGGGTTTCAGCTCTTATATACTCCCGCTGTATTTTCTCAAGGGGGGTCTGAGAATGTACACGAGGAATGTGATGTCGTACCAATTTTGAAATCTGTGTTCAACACTGAAGAGGAACAGCACCGTCGTTTCATCCCATCTTGATTGCTTTTCATGAACGTGGCGAGCTATTGTAATCCTTCTGGCGTCAAGAACTCCTTCCTCAAAGTTCGTCAACCATTACAAGGCTGACACGTGACGCCCCAGGCCTTCCTCTGAGCTAAAATTGCAGTGCAATTGTTGCCTCGTTGTCTGTCGAAAACACCTCTTCTCTTGAGGCGCTTTCCGCACAATCTCAGCACACCCTTTAGTGTAGCTAGGTTAAGGCCCAAAATATGCAAGTAGTGCAAAAATCAAACAAGACCCAGTCTATTCGTCTCTATGCTAGGCCTACTTCCCCGATACCATCATGTCCATTGTGTATCCCATACCACCCATCCGTTCACATTGGTACCAACGTTGACATCCGCATTATTTCCAGTTACCTCAACGCCAACATAGCCCCCCGATAATAAGACAAATAACAACAACAATGCGTCCAAAATGAGCCAAAACGCTCGCAATCATGTCACCGAACAGGAAATTGATCCACAGGGCAGCGGTTACCACCGACACTCATCCACAATCTCTAGAAGAAGGTCCCAAACGTGCCATCGCCCTCCTTGGGTACTGGCTTTCTCGGGCTGGCCTGCTTGCCATTCTCATCAACGGCGGGTTTGCGATGTCTAAAATTTTGTTAGCAAAAGTTCCATAAACTTTGCTTAGCAAGAACGTACCTGAAAGTAAAGCCCACGAACAATCCGTTATTCATCTTCTCAGCTCTATCCTCCATACCCTCGAGCGCCATCTGCTTCTCATGCACCTCCTTGTACTTGGCCATATCAGCTTCATTACTGAAGTCATCAAAATAGCCAGCATCGGTCTCAGAGTCCAGCTCGGGAACGAAAGGCGCTCGCTGCTCTCTCAACTCATTCCACTCCACCTCAGCGAAATACTGGTGGGACTTGATCTCACTGAATCCACGAAATCGAGTTCCCTTGCCCGCAACACAGCGCGTGATGAGGTCCCATGTACGACGACTGAGGTAGTAATTTGGATCTTCATAGACTGGCTTCTTGAGCACAGATTTCCATCGCTTGAGATTCTGCCATGTTTCGTCGACGGTGGCGCCGGCGAACGGTGGATAACCTGCTAGAGCCTCGAACAACATGCACCCAAGACTCCAGTAATCGACCGTGAAATCATACTCATCACCCTTGAGCACTTCAGGCGCCATGTAATCGGGACTGCCAACGATACTCTTTGCGTAGTTGACATTGCGCTCACGGAGCGAGCGATATCCTTCGAGACGTTCCTTTGCAGTACGCTCCTCCATCGGCCGGCCGAATGGCACCGCCATGTTGCCCATTGATTCCAATTTGATTCGCATAGACTCGATCTTTTGGGGTGCGAGGAAGCCAGCTGCAAGACCGAAATCCGTGAGCTTGACGTGACCAGTGCTGTCGATGAGGAAGTTTTCTGGTTTGAGATCGCGATGAATGTAGCCTAGTTGATGTAGAGAGTCGACACACATGAACATTTCGGAGATATAGAAGCGTGCATGGCGGTTGTGGAGCACGCCGGTGTTGTTGAGAAGGGTTCGGAAATCTCCACCAGGGACGTATTCCTGTCAACTGTTAGCTGTTGCCATTTACGGAAAACGATTATTCTTACCATGGCCAAGTATATGCTCTTGTCATCCTGGAAAGCATAGAGCAGTCTCACTAGCCACTCACTGTTGGCAGTTGTGAGAATGTCTCGCTCTGTCAAGACGTGTCTGATCTCGTCCAATTTGAAGAGTAATTTCTTGCTCATGACCTTGAGCGCGCAAACTTCCCTTGTATCCTTCTTTGAGGCGAGAAAGACCTGACCGTAGCCACCTTGTCCAACCTGTGTGAGGATCTGGAAATCTCCATGCCGTAGGCGAGTTCTCCGCTTCCTCAAGTTTGCGCGCTCACGTCCCAAATACTTGGTCAATGCGCCATTATATTCTTCCTCGGGAGTGTCCGGGGGTGGAGGATTACTCGTCTTGAATTGTGAGAGGCGGGTCTGGCGGTGGTGCACGTAGCTGAAGAGATCGAAGTAGTAGTCCAGGAAGTCTAGATAATGTATTAGTTTTGCTCTACTTCCACATCTGACAAGACGTACAAAGTTGAGTGACATTAGCCAGTCGCTTGATTGAAGGCTTCTGTAACTTGTCGATATCTTCTTGTGAGAGACCACGCTGAATTGTCTGTTTTGGAACCTCTTCTCGAGTCTTATACGCCTCTTGTCTCGACTGCGCCGCTTGATTGATATAGCTTGGCTCCTTCTTCGGTGAGGGACGAATTCCCGGCGGTGTGTTCTCCTTGTTTGATTTCCGTGTAGGACTTCCTGGGGCTGTAGCACCCGCAGCTGAGTAGTCTGGGAAGTCTACCACGTAGTTGTCCTCCGCAATCGGAATGCCGCTCTTCGTGGGAGAATTTGGCTGCGATCGACCAATGTTGCTTGGAGGTCCAGCAGTGGGAGGTATGAGTCTCATAGCATTGTCGAAAACGTTGGGCAAGTCGTGGGCTCCTGGTGGCATTTGGTGTTTGCTTGGACTGCCCTGAGGTGTCTGGGGAGGACTTGTGAACCCATACTGCGACGGCGTGGTTGGTTGATTGTAGTATTCGTTTGTAGGTCGCATATGGAGAGCTGGTGGAGGTACTGGGAGTCTGAAGCCGTCGTTCTCATGATGGGATGCCATGTTGATTGACCCCTCGAAAGCGCCTCCAGTGCGGGCAGTCGAATTGTAGATAGACAAGGTAGGTGTTCTCAGTGAGATTCAACTTCTAGAGTGGGCAAGCAGTGGAGAGTTTGGTTCCGAAAACAAGAGCGAAGGCTGGTGTTTTGTTGGTTGCTCATTCCAAGCCTAAATGTTATTAAGGTTTTGGGGACATTTCCCATTCGGGTGTTGTCTACAGCAACCACCACCACGTCACTGCCATATAGTTTGCCAGCGCAACAATTTCTCAGACACGTCCTTGACCATTCGTTACAATGATTCTACAATATTAAACATCTTCTGACTGGGATATATCCCTTTACAGCAGAACAGGAGGGATCAATAATATCACGAGGCTGCATGTAAACAAACGCCCCTTCTCTGCTTCACTCCCATTCGACGCGCTGTTGGGCGACCCCGTGGATTGCCAATGTATCTTACGACTATTCGGAGAAGTATGTCATACTTAGATCAACAACGAAGGCCATTAATTGATGGCTGGTTGAAATCTATGAATTCCTTCTCCACGAATTTCCTTACCACTGAGAAGAAGACCAACAGGGTTCAGATCGATCGCGAACGAATATGTCCTTCAGGATTCTCTGCCCCCAGACTGTCATCGAAAATATATATCTTGTTCTCTATATCTCCTGAGATCATGCAAGATGCCATTGTTACCATGTCCAAGCTCTACACCTAAGACAAGGATCCATGGTTTTATATGTGATGGCAATATACTGCACCCAGGCGGAGCGAAATGAAGACCCTGAGGCTGAAGAACAAAATCCGGAACCGAAAACTGTACCGGGACCCAGCTGACGCAGTGTGCTCCATTTCTGTCTCAAGCACAATATCTTATTCCAACCTCAACTCACCACACATCAATTACACAAATCTCACTGCATAGAACAACTTGAAGAACACTAAAAGCTCAATATATGAAACAAGATGCGTTTTGGGGTATATATCGACAATGAAAAGTAAGCTAGATACAATTTCCCACTCCCATCACAGCACAAGTTACAATGAATAAACACATTATGCAGTTAGAGAGACAGAGAGAGAAATCCATATATCCACCACGGGCAGAGAATTAGATCGAGAACAAACGCTGTTGCGACTACTCCTGTAAATGCGAGCTAATGGCAGATCCATCCCAAAATATGCAGTGCCCGAGTAAACACCATTAACTATAACCCTCCATTGACCCGAGAATTTTATTTCAACCGTTTATAGCGCGAAAACGGCACCAGCGAGAGCGACGACGGCGCCACCGAGGGACATGCCGAGTTGAGCTGCGCCGCTGGATGGCTTTGCGGATGCGGAAGCAACGGTTGAGGATGAGCTGCCAGCAGCGGTGGCAACGGTTGATGTGGCCGCGGCAGACTGAAGGGTGGATGGGACGGTCATGGAGCCGGTTGGCGCGATGATGGAGGTGTTGCCCAATGGGTAGCCGGTGGATGCAACAACGTACTTGGAGACGGTGACGGATGGGAGGTATGAGCTGGTTACGTTGGCTGCTGCTGTGGAAACAGCGCTGGAAGAGGCTGGGGATGCTGAGTTGGAAATGCCGAACTGAACGGAGTATTGGAAGGTTCCATCAGCATCGTTGATGAGTTGGAGACCGTAGTGGCTGACATCTGCGACGAGGGTGGTATCTGGGGTCCAGGAGAAGGTACCGGTGTTGGCAATTCCAGAGGCGATGAGAGGGCCAAGGGGCACTACATTGGTGGATGGCCCACGGAGGAGTTGGATAGACACGGTGCCTACTGTGGTTGGAGTCCAGGTGATGGCATATGGGATGCCGACTGGAACAGCCTCACCAAGAGCTGGTTTGGCAATTGGGTTGCATCCGTCAGTGCACATGGTGGTCTATAGATAAGATATCAGCATTCTGTGCAGATCGTAGGGTACATGGAGGAATGCGTACAGGTGCCACAGCGCTGACCACAGCAGCAGCGGCTGCGAGAAGGAAGATCTTGAACTGCATTTTGAAGCGTGTTTATCGTAAACAAAGATTCAGAGACGAAAAGGGTCGGAGGGGCGAAGAAGGTAGTATTAAAAGAGTGACGGTATATTGTAAAAGAGCGACTTAGCACGTAGGCAGAGAGAGAGTGATATAGTTGACGAACGACGGTGGAGGAGGTGGGCGAAGGATAGAGGTGATGCGACTTCCCAAGGGGTCACTTCGAGCTGAAAGGGGTTTGACGCGCTAGGCTGAATCGATGAACCTATTTTAAAGCTGCAACCCTACCGTTGAGTTCCCGTTCAGAAGTTTAATTGCGTGGCTTGGACCTCATTCGTTCAGAAGAGTAGGCTTCCATGTCGCAATCTATCTGACAGAGCCTCTCCAACTGGGGTACGGGCGTCTTCACCGCTGTCTGATTATGCTTACCCTCCTCCATCATTCCGTCAAGTTAGGAAGCATTTACACATTTTGATTCGAATCTTCAACTACACGCGATGAATGTCACTCCTCAGCCTACTATTTTCTTACACGCGTGCAATGGCATTTGCGGGACGGCTTGTCTTGCACAGACTGCTTTCTTCACAGCCACAAGCAATTTTGCAAGCGCCCTCTCGTACAAAGCGACAAGTCATCTTGAGACCAAGGATGCTTGGCCAAGGTCGATGTGTCAGGTTATTTGTGATGCATTTGATTTGCGTGGAGCATAAGTGCCGTCGCCAATTGTCCTCCGCATCACAATCCTGAATTACTGTCTTCCTCTTTCTTTCTTCCTCATTTCCAACCCTCGTTCTTTGTGACCAGGATTTCCGCTTGGAGCGGAAGCCAAGGGTTCTCCTTTTTGCTTTTATCACGAAAGTACTCGCTTGGAAGTCGAAACCCTTCAGCTGCCCATGAAGATTCGTACCGAATCCTGCACACTCTCGTTTCAATGGAGGGCTGTACCTATCGGTGTGCAAAATCTTAAGAAAACACTGCCTCTTTGGCGGTGACTCCATTTCCACCCCATTCACAAAAATATGAACGCTCTTCACCGTAACAAAGTCGCTGATAGCTATTTTGGGTTTGGTACTCCACGATTCTGTGAGGACAACACACTCCCAACTCGCAGGAGCTGGACAGTTCCACAATCCACTCGATCCTACTAAGCCCCCAAATCTTAGATCTCGTGGAAGATTGTACGATAGGCAGAGACTTCGCGCGACTGGAAAGCTGCCCTCTACCTGGCTGAGCGGCTGAAATAAGCAAGGCAATGAATGGAAAACGCGCAATTCAGCTTTCAGCCAATATCACGGTATTATCCGGACTCGCATCACGTCAGACTCCTCATTCATTTTTTATGACCAGATCCTCCCATACGCATTTCTTCTCATGATCCAGGGCGTTTACTGTTGGCAAGGTTTGCATGAAACATTGGAAATGTTTCTTGCATCGTTATCTGTTTCGTATCGAGATGGTAAGCAAGATCTGTCTGAATCGAAAAATCGAATCACATCCACACGAACTGTGTCTTTCGTACTGTCACTCATTCTGAATACTCGAACCGAAACTTTCAGCACTTCAAAGGGCCAACGGGTTACGGCAGGGCGACTCCGACTCGCCATTGAACCGATGATCAAGAGTGAAGCTGGGAATAAAACAAAATTTCGCGGTTCATTGATCCATTTCCCAGGTCTTTGTCCCTCAAAGCACTGCGCAATGAGGGAATAGGACATGACTCCGAAGTTGGACTTCTCGCGTCATGCAGAAATCTTGTGAAACCAACCAATGCAGGCTTTGTACAACACAAAGGCAAATCCTCAAGTTCTCCTCAGATCATCGTGAGAACAGCGGAACAAAATCGTCACTTGGTCACACAGCGAAACCTGGGGTAAGACTAGAGGGCGGCAATGACTAAACTTTCCTATCATGTGTGCATCGAACGACTCGAGCCGTGATTGCGATCTTCTAGAAGGTCTCGGAAAGGTCCCGCTTGAAATGTGGTTTGATCAAGCGGAATTTTGTTTAAGCAAGGAAACTTTATCAGTAGTCTGTGTATCAACGACAACATTTCAAAATGCTTGCGCCTTCAACCTTCACTCAACCTCATTTAGCGATACACCTCATCAAGATTCAACATCGCGCTTCCAGCAAAATCGCGGGAATATCGAGCTGCGATGGAGCTCATTTCCTTTTCGGGCAGCCCCATAAATATCGACCCTAGTTTGGAGCAAGCCACATGCCCAAAATGCTCCGCCGATCATCGGACGGCATATCCTCATTACCATACCAACCATGGACAGTTGTACCTTCACGACGTTGTTCGCGTCTCCAATCATGACAGCATTCACCAAGGACCCTGCAGAATGTATGCAAGTGGCGTCTGCTGCTCAACTCAGAGGCCTCACAGAGAGGCTCTGGCCGCTCACAGTGCAGCTGAGTCAATTCCGATGCTCCAGTAACAACAACGTTCCTGATGCCCTGCATCGACCTTTTGCAGACTTGCATCGGAGTGCCTCCTCGGTCCAGAAAGATCTTCTGAGAGTGATGCCATAGCTATCGTATGTTGTCCCAGGTGACGGGGTATTTGGGGTTTCCGTCCACTACAATGCGGAGAAGAGGTCACGATGCAAATTAGGATGCTCGTTCTTTGACTCTGAACGCGGTAAGTGGTGTTTGTGACGCTTCAGTCACACTAATTTGAGGCAATTGGATTTGTCCCGACGTCCGATTTAGGAAATAGTTGCTTTCCATCACAGCATCTATGCAACTGTCCCACAATTTCACTGCGACGTCCAGGTTAAAGAAAGAGGGGTCGAGTAACGTATCCTCATTCAAAAGTCATTTATATCCCAAGAGTATCGTTACTTTTTTCTGCCTATCCACCTCCACTTACACGGAAAGAACACCGCATTGACATACCACAGCCTGGTTCACAAGTTCTCCTGTTAGTAGGACCAAGCAATTTGATTTGATTGAACATCTGGCTTGGACACATCGATACGGCTGGTTGTACAATTGTACATTTCACCATGCGCTACTCACTTCTCACAATTGCTACCGCATGCCTGGCAAGCATTGCGCTAGCACTACCAACTTTGTACGGCTTTAGTCTTTCATATTGTCCTATTATGCTAACATATTATCATAGAAGTGAACCTCGTACAGCACTCAAATTTGCCTATGGGCAAGACAAAGTTCGTGGTGTGAACCTTGGAGGGTGGTTCGTACTAGAACCATGGATAACACCTTCTCTTTTCGATGCTATTGGCGGAGCAGCCGTCGACGAATGGACGTTCTGCTCCACCCTTGGTGCAACAGAAGCAAAAAATCGCCTCTCCGCACACTGGAGCTCATGGATGACGCCAGGAGACTTCTATGCCATTGCAGGTGCGGGCATGAATCACGTCAGAATACCCATTGGATATTGGAGTATCTTGCCCATTCAAGGCGAGCCATTTGTGCAAGGAGCCTATGAAGTCCTCGGTCAAGCACTCGACTGGGCACAGGCGGCTGGTTTGAAGGTCATGATTGATTTGCATGGTGCCTCCGGGTCCCAGAATGGTTTCGACAATTCTGGACGCTACGGACCCATTGGCTGGCAACAAGGCAACACAGTCCAACACACCCTCAATGTTCTCAATAAAATCCGCGATGATCATGCTTCCCACCCAGCCGTATCATCTATCCAACTCCTCAACGAGCCCTTCGGACCAAGCTTAAACGTCGACGGAATCAAAAGCTTCTACACCCAAGGAGCAACAAATCTTGCCCAAACCAACGTCATTACCTCTTTCCACGATGCTTTTCAACAATCCTCGTCATGGAATTCCTGGTCTGCACCTGGTAGCCTCCTCCAAGACACTCATCACTACGAAATCTTCAGCAACGCTCAAGTCGCCCTCTCACCCTCCGCTCACGTAAGTACAGCCTGCGCATTCGGCGCCGAAATGCGAGGCGCATCCCACCTCATCATCTCAGGCGAATGGACCGGCGCAATGACCGATTGTACCAAATACCTCAACGGCTACGCCAAGGGCGCCCGCTACGACGGCTCTTTCCCAGGCGGCCAAGCCGTGGGATCCTGTGCCGGTCTTCAAACCGGATCCGTGGCGCAGTGGAGTTCGGATCTGAAAGTCCAAACTAGGAAATTCATTGAAGCACAACTTGATGCTTTTGAGAGCAATTCTGGTTGGTTGTTTTGGACGTGGAAGACTGAGGGAGCGCCTGGGTGGGATTTGGGCGATTTGTTGAAGAATGGGGTTTTCCCTTCTCCTGTTACGGCGAGGCAGTATCCGGGACAGTGTGGTTGAACGTATGGAGGAGATAGGCTTTCTAAGTTGATTTCATAAAGGATATAGGTGAGCTTTTGGCTTTTCGTGATTGATATACCCCGTTCGTTATGAGGAGAGCAAGACATGTACATATCAGGCTAATTTGTAAAATAACACACATCTGTATGAAGGAAAAGATTCACAAAATTGCGAAAATATATAGCAACGAAAGTTAACCACACATCCATACGGTGCTTCCATTTCTTGCGCACAACAACTCTCATTCGTGGAGATGGTGGTGGACGTCGGCATAATCCTAAGATCCCAAGACCGAAATTCAAGTCTTGAAGGTCCAATCTTTCTGTTCTCCGGATTCGATGACTGGAACGAATATAGTATTCGCAAGTTCAGATTGAGGGCGATAAATTCCCGGCAAATCAATTTTTGTTTTCTCTAGAAAATCTGAGCACTTCCTACGTTACGAAGAGAAAGGTACTCGAGAGCCTACCTCGTGGTTCACGAACTTCCGACGCGAGGACCATACGGGGGCGAAATGACCGTAAATGTCTACCATAGTCGTATTCAAACGAGAGCCGCGATAAAGTCCTGATAATCTTGTAGAATAGGCTGCTAGGATTTTTGATACCTCTCAAACGAATAGCAACTCATGGGACCTTTTCGGCCATTTATTTCTCCTGCAGATACCCAGAGAATGCAAATCGGCTGTGCCATTAGGAACTGACAGCTGTCAGTCACCTTAATCCCAATTACATAACCACCTCAGTATGTAGGCCACTTTGAGAACCACTTTTTCACAAAGTTGATCCGACTCTCATCAGCAACCGGCACAATACCAAATCCATCCCCCAATTCCATCGTCTCAGCGCTTCCCGTTTTACTCACTGGCCACTCAGCAAGTCCCTGTCCATTTGGATCCCCCGTCCTAATGAAGTTTGCCCAATAGCTCGACACTTTGTCCGCGATCGCATAATCCACACTCGTCCATGGCGACTGGTTGGTGTACAAATTGTTGAATGCGTACGAAATCTCGCTCATATGGTAGGCGCCTCGACTTTGGCCCGGGGGTGCATGAGTCCAGTAGTATGTATATACCTCACTGCTTGCATTGTTTCCAGAACTGTAGACGCTGTTATTGGCAGCGCCGGCGACATATTCGGTGGCCCACAACCAGGTCCCAGTGCGTGAAGCGTCGCGATAGAACGCATTGCTGCTGTTATTTGGGCCAAAAGTGAGATTTGTACCAGCGGGGTAGAGTTCGAAGTATTCGTTTGCAAGATTCACAGAGCCGAATGTGTACTGGTTGATGGAAATGTAGGAGGAGATGTCGTAACCTGGACTTGGAGAAGCGCCGGATTCATCTTTGGTGTTGCCTGTCAAGACGGGAACGCCTGCATGTTGGCCGGTGAGTAAAGTTTCCTGGTATGTACGTGGAAGAACATATCCATCGAGGACGGGTCTGAACAAGGGTGGCTCGGAGTACACGCTATTGTTAAGAAGTGGTGTGCCAACAAAAGTGGTGTGGTGTCCATTGCCTCCCGACAGGAACACGGAGTATGGCAGGGCACGCGCTTCTTCGATTGTGGTGACATTGAGAGTCTTGAGAAAAGCTATGCCTTGTTTTTCAGCTGTAGAGATATTGCGGTATGATTGAGCAACGGACCCAATCAAGGGATCGGAAGGATAGCGTACACCAGATTCTGCAATAGCCTGAGTGAAGAGCCCTTTGGCAAGCGGAGAGTTGAGGTGGGCAGCTACGCTCGCAGCACCAGCACTCTGTCCTCCAATCGTGATTCTGCTGGGATCGCCGCCAAAGGAAGCAATGTTCTCGTTAGTCCAATGGAGAGCTGCTTGTTGATCTACAAGTCCGTAGTTCCCAGACGTCCCACTTTTTGACACTTTTGAGAGCTGTGGATGCGCAAGGAAACCAAGTGCTCCTAGGCGATAATTCATACTCACTACGACTACACCCTTCGCAGCAAGCCCAGCGCCATCATACAGGGCGTCAGAAGAAGCGCCACCGGAGAATCTTCCGCCGTAGATCCAGACGTAGACCGGGTATTTCGACGCACCCGCGCCAGGCAGAACACCTCCACCCCCTGCCGTACTGTTGACGACATTGTTAAGTGAGGCATTAGCAGGCGTCCAGATATTGAGCGAGAGACAGTCTTCGCTTTGGTATAGAGATGAGGAGGATGATCCCAGAGAGTTTTGTGGACACATAGGACCGAAGTTCGTTGCGTCGCGAATTCCAGCCCACGGACTTGGATGGGGTGGGTGTTTCCATCGGTATTCTCCGGCTGGAGATCCTCCATATGAGATGTTCTTGAAGGTGTACACACTGCTTATGTATTGTGAGCGATTTCCTTGAAGTGATCCAAATCGGACAATCTCAACGATCGGTGCATCTGAGGAAGATTGGGTGTCATTTTGAGCGCCCGCAAGAGCTGAAAGAATTGAGACCAAACTTAGGAATGAACGTATTGTGAAGATGAAGGAAAACATCTTCGAATGAGAACTTGAGAGCAGAAAAAACGGGACCAAGGAAACCCAATAAGAGGAAGTCACCACGACGAGTGTCCATGATGTTTATATACTTCGACAGATCCACACTGTAGCTGGCTTCCACGCGCCCTCTATACCATTCACTTAAATGACGATTGATCCCATATCTGAGCCAAAGATTTGGTGTCAAAGAACCGATGCTAGTTGCGGGATTTGCACGGTGCAAGGACCAAGATTCGGCTTTGGATTAAGTTTGGCGATTAACGCCGACTGACGAAACCTTTGACACCAACTTAATTGCATTTCTATGGACCTGACACCCTTGTCAGATAAATGTCCAGAGACTTGTCATGACAAAAGCATTGATTAATTTCCGTTCGACGGGTGCTGGCGAAGTCTACTGGCGCCTATGTCCAATAACTGTGCGACAAATTCGAATATCAACATTGAGAAAGTGAAGTGAGTAAGTATTCAAGATTATGTTCTTCCTCCGTCATATCTACATATATGCTTAGATATTTCCATGATACCTAACCTTTCAATCATTAACATGTACAATCACTCCCTTTTCCATTCCCATTGTCCAATGCCATACCCGTTTAAATGCTTTACTTTTACACATTACAATCATTACCATTCCATGCCATAAATTTCGTATCCCATATAAATATCCAAGCTAAATGCACTATAACCAACAACAAGTCAAGCACCGACATAGCGGTCACTCCGGTAATACCCACTGGGCACGACACCTTGAACATTGACAAACTTGGTCGAGTCTTGAGGTGTTAAGAACTTTGCCAAAAAGGGAACACATTGCATGCCGGCAGCTACATTCTGGGGTCCTATGTATTTGCTTGATGGTACCATAGGCGTAGCACCATCTGCTTGGTCGCAGATGAGATAGGTGGTCGCTGATGTGCAGAGGAAAGCGCCAGGGACACATGGGAGGTAATTCGAGTTGTTCTTTGTGCCAGCAAAGGTCAAAAAGCCAGCGAAGTCAGGAGCTGTGGAGGGAATCGCAGAGGTTGCTGATGTAACGGTCGAGTTTGAAGTAGGGACTATGAGGGTAGATGGGGTCGAGGTCGAGGTCGCAATTGTTGGCGTAGTGGACGAAGTGGTGCTTCAAATTGTAAGTACGTGTTGCTTGAAACATCACCGACTTTGTGCTTACCTGGTCGATATGCTATTTCCTGCACCTTCGGCAAAGACTCCACCACTACGGGTAATCCCAGAAGATGGCGTCACGGCAGTGGTGGTCGTGATCGAAGTAGCCGCCGTCATTAGGGCTGAACTCAAAGCCGGAGAAACCTGAGACGGCGTGCCAGCGTTGCCTGCTCCTTGGAATGTCTGACCCGAAGGCGAAGAACTATCGCATCCTTGTTGTGTATTCTTGGGCGACGATGAAGAACTGGATCCTCCAAACACAACGTCCGGGCCCAAGTTTGGGAAGACGGGGTCCGAACCTTCGACGGTGACACACTGATCAAGACCAGCGATGTTTGCGCGCCAAATATTGGGTAAGGAGCTCATGCTGGTGAAAGTGCTCTGCCTCTTCGCTCGAGAGCGACGAGTTGCGGAACTACCGACAATCTGGACTTGGGCACAGCTCATGTACATCTCACGGTTACCAATCTCGTTGAACCATGTCCACGCGAAGAGGGCATTTCCGGAGGGCGCAAAGCTAGGAATGGTGAAGTCGTATTGTTGGGTCAGAGGGCATCCTCCTATCATACTCTTGATCACCTTGAATGTCCCGCCATTGTCGTATGAAAGTGAAAGCTGGCACGAGCCACCACCGTGAGTCACAGTTCCAGAAATTGCCATTTGGTACGTCTTGCCCGCAGAGTAGGTTGCGGTTACCACAATCGGGCGGTCATTCTGATATCCATGACATGGGAAGTTGCTTCCATTGGCAGCCAATGGAGACTTGAGATTGTAGTCGATGTCGGCTGACAATAACGCTGGATTGTATTGACTGTGAGGAGGTAAAGGTTGACTCATCTCCATATGTGCTGATACTAGACGAGAGAGAGCACTGAATAGCAGCAATGAAGATGCAGCATAGCTGGAAAGAGAGAAGGATGCAAACATGATGGATAAGGTTGACAAGGTGAGTTGACTGGCGCCTTGGTATAACGGGGGTAACACATCTTCTTATAGATGGCTCACAGCTTTAGTAACACGAATCTACGGAGGCAGGAAAGGCGTTCAGTTGTCTCAACGAAGAAAATGTTGTTCAGACAACGTGGAGGAGGTTGGAAAGTCGACTTGCGTGAGACAAGCTTTAACCATAGAACAGTCCGGCTCTTTGGTACACCGTACCTGCAGCGGGAGGGCCTTTCCCAATGCACGATAGGTTCAGGTACTCGGAGTACGGACTCCGAAGCGCCTGCAGTGAGTGAACGGCCAAGCCAGCAAAGAGCCAGCCTTTTTGCTGCTTTCGTCCATGCAGGACCAGATCGCAGGGAGATGCGTGGCCAACCAGAGCGCAAGCGGAGCATTCATCAAAACGCCACGAGTACGATCAGCGATCGTTCAGAGCAAACTCAGTATGCTGAATCTCGAGCTAGAAGACGCCACAAGCGAAATCGTCTGTGAGAACTATTACGAAGTTCTATAATGATGATGTGCAACTAAAGGGCAAAGTGAACGTCATTTGAATCGACATGTGACCCTAGCAAGTTCGTCAATAACATCTGAGACACCATTAGCTGAAATCTCTGTTGTCATGGTATCCCCGATGCTGAGGCCCAACTTCAGTGAGAATCCAAATCTTCGTCGGAGAATTGCGCGACCCATTCAAGATGTGGCTTGCGTTAGCGGCTAGGAGACTTTTCCAAACTTGAGATTAGGTGGCTGGGTGAAAAACCCAAGACGGATACGAAAGAGACCACCCCACAGATTGCGTCTTCGCGCAAGCCTAAAGAACGGAATGAAGAAGAAAACTGTGAGATTGAAGAAAAGACGTCGGTTGAGCTGTTCTGACTCGTACGGTAGCTCATGAAGACTCGGCAGGGACAGGATATATGCTCGTAGTGATGGAAAGTAGAAGCCGGATTTGGGCGCGCAACTGTATTACTGTTCTGGTGCATTTGATCATCTCATGTCCGAGTGCGGTGGCGCGTCCACATCTGCAGATGGGAGCTGACGATGGGGTCGATGAAGATCGCGGTTGGTTTGATGAAGAAGAGAAGAGGTTGGGTTGTGGAGTCGTTGGCAGTGTGGAGACTTTGGAACGTCGAAAAACTCTCCGAGATTTAATTCATCTCCACCACACGAAGTTTTCTCCTGAACTTCGCAGGACCCATGTCTCGTCGCCATGAGCAAAGGCTTTAATTTTTATAGAAGCGGCATTTAACAGAGCTTTGGGCCCTTTCGATGGCGGGTTTCGTTGCGTGAACGACGGCCACTTAACAACAAGCTCGATTTTACTCTCGCATGCGGCTGGCTATTCATTGTCTTTTGAAGGCTTGAGAGAGGCCATCTTCAACATCTTGCCTCGTCCATCGAGTAACAATTTCCGGGAGCCTGAAGTTGTTTTGCAGGTCTGCGAAACGAGATGATTCACTCCAGTCACAACTCGACTACACTTTCTCAGCCGTCGACTTTGTCGCAATCAGGCAGAGGATGAAACCGGCTGCCTTCGAAAGTCTTAATCAGGATTCCAAAAGCCCTTGATAGACATCTAGACGCTCAATAGCTTGTTGTCGGTTGGTGTATCTCCCACGGATCGCTCAAACATGCCCTTACGATGGATCATCTCCGTGGTTTTGTCGGTACTCCATTGCTGTCGAGAATAGGGATCGTAGAGTGGTTCAACTCTCATCTCTTTTATGACTGTTCCTTGCGCCGATTCTTGCTTCAAGCTCAAAGCAATCTCCTTCCCTAACTCAAGTTTCGATTGTTCTACCGACGGGTATTCTGGCCGAGTTCTTATAGTCGAATTCAACATTCCGCAGCAAGATAAAGGATTTTATCAAATGATCGCAATGCTCCGTTTACAGTCGTGTTTGCCTGTTGAGTGAATTGGTGCATTCGCAAAGACAGGGTGCCCTCGCTTCATGTAGATGAGTTTCAAACCTACATCCCAGCCAACTACTTTACAACGGCCTTTAAATCAGCACCACCCCGCAAATACCTGTCTAATATCGCGTGAAGTTTGCTGTGCGCGGATGATTAACGCCCTATGCGGACACACCGGATGGTTTCATCTCCTTATATCGATGGGACATGGTCAAGTCGTTCTTTTGATCTATTTGCTGGAGCCGCTGAGAGGCCTTCAAATTGATCTCATCCTAGGGTTTAAGGTTTGGCCAGTCTCTTCTCTCCCTCGTCTGCTGGCAAGCTCACATGTACTTTTGTTCGTGTTCGTCTGTTCGTACAATACATTATCTTTCTTCCTGATCTCTCGCCTCCTAGATTTGTATATTTGACGACTCTCCTTCTACGGCCGACGCTTGAACCTCTTCCCTTTCCTACACCATCACGTCTAATATCGCTACCATGAAGTTCTCGCTCTTTGCCATCATCGCGGGCATCGCCTCTCTCGTCTCTGCTCAAGCAGGTGCAGCAGAACCACCAAAATGGTGCGTAGACGTCAAACCCCTTGAAGGAGGACTCCATGCTAATCTCTCCCCAGTGGAACCACAATCATGATCTCCGCCATCTCCTCGTCAGGCTGCGGTATCACTGGTATGTCACCTCATACACTTTGCCCACCTTGACACCACTAACAATCGAGCAGAGGTAGCATGCATGTGCAAGAACACCAACCTCATAAAAACAGTCAAGGAGAAGATCCCAAAAGCCTGCTCAGCAGAAGCCGACCGCGCCGTCTTTGCCATGTTCTTCAATTCTCAGTGCATGGGACAACCGGGTTTTCCCATCACTATCGGAGGAACTGACAACAAAGCTGCCACTGGTGCCAGCACAACGAGTGGAGGTGCCAAGGCAGCGAGTGCTACCGGCACAAGTGACGGAAGGACTACAAGGGTATCAGTTGGTGTGATGGCTGTTGCTGGTGTTGTCGCTGTTGTTTTATCATGAGGTGGATGATTTTCAGATTTGATGGCATATTCTCGTTCTGCATGAGAGCTACGGAGTTTGGGACAGAATGTAAGAGAAGGAATTGTGTTCTTGGATTTGTCACCGCGGCGCTCTCTCGCTTGCAGAGGATTGTAGTCAGTATATTACGACCGCCGTGGATCAGGCCTTCACCTTCTTCGTGGGAAATATATTTTTAAAATCGCGAGAAACTTTTAGAATAGCGATGATATTGATAGTATGCTATCTAAGCAGCCCTTGTCTCAGCATTGCTCTCAAAATGGTAACAGGAACGTTGAGCTGACTGTGGTAGCGTCCACAATGTCAGCAAGGAGCCGAAGCTATGGAGCAGGGATCTAGGCTTTCGTAGATTTCTTTCCTCCTGGGCTCTGGTCTGAAAAGCAAGGCTTAGGCTGTCCATAAACTCGCTGTTATTCATTGAATTTACTGGTTCCACAAGTGAAGACTAGAGTTCGAGCAGTCGTCCCTTGTCGAGACTAGTTGATCGTACTTGTAAGACTGCAGGCGCTCATAAGGATCGAAACATAGATCGAAGGAGGATTTTTACATAACGGGTAGACGAACTATAAACCCTCCAACAGCCATGACGCAGTAATTGTACTGTATCCAGATCCCGTCCATTTAACACTCTTGTCTTCGTGCACCCAGCAATTCCAAATGCCCAGGCTCGTCTATGCCTTTCCGGACTGAGCAATGAGTTGCATGTGCTGTTCTGGATGTGTCTTCTCAATATTGCCTTTCACCATCCGCTTCATGGCAAAGTTCGTCTCGACTTCCACATCCTCCTTCAACGTGCCGTCCACTACTCTCCATTGTCCCTTGATTATCAATGTGCCGACTGGTGGTTTGGCAAGAACGTGGGTATCGATTCCATCGATGCGACTGGTCAAGGTCAGGGTATAGGTTGTTTGACCCATTGGCTTCTTGTCAGTGACGCTGTATGCGATTGGAACATCGAGAGCGGGTTCTTCGAGAGAGGTCTTGGAGTAGGTGATTAATGCTGGGGTAGTGATCTTGATGAAGGCGTCGTGATTGTGCATTGCGGCAATCAACGACTCGGGAGTCGAAGATGTTGGGAGGGGAGTAGAGATGGTAGTTGTTGGTGCCATTTTGAGCGGGCGGAGGATATGGACAAGAACTATCTAGTTTGAGTGATCGAGATTACGAGTATAGAGGTAGAGCTGAGGATTTAAACCTGGACGTAGGTGAACTGGAGGTGTAGTGATTCGAAGTAAAGATAGTAAGGGCGGGCATTCGAGTATCTATACATTTACCGACCAGACTTACACCGCCGCGACTATCTACCAAGAGAGTCCCAGCCCATTCCCAAGGTTTCCAGTTACACCAAGAGATATCGGTTGCATGCACGCAATAATAGGCTGCTGTACTACGTCCCGGATGAGGAATACGATGTACCGTACCAGCACATGCAAGTTATCTGGAGACGTTCACCGCAGTCAACGGCAATAGCTGACCTCCACCGATGGGATTAGCTTGGAGATCTGCCGTTGAACGCTAGTTGCCGTTGAAGCTCAATGCCGTCCGGATCCCCAGAAACTGGTGGTGTTGAGTCAGTCATGTGCGTCGTCATTGGAGAACACGGACTTTTAAGGAGCCGCGCACCTGGCCCCGTGATTGGGATGATTGTTTCGATATTTTGGTTCGATTGCCTTGCGTAGAGCAATTTTTAGATTTCATTTATCCAATGGTGGTGAGTGAGTTGTTGTTGTGAGGATCAAAAGACAGAACCAAGGGTTTTTGGGGGCTGAAAAGGTCGAACGCGTCCGAGTCAACGATTTAACATGAACTAAACGCTGAACCTGAATCCACTTTCAAAATTCAAAAGAACCCACAGCCAAGTGCCTAGCAACTGACGAGCTCAAGTTACAAGTGACTCGAGTAAAGTCAGGTTAATAATAGTACAGGAGAGCCGATCCCTCGCTTTACGAAGACCGCGCCGTTTCCAACAGCGAGCATTCTCGCTTTCGTGGACGTGTCTCATACACGGACTAAAGCCTCGAACGTGAATCATTCTGGCTGATCGATTGATATCAAGCGTCTACAATTTCGACATTATTCCAATCTTCGGAAGCCCCTTGCTGATCCTCGCATTTCACCGCCTTGGACGCGACGAAATACAACCACACGAATCCGCAGAATCCTAACGCGAGAGAGCATGCAGCTGCACAGAAACCCTGAGCTCCAGTCCAAGAATCTTTGCTGATTGCTCCAGCCACAGGATTACCCACCAATATCCCAAGAGACCCAATAAAGTTGAACATCCCCAGCCTTGTCCCGATATCCTCCATGTTGGGCGCCAATGTTACTGTGACTGGTGTCGACAAAGAAACAAATGCCCCGGAAAAGAACCCATACAAAATGCAGAAGAAAAACAGGCCAGCCTCGGATGTTTTGACAGCAATCCAGCAGAACACCAAAATAGTCGAACAAGTTGTGCATGAAAACAGCACAAGGAGTGGATCCTTGATACGATCGGCGACCAACCCTGGGACAATGCGACCGAATACGGATGCTGCATTCATTGTCGTCAAAGTATATAGCGCGGCACCTTTAGATAAGTGAGTGACGTTTGTAGCATATTGCTCGATGAAGAAATACGGAATGTAGAGACCCATATTTCCAAAGAACCAAGCAAGGGACCAGACGTCGAACTTTGCCTCTTTCAGTATACGGTGGTTGAAGATGGCTCTTCGTCCTTTTGGTGCAATCCTCATCTTGATCGTTAAGCAGGGTATGGCACTCGTGGCAAGGACGATGAAACCGATGGACCGAACAGACCACGAAAATCCAATCTGAGGTTGGGCTTTGTCGAAAAAGATTGGATAAAGAATGCCTCCGATGCTAGATCCGCTGGCAGCGACTCCCATCGCTAAAGACTTCCTTGTGGTGAAGTAAGTCGGTATCGTCGCAACTCCAGTCAAGAAAAATGCGCCGCTTCCTAGGCCTACACAAACACCTTGAGCAAGGATGAGTTGCCAGAGCGTAGAGCAGAGACTGGTCATCATGATTCCGAAAACGACAACCAAAGTCCCTGTCGTAACTAGAAGACGTGGGTGACCAAGGTCGAAAATTGGGCCATATAGTATTGGCGAGCCTAACAAGATGAAGGCACGAATAGATCCAATCCAGGCAATGTTTGAGTTGTCCACTCCTTTCAGGAGACTGGCTTTGTAGAACGTTTGGAACTCACCAAACGTATTGATAAGGCCCCTTGCAATGATTAGTACGAGGAGACTGACAAGGCGACAAGATTCTCATCGCTCACCAGCTGTTCATGAAAAGGAAAAATGCCGCGACGACTTGTAGCCACGCTTGAAATCCACCGTTTGGAGGAGCACCATCTTTGGAGGACCCAGGATTTTCACTTTCCGCCAGGAGATCTGGCTTGCTCCCCTCATTCGAATCATTCAGGGCCATCTTTCCATAATTCGAATCGACTTCTGAAGGAGAGTTGAACAATTCCTCTTCAGCGTCTATTTTGCGGTCGTTGTTCATTACCGAGACTGG